>OX352765.1:77947869-79265674 GCA_947095585.1 Nephrocerus scutellatus | reverse complement strand
TTTCGAAACATGAAGAAATGGCTTTGAGGTAAAAGATTCGGGTCGAATGAAGAGGTCATCGCTGAAACAAACGCTTATTTTAAGGGGCTCGAGATATCGTTTTATTTGGAGGGCATCAAAAAATTGCAGAAACGTTGGATGAAGTGTATCGAGCTAAAAGAAAAAAATGTTGAAAAATAAAATGTTTTTATGCCAAAAAGAGGGTTCCTTATTTCATTTTTCATACAAGGGCCCACCCTCGTGTGCCCAAGTATCTGTAAAAATCCCTGTATGTGGAGTTTTTTTTTTCAGAGTAATAGCAGTGGCTGGTTTTACATTTTTTTTATTTTTTCCTTTAGTGTGTTCCTTTAATGTTGTATAACCACACTTCTGGTTACAATTGCTCTTGTTTATATTAATTTATATTTTTATTAGAAAAACAAAAATTGCGTTCTAGTTATCTCTACACCCAGTTGGTACTCAATAAATTATGGCCCGATAAATTCATCAAGAAACCATTTTTTCAGGCATACTTTCAGGCAAACGGAAACATTACGCGAAAGTGCAACCTCTGCCAGAAGCAAAGCATTCGTCCCCAAAAATAGCTGCTGATAGTGCCGATGTAGATGGATATAAATTTGCAATGTGCGCTAAAAAGTTAATTCTGACCGATTTGTGAGATTTGCAATGAAAAGTTCCGTAATGCTGCAACTGCAAATCCACAAGTTGTGGTTGGTGGTACTCAAAACATCGCAAAAGAAATGCAATTCAATCAAAACAAACTCGATGGTCGACCGGCAACACCCATAAGTTTAGAACACACTGAATGCTATGGTTTGGAAACGAACAATCTCTACGTTGGCGTGCTTGAGTGTGTCGTCATAGTGTTATTTGTTGAGGTAGGTTGAAGATAACAACAGATGGAAGGTTAGGATAAAGAGCGTAACTCCGTTGACGGTTGTGTGCCTTGGCAAAAACACAAAAATGCGTTTGCAGTCTTTGTTCGTGTGTTATGGCTGCTAACGCAAAAATAGTAGCGGCTGGAGTTCACATTGAAACATAATTTTTTCGGAAACAATTTTTTTTCCTGCGAGTATCCAATAAAAGACGCTGGTCGAGGAGTACAACAGGACTTCGCGTCGACATGTATCTGTCGGTGGCTGGCTGGCTGGTGGAATTCTTGTATTCAATTCTTAACCCACTTTCTAAACCCCGATATTCTTCAAATTTTGTACAAATATGTATCTTTTTGTAAAAATTTGGAAGTGATCAGGCCTCAGGGCCGATGGGCTCCCAAATATTTTTTTAAAATTAAAACGATTTTATTCAAACTTTTAAACTTTTACTTTAAACATTTATTTTATTATGAGTTGTTAAGGTACAAGCTTTCAAGCATTCTCTGATAGAACCAAGTATTTGGGTCTTACTTTGGAGAGAACGCTAAGCTGGAAACATAACATACAAGGAAGAGTTTTTAAACCCACAGTGGCACTCTTCTCCTTGAAAAAAGCCGTTGGTAGCAGATGGGGTCTTCATCCCCATATAACTCATTGGCAATAAAAAGCAGTAGTAAGACCTACTCTTCTATATGGTGCGGCTTTATAGTGGACTGCCTTAAATAAGAAAGTAAACCTTGACAAAGATCAGCTAGTCTATGTATGAGCGGAGAACTTCGTACAACCCCATCCGCCGCATTGGACATTCTGTTCGACCTTACACCACTCGACATTTACTGCAGGCAAGTAGCTGCTAGTTCGGATATTCGCCTTAATGCTATCTCCCAGTGGACTAGAAATGAAATCGGTCACTCCTATATCCCGAATTCAGTCAAAATCCCAAACAACATAGACTACACCATTCCGCAACTCAATTTCAACAAAAACTGAAACTGAAATCCTTGGAATCAGTTTTTTGGGATGCACGCGTTATTATTCACATCGACTACCTTAAAAATGGTAACACGATCACCGGCGAATATTATTCAGAGCTTTTGGACAGATTCGATATTGATTTGAAGCAAAAACGACCTCATTTGGCGAAGAAAAAAGCTCTGTTCCATCAAGACAATGCACGGGTGTACACATGCATTGTCACCATGGCAAAAATCCATAAATTTGGCAACGAACTGCTACCCCATCCAGTTTATTCTTCAGATTTAGTCCCCTGCAACTATTTTCTGATTCCAAACCTGAAAAAAACTAGTGAGTACCCGTCAAAAATTACGGAATCTCTTTTTTGTACCATTTTACCATTTTTCGTCGGAGCACCAAACGAACACTTGGTGTGAATATGAACCAAATCCATCCACAATCACACATTTTCGTAAATATCTCAACTCCAGCGACACCTAACGGGCCCAAAAAAACATAAACTTATCGGAGTACCAAACAAACATATGGTGTGAATATGAACCAAATCCATCCCACCGTAAACACAAATTTTCGTAAATATCTCGACTCCATACGATTATATGGTTTAAACACGGCTTCGATAAAATAGTGGTTTAGGCGGGATGAGGCAACATAAAAGCGTTATAATCAAACAGACAAACAAACAGACAACGGTAATTATGTTATTAGGCGATGGCTGGGCGGTAAGAGATTTGGGCGTAACGAAGAGGTCATCACTGAAACAAACGCCTATTTTGAGGGCCTTGATAAAATCTATTATGTAGAAGTAATAAATAAATTGGAAAAACGCTGGACTAAATGTATCGAGCTTAAAGATGACAATGTTGAAAAATAAAACGCGTTTTTGCTGAAGAAAATATATTTTCGCCAAAAAGTCATTGACTAATCAAACCACGCTTATATCATGTATTTGTATTTAATGTATGTAATGTATGAAATTAGTGTAAAATAGTGATTAATTTGACCACTATAAGCGTTTTACGTGTTCTATTCCAGTTATACTCGTACGACTTAGACCTAAATGAGGGAGATATAGCTATGCAGAACTTTTAGTCGTATCTAAAACTAATAATGGAATGAAATGGAATGAAATGAAATGAAATGAAATGAAATGAAATAAAATGAAATGAAATGAAATGAAATGAAATGAAATGAAATGAAATGAAATGAAATGAAATGAAATGAAATGAAATGAAATGAAATGAAATGAAATGAAATGAAATGAAATGAAATGAAATGAAATGAAATGAAATGAAATGAAATGAAATGAAATGAAATGAAATGAAATGGAATGGAAAGGAATGGATCTTTTAGCAGCGCTTACGGTGATCAAAATTCTTCGCTACGTTTGTATTTAGTTGCTTCTAGGAATATATTCATATATTAGGGCAATAGTGGGAATACTTTTATGAGTCATTTGAAGTAGGTCATTTCTCTCTAGCATCAACGCTCTATAAGAATAGAGCCAACAGAAAATTTGCCATCACAAATCAATATTGGTACGACTATGACCAATGTTACGAATATATATAGACTTAACTTCGAATCACAATCAGGTTCTATTAACATCTACAACTCCGACAAGGTGAGCGAGTGCCATCATAAAACCATCTCGGTTCCATTCAGTACCTAATAACAGCTAATCAGAAAAACGAGCACCGTTGGTCCCACCTCCGTCTGGTTTTTCTACTACAGCGGTACGCCAGATATGCATAGGGTTTTCTCTGAAAGTAACCAGCGCATACTTGACATATTCGCAGGGCCGACCTACTGCTAAGAGCAGTAGTCACGTTCACCTTTTCTAGGATTGAATCGAATGTCAAATGAAATTCAATGAAATTATTTATAATTTTTCATCCTTCAAGTGCTAGTATAATTATCTGTAAAATCTCGTTCTCGTATAAATGCTTTGTACTGCAAATCGCAGAAATACAAAAATATATTTTTCTGTCATTTTCATCACGGTCTATTGAGTTCCACGTATTTCGAGTGTTAGCCTGGTCTAGAATAGTACTGCGTTGAATTTTAGCTGAACACTTGAATTACCTAATCAATAATAATTAAGAAACCAGTTTATTAGTACTCGTACTTCTACTTGTCGATTGTCGTACATGCAAATCAACAACTGGCTGGCTGCTGCTGCTACGCCATAGGTTATTATGCGCCATATAAATGCTAAAACGCTAAAATAGCTTCAAATTGCCAATGGGTTGCATACACAGCGTCGCGTTTGGTTAAAAAGCCGGTTCGATCCTGATCGAAAATTTCTTTTATTATTTGTTTAACAAATAAAATACCAGTTGGCCGTCAAGTTGTAGCTACGTAGAGTAGGGTGTGTGTGTCACACTCGATGCATTTGGCATTTGGTGTTGCGGTTGCAAAAGTTCACTTTGACTGCAAGAGGGTTCTAATTTCAAATAAAATTTTATGTCAACGAACCTTGCGAAGTGTAAATTACAGGGAAAAAGCGGCAAGACGACTCGACTCTAAGAGCATAGTTACAGTTTCGCTCTGTGCACTCTATTTGATGAATACTACGACTCTAGACTTGTGGCAGCTATGTAGCTTAAAAAAAAAACATTGAATTGTGACACAAAGTGCTAGCTTACTTATTCCAATACCACTGCCCCCTCTTGGATAATTCAATTTCAACTACAGTAGAGTCGCTCTAACTAAAACAAGTAAGAAAATTAACCCACAAAGCCACTTGGGTATCTCCTGTTTGCGCCAATCGTAACCAAATAGGCCACATTCATATGAACTATCACTACCACACCTGTTTATAGGTTTATATGTAGAAGAATGCATCATCCAAAATAAACTGGCATGACTATCTAGGTCGACCGTGACAAATGTTATAACCAAAATAAATATATCCAAATCATTATCAAGCCTATTCAACATCTCCGACAAGGGGTCTAGAATGCGTTCTTTTCAATCTTCTTAGTCTGTCAAGACTCTTTAACTACTGAAATTTAGTAATGACATCCAAACTGTTCTGTGCGGATTGCATGATCACGAAAGGCTGCATCCGCAAAGTCAGGTTCGAGTCAACACGGCTGTCCGTGGAGACCAAAAACAAGAAGCAACCACGGTCAAGCGATAGGACTAGCCCTAAATGCAGGGAGAGTAAGTCCTGGCAGAGAAATGGACACGCCTTAAGAATACTGTCATTATTACTGCTGACACCATCTTAGACGGTCAAAAATAATAAGGCCCCGGGATCTGATGGGATCCCAGCGGAACTGGTAAAAATAGGAGGCCCCACATTACCTTTATTTATGAAATAATAGTGCAAGTATGGGAGGAATAAGCCAAGCCAAAAGACTGGCGAAGATGCATCCTGTGCCCCATACATAAGAAGGGAGATATCACAAAATGCAGCAATTATCGTGGTCTAACGTTTTTGAGTACCGCGTATAAGATTTTCTCCTCTATCCTTCAAGACAGGATAGCCCCATACGCTAAAGTTATCATTGGTCGACACCAGTGTGGCTTCATCACCCTTAGTCAAGTAATAGAAGAATGTCTGGAGTTTCCAAACTCACTACTCCATTGTTTTATAGACCTAAGGGATGCCTATGATAGCATAGCCAGAGTAGAACTTTTTTAAAGCTATGAGATAATTCTCCATCCCAAATAAACTGACAAGACTATGTAGGTTGACCATAAATAATATTCGGCGCGACAGACCATTGCGGTCCAAGGCCTAACTTCTCGAGGTTGACCATAACCACTGTTATAATCCAAGTTAAAAATTTCCGGAACACTATCAAGTCCTTTCAATATCTATAACGGGCTGGTACAAGGGGATCGACTGGCCTACGTTCTCTTCAACCTGGCGTTGGAGAAAGTTATCGGAGTCCGATAAGCTCATTCAGATACTTGCTTACGCAGACGACACTGAAATCGTTGGTAGAAACTTAAGAACTGTACAGGAAGCTTTCATCCAGATCGAGCGGCCGGCATGAAACCTGGGGCTGAACGTAAATGAGAGCAAAACAAAGTACATGGTAGCCACGTCTTCAAGCCGAAGATCCAATATTAGTCCCTCAATTAAAAAAAAATGGAGCGCGCATTTAAAGTAATGTAATCCATTAACTATCTCGGGTCAACTGTACCAGCCGATAACAGCATGGAACCAGAAATACGCGCACGGTTGTCAAAGCCAACAAAGCATACTTTAGTCTGTCAAGACTCTTCAAATCCAGGAATTTAACCATAATATCTAAGCTGCTGGTCCGTATAAGACAATGGTCATACCAGTACTTACATATGGATCCGAGACTTGTTCTTAGCAAAAAGCATTCTGACCTCTTAACCGCGTTCGAGTTTTTGCAAATAACTCAAAAAGTATAACACTTAGGAGAAATCTTAACAAAGAACAAAAAATAGAAAATAAAAAAAATTAAAAAATAAAATTTGAAAAAAAATATACATTTTCTGAAGATTCCGGCCCCCGTCCCTAAAAGAAAGTCGCTTTGTGCCCACACCTCCATTTTTTTTTATTTTTTACTTTGCCTAATTTTTTTGGATTATCAATTGTCCTTTGTAGTAAATCCTAGCAGCGACAAGCGATATCCTATTGAGAGTAAGGGACGTTTTAAATGCCGTGAGACGACTATGAAAATTTTGGTGGGGTGCATAATATATAATAAACAATAATAATAGGACTATAGAGTTTTACGTGGGTGCATCATCGAGTGTCGGTAGAGTTGGGGATTGAGCCCCGCGCTTGCGCCATTAAGCTTACTCTTGAGAATAAGTACTATTTTGCAGTCCTCCCTTAGGAGTAAACCATTTCTTAATATTCCGAGTTGTCCCAAGTATCAAGTTTATCAGCAAAAGTAAGATACAGCGGGCCCCTTTGGGGAACGTGGGTGCATCAGTGGAAAAGCGCATGGCTACTGCGCAAGGGGTTCGTGGTTCGAATCACTAACACCAATAGTATTTTTCACGGTTTCCCACCTCTCGCGAATGGGTGAAAACCGTTCCGAGAGTAATAACTTGTCACGGAAAGCTCAATTCGCCATTCGTAGGTCCCTTCCATTTGTGTCCAAAAAATACACTTGCACAACACAAATGGTCGCGAGAAGCTTGACCTTGGACCGCAACGGTCTGTCGGGCCATAAATATTATTATTATAGAGTTTTAGAGATTTGGACTTTTAAGCTGACATTCAAGGTTTTTTAATTATTCTCCTGATGGGCTATTCGAAGTCACTGGTTTATGCCGGACTGATCAGCAACAATAATTATTAACGCCTCAAAGACAAGAGTTATTTGTCACAAACAGCCAGCATTGCACAAAAAAGTGACCTCAAATTGGACGCCCAAATTCGCTTCGGCAAAAACAGTCGCTATGACGAAATCATTCGCAAGTGTTTCTTCCCATCCATATCTTTCGAATTAGCGACATTTTTAGATTTAGGCCTTGTGTGTTGATTTTAAATTTAGATTTATACGCCAGATAGGCTTAGGAAAACATCACCCATCTGTCAGAAAAGCACCACACATTTTATTGGAATTTTACAACCATTTCGGTGTAATGGCCGTTCCAAATTTTAATAAAATATTTAACATAACAGAGATAGATTCAATTTACCGCTAGCCTGGATCCATAACTTTCCGGATTCGCAATCGTCTCCAGTAGCCTAGAGCTCTCCTCTCCTGTCGTTTTCTCAGCCATTTTAGTGCGTAATTAGGTATTAATTTCACAGACCACAAATTGACAATTAAATACAATTCACTATTTAACAATTGAACACTACACCGAAAATACAGTTTTTAAGTTGACAGTTGGGTTGTTATAAATAACTGGAAAAGTTCAACAATTTATTGTTGCTGGTAGGTAGTGTAGTAAAGCGCGTAGCACAGAATAACCTGCTCCGTATGACCTTCGAATGTAATTGGAATATTTACAACACGATTTTAGTACACCGAGGAACACGAAAAGTCCTTCTTCCTACGTATTTTGTTCGAGTATATTGGTCGTTCGTCCTGGAGCATGCCCACAAAAATTTGACATTGAATAGGGCAGCGGACAAAGTCGAATCAAAAACTGTATATAGGCAGGCAGCTACCAAACTAAGCACTGAACTGAGTGTGTGTGTAAGTATGCACGTAGATAAGAGGCCAGGCAGTAGGCACAGCTAGCAGCAAACCAACACACGTGTCGTGCTGTGTTCGATTAATGAAAATAAAAACCACGACAATCGCTTAAATGCTGTCTTACGCAAGCAAAAATTATTGGACGACTTTCTCATAAATTTGGCCTTTTTTCGCGAATCGAAATATTTATCTAATATCTACTTTAAAGCATGAAATACGTCACACATCGGTTTTTTTTCGACTTGCACTTATGTATGGATATGTACATATACAACGCGAAACAAATTGTCACCAGACGACTGACGGAGCAGTGAGAAGGGATATCTCAACAGCACGATTGGCGCGACTGAAACCGAAATTCTTTAATTCTGCCGTTGTCGCGCAAATTTTTTGAAAATAAAAAACATTCACAGTTTTGTTGTACCTACAAAACTATAACTTTTTTGTTGGTGTAGTGTTTTGTTTTATTTTTTGTTTTTGCCAAAAGCAAAGCAGAATTATTTTAAAAAAAACCGACCACGAATATTATGCTCAATGACACAGTCAGTGTTCAGTGATTGTGTGTGATTATGATAACTGTCACTGTCAGAGGCCAAGCATCGCACACAGCCCATGCGCGGTACGTTGACGAGCTATGTATAGATAATATGAGAACTGGGTGTGTCTGTATGCGGGACTGTGTTGTGTGTTTGTATGATTTTGCTGTGCTCGGGCTCGCTCTACTTTGGTTATGACGACATAGGAACTCGCCTCCAAGAGAGGCCAATAGAAGGCTAGCACGTTGGGTGTGTGTCAGCCATTCCCCTCAACATAACCAGCACGTGAACGAGTATAACCCTTTTCATGTCTCTAGTCGTGTGTGGTGTGACGTCATTGGTGTACGACGCAGTATAGCATTCAGTACAGAATGTCGGGCACACTGCTATAAGCTTTATGTTGGTTTGTCCGTCTGTTACTTGTGTTGTCGTCAAAAGGTGATTGTTCAGGGTGTGGTTATTACCGCAGTATAACATGAAAATCTGGAATTTTTTACGTCATTAAAAGGATATACCTGTTTGCATCGACAAATGCAAAATAGGTGTGTGAAGATGAAAGAGTAGGCAATCACAGTTTCTGTTTTTAGTGTGACTTTCATAACAAATAACATGTTGCGCAGTAGGAATTACACATTACATTCACTAATTAGGCAACCCGCGGAAAATACCCAGCCAAAAAATTAAAGTAAACAAAAAAAAAACAAACAAAACAAAAATTTGTTTCAAGAAAGAGCTTATGAAAGCTTTTAGCTTTTGTGTTTTGTGTACTTATGCCAAATGCTGTGCATACTACGCTGTCAAAAATGTATGCAGCGTTTTCTGTTTGGTAATGGAATGCATTTACATTAAAGAAAAAACATCCCATAAAAATTAAAATTTTTCTTGTAAATTCTCTAACCCGAGGTCCAAGGGACCTCAAATTTTAATAGAAAGTATTGTTACCGAAAATTTACATGTGTGCAAAATTTCAATAAAATCGGGCTATGGGAAGTGGGTTAAAAAATGGACCGGAAAATCTGACCAGCCAGCCACGTGCTCGCGAAGTAAATATAGAGAATTTAAAAATAGTAGGGAAAGGAAAAAGAATTGAAGAAATGTAGATAAAAATGAGAAGCGAGTTCGATTTATGTACATTCTAAAGGACTATAATGGACTTGAGTAGGATTAATTTAGCTTAAGGGAACGACTCATTACATGCAATATGGTATGCTGTGACTATAATGTGATTTTGGTCGGTTTCGTCAAATGTTAGTTAAATTACGTGGGATTAAGCAAGGTGCTAGTGAAGTGTGATATTCGGTGCGGAAATTTGACAACTAAGAAGAGTTGTGTGAAATGCAAGTAGTTGTTAAAGTTCATTATGGGTAAATTAAAGAATGAGAGAAATTAGCTGAGCTTTTCGTTCGGTTTTGTCGTGAGAATAAGCCAAATGCAACCCATTATAGTTGTCCCTTAAGAGAGAGAGAAGTAGACAACTACACACAAAGGCTGTTTTTTTTATGTCGGAGAGATAGTTTAACTGTCAAAATTCAGATCTGGGTTTTTCTTCATTATCCGAGAAAAAATTATTTCTCTGTGTGGTTTTTTTTACACTCCGATAATTCCAACTCGGTATTTTTGCAGATTTACCCATTTCCGTATTTTCCGAGTCAGAAAAATCGAAAAAAAATGTCTGTCTGTCTGTCTGAGTCCACTTTATAGCCCAGACGTCTGAATTTATGGGTATGAAAATTCATATTTAAACTTTTTACATAAATTGTAAGGTGTCAGTTGATTTTGACGGCAATCTATCAACCGGTAGTGACAATTTACTTGGACAGTTTTTCGAGTTTTGATGTGGAAACAATATTTAGAACACATATTACCTTATGATACAGATGCAAAAAAAACATGTGTTTTCCCATAAACGGTAACACATGTTTTTTTTTAAATTTTGCCTTGGGTTTTTTCAGCGATAACTTCATAATTTTACTCACACAAGCAAGTTATATTATTGTAGCATTATTGTTATTTGAGGTGGAAGCAACGAGTTAGCTCGCTAGTTCGCTATTGGTTAGTTCGTTAGTTGGTTAATTCACGAAAGAAACTCATAAGAACGAGACAAAGTTCATAAAGAATGAACGAATTTATCTTTTTAACATGATCTTTTACTAATGCTGATTTACATT
Organism: Nephrocerus scutellatus; assembly: GCA_947095585.1. Taxonomy (NCBI): domain Eukaryota; kingdom Metazoa; phylum Arthropoda; class Insecta; order Diptera; family Pipunculidae; genus Nephrocerus; species Nephrocerus scutellatus. The sequence goes on along the minus strand of OX352765.1, from coordinate 79,254,971 downwards.
TGAGCCGTGCGAGAAAAAATGAGCAGGACGACTATAGTTGAAATGAAATTCTAGTTAGCCAGAAGAGATTGACACTACGAGAATCTTATAGTTATTTTATATCTTCAGGGGAAATATTATCTATAGCATTATGGTAACATTGAAAAAATACTACTTCTTTCGTCTGGCTGACGACAATTTCTATTTCACAGCCGTCCTGCCCAAATGTAAATCAAGCATAACCAGTTTGTAAAAGAACGAATAAGCGATTCAATACTTTTAACCTGATCAATTACTAACCAGTTCATAACAGAACAACGAATGAACGAATCAGTTTTTTAAACTGAGCTTTTGCTAACCAGTTCGTAAATGAACAAGTGAACGAATCAATCATTCTAACCAGATCTTTTTTTGCTAATAGTTTTTTTTTCGCTCTCAATAAACAAGATAATGCAACGGAAACAAGCAACACGTTTTATGGAATGTTTTTGGATTTCCCGAATGAGAAAATTGTACCTACACCTTAATAACCACAAATAAGTCACTTTGACAGCTAGCAGTAAGGATTGTGGTGAGTTTTTTGTCGAAGAAATAAAGAAAATGCCTATTCGATAATAATTCTAATCAGATCTGTCAGATCTGTCAAACTGCAGTTTGTGCAGTTGATCTATTTATATTTTGGTAAATATGAAAATATGCTAAGCAAAAACGACATCATCACTTTTGGCTACCAAACGAACATGTCATTGCGAGTGTGGTACAACCACCCAGGTGTTTTGTGCAGCACAATCCATACTTTTTGACGAATGCCGTTTAAACCAAAGCTTATTTTAATAATAAGTTGTGACAAAGCGCAAAATCATCGGTTTAGATAGTCAGAATCTACTTCTTAATGGAAGATATTGTCAACATTAGAATGCTTTGACAAGTATTCTGTTACTTCTTACCATACAATAGCCATGTAAGTGAGGGCGCAATATTAATGACATTTGGCTTTGGCTATTAAGACTTTTGCATTACGTATGACGACATTCTTAGAGCGTGGCCACACAGGCATGGGAACGAAAGTCATGTACAGCAAATCAGGTAGGTTTTTAGTGAAATGGAAATTGAGAGGAGCTTGATTCCACCGAAAATCCACCGAAAGTCATCTACAAAATATGAATTTCCGCGTAAGCATGAACGTTCTATACAGCAAAACAACAACAAATTGACAAACGTGCACACAAACGCTCGTTACATGTAGTCACAACTTTCATTGGCATGACTTTCATTCCCATGCTTGTGTGGCCACGCTCTTAGTTTATTCTCCGTTTATCAATAAAAACAAAATAAACAATTGCTGTATTGCTTTGGCTAATCCTTGCTTGGCTTACAACAACAATCGCATAAGCATAAAGCCGAAAATAAATCCAAAAAGTTTTTAGTTATAGCGCTCACCGTAAGGCGGTGTTTTGTTTAACACACATAATAATTAAAATGCATCGAAAATTTAAAGCCAAAAGCTGTTGCTTTGTAAAGCTAAGCAACGCAGCAAATAAGAAAGTTAACGAGTCAAAAAAAGTTTAGTCTCAGAAAATCGGAATTGTTTCCCAACGAATAAGTTGGAATAGAATGCGGTTATGTATGCACTATTTCCGTAGAATGTAAGCAAATGTTTAATTTACACTGCCGTTAATTTATGGTTAAATCGAAATTCGAAAAATAACGTCTTGAAGCGAGGTTTTTGAAAAAACTGCGCAAATAAAAACTTTTTGATTAATTTTTCATATAATTTTTAACATATTCTGTAGTAATGGTATTTTTCATGAAACCGGAAGCTGCAAAAGTTCCGTCACCTGTACGTTGAGCGACATACTTGTTGAAGAAGGAAATCGCAGTTAGTCAGCTTTTATTTCATGAAGCACTTGACATAAAGCGTGCTAAAAAATTCCGAGTTAAAAGTGAATTGAACTAAATTAAATTTAATTATTAATGTGAGGTATGTCATGTAAACAATAACACTATTTACAAAAACTTTATATTACAAAAGTTATCATAAAAAATTTGTTATTTGTGATACAGCCATTATATTCTATTTTACGTCAAAAAATGGGAGCCGGCGTTTCTTGGCTGCCCCATTCAACTGACCACCCGCCCACTGCCAAACAACAAACAAACATACTCGAAAATGAAATGAGAATATTTGAATTTTATATCTTTAACTGCTTTAATAAGGCGTAATCGTAACCAGTACAACTATGTTAATAATGACGTAAGGCATAAAATGCTAGAGAAATACTTTACATAATGAAATACCACTTATTGTATTCAGCAATACATTCATTACCAATAATCGAGAAAGTAATTTCATAAAAACTCTACCCCAGAGGGCCCTCGACCGCAGAATTTTCCAAAGGGAAATCGAACACGAAAGGCGAAAATCTTTTGTTTACATTTTTTTGTTGCATGTGTTGTTGTTGTGCTAGTATAATGAGGGCTAAATCTCCCAAAATATAGAGATCTGTTTTAGCACTACGGTAGAGTCGTTTCGCAAGGGAAACGAACAACTTGACAGCCAAAAAAAATCTGGGGCAGAGTTTAACGAGAAAAAACCGACAATAGACTAAAATACGAACTGAGATCATATCAACTGAAATTATCGTCTAAGTCCCACTTAATATTTGAGACTCTTCTTTATCATTTAAGACAACAACCCATACGAATTTGCAGCGTTATATTTCGGAGTTTTGTCCCCTGCAAACTTCGAGAAACGAGAGTCGAAAAAAACTATCTCAGCTGTTATTCATTTATCATTGGCATTTTTTTTGCTCCGGATTATGAATAGGATTTTGCTCTCCCAATAAAATGACCAAGCGTGCTCTTTATTGGAAAAACTTAAGACTTACAAGATTGTATGGATTTTGACAAAAAAAATGTTGCTCGTTATGTTGGAAATTGATACAATCTTAAGTTTTATGTTTTTGCATTGTGAGAGCACGCTAAGAATTGTTAACTTCTGTATCACTTTTTCTCACGAAGTATTGCCTTGTTCCTCATTTTAAAGAAATAAATTCCCAATATTTTGCCAAATTTATTTCAACAAAAATAACAGAAAAAAATCAAACATCATAACATGACAGTAAATAAAAACTAAAAATATTGAAAAAACTTTATTAATTAGAATGAAAATCTGAATTTATGAAAATATTTATGTTAATTGTGACAAAATTTCCTGGCGAAACTACTTCCACGATGCACCTGTTTGGAGTTTGTCTGGTTCTTGAAACTAAACTGGAGTGCAATTTTGTCTTAGTTAGCTTAACTAACGTTTTTATTTATACATTCTTTTTTTTGGTAGGGTTACGCATATGGTACATTACAATGAAGATCTTATCAGGCATTACCGATAAATATTTATATTGCTTTTTTCAAAAAGTTGTAAAAGGAAAAGGATTACTATAATCATGGAAATTTTCGAACTTGGGATTTTTGCAGATTTACCCATTTCCGTATCTCCTCAGTCAGAAAAAACGAAAAAATCTCTATCTGTGTGTCTTCTTGAGATAATTGAACTGTCAGAATTCAGATCTGTGTTATTTTTCATTCTTCGAGAAATCTTTTTTCTCTGAAACGTTCTTTATTACGTTCGAATAATTCTCGGATATGATCTTATTACTCTGTGAAAATATACAGAACATTTATTGACAGCTGTATTTGTTTGTTTCTTAAAACATGGGACTTGTCTAATACTATGGATCATTCAGGTGAGAAATAAAACTTTTCTTTGATACTAAAAAACACTGATTTCTCATGCAATACTTTTTGAGTTATTTGCAAAAACTCCAAAACTGACTGAGTAAACTTTTACTTTCAGTTGTCAGATTTTCGTCAAAATCAACTGGCACCTCACAATTTGTGTAAAAATCTTAAATATGAATTTTCATTCCGAAGGGTTCAGCTGTCTGGGCTGTAGAGTGGGCACAAGCAGCCTGACAGACAGCGATTTGTTTTTCGCTTTTTCTGATTCAGGAGATACGGTAATAGGTAAATCTGCAAAATCCGAGATTGAAAAATTTTCATTATTACTATATGTATTTCATTTTACTATGTAAAGAAAGTAAAAAGTAATAAAATTATTCCAAATGCATGGCAATTTTGTTGTAAAACTACTCTTGTTCCTAATCCGGTACCAACAAAATGCCGAGGAACAACAACAATTGCACTGTCGAATTCCTTCTTTTGAATTGTGAAAACCTGCTGTTTGGCTAGTTTTGACATTCGAATTCAGATTTCACTCGGCAAATAAAATTCAGCTATTATCAATTTAGACAACCCATACAAATTCCTAAATCACACACAATGTTCGAACAATACATTATCATTAAAGACAACAACCCATACAAAATTACAGTACTTATCGGAGTTTTGTTCACTAAATACTCCAGGGGAAACGAGAGTCGAAAAAAACTAACTGTTTAATGTTTGTTTTCATTTCTTGGCAGTTGACACTAGTCTCAGTCTGACAGTTCTGTTCAGTTTAGAGTTGACAGTTGACTGTTGAGTTAGTAAAAAATATAAAATGTTGATGGTGTTTTGTAGGAAACAAATAATTTATTCTAAAATTATATGCAGCCACAGTATTCTGAAATTGTTAGAGAGTTATATGAGATTAATGCTGTTGAACGCAGCAAAAAAAGAAGAATTATTTAACAGCGGAGCATGCGCTGTAACTTTTGATATGTGATTACTCGGGGCGCAGTGATGGCTTATTTAATGGTTTACCTTTTATTTTCCAGGGTGAATCAAGTGAAGTTTTGCGCTGTAAATAAATTCTAAATTGAATCTTCCCAGAATCACAAAATAGCGGAGAATATAATAGAAATAGAAGACATCACGTATATCAGTCTACAGTTATACTGGATGGGCTAACTCAGTGCAATTTTTTTATCAGAAAATGGCCAGAATGTATGCGTGTGGGCACCGATCCGTTCCCGAACTTCAAATATAGTTTGATTCAATTTCGGTAGACTACTACAGTAATATCACTTGTTAGTGGTAGACAAGTTAATTTTTACTATGACGGCCTCTGGACTAGATGGATAATATTTCTTTCCAGAAGATGTGTTGCTTTTGTGGGCTTAATTTTTTTTTATTTATTCATTATTTACAAAACAATTACTTAATTTTATTATACACTAGCTGAAATTACCTTGCCTTCCCGGCTATCCCCAGTCCATTCACCAACCGCTGACTGACTATCAATCCAGTGATCCCTAGACTGACCCCGCAATCACTGATCCCCCTCATCATACTGAATCCTACCACTGACCACAAAACTGCAGCCCATTACCTACCGGACAAAAGCTATACAATGGTGAAAATGAATGAAATCAAAATCGGTCCAGTAGTTTCCAAGATGAACGTATTCTATTGAATGTGCAAACTCATTTCTTTATATAATGGTTTAGATTTATTTATTATTCATTAATTATTTAATCACTCGTTTTCATTTTATTTCAATGTTCCAGTAGATATCAAGTGGGAGCTATATATTCACGTAGACATAAGGCTTAAACCAAAGGATTGTTGTATACCACCAGACTAAGAGGTTAGGTTAGGTTAGGTTAAGGTGGCTGACATTGAAATCTACACACTTAGACCAGTAATGTTCCTTTGCGATACGACACGGATCAGGAAAAATTCCCTCCACCTACTCGATGAACTAATTAGAGCTTCGTATAAAGCGTAGGAGACTATCAATCCTTTCCACGACGATTGGTTCTACGCACCTAAAGGACCCCAATACCTATCAAGAAATTGGGCCAAAGATCGTCAACACAACAGGTTTGAGATTGGATCACTTGGATACACTCCCAAACCTGGAGTTGCTACTACAACAACAACAACAACCAATATAAATCTTGATGAAATCAATAGTGTCGTTGTAGAAGAAAGCTCCCATATGGAGTTTACGTTTTTCGGAGAGGCTGGGAACAAGTACATAGCAGATGGACGTTGGTCTTCTCCTTCTCATCCTAATCCATGCAGCTTCTGCAGAAGTCATTCGAGAGGACTCCAAGTGTTGCTGCATAGTAACACCGATGTGCGATCTTTTTTGAGAGATCAAACACTGAGGGTTTCGGATCCAGCTTGGGCCAGATCTGCTTTGTCGCTATGCAAGTTGTAACATTTGACCACCTACAGTTAGTTTTTACATTAGCATCCCGACTTAACAAGAGTTTGCATGTAACGATTGGTATGCCTATGTAACCATATTCAGATATATATAAAAGGTAGTGTAGTTCCTTGCTTGGCGAGTTCGTCAGCCATATAGTTAACCGGAATGTCTCTGTGCCCCGGCACCCAACACAGGTGGATATTGAACTGCTCCGTCATATCCACGAGAGATGATCGGCAGTTAAGGGTTAAGATTGAATTTGTATAGACTGATTCCAGGGATTTCAGTGAAGCTTGGCTATCTGGAAATATATCCTTTGCCGATATGACGTTTCTCTTCAGCCAAGACAAGGCTTCACTGATCACCATAATTATAGCCTGGAAAACACTAGAGTGATTTGAAAGATGGAAAGAAAGGCTAAGATTTAGCTTTTTTGAGAAAACAACTCCGCCGACTCTGTGTAGAAATGAATGTGTTCATCTTCCAAGTAAGCGTCTTCGTCCCAGAATGATCTGGAGGGGAAGGTGACCTGGAATGGTCTAGTCTATGTTATCTGGGATCCTGACTGAATTTAGGATATAGGAGTGACCGATTTCATTTCTAGTCCACTGGGAGATAGCATTAAGGCGAATAGCCGAAGTAGAAGCTACTTGCCTGCTGTAAATGTCGAGTGTGGTAAGGCCGAACAGAATGCCCAATGTCAAGCTAAACTTTCTTATTTAGGGCATACCATACAGTCCCACCGTATAGAAGAGTTGGTCTTACTACCGCTGTGAGTAATGTAGGGTTGATTGAAGATCCCATCTGCTACCAATGGCTTTTTTGCATGAGAAGAGTGCTACTGTGACTTTATGAACTCTTTCTTGTATTTTTGGTTTCCAGCTTAGCTTTTTGTCTAGAATAAGACCCAAATACTTGACTTTATCAGAGAATGTTAAGTTTATACCTTTTATAGAAGCAAGGTTTAATAAGTAGAACTTTATATTTCCTGGTGAATACGAAAATCTCAGTTTTGTGAGAATTTTCCCCTAAACCACAGCGATCTGTCCAGCATATAAGCTTGTTGAAATCATTTTGCAAGAGTTCCTTTAAGGTATTTGGGTATTTTCCTGAGACGTCATCCGCATACGTGATTAGGCATACCAGCAGCTCATTCACCGCAAAGTTCCATAGAAGGAGGGATAGGACTCCACCATGTAGGGTTCCTCTGCAGAAAGATCTTCTGGCAGACGACATACGAAGCTTTGAATTAATAAACCGACTTGTGAGCGGAAGATTAATTAATTCGCCAAGCGAGTCGTCCACTATCAAAGTCGACAGTACATCCGTAATCGCAGATGGTTTGACGTCGAGAAATACTACCATTATTAACTCCATGTAGTAAAAGGAATGTTCAACAGAACGTACCAGTGTGTGCAGAGCTGTTTCTAAAGACTTGCCCTTACAATACGCGTGCTGATCTGTAGACAAGAGTCTTTTGTCAATGCGTGTGCGTGTAGATATCGATCAGTCTTTCCAGTGTCTTTAACAGTAATGATGAAAGACTGATTGGTTGGAGATCCATTGGACTAACATGCGGCTTTGGGTATGAAAACCACGTTTACTTCTCTCCATATGGAATATGAACCAGACCGATGCAACTCTTTAGAATTATTTCTACCAAAGGAAGGATAATATACGAAGTCCTTTGCAGCTCGGCTGGAGTTATGCTGTCAGGTCCTGCAGATTTCTATGGTTTGAAGCTTTGCAGCACCCAAAGCATTTTGTCCTTATTTATCAGATTATTGCAGAGTGTCTGCCCTATCAAGGCTGCCATTACTTAACAGATGGGAGCTGCCCGTGAAGTTGGTATCTAAAAGCAGATTGAGTGATTCTTCGCTTGAGGTAGTCCACGAGCCATCTGGTTTTTTTCTTTTCAGGCTAAGAACAGAAGTCTTGTGCAGATTAGGGATTGAGCCCCGCGCTTACCCGGCTTTCGCCAATAAACATACTCCTTATTTCATATCACTCAACAGGAAACCCTATATTTTATATTCCCTGTTTAGGTCCTGCAACATACCAGATAAGAAAACATGCTGCAATTGGACCCTCACGGGGAAGGCTAAGAACAGAAGAACAGGAGCTATCTTTTTGTCCCTCTATTTACTGAAGAGTGGCGTCTCTTGAAATCTCAGGCGATAAATCGAGCTAGTTGGCGGGCGTTTGTTGAAGCTCTATGCTTCCCCGCGGAGTAAAGGAAAGAAGGAAAGAGGATTTACTGATTAAGAGTTGAAAGATCTCTGAACATAATATGTCGCTATGTATATAATATGTATTTTCTTTTGTATTCTTGTATATTATAAACGAATATGTTAGAGAAACAATAATATCAGAATTGTCCACACACAGTCACTATACATGTTGTTGTGAACCATTCGTTACATTTTTGAATATCATCTTAATCTTAAATTGAGCGAGAACATTGTCGGTCTGCTTAGCTTAGTTTTGATATCTGCGAATAAATAAAAAGGCTGGGTTCATAGGACAACTTATTAATGGCCATTGCTATTATTTTAAATTTATCAATAACTGCGTTCATACATAGATAGTACATATAAGGAATAATAATTATAATGAGGTTATCGCATTGAGTAAAAATATTCCTTTATTATAATATTGTTGCGAATTTAATGGAAGCCTTATAGCAATAAACATTGACTGTACATTTACATTAACACATTAGTATCATCTTACACTGTCGACAATTTGTGATAATTTTAGTAAAATAAATAAATAAATTCAAAGTCCATATTTACTTTTATTTTCACTCGTTGGTTTGTTTTCGAGTGTGGTGTTGTGTGTAGACAATAATGACTCGCCTTTAGCCAGCGTAGAATCAACAAATCAATACACGGTTAATTGCGATTTATTATCACCCACAGGCCATTATCTTTCATTCTCATAATTTGTTACTTGACCCCTGAAACCTTTGTATATAAACGGAAAAAAACTTATAACAGTTATGCAGATAGACGCATCTTTATTGGCTCTTAGAATGTTAATGATGTTAAGTCTCAAGCAAGCAAATTCCTCGTGGAAGGTGAAGTAAAGCGCCTTTCTATGAAATTAAATCTCTTTGGAAAACATGCACCTTGTTTTGGTAGCTAAGGGATCCTCTCTGAGGAAGCATTAATTAGCTGGATGATAAGTGCGACAACAAGCAAAAGTGTTGTATATGAGGAGAGGAAAATCCACGAACCGTGTCACCGTGTTGTCTGGTGGTAGTATCGTTGCTCCGTTCTTTTTCTAAAACGATGATAACCATGGAATGATTACCAATTTTCAATGCCATGGATTGAAGGCAGTGAGCCTTTATGACCTACCTATAAGTGGAAGACGCCATGAGTGATACAGCTATACACAAACGATGGATTCCAAGAATGTGCAATCTTCGGATCGCAAAACGATTTTTCTTTGCTAACAGTATTGTCTGAGTTCCGATACAATCGGATACGTTGCAGATGATAATTCTATAGTGATGAGAATTGCTTTGACTTAAAGTATTCTTTGTTTACTTAGAGTAAGCCGCAAAAGCAAAAAATGTGGTGTACGGTGAAAATAGACTATCCCTGTATTTATTGTTTTTGTTGGAGTTGGCCTTTACAACATTATGTGGCTGCTTAGTTCCTTTGGGAATGCCACTATATCTGCCAAGTCAATTGGTTTGGCATTCGGCCAGAGAACTGTATTAGCATTGAAGTGTTTTATTCTTTTCCGGGTGAGGGCTTCACACACGAAAATAATGTGTACTGATGTTTCTTTCGTCTCGTTAGAGAATCGGCAGCGGTCCGATTGGCATTTCATCATCATCATATTTGGCTCTACAAGCGGGGTTCTGGTCTCCCGCAAAAAATCTGTCCACCGGTCCAGTTTTGCATCGCTAAACTCTGGGCGTACTGGTCTACGTCATCCTTCCAGCGTAGGCTTGGCCGGTATCGCTGTCGTGTTCCATAAATCCTACCGCAAAGGATCTTTTTCGCTAATGCGAGCTAGTTGTCCTGCCCTTCGGAGCCTACCGAGCTTAATTCTCTTCACGATGTGGACATCGCGGCAATGCTCGTAGATCTCATTATTATAGAGTCTCTGGAATCATTCTTCCTCATATTACTGGTATGACCATTGTATTATATCCCTGCAGCTTGGATGTTATGGTTAAATTCCTGGATTTGAAGAGTCTTGACAGACTAAAGTAGATTTTGTTGACTTTGAGCAACCGTGCTCGTATTTCTGGTTCCATGCTGTTATCGGCTGCTACAGTTGACCCGAAATAGTTAAAGGATAGTTAAAGTATTGAGAGACCAATGTTGGATCTTCTACTCACAGACGTCGCCACCATGTACATTGTTTTGCTCTCATTTTTGTGCAACCCCAGATTTCGTGCCGCTGGCTCGATCTTCCAACGATGTCAGTATCGTCTTCGTAAGCCAGTATCTGAATGGACTTATAGAGGATTGATCCTATCGCCGTTACGTCAGAGTCTCGGATCACTTTCTCCAACGCCAGGTTGAAGAGGACGCAAGCCAGTCCATCCCCTTGTCGGAGCCCGTTATAGTTGTTTAATGGGCTTGATAGTGATCCGGATATTTTTACTTGGCTTATAACATTGGTCATGGTCAACCTACATAGTCGTGTCAGTTTATTTCGGATGCCGAATTCGATCATGGCTTTACTCTGGCTATGCTATCATAGGTGGCTTTAAAGTCTATAAAAAGATGGTGTAATGACTTTTGAGACTCTAGACATTAGACATCACCTGCCTTAGGGTGTAAATCTGATCAGGTGTTGATTTGGGATGAAGCCACACTGGTATGGACCAATGATGACTTTAGCGTATGGGGATAGCGTATCCTGTCTTGAAGGATAGAGTCTTATACGCGGTACTCAACAACGTGATACCACGATAATTGCTGCATTCTGTGATATCTCCCCTCCTATGTATGGATGCCTCTTCACCAGTCTTCTGGCATAGCTTCTTCTTTCCATACTTGCACTATTATTTCATGAATTGCTTGGTGTAATGTGGGGCCTCCTATTTTTATCAGTTCCGCTGGGATCCCATCAGATCCCGGGGCCTTATTATTTTTGAGCCGATTTATCGCTCTGCTAACTTCGTCTATGCTTGGTGGCGGCAGCATAGTATGATCTTTGGTCATTGGTGGAGCCTCCAATTCCTCAGTTACTGGCCATTTTGCAACTCATGAAAGTGCTCTTCCCATCGCTCTAAGATGCCTTCAAGATCAGCGATCAGATTACCTGCAGTATCTGCAACGCGGTGTATATTGCGTCATACCGCGGACTCTATTTTCATAAAAAACTAAAAAACAGTTGTTTTTTTCATTCATTTGTAAGGTGCTTCTAATCTTATTACCCGATTCTGACTCTTTTGGCAAAAAGGTCTCTCTCTAATGTATATATTTATCTTTTATCTTTTTCTGAATATTTCTTAAAACTTTCACCATCATTTGTTTTTTCTTTGCTGACATATAGCTATGAAATGAAATATCTCCCAAAATGATGTGCTTCTAATCTAGTGAACCGCAGTGTATTTTGCACAATTCAAAAAATCGTTTTTTAGATGACTTTTCAAATGAATTATCGTGTAGAGCAAAAAAGAGATTATGACGAGCACTAAGAAGATCTTCTTCTTCTGTTTAGCTAGTCATACCATCGGGGCGTGGTCCCGGCTCGAATTATTGACCCGAATGAAGTGCCGTGCCTCCTACATTCCTATCGCAGAGGCGATTATTTTTGAATAACGAATTGTAATGTCAAAGGTTCAATAAAATTGATAAGGAATAAAAAAAAAAACATAAATGTATGTATGAAGCTAATAGACAATTCTGCATTATATATATGTATTTATGTAGGCAGGTATATGTCATCATTGGCAAAAGACTCAAATCACTTAAATATCAATCGATGTCAATTTGCACAAATTAAAGGCAAATGCATAAGCCCAGCCCCCCTCCCACAATTTGCGTCATTTGAGATTTAATTTGTTTTTGTTACAATTTATTGCGTTGTTGTGGTTTTTATACAAATAACAATTTTTCAAATAAATATTAAAAGTTATCTGTACGATGAGTGAGTGATGTTTCGCGATGCTATGGTCATCTGGAGAAAAGCGTTTTGCTGGCGAGACAGAGAAATGCTTAGTAATTGAGTTAGGAATGAAGCACGATGCACAGTGAGTTGTTTTGTTACGTAAACAACTTCTAAACAACGCTCACGGATGCCAATTAGGTGAACATTAGTTTGTTGGGCTTAGAAAACTAAAATCATCGTGTAGCGAGCGATTTGTGTGAAATTACAGGTAATAATGCATGACTTAGTTAATTGAAAGCGTTGTTAGGAAATGTAATGCTTTCCCGCGCACTGATAGTTTGAATTTTTTTTTCAGTACATTATCTCCCTCTCCGAATGTTCGCTCACATTCTTTACCAAATAACTAATTGCCAACTCAGTACATTCATTGGCCAAAGCAACTGGCATTGTACGTTAGTTTCGTTAGTGTACGGAAGCAGCAGCAGCAGTAGCAACTTCCGTGTGCACGTGCGATGCGAATAGCTATGACTTCTGTTGCGACAGTAAATCTAAAGCAGAACAATTTGCATGCGTGGAATTATAAATTCTGTAAGAATAATTTTCCAATGAACTTGAAAACAAAAGGTTGAGCATTTAATTTGCGTTGAAAGTGAAATAGCGTAGCTTTTCGGTTTGGTTCAGTTTGTAGCGATCGGCTTTGTTGCAGATCTCTCTGTTCGTATTGTACGCCTCTTTTCGAGGTCATGCAAGCTTTTGAGATTTCTTGAATCACGAACAATCTTTTATAGTCGATTGCTGATATTTGTGAGAAAAAAACCATCCATTCAGTGTGATTGGTTGACTTTCAAATGTGAAACGCTGCCTCCAATGACAAATTCGTCTACGACCAAAAATTGGGACAAAAAATACTAAAATGTCTCAAAAAGAGGTAAAACCATTTGGTCATTCGTGAAACGATTAAAAAAATTCTGGTAGACTGTGTTGTCTGGATGTCCGGGGGCTTGTATCTTGTATATTGTACTTAGTGTAAATCGCACACATGTTGTTGTATGTTATATGTTCTATGTTCTATATTCTATGTTCTATGTTCTATGTTTTATGTTCTATGTTTTATGTTCTATCTTCTATCTTCTATGTTCTATGTTCTATGTTCTATGTTCTATGCTCTATGTTTTATGTTCTATGTTTTATGTCCTATATTCTATGTTCTATGTTCTATGTTTTATGCTCTATGTTCTATCTTCTATGTTCTATGTTCTATGTTCCATGTTCTACGTTCTACGTTTTACGTTTTACGTTCTATGTTCTATGTTCTATGTTCTATGTTGCATGTTACATTTGGAATGTTGCATGTTAAACGTTTGCATGTTGCATATTGACCTTTTACTATTACAATATAAAGAGGTACGTTTGCACTTTCAATAGGCAACCCTAGTCTCAGAAACTACTGGACCGATTTTGATTGGCTTCAGTTTTATGATGAGGGGTAGTGGTCAGTCTTTGGAGATCAGTGGGGAGATAACGGGTTGGGTGGTCTGTTGTGTTGGGTGAGTGGTGGCGGGTGGTCAGTTGAGTGAGTGGGGTGGGGACAGCCGGATATTTCAGCTAGTATTATATGATTATGAATTCCATATTAACATGCGGTCATGTCATATGTCACCAAATATCCTACTACCACCCTATGGCTGTTAAGAGGTTTGTTACCATCACTATACATCTCAGCGACACACAAAGACTATGGACTCGGCACAAATAAAGAGGCAGACGTTACACGTTAAGATACTACCTCGTTGTCGTTGTTAATTCCATACTCAATCTGCACAATCTGGAATTCCGGGTATTGAACACTCCATGGAACCAGAGTACTTTTGTAATCGTTCAGTTGTCAGAGCTCTAATTGATCTTTGCATACACAAGTCTGGCCCTGGTGGTATATTTTCAAATGTAATGTGTTGTACAAAGAGATGAAGACAAGAAATAATATTAGATGTCACTATTCCTGTTGTGGGAGACGGATGGCATTTCCACAAGGAGTTTCCAAACGCTGGCATTACGAGTACAATTGCGTAAACTCTTCCACCAATTCTATTCTTCAAGACACTTTTCGACCAGTTAGAAACATCCTTTGTCCAGCTTGTACCTAAACACGACCCCGAGGGGGCCGCTGTATCTTACTTTATCGTTTGGTAATTTTAAGTCTGATACTTGGTTTAACTCGGTAGATTAAAGGGGCAGGGGTTCTAATACTAAGAATATGGCAATAATGGGCACTGTCTTCGTATGAAGCGCCCCTACCGTACAACTGCAGGCGGTAGTTTCTATCCCGGCCGGCCTAGGATAATAGAGCTGGTATCCTAGTGTCAAATGATAGGGTTCTCGGTTCCGGACGAATGTGCTGCCAGGGTATGCTTTGGAATCGCCCAGGCACTCATTCTGAAAGAGCTGAGTCCCTTGATGTCAGACCTCACCAAGGTCGCGTTGTTACAGCGGGAATTGTCCGTGCCCACAGATTAAATAAGGCCGACCCGTCTGAAGACAATTGTGGTTGAGGACCCAGCTCGTTCTGGGGATGCAACGCGTGGGCTGCCGTTTACTCTCGAAAGAAAGAGAGGACTGCTAAGTGTAGTACTTATTCTCACGAGTATGCTTAATGGCGCAAGCTAGGAAAGCGCGGGGCTCACGCTCCAACTCACCAACGATGTACCTAAACACGCGTGCTCTCGTCTAATTCTTTGGATCGACCCAGAGTACTAACATACCTTCCTTTTAAGCTCATATAAACGC
This sequence comes from Nephrocerus scutellatus, assembly GCA_947095585.1. NCBI lineage: Eukaryota > Metazoa > Arthropoda > Insecta > Diptera > Pipunculidae > Nephrocerus > Nephrocerus scutellatus. The sequence continues at coordinate 79,239,964 of OX352765.1, read as the reverse complement.
TGAAAAATCGTCAGAGCTCTTGAAATGTATTGAAAACCGCGAAATACTTAGTGATTGGCAGAACGAGTTTTATAAGAGATTTTATGGAATCTACTCTCACATATATTTTATCCTTAAAAAACTTCCGATTGTCTTTCTGTTTTTTAGTACCATCTTAGCACAACTTTTTCCCATTACCTAATCTGATGCTTCATATATAACACACCACTCATCAACCTAAAAGAAGTCTTCCGCCTTCTAATGTTTCTTTTTTTTATAAATTTCCTTCTTTGGGACTCATCTGCAGATTTTTTCAAGGTATGGGCAAACCAACTCCACTTCCATTCAAATTATAGTTCTCAAAACAATCTTCCCTGTCTGGTTACTATACCTGATTGCTAATCTTATTCCTAGCATTTATTTTAGGCTTTTTCTTACAAAGGATTTATATTTATATTTTCATATTTCGAGGTTCATTAAAGTTAACTTCCTGCTTATGAAATCATATCAGAAGGTTCTACCAATCACCGCCTATGTTTGATTCGAGATTGTAAGCAATATGTAAACGAAGTTTGCTTGAAATTGGTACAGTGGTTCCAGAGTTAATTAGGCACAAACATACATACAAACAAATGAATTCTCTATTTTATGTATTGAGAAAGATTAAGACTAAAATTTGGAGCAAATTGCACAGCTTATAGTCTCTTTGTCTTCCAATACATATTTCCATTCAGTCTTAATTAGCAATGGTTAACAAAAAAAACTTTCAATTTCAAATACCAATTAATAACGGTTTGATTATGTCATAACTGATATATAACGTGATAATCACAATGGACCATTACTGGTCTAAGTGTATCGGTTACACTGACAACCACCTTAACCTAGCCTGACCTATATACGTGATAAATAATAAATCGCACGAATTATAGTATAGTTGGAATAATAGTACAGACACATTGTAGCTCTAGCTGATATGCTGATAATTGACGTCCTACGTCAGCAACTATCCAATCATATCATAGATAAACGTATTACACTTAACAATGAAGACCTACCAAATGTTAAACTTTTTTTTAAATCAATAAAGCCATCAATTTTGAAGAAAACATTTTTCGATAACATTGACAGAGAATCTCAAGTATTTAGTTGTCGTCAGCTTTGATTGATTCTGTTATTCGAGATTAGAATAGGATTGTAGTGTATGTACTCGTAGTTTGATCACATAGATAAAACGGTAGGTTTTTCTCACTAAATTTGACAAATCTTTCAAGTACGTATGAATCGAACAGTACAGCAATCTCTTATGGAACGCAAGCAGGAAGAAGATTAATTATAAATAGCTCCTAAGAAATGAAAAGAGAGTTTCAAAGTGAATGAAAGCGAATGTGAATTACAGAACTGTACAACAGAGAGCAAGAAAAGCGCCAAACGCGGATTTGAATGGATTTTTCTTTTAGTTGCTATCATTTGAACAACTGTTGTGTTGTTGTGTGTTCGTAAATAGTGATTAATGCGTCAAATCACACCCATGTTCAATTATGTATATAAATCTTACAATAGTTGCCTTTAATAGAGAAGTTTTAATTCGTCACTTTTCGTCACTTACGAAATACTTTGTTGCATCCACTTTCTAATATGTGCAGTCCTTTGGGGTTTTTAAAAACTGACATCAAATTTGGGTTTGCGTTGCCAAAATGATATTTTTTTGATTATGTTTTGGTAAAGAGAGAATGAAAAGAAGATATTTATTTTTTTTTTTATGTTATGTTACTTGTCATTCCAGGCTATCAACCCTTCAAAAGAACACTGGAGAGATGGCTCTATACCGGAAATAGAGGCAATCCACACATCTCTTCAAAAGATGAGCGAGTATTTCGACATTCGCATAGTTTGGATCCCTGGTTATTCTGACATCGTGGAGAACTGCAAGACAGACAAGCTGGCTAGAAATGGCACGCACAAATCTTAAAATGTTACCGGAAAGGGGAAGTGTAGGAAAGTCATAAACGACGTTAAAGTTAATGCTTCGGAAAGAGACGGAAACATTAACAAACTATGGGTGGTGGTGGACGTATAGCCAAGGCTGAACTTGGTATGCTCTAAATCTAAATGACTAATTTCCCTGCAAAAAAGAGATCTGAGAATGGTCGTTGGGATACTAAAAGGACACATGTGAGAAGGCTGGGTCTTGAAATGAATGACTTCTTTAGATGTCGAAGAGGAAGTGACTGTAGCCCACTTTCTGTACTCATGCCTGGCTCTTGCATGTAGAAGGCGAAAACATTTGGGGTACAACACAATGACTGACTTCCTGAGATTAAAAAAAGCGCAAACTGAATTCTGTGAAGGGGGAATTGTGCGATCCCGTGATACCACAATGGAACGTCACCGATCTTAGTGCGCTGAAGCATCCACCGAATACACCGGTATACGAATTTTTTTGGCTCCAATTGGAATAAATGGACTTTGATCAACTTTCGTTTCAACATGAGAGTGTCACATGTCACAAAGCCGGGGTCTTTTGGGGGTCTTTTGGGGTCTTTTGGCGGTGTTTTGAGAGTCTTTTTGGTGGTTTTTTACGGGTCTTTTGGTGGTTTTATGCGAGTCTTTTGAGGTTTTTTGTGAGTAATTTTAAGGGTCTTTTAGGGGTCTTTAGATGGTCTTTTGTGGGTATTTTTAGGGTCTTGTGGACGTGTTTTGAGGGTATTTAGGGGTCTCTTGTTGGTCTTTTGGGAGGTTTTTGGGGGACTTTTAAGGGTCTATTCAAGTTTTTTTGGTGGTCCTTTTGGAGTCTTTTGAGCGTTTATAAGGGTCTTTTTGGAGTAATTTGTTGGTCTTTTAGGAGGAATTTTGGGGTTTTGTTTAGGAATCTTCTGGGGCGTGTTTTTTTTTAAATTCTCTATATTAACTTCACTTGCCCGTGGGTCGTCGGTCGGTCGTCGGTCGTCGGTCGGTCGTCTGTCGTGGATTCTTGCGATCAATTTTTAACCCACTTCCCATGGCCCGATTTTATTGAAATTTTGCACACATGTGTATTTCCGGAGACAACACTTTCTATTAAATTTTGAGGCCCCTCGGGCTGCGGGGTCGGGGGGCTCCCAAACAAAAATTTTAAAAAATGTACCCGATTTTCTTCAAATTTTACACACATGTGTATACCCAATAAACAATACTTTTTCGAAAATTTGGTAGTGATCGGGTCCCGGGTTCGGCCGCAAGGCCCTTATACATTTTTTAAATATCTGTACTGGCATCAGATATTCGTCGCCATTTATGGACTTTGTGCGGTGTGTGCTGCGCAGTCGGCTGCGCTGCATGGTTTTGTTGGTGGTGGAGAGAGAGAGAGAAATCTTAGCGCACGCACAAATGAACCCAGCAAATGAAACGAGACATACATGTTTTATGCTTACTTCAACTTACATTTTTATTATATACTGAATTGTATTTTTATTGATGTCGTTTTTTTTGTTGTCGATATCAACTTACAGATAGAACAACAAGTTTTCACAATATTCTGTCATTTGGCGTTTTCATAAATTAGTTCAGAGCAGTCAAAGAGTTCTCAAGATAAATGTTCGTGTTTCTTATTTGCTCAGAGTATGAGCGTGCTCTAAGTGCTCAGAATAAAATGATCTGAGCTTTTTAAATTTTAACATCTGATGTCAAATGTTTGTTTCGATGATTTTCTCCTACAATAAAAAAAATGGTCCAGGATCGAGGGGCTCCCATATCAATTTCTGCGATTAGAGAATTTAGATGAAAAATTTTAATTTTTATGGGTTGTTTTTTTATATTTTTAAATAAATATAACACATATCTACATCCGAACTATGCAATGAAAAACAACAGAAGCATTTTTCTGTCAAAACACCAATCGATTGCTTTTTAGTGATTAGTGATTACCTTATCAATCGGCGATTTATTTTATCGCCCATTGATAAGGTAAATCACTCTTGCACGACGCTTATTTTAATCAAAACACATTTCCTCGTATAAATAAAACTTGAAATATTGACAGTTTCTAGTATCTACGAGTGTGATATTGAATAAATTGAGGATATCGCGGATTAAACGTAAAGATTAATATATAATTTCAAGCTGCCTGTGCTGGCACTTCAAAACTTTCATCACACTTTGAGGTATTTGGGCCTCCATAATCTCTGTTAAATAATTTTGTTGTTTCGTTTTGTTTGCTAGCAAAAGGTACTCGTACGAAAATTTACTGTCGATTTTATGATAAGCAATTATCATGTGAAAAGATTTATACGATTAATGATTTTAATCAGTTCATACTTCCGAATTGCAGGTTCTCAGTATAACCCAGTTTTCAGTATTTCAGTGACAACTCGTTATTTTATTGGCGTCACAGAACGTCATGTTGCTAAGTTTAGAGGACTCAATATAACCGCAACATAGCTGATCCACTATGAAATAAAGTAAATGTGTTGGTACATAATTAGAAGCATTTTCTGAGAAAGACTTCGTCAATATTTATTGCCAGACGCCTTTCTTTTGAGTGGTGCCTTTCCGAATTAATGGTTTTGCGGTCTTCTTCAGCATGTGTGCCCTATGGGCAGCATTCTAAAGCTGTATGCAACTATCGTCTTTTTTAATAGTGTGGTCATTCTAACGACCTTTTCTGTCTCAGAAGTTTTACAAAATATACCAGAGAATATGCTACAGGAGTTTTTTTTTTGCAGCAATAGGAAGATCTCAATAAACTGTAGTTTCATCAGGACGGGTGCCACATGTAAAACAGCAGGATAAACAATGACTCTTACTTGCAGAGAAATCCGGCGTTCAATCTGAGACACCGTCACTCTACGAGTATATATATACTACAAACAACTAAAAAGATAAAACGGTTTAAGATTCCACATCAACTTGACGGTATGTCGAAGCTTTGCAAACCATTTCTTCGATTCTTGAGTTGATGATTAATTGAACTTTGTCCTGTAATTCAAAGAACTATTTGACACATCTGACAAAAGAAAGTTATGACCAAAAGAACATGTCAAAGCCACAAAAGACGAACAGAAACCTGTTGAGATATGGAAGAAAACCTCCTAGTATTTCAGTCAGTGCTGAGAGCATACAGACCGCTCTATGGCGTTGAAGATCAACATTACGCTGTCAGACAGAATAAACTATTCAGCTTAGACAATGACATTCACAATTTTCGCCCACCTGACCAATATAAAGAGATGTTCGCAATATCCAGACTTAATAATAACAAAGCTGTTGACCCTGAGCCTTTTAAAACTACAAGAGATAATACACCAGCTTATCTCTAAAAAATGTTAGATGAAGGGAGCCTAATGAATGAAATACTCAGCACTGAGACCCACAAATAAGGATCCTGTCCACGACGATTGGTTATACGCACCGAAAGAACCCCAAACACCTATCAAGACATTGGGACAAAGATCGTCAACAGGTTTGAGATTGGATCACCTGGATCTACTCCTAAACCTGGAGTTGCTATTGCTACAACAACAAAAACAACAAATAAGGATACATACTAAACTGTTAGTCATCTAAACAACGCCTATAAGATCCCCCATCTTCCGTATTGTGTGAACGCCTGAAGCCATTCAAATACAACCTGATTGGCCTACATCAGTGCGGTGGTCCACAGGTGTAAAATCCACAGCCCACCAATTTTTCATAATGCTGCAAATTTGTCCAGGAAACACTGAAACAATGCAAAACAATACTCACCACCTTTTTAAATTCTTTATATTAACGTCAAGTCGGCATGGTTCTGTCTGTTATTCGTTCCTTCGTTCGGTGGTCGAATCTTGCGATACATTTTTAACCCACTTCCCAAATCCCGATTTTATTGAAACCTTGCGCTCATGAGTATTTCCGGTGACATAGCTTTCTATTAAAATTTGGTAGTGATCGAACCCCGGGGTCGGGGGACTCACATTCAATTTTTTTTGAAAACATGCCATATAGCGGCATCAGATCACGCCATACTAGAATGACTGTGCACACAAGCAGCGCTGCATTACCACAAAAGCAGGCAGTAGTGCTTCCCATGTGTTTTTATTTTTCAGCACTTGAAGTGGATTACTTTTAGGCGCATATTTTGGTAACTAGAGAATTTAAATTGTGACAGCATTTATTTAGTCGAGTTATATAATGTCATGTCTAGCTTTGGCATCTGTAGTCTGTACCAAATTCGTTTGATTGGGCACGATGACGATGGAGAACTCCCGCTGATTCGTCAAGGTCGAAAACACCTGACATTCTTTTGATGTCAGGAAGGAAGGAAGATTTTAAGAAAGGTGACGCGATGTCAAGCGATTTCTTTACCATCATCTTGAAGATAATTGTGCGAGACTCTCTATATCCACGAGAGAGGCAAAATTTTCTTCAAGTCTGTTCAAGTGCTGGTATATACTGACGACATTGATATCATTGGCAGAGGCCAACGAGATGTTACTGGTTCAGTTGCCAGCATTTAGATAGAAACGACAGAAATGGTATTGGCGATTAATGAGAGCAAGATAAGGTATTTGCAGTGAACAAGAAGTGACACTCAATATTGACGTATGAAATGATCCCGAAATTAATTTATTTGCAATAGAGGCTAACCAAGCGAAATGGTTCTTTGAAAGATCGAGAATGACTGTTGTTTCTTGAGACTCCGGAAACATCCAGGAGTTTTCTTTGCAACACATCCTTTTTATACTAAGTCGTCTCTCAGGCACAAAGTCGTTCTAAAACTGTACATGCTCTAAGGGATTTCGTATCGAAGACTTAGACTTCATCCATATTCGAGGGACTGATGCTCTACCATATCGGACACGCATATGTTAAAATTAGTCTTACAGATGCCTGTTAACCACTACCTCCCAACTCAGATGACGTGGATAGAATGCTGATCTTTTTTCCATCAGCGGTATTTACGTTTTCAATGTAATACCAAAAATATTTGTTAGAACTTGAAAGCCATTTGCATCAGTTATCTGCAAGTATTTCCAGCTGCGTCGAAGTTTGCTATCTCCGCTTCTTAGGGGCTTGCAAAAAGTACAGCATTTTAAATAACTAATCGTAAGCTGTCATATTTCGCGCATTATCTTCAAAAAACATTGAATTTGCTTACTTACTGCGACCCAAAAAGATATATTGTATCCTAGGGTGTAACTAATCTAAGAGACTAACTACCTTCCTAATAAAGGATATTATGTCCATTATGGCAGAATTACGCAAATCCGCCGACGATAATACCGTCTTGTGGAAAATATGTCTTCTTAACTAGATCGGTTTGATCTGGGGACAGTCACAGAAGAATGTGCCCGGATGTTTCGTCCTCCTTCAAGCAGAACCTACATTCCGTGTTTGAGCTCAGATTAATTTTGTTAAGGTGATATCGCAAGCCACAGTGACCTGTGAGAAAACTCACTAACTTTCTGATGCTATCCTTGTCAAGATCAAGGATTTCCTAATAGGAAAGGGGCCTGAATAACCGTTCTTACTGTCTAAGCCCTGGGGTATTATCCCACTGGGCCAGACGAAGTTTTCTTACCCATTTATTAATCATCGCTGTAATGAAGGCCCAGCTAATACCACAGTATCGTTCTGGTTATAAGAACGCAGATTCTGAACCCGTCCTAGCATCTGCATATTTGTTGCCTGCAACACCCTGGTGACCAGGGACCCAGCCGAGTTTTACCCTATTGAGCCCTTCCAAAGATTGCAGTGCATCGTAGCAGCATTAACCTGATTTAGAGTCCATTATGCTGGACGATAGCGCTGTCTGTGCTGCCTGACTATCTGAAAAGATATAAATCGTAGCACCTATAATACCCGTACTCAAGTTTATCCTAGCGCAGACCTCAATGGCATGGAGTTCCGCATGGAGAACAGTGGGATTCTTATCCATTGGTATTGAGACTTTGGTTTTGGGTCCGAATACCCCAGCGCCAAATCCAGAATCCATCTTCGATCTGTCTGTGTACTAGACCAGACCTTTATTGTCCAGTGGAGCAGGAGGAGCACCATTAGACCAATATTTTTATCTCAAATAACCTACCGAAACAGTACTCCCTGGCCATGGTATCCGGGATAGTGCAAAACGTGTCCCTTTCAGGAATTGAGTCTAGAATATTCAGGTGTCCCACGTAGACACATTGTTTGTACCCAAATTCTAGTTGCAGCACCTAGCGGCCGTCTTCCTAATTGGCAGGGGTGAAAGCCCTACAACAGCTTCTAATGCAATCGTAGGGCAAGTGTGCTTGGCAATATGCATCATAATCACGTTTAAGAATCCCTTTCCATCTTGTATACGAGTATATATGTCAACTTGGATTACACTGAGGACATGTACCATGAAGCTTACTGTTTGTCGTCCAGATTGTTTTGTTCACAAAGTTTCTAGAGTGATAGCCATTTCACTGATTGTTCTTTCTAGGATACTGTCTATAAAAACAGAATTGGCAACCCTTGTCGGAAAGCTTTTGGCTTAGCTTAAATTTGCCGTTCGTTTTAAGACGAATGCTACACTCTGCATTGGTGTATAGTTCACACAGTTGAAAATAAATAACTGATTTTCTCCGGGCTGAAGTTCCCTTTAGGAGTTCGTTATTTCAACGCCCTTTCATTGATAACGAAACTCTTTCGAAGTTCAATTATTTCTGCTAATCAATTGTCATTTAATTAAAAGGAAACTATTCATCAAAGAATTTCTGAGACTTCATTTCTTTGGACTAGCTTATTCTCACCGGTTTGTGTCACTTGACATTAAAAGTTTTTTTATGGCCGAGAATATTGTCCACTGTATGTAAAAGTCCCAACCAAGCTGAATGTAAATTATTCTGCGCCCTCCGTTACATGGTACACGGCTATACACTAACCTTTAGAAAGAAATGTATGGCGCGGCTGAGCCTCGGAGCCCCTTTTAGTAGGCAAATGAATCAGGATAAGTTATATCATATCAAATGTAGAACATTTGCACACAATCATTTTGCAGTACATCGGAAGAGATGTTTGACAGCCTACACGATGGATGGTTTTCATAGAAGACACATTCGCCCACAATCATACTATCAACAGCAATTGGAATAAAAGCCACCCTAGGCAGGCGTAAAATCAACACATTTGGTTTCATACGAGTTGATTGCGTAATTGCTGATGGAGTGCAGTGACGGAGTAAGCGGATTTTGCAGGCCAATTTGAGACGTGATACACGATAGGTATACGGCGACCTCGTGTGAAATCTCCTGCATCCTACATGATAGGTGGACGACACTGGAAGGGAAGCTCAACCAAGTTGCTCATCGATTGAATTTGACAGTCCTTGGGGAAGAAATTCTTTAATAAGATGTAATGCTATCAAAAGATCAACAAAAAAACATTAAAGAAATATCAACAGAGATTGAGCTGTCCTAGCATTGGCTTGTTTTCATGTACGGGATATTATACACTTCTTACCAATGCATATAAGGTGCGTGAGGCAAGCCCCCCTTTAAATTGTTTATTTAAATAGACCAGTAAAAGTTATTGCTGCTCTTCGCAGTCCACTAACGAGAACTATGCTAATTTCACAATTATTCACACTTCCTAACGCCGGTGATCTTATCGGCCTACAATATAACTTTAATTTTGCTAATTTTTCAATAGAAAGATTGTTGTTAATTAACTTTAATAACAATAATTAGCAGAAAAACAAGTTGAGAGAGTAAAGACCTTAGCATACGTGCGTGCCGTCAGACATCGGACGATTTAGGTGCAGTTTTCGAATTCCTGTTTTCTGTACGATTTACTAATTTTTTTTGTAAATAAAATTTTTCACTATTACTATATATAATTTATTATATCAACATAGATAAACGCGATAACTACTTTAATTATCAGATTAGGCGTCAAAATTATAACTTTTCAGCAAATTAGAGTGTTTACAAAGTTTTAAAGGCTGGCAAATATTTGCGTTACTTTGAAAAGTTTCCGACAATAATAGCTCTTTGGTTTGTTTTTGACTTAATAGTGAATTTTATTATAGAAACTAGACAATTATTTATTAATAAAGATAAAACGCCTGCTATTGATACCTTTATGTCATATTTATTATCTTATCTCATATCACGTCATCGGTTGGGTTTAGTTTCTTAAGTCATCTTGTGTCTATAAGAGTTTAAGATTTCCTGGCCAGTTAGATAATCCTACGTTAAAGGTACAAAAGATTAGTGAATTGATGTCTTAGCTTTACCCGCTTGTATGCTAGATCTAAAATACAAGCAAACACATCGGAATATGTAACATGGGTTAGTGAAATTAAAAATGGTGTACTCTAGCTAGTTAAGTCATGCTCTTGCAGGGTCACCATTGTATCTACCTAAATACCTTCTTGAATTCAATTTATTACGGGGTTAGGGTAAGAACCCCGCAATTGGGTTGTGCACTAAAAGAAAACTCACCAAATTATTATCTTTTTTGCAACATATCAGCATTGCATTCATACTTGTAGATGTCCTTGTTGAAGACTTCCGCTTTACTGTGCAATTAAGTCAAGCTTGGTATTGCTTGGAAAGCAGACATTAACAATGATAAATGTCACTACAGTTAGTAGAATTATGTTGACTCGAAGCCATGATGAAAACAAAAACCTTGTTTCTATTATGTTCTCGAATTTAATCGAAAAATTGTTTAAATAATTCAACGATCATGCCATAATTTAGACAAAAAATCCTTACTATAGTTATAGTCTTGACAGACTATATTATTGTTTACAGGATCTAACAAATCGTGCTACTTTCATACTTTTTTTACTTGTCACAATCGACCCTTAGGTAGGTAGAGAGGCGGTCCTTGCCGACTTGGCGAAGTCCTCAAATAGCGCTTTAGTGCGCCGTTTTGCTGCCACAGTCCGCAGGAGACCTAATGGAACGGCAAAGAAAAAAAAAGATACTGTATAGCTATATCCAACCTGTAGCATTAAGGTACGATATCAAATCGTTGATGACGTACTCTGGAAGCTCCATCAGGTCAGAAAAGAAGGGAAAGCTCAGTTTGCAGGAACTAAGAGCCGCAAGGGCTGGACACTTGCAAAGAAAATGAATGAGAGTTCATTCACATCTAAGCAGCTTCTGCAAAAGGTATTGGGAGGTATTCCCAGTTTGGCTGCGTGGCTGCCCACCGGACAGTGGCCCGTGGTTATGGCAACCACTCGGAAAATATCTTTCCGAGATCTTATTATTATAGCAAGGCCACATCGCTCTCGACAGGATACAATTGGTCAAATTGCTTCACCTTAGCTGTGCTTCGGTGGTAAAGAAGGAAAGAATACATTCCCTAACGGAGTTCAAAAGACAGCAGACTATCTCAGCCACTGTCACGCCCTTCTTTGCCAGTACGTCCGCTTTTTCATTGCCGTCAATGTCGCTGTGGCCCGGCACATGTGTCGCAGTAAAACTATTGATAAGAAATGAAGCCTCCAGCCAAAGATTGTACCCAGCTGATTAGTCCTTCAAATTGAGCGATAGTCTTGGTGGGCGGCAATGAACAAAAAATACAATGTCATAAGCATGCTCAACAGCATAAAAGGATCAGCAGCAGAAGCGGTAATTACAGACATTTCCGGCCGTTGCTTTAAATACCTTACACTTCTTCCTATACTGATCTATTTAATAAATGCATCGTTACGTGCAGTAAAGTGTAACTAATCTGAACGTAAGTTACAAAAGATGTAAAATCCTCTCAAGCTGACAGTCTGAACTTTAATTTGTAGCACTGCAATATATCTTTTGCACTTCCCCCGACTCGTGGCCCATGGATAGTGTAAACCCGTCCCTACAGCACATTCCCCATATTAATCACTTCTTCAAAACCTAATAATTTTAAGTGGATTCAGAAAAAATACCGCATGGACTACAAGACCGCGTGAGATTTGTTCTTTGTCGAATTGTTGTTCCCAAATTCGTTGATAAGATGCTAGGTGGCCTCCTCCACTTATTAGCACAGTCTGCATTTGCCATCATGTATCAGTCCTAATTTCTTTAAGTGTCTCCTCAGTCTGCAATGCCCTGTCATCATCATATATGAGTCCGGATTTCCTTAATGTTAGGAAACATTACTTATGCTCAGTTCCAGTATTATTCAAGACATCCTTTGGCTGTAGATCGCTTACATTTCCTTTCTCTGCCGTAGAATAATGATATTTTTTCATCTTTCATTTTTTCATTCGACGCACCTCTTGCTGCATTATGCGGTATGCGGTATGCGGTATGCCAGTATTAACTCAATGGTTAGAGCAGGACCCATCTTAAATCCTTGCCGATATTTGGTTTTCGACAACCGGTTGAGATATGCAACTCCACAGAGAACGCATCATCGCACCGGTAACATCAGGACGGTCTTCTGATATACCAAAGATTTTTGGTTACATCAGGCCTTTCACTGATGTTACCAAGCTAGCGCTATACCCGCATTTGGGTAGTAAACCACCAGCCACTACGTAGGCCAAGCCAGAATTATACTGGTCCTCAACCAAAGGTTGGCCTCCAAGGAGATTAACCTTATCTGTGAGCCAACCCCCGTAGTATCAACGCGACCTTGGTGAGATCTGACATCAAGGAACTCAGCTCTTTCAGAATGAGTGCCTGGGCGATTACAAGGCAGACCCTGGCAGCACGTTCGTCCGGAACCTTGTATCCAATTATTTGTGACAAGGATACCACCACTAATATCCTAGGCCGCCCGGGATAGAAACTATCGCAGGCACTACCGTGTCCGTGTTCGGTAGGGGCGCTTCATACTTAGACAGTGCCCGTGCTTGAGACTCTAAGCACTAGCCCCCTGCCCCTTTAATCTACCGAGTTTATCCAAGTATCAAACATAATAACCAGACAGTTAGATACAGCGGAACCCTCGGGGAAAGAGTTAAGGGATGTCAAACTGGAAGACACCGGCTCGAAATCGAGACTGCGGTGAAGGTCCAGGACCGGACTTCGGTCGTAGAGCCAAATAGAATGATGAATGTCTCACTGCTTCGTAGTACGTGTTCTTTCACCAACCAGTGTCTTCTGCTCTCTTTGATCCAACCGTGTACTATTCAATTTTATTGCTCTGAGATTAAGTTGGTATTCGATTGAGACCTTGATTCTTTCTTGGTGCTCAATGTTCATGTTATTCTCGCAAGCGGTATTTGCCTTGTAAGTCAGTCCACTTCTCTTCTTGACTGGTATCTGTAATGTCGCTTATCATGCTCAAACGTACCTTAGTCTCCTTAGATTTGCTTGTCACGACTTCATGTAGTGGAAGTAGTAGCTGGTACTTATGTACAGACCATCGCAATCTCTGCACCTTTTCCACTTCTCTTTTTGCGGAGCTTGGGTTGCCCCTATCTGCACATGCTACTTTTCAGTAGGTGATCATTGGCATAACTTTCATTGTGTATAATACATCCAGTGCTTACTCCTCATGATTTGTCAGCAACTCTTCTACACACCATGAGCAATCTTTGTGCTTTTAGTAATGCTCCTTGGTGTATTTGCTCATGTTCTCATAAAAGAACATGGAGAAAAAGGCAGACAACATGTTGATGTTCGGTATTAGATATAGGGGCGACATTTGCAACCATCAGTGATGGCTCTCCAAGGAAGTCATGCGTTGCCAGATACAACTACAAACTTTTTTGAAGAAGATAAACGAACTTTTAGATTTAAAAAAAAAAACTACAGATAAACAATGGCAGGTGCAGACCCACTTTCCAAAGTCCGATTTCATTGAAACTTTGCACACATGCATTTCTCCGATGACAACACGTTCGGTTTGAGGCCCCTCGGGCCTCGGGATCTTGGGCTCCCATACAAATATTTTAAAAAAATTATCCAGATTTTCTTCACATGTGTATCTCCGATGGGCAACACTTTTTGTAAACATTTTTGAGACCCTGGACCCAGGGGTTGTGACAGATTTTTTTCAAAAATTGGCCCAATTTTCTTCAAATTTTTTACACATGTGTATCTCCGATGGACAAAACTTTCTCTAAAAATTTTGGAGTGAAGAGGCCCTGAGGCCCGAGTTGTGCCCATATATTTTTTTCTAAAAAAAACCCAATTTTTTACAATTTTTGGAGACCGAGGGGTGCCCATATAAATCTTTTAAAAATAAGCCTGATTTTTTTCAAATTGTAAGCACATGGGTATCTCCGATGGACAAAACTTTTTGTAAAATTTTTGGAGTGACCGGGCCCTGAGGGCCTTGGGGCCCATATACATTTTTTTAAAAATTAGCCCGATTTTCTTCAAATTTTCAACACATGTGTATCTCCGATGACAACACTTCCTATTGAAATTTGGTAGTGATCGGGCCCCAAGGTCGGGGGCTGCCATACAAATTTTGAAGAAAGGGACTCTAATATTAATTTTTTGCAAATTAACCCGTTTCAAACTTTGCACAGATATGTATCTCCTTTCAGAGAATTTACATGAAACATTGTAATTTGTATGGGTGGTTTTTTTTGCATAAAAAGACAAAATAGGAACTCCACCTCAAATACACAAAATGTATTGTATAACATTAAAAAGCTAACACTCAAACTCAAAAACCCAAGGTAATTACTACAAGAAGACAGCGCACACTCAGCGTAAGATTAAACTTATCTTACACTTTTTCATGTGCCCGCAAAACAACTTGTGATAAAGGCATTTTTTGTTTTATTTATTTTTCTTTTGGATTCAAATGAATGCAATTATTGTGTACACAAGTATGTATATATGATACATACGACTACATGTATTTGTGATAAGTCAGTCGATCAGTTTTTTGACAATAGTCGCGTCGCCTCTCATTCATTGATTCGAGCGGAACGCTTCACGAGTACATAGAGCTTGGTGCTTGTGCACTTGCTGCAAAACAATTTTAAATATCAATTAGGGGCGGAATTATAAGAAGAAGCAGAACATACATACACAGATACAATCTCAGCTTTTAAATTATTATTATTAAATTAGATTCAAGCGATAAACATTTCCGTTTTTTTATTAATAAAAAAATTGTCAGGTTCATTTTTTAAATTGAATTTTTGCGCACATCTATAACTCTACTAAAACGCATAGTATGTATCATTATATCTATAAAATAGCAATGTAACATGTATTTGTAAAATGTAAATTCTTTCTAAATACGCATAAATAGAACGCAATTAAACGTGTCTGATAGAGATTTTTTCCAGTTGTATGAATTTTGTAGGAAATAGGAATGCGCATTGCGATGAAATTACCATACGCGCAGTTTACCTTTTCGCGGAAACCAAACCAAACGGACTGTATTAGGTATTGGGCAGGTAATTCCCCTTTGGGTTTAGCTTATAGCTTAGCTTGGCGCTTCGATGTATTATATGTAGGTATGTTTGAGTGGGACTTGCGACGACAATGTTGGAGAATCCCCCGCAAATCAGGTGCTTCGAATCGATAGTGCTTGAGCAAACTGATACAAAAGGTTCCATCTGTATGCAATTAAAAAATTTCATTTTAGAAAGACACGTGCATGCGGGAAATCCGTTTACAACACGTACTTGTACTTTCTGGAAAGGTACTAAATACTGGTATTACTTAAATGACGTTAAGCGGTAATTGATGGACTAATACTAATAATGTTTTGTTTAACTTTTTACGGAGTCCATTTACTATGTCGACTTGCCTTTGTATTGTTTATGTAATTGTCCTTTATGAAGATTATATTCACTAATAACTAGAGGATAACCTGTTAAGGATATATCTGCACAATTGTAGAGGTAGTTAGCAAAGCCTGTGCTTATTGGAGAGGCAGTTTACTCTCAATTCATGTTGGGAATTCCCCTTCCACTTATGTGCCAACATCAGTTAGAACGCAGCTTACGAATGCCCATTCGCATCACCCAAAGAGTGCCATCGAACGATTGACTTTGCCTCGAAACCAAGGTGGTAGAGGGCTAATCGATATTATTTCACTACACTACCGGCAAAAGATTAGCCTTGAAAACTATTTCATGTTGGTATAACTTAATGAATTAATAGGATCCATCATTGAGGCAGACGAAAAATTTTACACCCCTAAACCTAAATGTAAGCAGCATCCGAATGCAGGATAATGTAAAAACTACGGCGGGACGTGGTTGTCAAAAGTCCTACATGGAAATAATCCGAAAGATCTAGCAGAGAGTCGAATTGATGCTGAAAATTCAAATTTGTGGCTAAAAAGGCTATATGCTTTACTCTGAAACCGAGGGATTCGCAATTGCCAGACAAGACAAGGAGGTCCCAACAAGAAACTATAGGAAACACAAACTCAGATAAATACTTCCTAGTGATGAATGCAGGCGATGTGGTTCTGTGAGGGAAACGATCGAACACGTCATAGCTGGGTGTACCACCAGACATAATGGTGTTGCAAAAATTCTATATCACGACCTAACGCTGCACTACAAACTAATATCGATACGAGTACATACGCCATATTATAAATATGAACCTCCTCCAGTCGTCGAAAATTCGGTCGCTGTATTCTACTGGGACAGGGCGATCATAACTGATCGAACAATACATGCAAACAGACCAGAGTACTATTCAACAAAGCCGAAAACCCTACCGAATTATGCGACATCGCCATCCCACCCAAACACAACATCCAAACAACGATCAGTACAAAAATATGCAGGTATACTGAACTAGCAAATGAGGGCACCGTGGCTCAGTGGAAATGCGCGAGGCTACTGAGCAGGAGGTTCTTGGTTCGAATCCCAGTAACACCAAAAGTATTTATCACGGTGTCCCACATCTCGCGAATAGGTGACAAACGTTCCGAGAGTAATAACTTGTCACGGAAAGCTTTTCAATTCGCCGTTCGGCCTTAAATTGTAGATCCCTTCCAATTGTATCCAAAAATATAAATGCGCAACACAAATGGTCGAGAAGCTAGGCCTTGGACCGCAATGGGGTCTGTCGCGCCGAATATTATTATTTATACTGAACTAGCAAACGAGCTACAAAGGATGTACAAGGATTTCATCTCAGGCACAGACTTGATTCCCAGAAGCCTCACACAAACTCTAAAAAGGAAGAATATGGAGCACTTTTTGGAACTAATGCAAAAATCTGTCATGATGGCAACATGCCACATAGTAAGACGATTCATGCAATGATAACCAAATCATAATATAATAATAGGTAATTTCCAAGTTCATGAAGTTTAGAAACTCTATAATAGTAATAATAATAATAATAATAATGTTCGGTGCAACAGTCCAAGGTGGCCCTTCATCCGTTTTGTGCGTGTTATATTTTTGCACAGAAATCGAAGAGTCCTGCATTTTAAAGCCACATCCGAAAGACGAATAGGAGAAACTTAACATGAGACACAGTAATTATACTCTCGGGCTTTTGTCAGACCTTCGCGAGAGGTTCTCAAAGAACTTTGAACCTCCCAGGCATTAACCCAACGCAAGAAAAGAAAAGATCAAATTTCCTAAATAAAGGGGTTTCAAAAAGATGTTACCACCTATATGGTACAGCATACGAGAACGATCTATGGCCAGTATGATTAAAAGATTAAAAGGTCCAAGGAATGCAGTAGCTTTATTAAAATAATCATATTCGGCGCGACGGACCGTTGCGGTCCAAGACCTAGCTTCTCACGAACATTTGTGTTGTGCATGTATATTTTTGCACACAAATTGAGGGACTTTGTGTTTACATAGTGTGTGTTATTATTTATTAAAATAAATAAATAAAAGTCAGTCCCATATAAGTGGTAACATCTTTGTGAACACCCCTATAGAAGTGTAGGTACTTGATAAGGTTCAATAGATGATTCTTTAGTTATCTTCCCATATCCTGATCAGAATATCAACGCACTTAACTTCACTTGGATATAACTTCCGCTTCTATATTTAAATATCGAATTTTTCTTTAAAAAACAGCACTTACCTCTTAATTAATTGTGTGGCTGTACAAAATGACGATTTTGATAAAAAAAACTCTTAATCACTTTTGTTATATAACGAGTAGGGGTAGTATTAACGCAAGGACTAACACTGCAAGCACTGAACTTGAATTATATTCAAAAATCTCTAACGGCCGATCAACGTGCAACGAATGAGTGTGGCTCAACGACTGTGCTGATATCAAATTCAACGTTAAGTTCTCACTTCGCAAAGTTGTTTTTGAATAATTGTGATTGTGATATGACATGACGACGACGACGACGACGACGACGACAACGCTGACGCCCGTCTAGCGGGTGCCGCGGGTGGCGGTGGCGGTCGGCAAAAATGTATAAATTGTTTTCTCCGCTTTTGCTGTAATCATCTGTTCTATTCTGTTCAAAAAAAATAATAATAATAATAATAAACATTTCACATCATTTGTTTATGTTTGTGTGCGTGCATATATGCAGATATAAATCAACGCACGCTCGTATCTACACAAATCTGCTATTAAGAAAATGCAATAAAAAAAAAAGCTTTTTTGGGCAAGCTAATCGTTCATCCCCCCACAGAGGATCAAAGGGAACTTTCAGTTGTGTCATAAGACGTTCGAACGGGAACGTCCCACTGTCATGACGCAATTGTACTTTTTTTTTTATTAAGAGCATTAATTTGTTAGTCCCAAAATAAAGTTTAAAAATATCTTTTTGCTTTCTGATGAAATTAAAAAGAAAAGTGAATTGTGTGATGTTAATGCCTTGTACTCTGGTCATTTGGAATTTATTATTGCACTTGAATTCTTCTTCTTCTTCTGATGATGATGAACAGTACGCAAATTGCTGTTGTTGTTGTTGTTGTTTTATGCAAAGCTTTGTTATCGCTTTGCTTTTTAAAAGAGGGGCTCGCCGCCTCGTTGGTCTACCTCACTATATAGCACGACTATTGACGTCACAGATAAAGTTCAACACTCAGCATACATATCACACTATCATGTTACGTATGGGTAGGTGCTAGGTGCTCGTAACGAAAATGGAAATTTCATTAGATAGATTTAAGTTGGGTGTATGCTGGCCAGCTCTACTTTTGTAGTTACATATTACAAATAACAACTAATAATCTTATTTCTAAATAAAAACTATAATTTCAACTTCCACAGTTTTACATTTAAGTAATAGCCAAAAAGCTCCTTCACCAAATCGTTAACATTAATCAGTTAATATATATTGGCATTATAACACTTAATACTATTAAAATAAAAGATAGTAAAACGAAGCTTCTCAGCTCGCCATATGGATAGTTGTAATTTAGTCTAAAGACTGAATGAATTAGCTTAAAGGATTTTAGTTCCATTAAAATAAAAACAACCCAAAAAAAATTAAAATTTTTCATGTAAATTCTCTAATAACCAAAAGTATACTGAATATAAAAATATGTACATACGAAGCACTGCAACCGAACAACAAAACAACCCCAGTCATAAAGCAAGCAGCGCTGTCTACAGCGCACAGTACACAACGCATACAGAATAAAGTCATTATAGTATGAAATGATCTGATGCCGGGGAAAAAAATTGTATGGGAGCCCCCGAACCCACGGTAGGTGGGGGGAGGGGTGGATATACATGCGAGCAAAATTTCAATAAAATTGGGCCTTGGGAAGTGGGTTAAAAATTGATCACAAGATCTGACCAGCCAGCCAGTCCGCCAGCCACGGGCACGCGAAGTTAATATAGATATTTTAAAAACCCTTTTTTATACTTTTCCTCCTACAACTCAAACTCTCAGGCTACTTTTCCTCCTAAAACTACCCATATGAATTAAAAAAATTAAAATCTTAAAATTAATCCATCGCAAGCCGAGCACTTAACAATTGTTTTGAAATAACTCCCATCAAATTCTGAGTGGTCGAAGTCCAGTTATACGAGTGGACAAACTCACAAACACTTTTTAAAGTAAAACTTCTTTATACGCGATGGGAGTAAAATTTCAAGGTTGCAGAATTTTATGACGTTCATTTTGGCTGTAGGGAGCCAACTCTTTTGCTAGCAAAATACTATTGATAACAAGGAATCCCAGCTTATTCCTCAGTTTGGTTTTTATAAGGGACAAATCGAAAAGTTTTATTTCTCCTGCTGCTCAATAAATTGAAAAAGAAATTGCTCAAATCCTTAAATCGTTTGAATGTCACACACTTTTTCCCACAACTGATTAATGTCCATAGTAGCGTTCAGATTTGTTATCGAAAATCTTAGGAGCTTCCATTGTATCCCGATATTAACAGGGTCACATTCGCCCAAATATGAAAAACGGATAGTAAAGGTACAATGGATACTTCATGAGCCGATTAAACTTTTTGAGGAGTTATTAATAAAATTACTTAATAATAATTTGACATTTGATTCTAAGTGCTCATATAAATACGGCAGGCGAACTTTTTCGGATTGAAAATCGTTGTTTAAATCGTTTATAATTTTTTAAATATGATAATAATAATATTCGGCGCGTCGCGCGACAGACCATTGTGGTCCAAGGCCTAGCTTCTCGCAACCATTTGTGCTGGGCTTGTATATTTTTGCACACAAATGGAGGGGACCTACAATTTTTAATGCCGGATCCGAACGGCGAAGTGAGAAGCTTTCCGCGACAAATTATTACTCACGGACGTTTACATACTTTCGTGAGAGGTGGGACACCGTGAAAATACTATTGGTTGTTACTGGGATTCGAACCGCGAACCTCCTGCTCAGAAGCCATGCTCTTATCCACTGAGCCACGGCGCCCACAATATAAGGGTTATCCATTTCGCGGTTTCAAAAGTATAGGGCTGGAATTCGACATCTGTCAAACTAAGTTGTTAAAACAATTTTTTATTTTTCATTTGAAAGTCTGACATTTACGAAAATGGATCGCTTAACTATCGCACAACGCTTGAAAATTGTAAAAACCTACTACAAAAATGGTGATTCTGCCACAGCCACATATCGCAAGCAATTGGCAAAATTGTGAAGAAATTAGAAGAGACTGGATCGGTTACAGATATTGTAAGGCCTGTGCATCATCGTTTCGCTCGTACCACTGAAAATATCGCTGCTGTAAGTGAAAGTGTTGCCGAAGACCCGAATGTGTCGATTCCTCGTCGTTCTCAGGAATTAGGACTGTCACACGGCACATTTTTTTGCCTGCTATTGAAGAATACGACTTAGAAAATATGTGGTTTCAACAAGACGGTGCCACATGCCACACAACTCGAGCGAATATGGCTTTATTGCAAGAGACATTTCCTGGCCGCGTAATTTCTCGTCGTGGCGATATCAACTGGCCACCAAGATCATGCGATTTGACACCGCTTGACTTTTTTTTGTGGGGCTACGCGAAAGACCGTGTTTATGCAGATAAACCTTTAACTCTTGAGCACTTAAAAACCAATATTCGTCAAGTTATGGCTGAGATACCGCCCAATATGTGTCAAAAAGTGGTCAAAAATTACCTCAAAAGAATTGATGCTTGCAACAATTCGCGTGGTGGTCATTTAAATGATGTAGTGTTTCACACATAATGTCAACGTTCAAACTTTATAATAAAAAAGAAATATCATGATAAAAAATATTTTATATGTGTTTTATTTACGTTTACTTTTGAAACCGCAAAATGGATAACCTTTTATAATATGATAGGAACAAAAAATAAACTTTTTTTCGATGATTCGGTTATCTTGAAACTCCTTTAACTCATTAATTCTCTTGGAACTATACGCGAAAAACTTGTATATATATTGGCAAAGTTTTTCTATTTCTACCGGATGCTTTTTACAAGCGTAAGATGAATATAAATGTAAGGAATGACATGTACACTTCATTTAAAAAAAGTCAACGTCTGTTTTCAATTTAGCTTGAACACCCTTTGGGCCATTACGCTACCTACGTCCGTTCCAAGTCCAATTACCGTGTCAAAACAAATGACAATTAGTACCTGGATTCACTCATTTTAATTTCTTGACCAAAATAAAGATGACGAGTTGATTCAATTGGTCTCTGTTTAATGTGTACTTTTATTTGACGCAAATGTTTTTTGAGTTGATTAAAAAATTATTTCAGTTTTTATGTCAGTTGTTAAAAAATGTTGTTTCATAGGCTTAGCCTTTAAAAACAGCCTACCAAATCGAATTAAAGCCCACCAACCTACCAAAGCTGAAAAAACCGTCCAAGTTTGGTAGGAATCTACCAAAACGGCAACCGTGCCCACACGCATCGATCAATCGTGCGTTATTGTGACTTACTGCAGTCTCAGCGAACACACAGTAGTTTTGCAATACGCATGAGCAGTTTAGCCAGAGAAATTGTTTTGGTCATGTGAAAAATAGCGTACATTACAAGCTGAAAAGTGATTTTCACGTGCCGATAGACGAAAGTGACTGTTTCATACACTACCTATAACTTAGCTTCGAAAATAGCCGTTATACACACTAGTGAGTTAACATATAAAATACTTCTTTTGTTATTTACTGCAGTCACATCGAATATAATTTTGCATTGCGCATAACCGGTTTAACAGAAAAAACCGGTTTTGGTCGTTTGAAAAAAAAAGCGTACATTACTCGCAGAAAAGTGCTGATCGTGCTCGTTTGATTCCAGCACTCTCGTTCTTCAAGCTTCTAACTCGCACGATAAACTCCACATTCCTCGCTCGTTATTTTATATATCTTATTTAACTTGGCTTGACCCCTGTTTGTCTGTATTTTGACTACTTTGAGATACTTTTTAACCAACTTCCACACGACCTAGAGAGCTTCAATTTTGTGAGTGGCTAAGACTCAAATAGCATTTTTTATATTTTGCGTCTGACGCGTGTAGCGCATGTTATGGTAATTTTCCCGTTTTTTTATGAAACTATGGAATATGTTCGTGGTGCGTTAAATGAAACTAATCCTTCCAATATTTAATTACAATTATGCTTTAATTTAATAAGTAAAGAATTTAGAAAGTTATATCGACTGCCTTTGTTAACGATTACTATTACACTAACGAATATGAAAGAATGAACTATCATGATGAAGTGTGTGAGTGAGATCGCCACAAACCTTTTTAATCACCTTTTGCACGACCTAGAGGGCTGAAATTTGAAATTTTTGGAAAAAAAAAATACTTTGAAATGGCCCGACCTCAAAAATAGATAATTTGGCGGTTTGGCGGTTATTACCAAATAATACAACTATGTGGCGTATGGCGTGTGGCGTGTGGCGTGTGTCGATCTATACATAAAAGTTTGTACCCGAAAAACTAAGTTTTTTTTTTCATTTATTTGTTTTCAAATTGATATTCAATGTCTTTTGAATTACGATAGTTCAGTACACGCACATTTACATTTGCCAGAAAAATATATATTTCATCGGCTTCGTCTTTTGGGGTCTTTGGATGATATTTTGAGGCCTTTTGGTGGTCTTTTAAAGATCTTTTAAGGGTATTTTGGAGGTTTTTTGAGGGTTTTTTGAGGGGTTTTTTGGAGTTCTTTTGATAGTCTTTTGGGATATTTTGGTAGCGTATTTACGTGTTGGTACAGCACACTGCAAGAATATTTTATCAACAAAAATTATTTTCTTAGCTATTTATAAAATGTATTGAAGCGATGGCGACCATTAGAAAGAAGCATCCATTCTATTGGGGTTCGGATGGCATAACGCACCGGAAAGTGGAACCAGTCCATGCACAAAACTCTCGATATTTCCCACGCGTTTGACAAAGTCTGAAATGAGTGCCTATGGGATCGATATAACGTTGCTCTATCTTTCTGAACTTTCAATTTAGGTCGTACTATACCGTTTCAACACACTCGCGCTGGTGTTCCTCAAGGCTTGTCTCCGATACTATTTTTCATTTTCATTAATTATCTCTGTTCGCTACTCCGCTAAAATCTAATTCATTCTTTCGCTGGTAACAGCACTCTCAGTTTTGCATATGAGTTCTTCTCCACTTGAACGTCCTTCCGTTTTGCAAGTAGAACTTAAAAAACAACGGACAAAGAATACTCAGCAAATGGAATAAAAATAAGCAAGTAAATGTAAAAAAAACTTCGGTTACAAACTATTATTTGGTAATAATCGCCATAATATCTATTTTTGAGGTCGGGGCTATTTCAAAGAGTTTTCTTTTTCCACGCTTCACACGGGACTCGTGACACGAGTCAAAAGCGGGATATCAAAATAGGCCCCTGACATTGAGCCGCTCACAAAATTTCTGCCCTCTAGGTTGTGCGAAAGGTGGTTAAAAAAGAAAACAACGAGAAAATGGCGGGATTTCAAATCATCACACGTGCCACACGCGAAATGTGACACACGTCATATGTGGAATGTAAAAAATACTACCTTAGACTTAGACACTCACAAAATTTCAGGTCGTGTAAAAGTTGGTTAAAAAAGACCTAAAAGCAGTCGAAAAAAAAACAACCAATAAAATACAATTTTTCATGTAAATTCTCTAATAGGAGATGGGTATGCATTAAAATTTGAAGAAAACCGCGCTAATTTTTAAAAAATTTACCTGGACACCACACGGGGTCAGGGCCCGATCACTCCAACAAACTTACAAAAAGTTTTGTCCATCATAGATACACATGTGTATAAAATTTGAAGAAAATCGAGTAAAATTTTGTAAAATATTTGTAGGGGAGCTCCCCAAATTTCAATAGAAAGTGTTGTCTCCGGAAATACACATGTGTGCAAAATTTCAATAAAATCGGGCTTTGGGAAGCGGGTTAAAAATTGATCGCAAGATTCCACGACAGACGTCCGACAGACGTTAGACAGCCGACCGATTTCCGACCGATTTTCGACCGATTTCCGACCGACATCCGTGCCACGGGAAAGTGAAGTTAATATAGAGAATTTAAAAAAAATTCAACCCATCACACGCGCCACACGAAATACACGACACGCGCCGTACTCACTAAATTTCATCTCTCTAGGTCGTGTAGAAGTTGAATAAAAAGGACCTCAAAGTGGTCGAAAATATAGACAAAAAGTGTCAAGTAAAAGTAAGTTAAATATGTTTTTAAAAAGATTACACACATTTGAAAAACGTAAAGTAAAATTGGGTAGCATTATTCGCAAAACAGATGCTGCAATTTGTTATTCTTGCCGTTTGTTTCTAGGAATCATCCTGCTGGAAATACAATCGTTGTGCACCAAACAAAGACGTTCGCTCCTGTCGGAAATATCTCGTATATTTGATCCCTTTACTCAGTGAATTGAAAAATGAGATAGTTTTGGACATCATAACATTTACAGCTGAGAAGATTATAAAAAATCGCGAGCATCTAAACCTTAAGGTATATGTATAAATAAGAAATATATTTTTTAATGGCTAGTACTTCATTTTCAAGAATACACTTCCCCATTAATAATGGAATACTATTTCATTCAAATGAATGCCTCGGCTGGATCTGCAGTACCCCATCCTTTCGACCCAAGTTTTCAGTATATAATCAATAGTTTAAGCCTCTATTTCATATTTAATTGGGTCTTTTAAAGCCTCAATCAACTCTTGATGATTAGCATAACATTTGTCCATGACGGTTTTCCACAAATAATAGTCCAGCGGAGTCAAATCGCAGCTCGTATGCGACCTGTGGACATCGTTATTTCGGCTGATAATGCAAATAATGAAAACTTCGATTGTATTGTGGGCAGTTGCGCCGTCCTGTTGAAACTAAATATCGGCCAAATCTTTCTTTCAATCATAGGGCATAAAAAGTCAGTACACATTGCGTTATCGTGCCATGTTAACTCTCCATTTATTGTTAGTGCGGCCTCTTGCTCATTTTCAAAAAAAAAAAATGGCCCTATGATGCCTTTGGACCAATTCCACACCAAACAGTTACTCCTTTTTGGATGTATTGGCTTCTCAATTGTCAGGTGTGGATTTTCTGTGCCCCAAATATGGTAATTTTTCTTGTTCACATAACCATCGAGCTGAAAATCAGCTTCGTCAAAAAAGAAGATTTTTTGGTAAAAATGCTAATCTTCTTTCAACCGATTCAGTGAAGCGATTATTGGTCAACTGCCTTCAATTCTTGGACCAAGTTGACTTTCTAGACCTTTATAAGATAGGCTTTGTGTAAGATAGGCTCAGCTTCTACCAGTAAGTTAATACTGGTACATCTGTTGATGGCCGTCAATTGTCGTACAATTCGTTTCCGAAGAGGACCGTGGGGTTTTGCACTTTTGCAGGTACCCACGTTAATCCATTATACAGTTATACAGTTCTCTGTAAAGAAGTGTTGATCAAGCGTATATCGACTCCTTTCGTTCACCGGGAATAATATAGATACAATTTTTGTCATTTGAGAGATAACATTAAAGCCACGAACGGCATAATAATCGCTAGTTAAAAAACGAACCAAAAGATGCCGCGCTCGTATGCAGAAGTTTATAAAAGTTTGGGCAAAGAACAAAATTATGCTCTTCAACGAAACCTGCTTTACAATTATGTCGCTTGTTTCCTTAGAGAACATACTTCAGAGCTTCTTATACGAACTTAAGATCACGCTTGTGTTTTTATTCGAATACTAGGGGTATTTTATGTTCCGGATTCATAGCCGAAAAAATTGTATCTCGAAAGAGATTTAGTGCGCGTAATTTATTCAGTGAAATGCTATGACAGAAATGTCAGTATTTTTCTGAATAACTTGAAAAATTTAATTTCTTTTTCTCTGTGAAATAAATTAGGATATTCCCAAGATTTTCTCAACTCTAAGTGCAGTCTTAAAACTGAAATCATCCAGACAATCTAGGGAGGAAATATACAAAGAACAAACGCACAACGAGTATAAGCGAGTGTGACAAAAACTGAATTGCAATGAAGAAGGACGCAAACTCATTTAGATCTATGGGTGAAAGTTTAATCAAACACTTCTTGCGTTTTATTTTTTCTGATTTTTCGCTTACAGTCCAGTCTGTCTGTCTATTTATTAAAATTCCCTATTTCAACTTCGCGCCTGGATGTGTTTGTTTGTTTGTTTGATTGTGACTGGCTGGCTATCTGGCGATCTTCCTTAAAACTAAGGCACAGCCAAGGTTGAATAACTCTTAAACAAATGCGCCTTCCTCTAAAAAAAAAATTCACCGAGCTGATCTCCAGATCACGGAAAGACATTTCCAGAGTGGTTGACATAATCACAGGTCATTGGCTAGTTAGAAGACACGCAGCCAAACTGGGTATCCCGCATAATACCTTTTGCAGGAGTTGCATGGATGTAAAATGAAAGAAAGTCTCATTCTCTATCTGTGAAAATGACCAGCCCTGATGAGTTTCCGACTCCGCAAATTGAACAAACCCTTCTTTACCGACCTGAAGGAGCTTTCGGGGCACGGCATCATCGATCTGATCTGATACCTAAATATACTACAGCCCAGTTATCAATCACTTCATTAGGTCTCTCGAGGACAGTCATCACAAAACGGCGCACTCAAGCGCTATTATAGGCCATCGGGCGGCGAGGACCACCACTCGACCTACCTACCTATATCTCCGAGGCTAAAACTTTCTATAAAATCTGTTGATCGACCTTAGGGTCGAGAGGCTCTCCCATATAAATTTTCATTTTTTAGGAGAATTCACATGTAAATTTTTATTTGGTGTTTTTTTTGCGTTGAAATCTCGTTTGGGGCCGACTGAGCCACGCATTGAAAATCATGTTGTCACAACATTTTGTTACTTCGTCATTAGAGAATTTTCTTGAAAATTTTTATGGGTTGGATTTTTAATATCCTTTGATATGCAGGGTGCTTAGAAAATGTTGTTCAGAAAAAATACACACAAATATTAAACTGTAACTTCCGAAATATTTATCGGAGAGCAACCAACTAAGCCTTATTTGACTGGCAATCAAAAGACTTCCGAAAGACCCCGAAAGGACTCCAAAGGGATCTCTAAAACCCCTCAAGACCACCCTCAAGATCACCCTCAAGACCCCGTTAAGACCACGTTACGACCGCCATCGATATTTCTTCAAGACCCCCCAAAACCCACTTTAAGATTCCCTCAAGACCCTCTCAAAACACACTCACGACCCCCCATTAATATTTCCTCAAGACCCCCTAAAAACACTCTCAATACCCCACTCTCAACCTCACCTAAGGACCTCCTCAAGATCTAACTAAAGATCCTCACAAAACCCTCTCGGAACCCCGCTTTACAGACTACCTAAAGACTCTCTCAAGATCACCTCTAGACACCATTAAGACCATGTAACTACCCCCAGTAATACTCCCTCAAGACCCCCTCGAAACACTCTCAAGACCACCTAGAGAGCCCTTCAAGACTCCACTCGTGACCCAATCAAAATCCCCTCAAGATCCCCTCGAAACCTTCTAAAGACTCCCTCAATACCCTCTGAAGATTCACTATGAACTTCCTTAAGACCCCTCTAAAAAAACCCTGAAGACTCCCTCAAGACTACGTTGCAACCCCCTTAAGGACCCCACTCAAGGCTCTCTCAACTCCCCCCTCAAACTCCCACAAAACTCCCTAAAGCCCATCCAAAGACTCCCTGAAACCACCCTCAAGACCGCCCTAAAGACCAACCTCAAGACCACCTTCAAGACCTTTCAAGAACGCACACAAGACCTCTCAAAACCCCCTCAAGACACCATCAAGACCACCCTCAATACCGCCTCAAGTAACTCCTTTAATACTCCCTTAACATCATCTCAAGACGCCCTCAAAACTACCCCAAAAGCCAATCAACATCCCACTCAAAACCCTCTTTAAAACCCGTCAAGACCCCCTGTAGACCCACCATAAGGGCCCATCATGACTCACCTCAAAACCCACTTCAAGACCCACCTGAAGACCACCATAAGACCCCCCGAAAAGTCCTACCCTAAAAATGCGTTCGAGACTTACTGACAGATTTGTAATGAAGAAAGCGTGACAGAATGACAGAAAGGCAGAAAGACACACAGACAATGGCAAGTTCATAAAAAAGCATTAAATATAGGGCACATTTTTTTCGAGTTATCATAAATGTTGGCAAACCTCAGGAACCTCTTGGTAATTACCCAGCAATTGTCCTTATGTACAATCTTTTGTTCTTTACTTTTTATTTACACTTCTTTCTAAAATCCTTCAAAGTGACCCTGATTTTCTTACGTCTCCCTCATCAAATATTCAAATGAACTTTGCAAAAAGAGTCGTAAAAAGATATAAATGTGACAAAAACTTTTTAAAATCCCTATTTCTTGTGTGTTAACTATTTCCCTACAAAGGTTCTGCCGCAGCTCTGTCATTTTACATTCAGCGAGCAGTGTCTTATGTGCGATGGCGAATGTAAATAAAGAATCAGAACTGAAAAAGTTAATCTTTTTTTTACTATTATTGGGTAGCTCGGTAGTAAGTGGAGGATGCTTGATATGCAAGGACTCAACAGGATAGAACTTCTTATCGCGAATGTGTTGTTGTATTTTTGCCTGGCAAACGTCGACCGATAAAAACATACAGCAGTGTCGAGTCAGAGTCTCTTTTTATTTCATGTCAGACTTAATCAGTGAGGAGAAGAATTTCCTTGACACTAATTCCAATATCCAATTGCGAATAGCGGAATAGCGGATTTGCGCTCGCAATGCTCGTGACGGAAAATAAGTGAATTTTTTTATTTTCTTGAAATGAACTAAGTTTTTGCTTTTGTCCTGACAAAGCGTGTATGAACGAATTGTAACAAATAGAGGAAAACAAAAAATTGTTAACGACGTTAACAATCATAGGATGGGAGGATGCTAACGATTACAACTTTCACTGATTGCATTGTCCTTAACGTGATTCTCATTGTTTTCGTTGGAGCCCAAGTTAAGTAAAAATGTCATTGCGGTATATGCGCAAGGTGTTAAAATAATGCTTTGATACATGACCGGAGTTTGGCAGCTATGACTAAAAAATAGAATTTTAACTAAAAATCGGCTTACGATTGTTGTGAGGAATAAATTCGTCAAAGCTTGGGACGAATTTCTCCCACAAAAATTTTGAAATATATTTTCCATTCTTGGTACAAAATGTACCAACTATTTTGGCCACCACTGTGATCGCTCATAAAATAGTTTGAAGAATTTATGACTCCACTTTGCGATCTCTTTTTAGCTACTTCCACTGTACCAAAAAAGCAACCGCCAAGAGTTCATCAAAGGGGAGCAAAAAAGAGACGGCACCAGTGACGAGCTGTCAACTCCGTACATTTGAGAGAGAGAGAGAGAGCTAAGGAGGAGCAATTTGAGCAATTGCACCACTTCGAGAGCGATGTGGACTTCCATTAATAAAAACAAATCCAACGAGCTTATTTTCAGATTTCGGAAAGATATTTGCAGAGTGGTTGCCGTTACCACGAGCCACTGGCCGGTGCGCAGCCACGCAGCCAAGCTGAGGATCCCTCACAATACCTTTTGCAAGAGCTTCTTAGATGTGAATGAGAAAGAAACTATCATTCATTGAGGGTATCTTTTGATGGTATTTTGGTGGTTTTTGGGGGGTATTTGGGGGTCTTCTTGGAGGACTTTCGGGAGTGTTTTGGGGGTCTTTTGATGGTCTTTTGGTGGTACTTTAGAAGTTTTTTGTGGGTC
Organism: Nephrocerus scutellatus; assembly: GCA_947095585.1. Classification (NCBI taxonomy): domain Eukaryota; kingdom Metazoa; phylum Arthropoda; class Insecta; order Diptera; family Pipunculidae; genus Nephrocerus; species Nephrocerus scutellatus. The sequence goes on along the minus strand of OX352765.1, from coordinate 79,209,471 downwards.
TTTTGGTGGATTTTTTGGGATCTTTATTTTATGTATTTTGGGGTATTTGGGGGTCTTTATGGAGCTCTTTCTGGAGTGTTTTGTGGGTCTTTCGAGTCTTTTGACGATCTTTTGGTGTTCTTTAGGGTGGTCTTTCGGAAGTATTTTGGTTGTCTTTTGCGGGTCTTTTGACGGTTTTATGAGGTCTTATGAGGACATTTTATGAATGTTTTGGTGGGTCTTTAGAGGGTATTTGGTGTTCCTTTGAGGGCCTTTATTATTATTATTTTTTTGAAAGTCGTTTGGGGGTCTTTTAGGAGGTATTTTGGGAGTGTTTTGTGGGTCTTTTTGGAGGTTTTGGGGGGACTTTTTGGGGCCTTTTGAGCGTCTTTTAGGGGTCTTTTTTGTGTGTTGTGATGGTCTTTTAGGAGGAATTTTTGGGGTGGTCTTTTTATATATTTTTAAAAAAAGTCAATCCAATAATCTAATACACACATATGTATTTATATATTATAGAGCATTCTTAATTATCGAGTTGTGATATGTTATTTATCTTTTCGTGCGATAAAATTGATTCGATTGTATTTAATATCTCCTTATCATCTTATCATTCTACTTGTATTCTACTCGCGCCAAACAAGTACAACTTCTAAGGTGCGTACACAAGTCCAGGCAGCCACTTTTTTTTTTTATAAAAATCAGCGAGTGAACAATTGACAACCTCGTTCCTGAACCGGTTGTTCCCGTTTTTTGGAGACTTTTTCATCCACATGCAGAAGTTGACAAAGTCATGTCATTACAAACAGACAAAAACAGTTTAATTATCATTAAGCACCGTAGTCAATCGGCTAAGCGATAACGATCGTTGCAGAAAATGTCTTACCAAGTTTCATTTGAATTCGGTTTGAGTCAATGAAAGTTGCCAGGAAAATAAAAATACTCTGAGATCATAGCAAAGTCACAAACCTTATATCATACGATATTTTCGCTTAATTAATTGCTGTCCTCAATTATGATATCAAGTACAGTCAAGTATAACGCTATATCTTGTCAAAGAGTATCTCTATACTCATTGATCTTGTATGCACAACATAGATCAGGCCACATCGCCATTGGTTATGCTGATAATTTGGCGATCATAATTATTGGTAATATATAACTGAGGATAAACCAGGCCAAGTGCATATAGCCAATTAGTTATAAGACCTGAGCATTGAAAACAAAATTAATGAATAAATTCGTCCTGAAAGGACTATTAATATTTATTTAGAAATTACAAAAGAGTACAAAAATTATTTTATACTAACAAAAGTCAAAGTGAATTACACAGATCAGCACAACAGAACATATATTAAAAAGGTGCAAAGATCAAATGTTAAAAGAATAAAATCAAAGTCAAATCAAATTATTTATGTGAATTGTGTTTTATTCAGCGGCAGCTGTTGCGATACGCTTCTCAGTTGATGACTTGTATGACTCAGTTGTTAACGTAGACGTCGGAGTAGTAGCATCATCGCCAATTCCACCGGCACTTGTTCCTGCAGCAGTAGTGTCTGTTGCTGCGAATAAAGCTGCAGCAGCCGCACCAGCAGCAGATCCAGTCTTTGGTACTGGACTTCCTTCTGGATAGCCAATAAAATAATCGGCAATGCGTCCAGCTTCACGTAAACCACTCAATAGGGCACCATGTACCGTAGCTGGATAGTTGCGAATTGTATGTTCACCTGTGGTGTTGGGGTGATAAATGAGGCAAATATTAGCAATTGGATTAAATTTTCAGTTGTTGGTGTCAACAACATCGCAAACGACAATCAAATACTCATGACTGAACTTTCTACTTCTTATGTGTACTTATATTTTCATTTGAAATCTAAATCTATACAAAGGTATGCAATAGTATTTGGTAGCGTATATGAAAGACAGCAAGTATTCAATGTACATAATTCAAATAAAGCCTAAAGGTATGCCTTGTAGTTGTGGTAATTCAATAGAATTGAATAGATTTTCTACGAAAGTTTTTCTTTGTTTTCTCTTAAAGTTGCTGTTATAAAGATTTTAGCACTGGTAACATTTGTTTAAATCTGATTACATGTCTTGTAAGGTTTTCTACCTACTTTTTGAAAGCATTCTTGATTTTTTTCTATTTATTTCGTTACAGCGCAATCGCACATTTTCTTGCTACATTACTATTTAATCTTTACAAAGTGAAAGATAATCTATTGCTTGGAATTTGGAATATCGATCAAGTTACAGACAGTTAGTTTGCCATTTTTATGATAAAACTTGCCATTGACATAAACATAAAGAATTTGTAGATTGTACAACTGGCTTTTCGCGGAACGTAGGCCGTACACCAGAGACCAGAACCAGACTTGCCAGCGAGTACTCAATATACAGAGATGGTCTCGAGTCTCTCGAGTCTCGATATCTTTGTTCTTACACTTTCTCACTTCTCAAGTGTAGACAAAGTATTAATTATTTTTTACTTTGACTTAAAAATTCATCACTAAGCAACCAACAATTTAAGACGCATGTGCGCAGACATCTCCTATGTTCATTTTCTAAATTCATTACAGACATAACATATGAGCTTGTGCACATTATATAAAAAAAAACCACCCATAAAAATTAAAATATTTCTTGTAAATTCTCTTATCGGGGATACACACACACACACACACTGCGTGCTCGTTTTGTGGCAAAATCATCCACGAAATGCCGCAGCGGCAGCGAACAGCGCTGCTCACAAAGCACAGAGCTCATACTTTGCCGTGATCTGATGGGATATAGCGATATTTAAAAATTGTATATTGGGGTCCCCAAGGGGCCGATCGCTCCAAATTTTTACAAAAAGTGTTTTCCATCAAAGACACACATGTGTACAAAATTTAAAGAAATTTTGTAAAATATTTGTATGGGAGCCCCCCGACCCCGCGGTCCAAGGGGCCTCAAATTTTAATAGAAAGTGTTGTCATTGGAGATATACATGTGTGCCAAATTTCAATAAAATCGGGCTGTAGGAAGTGGGTTAAAAATTTATCGCAAGAATCCATGACACACAAATCCACAAGCCCACAAACCCACAAACACACGGGCAAGTGAAGTTAATATAGAGAATTTAAAAACAGTCATATTTGCGTTACTGCTTGAAATTGAGCGAAAAGAGCTAGATCAGGTAAGAGCACTTAGCAAGGACAAAAACTACAAGCATTTGCGGCGACAAATGGAAACGGAATACACTGCTGTATTCCATTATGCACGGACAACTGCTCGCGATATTTCTGCATCTTCAGCTACTTTAGACCTTTGTTATGATAGCAACTATCATCTACTAATTAGCGGTACAACTATACAAACAATTGAATTCTCGTCTTTATACATTAAATCCCACAACAATTTATATATCAAATGTAAAATATATCACCTACTTTTATGTCATATAAATCGTATAAAACTAAAAGTCGCATTCCTTTTATCACCAATACTTTGTAGGACATAATGAATGAAATACATCAACTATTGTGCCTGTGCTTCAAATTTATAATCGTGCCTAGTGCTGAGGTTACGCAGAAACGACAATGACAGACAAGACAACTGAAGCATTACAAAGGGTACTGCAATTTGCTATGGCGATCTGGCAGCCAGTCAGCACACCCAAAACCAACGGCAACGTTTATATAAAGACACAATCGACGGACGATACAACTTTATTGGTCATCATGTACCATCATAGTGATGCAGGCAAGCATCCGATGCGAGATACAGAAGCGGAACGAATGAAAGAGAAGCAACTTTTTTGGACTCTTCTTAAATGTCGAACATCAAGGCCGAACTTAATTGCTTTTACCAATTGCCACATTCTGATGACGATCGACACTTATCATCTTAAAGACTCATCAATCAACAGCCAAGATGTATTCATGTGTGTCTGTGGCATAAAGCATCTTGCAGCGGCACATTGCATACAAACGAAGGATTTACTAATAAAATTGAACTTTATGTTCAGAACGATGGACGAATGACTGGATGGATGATATGCGAAATGCACAATGATTGTGTAGAATAATAAATCACCACCTCATCAGTAGAACATGGATGTGATGTGCGAATGTGCGAGTTGTTAATCTCCATTAAGATATTTGCGTCTCTTGTCTATTGAAGTGGAGAACAACCCCGATGGGCTTACGTGTAACCTAATCCTTGTTACACTCCAACTTACCTGCAAAGAACAGACGCGGCATCTCTTTCGATTCTTCGTCGACATTCCCATTGGCATTGGGCGGAATAACTGGTGCCGCTAACAAATCGTAATCACTTCCAGAGGATCCAACCGAAACGAAGCTGTATGAGCCACGTGCCCACGGATCGGCGCGCCATCTGTGAAAAGAAGAAAGAAAAAAAATCAAACATTTCATACGAGTATATTCTAGGAGAGGGAGCGGTAGCTGGTCCTCAAGAACCTTGTATAAAGTCTTTGTCCAGCAATGCCCCCTTAGATCATTTCAGCAACCACCACCGGTATAGAATATATAAAATATATATTATTACAAATATACTGGACCAGATAGTTCTTAAACGGAAGCAAAGCCTTTTCGATTTCTCATATATGTTTCCGAACTCTAGCTCTCTAGCGTCTGCCCTGTCTGCAACCAAAATATAGTTTTTGTGGGCAATCGTTCACGATGAAGTTCACTGTTCACAACTCTTCGTTACCTGCACCTGCAACTATCAAAATCATCATCATCATATTTGGCTCTACAACCGAGTTCCGGTCCTGGCCTCCCCCAAAGTCTCTCCACAGGTCCCGATGAGCTGATATCATCCAGTTTTGCATCCCTAAGCTCTGGGCATCCTTGAAAGCTTGAAAGAACACCTCTTCATAAGGGGATGGGAGAAAAATTACCTGCGGTCACCACGTGGAGGTTTGAACGCACATCCACCAGTCGGAGATAGTTACGGCCACATGCAATTCTGATGCATTCTGTGTTATTCCCCCTATTCTGGTGATGGCTGACCGCCCGATGAACAAAATACGGATGCCATAACCTTGCCAGCTTAATTTTGAGTTTTTGGTCGCGTTGAACAAATTTCACCGGCTGCTGTTCACTCAGCTGACGATCTTTTTGATTCAGGTGTTTAGTAGTGAATCTATGTTTCATCCGTTGTTACATACCGATGCATTAAATCCTTTTTATCTATCCTGGACAGCTCCAAACAGCGCTCTGAATCGTCGACGCGTTGTTTTTCTTGTTTTTGATCCGGTCTGTGCAAACGCGGGACCTACTTCACTACACTTCGTGTAAAATTGTAAACACACTACCTCCTAATATCTTTAAGGTGGCAGTTATTTCACGCAACTTCACTTGACGGTCTTTCAAAACTATTTTTGACTTTTTTTTTTGTTTTCCGTAATAACTGCCGATTTTGGGCGACCAGAGCGTTCAGTATCATCGGTGTTTGTACGAAAACCTTAAAGTTCAGCATACTAGTCAATAATAGTTGATTTCCCAGGTGCAGTCTCCATAATGCTTATCAAGCCACTTTGAAAATAACAAACGTAGCGTTACTGAAACAACTGTAACCTGACGTGTCGTTTGAAGGTTGGTTATATACAGAAATCATATGGTTTTATCAACAGTGTTGCCATATATGTGTCATACAGGAGACTTATTGAGTGACCTAGACTACGGTTTTCGTGGGCATCCTTTTATTGATGATCTAATGGCTTCTTGGAATCTATGTAGCCCTGATATATTTGATTATATAAACTATCTTTCTAGTTCCTAATGTGCAGTCATGTGTTATCAAATGCACCTTAACAAAAGTCAAATCCAAAATGCATGCAGTTATAGACACCTACTACTTTCTTCTCCTTTATACATAGATGACAATTCTGTATCTATCCATGCAGGAGGAACATTACGATGTTATTTTTCTAGCATAACATATTGGTATTAAAATAATAACGGCGCGACAGACCATGCGGTCCAAGGCCTGGCTTTTCGCAAACATTCGTGTTGAGCATGCATATTTTTTGCATACAAATGGTATTAGATTAGGGTGAAAATCCCTACCATCTCTCAAAATCCCAGAGCTACCTTTGCCTTCTCACGCGTCCTTTTCTGTATATTCATATACAAAATCGTATACATCTATGAATGTGCTACGAATACTCACCTAGTAACCACAGTCTCTTTCGGCTGTGGAACTGATCCATTACCGTAAATTCCCTTCAAAACAGCAATGCAACGTCCAACGATTACGTCGTCGGAAACATTTTCCATAATGGCAGCAGATTGTCCAGCGACAAGTGCCAGAAGTACCGGTGACTGTGAAATGCTCCAGAATAGGAAGAGTTCCCCTGCAAAGAAGAAGTTAAGAATATTTGTTTTTATTATACATTTATGTACAACTAACGTAAATTTAAATATACCATAATAATAAACAAATTCCATTTCCACGAAACTGCTGACGCTTAGTCTACTGATCAGCACGTGTAGCAAAACAAATGCAACATTAGCAACTTTAAAGCAGTTTTGCTACGACTGCATTATATTAAAATGTAAAATCAAACCTATAGAATAAAAGGGTAGGCTGTCTAAGATACACGGCCGCGGGATTTCAGGGTGACAACGTCTGCCCGGGACGAAAGAGAAGAAAACAATGATCTTTTGATGTGACAACGTCTCAAGGTTTAAGGGGGTACATGTTCAAAAAGTAAAATGTTAATTGAGCCACTTTTAAATGTCAGTACTTTGGGAACTAAGACATTTCCCAAGCGATTCGCATGAATTCGGAATGTAAATAGAACTAAGATGCGACAATAAGATTTCTTCCTAGGGAATTTCTAGAACAAAGCAATTTCTCAGGCGATTCGCATGAAATTCGGAATGTAGGATTAAGACGCGACTGTAAAACTTGTTCCCATCGAAATTCTAGGATATGTTCATTAGGAAATGGAATTTCTGAAACTGAGCCGTTTCTCAAGCTTGTGCCTTCTAGTTTAATCGTTATATCGCCCACAACGTCAAAGAAATTTCACTCCAACCGCGCTGTCAGTAAATGTTTGTAACCGTTGTCACGCTCTAAACCCTCGCGGCCGTGTAAACGACACAGCCTACCCTGCTCTTTTTTGTCTGTAGGATGGATACACGGACGGACATCTTGAAATCTGAAAATGGCAAAGTTCCCAAAATACCAGAACCTATTGGCCATATTGCAGAATTTCCATAGGAACAAGTCTTATAGTCGCATGCCGAATTTCATACAAATCGCTGACTTAGTTCCCAAAATTCATAAATGGAACACAATAATGTGACCAATAATGTGACTCAAAATTGTAATACAAAATTATTTTTAAGACCGTACTAATTTTTCAGCTCTCCGCCGATAAATTTGTTTCACTTCGCAAAATAAATATATAATAAATAACTATATAATATATATATAGTTATATACATATAAAATATACCTATATACGAAAGGAGGCACAAAATAGTGAAATAAAAGTGTGACTAAGATAGGACATAACAGTGTGACATTTAACATTTAACTTTTTGAACTTGTACCCTTTAAACGTGTTGTAGTGAGACGTTGTCAAGTCAAAGTTGCACTTTGTTAAAAGAAGTCGTTTAACTCTCAGTTATTCAAAGGACTTGCACCCTTATAATGCAAGGACAGCGCGGGGCGAGTATAAGAAAATGTTAATCAATTAATTGTTAATTGCTATCTTTAATTAAGTTGTAATTTGCCGTACTTGCCCGTGTTAAAATTTAGTTCTATTGAAATCGTTCGTTCGTTTATCTTGTACATTATATAAGTACTTAATTGTGTTACATAATGCAATTTTCTGAACATACGATTATAATTGAAACAACAACAATTGATGTGAGAACAAAGCTATAAAATTGTCTTAACGATCGACTGGTTTGTTTGTCTGACGCTTTTGCTTCCGGTCGATCAATTGGTTACTATCATAAGAAAATGGCTATTACCTCATACGGAACTTAGATTTCTGTAGCAAGTCAATTCCATACTATGGGTATTGATGTACAAAAATACCCTATTACTAAAGTTAACAAGTGCTAAATGTACCACAAATTAATAGCAGCTATTAAAAAACGACAAATCATTCATTATAATCATCATAAGATCATTAGCATAAAAGCCGATAAATCAGCCGCAGTGCGAAAATCACGAGGAGTCAATTGAGTTGTAAACAGATAATTAAAAGATAAGACAGCTAGTACGAAAATTTCATCGCTGCATGCGGCATAGAATGAAGCCTTGTTGGTATACACATATCACCTATAGTAGATGAGTTGGATTATAAAGTATCTACGATTGTGGAACAGAAAAGAGGATAAAATTTACTGTAATGGAATTGAAAAAAAAGCAAAATCCTTTGACGGCAGCAGGTATTTTTCTTTTTGCTTAGATGGATGTTAGGTTCATGTTAAGTTAATGTGACCATCCGTCCTATATTTTAGCCAACTGTCCTCCATAGAAAACTTGCCGTCTTTTTAAATTCTCTATATGTCTGTCTATCTATGTTATGTTAAAGTGGCTGTCGGTCGAAAGAGCGACACATTTAGACCAGTAATAGTCCATTGAGATACCACGTGGATCTAGAAAATGTTCTCACCTACTCGTTAAACCAATTGGAGCTAAGTATGAACCACAAGATACTACTAATGTCCGTATATTTTAGATCATTAAGGTCGCTTTTAAGAAAAGTTACCATATAAAGCTTACGTTTTTGGGAGAAGGCTGGACACGTACAGAGAAGATGGATAATGGTCTCCTCCTCCTCCTTCTACAGAACTCGTTCGAGTTCGAGAAGAAGCAAAGCTTTTCTGAATGTTTGCCTATGAGACAGTGTCCCGTGATGACACCTATAATAGTACCCATAGTGCAAGACAAGTAGTTCCGTTTGACCACCTACGGTTAGTTTTTTCGTTAGCAACCCTCTTTAACATGATTTTGCATGCAGCGATTGGCATGCCTAGAGAACAATTTTCAGGAAGCATGGATAGTATAGTTTCGTGTTTGGCGAGTTCGTCGGCTCTACAATTTCCTGAAACGTCTCTATGCTCCGGCACCCAGCACAGGTGAATGTTGAACTGCTCCGCCATCTCTGTGAGAGATGATAGGCAGTTATGGGCTAGAACAGAGTTTGTAAAGACTAAGGCTTAGCACAGCACAGTCCAGCACAGCATAACACGGTGAATCAGAGGAAAACTCTGCCTCTGAGAGTCACCGCACTTAATTTAAGCTTGGCAAACACTACTGTGATTAGAAAGACGGAAAGAGAGACTAAGATTTAGCCTTTTTGAGCCAAACACATCCGCCAACCTCGCATTAGTTTTTGACCCGTCTGTGCCAAAATGAATGTCATATCTTCCAATAATTGAGCTCCTTCTTCCCGGAACAACCTAGGGGGAATGGTGACTTGGAAGCTTTTGTTGAATTGGCGTTGCGGAATGTTGTAGTCTATGTTGCCTGGTGGAATCTTAACTAAAGTCAGGACAGGGAGATTGCATTGAGACGAATTGTCGCGCTAGTTTAGACCCAGATACTCAGTTAAATTTAAGATTGTATCTTTAATAGAAGGAGGGTCAACCTGTGGGATTTTCTATTTCCTAGTGAAGAGGAAAAGTTCAGTTTTGTGAGGGGGTTACTCGTAAATCACACCGATCTGCCCAAATTGTTAGCTTGTTGAGAGCATTTTGCAGGAGTTCTTTTAAAGTGTTAGGGTGCTTCCCAAGACTGCAATCGTAACATCATCTCCAACTTGCGGGGCTCCTCTGCATACAGATCTTCTGGCAGACGACACATACATTTTGACTTAACAATCCGACTTGTGAGTAGAAGGTTAATCAATTCGCCAAGTGAGTCGTTCACCCTCAAGGTCGATAGTGTATCCGTGATCGCAGATGTGTGGACGTTATTAAAAGCCCCTTCCTTGGTACTTGTAGTGTTGGAAATAATCAATGGAAGGTATTAGCGTATGCTGAGCTGTTTCTATAGATTTATCCTTGCAATACGCGAGTTAATCTGTAGACAGAAGTCTCTTGTCAATGTTGGTGCGTACGTGGATTTGGATCAGTCTTTTGAGTCTCTCTAAGAGGAACGATGGCATACTGATTGGTCTGAGATCTTTTGGATTAACCACCACCATTCTTCCCCCTCTCTCCATAAATCCGGAATGTGGACCAGATCAAGATATATCTTTAAAATTTGCAAGGGCAATAAGTAGCAGAGGTATCGAAGACTCGACCAATCATTGGATTAGGGCGAAGCTTGGAAGTTGAGATGTTATTTCCTCCTCAGGAGGAGTGTTTGTGCCTGTGACTGCAGTTACGGGATGTCCCCAAGGAGGATTGCTTTATCCCCTTCTATAGTCACTAGTCATTGACAAACTTCTAGTCGATCTTCACAGATCAGGCTACATCGCCATTGGTTATGCGGACGATTTGGCGATTTTTATTAGTGGTAAGCACTGCACGACTATCACTAGTGTCATGCTCCGAACCGGAAGAAATGGCTCGGTGGCAAGAGATTTTGGTCGAAACAGGAAGTCATCACTGAAACAGAGGACTATTTTAAGGGGTTTTTTAGAAATCGTAGTATTCATAGGGTATCGACTATCACTAGTGTCATGCAAGGTCCCTTGCTACACATCGTAGAATGATGCAGCAGAGAAGGACTGTCCATAAATCCTTGCAAAACCGTTCTAGTGACTTTCACGAAAAGAAGACTGGTCGATTTAGTACCTACCATCATCAAAGGCATCACATTAAATTATTCCAGTGAAGTTAAATATCTCAGTATCATCCTTGATAAACGGCTAAACTGGAATTCTAATATCAAGTTCGCCATAGAACGCGCCACTAGGGCATTGTAGACCAGTAGACTCCTCTACGGCAGAACAAAAATCCTAAAATATTACATTGGTTGTATACAATGATGGTGAGAGCTATTATCACGTACACGGCCATCGTTTGGTGTCCGAAAGTTTTTGAACGGACAACGGCAACTAAGCTTCAGCAGCTACAAAGAATTGCCTGTCTAGGTATAACGGGTGCTATGCACACCTGACCTACGACTGCATTGTAGGGCTGGAACCCTTGCAAATTTTCATCAGGAAGACGGCTGCTAGAGTACTGATCATATTCCAGAATTTCCATAGGAAGAAATCTTATAGTCACATTTTAGGTACAGACCGGGTGACCTTGTGGGTCACCTGAAAATTCTTGACTCAATTCCTGAAAGAGACATGTCCTGCACAATCCCCAACATTATGGTCAGAGGGTAATGTTTTGGCAGGTTATTTACGGTAGAAATATTGTACCGGGTAAACTGGTGCAATGGTGTTCCTGCTCTGAAGGCTAAAGGTCTGATCTGGTTTACAGATGGATCGAAGATGGAAACTGGAGTTGGAGCTAGTGCCTTTGGATCCAACATCAAAGTCTCGATACCAATGGTTAAAAGTCACACGGTTATCCAGGCGGAAGTCCATGCCATTGTGATCTGTGCCTGCATTAACCTGAATAACCTTAATAAAGGAAATGCGCTAGAATATATATCTTTTCAGATAGCCAGGCAGCACTTTAGCGCTGTCTTCCAATTTAATGGACTCAATATCGGTCAAAAACTATTACGATGCACATAACACAGTAAAACTCGGTTGGATCTCTGGTCATCAGGGAATTACAGGCAACGAATCTGCAGATGAACTAGCTGGGGCTGACTCGGAATCTGCGTTCATAGGACCTGAATCATATTGTGGTGTCAACTGGTCTACCGCCACAGAACTGATAAATTGTTGAAAAAACAAACTTCGTCTTTTCTCGGGCCTTAGGCAATTCAAACAATTAATCAGGCCCTTTTCCTATAAGGAATCCTTAATCTGAATAAGGAAAGCATAAGGAAGCTGGTGGTGTCGTTTTCCCACATTGTGCCATTGTGGCTTGCTTATCAAAATTGGTGTAGGCTCAGAGACAGAATATAGGTTTCTGCTTGGTAGATGAAGAGTTATTTGAGCACACTCTCTGTGAATGCCCGGCATTACTTTGGTTAAAGAGACGCATCTCTCACAAGGAAATATGTTCGAAAGCGGAGTTAAGAAACTCTGCCACTAATGATTTACTATTGTTCATAAGGGAGGTCGTGTACGTCTCTAAGAATAGATACAATACTTAAAGATTTATTGTATCTATTCTAAGAGACGTACCACCTAGCAGTATCGCAGCAGTCGCAGTATCTTCCATATGGGCTACGGTATTAATAAAAAAAAAATGAAATTCGAAATTATGCTCGTGTTCATTTGGGACTTAATTCAATTGGCCGATGAAAAACTTTTTGGTGTTTTCTGGTATTCGAACTTCAAACCTCGTCCTGCTAAGTAGTGCAACGCACTAACAACTAAAGCCACCCAGAGCGATAATCACATTTTTTTTTTATTAAAACGTCCTTCAAAAGTAAAAAATTTGGTCTCATTTCTTTACGTTTGAAATGCCTGCCAGAGCCAGAAAAAAGAAGAAATCAGACAAGCAGGCAGATCTACAAGCTTACCCAATGATATAGCGTCGTGTTTGCCAAGCTAAGGCCAAACGCACGTTGAACACTATTTTACCATTGATTACTGCATTTTCTTTCATTAAAAATGAGCACAATTTTTTATATTTTTTTAAAGGAGTGGTGTGATGTCGCGGTGCAAATATTTTGATTGCAAGATCGCTGCGTGCTCTTGTTGAAAAAATGTCATCATAAGTTAGAATGAATGTCGCTGGCTGGCGGCTCGTCCCATCGTTCGCTATCGTAAGTCTGTGTTGTGTATGCGTGAATTAAAGCTGACAAATATGCGATGTAATAAAAAACATATCATCTACATAATGTACTGTCCAGATATGTAGAAGTATAGGTACTTTTGTTAGTATACATGCCATTCACTCACTCGGTAGTACATTTGCATCAACTGCATCGAAGACAACTTTTGAGCCCTTTTTGAGTTTGGAAGACGCCGATCGAACGGCGAACAATGAAAAATTTATGTATATGTGGGTTTCTTGTTTGCAGTACAGAATGTCTTAAAAAATGGACAATCAAATTAAATTAACAATTTTATAGAACGAAATTGTGTAATGTCACAATTGCCGCCATCCCAATATACTTGCAAGTTTATTCGTTTTTTTTGTATCAAACAGTTTGGTCGATCGTTCGACAGTTGTAATGACATACACTAAATTGAATACAACAACTATACAAGTAAATTTACACAGACAATTTACAGATCGACGACAAAGAAATGAAGTCGAAAATTCTCAGTTTGTGACTCAACTTTATTCGTACAAAGACCAAAACAAAAATATTTTTTTTTATCGAAATCAATTTAAATTAAGTAATATCGCTACAGAGATAAAGAATAAGAAGGCTCCTTCTATTTGTCTGTTGTCGGCAAGAGAGAACGAAATCTATTAACAAAAAAACAGTCCCATCTTCATTTTCATGGCGGTAAATTAGAGTTTATTTTTATTGCGTAATTTTGCTTATAATAAAATTTTTAATGTCAAGGACATTTGTCTCGTAAAACGTGAATGAGCAGCAAACCCACCAACCAACCAACTACATTTTCACGACCATAAGTGCCAAGATAAATTACAATTTTATGGCAAATATTTCGATAAGGACGAAACAACGAAGCGTCGAAGAGACGAGCAAGTAGTGGCACTCGTGCACTTCGTGGCAATCACATCAAATCGATGCAGAACTTTTGAATGTTTATCGCGAAAGGAGGAATGCAAAAATGGAAAAAAAGGACAGGAATGTTTCTCACATAATGTGTTCACAGCCGCTTTTTCATTTGCCTGGGCCCAGTCCTAGATTTGGACTTTATTTTAAAACAAATTTCGTCTTTTGGTTGTTGTTTAAAGTTATTCCTCTCTCCTCTCTTCATCATGCAATCATCATCAGAAGACAGCAATCCAGTTTTCGTTTTGTGCTTCAGGTTGTTTATCCATCTTCCTCCACATGTTTAAGGCTACTTCTCTCCAGTAGCCGATACCCAGCTTTTATTTGTCATAAGTATATACAAAGTTTTGTCCATCGCAGAAACAGGGGTGTTTAAAACTTGAAGAAATTCTAGGTTAATTTTTTAAAAATTTATATGGGCACCCCTCGGGTTTCAGGGCCCGATCACTCCAAAAGTTTTACAAAAAGTTTTGTACATCTGAGATACACAGATGTTTGAAATTTGAAGAAATTCTGGTTCATTTTAAAAAAAATTTTATGGGCAACCCTCGGGCCTCAGAGCCCGATTAGTCCAAAAAAGTTTTGTGCTTCGGAGATACACAGGTTTTTAAAATTGGAAGAAATTCGGGTTAATTTTTAAAAAAAAATTATATAGGCACTCCAAAAATTTTACACAAATTTTTGTACATCGGAAATACACAGATGTTTAACATTTTAAGAAATTCGGGTTAATTTTTAAAAAGTTTATAGGGGCACCCCTCGGGCATCAGGGCCCGATTAGTCCAAAAAAGTTTTGTGCTTCGGAGATACACAGGTTTCTAAAATTGGAAGAAATTCGGGTTAATTTTTGAAAAAAAAATTATATGGGCAACCCTCGGGCCACAGGGCCCGATCACTCCAAAAATTTTACAAAAAATTTTTGTAGATCGGAAATACACAGATGTTTAAAATTTGAAGAAATTCGGGCTTCAGGGCCCGATTAGTCCAAAAGCTTTACAAAAAGTTTTGTGCTTCGGAGATACACAGATGTTTAACATTTTAAGAAATTCGGGCTAATTTTTAAAAAGTTTATAGGGGCACCCCTCGGACATCAGGGCCCGATTAGTCCAAAAGCTTTACACAAATTTTTGTACATCGGAAATACACAGATATTTAAAATTTTAAGAAATTCGGGTTAATTTTTAAAAAGTTTATAGGGGCACCCCTCGGTCATCTGGGCCCGATTAGTCCAAAAAAGTTTTGTGCTTCGGAGATACACAGGTTTTTAAAATTGGAAGAAATTCGGGTTAATTTTTTAAAAAAAATTATATGGGCAACCCTCGGGCCACAGGGCCCGATCACTCCAAAAATTTTACACAAATTTTTGTAGATCGGAAATACTCAGATGTTTAAAATTTGAAGAAATTCGGGCTTCAGGGCCCGATTAGTCCAAAAGCTTTACAAAAAGTTTTGTGCTTCGGAGATACACAGATGTTTAACATTTTAGGAAATTCGGGCTAATTTTTAAAAAGTTTATAGGGGCACCCCTCGGGCATCAGGGCCCGATTAGTCCAAAAGCTTTACACAAATTTTTGTAGATCGGAAATACACAATGTTTAAAATTTGAAGAAATTCGGGCTAATTTTTAAAAAGTTTATAGGGATACCCCTCGGGCATCAGGGCCCGATTAGTCCAAAAAAGTTTTGTGCTTCGGATATACACAGGTTTTTAAAATTGGAAGAAATTCGGGTTAATTTAAAAAAAAAATTATATGGGCAACCCTCGGGCCTATCACTCCAAAAATTTTACAAAAATGTTTGTACATCGCATAAAATTTGAAGAAGGGTAAATTTTGTAAATTATTTGTATGTGAGCCCCGCGACCCCGAGGCTCAAGGGACCCTAAATTTTAATAGAAAGTGTTGTCAAGGGAAATACACATGTGTGCAAAGTTTGAATAAAATCGGGATTTAAGAAATGGGTTAAAAATTTATCAGAAGATTTGGTGTGTCCGCCAGCCAGCCAGCCACGGGCACGCGAAGTTAGTACAGTGAATTTAAGAACCGGGCCGATCACTAGCACAAACGCTGCATCGACACCTACCAAAACATAAGACGAAAGAGAAAAACCAAAAGTTGGAGTAAACAGTGAAGATAGGAAGTGGATAATGTATTGAGGAGACTACAGACATCGAACTTCATAATATTCTTCACTTGACTATTAACTTGACTCTTCCATGGCAAGCACCAACCGATTCAAAGGATATAAGCTGGAGTAGTTCACCTACAAGGATGCTCCACAAAAGGGAAGACAGTACCCACCCTTGTGGGCATCCTCTTGTAGTGTTGATCATAATAGCTCTATTACAGACTATAGTCTCCGCTGTCCTGGTGCCCAGTATCTCGCACAATCATTTAGTTATTGTGCTGTAGTAGACAGCAGAACGCTTATAAATATTTCTTTGTTTATATTTACTTGTAAGAAACCCCCGTTCTTCGTTGTGCGTATCTTAAGGGTCTTGGAGGTGTGGGGAGGGGGGAGTTGTGCGGTGGATGCAGCAAGGCGACGCTGGGTATTTCAGCTAGTCTTATTTAAAAAATAAATCGAAAGTTAAGTTTTATCATTATCCCAATATTTAAAAATCACCTAGGAGGGCGGGCTATAAAGTAATCGGACTAGCCAAGAGATGGCGCTACCAGCATCAAAGCAATGTTGGTTTTCGTACCAGCCTTCAAATATTTTCTGTCAAATTTTCTACCAGCTGTGTCATTTACTTTGTGTATTACAGTCATTAAATGCGAACCACTTTTGATTATTTAGAAAAAAGAATATCGTGCAGTGATAAGTTAATTATTTTTAAAAAAGAAAACAAAGTATGAGGTCAATACCGAGTTGAACGATGTTTATAGGAACTCTGCACCTTCGATATCAACAATTAAATGATCACCATACCAGAAATGGTAGATAAAATTGAAAGTGTGGTAATTGACGATCAACTAGTAAAGGTAGACGAGATTACTGAGGGCTGTGGGTATTTCACACGTTAACGAGTGGAGAATATATTGCATGAACATTTGCGACTACGGAAGCTCGCTGCTAGATGGGTGCCCGGTTGCTTTCTTATGACAACAAGCACGGCCGTGCTACAAATTCAAAAGAGTGTTTAGCGATATTCTACCGCGACAAAAAGGAGTTTTGCGTCCTTAACCACATGCACAGAGCATATGCTCGGATGACTCGTCATCTTCCAAAGAGAACCTACTTTCTATCTCTAGTCCAACACCAATTTTGTTAAGGTGATACCGCAAGCCACAATGACTTGTTAGAAAACTCGCCAGTTTCCTAATGCTATCCCTATTTATATCGGGTGTTTCAACAGGTGCGCTTCAACTTTTCTCCGATAGGGACGGCGAACGACGCCATATTTTTTATTGTTCTTTTGTCATTTGGAAACTTCATTTCATCATGGAACTCTACACATGTGAACAGCGATTGCAAATCGTGCAAATTTTTTATCAAAATAATAGTTTTGTTGCCGCTACTTTAAGAGCATTAAGGCCATTTTACGGTCCATTTAACAAGCCAGCCCGTTCGTGAATCGACCGTATAGTAAAGATCTTGGCCTACATCCCTATAAGATCAAGCTGACACAACAACTAAAGCCGTTTGACCATTTGAAGCGACGCCGATTCGTGAATTGGGCTCCAGAGCAAATCGAAAATGATGCAGATTTTCACCGAAAAATCATCTTCAGCGATGAGGCTCACTTCGTAAAACGTGCACGCGGTGGTCATGCAAAAGAAATCGAGTTTCATACTTAAATGTATCATATGTATATGTTCAAATTCGTTAATAAAAAAAAAGTTAGTTCAAAAGTCGAACAGTTTGTGTTTTATTCAAAAAAAAAGTTGAAGTGCTCTTATTGAAAACCCCTATATTAAGTATTTCCTTATAGGAAAAGGGCCTGATTAATTTTTGATTTGTCTCAGCCCCGGGACGTTTTCCCAGTTGGCCAGACGTAGAGCCGTCTACTGGCCCGCAACTCCCTAGAGGCGCGTTCGATGGCGAACTTGATATGAGAATTCCAGTTTAGATGACACCGAGATATTTGACCTCACTGGATAATCTAACGTAAAACCTTTAATGATGACAGGTCCCAAATTCTTTTCGTGAAATGCACTAGAACGGTTTTGCAAGGATTGATGAAAAGTCCTTCTCTGCTGCAGTATTCTAAAACGTGCATGACACTAGTGATAGTCGTGCAAATCGCCAAATTGTCCGCATAACCAATGTAGCCCGATCTGTAAAGATCGACTAGAAGCTTGTCAATAACTAATGCCCATAGAAGGGGAGAAAGCACTCCTCCTTGAGGACATCCCTTAACTGCAGTCACAGACACAGCCACTTTTTTTGGGTTGCACGCGGTATCATTCATGTAGATAATCTTGAAAAGGGCAAACTTATTACACCGGCGTATATTATGCTGAGCTATTAGATCCATTCGACGCCGATTTAAAGCTAAAGTGGCCGCATTTGGCGAAGAAAACGATGCTTTTCCACCGCAAGGGCACACAAGTCCGCATTCGCATTGGCAAAATTATATGAATTACGCTACGAATTGGTTTCTCATCCACCTTATTCTCCAGACATAGCCCACTTCGACTATTATCTATTTCCGCACCAGAAGAAATGGCTCGGTGGCAAGAGATTTGGGTCGAAACAGGAAGTCATCACTGAAACAGAGGACTATTTTAAGGGGTTTTTTTAGAAATCGTAGTATTCCCAGGGTATCGAAAAATTGGAATATCGTTGGACGAGATAGATTTAATTTTGCCGAAAAAAGTTGTGTTTTCTTGCCTAGGCTGATTAGCTTTCAGCCCGTGCTCGTGTCATCTATGTATATAATTTTTAAAAATTTTTTAATCGTACCAATTTCGCTTCCAATTTAAAATATTTACTGTTACTAACGAAAGACAAAGAGGATAATTATAAATAACGAGTGTGGCTGCAGCCCGTAATGCTAATAAACAGGTGCTTAACTTGTATTCTTTTATTTAATGTCAATTGTCTTACAACGGTTCGTTCTTCAGCCGTACAACACGTACGTGGAATGCTATTCAACGCTTTGTCGTTCCACATCGCTATGATCTTCTCCTCCTTTTCCTTTAACAATGTTCCAAGCATATAGCCGAGAATTATAAGGGTGCTAACCCCTTTACATTTTTAAAAAAAGATGTTTATGTTTCTCTTTTGTGATGATATTTCATCACAGTTTAGGAATGACTGAGTCACAAGGGCAATTGGTGCATAGTTAATGATAATGACAACTTAGCATCTGAGCCCCATTTGAACAGTAAATTGGCCTTATTCACATAAAACGACCGTGTTAGCAAAAACTTTCAACCAGACATAGCTACACATATTGTTATCCCTATGCCGAAATCTCACTCTTTTGGACCAAAAAAAGAACCGATCGTCATCAGTACTCTCGTAATGGGAAGATGCGGCTATATATTCTGTCTGTCAGTCTCTGCTGTTCCATCATTTTTCTTTATCTTAACTTGTCCACTTATTCCAGTTCGGTGCAATCACACAGTCACTTCCGTTCGCTGCTGGCCATTTCCCCTCGTTTATTGGTTTAATATCGTCGTTGACGATGATACCACTCTGGATGGGCAATAATAAATTTATTTGCGGCACGGCGTCCTCCTCTTTCTTTTACGATCTGTTTTCGATATCTTTTGGATGTATACGCTTA
Organism: Nephrocerus scutellatus; assembly: GCA_947095585.1. Classification (NCBI taxonomy): domain Eukaryota; kingdom Metazoa; phylum Arthropoda; class Insecta; order Diptera; family Pipunculidae; genus Nephrocerus; species Nephrocerus scutellatus. The sequence continues at coordinate 79,190,004 of OX352765.1, read as the reverse complement.
GGCTTACGCATCTACACACACACACACACACGCGTTCATACTCGTATATTCTGCGTAGGCAATGAAACGTGCGCAATGCTGCATTTTGTTTGACGCGTGAGTGCAATCACCGCGCGATATCAATTTAAGATGATTTTAATTAAACGCAAATGATAAGGGCGATTGGACCAGAAGGACGTGGCACGAAATGTTGCTATAAAGATATACTTCTTGTTGAAATCAATAATGCCAGTTTGGTGCTGGGTCGGCCTGTCCTTGGATGGTGGATGCAAATGGGACGGCAACTGCCAATGTAGGTTGTTTTGTTGCTAGGTTGGTTATTGCTGTGTCGGTGTGATATATCGGCATTTTGGCTCTTTATTTGCTGGTTGGTTTTCCTCTCCGCTTAGCACGAGCATTGCGCAAGAGCCAAGCTTTTATCTTGATGGACATTAATTTACTGGGGTGTGGTGCGATTTGATGGTGAACTAGCAAAATAGTTGTTGGCACCATCCGGGAGAGAAGGGAGCGCGATGTTTTTTTTTTTAAACCGCGATAGTTCAGATCATCATCATTATCATCACCAGGCTAAGTTAACGATTAATTTGCCGCTGGTTTGAGGTATCGTATGTAAACACGCACACGTACGCATTATGGAGGAAGATGGAAAAGGCCATTAAATGACAACATAGCATGCGGTAGCAACGCAACCGTTCGTGGATTTATGGTTTATCACATTAATTTTAACGAAAAATTAAATGAACTGAGAAAAAACAACACTGAAAACGAAAACTCAATTTACGAGTGATGGCTTCATGTTGCGTGCGGTGCTAGAAAGTAAGAAGCGAGCCCACAATTGGGTAATTAATACGTTTGCGATAGAGCGCCGGGTATAAAGTTATTGGCTTCTGTGGTGCATTCTGAAGGATGACGATCACTCAGTTATGTATCATTTAAAGTGTGATCTATTGGCAGTTTTTTAATGCGTTCTGTGCACAAGCGGTTGGAGGAGTGGAGGATTTTATTGAACAATGCCGGAACGTAAAGAAATTGCCTGGCACCCTCGCTTGCTGGTATTTTTACTCCTCACTCCTCTTATTTTTCTTTTTCATTACTAATAAGGATATCAGAGAGAGAGAGATTGAAATAAAAGGAGGATATATGCATCATTCCCAGCCATAATAGGGGTAATTAACGTTTTTTATAGCCGCAGTCATTGTGTCGTATGTAGTCATACACAGTCACGTCACATCACATCGACAGACATTATATACGTGAGTGCGTGATGTGCTATAAGGGTCGCTAGCTCAGTCACGCCTAATTGACAGGGTGATGACTTTATTTTGAGAGAAAAGATTTGCCTCTTACTAATTTGGATTTGTTTTGCTCTTTTGGATTATATTAGATTGGTTTTATTTAATAAATAAATGTTTATAAAAAAAAATTAGAGAGCCGAGATTAGATAACTAGTTCTTAACAGCTACAATTTACGTTGTTTTATAATAAATTTTTTTAGAAGAATTTTTGTTTAATAATTTACTCACAACTTACATTTTTCATTAAAATTATTAATTAATTTTAATATCGCTACATTTGCAATTTGATGAAGAATCTGAGTAAGATGTCTGAGTAAGTTAAGGATTCATTTTAAGATTTTGTTTTGACATACTTGTAATTTTTTAATATCTGTCGCGGCATAATCGTACTAAGTATTTGTTGAAAACTAGTTTGAGAAATTATTATTTTGGATCCAGATTTAATTTTAGGAATACAAAATTCTCGTAATGACATAGATTTTGTTGATCGTGTTAGAGAAATGATTTTTAAAGGTAAGCTTTGCGTCCCAAATGCCACCATATAATTTGTACGGCTGAAGAACGAATTCCTGAACTTAACTGAACTTTCGAAGATGGGCTTGAGGGTAAACTGATGAGCATTTAGAGCGCCACGAGTATTACGGTTGAATTCAAGGAGAGTTGGCATGCAGCTGGCTATTTGTCTTGAGCACCGCTGGTGGAAGAAACGATAAAACAGTGACAAGCATGAAACGTTACTGCGGTAATCAAGCGAATCAATTGATTTCGCTATATTTGCGTCACCGATAAGTATTATCGCGCGGTTTTTAATTCTATCTAACTGATGTAAAGTAGTTTTAGGCGCACCAGACCAGATATAGCAATTGTACTTAAGTTTAGGGCGAATAAATGCCTTGTAGATAGTAGCCAGATCAGAGCGAGTGAAATATTTCTTGCACGGGGCTAGAAAACCTAAACATTTCGCAGCATTATTGGTGACGGTAAATATGTGGTCATTCCAACGAAGCTTGACGTTAACGTACACACACACACCGAGTTGCGAGTTTTTCAGTTTCCTCGATGCAAGTGACATTCATGGATAATGGCATGGGATTTAGGATTCGCTTAGACGACAGGAGACAGCATTGGGTTTTGGAAACGTTAAATTCTACTCGATCGATTTCTCCCCATTGTATTGTGCTGTCAGAATTTAACGTGCTTAACATACGTAGTTGTTTGAGTTGAAAGGAATCTCGTCCGTGAACTAGAACAGTACAGAGGAGCAAGGACCAAACCAGGTGCGGAAGTTGTTCCAAAGAGTCCGCTGTATTACGCAATATACACCGCGATGCACATACTGATAAGACAAAGAGGCTTATCTGATCACCGATCACAAAGGCATCTTAGAGCGATGGGAAGAGCACTTTCATGAGTTGCTTAATGGCCAGCTAAATGAGGAACTGGAGGCTCTACCAGTGACCGCTGCCGCCACCAAGCATAGACGAAGTTAGCAGAGCGATAAATCGGCTCAAAAATAATAAGGCTACGTCTGCGAGTAGAAGATCCAACATTTGTCCCGTAATTCAAATAGTGGAGCGCGAATTTGAATACAGCATGGAACCAGAAACACGCGCACGGTTGCTCAAAGCCAACAAAGCCTAATTTTGGTCTGTCAAGACTCTTCAAATCCAGGAACTTAACCATAACATTCAAGCTGCTGATATATAAGACAATGGTCATACCAGTACTTACATATGGATCCGAGACTTGGGTGCTTAGCAAAAAGCATTCTGACCTCTTGGCCGCGTTCGTGAGAAAAGTCTTACGGAGAATGGTTGGCCCCGTATGCGAGGAAGGACTATTCCGGAGACTCTACAATTATGAGATCTACGAGCGTTACCGCGGTGTCGACATCGTGAGGAGAATTAACCTCGGTAGGCTCCGATCGGCGAGACAACTAACTCGCATGAGCGAAGTGGATCCTGCTCGGAAAGTCCTTTGCGGCAGGATTTATGGGACACGACAGCGACAGCACGAAGGATGGCATATTCCAGGACGCCCAGAGTTTAGGGATGCCAAACTGGAAGACATCGGCTCGAAATCGGGACCGGTGGAGAGACCTTTTGCGGAAGGCCAGGACCGGACACCGGTTGTAGAGCTAAATATGATGATGATGAATAAAACTATCGACGTTACGTCTTAACGCGCAAGGCATTACCACCCAATTCGAAAGTGCCATAACGACTATAAATCCCTGAACAATTTGTTGAAATTTGAAAATGATGTCATTTTGTTCAATAAGCCATTTTATTTGGGTTTTTGTTACAATTTCTTTCTTAATTTCTGGGCGTTACACGACATTTTTCGGTGTAGTCATAGATGCCTTGGGCTTTAGGTTTTACTCCAAAACATGTGTAATTACAATCTAAAAAATTACCAGAGGGGTTCTGATTCAGTTTTTGTAAGAAATTCGTTTTGTCTCTTGTATATGAGTCTAACAACAATATGTTCTTGCTGTTTAGTCAATAGAATCGACATTGTAACATCCTGCTGGATTGTCACGGCTGTCAACATATTTGTCTTTTTAAGATTTTGTGTAGGCTTTCCATTGCCAGCATCTAATTGTTAAGCTTTACATATGTTTTCCCTCTTTTCTTACCCAATGCATGCGTTATCTGATATCAAAGGAAACTTTCCTTAAGGATGAAAACAAACATTCAAGTTACTTGACAGTCGACACGATAGAAATACGGATTTCCCATGGAAATACTTCGTAGAGAACAAATAATAGAATGCAGCATGTCTTCTGTAATTCATACATATTCCAAAACAACAACAACAACAACAACAACAACAAGTGTTGTATCTCGCTACTTGCCTTCGACGAGGCATCGGTCGTCACCACGAAATTGTCAACGTGTCATCCATTATTTATTATTTTTTTTTGTTTGCTTGCCTGTGCGCTTTATTTGTTTGTGATTAGTTTCAGTTTCAATTTTAATTTCCATTTGATTGTGCGTACGTGCGTGTGCTGCTTGATGTAATTTGTTTTTATCTCTTCTTTTGACTTCCTTGTGGATCCAGAGACGAGGCGCCCGTCGTAAAGCGCGCCTAGAGGAGTAATGAGCTCTAATTTCATACTAAATAACATCCGGCTGCGATGTGTATAGAGAAATACATCGGCCGTACATCATCGCAGACAAAGTTTCCTCTTTCGTTCTGACTGATGAGAATGTCGCCGACTTTTCCTTTTGAGTGGTTGGGGAGGATCGGGACAGTCGAACCTCCTGCTCCTCTACTCCCTAATTCTACCATCAAACAAAGAGTGACAATTGTCAATGATATTTTGCTCATAAATTTAGTTGGGTGCCGCTTGCCGCTTAAGACTTCATGTTTCTCGCTGTCTGCCGCTGATGACATTCAAACGGGATTCAAAGGAATCGCACTACATAAGAAGAATCATTGGAGAAGAGCATCGCTCCTTTTTCACGCCTGGTGCGTATCGTTTTGACAGCCCATATGAATGCTCTAAAAGGAAAGAAACTTTGTCGGCTTATTAATCTTGGTCGTTTGTGTTTGTACATAGTCATAACACAAGGCACACAATTGCACTGTGGGACAAGGGGAATAAAGGACAACTAACTGCATTATAATAACAGTAGAAGGATAATCCATATTTGGTACATTCCATTTGTGAGAGAACAATTAACGCCATTAAGCTGTATCTTGACTTATTGAAAGGAAAACTTCCTTACCAACAAAGGTACTCCTTACTACTGCCGCTATATTTGTATAGAGCTTGAACAAAGAAGATGCGAAAATGATGGGCATAAAGAAGACATGCCCATCAATTGCGCAACTTCTTCCTAACTTCCTAACAAAAACATTATATATCAGAAGCATTTGCTTTTCGTGATGTTATTGTTTGTCGACCTAAAAGCACTTCTAAGTACAGAATTATTGAACTGATCACTACAGGTTTCGATTTGAATATAATCCAAATAACCCTTAATAGGTTTTCAGAGGAGAGGAGCTATCAAAATGGCCCTCCTATGCGCTAATTGTGGGTTTCGCAAGTGTGTCACTATTGGTGCTATTTGAACAGAATTAATAACAAGGCAAGAAAAACTAACCATGAAAAATCCACCGGCAAGCTTAGTATCCCTTGCACAGTGACGTCTAACAATAATTGTGTCATGCGCAGCGAACAGTGCAGCACACAGCATGATGCCGCTTTAATTTTAAATATAATTTTCAGTCATATTTTAACAATTTGTCTATTAACCTTAACATATAGAGATATGTCACCGAGGACTTTTTTTTATAGAACTTTGAGTTTTACAACTTTTCTATAGAAAGCAATGAAATACCCTCTACCGTTGAGGCAGCGTTTTTAAAAAACGCATATATCGACCGTTTTTTTGTCGAATTTAGTTACAAAAATGGTCTCCACGAAACGCCCTTTTATTTAAACAGGCTAATATATAGCTTATGTCCATTCTACATATTGGTCAAAGATTTTTTGAAATCGGGTGAGTTGTTTTGAAGATTACCTCCTACACACAAACAAACTTTACTTCTCTATAATAACGGGTGTTTTTTTAGGAGGTTTGTTTTTCCGATAGATGTCGTTTTATTTTATGACAGTTGTTTTGACAGCTCAAAGTGGCATTTCTACTCAGTATTGTTTGGCAAATCATTATGAATAGGTTAACTCCAGAACAACGTTTTCAAATCGTGGAAATTTATTTTCAAAATCAGTGTTCAATTAAAAATGTTTATAGAGCACTTCGTGAATTTTATGGTGCACATAATCGTCCGTCAGAGACCACCATAAAGAACGTAATTACCAAATTTCGGTCTACATTCACTCTTTTGGATGCCAAGCCACCGACAAGAATGAGAAGAGTTCGTACAGAAGAAAATATTGCTGTCGTTGAGGCCAGTGTCGAAGAAAACGACAATTTATCGATTCGTCGTCGTGCTCAGCAAATTGGACTTTGTCCATCGACTTTATGGAAAATTTTACGTAAAGATTTGGGTTTGGTGCCATACAAAATTCAATTGGTGCAAGAATTAAAGCCACACGACCATCGTTTGCGCCGTGAATTCAGTGATTGGTCGTTAAATCAATTGAACGAAGATCCATTTTTTTACCGTAAAATTCTCTTCAGTGGTGAGGCGCATTTTTTGTTAAATGGATACGTCAACAAACAAAATTGTCGCATTTGGAGCAAAGATAATCCACACGCCGTTCAAGAATTACCAATGCATCCTGATAAATGTACTGTTTGGTGCGGTCTATGGGCTGGTGGGATCATCGGTCCATATTTCTTTAAAAATGAGGAAGGACGACGCGTTACCGTGAATGGAAATCGATACAGAACCATGTTAAATGAGTTTTTGTTGTCAAATCTTGAAGATATGGATATGGATGAAATGTGGTTTCAACAAGATGGTGCCACTTGCCATACAGCACGTGAAACAATCGACTTATTGAAAGAAACTTTCAACGACAACATTATTTCGAGAAATGGTCCGGTGAATTGGCCTCCGCGTTCGTGCGATTTGACGCCACTCGATTACTTTTTGTGGGGATACGTGAAGTCATTGGTTTATGTGGATAAACCTCAATCGATTGACGCTTTGGAAACCAATATTCAACGTGTCATTGCTGACATACGCCCTCAAATGCTTGAAAAAGTGCTGGAAAATTGGACCTCCAGAATGACATTTGTGAAAAATAGTCGTGGTAGCCATATGCCAGAAATTGTGTTTAAATGTTAAATGCCAAAAAATTATCTACCAAATAAAAAAAAATTTTGGTCATTTCATAATTTTATATGTGTTTTATTCAAAAAAAAAATCGGCAACCTCTTAAAAAAAACACCCGTTATTAGTATAGATTATTTCTGGAGTACCGCAAGTAAGCTATCACGGTCCCATGCTATTTCTAAATTCAAAATTGGATCAATACTTTACAAATCAACCAGATAGAGACGACCCCTCAAGGGATTCATACGCCGCTGCAAAATTCATCTAGAAATCTGGGTCCTTCATTAATTTTAGAAACCCACGTCTGCCAACAGAGGATTGAACATTAATACCATAATTATTAAGGTTTTGAAGCAAAAATACGAAGTATTTAAATCTACTTACAACCTGATGATCTATGAAAGAATTAGTGTTGAAAGAAATTGGTCTTGATCTTGCATGGTTGTCTTGCTCTGTCCACTTTCTGCGAGATCAGTAGATACGAAAAAACCGTTCACCGGCGAAAGAAAGCAGCCTGGAAAAAGAATCTCGTCCGTAAACTAAAACAGTACAGAGAGCGAGGACCGCACCAGGCGCGGAAGTTCTACCAACGAGTCCGCGGCATGACGGAATACACACATACTGCAAAAACAATCTAATCGTCGAGCTCAAAGGTATCATAGATCGATGGAAAGAGCAACTTCATGAGTTGCTAAATGGTCAGCTAAAAGAGGAATTGGAGGCTCCACCAATGACCGAAAACCACACTATGCTACCGCCACCAAGCATAGACGAAGTTAGGAGAGCGATAAGTCGGCTCCAAAATAATAAAGCGACGAGATCAGATGGTATTCCAGTGGAGCTAATTAAAACAGAATGTGCCGCAATACACTAAGCAATTCATGAAATAATAGTGCAAGTATGGGAGCCAGAAGTGACTGGCGAAAGGGCATCCTGTGCCCCATACATAAGAAAGGAGATATCACAACATGCAGCAGTTATTGTGGTATAACGTTGTTAAGTACCGCGTATAAGATTTTCTCCTCTATCCTTCAAGACAGGATTGCCCCATATGCTAAAGGGATCAGGCAAATCAACAACTAATCAGATATACACCCTTAGTCAGGTGATGGAAATATGTCTAGAGTTTCAAAACTCACTACACCATATTTTTATAGACTTTAAAGCCGCCTATGATAGCATAGCCAGAGTAGAACTTTATAAAGCCGTGAGAGAGTTCGGCATCCAAAATAAACTGACACGACTATGTAGTTTGACCATGACCAATGCCTTAAGCCAAGTAAAAATATCCGGATCACTATCAAGCCCATTCAACATCTATAATGCGCTCCGACCTGCGTCTTCTTCAATCTGGCATTGAAGAAAGTGATCCGAGACTCTGACGTATCGGTGAGAGAAACAATCCTATATATGTCTATTTAGATACTGGCTATCGCAGACGACATCGACAGCATTGGTAGAAATCCAAGAGTTGTACCGGATGCCTTTATCCATATCGAGCGGGCGGCACGAAATCTGGGGCTGCACATAAACGAGAGCAAAACAAAACACTACATGGCGAGTGGAAGATCCAACATTGGTCCCTCAATATAAATAGTGGAGCGCGAATTTGAAGCAGTGCAATCCTTTAACTATCTCGAGTCAACATGTAGCAGCCGATAACAGCATGGAATGATCTCTTAGCTGCGTTCGAGAGAAAAGTCTTGCGAAGAATTGTTGGCCGATTCCAGAAACTCTACAATGATGAGATCGTGAAGAGAATTAAGCTCGGTAGGCTCGGGTGGACTGGACACCTAGCTCGCATGAGCAAAGATCCTGCTCGGGAAGGCCTTTGCGGTAGGATTTATGGAACACGACAGCGAGGCCGGCCAGGCCTACGCTGGAAGGATGGCGTTGACCTGAACGCCTAGAGTTTAGGGATGCAAAACAGGATGACATCGACTCGAAATCAGCACCGGTGAAGAGACTTTTCACTGGAGGCCAGGACAGGATAATGAAAATATATAAATAAAAAAGTGTGGAAACATTGAAGTCAGCGTTCGCCGGTAATGGTAACGAATTCCACAGGCTCTTATTACTACAGCTTGCAATGGTTTCATTGAAATCGAACGATTTAAATGCTGCAGTATTGTCAATTATGATTTTTTTTTCTATTAAATATTTTATATATTTATTAATATAAAGTATTAATAAAAAGAATAATTAAATTAAATAAAAAAATCATACGATGTAGTTTCGTATGGTTTTTTTAATTAATTTAATTGGTAACACTTCGAGTGACACAATCTGTACAATAAAATTAAAATCTGAATTCTGTCACGTTAAGCCTTTACTTCGATCAACATTAATCGTTCCCACGGTGCTCCAATGAGCTTATCACTTTCTACTACTGGGCTGATGATTCTGATGAGGATTACGATTTGGGTTGTTGTTCCTGTTTGTTTGGTTTATCATGTTTTGCTCCAGAGGCAATTACATAAATCATTTGCCATCTCTCACCCCTAATACTCGTACTGCACACATATCTACGAGTAGATATATACCCCGGGGTGTATGTGATCTATTTTTGGAACTTTCTTCATTTGTTGTTGAAACATCTCCTCCTTCTTCGAATGACAAATTCGAGAAATCCTTTAAATTTCTTTCGTTTTTGCCAAAGGAACAACGTTGTTGGATTGTGCCATTGAAGAGAGATCATTGTTTTTGTGAAAATATCATCCAACACAGACAAAAAAAAAAGCCCGTTGCTTATTATGGTAATCACAAGCGATTCATGATCCATATTAGGGATACCACGGAAAATATATACATTTATAATAAGAGTGCTCCCCGTCTAGCCGCACACAAACAGAGCGTGAGAGATTAGGGTAACACAAAATAATGATTATTGCTATGGATTTGGATTTGGTGGTGTTGTTGGATAAATATAAGTTGGAGAAGAGTAGTTTGTAGTCACCCGGATGGTAATAAATTGCAATGCCAACAAGTGCGCATCACCGGTTGTCGCGAGCTTCTTCACCACATTAATCCTTGATGCACTTTAACATCCAAATCTGATGGTGATGCTGTTGGGTTGGGTGCGCTTCCATGGGAAATGTAAATAATTGTTAATTTCTTACGTGGAGGAGTTTACCATGAAATTGCTTCAGTCTTTGTAGCAGGCGATGGTACGCAATTGGATGATGGGAGCGCCACAGGAAATCCCATTACTCCTGTCTTACGTGGAGGTGCTTATCATTTTCAATGAGGATTCTATTTTCGTTATTTGAATTCTGTTTCTGTACTTTATTTGTTATGTATACTTTGCGTCATCGTAAACAGATGGTAATACTTTGTTGTATAAGTTTCTTAAGAGTCTTCTAGATATTAGTCTTCTTAATAATGACAGTTATATTTTTTAAATGCTTATTGATTTACAATCACTCACTTTATGACAATAACAAAAATCCATACTTTTCATGCAAAAAGTAATCGTAGACCAAATGTCATTACGAAGACCGTAAGCTAACCCATCAAAACGATGATTTAAACCCTTTTTAACTCACTTATTTTTTCCATATACAAAAGCAAAATAAAATCCTTTCAAACACCAAGACACATCAATATCAACGAGTTCACTTTAACCAAAACCCATTAGGAACACAATTACGATTCTTATTCAGGAGAACTTCTTCTTGTGGTCCATTCGTCCGGTCGGCCGTCCAACTATATTCTTCCTAAGAAGCAAACTTCTGCATCATTTGTTGTAATTTAACCCTGCGGGAAGCAATCCATAGATTGACGCAGAATACGCACCATTGTCGCGAAAGCATCACGAATCTCTTTTCGCCGCAGCAACAGAATAATAACAAAACTGCAAAAAAAAAATTCCATTTTAATTTATTTAACGATAAATTCTGATTAATAAAATTTATTCAACTCGATGTCCCAACGGAGCCACGGACGACGACTTCAGCGGCAGCGCTCACCGGCCAACACCGTCACATTTCACGCTGCATTAATGACTTTCTTCATTTAAAATGGGACGGACGCAAACGGCAGCATTAGCACATCAGCACAGTGCTGTCAGTTAGTCCAGTCCAGTGGAAAAAAGGGAAGTCTTGAGGTGCTCCTCGACTATCCAAGTCAAGTACTCCTGCCATATATTCCTTTTGTAAATTGAAGAACATTTCATATAATTGTTGCCTCGGTATTTATGTGGTTATGAATGTTATTTGTTTACGTGTGTGTGCGTGTGTGTGTGTGTGTGTGTGAGTGTGTGCGTGTTTTTGTTGCTTCACACACATACACATTGCCAATTTAGTTGACTAAATGGCCAGCCATTGCCGCCGCACCTGTGGCGATTTTTATGTTGGACTTGGCCTTAGCCATTTTTGCGTTTGTTCGTTCGTCTTACGCGGTGAACAAAAGCCACCAGCAACGTCTGCTTGGAAGTGTTACTTGCACATAAATGGAGAAGCTATTCTTTGTATGATTTTCATCTCCATCTCCGAGGGCTTGGTGGTTGGCGTTGGTTGTTCCAATTGATTGCAAATAGCCAATAACTTTAACTCCGAACTATCGAGCTATCGATTCGATGTTGTTTCCAATGTCCTTAGGTTAATGGAAAAAATAGATTGTCCAGCAGAATAGAACACTCCGCTGTCGCGTATTTTTTATTTGTTTTTTATTTTAATCAAATAAATTAATTATAACAACAACAACAACAAAAACGCATTGGCATATCATTTTGAATTTCAAAAGGCATTGGCACTTCTCTCGGGAGATCGAAATATGCATTCGCCGCTGTAATGTTGCTCTGTAATTTAAAAAAAATGCAAAAACTGCAGCACGAAGCTCCATTGCATCGAACCAGAGTATAGAAAGTGACTTTTCTCCAAGGTACCATTTCACAGGAAATGAACGTAAAAGTTCAAAAATTAGCATCAGAGTGTCCTTTGGATGTTGATTTGTAAAGTTTTCGCCTTTACGCTCGTTTGTTTCAAGTACGACAAATCCTCTCGAGTCATTAGAACTTAATTTGCCAACATTTTCGGGCAAAATATTTAGTTTACTGTTCAGACTTGTCGTAGAACTTCAAGTATGCAGTTGGGACTCGGTTATTAATGTTTGGAATTTTATGTTAATTTCGTTCTGCTGTTCAGGAGTTAATTAAAAAATAAAGTGGGGAAATAGTGTTAACAGATCCTTTTTAATGGCGAGTGAATTAAAATATGTCTCACTTCAATAATATATTTCTGGCTCTATATCTGTCGTCTTATATTATTAGTTTTGAATCCCTTATGTCAATGTTTGATTAAAAAAATGTTTTTTTGTAACTATTGCCAAAGGCTTTTTATTCTTGTATCTTTCTTTATACGAAACTAACAAGAAGTGTGAAATTTTTAAAAACTATAATTTTTTTAAACTTAAGCCTTAATTGTTAATACTTAATATTAGTATGGATTATTATTTTTAAATTATTATGAGATACTTAAATTTAGTGTGTTAGCTCAACATGCCTGTAGTTAATATATTATATTTCTTATAGTTAATTAAATCAAGAAGACCAGGATCTGCGAAGCTGTTTATATTTCGGTTGCCTTAGCAGTTCTCTAGCTAATTCGTTAGGTTGTGATTCCAGCTTCAATTGGTATTTTAGACTGCATGATGTTATTGTCTCTTTAACAGTTTTTTCCTATAGGTATTTATGGATGTTGCTGTTTCGAATATACCATGGTGCATTTGTAATGCTACGAAGTATCTTTGCTTGCGTTCTTTGTACGATATCTATAATTGATGCACTAGTTGAGCCCCATAGTTGGATACCATATGTCCATATGGGGATTAGGATCGCTTTGTATAGTAGAACCTTGCAGTCCAGAGAGAGTTTTGATTGTCTTCCGATCATCCAGTACATTTTAGAAAATTTTATTTTTAATTAATTGCGTTTTGTTTCAATGTGCTTTTTCCATGTCAATCTTCTATCGAAATGAAGACCGAGATATTTGACATTAGTTTGTTGACGAATTGTGATATTGTTTAATTTTACTGCCGGACATGTACGTTTATTCAATGTGAATGTTACATGTGCTGATTTATATTTATTCGTCCTTATCCGCCAAGTTTTTACCCAATCTTCTATTTTGTGCAGATGTTCTTGTAATTCTCTCGATGCTGTTTGAGGACATTTTGTGTGAAAACAGTATATCTGTGTCGTCAGCAAAAGTTGAGGTGATTATTTTTTCGGTTGTTGGTAAGTCAGGCGTAAATAACAAGTATAGCACAGGTCCCAATACACTACGTTGCGGGACTCCTGCCTTAATCTCTGTTAAATCAGTAGTGGCCGTGTTTTGTTTCACCTGTAACATCGTTTGGGCTAGGTAGTTTCCAAGAATTGCATGAAATTGTCTAGGCAGAAGAGTTTTTAGTTTGTAATATAATCCTTCATGCCATACTTTGTTGAAAGCTTGCGCAATATCCAAGAAAACTGCCGAGCAGTATTTCTTTTCTTCTAAGGAAAGCTTGATTGTTTGCACAATTCTGTGCACCTGTTCTATTGTGCTGTGCTGCTCCCTGAATACAAACTGGTGCTCTGGTGCGACCTTCAAATAAAATAGGCATTAGTTCTTGTAGTAGCGTCTTTTCAAAAAGCTTTGAAATTATCGGGAGTAGACTTATTGGCCTGTATGACGAGACTTGCGTTTCGTCTTTACCTGACTTAGGAATCATGATAATTTGAGATATTTTCCATTTTTGGGGAAAGTATCCACATCTCATAATCGCGTTAAAAATATATGTTATGTATTTTATGCATCTACCTTATCGGTTCTTCCCGTATTACTTCTCTCAGAGCTTTAATAGCTCTATTTAATTTCCATTTATGCAGCGGAGATTGGAGAAACTGCCATAGCCGCCGAGTTGCCCGCTTCTCTGCCAATAACTTTTGAATGTTACTTGAAAGCTTATTGTTTTTTCTGATTTTTTATTTTTCGGAATGGCTTTTTTTGCAGCCATTTCTATTATTTGTCTTAAGTTTTCTATCGCGGCCTCAATGTCTTCTGGTGTTCGAAGTGGAACATCCAAATTACAATTTACATCTACTGTGTTTCTATAGAGAACCCATTTCGTTAGTTTGTTTGTTAAACGTTGGGGTAGTTCAGTTTTTAATGCTTGGGTGCTTAGTGTTACTATTATTGGTGAGTGATCTGATGATAAGTCATAACAGTCGACGACTTGAGCATAGGTGCTTCCTCTTCCTCGCATTACACAGAAATCTATTAAATCAGAAATATGTGGGATATCCAGATGATAAATAGTCTAGGTTTTTCTCGTTTATTGCTTCGTAGAGTTGCTTGCCCTTCGGTGACGTCAACCTGGAACACCATTGCACATGCTTAGCGTTGTAATCACCCCCTGCTAGAAATTTGATTCCCAATTGGTCAAAGTAATCGATAAATTGCTGTTTTTTTAATTGCGTGTTTCGGTGGACAGTAGACAGCCGATATTGCAAATTTTCCAGTTGTTTCTTCCAAATAGATAGTTGTAGCTTGGATGTGATCTTTAGCATATTTTGGGAGCTCGTAGTGCTTTAATCTTCTTGTTACTAAGACTGCAGTGCCGCCGTGTGCTTTTCCATCCGGATGTTTGGTGTCGTAAACTGAATAACCGGTATTAACATGATGTCTATATTTTGTTCGATAAGAAAGGTTTCTACTATGGCTTTATGTTGCGAAAGCCCGTTCGCATTCCAATTAGCTATTTTTAGAACTGTCATTTTTGATTTTTGACTATAATTTGCATAAGCATGTTCATATTTTGCATCATCATGCTCATTTGCCTCTCCATCATCATCATGAACCTTTGAATGGTCTCGGCATATTTATTTACCGTGGTATGAATGTTTAGGTCCTCTTCAAGAGAGTGAACTTTGGGTTTCAGTTTGTTACCTTTTAAGATATTTGCATAAGAAACGCCTAGCTGTGCAAAACTGCTGGCAAGCGTCTATACGTGATCGTTTTGTGTGTTTGTGTGTTTTTGCGTTCGTTGGTTTGGTGACTGTTGTATTTTAAAATATTAAAAATAATCATTCATTTTTGCGGGCTTTATTAATCCAATTATTACAGTTGCTTGTAGTCGCTGTGTTGGTACAATTGTCACGTAAGTATTTTGCCATTGGTAGCAGAGTTGGATGCTTACTTTATTGTTGGCTTTTGAAATGGTTAGATTGCTCTCTAATATGGAAAAACTTGCAACTTTAGACTTACAAGATTGCATTGATTTCCAACGTGCAAATATTTTTTTTTGTCAAAACCAAAATCCATACAATCTAGAAAGTCTTAAGTTTTTCCGTTGTGAGCGCATGCTTGCACCTGCTTTGGTGTGTTCGGCAATTATGAAAAAGAATTTAACAATTTCAATTTTACTTTAAATACTGAAATGAATTTGCAAACGTCTCTAAGAAGGTTGTGAACTGATTAAAGATGACGAGTCCTGGACAGGTCCAATTCATCCACAACCTGTGAAATCGTTGAAAAAATTAAGAAAATGATTATCTACTATCGCCGAATAGTATATTGTTACGAAATTTAGGCTTTCTAGAGTTCGTAATAGATTTTGAAAAACAAAATACAACGCAACACAAGTTCAAGTTATTCACAAATTACAACTTTAATTAACAAATAGCAAAAGTTCAGAAATTTACACTGGTGATTACTTATCATTCACTTATAACAGTATTGTTCACATATCACACTTATAACAATGCTTATCTACTTGCAAGTATTCCGGTACAAATCCAAAGAATAACTTAGCTTACTGCGATAAAGTTGCTGTATGCAAACACAAACATCATCCTTATTGGTATGAGAGACTGTATCCCTTCCAGGAATAAGTCTGTAAACCAAAGGAAAATGGATGGTATGAGTCGAGCTGTAAAGAGTCTTCTAAGATTAGAGAGGTATGCTTTCAGTTTTATAAAGTTCACTGAACTGTGGAAAACCGAATAAATTTTAAACGAGCCAGAAATAATTGCAATGTCCATCTTCGGCGAGTCAAATTCGCCTGAGACCAAAAATTAAGGCAAAAAAAAACACTACAATGTCCCAAAGGTAGTAAAAATGTTTGGTTTCGTGAAAAGAATCAAAAATAAAGCCTCGTCGTCCAACGCTCATTTATAATGACATTCCAGTTGTGAGCTTTAAGGACACTGCGCATTTTGCAGCTACCTCCACGCTTCCAGATTGTACATTTCTGCCGCCTGCAGAACAGGACACATTTACATTCGTCCTCGTGCAGTTGCTAGACTTGTAAACGATCTCAACATTCACAAATCCGCTGGGCCAGATGGTATTTCCCCATTAGTTCTGAAGAGATGTTCTTTCAAGCTGGCATTACCATTGCGTAAGCTTTTCCATCTATCCTATTCTTCCGAACTCTTCCCGAAAAGTTGGAAAGCAGCCTTTGTCCAGCCTATAAACAAAACAGGCGACCCGTCGTCTCCTTCCTTATACTGACCCATAGCACTTACATCCATTCTTTACAAAGTCATGGAAACACTGATCAATTTTCAGCTCATAAAATATTTTGAAACCAACGAAATTCTTAGTGACTGGCAGTACGGAATTCGTGAGCAACGTTTTGATTGTATATCTCACCGAACAGTGGAACCGGTCCTTACATCAATTTGGTAAAAGCAAAGCTGTTGCACTCGATATTTCCAAGGCATTTGACAGAGGTCGGCCCCTAGCTCTTTTGTCCAAATTAAAGTTGTCTTGGACGGTTTAAAGTCTAATATACATCACATAAATACTGGCGTTCCCCAGGGCTCTGTTTTGTCCCCGGCACTCTTTCTCATTTATGTTAATGATATCTTGTCTGTGATTTCTAATTTAATTCATTCCTTCGCTGACGACAGCACTCTCATCTTCTCTTATAAGAAGATGTCGATGATCTCTACGCGACCATTCAAAATTTCATTTCGGGACAGTTGTTTTTCTTAAAATCGGTTGACGAAGTTATCAACCGGGATGAAGTAGTCAACTATCCCATAGAATTCTGGAACTCGCTGGAATTGCTAACAATTTGCAATTGAAAATAGGAGGTGGGTCAGTGGCAGGGTGGTCAGTGGGCTAGTGGTAATTGGGCGGATGGTCAGTTGGGTGGGGGTCAGTGGGCAGCTGGCAAACGCCGGGTATTTCAGCTTGTTAGATATAAATGCTAACTTTCTTGAGTCCTTCTCCATATAAACTTTAACTTTGCTAAATTTTATATTACTCCGTGCGCGGGGTAAACATCTTTTTTTTAATTTGGATTACTTTGAATAGAGGGCGTTGGTGGCGGACCTAAGCTTTCGTTTGTAATATGCAATTATGCATTACATATTACTGATTCGATTGTTCACGCCGTCCGGTTACGCTCAAATATTTCAGCGAGAATTTGTGCTCACAATCCAACATCGAAGCGAGCGATTGTCGGAGAATTGTAAACGTTTCTTCATCAACGAATTGATCAATTTGTTCAAAATTGCGTTGGATCAGATGCCATCCGACAGCCATAACATCGTAATCAGAGCTGACAAAACGCCGGCGGGTAAGCACCCAGGATGGTTAAATTTGCCGACAATCGACGAAGTGGCTGAAATACCCGGCGTTTCCCGGCTCGCCTATCCCACTTACCCCCATCCAATTGACCAACCACGCAATGACCACTTGTCCACTGACCACCGCCAAAGCACCGGGTCGTATATATCATATATAAAAAAACAACCCATAAGAATTAAAATTTTTCGAGTAAATTCTCTAATCGGAGATACACATGTGTGCAAAGTTTGAATAAAATCGGGTTACTTTAAAAAAAAAATATGATTGGGGAGCCCGGGGCTCGATCACTTAAATTTTTTTTTTTACAAAAAATGAAGGTGTGTTCACAACACGGACGGACGGGCCGGAATTATCAGTAAATGTAAATAAATTTTTTAAATTCTCTATATTAACTTCGCTTGCCCGTGGCACGTCTGTCGATCGGTCGGTCTGTCTGTCGTGGAATCTTGCGATCAATTTTTAACCCACTTCCCAAAGCCCGATTATATTGAAATTTTTTTCACACAAGTGTATTTCCGGAGACAACACTATCTATAAATATTTGGTGCCCTGATGCCAAAGCGGTGCCCATATAAAAATTTAAAAAAAAATTTTAAAAATAAAAAAAAAAAAATAAACCCGATTTCTTTTAAATTTTATACACATGTGTATCTCCGATGGACAACACTTTTTCATTCATATGGTGCGAATATAAACCTAATCCAACCGTAAACACAAATTTTCGTAAATATCTCGATTTCAGCGCCACCAAACGATCATTTGGTGTGAATATGAACCTAATCCAACCATAAACATAAATTTTCGAAGGTATTTCGATTCCAGCGCCACCAAACGTGGGTTGTTTTTTTAAAATTTTTTTAGAGTGAACGGGCCCTGAGGCCCGAGGGTTGTCCATATAACTTTTTTTAAAAATTTACTCGATTTTCTTCAAATTTTAAACACATGTGTATCACTGATGGACAAAACTTTTTGCAAATTCGTTGGAGTGATTGGTTCCTGAGGTGCCCCGGTAATTTTTAAAAATTAGCCCAAAATGGTATGATTTTCCCGTGCAGTATCATGCTATTTTTGTAATCACCGATTGTAAAGCATATATCGGTAGAAAGGATATTATATGCAGCCGTTGTTGTTGCTGGGTTATACTATTATTTGCTTTAATTCTGATACTTCCAGAAGACTTGAGACTATACGGTGAATTTTATTTAAAAAAAAAATCGTGAACATGAGATACGCAATATGCAATATACTGGATTGAAGATGTAACTGTCATGTCCGTATACAGTGCATTATAAAATGTTTAAAACGCGTACGTGTATACCACAAAGCTAACCAATTTTTTTTACATGGTCAAGTGCCATGTCTACTTGGGAAACTCAAGACTAATCAGGTGGTACTTGGACACATTGCAATCAATCGCCAAAAGTGGGCTTGCTCACTGGACATTGGCGCCTTTGATACCATCTCAATAAGCTGAACTTTCCACGATTTCATTAGAGGGGTGGTGGAGGTGCTTCATCACATCCTAAGTTAATATCAACTTTGATACAATAGACTTCTTCAGATGATGTAAGGCGACCTGCTGGAAATGTGCTCGTCTTCTCCTTAACGAGGTTTAACTTTATTGGTTGGTTATCCATTAAAAATAATTAACAATGCCAGTTACGTGTCCAATCTACCGGCGATTCTTTAAATTATGATTGCACCAAATCAAGGAGAATTGAAAAATTGTTAACCGTGATTGAAAGGGATCCAAGAAATAGATCTTCGATTGATTTAAGTGCAGTGGTGGAAGAGGATGCGCTTTCCCTACTTTACTAGGTGATGGTTAGTGATCCGATCAGTAAATATCTTAATGATACCAAGATGAACAAGAGAGAGAGAGAGAGACAGAGAGAGAGAAACTCACTAGAGCAGTAATAAACGTGCAACGAACCTATCATTTGCACCAGCATCCATCCATAAGAGAAAAGTTAATTCGTCGCTGTTGCCGCCTGCTGATGATGGCTCAAAAGTAATTGAAATTTTTTGAAATAATAACAATTTTTAATTAAAATAAACACTCCACTCAACTCGGAGATTACGTAATAAATATCTGGTATTGAGTTTTTATATAATCGCCGCCTCCGAACGCACGCACTGCACACTCGCTATCTGGAAAGGATAATTGGTGCGCGATAACTCATAACTTGTATCTCATTAGAGAGTTGGGAGTGGAGCGCGTTAATTAAATTACGCGTATCCATTATTGAATATTTAATTTTTTACGTTTTTTTTTATTTATTGATTAACTTATGCAACTCGCCGCCGCCAATGAATAAAACAAAATAACAACCGCCGGTAATTGAATGATCTGTTTTTGCTGCGGGTGCTGGGATTTTCTTGGTATTACGAGTATTGTTCTCGTAATTACTCAGAGTGATCAATGGTGGCGATTATTGTGCGATTAATGAGATTTTTATTCGCAGGTGCCCTATGTATTGTGTGTTGCCTTCGAGATAATAAATGCAATTTCCATACTGATAGCATTGATAAGGGATAAGCGGGAACTCTGCGATTTTAAAATTAATTCAAAATAAATACCAATTTAAACGGAAGCTCATAATGAGCTTTTTAATATTTTGTAATTAATATTACTTCAAAAAGGAAAATTGGGATATTAATAAACCAGTTAATGAGTTTATGTAGTTTAGCGTGGACAAAGTATGTTACGACTGCAGTCAGTTTATCAAACATAATTTTTGTGAATTGGCACTGTTGTGATCTTTCTTGCCGACATTGTTATTATTTTTTTGAATAATACACACACGCTAAAAGGCATTGCACCCTTATAATGCTATAAAGGCGTTAGGAAATTCAGAGGAGGAAAAGATAAGATGTGTCTTTAATAAATACAGATGATACAAATGCGGAAACACAACTCAGGCAATCCATTCCACATAATTATTGTGCGGCTAGAGAAGGTATCTCTGAATTGGCTAGTACGTCCGAAGATAGACTTAATGACAGACCCGTGGGCTTCGGTTGTGGCACGTGTATTGCGAATGGCTTGGAGAATGGGCAGGATGATTCTCGATATTTCTTTTGTACACAGCTTGTGAAAAAAGCAGGAAACATTCCTATGATGCTTAGAGGAGGCGATTGTGTTCACTATATGATCGGCACCAATAAGTTTTATTGAGAGCCGTTATGTATTCTGTCAAGTAGATGCAATGTGGTCTTGTGGGCACCTGCCCAGACAGTACAGTTGTATTCAAGTTTATGGCGAATATCACATCATCATCATCATCATCATATTTGGCTCCACAAACGGGGTCTGGTCCTGGCCTCCAGCAAAAAGTATCTTCACCGGTCCTGATGAACTGAGATAGTTATAGGACTGCACTACTTCAAATTCGGGTTCCATTTTTTTAACTGAGGGATTAATGTTAGATCTGCTCCTCGCGGACGTGACCACCATTTATGTGCAGCACCAGTTTTCGTGCCGCCTGCTCGATCTAGATGAAAGCTTCCGTCTGCGTAAGCCAGTATCTGAATTGACTTATAGAGGATTGCTGAAGAAGATGCAGGCCAGTTCATCCCCTTGTCGGAGCCCGTTATAGATGTTGAATGGGCTTGATAGTGATCCGCATATTGGCTTATAACATTGGTCATGGTCAACCCACATAGTAGTGTCAGTTTATTGTTGGGATGCCGAATTCTCTCATGGCTTTATAAAGTTCTACTCTGGCTATGCTATCTTAGGCGGCTTTAAAGTCTATAAAAATATGGTGTAGTGAGTTTTGAAACTCTTTTTCCATCACCTACCTAATGGTGTAAGTCAGATTAGTTGTTGATTTGCCTTGGATGAAGCCACACTGGTATGGACCAGTGAAGGATTGAGGAGAAAATCTTTTACGCGGTACTCAACAACATTATACCACCACAATATTCCTGAGTGTTGTAATATCAGCTTTCTTATGTATTGGCCACATCATTAGTAGAGTGGGACGAACCCGCGCTTTCCCGGCTTTCGCTATTAAGCATGCTCGTAATGTTATTCCGATAAGGCATTCCTCTCTTTCCAGAGTAAACCCCCAGATCACCAGTTGCATCCCCAGAACGAATGGGTCATTAATCAAAGTTGTCCTCGGACCGGTCAAACCTGGCCCGTGGGCACGGACAACTCCCGTGGTACCAAAGGCTATCTTGGTGAGATCTAGTATCAATGATCTCGGTTCCTTCAGATATGAGTGCTTGGACGATGCTAAGCAAACACTGGCAGCACATTCGGAACTTCGAAAAATATCATCTTCCACTAGGACTCTAAAACAAGCCCCACCTCTTAGTCCTAGGCCGCCTAGAATAGAAACTATTCTAGGCTTTCATGACTACTAAATACGAAGAGAACACCCTATAAAAAATCTCTAAAAACCAGTAGCCCTTTCTGGGTCGAAGTACGAATATATAATTTAAGTATCCGAGGCCCTTTTATTTTCTGCCGTGGTAAAGCCCAGCACCCTACCCATATATAGGGTTAGGATGCAACTGGATGCCCACCAAGATGTCGTTACCCTGACGCAGGTCCCATCATGGACGGTTTGTCATCCGGGGCAGATGACCCATGGTTTTTTTTAACGAGGTATCGCTACTCGCGGTACTAAACAACGTTATACCACGATAATTGCTGCATTTCGTGATATCTCCCTTCTTGACCTTGGACACAGGATGCCTCTTCGCCAGTCTTCTGGCATCGCTTCTTCGAATTGCTTGGTCTATTGTGGGACCTCCTATTCTAAGAAGCCCCACTGGAATCCCATCTGATCCAGGGGCCTTATTATTTTTGAGCCGATTTATCGCTCTGCCAACTTCGTCTATGCTTTGTGGTGGCAGCATAGTATGGTCTTCGGTCAATGGTGGAGCCTCCATTTCCTCAGTTAGCTGGCCATTTAGCAACTCATGAAAGTGCTTCGTTCCATCGCGTGTGGCGTGTGGCGCGTGTGATGACTTGAAATGTTTATTTTTGACTTCTTTGAGGTCCTTTTTACCCACCTTCCACACGATTTAGAGAGCTGAAACTTTGTGAGTTCTAAGTCCAAAATAGCGCTTTTTATATTCAGCGTGAGACGCGTGTCGCGTGTGGCACGTTTGATGAGTTGAAGTGATCGGTGATAAGTTGACATTTTTTCGACTTCTTTGGGGTTCTTTTTAAACAACCACCACCTTCCACACGATTTAGAGAGCTGTATTTTTCTAGTGCCTAAGTAAAAAAAACATTTTTTATATTCCGTTTATAACGCGTCTCGCATTTGGCGCGTGTGATGGGTTGAAATCGTGTCATTTTCTCGTTTTTTGAGGTCTTTTTTAACAACCTTTCGCACGGCTTAGATGGCTTGGGATCGGCTCATGTCAGAATCCAATTCTGATAACCCGCGTTTTATAAGTTTCGCAAATAACGTGTGGCGCGTGGTATGCGTGGAAAAAAGACAATACTTTGAAATAGGCCATCGACCTCAAAAACATATATTTTATGTATATATTCGATGTATACATAAAAGTTTGTACCCGAAGGACGAAGTTATTTTATATTTACTTGTTTTATTACGTTTTTGTTTTCGTTCGAAAATGTGAATAAAAAAGGAATTAACCCTTGACCAACAATTAAAATTTTTAGATGTTTAGCTACCTTACATGGAACTCAATTAAACTACTCTCCAGCACTTTTATGATCATTAGGATTTGTTTTTTTTATTTACTGTAGGGGGATTAACTATTATTCTTCAATTTCAATTTAAAAGAAGTTCTTGTATGCATCTTTTGTTTTGTTTATGACTGAATAGATTATATTTGTAATTCATTCCACTGTGTTCACGTAATTTTGTATGTTGGGGCACTACCTGTCCCGATTCGCGCAACACCATTTTTTAGACACGGTTCATCGAATATACGACATAATTTCCAAAACTGACTGATCCTCAAATGCTATCATAACCAGTACACACAAAACTAACAAAGTCATGTTTTGGCTGCCCGTAGGAGAGAATTTTGTTAAAGAAAAACACTCTATGTGCTTATTTCTCTATGGACGAACTATGGGAGGTGTGCAGTGACTTAGCCAATATACTAACTACGTACTGAACGATGACTATGCTTCGTGGATTACCGTAGAGTTGTCTGGCGTTAGTCCAAAACATAACTTTATGGTAACATTCTTTCAATTTTTTAGCCAGATGCTATCGCTTACCTTGAAAATTGTAAGAATTCAGCTTTCAGTTTGTATCTATGTATGTTAGAATCGTGAATCATACTTCATATATATCACGCAGCACAACAAAAAATCCACAAAACCGCCAAAAAATTCGCATACTAAAATTTAAGGAATGCACCACCACACCCTAATACCTTAATATTAAACAGGATCAAATAAACTGAATAACCAAAAACCAAGAGCGCTCCGTATTCTGTTGTT
Organism: Nephrocerus scutellatus; assembly: GCA_947095585.1. Lineage (NCBI taxonomy): Eukaryota > Metazoa > Arthropoda > Insecta > Diptera > Pipunculidae > Nephrocerus > Nephrocerus scutellatus. Next base: position 79,165,930 of record OX352765.1, on the reverse strand, counting down.
TTTGGTGAAAACCAACCACATATGAATTTTGAATTGCATTTTTTGCTCAACGTGATCTGAGCAGAGTCAGAAGAACCTGCCTCCACCCAGCTGAAACTTTAACCTTTTTCACCGTCCTGTAGGAATGTGCGACAGACCATATGGCCCCACAATAGCTCCGCATATTTTATGAATTCATTTATTTCATGTCTGAGACTACTGTGGCTGGTGCTGGCGCGGCTGTTGCTATTGCTATTATCCTGCTGGTATCCCAGCGCGCCAAGAGAAACCACAAAAAAATATATGTTCACCGCTGTTCTGTCTTTCATTTTAATAAGGAACGGCAACAAACATATGTTGCGTCCCGTGGGACTACCACTTACACTCGTTTAGCACTTCACTAGCAACGACATTGCATCTATACAATATAAATATTGGGTATTGTGTGCCTTTAGTTGGGTATTTATGTACATTATTTATGTCTATTTTTCGGCACAGAAGAGATAATCACTCCGAAGCAGTTTATTTTTAAATGAATTTTAAATAAATTATCAGAGCTAGATTCATAACAATCGACCAGAGCATAAATAACTATGTTTAATAATGATTATTAAATACTTTAAAAATTGTTTTACTGACTACTTTAAAAAAGTAAATAAGGTGGCTTATGTCGACAAATTTTTAAAATAGCTATTATACTTAATTCATCTATTTCCAATGTACATTTTTTAAATTAGCCTATATCGACACAAGGAACGGTATTGTTCAAGTTGTCACATGAATAAAACTGCTTATGTTAACATAAAGTTCTTTTATTATAAATTCAATTCAAGTTAAGCCAGCTTATGTTTGGACTTAAGTTGTTAAGAGATGAGCTTTTTTGAAAAATACTAAATTTATTGAAGCAACTTAAGCTGTTATGTATTTTTGTGATAACTTAGCTTACGTAGAAATGAGACCCTGACAGAAAAAGTTGTAACATGATTTCCTAATATTTAGCTCAAGTCAATATTTGAGTAAGATACTTTCACTTATTGCAACAGATATAAAGGGTAGGCAATCTACTGGTTTGTTTTTAAATCATAGGCTATGGCAACTTTTTATTGAACGACATTTTGACAGCTCGTCAAGTCTGATATTACGCAGCACGATCGCTTGAGGAGCTTTTCGAAATATTAAAAAATTCATTTTCAAAGTCAGTGTTGTGTAGCCGAAACCGTGGGAATTCCGAAAAGAAATATGGGCCATGAAAGAGCGGCAAGCCGAACCGCTGGCTTTGGTGAAGAATGTTCGTGGGAAAGGCTTGCTATTGGATTACAGAAGTGGTCCTTGAGCTCAGGCAGGTCGAACGCCCGCGAATATTGCGGCTGTGATTCCATAGTGTGGGACAGAATCCATCGACCTCAACTCGACGCCAATCGCACCAACTGGCCATTACGAGGGTTGCCGTAAATGTAATAAAAATTAAAATTTTTCATCAAAACTTGCTTTATTGCTTTTCAAAATATTCGCCGTTAAGATCTATACACAATGCAAGATCTATACGTATGCAAAAGCACACGCTCAAACCATTTATCGACACATTTTTTCCAGTCCGAAGATGATAGCTCCAAAACATTCAACCGCTTCTTCAGGCGATAAAAATCGTTGTCCACGCATCTTATCTTGGATTGTTGGGAACAGGAAGAAGTCATTGAGTGCCAAGTCGGGGCTGTAAGGCGGATGACCAATCAATTCGATCGTTTGAGTGCTTAAACTGAGACTTTCGTGGTTCTTTTGTCATTTAGCCTTATCTTAAGTGATTGTTACTTTATCGGGTTTCTTGGGAGTGTCTTTTGGAGTCCTTCGGGGTTCTTTTGGGAGGTTGTTGGAAGGTGTTTTAGGGGTCTCTTGGACGTATTTTAAGGAAGACTTTTGTGAAGTTTTTTAGGGGTTATTCGGGAGGTAATTTTGGGGTCTTTTGGGAGATCTTTTGGGAAGTCTTTTTGGAATCTTTAGGAGGTCTTTTGTGAAGTCGTTTGGAAGGTCTTTTAAGTGTCTTTTGAGGTTCTTTTTTAAATATTATTTCATTTGTAAGTCAATCCAATAACAATACTTATTTCTATATTTTATATTTTAGAACATATATAGACATATGTAATCTATATATAACATCCTGTCGTGTGATACAATTTCATCGATTGTATTTACTATCTCCTTTTACTCCTTTTATCATTCTACTGGTAGGGATTTTAAGCATGCATATTAACCCTTAATCTTTCAATCACGCCAAAGAAGTATAACATCTAACGGGAGTTACACATGTTCACGCTCCCACTTTTTTAAGTTCATGTAACCCAATTTAACTCAAGTCGTTCAATAGATCTATCTCAACAACCATTTTTCTTGTTAATGAAAAGGAAAACAACAAAAACTATATCCCCAGCTAAAATTAACTCAATGCGGATTTATTCAAAGGAATTAGAGAACAGAAAAAGTCTATGGTCATGAGCCAATTTCCCTGTCAAGTTCAAAAGAAGTGTATCTTTGCACTCGAAGTGTATAGGAAGCGTATTAAGTGCATGTTGTGGGACACAAAGTATCTTAAGCATGTGTGTCCTCTAATCTAATCTAACTTGTAGGGTTTCACTTGCACTGGAAGTGGAGTACTTATGGGACGAGCTGTAGATCTCCAGGATGATTATCCTTTTGATGATACAACAATATACGTTTTTATTGCTCCCTCAACGTAAGTTGAAAAGGATGATGAAAATAAAAATGCAACAGACATCCAGGTAAGTTGCATCATATTATCGCTTCCGCCACCGCCGTCGCCGAAGTTTACCAATTGGCAATTGCTATCCTTGCTTGTTGTTAGACCAACGTCCTGTAAGTTAGTTTAGAGCAAAATATACACTGGAGAATGATGCTTTTATGATGTGACTGAATGTGAAACCAAAAGGGAAACATTTTAGCCACTTAAGATAGACAAGTCATATCCTCACGAGAGTATTTAACGTGTCGTGCACATGTAACTCAATTGTGTTGTGAAACATGAAACATGCATTCAGAGGATAGATGAGTTGCAAGCAAGGACATTTTTGTGTTCAAAGTGACAGGTTATACAGGATGATGTGGGCGTTAGACTTTGTCGATTGCGAACTTAAACAAAATATTCAATAAGGTATTCAGTACATTCATTGCTTTTGGTATTTTTTGCACGATGTGACACAACAGCGGGTGGAGCACTAAATCTTACTTGAAAGGATGCTCAAAAAAAGTTGATAAAACAGAAATTATACCTAGATTACAGATCCGGCAATCGCTATAGTAATTGTGACCCTTCTTAAGACAAGCGAGTCCAAATTATGTGAAATTGAATCCTGAGTTTCCTTTGTTCTAAGGGTAACATTATACAAAGCAAAAAACTGTCCGGTCCAATATTTCTACTTCTTATTTCCTTCCGAAACAGTGCTCTCTGACCATAATGTCAGGGATATTGCAGAATATGCCTCTTTCAGGAATTGAGTCAAGAATTCCACATAGTCACCCGTTTATTCTAGTTGCAGCTTTATAGAGCGTCTGGCAGCCGTCTTCGTAATAAAGATGAGCACTAGAAGCTGTTGTGCGCATGGCACCCGTTATAGATAGACAGGCAATTCTTTGTAGCTCCTGAAGCTTAGTTGCCGTTGTCCGTTCAAGAACTTTCGGCCACCAAGCGATGGCAGCGTATTTAATAATAGGTCTCACCATCATTGTGTACATCAAATGCAGGATTTACCACCAGTTCTGCAGTATAGGCGTGTTCTGGCTAGTGGCGCTTTCGATGGCAGACTTGATATGAGAACTCCAGTTTAGCAAATTTATCAAGGATGACGCTGAGATATTTGACTTCGCTGGAATAATGTAACGTGATGCCTTTGATGATGATAGGTCTCAAGTCGACCAGTCTTCTTTTCGTGAATGGCACTAGAACGGTTGCATGGTCGGAACTTCAATCAGCAGGGCCACCGGGTCTTCCGCTATGAATTCTAGAATAGGAAGAAAGTTGATGTTCGTGTCGATCAAGCATGCCACCTTGGACACTAGTATTTACAGATCAACTTACTTCTTCCATTTCGTGGACCTAATAAGGATCCTAAGGAACCTAAGGATCTTGGATGAGACCAACGGTTATATTTTCCTCGGCGAAGCGCTTGCTGAGAGTAGCGGACTCGCCCTTCGCGTGATCCAGGTTCGCCTGTAACACCCTGATGGAGCTCATTAGTCCTCGCTGGATGCTGAAGTTGAAGGGGCGGCTTTGGCAAAAGCATAAGCACTCTCTCTATCCTTGCTCATGCGTAAAGCATGTTTAAGTAGCCTTCTCTCTAGCGAGTTCAATTTAATGATTCCACATCGGTGTTGCTGGATCAGTAGCCCATAGAAGTGCATCCGGATTTCTCCGAGATCACGCTACATACATCAACGATTGTGGATGCGTCAGAAAAAGAAGTGGGTGATTCGATATCCTCAGTTCTGAAGCCCTCCCTCATGCTTGCCATGATTTCTGCTTGAAAAACACTACAATTATTGGGAAGACGGAAAGAGAGACTAATATTTAGCCTTTTTGAGAAAACACCTTTGACTACCCACACCAGTTTTTGAGTGATCTGGAGGGGATGGTAACCTGGAAGTCGTTGTTGAAATGAAGTTGCCGAATGGTGTAGTCTATCTCTCCTGGTGGAGCTCTGAATAAATACAAAATAGAGGAGTGTCAAATTAATTTCTTATCTACTTGGAGGTTGCGTTGAGGCGAATAGCCGCGCTAGCAGCTTGTCTGCTAAAGTGTCGAGTGGTGCTAGGTTGAACAGTATACCTAGTGCAGCGGAGGGGGTGGTGCGGAGCGCTCCGCTCATACATAGACAAGCCGATCGTTAGACTTTTCTTAGTTTGTCGCAAAGTATTGCTTTGTCTAAGGCAGTCTACCAGACCACCACCCCGTACAGAAGTGTAGGTCTTATTACTGAAATATGGTTTGTTACCAATGGCTTTTTTACAGGAGACACAGTGGCACTCTTGGATTTACGAACTTTTTCTTGTATATCCAGTTTCCAGCTAAGTTTTATGTCGGGAATGAGACCAAGATATTTAGCTTTATTAGAGAAGGATAAGCTTGTGCCCTTTATAGAGGGTGGGTCAACATGTGGAAATTTATATTTTCTAGTGAAGAGGATAAGTTCCCAGACCACAACGATCTGCTCATCTAGTTAGCTTGTTAACGAGCATTAAGTTATAGTTCTTTGAGGGTATTAACGTTTGTTTCCTGAAATGGCAATAGCAATGTCATCCGCATAGGCGATCACTCTGGAGTCCTCCCTTTTCAGGTACATTAGCAGCTCCGTTCACCACTAAATTCCATAGAAGGGGGATAGAGCTCCACTCCAATTGTTGCTGGTTTATCAGCATAAGCCCGTGACTTCATGAGACCCTACAAGAAAGAATCGAGAGGTTTCAAGTCACACGACCTTGCTGGCCAATGGACAGATCCATTTCTCGAAATTAACTTATAGCCTATTAACTTATTTTCAATATGTCGATGGTTGCCGACGCTGTATACTACGTATCATCATCCTGCTGAAACCACATCTCGTCCGGATTAATGTCATCCATATTTTCATACAAAAAAATCATTAATCATAGTGAGGTAACGATCTCTGATCTGACTGTAACTCGAACTCCAGCTTAATTTTCAAAGAAATAAGGTCCGATGATTCCACCAGCATGTAAACCGCACAAAACGGTACATTTTCTGGATTTAATCCAGTCTGTAGCGTCTCTTGTGAATTTGTCTCACTCCGTATACGGCAATTTGGCTTATTAACAAATACGTTAAGCAAAAAAGGAACCTTACGCTACGCACAATTTTGCGATAAAAGTACGAGTCAATTTCCTACTGATCTAGACCTAGAGCACAATCGGCAACAGAACGAAGAATATCATGGTCTCGTGGCCTTAATTCCTGTACCAGCTGGATCTTATACGGGTGTAGGTCAAGATCTTTTCGCAAAATATTTCACGAAGTGCACAGACAGAGCCGCCCCAATTGCTGCGAGCAATGACGAATCGATAAATTTATATATTCGACCACACTTTCATTTCCAGTAGCATTCATTTGTGCTTAGGCGTGTTAGAGTTATTGTATCATTTAGAGAATATGTGGTACGAAATCTATCCACAGCTCGACGGATGGCTTGATCAAATGGACAATTCATTGCATCATAAAAGCCATGAAGTCGTTTATTAGTTGCGCGAATCGACGACTGATTTTCAAAGTAAATTTGGATAGTTGATTAACGTTGTTCAAGCATGAGTCTTGCCAGAGTATACTGATAATATACGTATGTCATAAAGTTAGTGGAGTATGAAAACTCGTTTATCAGTTAACCCTTCTGTAAGTTCTATCGCAGCAAAAAAAAAACACCCTTTAGTCAAAATACGTTTGCGAAATAAGCAAACGCGTGCCCAAGCAGAAGAACCTCCTTAACCAATTTAACCTCACAATAGAATTATCGCAAAGCTTAAGTACTCGATTTTTTTCAATAATTACTGCTGCACCAAAGCAAACTACATCTTCAGCACCTCGGTATGGTAGACATGGTAGAGCGCATCCCTCTGTAATTACACAGATAAGAAAGGTTATAAGTCTGTGGTGACTTTTATGACACAAAAGAGTCTGCCAGCATGCACGAGAACGTTCCGCATGAAATACTGGTTCAGTTCAGTACCACCCACAGAACCAGACGCATACTGCACGTGCTTCTTTGAATCATTTTATTTCGCAGCACGTTTCCATTTTAAAATTGCATTTTAATTATTTCGGAAACTATTTCGAGTTGCGTCGGTTTAATTGTTTCACAGCAAGGCGAGTTACTATAACTCTAGTAGAAGCCTGACTGAGATGAGAATGTATTTTCGACTATTCAACAAAATGCAACCAGCACCCCACCCGATTGTAGTTTCTACTCTTACTCTACTCGAATTAAGCGCCGCCGAATCCTGACTGAGATCCGAAATTTTCAGCAGAGTTTCTGTTCGACCAGCACCCTGGCTATAGTTTATGTTATTCTCCTCCTGTACACGTGTGCAGAGTGCACATCGTAATGTACATGTCGTGTCTCATCTCTGGTTCTCTGGTAAATGTCACAACAATAATTGTACACTAGCACCGCGACCAAAATCACCCCTCACCGAGAGATTTTAATTACCAGTCAGTCAGTACCTTCCCACCTCGGATGCTCTGTCTGAACGTCGTGCCCTGATGTTTTAAATTTAAAAATAATTATTTTGAGAGAAGATCAAGCGGGTAATTACTGGAATGGTTACCGCCTTCAGCGTGTATGTGACATCATCACATCGCTGTGTGCGTTGCGCTCATCTATAATTACCATTGGCAGCTGAATATACCCATCATCCTGCAGGCATTAACGTTTTATTGCGCGAGTTCGATGTTTTGTAGCGATTTTCACGAGAGTAGGCGACTTCAAGGAGAATTACTGATTATGGCAATTCCTTAACAATAGCTTCACATAATGAGGATTAAGACAACGTGGATGTAGGATGTCTGCCAGGGATATAAATTTAACATGCCGGCATGTGTGTATATGGGAAAAATTTAAATTCCTTTAAATGGTTCTTGATCTTCTCGATAATTGAATCAAATTTAAATTGAAAAGTCACAATGATTAACTTTTATCTTTATTATAACTAAGTGAAAACGTAAGGATAATAAGCATTGTGAAGTAGCACTTCCAAGCCGACTTGGTTGAAATTTATTCAATTTATAGTTCGCTCTCCCCTTTTTTGTATACATTTCTTTGTTCTTCTGTCTGTTGGCTCGGCTATTTTTTTATAATTTGATTTAATGATCGCAGCTGATCAAAACAACAAAAAACAGTTCCCAATACAGATGCACATAAACCACTAAATCAGCCCACCATTTCAACTAATTCAGTGTGTGGCATTCGAAGTAACTAAGGCCCGAGTTGGAAAAACTGCTCATACTTTACAACCGCAATTCATTTAAATAAGCAACCGGATAATAACAAAAACTTGTCATTCCAGGATGTCAGGCAGGCAGGCAGGCAGGCAGGATCTCCGTACAGAACTCATAAAATTCCAGAAGTGCTCACATCAGAAAACGCTGTGCGAAACAGCAAAAATGCAAATTGCTATCCGACTGTGCGCGAATATGTAATGAAGCCGCTGGCTTACTGGCTTACTCGCTTGCTATTCACGTTCATATAAAACGTGAGGAAACACAAACAAGCAGGATAGCAACCAGCCGAACCGCACAGAACCTTCTTGAGGTGATGTCTCTCATGGTGGCGGTGACCAGTGGTGGCGTTGATGATTCCCACCGTCTTAAGCGGCAGGTCGTGTTAAGTGGTTAATCGAAGTCAAAGCCCTGGGAGGCCTGTGTGATGCCTGTAATGTGCAATGCGCGCTGGGACATTTTTGTGCGTCTGTGTCATTTCGTATTTATTGTTCGTTACCCAGCGCTTATGTTGATACGGTAGTGTATGTAGGTATATATATAATTTAAGTTGTCAGTCCCTAAAAGGACACAGGGTTAATGTATTTTTCTTACTACTATAGGGAAGGGACGGAAAAATTAATTAAAATACTTTTAAAGTAGTCGTTACATAAAATTTAAAGAGATACACAAATTAATAAAGAATGCAAGATAATAATAATAATTAAATAAAATAATAATATTTATACGAATAGGGTTGTTGACACATAAATAGCTAGATACAGATGCAATGAATTTTATATTTATCTAACAAACAATGTTACTAATGTGCCTGACACCGATGTTTTTAAATAAATAAATCGACTTTTGTAATTCAAGGTAATGTTACGCTACTAACCACAAGACTCATAAAGAAAATACTACTCACGAAGTTACTTTTTCGTTATGTTGCCATTTAGTTATAAAGTTCCGCCAGTGGCGGTCGATGTTCGATACAGACGTAATATTAAATAACAACTACCGAGAAAAAACAAGTAAATGTAAAAAAAACGTAGTTTTACGGGCTTTTATATATACATCGACACACGCCACACGCGTTACGTGCATTACCAGCACACAAAATTTCAGCTCTATAGGACCAGTGAAAGTTGGTTAGAAATCTAAAAGACCGAAAAGAAGTCGAAAATAACCACGTTTACCACGCAGCACAAGAGCCACACGCGACCCGCGCAACACGTTATACACTGCACTCGACTGGAATCCTCAAGGAAGCCGTCGAGTTGGCCGTCCTAGCAAGATATGGAAAAGAAAAATAGAAGAGGAAGCAAGATCCAAGGGGACCGAGTGGCGTCTCTTGAAACCTCAGGCGTTTAATCGAGTTCGTTATGTATAGAAATCCCAAATGTCAATCTGGTAGACGGTCAATAAAGACCAAACCTAAATAGGCTAGAAAACTATGTTTAATTATGTACCAACTTATCTTTTTATGAAATAAAAGTCTTATCTAACTAACTAACTAAATCGAGTTCGTTGGCGGGCGTTTGTAGAAGCCCTATGCGCCACCGCGGAGTAAAGGAAAGAAAGAAGAAGGTCGTGTGAAATAAGAATTGTAACCGAAGACCCTTATGGTGAACGTGTTATTGCGGGCGATTTCAATATACACAATTCTGGTTGGCTTCGCCACTCTTGACTGACAACACCCGAATGAAGGTATGCTGAGCTATTCGCTGAGACAAATAATCTTACTAAGCTCGTGAATGATCCTACTTGAACTCCTGACATTGCGAAACATTCCGACAACACTCTGGACTTGTTTCTTACCTCTGGTCCTGATAAAGACACCGTTAATGTATCATCCCCTCTAGTCTCATCCGGCCATTTTGTTGTATCAGCTAATTTCTTGTTTATAGACCACTCAGTTAGGGAAGAAAAGTCAAAAAATAACGAAAAAGCCAACTAGGATGGCATTAACACATTCTTTAGGAAACTGAACTAGTCACTATTCTTCCTCGATAGTGACGTGGATGCCACCGCTAATGCGATTTCAAACATCATCCACATTGGTATGAGAGACTTTATTCCATTCAGAATTAAGTCTGTCATACCGATGGATGATGGATGGTATGATTTTAGCTACAAAGAGGCTTCTAGAAAAAAGGAGGTATGCTTTCGGTTATATAAAGCAAATCCCACCGACACAAATACAAGCGTGGCAGAAATGATAGCAATGTAAAAGTGCGGCGAACCAAATTCCCCTATGATCAAAGATTGAGGCAAAAAATACTACAATGTCCCAAAAAAAAAAATTTTTGGTCATTCGTAAATAGAATCAAAAATACTGTCTCGTCGTCAATTCCAACGATCATTCACAATGACACTACAGCTGTCAGCTCGAAGGATAAGGCCAATCTACTCAATCTAACTCCACGATTTCAGACTATGCATAGCTTCCGAGTGCCGAACACCTTATGGCACAGATTTACATTCGTACTCGTGAAGTTGCTAGAGTTCTTAGTGACCTCAGCATACACAAATCGGCTGGACCAGATGGTATTCCCCCATTACTTCTGAAGAGGTGTTCTTCATCGCTGGCATTACCATTGCCTAAGCTTTTCTACTTATCCTATTCTTCTGGAGTCTTTTCGAGTATGTAGTTGGAAAACAGCATTTGTCCAGTCTATAACAAAAAAAGGTATCTCTTCGTACCGACCAATACCACCAACGTCCCTTCTTTCTAAGGTCATGGAAACGCTGATTAACCGTCAGCTTATGAAATATCTTGAATCACGAGAACTACTCAATGACCGCCAATATGGCTGGCTTCCGTGGAAAACGTTCTACTGGTGATTTGATGGCATATCTCACCGAAAAGTGGAACCAGCCTTTTCACAAGTTTGGTGAAAGCAAAGTTGAAGCATATGATAGAGTTTGCACAATTTTTGGAGTGTCCGGGCCCTGATGGCTCTGGGGCCCATATACATTTTTTAAAAATTACCCCGATTTTCTTCAAATTTTCAACACATGTGTATCTCCGATGATAATAGTTTTTGTAAACATTTTGCATAAAGAGGCTCTAATATTATTTGTTTCCAAATTAACCCGGTTCAAACTTTGTATCTCCTTTCAGGGAATTTACATGAAAAATAACAACACTCTTAGCTTCTCTTATATGTTCGCAGGTTCACGTCCTTTTTCTGCAGATGTGGAACTAGAACAACAGCGTATGTTAAGACCTTGACAGCATTGCCTAGTGGGGAGAATAAAACAGAGTCGAATTTAACGCTTCCAAAACCCAATGCTGTCTTCTGTCGTTGAAGCGAAATAGTAATCTCCAGCCATTATCCATGAATGGCACTTGCATCGAGGAAACTGAAAAACTAGCAATTCGTGGTGTGTGCGTCAACGAAAAGCTTTATTGGAATGACCACATATTCAGCATCGCGTTAGCTTCCAAATACGATGCAGGAAATATTTCACTTCCTCTGATCTGGCTACTATCCACAAGGCATTTATTCGCCTCAAGCTTGAGTATATCTGTTATGTCTGGTCAGGTGCGCCGAAGAGCACCTTGCATCTGCTTGACAGAATGTAGAACCGTGCGATAAAACTTATCGGTGACGCAAACATAGCCACATCAATAGATCAAACACCGCAAGAACGCAAGAAAAAATATCCGGTTGCATGCCACCTCTCCTTGAATTCAACCGCAATACTCGTGGCGCTCTAAATGCTCATCAGTTTACCCTCAAGGCCATCTTCAGACGTACTGCTAAGTTAAGAGATTATTTCTTAAGTCGTATAACAAGAATGTGGAATGATTTGCCAAGATCTGTATTCCCGCATCAATATGATCCAAAGGCATTTAAAAGGCATGCATATCAACATCTCTTCTTTCTTTCCTAATACTTTAGTGCCCACGCTGTGCCAAGCATCATAAGGGTTTTAACCCCTTGGGCGGCTGCAGATAGAGAAAAAAATTAATTTCGTTGCAAAGACAAATCAGCAGACGTTCAACATTAACTCAAATACGGTACTGGTAACATGTTTTCTCTTAACAGGTTTTAGTGTTTGCCGAGCGCATGGGGCCAATGGAGGTTTGTTATATCAATCAGCATGAGTGAAGCTTTCCTATTTGTTCAATTTAATAATGTTTTCATTATAATTTTTTTGAGCATAATTCGTATAAGTAGGTATGTTTTTCTGTAAGTGGAAATATTGTGTGAAGAGATGATGCGTCCACAAATTATGACCAATACAGAGCACACTTTCTCCATGTGGAAGGATATCCTGGCATAAATACAGCGATACAAAGAACCAAAGAAATGCAAATGAATAAAATAAAGGAATGACATGAAGAATAAATTAAGAAGTTTACAAAACTTACAGAGAGAGACAGGACAGAACCCGTTTTAAAAAAAATCAAAAAAATAAAATACAAATTTACGTTCATTAAGCAGATTGCAAGATTAAATTTTGAATTTCAAGCACATTCCGTTTATCAGAGTTTAATAAAATTTAATTGGCAAAAAAAACCGAATCTGAGGTAAATAAAAATCCAAAAAATTCGTTAAAACGAAGTCGATACTAATGTTTTCCAGTTGGCACGTCCTCAATTACCCTCTCGTTTATCTTCCAGATAACAATCTGAATGATGCTCTTTATCGCTGTTAACTGTATTCCTTAGTTTTTGATACACATAAGTGTGCACCACTCCTTTTTCCCTTATAGCTTACCCTTACAGTATTCATGGGAAATTTGGTGAGGACTATAAATACCAATTAAAAGGACCAACGAATGGGAAAAGTAAAAGTAATAAAATGTGAAATTCTCCGAATTGCTAAGGATCCCAAGTCAAGTGAAAGTGTATCTCACTCCGCGTTAATCTACAGAATCAATTTGCGATCTATGACCTCTAGCAAGTACAACATTACCGACGATTAACGATCGATTGATTTGATTTGACACAAGAGAGGATGGATTCTTTATTGGACATTTTTTCTCTTATCTTTTCTGGAAAAACGTAAACATCGATGACCCAAAGGACAACGTTTGCCTCTCTTCTGATGGACGGCGATAAATGTGACAACAAATAAAACAAAAACAAAAAACAAAAAGACTATGGTCACTCCAAGAACTTGTGGTTGTTTCGTGTGTGCAGAGACAGACCGTCCGACCGACCAACCATTCATCCATCCATCGTCAAAAAACATATATTCAACATTCAATCCATAAATCTAAATAAATTGTCACCTTAAATAGAAGAAGAAAACCAAGAAAAAATAATAAATAAATAAATAAGTAAGCCGGACAGTCGGACAGACAGACAGTACGTGGAGTCCCTTATGCTTTGGCCATGTTGTGATTGCATTGTTGCTTATGACGCAATGAGTGCTTAGTAGGTAGTAGATAGAGGTCCAGCAGCAACAGCAGCCTACCTGCATAGACGGATTCAATTTGGAATTGCTGTCGTCCTTCTTTACCTTTTCGCAATAAATCTTGGAAAATTACCCAGTTGTGTATTGCCAGATCACAGATCACAGAGGGAGAAGATGGGGGAAAAAAGATCTATGTTTAGCGCGCTGAGCTCTGCGACGACGATCTGAATGGTGCGACATTAAAAAGTGCGAGCATCACACGCGTCTACTTGGCACTTGTGGCACTTTGGCAGTGGCAATGGTAGCAAGTCTCCTTTCCCCTCAGCGCGTTTGTACTCATCAATCGCGCCTTCCTTTGAGCGGTGCAAATTATTAGCACTGCTATGTAACATATATATGCATATATGTTGTATGCATAACATTTTCCAGGAAGGTAGCCAGCCAGTGTCCATAGTGAGAAGCCTGAAACACATAAATAAGGATTTGCAGTGTGAAACGCACGCATTCGCACAGCAATTTCCATATTATGCTGCTGCTGCTGCTGCTGCGGTTGAAAATTGGATGTGCGCGTTGTCGTCTAACATCACAAATGATTTTTCTGAATTTCGGACCATTGAAGTGGTGGTCATTGCTGGACATTGTCACATCCTGTTGCAAAATGCATCGACTGGAAAAGTGCCAATGGGATTCGACAGCATGCAAGATGAAAATTACACCAACTCGACAGGTAGTTACAACGATGTAGTATCCTCGTAGCAATACGGGAACAACAGGCTTTAGTGTAGGGTAGGGTATTAATTCTCGTGCGAGTATGTTATGAAAATGTAGAAAATCCACGTTACAGTGGAGATATTTCTACTTAATGATGATGATAATGGTGAAGATGAATACAATGATATTTTTAATAAGGTATCATTTTGGAAGCCTGAGAACTTTTGCTCAGATGTGCATTAGTCAAGACACCACTCCAGTTTGCAAATGTGCTACAAAAGCTACACTTTCATCCAAAAATTTAGAAAAAAAAAAGGGTTTGTCAGCTTGTTTCCGCTCGTGAACTAGTTATTCATCCTTACCAGTACGCTTGCTTACTTAAAACGCACGCAACGCCGTCGCCGACTTGCAAACTAATATTTTAAGAGATTGAACCATGGTTGCCCACTCAGGACAAACAGACCGCTATGATAGAAGCATCGCTACTCGCGTTGCTACGAAGTACCCATACTGGCAGCCCTACAAACCCCCCCTGAGAAGGTACAAGAAGGCCATCAAAGAAGACAGGCGACGCTCTTGGATGGACTTCTGCCAATCAATCGAAACCACCAAGGACTCTGCAAGAATTTGCAAGATCCTATCCAAAGAAAGCACCTGTCTGACTTTAATCAAGAAAGAAGACGGTGACTGGACTGCATCTGCGGTAGAATCCATGGATCTTCTGACCAATACGCACTTGCCCACCAGCAGCTATCAATGCGTAGATAATTTGGAGAGGATGCATGCTGAGCATCCAGGTGTAGTGGATACCCGGTAAAAGGTTTCCTTTGCTCTAAGAAGTTTTTCACCCTACAAGTCTCTTGGCCTGCATAGCATACAGCCGATTATTCTACACAAGGCATTGGACCTGTCGACCCCATGGCTAATGGAGATTTTCAAAAGCTGTCTTCTTCTTAACTATGTCCCCCTAAGCTGGAGATAAGTTCGGGTGGTTTTCATACCCAAAGCAGGCAGAAGAGTTCATAAATCGGCAAAGGATTTTAGGCCTTTCAGTGTCTCATCGTTCTTGATAAAGGCTTTGGAGCACATTCTAGATCATCATATCAGGCAACAATATGAAGAATATGAAAAATTAACTGGTCGCTATTGTTTCACGATAGCAACGTGGATTCCGCCGCTAATTTATAAAGGTTTATTAAAAATTTTCTGGAGAAAATTGATCTCAAAGTCGAAAATGAGCATGGGCAAGAAAACTGGAACAGGCATAGAAGTTGGATATCTGAAGACTCAACTTTATATAAACGTAGTTACAATGGCTACTATTTCTTTTAAAAATAAACTCCTACACGAAGTTTCTACGATTAGTATTAACAGAGCAATTTCCGTTGACATGGGTCAGGGTATACCAAAGTAAGCTTTTTCTCAAATCCCTGATAAATGATGTTAACATTAGAGATAAACCCTTGTGCACGAATTAGGGGATACCCTATACTTGCCAACCTTGGCAGATGTAACATTACCAAACGAGTCGGCAGAGGCACTCCCCAAGGAGGGGTCATCTCTACCTTACTGTAGATGATGGTAATTAACAAAATGCTACTTACACTTGAAGAGGATAGGAAGAAGGTAGTTGCGCATGAAGATGACGTGGTGATACTCGTATCAGGCCAGGACCTTTCTGTGATCAGTAAAGTTATGGAAAGGTTCCTGGGTAAAGTCAACTCCTGGGCAACAAGCTGTAGCCTTGGAGCTAACTCTGGGAATACTGAATCCAAAATACCGGCCTTTATCCTCCTAAAACTCAATAGGAAAAGTCTTAACCTTACCCCTATTGCCAAAAATCTCAGAGTAATCTTTGATAGGATGCTTAGCTGGAAGGCTAATATAGAGAACAGGGCTAAGAAAACGTGCGTTGCCCTCTATGCCAGCATTAAAACCATCAGCAGTAAATGGAGTCTTCAACCAAAGATGACTCTCTGGCTGTATACAGCTGTTGTACGACCAATCCAATTCTTACCTATGGATCGCTGGTCTGGTGGCCAGCAATGAAGAAGAAGTATCACGCCACCAAAATCAGCAGATTAAAGCGATTAGCAGTAGTCGGCATCACAGGAGCCCTACGATCATGTCCGACGGAGGCCCTTAACACCAACTTGCACCTATTGAACATTGACATATTTATCAAGTATGTTGCAACGTGCAACTCTGAGTGGTTTGTTAATAGACCATACGGCACTGTTATATACTGCAGATAGTACCTGAAGGCATGATACCATTATCTGATGACTACTGCATGCCTTAATCGCCTCCTTATTCAGCGTCGAGTTTCCTAGCAGGGGAAACTGGAAGGATGGGCCAGTAGCGAGGCAATTTGACGCAACAATATTCACTGTCGGATCCAAAATGAAGGATGGAGTCGGTGCAGATTTCTTCTCGGATGATCTAGATCTGTCAAGATCATGCAAGACACCCGATTCAGCTAGCATCTTTCAGGCAGGGATTCTAGCAATAAGGGAGACCTGCAGGGCACTAAGGCTCATTAACGCACAAATCGGAAGGGTTAGCATATGTGTTGATAGCCAATCTGCCATAAGGGCAACCATCATAAACTCGAAACTCAAGAATTATCTATTTTTAATCGGTTTCTTGCTGTTGATTTTATAATCGTCATTAACTAACAACAATTATAGTTTTATTAGAGTCTTGTGTCGACGACAACCTTTGCATTGAACACCCAAGTCAAAACGTACTGCCACTGTTGTGGCTCAGGGAACAAAAAGTTTTCGAAAGATGTAACTTTTTGTTGCTTAACAATATGAATTTCGTTGCCCCAAAAATGTCAATTAACATTTAACGTCAACGTTGCCAACTGCACATGCATCATAGTTGAATAAAGGGTCCGCCAAATAACTTTTTTTTTTTGAAAATGCTATAAAAACTACTGAATATTTTCTCAAATTTCTTTTTTTATTTGAAAGTACAATCCTTCCGGTTAACAATGGAAAATAATTTCATTCAAATGGCTGCCTCGGCTGGCCATGCAGTAGCCTACACGATCGGTCCAATTTTTAAGCACATTATCGATTGTGTGCAGCAGTATTTCACCAATGGCTTCACGAATATTGTCCTTTAAAGCGTCAATTGTCTCTGGCTTGTCGGCGTAACACTTATCTTTTAGGGCACCCCACAAATAATAGTCCAACGGTGTCAAATCGCAGCTCCGAGGTGGCCAAACGACATCAGCTCTGCGGCTGATAATGCGATCTTAAAAAACAGGGCGCAAAACATCGAGTGTAGCTTCGGCTGTGTGGCACGTAGCGCCGTCCTGTTGAAACCAAATGTTGCCAATATCCTCCTCTTCAATTTTTGTGAACAAAAATTCGTTCAACATGGCCCGATAACGATCGCCATTGACTGTAACGGCCACTCCTTGCTCATTTTCGAAGAAAAATGGCCCAATTATGCCGCACCAAACAGTGACTCGTTTTGGGTGTACCGGCTTTTCAGTGTATGCGTGCGGGTTTTCTGTGCCCCAAATGCGACAATTTTGCTTGTTTACATACCCGCCAAGATCAAAATGAGCTTCATCCGAAAAGATGATTTTTTTGGCAAAATCGGCATCTTCTGTAAGTCGATCGCAGGCCCACTCAGCGAAGCGAAAACGCATTGGATGGTCAGTTGGCTTCAACTCCTGAACCAATTGGACTTTGTATGGCGTCATACCAAGGTCTTTATGCAAAATTTTCGATTTTAATATTATATGGTGTGAATTTGGGCTAAATCTGTCTAAGCTACCTCAGCGCCACCTGTTGATCAGATCGCTATCAAACCACAATCATAGGAATACCCGCTCAAAATCGGTGCAGCCGTTTTGAAGTGCATACGGAACATACATACATACACACATCGAGTTTTATATATTAGATGAGTTTTTATTAAACAATTTAGATAAGGGAAGCTATTATGTATCATAAGGGATCCCCTCGGTCCTGATTGTTTTCGATCGGAGAAACACATGTGTATAAAATTTGAATAAAATCGGGTTAATTTTTAAAAAATTATATGGGAGCCCCTCGGCCCTAGAGCCACTTCCAAATTTTTACGAAAAGTGTTGTCCATCGGGGCCAGATAATTACCAAATTTTTACAAAATGTGTTGTCCATCGGAGATAGATGTGTGTATAGGATTTGAAGCAGATTGAATTTTTTTTTTGTATGGCAGCCATCCGACTCCGGGGCCCGATCACTTCCAAATTTTAACAGAAAGTGTTGTCACCGGAAATACACATGTGTGCAAATAAAATCGGGCTTTGGGAAGTGGGTTAAAAATTGACCGCAAGATTCCACGCCAAAGAAACTGACAAACAGACAAAGAGATAAACAGACAAACAGAGAAACAGAGCAACAGAGAAAGAGAGAAACAGAGAAACAGAGAAACACAGAAACAGAGAAACAGACAAACAGACAAACAAATGCCAGGTTGAAGAGCTTGATAGTGATCCCGATATTTTTACTTGGCTTATAGCATTGGTCATGGTCAAACTACATAGTCAGTCAGTCAGTTTATTTGGGATACCGAATTCTCTTATGGCTTAATAAAGTTCTACTCTGGCTATGCTATCATAGGCGGCTTTAAAGTCTATAAAAATATGGTGTAGTGAGTTTTGAAATTCTAGACATTTTTCCATCACCTGCATAAGGGTGTAAATCTAATCCGTTGTTGATTTGCCTGAGATGAAGCCACACTGGTATAGACCAATGATGATTTTAGCGTATGGGGCTATCCTCTCTTGAAGGATAGAGGAGAAAATCTTATACGCGGTACTCAACAACATTAAACCACGATATTTGCTGCATTTTGAGATATCTCCCTTCTTATGTATGTGGCACAGGCTGCCTCTTCACCAGTCTTTTGGCATAGCTTCTTCCTCCCATACTTGCACTATTAATTCATGAATTGCTTGGTGTAATGTGGGGCCACCTATTTTTATCAGTTCCGCTGGGATACCAGCAGATCCCGGGGCCTTATTATTTTGAGCCGATTCATCGCTCTGCTAACTTCATCTATGCTTGGTGGCGGCAGCATGCAATGATCTTCGGTCATTGGTGGAGCCGCCAATTCCTCAGTTAACTGGTCATTTAGCAACTCATGAAAGTGCTCTTCCAATCGCTCTGAGATGCCTCCTTTAAGATCGGCGATTAGATTACCCTCTTTTTCCTTGCAGTATGTGCAACGCGGTATATATTGCGTCATACCACCGACTCTTTGGTAGAACCTCCGCACCTGGTGCGGTCCTTGCTTTCTGTACTGTTCTAGTTCACGGACGAGATTCTTCTCCCAGGCTGCTTTCTTTCACCGGTGAACTGTTTTCTCATATCTTCTGAGCTCTTTATATTCATCTTCGCGTGCCTACGTTCTATGAGATTGTTGCATTGCTCGGTACGCAACATTCTTGCGTTCAGTCGCTAGCTTACATTCGTCATCGAAGCAGTCGTTCCGATCTCTGTGACTACTGCCTAAGATGGAGTCAGCAGTTCTAACGACAGTATTTTTAAGGCCATTCCATCTCTAGTCCATTAATAATAGAAATGTTACAATTTAATCTTTTAATAAATATTGCAACAATCATTACGTTTCGTTGTAAACTCTTATGGCTTATTCTTTCAGTAAATATTGTAGCAAGCATTTCACTTCATTGCATACTTTAAGGTTGATTCTTCCAGTAAATGTTACAACAATAAGTACATTTCATTGTGTAAGTGAGTCTTGCAATAATCATTACATTTCATTGTATATTTTTAGGGTTAAACTGACAAACAGACAAAGAGATAAACAGACAAACAGACAAACAGACAAACAGACCAACAGACAAACAGACAAACAGACCAACAGACAAACAGACAAACAGACAAACAGACAAACAGACAAACAGACAAACAGACCAACAGACAAACAGACAACCAAGTTAATATATGCTTCTTTCTATCAACTCAGACCATACCCACGGGTAAGCCGTTAAAGTGACAGGGTTTTCATGGTTTTCGTGGTGAATGCTTTGAAAATAGAACGCCAAACCAAAACCAAATTTGGCATTTCTAGTTTATAGAAATTATGTATTCACTAATGAATAAATTTTTGGTAAACAAAGTTCTTAAATCGTCGTCGTCACCGAAATGTCAAAAACAAACTGAGAAACTAGTCAGCTTGTTCTCTCTTCGCCATCTTGCTGAGTAAAAGAAACCTTATCCGTCGATTGCAGACGGGTAGCGCAGGTACGCAGGTTACAGTGTCGATTACAAAACTATACAAATAAAACGCCGTACCCCGGGTACAGTTTGCAAATAGAGCGTCAAACCGAAACCACAAGAGAGAAATTCTAACTCTACCCAGCCAATCGGAAGATTGCATTAAAAAAGTTTGTCGTTGGAACCCCTTTGCTAGTGGCCCGGGTGCATCGCACCCTTTGCACCCCAAAACATCCGGCGTTGCCTCCAACACTTAAATTCAAAATGCTTATCTCGTTCTTGTTTTTTTTTTCAAATCGTAATTTGTTTTAAAAATAACAACAGCCCTTCATAAATTAACTAAAAACGGAAAGGAAGAAACTCTTCCACGCCATACGCGCTTGAATAATTTCATTCCATTGTGTCCGCTGAACGAGCAACATAACTTTGGAGCCGCGCTAATACATATAACGTCACGACACTTGAATGGAAACCAATATGACGATGACAATGACAAACTGAATCCCCCCAAAAAAAAAAGTCTGGCGCAATGTTGTTGCTGTCAGTGTCAGCGGCTCAGCTCCAACAAAAAAAAATATATACATCCACAACCAATTTTGGGATAATCCTGGTGATTATTTCTTTACGTTGACTTTAAGTTGACGTTGATAAATTTCAAGCCTCACAGTGCGTGAAAATATCGTTACATCCACCTCGTCATACTGCTACTCCTTCTACTTCGTCAAAAAGAAAAGAAAAACAAATTGTTGACACTAAATTATTCCAATGGAATGACACTTGGTTCGATTGTTCAGCCTCAGCCTCACACCTTGCCAAGCTGAGAGAAGGAATTGGCTTGGCAAGAAAAAAAAATGTTAACCAGGGGTCAATTTGTCAATTTATTGTATATGTCTCGATTCATTGTTAAACTTCAACCTTATCCCGCATCGTTACTCGCAGGGGACACCACCAACTCTTTGGCAAATTGGACCGCATTCACATTTTAATTAAAATCGATCCTTTCCAACTCCATTCATTCGAATGGTATTCGTCGTATATGTAGCTCCGGCATTAAATCCAGGAAATTTGTGCTTGCAGGAATAAAGCCAATCAATTTAACTCCATTGCTGGCCACAGAGTCCCGCCAGGTTGCATCGCACAATGCCACCGCTCAGTTCGAATTAATTTATATTTCATAAGGTGTGAGTACGCTCGCTCGTTCGTATATCATTTATTGCCTCCCCGAAAAAGTAAAAAGGAATTAATAATTCATTGCAGAATTGCAATTGAATTGACATCCTGTTTATGTGCACACGATTACCACTCGCATCACAAGGGACTTTCTGCTTAGCCTATGGAGATTTTGTGCTTTGCAGTGCATGGTGATTGTTGAGGATTGTCCGGAAAATTGTTCTCATGTTCTCATATTCTATTTTTTCTCAGTGAATTTTCTGTGCACTCCGGTGCATATCAAAACGCACACGATCTACCAACAAAGACCAGGTGAACTAAATCAAATTCAAATCCAAGTGGAAGTTCACGCCATACATCTTATTGGAAATCATGTTGACCTTGTTTGGTCACGCCTGTTTGTTTGTTAGCCAAAGTTCCAATATCAATTTGCCGTGGAATTTCTGTCGGAATCAATTCAATGGCAGAGCCATAGACGACCAGCGAAAAGGACAGCAACGATTATGCTTATTATTAACTTGTTGTGAGGTGTTGCTTGCTGTGGGGCGGGAGAAACGTTTGCCCTGAATTTCTTGATGGCAGCAAAGCTCACTTATAAACAGCACTCCCCACCCATACGCGATGCGAAAACCAATCAATAAACTAAAACTAAATGGATTGAGGACGACGAGCGTGCGAGCACACTTCTGACTAAGAAGCAGAGCAGAACAGATCATCAACGGGCAAAATAAGAAAAGGGCAAAACGAAGATCGTTTATGTACGACGGGATATGATCGCACAGCCGAGTACCTTACTCTGAGTACAACTGAGTTGTTACACGACAAACGTACAAACGGCCACTCTACCTTGTGACTCCGTACTGCAATCGTGGATGAGATGTATTTTATTTGATTGTGTGCCATAAATTAACCCATCTTAATGGCGGTTTTTGGTGTGTGTGTGTGTGTGTGTGTGTGTGTGTGTGTGTGTGTGTGTGTGTGTGTGCGTAAATTCTCCAGCCAGTCCATTTCATTTGGAATCGATCGATTCTGTTTTTGCCAATTTCTAAAGAAACCAATATTCTCAAGGATGTGCACATTCAATTGGGAACGCCGCGCCAAAAGGTGTTTTCGTTTGCAATAAAAAAATTTTTTTGTCAAAATTTATGGCCACGATTAAGAAAAGATACATCGGAGTCAAAGTCGAAGTGCAACGTGTGTTGCGGGTGCAGTGAAATTCAAGGTGTTGTCCTCGAATTGGTATTTTGCAATCAATTTTCTCTTGAATGAGGTACGACATGCTATGAGTCAATAGCCCGAGAGCAAGAGTCAGACTTGAAAGGGTAGAATCGTCGGTCAATGGCTTGGTTTAATTTTGGAAATTTTGAATTTGAAAAGCAAAAACTATGTATGTACACGGAAAGTTATCAAAGAAATGCCAATGTCAAATTATTTGACGAGTGGACAAATTGACGAATTTAAAAATTCAAAAACTACTATCCACAGAAAAGTTTACAAATGAATTTATCAGATTTAAGCGTTGATTAGATTAAAAGAAACAATTGAATGCTATTCTGTACTCATATGACTTTTCATTTCTTCTCTGCATGTAAGACTAGCAAATTTATCACCACAGTAACCCAAAAAACTCCTAAGAAACTAATAAGAAAGACAATATTGTCCTGCAAGTCCATGCTTGTCATTGTGAAGTATTTCAATCTTCTATAGATTTTATTTCCTACTGAATTTAAAATTAAAGGCAAAAACGAAATCGCAGAGCTTTTAGAGACATCTGATCTATTGGAAAGACTTCTTAGGATGTTAACATGTTACATTTTTTTTTATCGGAAATGTATCTAATTAACTAGTTCGTTAATTAGGGGAAATTTCAATAAATATTGCAACAATTAGTATATTTCATTGTATGCTTTTAGGGTTGATTATTATTTCAGTAAATGTTGCAACAGTCATTACATTTTATTTCATTGTAAACTTTTATGATTGATTCATCATCATATTTGGCTCTACAACCTGGCCTCCCGCCAAAAGACTCTCCACCGGTCCCGATTTCGAGCCGATGCTAACCAGTTTGGCATCCCTAAACTCTGGACGTCTTGGTATACGCCATCCTTCCAGCGTAGTCTTAGCCAGCCTCGCTGTCGTGTTCCATTAATCCTACCGCAAAGAACTTTCCGAGCAGGATCCTATTTGCTTATGCGATCTAGGTGTCCTACCCACCGGAGCCTACCGAGCTTAATTCTCTTCACGATGTCGACATCGCGGTAACGCTCGTAGATCTCATCATTATAGAGTCTCCGGAATCATCCTTCCTCACATACGGGGCCAACAATTCCCCGTAAGATATGTAAGTACTGGTAACACCATTGTCTTATATACCAGCAGCTTGGATGTTATGGTTAAATTTCTAGATTTGAAGAGTCTTGACAGACTATAGTAGGCTTTGTTGGCTTTAAGCAACCGTGCGCGTATTTCTGGTTCCATGCTGTTGTCGGCTTCTACAATTGACATGAGATAGTTAAAGGATGGCACTACTTCAAATTCGAGCAACACTATTTCAATTGCGGGACCAATGCTGGATCTTCTAGTCGCAGACGTGTTCACCATGTACTTTGTTTTGTTCTCATTTATGTGCAGCCCCAGATTTTGTGCCACCTGCTCGATCTGGATGAAAGCTTCCTGTACAGCTCTTCGGTTTCTACCAACGATGTCAATATCGTCTACGTAAGCCCGTATCTGAATGGACTTATATAGTATTGTTCCTCTCGCCGTTACGTCAGAGTCTCGGATCACTTTCTCCAACCCATCCCTTGTGGGATGCAAAATTTTATCATTGATTCTTTCAGTGAATATTGCAACAGTCATAAAATTTCAATATATACTTTTAGGGATGATTAATTATGTATTGCAAAAGTCATTACATTTCATTATAAACTTTTATGGTTGATTCTTTAAGTAAATATTTTAACGGGCATTACATTTCATTGCAAACTTTTGTGGTTGATTCTTTCAGTAAATATTGCAACAGTCATAACATTTCATTGTATACTTTTAGGGTTGAATATTTCTGTAAATGTTGCAACAGTCATTACATTTCATTGCCAACATGGTTGATTCTTTCAGTAAATATTTCAACGGGCATTACATTTCGTTGCAAGCTTTTATGGTTGATTCTTTCAGTAATTGCTACAACAATCATTACGTTTCATTGTAAACTTTTATGGTGGATTTTTCAGTAAATATTGCAACAATCATTACATATAGATGTATACTTTAACTGTAAATATTATGAATAAAATGTCAGCTTTGAAAGAAATTTGTCAAAAATCGGAATATCGTACAGCTTTTTGATATGCTGGTAAACTGCTAAAAGGTTTCCGAGTTTCATCAACGCAAACATAGGACCTACTATCTCTTTATTTAGGGACCAATGATCTTTTTCCGCATTCAACAGTCACTACATTTCATTGCAAAACTTTATCATTGATTCTTTCAGTGAATATTGGAACAGTTATAACATTTCAATGTGTACTTTTAGGGTTAATTATTTATGTATTGCAAGAGTCATTACATTTCATTGTAAACTTTTATGGTTGATTCTTTCTTGAGGGGTGATACGGCTGTCTTAATTGTGTTTTAAGAATGTTCCTGAGGTCGTTTTGAGAAGAGGGGTCTTAAAGGGTTTTAGTTTTGAGGGGGTTTTGAGAGGGTTTTAAGAGGATCTTGAGTAGAGTCTTAAGGGGGTGATACGGCTGTCTTAAATATTTTTTAAAAATCGTCCTTAGGCGTTGTAAGGTGGTATTGAAGCCATCTTGCGAGGGTTTTTTGGTGGTCTTGAGGAGGTCTAGATGTAGTCGTGAGAGGATCTTGATAGGGGTTTTAGTGGAGGTTTTAGAGAGGGTCAAAATGGGTCTTTGAGGCGGTCTTGAGGGCATTTTGAGAGTATCTTGAGTCGGGTCTTGATGTGGTCTTTAAAGAGTTTTGAGCTGGTCTTGTGAGATTTCTTGAGTGGGTTTTTGAGGTGGGTTTTAAAGATGGCTTTTATAAAAAATATCGTTACCTGATATGAACCAACTAAAACATAAATTTTCGTGAGTCCCAGAACATTTTCATTTTTTTTTCAAACCCGATTACGAATGCGCTGTCGACTTTGAGGGTGGACAACTCGCTTGGCGAATTGATTAATCTTTTGCTCACAAGTAGGACTATTAATTTAAAGCTGTGTCGTCTGCCAGAAGATCTGTCTGCAGAGGAACCACACAAGGTGGAGTCCTGTCTCCCTTCTATGGAACTTAGCGGTGAACAAACTGCTGGTATGTCTAAGAGGTGAGGGATGTAGAGTAATCGCTTATGCGGATGACGTTGCTATTGCCGTCTTAGGAAAATACCCGAATACCTTAAAGGAACTCCTGCAAAATGCTCTCAACAACTCTTCTCATGCAAAAACGCCGTTGGTAGCCAAATATGAGCCCCATATAACCCATTGACAATATACAGCGGTAGTAAGACCTACTCTTCCATATGGTGGACTGCCTTAAATAAAAAAGTAAACCTTGACAAATTAAGCAAAGTCCAAAGATCAGCTAGTCTATGTATAAGCGGAACACTTCGTACAACCCCCTCCGCCGCAATGGACATTCATTTCGACGTTACACCACTCGACATTTACAGCAGCCAAGTGGCAGCTAGTTCGGCTATTCGCCGTAATGCTATCTCCAAGTGGACTAGAAATGAAATCCTCTATCCTGAATTTAGTCAAGATCCCAGACAACATAGACTACACCATTCCGCAACTCCATTTCAACAAAAACTTCCAGGTCAGTCTTCTCGAATGACTTCCGCAGAAGCTGCATGGATGAAGAGGTGGAGGACTTCTTCTTCTTCTTCTCTGTACTTGTCCAGCCCTCTCCCAAAAGCGTTAACTCCATATGGGAACTTTCTTCTACAACGACACTAATGTTCTCATTAACATTGACATATGTAGTCTACTACGCTTCATACGAAGCTCTAACTGGTTCATCGAGTAGGTGGAAGGAATTTTTCCTGATCCTTGTGGTATCACAATGGACCATTACTGGTCTAAGTTTGTCGGTTTCACTGACAGCAACCTTAACCTAACCTAACCTAACCCGATTTTTTCCAAACTTTGTATACATGTGTGTATCTCCGATTACAGAATTATTAACTGACACTTTTGAAAGATGAAACTAAAATGGCGAGCCTAAAATAAAGTCAGGCATTTTAACCAATTCTCTGCGCACGACAATTATCTGATCTTAGGCAATAAATTCGTTTCCAAACTGCATTGCTTTAGCCTTCGGCCACACTTAATTATCCCTGTCCAATACCAAGTTGTGCTATGTTGGTCTTTTCATTTTCGCCCCCGTGTCACAATGAATTTGTCTGTCTGTGGGAGTGAAAAATCAAATGGAATTCTTACAAAACAGGGGAAAAAGAAAACTCCTTTCGCAGTTACAAAGAATGCATGCCTGTTATCTTGACCCAATGCAATTGTTTGTTGGACGGTCGGACCTACGACTCCATAAATTTTGTATACGAAGTTGTACAACTCAATTTATTACTCTAGCGTGGAATTTCTCGTTAACAATATCCCTGAACAACAACGGGGTGCAACAACCAAAACTGAATACCAATTGCAATGGCCAGGACTATGATGATCTACAGAATGCCACTAGGCGCGTGACTGCGACTTTCATATTTACGAGTGTAGTATTGCGGCAAGAATAAGATGTGACGCAACTATTCCCACAGATTCGGATTTATTCGTTGGTCATACGTTCATCTTGTAATTGCATCTTGTTGGCAACATTGTTGTGGTATTTTTTTCCGAGAGTCTCCTTCACCATCTCCTGATTGCTGCGAGAAATCCCACACAATGTCCTATTTTGATTTAAGAGATTGGGCAAAAATTGTATGCGATGTACGAGGCATTGAGGAGCAATCATAAGAAATTGCTCTTCTCCACTGGATATATGGTAGCAATGTGGCAACAATGTTTCTGCATTACATCAGGTGGCACCGATTAAGTGATAAGTGGTTAGTGGCAAGTGGTGCAATAATTCATTCAATAGTCGCTAATAAAAGGTTTACATCTTTGATAATGAACAATAACCAGGTGCGCGGATTGAGCAACTTCTTATAGAAATGGCCCAGTTGTTAGTGGCAATCTGACGGACTAAAGAAAATATCATAAGTACTATTACTATTAAGTATCGAAAAGTGATAACGAGCTCAATAGCGGAATAGGAATAGAAGTATAGCAAGTTCAACAAAGAGGGAGTCTGGATTTGTTTTTATTCAGTTGCTAAAATTCTTTAGAAATATCTATCAGAATATCCGGGTATTGTAACATACACATTTAAAAAAAAAAAACGAATAAACAGCATTCAGCTCATTAAGACTGCTCCTAGATTCAATATTTGAATGCAACCAGTAAAGGAGAAGTTAGAAGACAGTCGCTGATCGCTGATCACCTGATTTAAATGATGTGAGAGCCGCAACTACTGTGCTTATAGCCAGTAATAAAATCAGGCCTAGTACGTTAGTTATTTAATTACTTTCATAAATAAGCAAACGGAAATGCTCCAAATTACCTGGTCTTGATAGAAAGCTAAGAAACACAAAAGCATAAACACTCATAGCGTTAAAGACATATGTTCTAAGAGGAGCTAATTAGTGTAGCTTATCTTCTTTTGTATTGATTAAGATTGAGAACTGTTTTTTACGTCATTATCAAGCTTTGCTTTACTGTTTGTTAAATTAGGCAAGTAGATTGAAGTAACTCCGTGCACAAGAATTGCAGCGGCTACGTATTGAGTTTTTTATTCAGAGCGCTCCACATTTTTTTTTAATAAAATAAACAATAAACAGATTGTGTTAGAGACATAAAAAAAATTGCAGCTCAAAGAACCAGCGATGCTATTATTTGTACCCTGTATGCCATTAATTATGGAAGAACGACTTTTATGCATAAATGGTTAAAAGTATCTGGCTTATTGTCATAGATCGTGGACTTGACATAGACATCAAAAAAGAGTTAAGATGCATCAAATAACTGGAGAAAATATGGTCCCTGAAGTTCGACTTCATTAAGTCGATTGTTTGGCCAGCAGCGTGGTATGTAGCTCCGTCTTGTTAAAACCACATATGGACAAAGTAAGCCTCTTCCAATTTATCCCAAAAATAGTCAGTCATCGTTGTCGGGTAGCGATCTTCATTCTCTATAACAGCGTTGCCAGAATTATTACACCAAACAAACCGCATTTAACTTCACAATATAGCCGAGAAACCCTACTGGATAAATGTGGTGTCCAAACTGAATTACGGCTTATAAGGTTTTCAGCCTTGTATCACTTGATCACGAAACAGACCTGGATAAGCCCCAATAGTTATTTATTTATTACTAACAATAGTCTTTTAGGAAAAAAAATAAATTAAAAAAAAGACAAATAATAATTTTTTATCCTGTGGAATAGGACTGGACAGACAAAAGTGGATGAAGACATCAAACGACGGAAATAGCACCGCATTGTTATTATTATTATTTTTACTATAACTAATATTATTATTGATCATACACTGAAAAAACCAGACGACATCATTGTGAAGCAATCCTTTGAATGAAATCTTCAGTGTGTAAGGTAAGTTGGAAAACCATGAACACCAAAGAGGTGAACTGTATTGACTGAAGCTCATGCCCAGATTATGTGAGCATGGCTGCAGTGAAACGGGAGATGGAATGAGCTTGTAGTCGCGCAAATACTCCAGCAAGAGTTAAAGTCTATGAATGCAGCTACAGAAACTTACAAAATGGCTATTTCGGTTATTTTGATATACTATTAAAGATCGGTGCCTTGGCTTGTGGATTGCAATGAAGTAAAACTAAGCTCAATTCAAGGTCATCAAGAGGCTGCAGACAACGAAACTGCAAATAATTAGCTCAGCTACCATTCTGTTTGCTTTCGAGATATTCCGAGTCGTCAATATAATAACTACAATGGCTATAAGCTACTCTTCGCCGGCGTTTCCTACTTCATACTACAATAATACTACTACAGGTAACATGATCATCATATTTGGCTCTACAACCGGTGTCTGGTCTTGGCCTCCCGCAAAAAATCTCTCCACCAGTCCCGATTTCGAGACGATGTCATCCAGTTTGGCATCTCTAAACTCATCATTCCAGCGTAGGCTTGGCCGGCCTCGCTGTCGTGTTCCATAAATCCTACCGCAAAGGACTTTTCGAGCAGGATCATCTTCGCTCATGCGAGACAGATGTCCTGCACACCGGAGCTACCGAGCTTAATTCTCTTCACGATGTAGACATCGCGGTAGCGCTCGTAGATCTCATCAATATAGAGTCTCCGGAAACGTCCTTCCTCACATACGGAGCCAACAATTTTTCGTAAGACTTTTCTCTCGAACGCGGCTATTAGGTCAAAATTCTTTTTGCTAAGCACCCAAGTCACGGATCCATGTGTAAAATTACTGGTATGACCATTGTCTTATATACCAGCAGCTTGGATATAATGGTTAAGTTCATGGATTTAAAGAGTCTTGACAGACTATAGTAGGCTTTAAGCAACCGTGCGCGTATTTCTGGTTCCATGCTCTTATCGGCTGCTACAGTTGACCAGAGATAGTTAAAAGATTGCACTACTTCAAATTCGCGCTCCACTATTTGAATTAAGGGACCAATGTTGGATCTTATACTCGCAGACGTGGCCACCATATACATTGTTTTGCTCTCATTTATGTGCAGCCTTAGATTTTGTGCCGCCTGCTCTATCTAGATGAAAATTTCCTGTACAGCTCTTTGGTTTCTACCAACGATGTCAATATCGTCTGCGTAAGCCAGTATCTGAATTGACTTATAGAGGATTGTTGAAGAAGATGCAGGCCAGTTCATCCCCTTGTCGGAGCCCGTTATAGATGTTGAATGGGCTTGATAGTGATCCGCATATTGGCTTATAACATTGGTCATGGTCAACCTACATAGTCGTGTCAGTTTATTTGGGATGCCGAATTCTCTCATGGCTTTATAGAGTTCTACTCTGGCTATGCTATCATAGGCGGCTTTAAATTCCATAAAAAGATGGTGTAGTGAGTTTTGAAACTCTAGACATTTTTCCATCACCTGCATAAGGGTGTTAATATGATCAGTTGTTGATTTGCCTGGGATGAAGACACACTGGTATGGACAAATGATGACTTTAGCGTATGGGGCTATCCTGTCTTGAAGAATAGAGGAGATCGCTTCTTCCTCAGATACTTGCACTATTATTTCATGAATTGCTTGGTGTAATGTGGGGCCTCCGCTTTCAATCAGTTCCGCTGAAATACCATCTGATCCCGGGGCCTTATTATTCTGTTCTGTTCTACTTCACGGCCGAGATTCTTCTCGCAGGCTGCTTTCTTTCGCCGGTGAACTGTTTTGTCATATCTCCTGAGCTCTTTATATTCATCTTCGCGTGTCCGAGTTCTATGAGACGGTTGCATTGCTCGGTACACAACATTCTTACGTTCAGTCGCTAGCTTACATTCCGCATCGAACCAGTCGTTTCGATCTCTACGACTACTGCCTAAGATGGAGTCAGCAGTAGTAATAACAGTATTTTTAAGGTGTGTCCATATCTCTTCTACGCCCGGCATCTCAGCCCCAGGACTTACTTTCCCTGCATTAAGGACGAGTTCTATTGCTTGACCGTAGTTGTTTCTGGTCTCTTCGTTGCGAAGGCCAGCCGTGTTGATTCGAATCTGATTACCATATAAACAATATAGTAGTCCGAGTCGACGTTGGCACCTCGGCACGTTCATACTGTCATCAGGTTCGGGTTGTGGCGGCGGTCTATCAACACGTGGTCTATCTGGTTGCGAGTGGCTCCAACGGGAGATACCCAGGTGGCTTTGTGGATATTTTTACGCGCAAACCTTGTACTCGCAACGACCAAATTATTGCTTGCTGTCATCTCTATGACTCGTTGTCCATTGTCCTTAGTGTTCTCGTGTAAGCTATGGGTGTCAATGTACTGCCTGAATACTGGCTCCCTACCTATTTTGCCATTCATATCCCACAGAATGATACTTACGTCATACTGTGGACAGGCATGGAGTTCCCGTTCGACTGATTCAAAGAATTCTTCTTTTTCATCATCTCGGAAATCCTCTGTAGGTGCGTGAACGTTTATAAGGCTTATGTTTTTAAATCTGTCCCGCACGCGAAGGGTGCATAGCCGTTTAAAGACGATAACGGTGGGACTAGCCCGATCATTTAGCTTTCCCTCGATTTTAAGGAAATTACCTTCGGCCGCCATGTGGAGGTTTGATCGCACTTCCGGAAGTCAGAGATAGTTACGGCCACCTGCAATTCTAGAGCATTCTGTATTCGCCCTATTCTGCTGATGGATGACCGCTACACTCGATCATTACCACCCTTAAATTTACTTCCACATTAATTAATAAAAATTGTAGTTCAACGTGACAATAAAATCACCTGGAGTCTACAGAACCTTTTAAGAAATTTCCTGGCCTAATCCGAAAGGATTGTCGAAAGTGCCTTTAAATGACCGTCTGCCACCCACAATGTGAACTAACTAACTGCTTCATAACACCCAGCACTCCGCAATCCTGTCAACATATACATTATGCGGAAAAGATTTCACGAATACCATTTTTTCGAGCTCCAAGATAGCACTTCCCGCCCGACGATTCGGTGAAATATTTATGCTCACAACGTTTCGGTTACACGATGCGACAATCACGATGTGTGTTTTTATTTCCAATTAATAGACATCGTCGACAGGCGGCCAGAGAGACAATCTCGTTCAAGCGGACGTTTGGTGGAGATGCTGGAGAACGGACAGACGGGACTATGTCTGCCGGATGACAAAAACGGATAGACAGACGGACAGACAGACGGCTGGCTGGCATACGTCGAATGCCTCACTCGTCCTGTCCACCATTCCACGTGTCCACATTTGCACACATTTCCGAATGCACCTGGAACGGGAATTAAAATGAGTGACCGCTTACCTTAGCACAGCTCATGCAGCAGTCCAATCGAACCGAATGCAATGAAGCGCACCACTCACTCATGAATTGCATTATTCCCGTAAGAATGCGATGCGTCAATTTACGTGTGAAATTAGGACCGGATTAATTGGCTCAACACTCTGGCGGTGGTAAGCGCACTTAAGGCGGTTCGATGCTCCAACGAATCGAGTGGCTGTGGTATTGAGTTGCTGGTTCCTCACCACCAACACCACCACCATTACACTTCACACGCTAAGCACCAGCTTCACAACTTGCAGCGCGAGAGGTATCAAGTTTCGCACGATATACGTACGTACTTTGGTCATGTTGTCACAATGTCGTCCCTTGTCCGTCGTTCCCTCAATCAATTTGCATGCGCACGTTGCACAGGACGGCGCGCGGCAGCAGGCCTCAGTTCGCGGCCTCTTGTGGAATTTGAATAAAAACGAAATAAATTCTCGCCCCCTTAAAAAGCGGCGACACATTCGTGTTGTCTTCTGTCAAAAGTAATTCATTTGCTTCAATGAGAAATGTCAGACTGAGGCGGCTGCATTGGTAAAGCCGATGAGGCCGACTGGATTTGTGGACAAAATCACAAGACTCGGCAAGATCCAATGAAATGAAATGAAATGAATTGAAATGAGTTAGGAAGCATTGAAGCAATGGCTTAAGTATAACACGTGACGCGAACGTACAAGTTCGGGTTGCAGCAGTTTTCGCAGCCTTCGTGGTTACCCGTACAGTGGGATTGAGAAGGTGAATTGCGTTCAGTTTGGTGATGTTGAAAAGAGTACAATTTGAAGACTATTACGTTTTCCATGTGATAGGATGGCTATAGGAAGATTATGGGATGTTAACGCGAGTATTACGGAAATATTATAGCATGATTGAAGGAAGATTATAGTATGATTTTGAGACTATTGTGGAATGATTATGGAATGACAATAAAAATATTCAAGAAAGATTATAGTATGAAATTGAGATGATTGATTATGAAATGATTATAGGATAATTATAGGAAGATTATTGTATGATTAAGTAATGGTTATACGGTGATTATAAGATGAGCTATTACGTTTTTTATATGATAGAATGGTTATAAGAAGATTATAGGATGATGGAATGTTAACGCGAGGATTACGGAAATATTATAGGGCGATTCAAGGAAGATTATAGTATGATTTTGAGATTATCGTGGAATGATTATGGGATGAGAATAAGATGATTCAAGGAATATTTTAGTATGAATTTGAGATGATTATGGCATGATTATAGGATAATTATAGGAAGATTATTGTATGATTTAGTAATGGTTATGCGGTGATTATAAGATGAGCTGTTACGTTTTTTATATGATAGAATGGTTATAAGAAGATTATAGGATGATGGAATGTTAACGCGAGGATTACGGAAATATTATAGGACGATTCAAGGAAGATTATAGTATGATTTTGAGATTATCGTGGAATGATTATGGGATGAGAATAAGATGATTCAAGGAATATTTCAGTATGAATTTGAGATGATTATGGCATGATTATAGGATAATTATAGGAAGATTATTGTATGATTTAGTAATGGTTATACGGTGATTATAAGATGAGTTTAAGGCTATTACTTTTTGTATATGATAGATTGGTTATAGGAAGAATATAGGATGATTATGGAATGTTTTCGGGAGGATTATGGAAATATTATAGGATGATTCAAGGAAGATTATAGTATGATTACGAGATGAATATCCAATGACTATAGGATAATTATATGAATATTATTGTATGATATTGGAGTGGTTATACTAGGATTATAAGATGATTTTAGTATGAGTATATGATGATGTAAGACATATTATAGGATGATTATGAGAAACTTACTGATTATAGGATGACTATAGGATAATTATGGGATGGTTTAAGAATAATTAAAAGATGATTTTGTAGGATTATTTAAGAAGGATTATAGGATAGTTATGGAATTATTATAGGAAGATTAAAGAAACTTATAAGATTCTAGGAATATTATGAAATGATTACATAATGGCTATAGGATGATTGAGTCTGATCTTAGGATTATTGTGTAATTAATCAAGAAAAGAATCAAGGCAAATTATAGCATGATTCAAGTGTTATTATAGGATGATTATGGAATGATTATACGACGGCTATAAATTTTTTGTTTGTTATTATTATTATTGTTTGGTGGGCTAAAGAGCCTGGTACACTGCGACCTAGAGATCTATTGTGCATCCCAGATGATTACCACTTTATGTGGTGGCTTAGTTCCTTAATCAATGCCATTACGTCTGACAGTTTGATTGAAATGACATTCTGTCCTGGGACTGTGTAAGCCTTGAGGTACTTGAGTCTTTTCCTTGTAAGAGCATAACACATGAACAGTATGTGCTCTGGCGTTACCTGATTATAGGAAGATTATAACACGATTATGGGATATTTTAAGTATGATTAAGGAATGATTAAAGATTGATAAGATGATAATAAAGTGATTAGTGGAATAATAGTCAGAAGCATTGTTCTGATTCAATTTGGTCTATTTACAGCAGTGTATTGTAATATCTACTTTCCTGCCTTTACATTCTTTTTTTGAAATACTTTTTAAGTGCCACTTTATCCACAGTGTTCACAGTGTTCCAACCATAACCATTCAGCCTTTTCGTGCGAAACTCTCTTTTCATGTGAATACTTTGCATTATTAAGTTCAATGGATTTATGCCGGTCATTTGCCGAAAATGGTGCGAAAAACGGGAACGCTAAGTGTTAAGTGCAAAAAGGGGCCAAGCAAACGGATCATACTACGACGGTCCTCTCATATTACTTTTATTTCTCCTTCCAATCAACTCCATCACTTTTAATTTATTCATTTGTTGTCTTGTTTTTTCTTCTTTCTTTGTTCTGAAGAATGTGGCTCGAATGTTCTGCCGGCATCGGTGCGGCATCATCGAAAGTAATGGTTGACCACAGTTGGAAATGACTGCATTAAAACCACCCTGCCGCTTTATTAGGTGTTTGTGTTTTGATCAAGGTGCTCTACTTAGTCGCAGCAGCAATGCACTAACGTATAGAAGATTCGAATGAAGCTGAAGGAAGAAAGAAAGACGAAGCCAATACCGCCGACAACGACAACCGCCGCCAATATCGGTGTCCCACGTTCCAATATCAGCTCGATTCGTCCTTATTCCTTCTAATAGAACTAATGTCGCGTAAAAACTGCTGTCTGTTCCCTTGTCATTCATAGTCC
Source organism: Nephrocerus scutellatus (assembly GCA_947095585.1). Classification (NCBI taxonomy): domain Eukaryota; kingdom Metazoa; phylum Arthropoda; class Insecta; order Diptera; family Pipunculidae; genus Nephrocerus; species Nephrocerus scutellatus. Next base: position 79,130,156 of record OX352765.1, on the reverse strand, counting down.
ATATAAAGGGTTGACAACAGGCACACATGTGACCAGGGGCAAGCAGGCGCAGTCACCTCTCAGCTAACTTAACTAACGACATCAGGCAGGAAGAATTGGCTAGCATCATGGCATATGAATCGTTGTTACGTAGGTTGGAAGGTGGTAGTGGCACTCGATCGACCGGGCATTTAACTTAGCTTAAGGTTTTGGACTAGATGCGAACTAGAGGCACTTTTACAGAGCACAATGGATCGCTAGTCATGCCTGGACCTATGAATAGATCGATGAATGCGACACTTTTCGTATGGTCGCGATAATGTTGGGGTGATGATCATGACGATCATTATCATCTTGTTCACGTTGTCTGTCGTTAATTGTTAGCCGTTTCGTTTGAAGTGGCATTCCGAAAGGATTATATTATGCTTACATCTATAAATAATTGTCACATTGCTCTCCAATTTGGGCTCGACTTCACGCCTAAACATGGCGTCTGATGAATGTGCGCGGCGGCGCTAATGTACCGACAACATTTGGCAAAAAGGGCTTTTCGAGCAAATCATTGGATTTAGTTGGACAGATTTGTTTCCTAAGATTCCAGTGAGGAGAGCACGAATCTCTGTTCAGTTCAGTATGCAGGTGTTTAAAGTCTTAAAGTGAAATGAGTTGAAACGAAATAACCTTTTTCCCTTTTATGATCTAAAGTTTTCTACGATCCTTTAGAAATACTAACAACATATGACATTATAGTAACAGTATACGATATTATTGGTAGATTAAGGAACATCATGGTTGCCTTATATGATTGTAACCTTATAGGACATTATGATGTCATTATAGGACATTATTGTTAAGTTATATTAATATTATGGTAAGATTATAGGACAATATTACCATATATATTGTTGGAAGTGATGGTTACATAATAGCAAATTATAGCAACATTATACATTATTGTTAAATTATAGGGCATTATAGTAAAATAACATTGTGGCAACATAAAAAGAGGACATTGTAGTAGTATTATAGGACATTATATTAAGATTGTATGGCATTCTAGAGAGATTGTGGTAGATTGTAGTAAGTAGTAGTAGTGGGAGATTATGGGAGATTATGGGAATCAATTTTCCAACGGTTTACGATGAAAACAAGGATCAACCGATTGAAATGATATAGAACGACAAGCAGCCAAGCAAACCGTCCCTTTTCTTGGGCTAACTGGTAAGTTCAGCTAAGAAGTTGAAACAGATTAACAATGGTGTATTTTAAGAGTAAAAACCTTGCCACAACCACTTTGGTTAGACGCTACTGTATTCTTTCACTCTATGATTTAAGCTTTTTTTCCTAAGAAAACGATGCCGTCATATAGCGGCCTTAATGTAGCGATGGATGACGTTTTCTATACAAATCAGAAGGCTTTGGTTTCTTAGGCAGCGTTGGCTGGCATTGTAACATAAAATAGCGGTGCCGCTACTTAACTGACAGCCGTTATAGCGGTGACAAAAAATAGTTCAACATTTTTTTACGTGCAGCGGTGAATATTTTTAAATAAAAATGAGAAAATGCGAATTGTACAAAATAATCAAGCTCTTTCTAATCTGAAGAGGCTTAATTTTTCCTCGTTGCAGTGTAGATGGCGACGCACAAAAATTTGAAATGCACCCTATATAGCAGGATTTTGAGAGCTCTTTATCTCCTCGAAACGATAGTTTTCTTCTTCTGATGTCTCCGTATCTTCCAAATATTCTAAAAATGCTAAGTCTAGCTCGTCAATTCTCCATCGGCACCAATACACTACTATCTGTTCTCCGTCTTCTAAGTTTATATTTGTGGGCACCGTAAAGATAGCCTTTTTTCACGGTCGCCGCATCACGAAATATTACGCCCGCTAAATGACGGTACCGCTTTCTTAGGAAACCATAGCTTTAGTAGTCCATTCAATTTTTAAACTTTTTAAGTGTAATAACATTGCCACTACCATTTACACAACACGCTACTATCTTTTCTCGTTTTACAACTTAGTGATCTAGGAGTGATAACCATGCCACTACGACTCTGGCCATACGTTGCTTTTCTTTATCCTAATTTTGGAGCTTAGTATGACATACGCTTCTCTATATGCATTGCTACGAGCAACACATCGCTACGATTTATCGCTTCGCCCTTACACGCTTTACTACGATATGATGTGTAGATCGTGTACTCTTCGCATCGCTATAATCATCTCTACAGGCACGCTACACGCATCGATAGAAGCATTGCTACTCGCACTGGTTCGACGTACATAACTCTACTCCATTTCAAATTACTTCACGCATTGCTACGACGCATCTCTACACTGCTACGAACCACACATCGCTACGACATACGCATCATCCACGCTTAACTACGATATACGCAGCACGTGAAGTAAGAAGTTAGATTTAATTCATAAGTCATTATACAGAGTGTATCTATTTACAGGGTCATTCATTGATTAATAATAATAATAATAATATTCGGCGCGACAGACCAATGCGGTCCAAGGCCTAGCTACTCGCAACCATTTGTGTTGAGCATATATTTATATTTTTGCAATAGAGGGGACCTACAATTTAATGCCGGATCCGGACGGCGAATTGAGAAGCTTTCCGTGACACGTTATTACTTTCGGACGTTTGTCAGACTTTCGCGTGATGTGGGTGAAATATACTTTTGGTGTTACTGGAATTCGAACCACGAACCCCCGCACAGAATTCCATGCGCTTATCCACTGAGCCACGGCGACCGCGATTCCTTGATTAGTTACGAGAAAAAATCGTGTGGAGGGGGTGGTGTCTGTTTTCATCCCGTTTTATTGCAAAGAAACGTACTTTTGACCTTACATCACTTCACACCCTGTAACTCTTGAACGCTTCTAACTACAAGGCACCAACAGTGGCCTTTTTTTGAAAGAAAATTTAATCTTTAAGATCAAAAAATGTACATTTTTTTAAAATTGTATTTTCAAACGCAATTATCTCAAAAAATGCTCATGGATAATTTTTTTTTAAAAATAAAGTATTAAAGCCTATTCGATATTCTACAAATACATGGCACAATTTTATGCATTCGGTCAACAGGAGCAAGCATGAAATTAAAAGTCACTGCATTCCCGAAAACTATAAGTTCGACGATAATATTGGCAGCCACCCTACCCCAGCCACAATAGGCGTTACGATAACACCACTGCAAAAGTTTGATTCCAGATTGTAAGTAATATGTACGAGTATACTAAACTTGGTTGAAATTGGTCAAGGCGTTCGAGAGTTAGTTAGGCACATACGAAAGATAAACTAGAAAAGAAAGAAACGATGTAACAAATGAAGTTAGTTCTTAGATCACTTAACAAAGAAAGTAAGTGGAGTATTGTAATTGGTTTTTGATTGAGTTGGTTAGCCTCAGCACACAAGACTCAATAGAGATATAGACAACTCTTTATTGTAACAACCACTGGTCACGCTAAGGATTACCGCAAGAAAACCTTGTCATAGTCCACTGAGCGAGTGTAATAAAAAAATGAAGAAAAGAGAAAAGGCTAAACACTAAACACAAGGTAACTTGATAAAAGTTATTTTATGAGATTAAGACAAGTAACCAATGTGAAAGCGTCTTGAGCTTATCCATAGGTGAGGGTATCAAAGTCTTTAAGCGATCGTCAAAAGTATGTGCATAGTATTGGTCTACTGAGAAGCTTAAGTTTGGCTTTGACATTGAATAAGTAAAAAGAATTGACTTGAGGCCCAAATTGGAGGACTTCTGAAAAACTTTACTCCCAATTTTCATACCTATAATAAATATAAAAATCATCGACTCACCCCGACTGGCTGTTGTGCTGCCAACATGTCCGAATAAATTGTTATTCGGATCCCAGAAAATACGATCGAAGCACAGAACAACTTTATTCAAATTTCCAAATCCCAAACGCTGAATGGCTGCCTGCTTCCAGTCCGGTAGCGGTGGATCAAACTTTACAGTGTTTGCCTGATTTGATGGTACTGGCGATGTGGCGATCTTCAGGACACCCAATGTTAGTGTACATAGTACAAGATCAGCTGAAATGAAAAATATGGCAGAACAGAAAGGAAATTAAAAAAGATCACAATTCAAAGTATTACCCTAAACTGGCCAAACGGCATAAAAAATAAACGCTGTTGCCATTTGGTAAGAGCAATTATTAAATTTTATTACAGATTGAGAATAACTGAGTGCTCTTAATACTTGGAGTGGATACGTAAGTAGACAAAGTCGTAAGAGATAATAACCAACCATAAAAATTACATTTTTTTATGTAAATCCTCTAGTCAGAGATACACTACACATGTTTGCAAAGTCGACTAAAATTGGGTTTTAGAAAGTAGAATAAAAATTGAAAAAAATAATCGAACGTTGGATAGAGAATGTTCTATAAAATATGAACTTTTAAATAAAAATAAAATGAAATAAATCAAGAGAACCAATCACCGACGAAATTAAAAATATAGATTGTCGCCCTTTTTCCCTTGAAACTTTCTTTGATCGTTTAATTCTATGTAGTCAAACGTATAATGACGTTATAGTCTGCGGTGACTTCAATATAAATATTATGTGCAGTGACACTGTGTGTTCTGATTTTTTGGGTAAAATTTGCATATCAGGATTGTCCGTTGTTAATAATACTTACCCGACTCACTTTTCCATACATAATCCAACTTTAATTGATGTATTTCTTGTCTCAGATAGTTGGAAAGTTCTAATAAATGATCAGATATCCTTATCTGGTATTTCTGATCATGATTTAATATTTCTAACATATGATTTACATTTGAACTCGACTGCTAATGAATCTTTTATTGAATATCGGGATTTTAATAATTTAAATTTACAAGCTCTACATAATAATGCGTCACTAATTTCTTGGCAGCCCTGCTTTTGTTTACCCAGCATTGAGGATAAAGTGACTTTCCTACAAAACACAGTAATTTGATATGTGTGTACCTTTTAAACGAGTTGTAGTAAAAGATGTTAGGTGTCCTTGGTTGACTGACAACATTCGTAGCTTAATAATGATTGGTAATAAACGCTATAAACGGTGGAAACGTTATCTGTCAGACTGTAACAGACGTGCTTTCTGTTTTTTGCGTAACAAGGTGGTATCGTTAATTAAAAAGTCTAAAATCAATTTCTACTCTGAAAAGCTTGACTACAGGCTACCAGCTAAAAAAAACTTTGGAAAAATATAAGCAATCTACGTGTCTGCCCTAAAAAGGCTCCAGGGATATGCAATATTGATCCTAATGAACTTAATAGGTTTTTCGTCAGAGCTGGTTTTGGGTCACCATCCCCCTATTACCCCACTGAATTGGATTTTCAAGAAAATATTAATTTACCAGCCCAATTTTCTTTTATAACTTTCACCTATGTTGACGTTATTCATGCGATCAAGAAAATTAAATCCAATGCTTCTGGCTTAGATAATATTTCGTTAAAGTTTATCAAGCTTATTATTCCACATATCATTAGTTCACTAACTTACATTTTTAATCAGTGCGTGTTGCACTCTTATTTTCCTAAATCATGGAAAGCCGCAAAAATAATACCCGTTTCTAAGAGAGCTAAGAGTACTACCCTGCCGGAGGATTATAGGCCGATCAGTATACTGCCTTGCCTTTCTAAAATTCTCGAAATATTGATGAAACTCAAGACTGGAGTACCACAGGGATCTGTCCTTGGCCCACTTCTATTTGCCCTGTATATTAATGATCTAACAAATCTTTGCAAATCTATTTCCGTGCATATGTACGCTGAAGATGTACAAATTTACTTCTCACGACCCAGAGGGCTTATGGAAGATTGTGTTATCAGATTTAATGAGGATCTTAGCCGTATTCTTAGCTCGTAGAAATTGCCTGCGACTTAATCAAGCAAAAATACAATGCCTGTTAATTGCCCGGTCCTTGCCACTGGCTAATGACTTACCTAGCATAATGCTTGATGACAATGCAATCCAATATTGCACTAAAATTTAAAATCTTGTCGTCGTTATCAACAGTGGTCTGTCTGCTAATAACCATATAAACTCAGTTGTTGGCAGAATATATGGTACCCTTCGCTACCTGTGGAAGAGTGCTGTTTACACTCCCCAGGGTATTCGTTTAAAGCTGGTTAAGACACTCCTAAAATCACTTCTAGCGTACTCCGAGAATATTTACTGCTCCTTGGATTCAATTTCTTTTCGCAGACTTCAAGTTGCTCATAATGCCATGATTAGATATATTTTCATGCTTCCTAGATATAGCCATATTTCTAGTTATAACACAGCTATCCTCAATTGTACGCTGAAAGACTACTTCATCATTAGAAACTGTATCTTCATTCATAAAATACTATATTTTCGAAAGCCTAGTTACTTGTTAGATAAGATCCAACTTTTAAAGACCACTCGTTGTCAATGTCTGTGCAATCCTCGATATAACTACTTGAATAGTCAGCGCATGTTCTTCATCCATGCTGTCACTCTCTTCCCGTTTCCTTGAGGGAAATTAATAGGTCTGGTAGCTTTAGACAGGCAATATACGAATATTTTAGAGACAATTCTAGTTGAACATTTATTTTATGTTACAGTTGCAATTTAATCATCTTAGCAGCTTCTTCTATTTTTCATTTCATTCTTTCTGTTCTTTTATTTATTTTTTATTTTATTTTTTTTCTCTTCTTAGTTATTATTTTATTTTATTGTATATTAATATTATTGTATTATTATAATATTTTTATTTTTTTTTTCAGCTTATTAATATTATTATTTAATTATCCAACATTAGTATGTAATTGCTTGTACTACTAAAAGAATGTATGTTCTTATTGTACTGTATTGTTTATTTGTTATAAATTAAATGAATTATTGCGAGCCCGAATGGCGAAGCTAATAATCAGAGGACAAGAAAATTTTTCTAGTGTACGTGTGTGGGTTTGTCGGTTTGTCAGTTTGTCCGGTTGTATATCGCGACTTCTACCAGTCAGAATTTGATGGGACTTGTTTTAAAACAATTGGTAAGCGCTTGGCTTGCGATGACGTGAGGCGCGTCACGTGTTGCGCGTCGCGTGTGGCGTGTGTAATTTTTTTTTTTTAAATACTTGTTTTAAATCTTGGCTTGCGATGACGTGACACATGTCGCGCGTCGCGTGTGGCGCGTGTAATATATTTTTTTTAAATAATTGTTTTAAAACTTGACTTGCGATAACTTGACGCGTGTCACGTGTCGCGTGTGGCACGTGTAAATTTTTTTATTTATTTTATTTTTTTTAAATACCAGTTTTAAAACTTGGCTTGCTATGACGTGACGCGTGTCGCTCGTCGCGTGTGTCACGTGTAATTTTTTTTATATAAATACTTGTTTTAAAACAATTGTTAAGCGCTCAGCTTGCAATGGTGTTATTTTGAGTTTTTTTTTATTCATAGGGGTTAGAGAAAAAAAATGTTTTTTTTTTTTTTTTAAGTAAAATCCTTTTAAGATTCAGTCTTTAGGCTGAATTACAATTATACATATGGCGAGCTGAGAAGCTCGCTTTACTATCTTTGAATGATATTTAACAACCCAATTAGTAGAGTAAATGTAGGAAAAAACACAGGACTGAAATATATATTAAAATATCAGCAAATTAAAAAATAATAAAAGCGGAGGCAAAGACTCAATCACATAAGAGCTTTTAAAAAATTGAGTCCATGCAATAAAAATAATTCTATCTTCTTACAGCAAAAATTTGGCAAAGCAAAACGCTGCCAAATAAATGGCTAACAAGTTTAATTGTACCCATACATAAAAAGGAGACAAAGCAGATAAAATAAGTGCTAAAGCTGAGGAAATATTAGGGGATAACCAATGCTATTTCAGAACTGATCGACAACTGACCAGTCTGAAGATCTCCGAACAAACTAAAAACTGTACTGCCAAAATCTCTTTGTATGGGAGTGCTGTACCACAGGGATCAATCCTTGGTACAACACTCTTCTCATTATATGTGAAGGAAGTCATTAATTCACACGTATGCGGACGATATTCAAATTTTATGATATGAATAACTCATAAACGAAGATTTGTCAAGTGCCCAAGACTGCTGACTAAAACATGACTTACGTGTATCATCTAAAAAGTCTCAAGCGCTCAATATACCTGTTCCAGGATTTAAATAATCCTATAAAGTGGGTTGATACCAATAAAAACCGTGAACTGATCTTTAACCATTTCCTGGGATACACATATAAACAATACTAACTACAAATGACTGGGAACAATGTGGGTTGTATAAAAAACAACCCATAAAAATAAAATTTTTTCATGTAAATTCTCTAATAGGAGATGGGTATATGTTAAAATTTGAAGAAAATCGGGCTAATTTTTAAAATATTTACATGGACACCAAAAGGGTCTCAGGGCCCTATCACTCCAACAAATTTACAAGAAGTTTTGTCCATCAGTGATACACATGTGTTTAAAATTTGAAGAAAATCGAGCTAATTTTTAAAAAATTTATGTGGGCGCCCTTCACTCCAAAAACTTTTCAAAAAATGTTGTCCATCGGAGATACACTGGCGTATAAAATTTGAAGAAAATCGAGTAAAATTTTGTAAAATATTTGTATGGGAGCCCCCCGACCCCGTGGCCCAACGGGCCTCAAATTTTAATAGGAAGTGTTGTCTCCGGAAATACACATGTGTGCAAAATTTCAATAAAATCGGGCTTTGGGAAGTGGGTTAAAAATTGATCGCAAGATTCCACGACAGACGACCGACGACCGACCCACGGGCAAGTGAAGTTAATATGGAGAATTAAAAAAAAACAGATCCACCAAGCCACATAATAAAAAATTAGTGCGTGTAAACTTTGCGTGCGGTTTGAATTGAAAATTATTTGAGGTTGTAGCTGATATTACGATTAAAAAAATAAAAAGTATTTTGAATCAAAGACTGAATTTATGTGTGACGTTTTGTTGATAAATTATTCTTGTTCTGTCCTAATGCGTCAATACGCGCAATCATTAAGACGCAAAAAAAACCCTCAAAAGATCCACAAGAACCCCATAAAGACCCCCAAAAGATTTCCCAAAAGACTCTCAAATTTCCACCAAAAGACCCCAAGAGAACCCCGAAAGACCCCCTAAAAGACCCACAAAAGATTCCCGAAAAACCTCCAAGACCATCAATGTACCCACAACAGACCCACCAAAAGCCTCCCAAAAGACCTCACAAAAGACTTCTCAAATGACCCTAAAATTTATACCAAAGAACCCAAAAAGACGACCAAAAGACTCCCCAAAATATGCAAAAAAAACCCCAAAAGACCCTTCAAAAGACCTCAAAAATTTCATCAAAAGACATCAAAGAATATCCATTAAAAACCCCAAAGAAGATCCCCAAAAGACCCCGAAAAGTATCCCAAAAGACTTCTCAAAAGACCCTCAAAAGATCCTCCAAGGACCCCCAAAAGACACTCAAAAGACGACCATTCTCCTCATCTACTAATGGCCGATCCACGTAGTAAGTATTTCCTTAAGCGATCGCAATTTTCGTTATGCTCGAAACGGAATTTTCGTATCGCTCGAAAATTGTAGCCCCTTCAGCAAAGATGCTACACTTCGAAAACCTATATAAAAGGCTTGAGACTTTTTAAACTTGAAATTCTGTAATGTTGTTTAATAGCCTAGACGTTCATCAGACCAATATTTAGTATCAGTTCATTTCCGGTTATTAAACCACGTAGTTAGTGAACAAACTTCCAAAAGAACGGTATGGCAATACGGGAAAGGCACTTGGGACGGCCTTATCAACTTCTTTTGGAGTATTGTCTGGTAACTATTATTCCGTGATAGCAACGTGAAAGCCTCCAATGATTCGATCACTAATATTAAACCTTATTCTTATTGGTATGAGAGACTTTAATCACGACTCTCCACTTATGCAACCGCAATAATCGTGGCAATCTAAATGTTCATCAGTTTGCCTTCGATAGCATCTTTGGAAGTACTGGTAAACTTAGAACATCTCAAAGGTTTTTATCTGGAATGCTCTGCCCTGCTCTGTAATTTCTGCATAATTACGATCTACAGGCTTTCAAAGTACAATCTCATAAGTATCTCCTCTTTTCTCCTCATTAAACTTAATGCCAGCGCAGTACCAAGTATCTAAGGGTGCAAAACCCTTAAGGCGTATCTAGTCTTTTATTCTAAAACAACGTGGAGCTCCTTCTGCCTCTTTTGAAAATGGGCAAATCCCAATCGGGACCGCTGCCGATTCTTCAACGTGGCATAGGAAACATTAGAGCACATACTCTTCGTATGCGTAGCCTTACCAAGAAAAGAATGAAACATTTCAAGGCTCATACAGTTCCCTGGCCGAATGCAAGACCAATTGCATTGTCAGATGTGGTGGCATTCACGAAGGAACTGAGCAATCACATAATGTGGTAAAAGATCAGGAACGCACAATAGACCTTAAGGTCGCAGTGGACAAGGCTCTTTAGTCCCACCTATTATAATAATTAAAAAAAATCTATTTATGTAGTTATTACTAACAATAGTTCTAGGATTATCGTTTGGTGAATAAATAAATTTTGAAAAGAAAAGTTTCTGGGATTAAATTAAGTATCTTCAGTTAACCCACACTACATCCACTGACATGTGTTTACTTATCCAAAGAGCTATTGTTTAAATATTGAAACATTCCCGTGTCGTAGCGTCTTAATTTCCGTAAAGAGCATTCCGTTTTGGATACATTTTCCAACATAGCTGGAGAGATCCTCAGAAATTGGTTGCATCGTTTTCTAAACAAGATAACTGAATCTCACACCGTCTCCTGCGCTACTGTATCTTCTTCATATCCCATCACTTGGCGAATAACTCATCATATTATCCTCCTGCATTTGCAAAACATTCAACTCTCAACACGAACGATAATGAGTGGGAAATGCGATTTACATTGATGTTGCACGTATGATGGTCTGGTAATCACCATTCATTCATTTTTTTAAATGTGATATATATCCTTGTGCTTGTAGTTGCAACGTAGTCTTCGTCGAAGATTTCTTCTCTGCGGCTCTTCTTCCTCTTAATCGGACGTTACTTTGTCAGTGCAGTCAATGTTCTCGATTACCATGTTCCTTTCGTTATCCTTTGTGAAGAGAGTTTGCCACCAGAAGCAGTCAGCCAGCCAGCCAGCCAGCCAGTCAGCTACCCATAATAGTATTGTGTGCGCATAGACTGTACACACACTCGTACGTACATGACCAGGATGTGTTCACGCGTTTTGATTGCTTCTCTCCCAAGCGAACCAAGCCAAACGGATATAAATTGCTCTCGTTGGAACACGGTGTACATGTAAGTGTGGTCAGTCAGCGGGTGGAAGTGGAAGCGCGAAGCTCTCCAATGCAGTGCAGTTCATGCATTCTGTTCAGCTTCAAACGCGGCAATTTAACAAGTTGTTGTTGTTGCCATTGCTGCTGTAAGCACAGAAAGAGGAGGAGGAGGTGGAGGTTTCACGAATACATTCAGTCTGGTTAGCATGCTGAATTGTGTGGAACATCCGTTGCCCGCACATTCTTTATTGAATTAAGCAGAACATTAAGAACGAAACGCGAACTTTGTTCGCAATTTGTGAAACGGGCAGAGCAGCAAGGGAAAGGAGGCCGCGTGTCATTGAGCCATCTTATCGCCTAACACCATAGTTACGTGCTTAACTCATTACGAAAATGGGGTGATCATCTGGCGGGCGGGTGGGCGATGATGACGATGATGATATTGATGATGGGGTTGGTTGTTGTGCACACTGAACACAAGGATGCGATATCTGTGGCTGTGGTAAATGCGGTTAACAGGCGCAATCCTTGCAACAGTCGGTTGGTTGTCAACGGCGACAACGCGGCGAATAATTATGGAATATTAATACGGCGGACATGGTGCCATGTTTTTCAAAAGTATGAAAATGCCGCTGGCTGGTCGGCGGTCATACGCCATAGCCCATAGGTTATGATATGAGCGCGAGGATGACGACGACGACGACAACGCGACGATTTGAGCACTTGCTGAAGAAGAAGTATGAGAAGCGGTCAGTCAGACAGGCCAAAGTGGAGAGTCACAGTTCAGATTTTGCTATGGCAGCATTCATGTTATCAGTAAATTAATTATGCGATAAAGAGTAATCACAGGAATAAATTTGAGTGACTTCAGGGAGGATACTGATGCTGCTGCTGCTGCTGCAGATGGCGATGAAATTTAATATACATAATGGAATACAGCGCGAAGTAACAATGAGTGAGTGTGGAGCTGTTGAAATGTGATCGTTATGTCCTCGTGACATGCCAAGCTTAATGCAAAGTACTCATAATTGGAAAAAAACGTTAAGCACTATACAGGGAACTCAGTCGCGTTGTTAAGATGAAGAACAAATTAAAATTAACTTAATTGCAAGGATGTTAACTCTGCAACCGCAGCAGTCCCACAAAGTTTATTTTGTTTCTCGGTTTCTGTGTTGTTCATTAAATTAAAGATAAATCCGAAAAAAAACGAGATGATGCAATACGAAGACGAACAGAATAAAGTTACGATCCAATTGACTTTTTCCGAAAATTTGGAATCACATGAAAAAGTTGAAAAGTGTCAGTGCAGAGACTCCGTTCCAATGCGGCTATTTTCATCTTCTTCAATGTATTTATGAAAGTGCAGTCGATGATCTTCCAGACAACAGTTTACGCTATAGGTTAGGTTAAGGTGGCTCTCAGTGAAACCGACACACTAAGACCAGTAACCATTGTGATACCACACGGATCAGGAAAAATTGTTCCTTCCACCTACTCGATGAACCAATTAGAATCTCCTACGAAGCGTAGGAGACTGCAAATGTATATGTTGATGAGATCATTAGTGTCGTTGTAGAAGAAAGCTCCCATATGGAGTTTTTGCTTTTGGGAGAGGGCTGTACAACTACATAGAAGATGGACGATGGTCTCCTCCTCCTCCTCCTCATCCATGCAACTTCTGCAGAAGTCATTCGAGAAGACACCAAGTCTTGCTGCATGCCTGCCCATGAGACACGATATTGAACTGCTCCGCCATCTCCACGAGAGATGATTGGTAGTTACTACTTTTAACTACATAGATGACGTGATTGTTTCCGGTCGCGATGAGAACGAGCACGATAATGGGTTGAAGATGGTGTTGGACATCTTAAAAGAAGCTGGGGTACACCTTAACGAAGAACAATTTCTGTGGAAAGTTCAGAAACTTAAATTATTGGGACATATTCTGTCCACTGAAGGGATAAGCCCAGACCCGGAAGAAAATAGGAGTTTTCTAGGATTTGTGACCTATTTGGGAAGCTTCGTTCCTGATTTAGCGGATATTACAAATCCTCTAAGATGCTTTATAAAGAAAGATGTTAAGTTTAAATGGACAGAGGTTTAACAGAAATCATTTCAGCGTCTCATTCAGACGTCTAGCGGATTGGACCACTCTTTCGTATTTTGACCTAAAAAACTGCATCCGACTAATAATAGATGCGGGGCAGTCCTTATCCAATTTGAAAACGAAATTCCCAGGTTGATATAATTTTCCAGCAAAAGCTTATCCGAGGTGAAGGTATCACGGCTATGCAAAATAAAGACTTCCAGGACTTTCGATGACCAAGCGGATAATTTTATTTTTACAATAATTGAGAAGTCTGTCAACAAAGCGATCACTATATACGAGATTAGTGCTGAAAATTCTGCCGATCTAGAACCTAGGTTTTTGAAAAGAATATCATCCAGAGATGTGATCAACATTTTGAAGGAAAGATTTTGAAGACTTGGATATCCTAAGGTAATTATGGCGGACAATTGGCGACAGTTTATCAGTGACGAATTTAAAAACTACTGCATTAACAACAACATTGAGCTCATAATAACACCTCCCTGCTGGCTACAAGTAAACGGCGAGGTAGAAAATATGAATCGTTCAATTCTAAAATGCTTAAGAATAGCTCACTCCAATGGAGCTGACTATTAAGAGGAGATGCAAAAGTTCATACTAATGTACAATGTAACCCCAAACGGTACGACGGGAAAAACACCCTCCGAGCTTCTTCAGGACAAAATTCCCTCCACGCAGGACATAGAAGAACCAATGATTGACTTGGAAGCCAGAGATCGTGACGCAATAAACAGACACAAAGGGAAGGAAAGGGAAGATAAAGAACGGGGAGCTAAGGATTCAGATATCTTCAGATAGACTTAAAGAAAACCCCTTCTACCCAAGTAGAACTGGGCTCTAATGGTTCACTTAAAATGACTTATTCAGATCTTACAGGTATCAACATGTTAGCAGGGCCAAGCGGAAATTCATTGACCACAACTTCCACACAGAGAGACCCAGCAGTACCCGAAGCAGTCGGAGATGTAAAGACCAGCAATCCCAGAGTAACAATGAAGTTGAAAAATATAAAAGGGTAGTGGAGACCCGCTCCGCAAGACGAAGAGGCTGAAGAATAGCGAGAGAACGAGAGAACTAGTAGAACGATGTGTGATAAGTTCCTATCGACCTAGAGAGCTGCAATTTTGCAAGTGCCTAAGTCCAAAATAGCATTTTTTATATTCCGAGTATGACGCGTGTCAAGTTTCGCGTGTGACGGATTGAAATGTTTCTTTTTTCGACTTCTTTGAGGTCATTTTTAGCCAACTTCCACACGATCTAGAGAGCTGAAATTTTGTGAGTGTCTAATTTTTTATTTTATTCCTCTATATTCCACATATGACGCGTGGTTTGAAATCACGCCATTGTCTCGTTTTTTGAGGTGTTTTTTAACCACCTTTCGCACGACCTAGAGGGCTGAATTGATAGGCTTAGTTTCAGGGGGCCACTTCGATATCCCGCTGTTGACTAGTGTCGCGAGTCGCGTGTGGCGCGTGTGAAGCGTGCAAAAAAGAAAATTCTATGATATAGCCCCGACCTCAAAACAGATATTTGGCGATTATTACCAAATAATAAATGACTGTGTGACGTGTTTCGATATATGTATAAAAGTTTTTACCCGAAAAACGATTTTTTTTACATTTACTTGTTTAATTGTTCAATGGCGCCTTTTATTTTTTCGCATTTTAGTACTAGAAAATTGAAATTCGGCTCGTCATTTCTTCTCTCTATTGGACTTGTTGGGACAGCATTGTGTTATTTGTTCAGTCATCAAAGTGTTTTGTCCATACTTTCATTTCCTTTTTTGCTATTCTATTAAACAAATGACCTTCCAATATCTCAATATGTCAACAAAGAACTGGAATATTTGAAAAACGTATTTACAATTTTTTTCCAACTGATTCGTTCTAAGAATCCTGAATCTAAGGGAACACTAACATTCAATACAGTACACTTTAAAAAGTTATTTATCCAATTAGAGACTAACAAAAGTCTTTTGTTATACAAAACAGTAAGGTATTGCTAAAAAGGAGACCAAAAATTGATCGGTCAGAGAGTGCGCTTTATCCAGAACAAACTCTGCTCTGTCGTATGCCTTAAGTCGTTCTCAAGTATAAATAATAATTAATTGATCTTCGAATTATCTCTTATTTCTATCATAATTATGCTATATGTTCGATTATTATCCTTTTCAAGTCAAGTATAGAATTTCTGATTAAATGTACATCTCCCTCTCTTGGAATATTCTTGCCTGCATTTGTTGGGCAATCAATCACATTAATTACGCCCCCATCCAACAAAACATATTAACAATATGTTCCAGCACATCCCACGATGGGATAATTAACGAATGGAGAAATCACATCATTCAGCAATTAGTCATAGTTGCACGGCTGTATGCATGTCCTTAGACCCCGAAATTCAAAGAACTCCCAACATTAGACACAGGCAATCAACTCATACTTAAGATCGTTATAACTAAATCGCGACGCAACAGTTCCAGTCGCAGCCATCCAGCAGAACAGCTAGCAGCAGCCTAATGATGAATGATTGATCGTCAACACGCTGTACAGACAGACAGTGTGCACTGGGTGCATGGGTAACAAAAGTCGAGTGTGAAAATCAAGGGAGCTGAACAACAGGAGATTTGGATTTGGATGCATTTTCCACAGTGCGCGAAATTTATGTGAAAGGTGAGGCACACAGAGCGAACGTAATCAGCCCTCGACTTACTTCTACTCCTACGCAGTTTTCGGTACAGATTTTTTACCATCGTTCCGTTTTTCTGGTTTGGGAGGATGCTTGCTGTTAATGAAGAAGGAAGCTTTTTTTTTTAATTTCGCTTATGAAAAATATTAAGAACACGACGAGTACGAGGAGGCTAATGAAGCATTTTCATAAATTCGCTTAGCACAGAGCTGATGAATGCGATGTAGAATGAAGTCTACTGAACGTACGAACGGATCGCCATTTGGAAGTCATTCGTTGCTGCAGTGGCGAGTATCGATCAACTACTGGATACTTTGACGCTTTTGTATGTCATCCTTTGCGCTAATGAATGTTTTCGTGTTCTTCGAATGTAACACAGCCATAGCTTCTGGTTTGGTCACCACAGCTGAACGGTTCATTGTGTTGCAGTTCGACCAAACGCAAACGCGATACGCATAACAAAAATAATTTACTTTTGTTCAACAGATGTCGTTCCTGTGTTTTCCTTACGCTGTCGATGAAATATACTCGTGGAAAAAATTACACTCTACTCTAGTGTACTTAAAGACGACTGGTGTATGTTCAGTGATTTCATGAGCAGCTTTGAAAGCCATATCTCTTCCGTAGAGAACGATGCGAGTAGGAGTTTTCGCTCACAGCAGAATATAATGAATTAAAAGGATCTCACTCGTGTTTATTCGTTCCTTCTTTGGGAATCTGTTCCTTCCGCTATAGCTGTGCGGCACATCAGAAAAGCAGAAGCGCAAGACTCCTTCTTTTTGGACTCCCACTCGAAAATTGTAACAATACATATAGTACCCACGGCCCGACCAGTCGCCAGTCGGCGGTAACGACGACAAAAAGTTATAAATCGTAAATGTGCAGCAGAGGAATGTTCAAGTACCAAGTTGTGCGGCACTCAGTGCTATAGAGAGTGTTGTTAAAAAGCCACACAAACCTGCGAATAAGCCCATTGATAATGATGATGCGGATATTCGCGAACTATTTCACTTTGTTAAATGGGAATTCTTTCACCTTTTATAGTTGTAGACAGCGGCAAACACACCGCAGTAGCGATGCACAGTGGGTCTTACAGCATAAACTAACAACAACCAAACGACGAAATGTTATTGTAATTTCGGCAAATTTTGCATTCATGAATTGTATTTAGAATTTTTTTTTAAAAAAAATGCAAAATTGGCAACGGTCCAAAAGTTAAGGGCCAAAAGTGGACAGAAAAAGTTAGGTGAGTATTTAAAATTGATGATCCAAATTTCCATCTCAAAAGTGACGGCTAAATAGTGACGATCCAGGGGTGACTGCTCAAAGTTCATGATCCAAATTGACGATTCAAAAGTGACGATCCAAAGGTGACTATTCAAAATGCATGATTCAAATTGACAACAGTAACGACCAATTAAAAGTGACAACCAAATAGTGACGATCCAAGGGTGACTATTCAAAATTCATGATCCAAATGAATGGCTCAAAAGTGACGACCAAATAGTGACGATCCAGGGGTGACTGCTCAAAGTTCATGATCCAAATTGACGATTCAAAAGTGACGATCCAAGGGTGACTGTTCAAAATTGATGATCCAAATTTCCATCTCAAAAGTGACGACCAAATAGTGACGATCCAGGGGTGACTGCTCAAAGTTCATGATCCAAATTGACGATTCAAAAGTGACGATCCAAAGGTGACTATTCAAAATTCATGATCCAAATGAATGGCTCAAAAGTGACGACCAAATAGTGACATTCCAATGGTAACTGTGTAAAATTCATGATCAAAATTGACAATTCAAAAGTAACGACCAATTAAAAGTGACGACCAAACAGTGACGTTCCAAGGCGAAGCCCTTTTTTAAGTTTTAAGCTACCTCGGCATACACAAATCCGCTGCACCAGATGGTATTCCCCCATTACTTCTGAAGAGGTCTTCATCGCTGGCATTACCTTTGCGTAAGCTTTTCTAATTATCCTATTCTTCTGGACTCTTTACGAGTAGTTGGAGAGCAGCATTTGTCCAGCCTATACAAAAAAAAGCGAACCGTCATGTCTATATTCGTACCGAACAATAGCACTAACGTCCCTTCTTTCCAACCGTCAGCTTATGAAATATCTTAAATCACGCGAACTACTCAATGACCGCCAATATGATTTTCGTGGACAACTTTCTACTGGTGATCTGATGACAAATCTCACTGAAAACTGGAACCAGTCTTTTCTTTCACAAGCATGGTAAAAGCAAAGTTGTAGCACTTGATATTTCAAAGGCATTTGACAGAATTTGGCAACAAGCTCTTCTGTCTAAAATGCTTGCATTCGGAATCGATGTAACCCTGCTTTAATGAATTAGAAGCTATCTTTCAAACCGGTTAATACAAGTTGTGTTGGATGGTTTTAAGTCTGATATTTACCGCATAAATGCAGTTATCCCTCAGGGCTGTGTTTTGTCTCCGACACTCTTTCTTATTTTCATTAACGATCTTCTGTCTGTAGCTTCTAATCCAATACATTCCTTCGCTGACGACGGCACTCTTAGTTTCTCTTGTATCTTCGCAGGTTCACGTCCTTTCTTTTCGGATGTGGAACTAGAACAACAGCGTATATTAAGCTCGTTAAATTCTGACCTTGACAGCATATCAAAGTAGGGAAACACAATAGAGCATTTAACGCTTCCTTAAAACAGCCATTATTCATGAATGGCACTTGCATCGAGGAAACTGAAAAACTAGCAGTTCTTGGTATGTGTGTCAACGACAATCTTCCTTGAAATGACTACATATTCAACGTCGTGAAAAATTCTGCGAAGTACCTTGGCTTCCTAATACGATGCATTTCACTCCCTCTTATCTGGCTACTATCTACAAGGCATTCTCATTCGCTCTAAACTTGAGTATAACTGTCAGTTCTGGTCAGGAGCACATAAGACCACCTTGCATCTGCTTGACAGAATACAGAACCGTGTATTCAACCGCAATACCCCTGGCGCAATGGTCATCAGTTCACCGTAAGAGACTCTTTCTTTAGTCGTATAACACGAATGTGGAAGGCTTTACCTAGCTCTGTATTCCCACATCACTATGATCCACAGGCATTCAAAATGCATGCACGTCAACATCTCCTCTTTCCCTCCTTGATGGTTAGTGCCAATACTATGCTTAGCATCAAAAATTGACAATTTAAAATCACCACATTGTGATGACCCAAGGGTAACTATTCAAAATTCCTGATCCAAATTCACAATTCAAAAGTAACGACCAAATAGTTAAGATCCAAGGGTGACTATTCAAAATTCATGATTCAAATTGACACCTAAAAGTGATGATCCAAGGGTGACTATTAAAACTTTATGATCCAATTTGACAATTCGAAAGTTTCGACCAAATAGTGATGACCCAAGGGCTACTATTCGAAATGCATTGTCCAAAATTAACCATCCAAAAGTTAGAATCAAAATTAATGAGGATTTAATATTGCAGATGGGCTGCAGTGGGCACCGTGGCTCAGTGGATAAGTGTATTTTTCACGGTGTACCACCTCTCGCGAATGTCCGAGAGTAATAACTTGTCACGGAAAAGCTTCTCAATTCGCCGTTCGGATACGGCATTAAATTGTAGGTCCATTCCATTTGTGTACAAAACTATACATGCACAACACAAATGGTCACAAGAAGCTAGGCCTTGGACCGCAATGGTCTGTCGCGCTGAATATTATTATAATATTGCACATCTATGGGCGACTATTCAGAATTTATCATCCAAATTGATAATTCAAAACTGAGGATCCAATAATGCCGATTCATGGTCACTATTCAAAATTGAGGTCGGCAAAAAATTATTTACCTAAAATGCGGTGTTTTGACGAGCTACGGCCGGACAACTGCAAAGGAAGTGTATGAGAGTTTCATTTTCATTTTTGCAACTTCTGCAGAAGTTGTTGTGCTGTATGCCCAAGTTGGCACCTGTCCACTAGCCAGTGGCTCGTGCTGATAGTCACAACGCTGGCAATATCCTTCCGGGTTCTAGATAACAACTCGGTGGTTTTCCTTTTGCTGTAAGATGGCCATATCAATCATGATATGAGGCAGTTGGCAGTTGAAAAGACTGCTCCAACTGAGCTGTGACTTAGTGTTGAAAAAGAAGAGAATTTGGGCTCATTGGACAGTTAACCGTCTCCGGTGTCCATTTCCATTTTCCATTTCACTATATTATTGTACCAAGGCCCCCATACTATGGTGATATCCAGGAAATGGCTGATCGAAACCAATTCTTCTTGGCACTGTTGTACGAGTTTCGATCTTATGGTGGTCGCATGAATCGCCCTTATGACAGATTGGCTATCAACACATATGCCAACCTTTCCGATTTGTGCGTTACTGAGCCTCCCTAATTGCTAGGATCTCTACCTGAAAGATGCTAGCTGAATCGGGTAGCTCGTATGACCTGGACAGTTTTAGATCATCCGAGACGATACCTGCACTGACTGCATTCTTCATCTTGGATCCGTCAGTGAATATTGTTGCGTAAAATTGCCTCGTTACTGTCCCATCTTCCAGTTTCCCGTGGTAGGAAACACGACGGTGAATAAGAAGTTGAAGCTAAGTTTAGGTATACAGTAGTCTGTAGATGATGGTATCATGCCTTCAGGTACTGTCTGCAGTATATTACAGTGTCGGTATGGTCTAGTAACAAACCACCCAGACTAGACGTCACAACATACTTGATAAATTTGTCAGAAGGTAATAGGTGCAAGATTGTGGTAAGGGCCTCGGTCGGACAAGACCGTAGAACACACTGCCTACTGTTGCTGAATGCTGTAATCTGCTGAGTTTGGTGGCGTTATACTTCTTCTTCATCAACCAAAAATGTTGGAAAAGTATTCTAATCGACCGTTTTAGTAATGAATTGCAGTACTAAACCACATTTGTCTCCATTATCATTATGAACTCGCTAATGAAGCTCTCAATTTTGGTTCTACTGAATTTGTTGTTAAATTTAACGACTTTAAGCCCACTATGCCCATACCAATGACGATGAAGGTAATAAGAGTTCGCATTTTCTGCACATCCGAGCACTTCCTGAATGCACTGTATGTGTGTGTGCGTTGAATTGCGTTGCGTTTGCACTACTTTACTTTTCTTGCCGCAAGGATGACTTCATAAGCGATTCCTTCGTTGGTTGTAGGTGGAGGAAAGATCGGTCTATTTGCCGTTGATACAGAGAAACGAAGCCAATAAATTGTTCACATCTGAACGTGACTAAGAATGGGGATGATTTGAAAAAGACCTTACCGACTTATTTGCTGGGTTCTATGTCTATTAAATGTACTGATGGGTATTTTCCTCCTTCGTTTTTTTTTACTGCAGAAGTCTCTCTCCGGAAGATTTCACCCAGAACATCAACAGAACATACAAGGCAAGAAGTACAAGAAGAAGAAAAAAGTTTGTTAAAGTTGTTAATGCTGCTGTGGCACACGAACAATGCCTCCTCGTACATATAAACAATTGATGACGAGAGACTAGGAAGTGTACTACGCTGCTCCAAGTCTAAAATATGGCAACAAAAAAACCCCAGACTGTACTGTACTGTACTGCACACATTGTACCGACACACATAAATTGCTGCAACAGGTCTGCTCTATGCAGATATTTGGATTTGGATTAATGGCGGTAGCTTGGTGGTTACAAAAGCTACCAAAAATGGAAGCACAATAAATCAAGTGAGTTGCTGCATTTTAATTAAGATTTGACTTTTGCGAAAAGGCCAAGCTGATAAATCTGCAAGGAAGTCAACGTGCAATGGGCTTGTGGTTCTTCGGGACTACAAACATATGATTATGCTTGAAAAATTGAATATGAATCATAAATTTAATAACAAATTACATTTGTTATCTGGTAAAGTGGTTTGCATTAGGAATTATTGGACTTAGAAAGTTGTGCAAACTAAAATATGAAAATAGTTCACCTTGCTGGGTTGTGAAGATGCCCACTTGGTTACGGTTGATGCCATCTTGGTTATGGTGTATGTGCAAAAACATAATAATACGAATAAGCAATCTCCAGATTAGGATATGATTTAGTGATGATGTACGTTTTTGTACTTAGTGAGCATATCAGAATGAATCGAAATGAGCTATTTGTGAAAATTATGAACATCATACGAGACAGAGAAAGTAAAAATTGGCTTTGTTGTGAAAAAAGTCAGTTGGCATTGTAAACCATTTGGACTCTGTCACCGTGACGGCGTTGTCGCATATCGCATATAGTATCTGTCAATAGATGTAGATGGACAAATATTTTGTGCTGTTGTGCATAAGGACCGGTACAACGATACCGCTTTCGAACAATTTGTGCTTGGACTTCTTAATATACAGGGTTTTTCAATAAGAGCACTTCAACTTTTTTTTTGAATAAAACACAAACTGTTCGACTTTTGAACTAACTATTCTTTTATTAACGAATTTGAACATATACATATGATACATTTAAGTATGAAACTCGATTTCTTTTGCTTGACCACCGCGTGTACGTTTTACGAAGTCCAATCATTGAACCCAATTTTCGACCACTCTTTCGCATAAATCGGCCGAAATTCCAGCAATTTCACGTTCAATATTGGCTCTGAGCTCTTGCAACGTCGCCGGCTTATTGGCATAGACCAATGACTTCACATAACCCCAAAGAAAATAATCTAGAGGTGTCAAATCACACGAGCGCGGCGGCCACTGGACGGGCCCATTTCGCGAAATAACACGCTCATCGAACTTAGTCTTCAATAACGCGATTGTATCGTGTGCGGTGTGGCATGTAGCCCCGTCCTGCTGAAACCACATGTCGTCCAAGTCCATTCCATTCAATTGCGGCCTAAAAAAAACGTTTATCATATCGCGGTACCGATTTCCATTAACAGTAACGTGGCGATCGTTATCGTCGATGAAAAAATATGGCCCATTGACGCCGCCGGCATGTAATCCGCACCAAACAGTGACTTTTTCGGGATGCAACGGTGCCTCATGAATCACGTGTGGGTTGCTTTCTGCCCAGTAACGCATATTTTGCTTGTTGACAAATCCTTCTAGCCAAAAGTGAGCCTCATCGCTGAAGATGATTTTTCGGTGAAAATCTGCTCTTAAAGTAGCGGCAACAGAACGATTATTTTGATAAAAAATTTGCACGATTTGCAATCGCTGTTCACATGTGTAGCGTTCCATGATGAAATGTATACTAATGAAGTTTCCAAATGACAAAAGAACAATAAAAAATATGGCGTCGTTCGCCGTCCCTATCGGAGAAAAGTTGAAGCGCACCTGTTGAAACACCCGATACGAGTAGTTTTTTATGTAATTTTATGATATAAGAAGTTTATGAGGCTTTGGTGATAAGATATAATTTTGTTCAGTGTTTCAAAAAGCAGACTTTGTGTGTCGTTTTATAACGGTGGATCCAACAAGGAAACTAATCAGTCTTCATATTCCAAACAATAGTAGCAAATTTTTCATCCTCTTCCACGTTAACGGTGGCCAACCATTTATTCTTAAACATTCAGTTATTGCAGGCAATATTTTCTTTGCTTTTATTTCGGTCCATTCATTTTAATATATGCCCCTAAACATATGATGTTTCGAAGAATGAATAAATCGTCCAAAATGATTGTTAATTTTTTTAAGTTTGCATTTTTTTTTTTTTTTAATAGCAGTTTAAAGTTTCAGAAAATAGTTACCCACCCACATAGCAAAGGTTGTTTTTTTTTAAGCCCGATAGAACTTAAAATTGGACAATGTAAAACGAAAAATTTAATTTTAACCAAACTGTTTTATTCATTAGAAAGATCAAGACATGGCATTAACATTTGAAAATGATTTGGTGCATATGGCCACCGCGGCTTTCCTTGACGAAGCGCATTCTGAACGTATAATTTTGTTCCACTTTTTCGAGCACTGCTGGCCGTATGTACAAATAACTCGAACAGTGTTGGTCTCCTATGTGGTTTATCAGCATAAACCAGCGAATTCACGTGTCGTCACAGGATATAATCGAGAGGTGTCAAACCTCACGACCTTAGAGGCCAATTGACAGGTACCTGCCTCAATATCCACTTGTCGCAAATTTTGACTTCAATAAGTCGATGGTTGCCATCACCGTATGGCAAGTACCGCCATTCTGTTCACCCCATGTGTCGTCCAGATCAATGTCATCCATATTTTCAAACAAAAAATCATTGATCATGGTGCGTTAAAGATCTTCATTGACTGTAACGTAAACTGCTATCTCTATTTTGAAGAAATAAGGTCCGATGGTGCCGCCAGCGTATAAACCGCACCAAATGGTGAATTTTTCTGGATCTGATGAATTCTGTAGCGTATGTCAAAATAATTTTGCTTATTACCAAACACCCGTTAAGCCAAAAATGAGCGTCATAGCTAAACACAATTTTGCGATAAGACAACAGGACAGGACAACTGCTCTAGAGCCTAATCGGCTATAGAACGACGTATATGATGTTCTCGTGGCTTTAATTCGTGGTGGATTTTATACGGGTCTAGGCCAAGATCTTTGTGCAAAATTTTTCACGTAGTAGACGGACAGAGCCCCAATTGCTACGACCGACAACCGATAGATTTGAAACGTCGACCACACATTCCTTTACAGCGGCAATATTCTCTTTAGTGCGCAAATTCCTTTGGCGTGTTGGAGTTATTGCATCATTTAGAGAATATATGGCACGAAACCAATCCACAGCTCGACGAAAGGCTTATTCAGAGGGACGGTGATGTGTACCATAAAAAACACGAAGTGGTCTATAAGTTGCACGCATCGACGAGTGATTTTTAAAATAAATTTGGATAATTTGGTTTACCTAAAATGCGGTGTCTTGACTACAGAGGAAGTGTTCTCATTTTCATCTTTGCAACTTCTGCAGAAGTTGTTGTGCGCTATACCCAAATTAGGCCAGTGGCACGTGCTGATAGCCACAACTCCGGCAATATCCCTCCGGGTTCTAGATTACAAACTCGGTGGTTTTTCTTTTGCTTTGTATGGCCACATCACTCTTGATATGGCGCATTTCGACAGACTGTTCTACCTGAGCTTTGACTTGTATTAAAAAAAGAGAGAATTCGTTCCTTGACTGAGCTCATTGGACAGCTAACCCTCTCCATATAGGTGGTGTTCATAGCGACGTCCATCTTAGCCAATTCGTCCGCTCTATCATTACCCTCTACATTACTGTGCCCTGGCACCCATACTGTGGTGATGTCCATGAATTGACTGATCGATGCCAATTCTTATTGTCACTGTTGTACGAGTTTCGAGTTTTTTGTGGTCGCATAAATCGCCCTTATGGCGACATAGACCAATTCTTCCGATTTGTGCGTTTCTAAGCCTTAGTACCCTGCAAGCCTCCCTAATTGCTAGGATCTCTAGCTGAATCGGGTACCTTGTAAGACTTTGACAGATTGCGATCATCCGCGAAGATACCTGCACCGACTCTGTCGTCTTCATCTTCATCTTCGTCTTGGATCTGTCAGTGAATTTACGTTTCCTAGTAAGTTCAAAATTGATTTCGCGGAATTATCTCATTTCTTTCAGACGCGGTCAAAATGAATCCACATAAAGTACTTCGGGAAGTAGTGAATCACTACAAGTGATCATTGAGCAAGTGGTTGAAAATCGCGCATATAACTTCGACCGGTAGATGTTTCAACGCGATATTTCAAATGTTATCAATGTTATCTGTCTAGGGTTTGTTTTTAAGTTTTCTGAAAATCTTAGTGAGCTCAGTCAGCCTCGTAAAGTATTTCTTAGTGTATTTATCAGTCATCTCCTCAGATCTGAGGTCGTCAGAGAAAATTACAACAGTTTTCGAATAATTATTCTGGGATTGCGGAAACTTCTTAATTCTTCGCTCACTAACATAGCAGAACTACTTGAGCGAGTCCCCGTGCATCTTTTCAAAGTTCGAAGACTGAGCTTCTCAACGCCGTTTCCATTAAAAAAGTTGTTTTTAGTGGTTTCTTGGTCGTTGGACCATTAATCCCAGCTTGACAAATTATAAACTCTAATGCTGTAGGAATTTTAAACTCAAGAACTGCAACAACATATGAAACTTACTGAAGAGTTAACTGTAAAACGAGCTATCATACTGCGCTCCCTATTTGAAATTTATTATCAGTATACTCTGCAAATCATCAATCAATAGACTCACGCTTAAACAACGCTACCAAATTATACAAATTTACTTTGAAAATCAGTTATCGAATCGCGCAACTAATAAATGACTAAGTTATTTTTCATAAAATTCGATAGATTTGGTACCACACACTCTCTAAATCATGCAACTCCACTGTTTTTAAAGGAATTAAAGTCACGAGATTATCATAAGCGTCGTTCTTTGGCCGATTTGGTTCTAGAGCATTTGGAAACTGACTCGTTATTTTACTGCACAATTGGGTGCATATGGGGCGAGACTTATCCGCAAGGGTCTCCATTACGTACAGAGACAATGCAAGGTTTGGTGCGGTTTATTCGCTAATGGCATCATCAGACCTTATTTATTCAAAAATGAGGCCGGAGTTTGCTTTAGAGTCTATGGAGATCAATACCGCACAATGGTCAATGATTTTTTGTGTGAAAATATGAATGACATTGATCCGGATGAGCGGTTTGAACGGGATGGCGCTACGTTAATTTCGAGAAATATACCTGTCCAGTGGCCTCTAAGGTGATCTGATTTGACTCCACACGATTATTTCCTGTGGGGAAACATGAAGTCGCTGGTTTATGCTGATAAACCAGCAACAATAGGCGCCTAGGAGGCCAACATTGTTCGAGTTATTTGTGACATATGGCAAGCAGTGCTCGAAAAAGTGGACAAAAATTGGACGTCCAAAATGCGCTTCGCCATATGACCGAAATCATTTTTAAATTTTAGTGCAATGTATTGATCTTTCCAATGAATTAAACAATTTGATTAAAAATACATTTTTTGTTTTATTTTTTACAAAGTTCTATTAGGCTTAAAAAAGCACGATATATTGCGGTTCCTCTCTGATATCTATAGTGTTGAAAAAATTATTATCAGAAAAATATTCTGGATCTTGTAATACTTTACATATGAAATGAAGACAATGTAGTCATCTATAAATTGCTTTTTTTATATTTTACATTTGGTCTAAAGAACTCTCTACAGTTGTAGGTATGTCTGCTGTTCGAGACTGGTACAAAACATTTCAGTAAAGAAATTTAAACAAAAAAAAACCCCCTCGTTAATATCCAAATTCGTTTATCTAATAAAAACTTCAACTTAAATTCATCCAACTAACTATTTATGCCATCACAAAAGTTCTGTTTATTGTTCATTCAGAACTAAACAAGTTTGTTGCCTATAAACATGGCAGTCTTTCGTTTTGAGTTTATTGCTGGCGGTGCTGTGCCTACTACCTACTACTATAGCAGCTGTAATATTAGACTCATCATCATAATAATCATATTTTGCAATCATTTTTAATATTCACATATATAGGTAAACGCCCACTAAAATATTGTAATATACAATGATTTGGATTGAATACCAGTATGCCCGAAATGTCTTATCTTCACACAGTCGGTCAGACAGTCGTCTCGACTGGAGACTATGGAAACTGATTGTGGAGATATATGGATGAATGGACGGATAGATGGAGGGCTGTATAGTTGGTTGTAGGATGTGTCCGTCTATTACGACAGTCGTATCGTTCGTGCTGTCTGCCGTTTTAGATTCATTTTTATTGCCATTTTATAGTCTTTAATCCTAAGAATTGCAATCCTTCAAATGAGATGTTCTTTGTGCAAAAAAAACGCTTTGTTCATTAAAGCGAAAATCTGAATGTGAGTGTTTTTTTGGTTTTCTTGTTCCTTCTTTTACCTCGAATTGGTTTGGATTTTATGAGTATTGCATGAGAGGAATTTTTTGAGAAAAACTCATAAAATTCGAAGAGTCAGTCGTCTTAGTAAAGTACAAATCTCTACTCATAGTGAGGAAGGAGCCCAGAGTTATATATGTTTGTTAGTGTTGTATAAAGTTTCTTGTGGGGAGGTTCAATGAAGGCTTCTTTTGAAAAATTAATGCCCACCACTATTCCCACTTTTTATGTTGTCTGCAATTTCAAGTCTCTCACGATCGATATTCTTAAAATTGATCTTTGCTTGTGTATTGTTATTGCTGTTGTTGTTGTTATCGCTGCTGATATTACTGCTCGATTTGAGATTAACGAGTTCTGCCCCTGGATTTACTAAACTTTATTCTTTCAATGAGGTTTATCAAGAATTACTATAAAGCGAAAATCCCAAGCGAGTTATTTCGAACACTCTTTAGAATTCAGGCCTTGAAGTTGCACAAAAGAACTGGCATTACACGTGTTTTAGTATACTGCATGAAAGTTTACAACTACATGGAATTCTGAGTCTGATGTGGCAGCGGCTAGATGTTCATTCCTTTTAATCGAGGCAGAAAACGTTTAAGGAGTTTACAAATGTTTCCTACCATTTAAAAGTTACCTCTCTACTGATTTCTTTTCTCGTGCTAATCAACTCCTCTTTTGTCTCCTTAATTCCCATATAAAGGTGTATTAATTAAAAACAAAGTCCTTGTTATTCCTTATCCTTGCTCGTTTTTCTGTGGTTTTTATTGCAATATTTTGTTTTCTGCCGCAATACGCTGCATCAAAAGATATCGTATTATCCTGTAAAAAAGGTTATAGAGTTTTTCGGAAGGTTTCGACAAGCGAAGTTAAAAAAATATCATTAGTACTGCTGACTCCTTTTCAGGCTGAAGTTGTAAAGACAGGAACGATTGGTTCAATGATGAATGCTATGCTAGCAACTAAACGCAATAATGCAGGAATCTAATGGAAGTCTAACATCATAAAAAGAATAAAAAAGAGATAGGATAGATTTGATCGCCCGATCACTTTCAAATTTGTATCGGAGGCAGACATGTGAGCAAAGTTTGAATAAAATCGGGCTTTAGGAAGGAATAAATAAGCAAACACATCCGGACATGTAGCTAATATTAAGAATTTAATAAGCTGACATGACTGTCTATGTTGACTATGACCGTTGTACTTACTCGTAATAAGCCAAGATTATTCCTTTAGATTAATGATAAGTGATAATCTACATATATCTCAAAATGGCTCTTGCATTAGATGAGCCCAGCCCGATTTGCTTGGGAATTCAGAAACAAATCGGAGATAACATAACGTGAAGCAATCCTATATACAAAGTCCAATCATTCAGATCGAGTCGGCGGCATGAAATCTAGGGGCTACACAACCCGGTATAGACTGGTGGTACCATGCGGTAACAGTAACTTTTTGAAAAAGCCATCTCATGCTTTTTGAGAATAACGGAACGTAACCATACTCAATAGTATTATGCAGTAAAAGTTTGAACGTTGCCGAAATAATTGTTCACAGCTGGAAATTATTGCAATTGATCTGACCTCTCACATGATCTGACTGATAGTTCCTTGTG
This sequence comes from Nephrocerus scutellatus, assembly GCA_947095585.1. Classification (NCBI taxonomy): domain Eukaryota; kingdom Metazoa; phylum Arthropoda; class Insecta; order Diptera; family Pipunculidae; genus Nephrocerus; species Nephrocerus scutellatus. The sequence goes on along the minus strand of OX352765.1, from coordinate 79,100,516 downwards.
CACTAAGAGCTCTTTCTAAAATGTGAATATCATCTGCGTAAGCTAGTATATCTGGATGGACTTTTAGAGAATTATTCCCCTCTCCGTTATATCATAGTCTCGGATTACTCTCTCCAATGCCAGGTTTAGGTTTATGAATACGTCAGATAGATGTAATGATAGTGATCCGAATATCTTTACTTGTCGTTTATTATTGGTCATGGTCAGCCTACATTGTCGTCTGCTTATTTGGGTATCCCAAGTTCCCTCAAGGTTTAAAAACAATTAAATCTGACTATATGACCATAAGCGGCTTTAAAGTCGTTAGAGTTTTAGAACTCTAGACTGCCTGCCTAAGCATGACAATCTGATCGGTTGTTTATTTGCCTGAGATGAAGCTACAGTGTTATTGTCCAACAATGACTTTAGCATTTTGGGCTATCATGTCTAGTAGGAGAAAGGAAAACATCGCGTTACTCAACACCGTTTGTGATTAATCAATTCTCCTTTCTTGTGTATATGGCAGAGGATGTCTAGCAACTGAGATAACGGAGTTGACATTAGGGGCAGGTATTGAGACGATTAAGCATATCAAAAATAGTGTTAAAATTAATGCTTGCTCATTTGTCATTGTCATTTGCTGAACCCGAAACAATATGTGTACCAAGGTTGCTTCTGGCCATGTCAGCAAATGAGACTCCCTTTTAAATGAAGCTCTCAATACGATTAGTTTTTTGATTAGTATTGGGTTGCGATTCTCTTCTTTTTTTTAACTTTTATAGAATTCTTTTTATTTATTATCTTAATTATAAAATACAGAAGACAGAGCGCTATAGCTTACACAACAATTTTTTTCTTTATTTTACTAATTTTCTACAATATATAAATCATTATAACAATAAAAAAACAACCCATAAAAATTAAAATTTTTCATGTAAATTCTCTAATAGCGGTGGGTATGTGTTAAAATTTGAAGAAAATCGGGCTAATTATTTAAAAATTTACATGGACACCACACGGGTCTCAGGGCCCTATCACTCCAACAAATTTACAAAAAGTTTTGTCCATCAGTGATGCACATGTGTTTAAAATTTGAAGAAAATCGGGTTAATTTTTTTGAAAAATTTATATGGCGCCCAAAGACCCCGGCCACCAAAATTTTTGCAAAAAGTGTTGTCCATCGGAGATACACACATATATAACATTGAAAAAAAATCGGGTTAATTTTTTTAAAAAAAATTTTTGGGGCCCAATGACCCTGGGGCCCGGGTCACCAAAATTTTACAAAAAGTGTTTTCCATCGGAGATACATACGTATATAAAATTTGAAGAAAATCGGGTTAATTTTTTAAAAAAATTGTATGGGGCCCGGGGTCTACAAAAATTTTTCAAAAAAATTATACGCGTTTATTAAATTTGAAGAAAATCGGGTTAATTTTTTTAAAAAATGTTTATGGGGTTCACGAACCCAGGGTCCGGGGTCTCCAAAATTTATACAAAAAGTGTTGCATATCGGAGATACACGCGATTATAAAATTTGAAGAAAATCGGGTTAATTTTTTTTAAAAAAATTTTATTGGGTTCACGAACCCAGGGTCCGGGGTCTCCAAAATTTTTACAAAAAGTGTTGCATTTCGGAGATACACGCGTATGTAAAATTTGAAGAAAATCGGGTTAATTTTTTTAAAAAAATTTTATGGGGTCCCACGAACCCAGGGTCCGGGGTCTCCAAAATTTTTACAAAAAGTTCTGCCTACCGAAAATACACGCGTATGTAAAATTTGAAGAAAATCGGGTTAATTTTTTTAAAAAATGTTTATGGGGTTCACGAACCCAGGGTCCGGGGTCTCCAAAATTTATACAAAAAGTGTTGCATATCGGAGATACACGCGATTATAAAATTTGAAGAAAATCGGGTTAATTTTTTTTAAAAAAATTTTATTGGGTTCACGAACCCAGGGTCCGGGGTCTCCAAAATTTTTACAAAAAGTGTTGCATTTCGGAGATACACGCGTATGTAAAATTTGAAGAAAATCGGGTTAATTTTTTTAAAAAAATTTTATGGGGTCCCACGAACCCAGGGTCCGGGGTCTCCAAAATTTTTACAAAAAGTTCTGCCTACCGAAAATACACGCGTATGTAAAATTTGAAGAAAATCGGGTTAATTTTTTAAAAAAAAATTTTATGGGGCCCCACGAATCCGGGGCCCGGGGTCTCCAAAATGTTTACAAAAACTGTTGTCCATCAGAGATACACATGTGTATAAAATTTGAAGAAAATCGAGTAAAATTTTGTAAAATATTTGTATGGGAGCCCCCCGACCCCGTGGCCCGATGGGCCTCAAATTTTAATAGAAAGTGTTGTCTCCGGAAATACAGATGTGTGCAAAATTTCAATAAAATCGGGCCTTGGGAAGTAGGTTAAAAATTGATCGCAAGATTCCACGACAGACGACCGACGACCGACCCACGGGCAAGTGAAGTTAATATAGAGAATTTAAAAATGGAGTCATTATTGATCGTATATATACAAGATGACGTGGGCGCCGTGGCTCAGTGGATAGGAGCATGGACTGCTGAGCAGGGGGTTCATGGTTCGAATCCCAGTAACACCAAAGTATTTTTCACGGTGTCCCACCTCTCGCGAAAGTTTGACAAACATCCGAGTGTAATAACTTGTCACTGTCAATTTGCCGTTCGGATCCGGCATTAAATTGTAGGTCCCTCCATTTGTGTTCAAAAAATATGCATGCTCAACACAAATTGTTGCGAGAAGTCAGGCCTTGGACCGTATGGTCTGTCGCGCCGATATTATTATTATATACAAGATGAGAGTTCCAATTAATTCCAATTACTGTCGAGTGTTAGACCAAGATATACAAATTTGTTACATTGTGTAAATGGTAAATTATTTCCTTACAAATGAATGATTAGCATTAATTCATGTTTCTAAATCATTTGTCGAAATTAATAGATAAACGATTGTATAAGAGCTACTTATTAAGGTGAACTTTATCAGATTGCATATCTCTTGCAGAATGCAACAATTCTGGGCGAATGTACAGCATACATTTGACGATTTCCTTTAAGAGTTAGTTCAAGGCAATCATTTATAAATATGTTGAAAAGGCCGGGTCTCAGGATAGATCCTTGTGGTACACCAAATTTGCAAGTAAGGAAAGTGTTTTTTTAATTATCAATACAAATACATTGTTCTCTATTCTCGAGATAAGTCTTAAAGAATTCAAAATCTTTTGAAGAAAGACCAAGTAAGGAGAGTTTGTGTAGCAGAATTGAGTGGTTAATACTATCAAAAACGAGACGACTGACCATCTGTCAAGTTGATCCTGTATGGTTGTAATTAGATGCATGCATGCCAATGTGGTACTTGAGTTATTGATAAAGCCAAATTGTTTGGCTTTATCAATACCAATTTCTAGTTTATCTAATGTTAGTAAATTACTTGAACATACTGTCCTTTCCCGTTTTAATAATTTTCTTTCCTCTAATAATGGTAAGTATTACGAATGTGTAAATTATTGAGTGCATTATTTGGTTACGTCGAGTTAGTAAACCACTGGTTGAAAGCTACACATATTAATTGGGTATTCGTAATGGAGCAACCGTCAATTTCTAATTCCGTGCAACGACTGTCTTTCTTTGATCTATTGAATATGAGTATGAGAAATGGTAGAAGATAAACAATTAACAAATGTTTGAATGTTGGTAGACTCAAATGCTTTATTCCAGATTCTGGTAATCAGTCAATTACTTATGGGACAAATTGGAATGAGTTTTCACCATACAGTTACAATTAAGGGAAACATAAATAAAGCGGTGATCAGAAAATGATATATCTTTAAGGGAAGTAACGTATTTATAGTCAAAATTCTTCGTTGAAATATGCTCAATAGAAGTACCAACGGAGTTGGCAATTCTAGTACATAGATGATTAGGCAAGGAATTTAGATGAACAAATCCATTAGCATACACCATTTGTAAGTAGTTCAGAACAAGGGAGTCATTTACATTTTTTAGGTTAATGTTGAAATCACCTATGCAGAAACAATTGGTGTATCTTTGTACTATTCTTTCAAGTTATTCAATAAATTGCATACAATTGAAAGATGGGGTTCTATAAATAGTTAATTGCGAGCCCGAAAGGCGAAGCTAATAATCGGAGGACAAGAAAATTTTTCTAGCGTGCGTGTGTCGGGTTGTCGGGTTGTCGGGTTGTCGGGATGTCGGGTTGTCGGGTTGTACGTTTGTTCGGTTGTATATCGCGACTTCTACCAATCGGAATTTGATGGGACTTGTTTTAAAACAATTGGTAAGCGCTTGACTTGCGATGACGTGAGGCGCGTCACGTGTTGCGCGTTCAATTTTTTTTAATTACTTGTTTTAAAAACTTGGCTTGCGATGACGTGACGCGTGTCGCACGTCGCGTGTGACGCGTGTACATTTTTTTTTAAAAAAAAGGTACTTGTTTTAAAACTTGACTTGCGATGAATTGACGCGTGTCACGTGTCGCGTGTGGCGCGTGTAAATTATTTTTATTAAATACTTGTTTTAAGACTTGGTTTGCTATGACGTGTCGCGTGTGGCGCGCGTAATTTTTTTTTTAAATACTTGTTTTAAAACAATTGTTAAGCGCTCAGCTTCCGATGGTGTAATTTTGAGGTTTTTTTATTCATAGGGGTTAGGAGAAAAAAGTTTATTTTAATGTAAAATCTCTTTAAGATAATTCAGTCTTTAGGCTGAATTACAACTATCCATATGGCGACCTGAGAAGCTCGCTTTACTATCTTATATATATATGTATATATAATTTGTGCCTTTTTTTTGGTATTTTTGCACTCAATTGGAAGTGATCTACAATAAAGTTATGGTTGGTGTTCTTCTGGGATTCAAATGTAGAACCAAAGCACTTATGGCTTTTGTCAAAATATCCACATAGTTTTTAGGTACTCCTTAAATCCAAGAACTTAACGAGAACATTCAAACGACTAATGTAGAAGACATTGTTCACACCAGGATGTAAGGATCCACGTATTAAATACGATCTCTGAGGCGCGTTGGAGACGAAAGTCCCACAAAGACTTATTGGCAGAGTTTAGGGATACCTTACTGTATGACATGGGGAACAATTGACTTGATTGAAACATTCAACCACTACTAAGACCCGGAAATGCACTATTTAGTAAGGATGCGCTCACACAAGTCTTTTGGCCTAAATAGCAAAACTAACTGAAAATCCTCCCGGCTGACTACTACGGCAGACAAGAAATAATCTTTTACAATACAATAAAATGTTTACCACATACCCAACAGTTATGTTATGTTATGTTATGTTATGCTGAAACATAAAATTTCCTTTTATCACATTTCTCGTTCCAACACAGCCTGTGCTACCTGGTAGTTACTATCCGCAATAATCGTAAACTCTGATACTCAATGCACATTATACGAAAAATCTGCCTGTAAGGAATTTCGACGTTTAACACATAAAACACGACGTGCAATTTATTGGCACTGCCATCACCACCTTACGGCAAAAGATTGGTAAAAAGCCCCAAGAACAACAAAAAAAAAACAAAAAAAACCTCCATCATAAACTCTCTGTCTGCCCTCCTAGCTCTAACTCACCGAGAAATGGCATAAAATACCAAACGTATTTATTGAATTTAAATCCAAACTTATGCAGCCGAAGGCTTTTATGCGTAAAAAGAACGAAATTCCGGTTCATTTTTACGCGCGGCGGCATGCCTACAAATGAGCGCATGTTAAATAGATGTCTTCTGGCAGAACCGTTATCAACCCTGAGGAATGTCATTTGCGATCTGTTTTAAATTTTTGTTTTTGCTACTACTACAACACAACGTTCGCCATCCTCTGGACATAATCCAATTACCTACGACGATTGCGAACGGTTCGATCATGATAGCCGATCGGGCCGGACGGCCGGCCGGGACATGACTATTCAAATAGTCGCAACATCGCACTGATTTACGTCCATTCAATTCAATTCAATTCATTTTTCTCTTCAAAGCAATGGGCAATTTTCTTCCGTTAGATTGCGAATGACACATTCTCCTTCGATTTGGCCAAAGTCACCGAATCAGATCACTCTGTGCGACGTCGACGTCGACGTCATACTCGTCGTAGCACTGGAACAGCAAATGGAACAAATAAATTGCGATGTCATCACACAAAGCTGAAGTTGAAGTTAAAGTCGAAGCTGCTGCAGAGAGATCTGTGCTTTGGGTGTCTTGTGATCCCCCCTCACTCTTTCATCCACATCCTTTTTTGTGAAATGATCACAAACTGATGAATTACAAAATGTAAGAAGCGAGCAGAGGGACAAAAAAAAAAACGCCCTCCTTTTATACCGCCATTCACTCAGCCATTAGCAAGTGCAATTTTTTGTTCCAACTGATTGCATTTATATGCAGATTCGAGTATAGTAGCGAAAGCCTCCGGCCTGCTGCAGCTCTCCTTCTGATACTGGGTGCGATGATGCGATGTGCCATCATCCTTCCATACTGCATTACTGCATCCAGCATTTCCTCAATAACTTCAATTTGTTGCTTGAACATGCAACGATGGATGGATGGATGGATGGATGGATGAGATGGATCGCGTCGTCGGCTGTCGATCGTTTGCGCGATCCGATCGTAAAAGAATGAAAAACTTAAAGCAAAACCAAAAATGAAAATGCCAAATTGAAACGGAACCGGCATGCCCAGTAGCTCCTCGAGTGCATTTCATCCCGACTGTTGGTAGTACTCTGTATGAGACTGTAGTATATACTGGATGTGTTTACTCTTTTCGCGCGCAACTTAAATAAATCACAGATACGAATCTTCAATCACTTTGGACAAGATCATTGCCAACTGATATTATAATGGGTGGGGATTGGCACTGGTGCTGGTGCTGGTGCTGATGCTGATGCCGATGCTTAATGCTGATGATGGTGCAGCAAGAGATGGTGATGCATCGCGATCGTGATGCCATCTCTTCCACCATCTTTCGACTCGATCTTCATTGAGTGCATCGCGCCGATCGTTAGTGCAACTCTACTACTGCTGCGCTGAGGCAACGATTAGCTGCTGTGATGCATCTTCACTCATTCCAATTATCATCGGGCATGCATGCAAGGCAGAGTTACTTTGCCAGAGATTCAGATAAATTTTGATGACAACATCTCGCTGCTGCTGCAGGGGTTTTACAATTTTTTTTCCTGTGCTTCCTCTTTCTCTTTTTTGGATGCATAAATACGCGAACAATGACAAAGGTTCGCACACACATAGCACTTTGAAGGACGTCCAGTGGTTGGCTTATTTACAAATAAATCAGCTAAAATTTAATGTGCAGATCTAGCTCCGGGCTAGATATAGGTATGGTATAAGGACAAACGATTTGTAATTTTTTTTTTATAGAACAACATTGTCAAGTATGTAATTGGGGCAATTATTTTGAAAAAATGCTGAAAGACAATTCGCAAGTCTTGCTTTTTAAAAATCAATCAAAGTTTTTTGTTCGGTTTTTCGAGTACTGCTTGGGGGGATCAGTATCCAATTTGAATGCAATATTGTAACGTAAACATAATAAGGTACATACAGGGTTGCGTATTTATGGTCACGTTGAATAATAATATTTGGCGCGACAGACCAAGAAATAATCATATACATGTTGTTCGAGTTATATTCTTGCACACAAAGGGGGAGGGGGATCTACAATTTAAAGCCGTATCCGAAAGATGAATTGAGGAGGCTTTCCATTCCATTTTTATTCTCCATTATTACTCTTGGAAGTTCGTAAAACATTCGCGTGATGTGGGACCGTGAAAAAGGTTTTTGCTGCGCCACTGGGCACGCAAATCGGATGAAGAATGAGTCGGGTAAAGACAGACCACTGGGTCGACCTAACCCGAGCCTTGGATAATTAGCGGACAGATAAAAGATCTACGGAAAAGGACAAGTAAGTTGATCTGTAAATGCGGGGAGCCAGTGTAAAGGGCAGCCTGCTTGATCGGCACGGATATTCACTTTCTTACAATTTCAGAATTCATAACGAAAGACCTGGAACATCGTGTGTGCTTCAGCATAATTTCCAGCTACGATGACAACATTCCGCCCATAGAGGTTTAGGAGCGTGATAGATAGTGATAGAGAACAGACGGAACAAAAACCTCCAGTATCTCATAGGTTGCGATACCAATGCATGAATTCTAGGACAACAGTCGCATCAGTATAAGGAGGAAGTGGCTCTTAGAATATCTTATCAGTAGCAGTGTATATATATATTAAATAAAGGCTCTAAACCTATCTTCATAAATTCGATTCGCGAAGAGGTACTTGACCTCACTCTCGCCAGTCCATTTGTCTCCAACTTTGTTGAAAACTGGCATGTGTCCGACGAAGCCTCGATGTCAGACCGTCAACACATACAGTTCGACATACCCGGCAAACTGGTACATGCTTCTTCTAGATACGAACCAAAGTCCACTTACTGGAATCTGTATCGGGGACTTGTCCTCTCTAAACTGTTGCATCTATCGAGTCCACATGGGGCCTTGATAAAGCAGCATACCAATTAAATGATGTGTTGCTTATCATGATCACTGTGTTCCTAAAACCAGCCTGTGTAAACGTAAGGTTTCCTGGTGGAACGACCAGCTGGCAAAAATTAGATGGAAAGTCAGAAAACTCTTCAACACTACTTGCACGAAGAATTGGGAGCAATATACGTTCGCTCGTACAGAGTAAAACTCAGAATTAATTAGGAAATTAGGACATAAGGCACATTGTATTGTCCTGTATTTGCAAAATATTCTAAAGGGACATCTATGAAAAACAGGAAAGTAAAATACAGGACTAATGGTCACCGTAGCTCTATAATACATTCCCATGTCTAGTTTTGGAGTCGCTGCGAAATTCGATCAACTGTACAGATTGTTGATGAAGAATTCTCGCTGCTTTGTCACAGTCGGAAGCAACATGACCGACCCCTTTGAAGTCAAGAAAGGATTTAGACAAAATGACGCGCTATTTCATTAACATCATATTGGAGAGAACTTAGGTCCACGGTAGAGGCACAATTTTCTTCAAGTGCATATGGCCGCTGACGATACATTGATAACATTGGCAGAAGTCAACTAGCTGTCACTGGTACATTTCACAGCATCATCGATGAGAATGCTATTAGCGGTTGATGAGGAAAAGACAAACTTACTTAGAAGCGGTAAGACTATTTGTAACTTAACCGGTAGACTACGTTTCATAACAGGCATGGCTTGAAATTCATTGAAAAACATTTGCTCTACCCATCAACGGTTTTTCCGTCTACACCGTAAGGCTTTACAGAGCATTCATTATGGAGATGATCAGTGAAATAAGAAAAACTCAAATGCCGTGTGGAGATTGCATCGTGAATCTTACCTGGTCCTATTGGAGGGAAGCCGAAAACTCTACCCACTCAACCATTTAATTCAATTCATTTATGATAAACTAACTTAACTCTAAGTCAGTCTAGCCTGTGTTCAATGACTTGTGGGCAAAAAGCAACATTATCAACGTACCAGTGGTTAAGAATTGTATGCACTTGTCTATCATCAGCGGGCTTCAATAGCTGAAACAGGACGCGTTCGGCAAATACACTGTAGATGGCAACAGCTGGAATTCCGCACTTGCATCCAAAAGTTTCTGCCTACAAAAGTGCATTAAACCTAAACAAAATTCCTAAAGTGCGATTAATACCCGAGGGAAGTCTTACGCGTGCATCCGCAGTCCAAACAGAGACACCTGTTTTGCCAAATGGAAAGAAAAGGAACTAAACTAAAAATGGCATTCGGCTCGTTTTGGGTCTTTTGCCTCGACAACATCAGACGAATTGGCACCTCCGATGTATGTAACTCCTTCGCCATATGAGGGAAGAGAACCCCCGTCAAGATCATCAGCACCATCGCGCTGCAACTGCGTTTATCGCCCGTCACATTTCAAAGTGGTCAGCGGTCACAATATCCACTGGACTGGCGTAGGAAATTCTTGCTTTGCAGTCCACGTTGATTGTGATGACGACGACGACGATGATGATGATGATGATGATGATGAGCAGACGACTTCCATCGACGACATTAATGAGTTGCTTCGTGTGCGCGATAAGACGCATGATCGTGTCACTAGATAAGCAAAGATGGGGCAAACAGTTTGTATTTCTAAAAAGACGTTCCGACACTGTAGGTGGTCGCCGGATCGATCGCTCACAGTTGGTTGCATTTTAATTGAACTTCAATCGAAATCAATAAATGAGAAAAGGAAAATACATAAATATTTTGACGAAGAGGAATAAAGGTCGAAACGAGGAACGAATAGAATGCCAACGAGACAAGCTGGCTGGATCAGACATAATGGCGACGCCAACACTTTGATGTTTGTCGATTTGAATTTTAAGTCATGTGCCATGTGCCTGAGCGGGTTTTTTTCTTCATTGGTGCTTCTAATTTTCCAAATTCACAATTCCACCACATAAGTCGGCAGACAGACTGTCTGTGTTGTCCTTTGTGGAAGCAATGATGACTTTAGTCTGACTTTCGATCATTTACATTAAAAGGATCTGTTTGGAATTATTTCTTTATGGTTTTGTGAGAAGAGGCATATTTCGAATTTTTCGACTATAATAGAAAAGTCGATCGGTTTATTCTTTGTCAGTCATAAATTCAAATAAACGGAACTTTTATTTTAAAAAATGCCATAACAGGAATGAATCTTAAAAAGAAACCCAAAAATGTAGAGCATTTATTACAATTTATAGCAATAATCATGGGTGGTAATTTTCACTAATGAAGGCACCGAAAAGTCGATAGAAAATTAAATTTAAATCGAAACTCCAAAAGAAAAAACAGAAAAAGAAAGAAATAATTTAACTTAATGCTTTGTAAGACAATATAATTTATTCTCCTAATTAATTCTCTGTAAGGCTTAGGGAGAATAGTCGTACCTGTCTATGAGAAAGGACGATTTGGAAAATAAGCCGCGATATTTTCATTTTACAAAAAAAATAGCTTGGAAGGCTATGGTGGGAAACGCAACCGCAAGGAAACTGCAGTATAGCTGCCAAGTGGACAAGGTAAATACGCATTTACAGCTGATTTGGGTTTTTTGTATATGAAAGTGGAGCATAGCCCAGGACGCCCAAAATAAAAAGTAATAGTTATTAAGTCAAACTATTCGTGGTTGAAGATTGTGTCCGTCTGGGGTTCAGTCAGCTTCTGTATCCGATGTCGTTATCGATCGATAGCCCGTTTTCTGTAAGTCACTCAGGCTGATGATTAAAAAGATAGCAAGAAGCCTGCATGCTATATTCCTTAAAGTCTTATATTTTTGTCCACAAATGCTCCAACCTTACTTCAGAAAAACTTGTTGTGATACACAATAATTACAAAGAATTAACCATGCATCAAAAGTGAGCGGAACTATTCCAAAGTTCCAAAAAATAAAGTTTATCAGATGACACTCTTCTGAATGTAGAATACTAGTGGCCGGTTCAATTTCAATTGCGGTAGATAAACAATATCGTAAAAAACGTTCTATTAATACCGAATTCTTTAAAATGAGATATCACCCAAAGCTCAGATCCTAAAAGTATACAATCAAATTTAATGATTGTTGCAATACCTTTTGTGACGGGTGTAATCTGGTAAAACCTAGTAACCTACTGAAACTATACAATGAAATTTAACATTTGTTACAATATTTATTCAATAATATACCCAATAAAGTATACAATGAAATATAACGATTGTTGCAATACTTAATGTGAAGGATGTAACCGCTAAAGTATACAATAAAATTTACTGATTGTTGCAATACCTTTTGTGAAGGATGTAATCTGGTAAAACCCACTAAAAGTATACATGGAAATTAACGACTATTGCAATATTTATTCAATGATGTAGCCACTTAAATATACAATGAAATATAACAATTGTTGCAATACTTATTGTGAAAGATGTAACCGCTAAAGTAAATCGTGAAAGATTTAACGATTGTTGCAATATTTATTCAAGGATGTAGCCCCTAAAGTATACAATTGTTGCAATTTTTATTAAAATATTTAACTCTAAAACTATTAAATTTTAGTCGGACCAAAAAAGTTCACCCTCCATGGTGTAGCGGATACCTTAGTAAACTGAGGAGTATGACTAGGTCGATCTTCAACATCTGCTATACCGACAAGTACTGGCAATCTTATAAAGACTGCCTAAGGAGGTACAAGAAGGCCATCCAATAAGCCAAGCGACGCTCTGACGCTGACGATAGCTGGATGGCATCTGCGGCAGAATCCCTGGATCTTCTCACAAATACAAAATTACCCACCAGCAGCTATCAATGCGTAGATAATTTGTAGAGGTTGCATGTTGAGTATCCGTTTTCTTGTGATGTAGTATGCACTACACCACAACAACAACATACACAACATTATAACCCGTAAAACGGTTTCCTCTAAGAAGTTTTTCGGCCTATAAGTCTAGTGGCCTGGATGGCATATAGCCGATTATGATGCAAAAGTCACTGGAGCTGTCGACTTCCTGGCTAATGAGGATTTTTAGAAGCTGTCTCCTACTCAACTATGTGCCCCCAACTATGTCCCCCAAAGCTGGAGAGGAGTTCGGGTGGTTTTCATACCCAAAGCAGGCAGAAGAGGCCATGAATCAGCAAAGGATTTTTTAGTCTCTCAGTCTCTCACTGTTTTTGCTAAAAGATCTAGGCGAATTCTAGATCATCATATCAGGCAACGATTTGAAGTCACACAAGCATCGAAATCTCAACACGCATATCCCAAGGGCCGGTTCACGGAAACCGCCCGGTGCAAGCGATTGAACACTCGATTAATTACAAGCAGTTTATGCTAGCCACCACATTAGATATAGATGGGGCCATCAACAATGTTCACACTGAGGCCATTCAGGAAGCTTTGATCCAGTCAGTAATGGAATCCTTCCTTACCCAATGGATCATATCCGTGCTCGGTAGCAGAATTATACATACATGCCAACCTTGGCAGCTGTAACATTACCAAACGAGTCGGCAGAGGCACTCCCCAAGGAGGGGTCATCTCTGCCTTACTGTGGCTGATTAACCAAATGCTACTAAAACTTGAAGATTATAGGACGAAGGTAGTTGCGTACGCAGATGACGTGGTGATACTCATATCAAACCAGTACATTTCCGTGATAAGTGAAGTTATGGACAGGGCCCTGGGTAAAGTCAGCTCCTGAACAACAAGCTGTGGTCTTGGAGTCAATACTGGGAAGAATGAAATGGTACTGTTCACCACTAAATCCAAAACCGGTGTTTATCCTTTCAAAACTCAATGGGAAAAGGGGACGCCCCCAGCGCCAAATATCCCGGAGTAATCTTAAATAGAAAGCTTAGCTGGAAGGCTAACATAGAGAACATGGCTAAGAAAGCGTACGTTGCCCTTAATGCCAGCAGTAAAACTATCGGCAGGAAATGGGGTCTACAACCAAAGATGGCTCTCTGACTGTACACAGCTGCTGTACGGCCAATTATTACCTATGGATCGCTGGTCTGGAAGCGATCAGCAGAAGTCGACATCACAGGAGCTCTACGGTCTTGTCCCACCGAGGCCCTCAACACCATCTTGCACCTATTACCTCCTGACATATTTATGTTGCGACGTGCAGTGCAGTATGACTTAGAGAATCTGGGTGGTTTGTTACTAGACTATTCTGTGTATTTGTGAAGCTTGAAATTCTATAAAAAGATGGTGTAGTGAGTTTTGGAACTCTAAAGAGACTTAGCCACACTGGAAAGGGCCATTAATATCCTTAGTGTATTGGGCTATCCTGTGATGAATGAACAAAAAACAAGTATGGTGTAAAAACATCTGACATTCGTTACGTACTGGTTAAGGGTAACAAGTTATTTCTCACGTCTACCATAACTAAAGTTACTATACATGAAATGTGGTCAGCAAAATCGTATTCCATTTAAAATTCTCTATTCGGTCGCAGATGGTGGATGACTCGTTTACAAAATTCAAAATGTTTATTTTATTTATTTAAATCATAAAAAATAAAAGCGAACAACTGATATAATAATATTCGGCGCTACAGTCCGTTGCGGTCCTAGGCCTAGCTTCTCGCGACCATTTGTGTTGTGCGGGTATATTTTTGGACACAAATGGAAGGGACATACAAACGACCGGATCCAAACGGCGAATTGAGAAGCTTTCCGTGACAAGTTATTAATCGCGGAACGTTTGTCACCCAGTCGCGAGAGTTGGGAGACCGTGGAAAATACTTTTGGTGTTACTAGGATTCGAACCACGAATCCCTGCTCAGTAGCCATGCGCTTTTCCACTGAGCCACGGCACCCACCAATATGGGAAATCTTTATCAAAAACCAGAATTTGTAGTTCCAGAGGACTTGGCCAAACAACGAAAAACTACAAAGAATCTTTTGAAAAGAGATTTTCTCTTTCTGATTCTAGAAATCTTCATTTGTTGAAACCAACTCTTCCGCTAATCCGCTAATAATTGGCGACAAGAAACACATTGATTTGAGTCTTTTCAGTTTTGAGTCAGCTGAATTTTGATAAACCTATCGGCTCGATAATTGTGTGTGCGTTTTTCGTTTGTTAGGCCTGGTACTATAAAGGAAACCGGAACGATTCACTGTCAAGTTGCTGGTCTTCAAGAAAAACATCAACTAGTTCCTAAAGTACCGAATTGTCCAATAGAGATTCCAAGAATTGAATTGAAGGCTTATTTGCGTCATTATTTGTAATATTTGCTTGGTCAAGGTTTTTGTAGTTTTCCCTGACCATGATCCTTTGAATAAAGCAAATAAATGGAAACCGGCTACAAACGTGAGGAATGCGATATATTTTAAGTTAAATTCCTTCAGTTTTTTATTTTTAATAAGGGGCTTAACCCACCTAATTGCCGTGGCGCAAGTCATTCAAGGGGAGTTCTTCATTGGCAATGAGTCACATAAGGTCACATAATGATTTCATTTATTATTGTCAATAAATAGATTAGGCCAGGTGACAAACAGATAGGAATTACAGTACATAAATAGGTGACCGCCTGGAAAAATTAATGGAGCATACAAAATGCTTGCTTACGATAAGTAACAATGACCGATCGTCAAACAACATAAAAGGGTTCTGATCGTGTCAAAGATCTTTAGTTTTTCATTTATTGTTAAAGTTCACACACAACCTTAACTTCGTCATAGCAGGGCGCCAAATAATCCCCAGCCTAAATGCATAAATTAATTACAAATTTAATCGATTGTTGCACTCCGCTCACAGCAGTTCTCCCACCATTCGCCAGTGCATTGGATTATTGACAAAACATTGATGTGACGACGCGAATTGCAGGTCGTCCTCCATGCAACCAGCACGCACCTACATCGAGAAGAGGAAGAATAATAGCCCCTTTCTGTATTATTCACACCAGCAACCAACAACAACAGTGCAAGTTATTATGGAATTCATTATAAAACTCATTTTGATGACATTTCAAAATGTCTAAAATGTAAAATATGGTGCAGGCCGTTTTTTCTCGTTCAGATGCATTGTTCCCTTGTTGAGCGAGCACTGAATTTCATGAATAGGAGACCCCGGCGCGTAATGTTCGGCTGCAGTGTAAATAAATTTCATTCACCTAATGGACGGCGGCACTGCACATCAACATCATGTTTCACGGTGCTTTTCTATTCTACCCGAGAAAAAAAGAACATAAAAAATTCTGGAATCAATAGAACCTGTCTCTGCGATGACCAACAACAGACAGCCGGTTCTGACACTTTTCAAAAAACCAATTAACTTTCGGACAAAAGCGAGGTCGAGTTAAGGCGGAAGAATGCAATGTGGCATGATGATGACCTAACTTCAACCCTTTCTATGGTTTACACAAGAGTATGAACGCTTCTATTATGCTCTGTTATGTGATCAAATCGTTCTATTCGACTGCACGTGTTATTTTTCTCGTATGTATGGAAAATAATTTATGTTCGTTTTTGTGTATTTGCCCAAATTTTAAATTCATTTAATGATGTCACACATAAAAAAGCGATTAAATGTTTAAATTATGGATTAAGGTACGACCGCGTGTTGTAGGGCATAGGGCATTGTCAAGTGGATGTGTTGTCGGCGCCCTGCCTTTGTTAGACAGTGTCATGTTGCATACAAGGAGTGTGGGTCAATCAACATGTTTAACGGGCAACGGTAGAGCTTGCTGGGCATCCGCACAATTTAAATGTCAATTGAATTACATTCAAAGGGACATGTATCGAGATTTTATTTCATATTCAAAATATAGTTTGACGGAATCGTTCAATTTCTTCACAATTTTCACTGTTTAAGAAAAGTTTAGTGACCAAAATTAAAAAGGAAACATCCTGCTTGCAACAGGTACCACATTTAGATCAGAAGTTGAAGCTGAACTTCCTATTCCAGCGGCTTGCAGACATCTGGAGAATACAGAAATTGATGATGCTATCATAAATTTTGAGATTACAGTGAATTCAGCCATTAATCGGCAGAAAACAATTCGCACTAGCAGGGATCGCTTCCAACACTTGCCTGAGCATATACAGGCCATATATGCTCACAAGCAACGGCTTACCTGCCTGTACTTTCGCAACTGCGTTGTACAGTTAACATGTGTCGTCAAGCTGTGCGGTGGTTTCAGGAAGATGAACTGACCAAACGGCTCCAGGACATCAAACCAGGCCCTGATGCTTTTAGGAAGCTGAACTCTCTGGTTGAAAAGCGTATTTCCATTCCAGAGATTATCACCATTGAAGATCGAACAGTATCCAGCGCTGCTGAGAAAGCGGAAGCCTTTGCCTGCCATTTTGAAAGGAGCTTTACGGACCGACTACCAACGCATCTTCCAGATTTCTTGGAAGAGGTCGAAAGTCTTGTGGAAGACACCACTTCTCCAGGAAATACTATAGTGCAGTTAAGTGAAGAAAATCGCGCCAACGCACCCGTAAACGTCGATATGTTTACCGGAACAGCTGTTGTCAATGATTTGATTATGAGTGGAAACTCTAAAAAATCATCAGGCACAGATGGGATTTCTACCTTTTTCTTAAAAAGTTACCGGGTATGGCAATTTTGATGTTAACCATCATTTTCAACAATTGCCTAAACAATGGCTACTTTCCGGACAACTGGAAGGTGGCCAAGGTAGTACCAGTACCCAAGAAAACTGACCGCTCCAGCGTAACTGGTTACCGTCCAATAGCTCTACTGTGTTGTATCAGTAAAGTATTGGAATCATTGATCCGTAAAAAAAACAATACGTTTTGTACGGAAAGAAATCTTATTCCTTCCTTTCAGTACGGTTTCCGAGAGAAGCACTCTACGCTGCACCCTCTGCTGAAGCTTCACAGTGACGTCACTAAAGGACTGAACGTCAAAAGTAGTACAGTGGCCTGTTTGCTAGACATCGAGAAAGCTTTCGATAGTGTCTGGATAAACGGGCTACTGTACAAGCTTATTAGTTTTGGTTTCCCCAATTATATTGTAAAAATAATTAAAAAATTTCTTTTTAACAGGGTCTTCTTTGTACAGGTGTACGACCGCCCATCGACAAGGAAAAGGATCAAAGCCGGAGTTCCTCAAGGTTCCAGACTTGGACCAGTCCTGTATAGCATCTTCACGGCGGATCAACCCACAAATACAGCCGAAGCTGCCCGAAGAGTGGAGGAACACCTCAGAAATCTTTGGGACTACTACCTGAAGTGGGGACTAAAGATCAACGCCAATAAAACGGAACTCATCTGCTTCCGAGTACCAGCAACCGAAACAAGGATAAGAAAAATCGCAAGCCGGTGCAGAACCTTAAAAAGCACCCTTCCGGATAACACAACAATAAACACCAAGTCAGAGACTAAGTACCTGGGAATCAACTTTACTGAGAGGCTCAAGTTTAACTCTCACATCGACAAAACAATGAAAAAAGCGAACTACGCTTTTCATTTGGTGCACCCGCTACTTAAAAGACGAAACGCCGCTTAATATTTTTCATTCTTATTTTATTTTAAAATTATTGTTTAAAATTTAATTACCTTAAAAATAAACATTTAGTAGATTAAGTAATAAAAAATATTGTTTAAAAATAAACAATACCAAAAAAAAAGACAATGTAAATACGTCGGGCCCCTTTTGTTGAGCCGACACATATTAATATTAGTTATAAGTTTAGTTTTAAATCAAAATTGTATATTACTGAAATGTTTAATAAAAATATCTTAATCTAAAACAGGTACCACATTGGAACTATTGTGTGATTACTATATGTATAATAAATATATTAAACAAAGCAAATTTTATTCCTTTGAATGAGTGTTACATATGTATATTTCACGGTGCACCAAATTTTTTTAAACACGTCCAGTTCGCCATTCTGTACAGGGTGACATGATTAGCCGACTTCCTAAGCAGGAAAATATATTTTTTTTCCCCCATTTATTAATTACAACTGAGAATGTGCTCATCTAGCAATTTATCTTTCAAATTTTTACAAATTTACATTTCTATATACAATTCTAATTATACAATTGTTGGGGTGAAACCCAATGGTTAGTCCCATAATTAGTTAAACCTATTTAAAATACTAATTTTAATTTGGTATGTCTTTATGGCCTTCTTTTAAAGACAGGGTTATCTATCATATGGCGAATATGGGGGTTTCCGTGTTCCTGGAGCCTTATTTCGTGTTTGGCGGCATGCTTTTTTATTTCATCTTTGATGTATTCCATCTGTAGGTCCCTGTGAAGGTCTTCATTGCTGGTGTACCACGGAGCATTTACGATGCTACGAAGAGCTTTGTTTTGAAACGTCTGTATCATTTTGGCGTTTGTTTGCTTAGTACATCCCCAGAGTTGAATACCGTAGGTCCATATCGGCTTCAGTATTTGCCGATATAGCAGTAGCTTGTTGTGAATTGTAAGCTCAGAGCCTCTACCTATGAACCAATACATTTTTCTGAACTTAATGCTGAGTTCTTCTTTTTTCTTTTTGACATGCTCTCTCCACTTGAGCTTGGCATCGAGGATCATGCCGAGATATTTAGCTTTGTTTGCATATGGCACCGGTCGTGAGTTAATTTCTATCGGTAGATGGGAAGCCTTTTGATATGTAAAGTTAATATGCGTGGATTTCGTCTCATTAAGTTTGATTCTCTAGCGCTTAGTCCAGTTACAAACCGCATTGGTAATCTTCTGGAGTTTGCTCGTTGCATCAGCGACATTAGTTCCAATCGCCATGATTGCTGTGTCATAGTTGCTTCATTTGTTGTTGGAATATCCCTTGTATATAATTTATACAGGATTGGTCCTAAGACACTCCCCTGCGGGACACCGGCAGAGATTTTCTTTAGTTCGGAGTATTCATCCTCATATTTCACTCGAAAATGTCTATTGAATAAATAAGATCTTAGTATGGCATAGAATTGTCTCGGCAGATCTCTATGCAGCTTGAATTCCAGTCCACTATGCCAAACTTTATCGAATGCTTGGGCGACGTCCAGAAATATGCTGGAGCATACTTTTTTACGTTCTAGCGTTCTTTCAATAATGTTGGTTATTCTATGCACCTGTTCAATTGCAGAGGAGTGCTTTTCTCTGAATCCAAATTGATGTGGAGGAATTAGTTGTCGTTCCTCAATTATTGGTTTAAGTCTTTTTAATAATAATTTTTCAAAAATTTTGACATAATTGGCAGCAATAAAATTGGCCTGTATGATTTTTTATCGTTAGGTGGTTTATCACGTTTTGCTATCATGATTACTTCTGCTACTTTCCATTGCCACGGAACATATTTTAACCGAAAGCTTGCATTGATTATGTGTAAAAGCTTACGAAATTCTTTAGCTGGTAGGGCCTTAATTATTTGGCAAGTAATCAAGTCATACCCTGGGGCTTTTTTTATCATTCATGTTGGTTTTTACTTCTTCTTTTAATTCTTTGAGAGTAACTGGGCGTATATCAAAATCATCAACCTTGTGGATTGACATTATATTTTCATTGGCCGTTTGTCTTGGTAGAGGTTGGAAGGTATCCTCGAGATAATCCGCAAACAGATCAGCCTTCTCTTTAGGACCTCTTGCCCAGGTTTCATCTTCCTTTTTAAGTGTGGAGGCACTTGCATTTTGGGTCTTTTGAGTCCCTTCGTCGCCTTCCACAGCGAATAATCAGAATTTTTTTCATCAGTTAAGCTAACTAGATATCTGTTGATTGATGCATTTTTAACTTCTTTAAGAAGAGATTTGAGACTGTTACCTAAATTGTTAAGAATTGTTTTGTTCTCCGGTGTTCTTGTTATTTTCCAGGTTTTACGTGCCCGTCGTTTTTCTCTTACCAACTCTCTAACTTCCATTGGGTAGGATATGTTAAGCTTCTTCTTATTTTGTATAATATAGAATAGAAATTAAAAGCCCATGAAGCTTGCCTGACTCAAACCTAACATTGGTTCCGGAGCAGTAGGAGCATCAGAAGAACCACTTCTTGCAAGTGCATCAGCAAATTCATTTCCTTTTATTCCTGTATGTCCCGGAACCCAAATAAGAGTGATCCATCTCTGAAATAGAGTTCAGTCTGAACAATCTTCGAATTTTCCTTTGCAATTTGTTTAGTCTCAGTCATTTTCCGACAAGTTCTTGGCCACCAACAACGGTTCGATATTATGACTGATAGAGGGTTTTTTACAGGATGACGAGACTATTCAAAGAAATGTTTGAACAAAGAAGAATTTATACTAATTTCCAGGAGGCCACGACAAAACTCTGGTTGTAGAGCCAAATATGATGACGATGACCATGACGATCATGATAATTTCAAAAGATAATTATCATTTTCTTTAATGAACTACAGTAAAGTTAAATGGAAACGTACAGGTCATCGAAGCATTAGTTGAAATAGAAACCAATTTTAAAAAATTAGGATTTACGTTAAAAATTACTTTGAGTTAGGTGCTAAAGACATAATAAGTGATTTAAGTTAAGCTTTGGGAAATTATATAGATATTTGAATTTTAATTGAGTGCCTCAAAGTTACCTTGTAACACCAGTACTTTTTCTTGTTCTTCATTACTTAAAGTGACTTGATCACTTAAGTTCGAGTAACGCTCTTAGGAGAAGAGATGTCCTTTTCTATCAACAACAATTTGAATTATTGCCTGGAGGAGCTTCTCAAGTAAGCTATCGACATAGAAACCATTACTTTAACTCAACAAATCAGGGGAAGATACTAAGATTTAATTCGATAATTTCTGTGCCTTTTGCCAATATACATTTGGTTTTGAAACTTATGGATAGTCAGTCAGTTCATAGTCAGATCATTGGTAGGTTTCTTATTAATAAATCGAATTGCCTTAAAAGCGGCCAGAGAATAACTAACAACGTCATCGTGCAACAGTTCCAACAAAGGCGAATTAGCATTTTTTTATAACTACTATTTTTATTTATTATCAGCTAATAAAAGGTTGAAGAAAAATGAAAACGCTCCGACTTAGTTATGACAATCCCAATCCCATTGTTAAGCCGAATGACAAGTGGCCCATTTCCTAAGTAGTCATCCTATTTTGAATATGCTTATAACTGAAAAAATTATTACTCTATCTGTCATTCTCAATTATTTATAAGCTGTTTATCTTATAGCCTCGAAAAATGTGCTCCTCCCACCGACCCTTTTCAAAACTGCCCAATAGCGGCGCTCGAACAATTTAAATTACAAAAGTTAATCCTGAATTAGTGATCTTAGCATTCGGCATACACTTCGACTTAGTTCCTGTTGCCTGTCAGCGGCTGAGAAAGCGTTAATTGTCTATGGACTGCATGCAGGTGCATTGCGTAGACAAACCGTAGCGCAGTGTAATAAATTTCCAGCTTAGTCTCATCGAAAGCAACGCCAAGAAACAATAGCGCATGATTCAGCAGTCAGTCAGTAGTTAGAGAAGTGAACGTCAAGTTGAATACACACTAGAGTGGGATATGGAGATGGAGAAGGGTTAATCAAAATGTCTGCATTGCCCGCCGTTCAGCAGTCGCTTTGATCTTGATGATTTAATTATTCCTGCACCGCCGCACAGTTAGTGTAAGAGCAATGAAAACGAATAATATGGCTTTATAGCTGCTAGTGTATCTGCCCATTCGGCCGTCCGCTCGACCGTTCATCCACCAAAAGCGTAAAATTTATGTTTCCTAAAATGTAAGCTGTCAGGTGATAATTTATTCAAACATTCGGATATCATGCATACTCATTACGAAGGCTGCTGGAGACTCTTGCTGGCCAGATTGTTGATTTTGTCTATGCTCCGTTGTGTTTCTGTGTCGTGCACACGTTGAATACATAGAAGTTTCAGGCGCGAGATTGTCTTAGGCCCTTCTGACCACATCTTGAAATTTATATAGAACTCACAAAGCACGATGCCTGATACAGGGTTTGTCTAATGATATGCGCCGATCGTCTATCGTAAAGGCCTATCTCGTACTGTGGGACTACTAACAGAAAAATTTCCTCAGAAATGTGAAACAAAAAAAAATTGATTTTGACAAATTAAGCAAATCGATTGATTATCTTTTACACCAGATAGTAATGGGTTTTTCATTGGGAAAGCCCAGTTTTAAAAAAAAAAAATAAAAAAGATTATTTTGGAGATATCAAAAATAAAGAACCATCAAGTCAATTATTATGAAATGTCCTTCACGGAAACGGCTACATGAGTGAATGCTCTGAACCTCGTCATAATTGTTTTGCATAAGGGCGGTAAGCCGGAAATTTCTCGTTAGATTTTGGTTGTGAGATCAGCTAAAGTCTCTGGCTTATTGGCATTGACGTTGACTCTAGCACCAAAGAAAAAAGTCCAGAGACGTTAAATCGAACGAACGAGTCAGCCAATTCTGGATATGAAACGATCACTGAACTTCGACTTCAATGACTTGATTAGATATTAAAAATAAAGAACCATCAATGTCAATTATAATGAAATGTCCTTCACGGAAACGCCTATACGACTGAATGCCCTGGACAAGCTGGCAATTTCTCGTTAATGAGGTTCTGAGATCAGCTAAAGTCTCTGGCTTATTGGCATTGACGTTGACTCTAGCACCAAAGAAAAAAGTCCAGAGACGTTAAATCGAACGAACGAGTTAGCCAATTCTGTATATGAAACGATCACTGAACTTCGACTTCAATGTCTTGATTGGATGACCAGCAGCAGTGTAAGACTGGACACGGTCTTGTTAAAACCATTTAAGCACCAAGTCAACCTTTCACAATTTATCTATTTTTGTGATAAATCAGTCAACATAGTCCGGTAGAGATCTCCAATGACTGTGACTTTGTTACCACCCCCATTGAAGGAGAAGTACGTATACCGCTCTTGCATTAAATCAAAAGCAAATAGTAAAAGCCTTCCGGTTCCTGACTTTCCTAAATGCGACAATTTTGCTCATTAACGAAGCCGTTGAGTCATAAATGAGCTTGATCGCTGAAGATCGAAGTAAATGGGGTTCCCGAATTCAATCAATGAAGTGACGTCGCAGGTGATGGTCGCTTAGCTTCAGTTCTTGAGTTTAAACGGTTTTATAGAAATGCATGCCCGAGCCTTTGCGCGAAATTGCAAAAATTAACTGGTCACAGAGATGGCCAATTCCTACAATTCTACAAATTTGGAACCTAAATTTACACTCTCGGTTGCAGCTTCAATATTCTCGGCACTCATTGCGTTTTTTTCCTTGTATTGACACAGTAACATCCTATTCGTTTCGTACGACGACCGAAAATTGGAGTTAGCGCATCAGAACGTGAGCTTTGATAACGAATTTGGATAGTACGCGAACACTGTTGAAGCGAGCAATTTCTTAAAATTAAACGGCAATTATAGACGAGTTCAAACGTCAAACAAAACGCCGCTACTATTTTCACGCATATCTGAGAAACTCTATTCGAAAAATGGGGCGTCCCAATTGAACCGCATCACAAGTCTCTGAGATGTTTCTTTATACTTTGCATTACAAATTTGGCTTAGGTCCGGTCAAGTCAAGTAATAAAGAGTGTAAGGATGAAGGTAACGAATGGAACACAATATCCGATAAATAGCCGCTTAGTGACTGATGGTACTCGTTGGTCCTTTTGACGAAATTTTCGATAACTTTTTGGCATAGTGCCAGCTCAATTTCATCAACGGTCGGCGCTTCGAATCTCGTCTTTCCGTTCAGAAATTGTTTTTGGGTAATTAGCCAACTCCGTTTGTTTCAAAGGACACCAAAGATAGAAATCCAACGGCGTCAAATCGCACGATATTTGTGGCCAATTCATATCGCCGCGGCGCGAGATAACTCTCCCTTCAAATTTCGTCTTCAAAAATTCCATTGTTTTGTTCGCTGTGTAGCAGGTTGCGCCGCCCAGTTGAAACTACATGTCTTAGAGATCAATTTCAACAATTTGAGGCCAGAAGAAGTTGTTTATCATCATACGGTTACAAACGCCGGTAACCACATTCGAAGAAGAACGATGCAATCACACTGCCAGCCGAAAATACGCACCAAAAAGTGGCTCCTTAAAGGATCACTCTTGGATTCTCAACTTCCCAAATGCGAGAATTCTGTTTGTTGACACAACCATCATCAAGATCGAAATGTGCTTTATAGGAGATGTGATTTTCTTCGAAAAAACACCATTCACTTGTTGTTGCTCTAAGATCCATTCTGTGAATGTTCAGCGCTGCGCATAGTTTGCTAGCTTCAAATGTTGTGCTAACTGAATCGTGTAAGCATGCAAATGCAGATCTCTGGTCAAAATTCGCTGTAAATTGCTTCATGGAAGTCTCAATTGTTGAAAACGATGGTGAATCGAGGTGGAAGGATTCTGGGCATTAGACCGAGGTGCAAAAATACGGGCATCTCTCTTCTGCATTTCAACTGAAGCCTCAAATTTCTCGATTAATCACACCAGTCTCAGTGATGCAGTGGTTAAAACTATTGTCTCCTACTCGGAGAACACCAGGTTCGATTCCCGGCGCGTCCAAAAAACGGAGGATCACCGAACTGATCATCTAGATTTCAAGTACACATGATACGATACTCTACATGTGATATACAGTTTCCGTATAGTGCCGTATTCATATGTACTTTTGAGTTGATGTATGAAGTTATTTAGATGTAGAGCCATCATGAGCACAAAATTCTAGATTGTGAGTGCTCGGGTATGAACTCAACTTCACCCACCACTACACTTTACTTCTTCTATCAAAATGTTTCTAAGCCCACGCTGTGCCTAGACAATTTAAAGGTGCGAATCCCTTGATCCGTGCGCTAATTAAAAAAAAAACACTGTATGGCGATGTGTTATCGTGACCGGAAAATACACGAAATGTTCGAACCCTCCCCTTTTCATACCTTCTATGCGTTGTGCGTCCGTACATGACTAGACCTCAATGACAGTTGTCAAACAACAATTCTGTATTACCGACTCAAAAAAATTAAGCGCTAAATTCAAAATAGGCGGACTTAACGAGAACTTGGAAAAAAGTTTTCAATCAATACCTTAGGTAGATATATAACATTTTTCACTTTTATTTTTATCTCCATATCTGTATCACAATCTCTTCTCTTTGTCTTAACATCGCCTTGCATTTTGCCACACTCCACACTCACCTCAATTGTTTGCATCAGAAGTTTCTGGTATTTGCTCCACAGTATGTTTCATGCTAGATTGTGTACGATTTGTTGCGCCTAAAACGCACATTAATTTCATGCGTGCGCTTTCAAAAAAAAAAAAAAAAAAAAAAAAACAGCAACAACAGAAAGAAAAATCAAGCAACCTGTGAATTTTGTAATTCAGCTGCTGCTGGCAGCTATTTGAAATGAAACACAAAATTAATTAGTTTCTGTAGCGCTGTGCCGTAGTTTAAAGTTTTCCACTTCGTCTCCGGCGCGTTTGTTGGGTCTCTCACAAGCTAAGTAATTTACATATTAATTGTTTTGTGAACAAAAAGATCGACAAGCAAGATCCGAGGTTATACGAATACATTACATACAAAAAACTAACATACTCTTGAGGCTTGTTGTGGACGACATCAGGCGGACACGGCACCTGATGTTGCGTGTGCGTAGCCCATTGCGTTCTAAGCAAATAATTTCAATTTAAATTCGAATTTTTGAAATTATAAAACAAAAAACTGCTTATAACAAAGAACAAAGATACAGCTGCTGTGTGTGAAAAAAAAAATTAAAATTCTTTCAAAAAATTCCAACAATGCGCGCTCATTGGTCAACCTGCTGGGTATGGTATGCAAATAATTAAAATGCAAATTACCACAAATGAATAGAAATGCCTTAAAGAAGGGGCGGGACATAGTTTTTGTTGCTGTTTAGCATACTATACCATGGTTTATTCTGTCTGTAAAAGGTTGGAACAGTACAACCGAGGCAAATTGTTGTCCATCCAACCAAGTATGAATTTTTGTGTTTTCTGCCAACACAGAATACAACGGACAGATGGACAGTCAAACAATATCCAAATAAAGCCACAATGTTCTAATTAAAATCCAATTTTGACGTTTTCGAGTTTCCAGTAGCCGGCAACTAATGAGGCAACAACGTGGATAGCAGTGGGTGCGTTTCGATACTGGCGACCTGCGGAATGGGTTCTCTAAAATCAAACAACTTTATGAATTTGTCTACCGTAACGTTACATCAAACAACGATTGACATCAAACGGGAAATAGTTGCGGCTATCTGATATCCGTATAGGATTCGCAAACGAAAGAAAAAACCACAAAATGTACGATCCTTGCGCGGAATTTTGCTATGGCCAGTTGTTATCTGCTTTGTTATCTGATTAGTAGGTCCTGGCTATTAGAAAGAATAATTTTTAGATCAAAGTTAGAACCGACATACTAATATTGGATGGATTGAATGAAAGGACACGACAAACGGATGTAAGGCAGACAACAAACCATTTAAAAGTGTGCTGAAGGACGATGTACGTGCGTCTAGCAGCACTATAAGGCTGTTGTTACAAACTTACAAGCCAAACATTATATTCCTTATAGCCGCGGTTCCCAATCTTTTTTAGTCGCGGAGCCATTTTCAGGTGAGAAATTTCTTGCGGAGCACTTCGTTGCACTTATGCTATTTTTCGCAGTTATGTAGAAAATGCAATAACTGGTGTTAATATAATATATTTTATTAAATTCAAGAAAACAAGTAACTTCAACAAACAAAAAAAAATAATGTTAATTTAAGAAAATAAGGAATTCAATAATATTATAAAATTATATATACATAATAGTATTTCAATAAAAAGCTCAGAAAGTTCATTCTAGTGAGAAGGGTGTGCCTGTTTAGTTCTGCAACATGCTGGTATATCTGGTTGAATTTGGGACAACTGCAACCGAATATATGGCCCTGCATCGAGACGGGATCTACATTTTGTTTTGGTTCCAACGTAGGCGGAGAATCCTGACTCGCACATGTATGTATGTTGTTGCAAACGGAATAAGAATTATTTTGGCTTTATCTGACAAAATTTTGAATTCGTCCTTTAACATACACCAGAATTCTGATAAAGACTTCTTCGTTTCAAAATTTGCCTTTATCGAAGAATCTGATGTCAAATCAATCGAGCACTAAAATTGCAACGATGTCGGAGAAGCTGGCTTTTCCAACGCGTATAGGTCTGCAACCCACATATTTTCTTCAATATTTGAGTGGTATTCTTTGGGAAAATACTAGTGGAAGCTTTCGAGCAAACTTAGCAGGTGGACATGAAACTCATTTAAAATATCGTCAGGAATGTCCAAATCTATTTCCTCTTTACATTCGTTGATCATTGGGATTTAGATTTTCTTTTTAAATGCTTTTACTTTGGTCGTGATTTGATAAAGTTGATTATTTTAACGCTTTCGTCTAAGACCTCTTTCAAGGACAGTGGAATTTTTTTAATTGCAAGGGCATGGCGGTGTAGAACGCAATGACTACTGCTGCATTCTTTCACATTTTGTTTATTTCTTGAAACGGCACCGGACGTTTTTCCAGTCATGGCCTTGGCACCGTATGTGCACAGATCCACGCAGTTAAGCCATGGGATGTCATTGACAATGAAGAAATCGTCTATTAATTTAAAAATTTCAGCACCAGTTGTTGTAGTTTTCAACGACTTGCAGAAAAGCAGATCTTCTTGAAAGGACTGTAGGTATTGGTAGCGCACAAATACTATTAAAATGGCTAGCCCTACAACATCCGTTGATTCATCCATTTGCAGCGCAAATTTTGTGACTTTTATTCGCGAAAGTAAAGTAGCTTTGACATTCTCTGCTAAATCTCCGATTCTTGGTGATATTGTGTTATTTGACAAAGCAACGGTGTCAACTAACTTTTTGGCCTTTTCACCCAACATACACTCAACAATGTACTTAACGCATGGCTTTATTAAGTTTTCAGCGATTGTATGGGCTTCGCCAGTTTGCGCAACTCGGAAACTCACTAAGTAGGACACCATCAACGCGTTTTCGTTTACGGTCTTTGAGTGGTCGGTAATAATTGTTTGAGATTTTGTAAGTTCAGTATACTTCCTTTTAAAGAAAATAGTCGGTTTGCTTTTGCAATCTGGATGAATCCCCTCAAAATGACGTTTCATTTTTTCTGGAAACATCGAACTATTCGGCAACACTTTGCCGCAAATTACGCATTGGGGTTTGTTGTCACTTGTCTCAGCAAATCCAAGATTTAAATATGTATCATGGTACTTTCTTTTTACTGTTTTTTTTTTCTCTGTAGCTAGTACTAGCCATTGTCTGCCTCAAAAACTTTAGAAAGTTCTGACACCGCTGTCTCCATTGCGTCATTTTCCTTCGCACTAGAATTGAAAAATATATAAAACAAATGGTTTTGTTTGGACATACATATGTACCTATCAGTTGCTGATTCTTTAGTAACTGATGGCGGTGCTATTAAGGAGTTTTCAGCGGGTTCGGACCCAGACATTAGCCAGCGTTCTATTCTATTATTTTTGATTTCTCGGTTTCACGTCAATAGATCCACAAAGTCACGTTAATGTACAAAAAACAAAAAAAAGTAAAAATCACGCACTAAAAGCAAAGTATTCATTTACTACACCACAGTACGATTCGTTTTAATGAATACCGATCGAACAAAAACTGTATTTATTTCTGTTTGGGATTGTCCCTTTCATAATCCCATACCATACATAATCCCAATCACATTCCGCCGCGGAGCACTTGGATATTGTTCGCGGAGCACCAAGTGCTCCCCTGAGCAAACTTTTGGAAACTGTGCCTTATAGCATAATGTTCGGCTTGTGTTTATACGGGTCATACACAAACATACTAAAGTTAATAAAGCAAATAAATAAATAAATTTAAACTCTTCATGTGTAATCTCTAATAACCAAAAGTATACTGAATTCCACTGGCTCTGGCACTGGGTTAAAAAAATAAAAACAACTCCAGTCGTAAAGCCGCGCAGTACGCAGCGCACCAGCGCGTACAGTATGCCGTGATCGAATGCCGCTATATGGGATGATTTAAAAAAAAAATATATATAGGAGCCCACCGACCCTGGGGTCCGATCAATACCGATTGTCATGTTAACAAACACAGAGCACAAGCGATTAGAAGCTTAAGCTTTAAGAAAAAGTGGCCAGATCTGAAAACAATTGACAGAAACACAGAACGGGGAAATTACATTCGCAAAAGTCTTCGCGGTGGCACAGTCGAGAGACTGCGGCTGAAAACGACTATGACATTCCTAGTCATGGCGAATCATCTGCCAAGTTGCTGAGAGTGAAAAGAGAATTGTAATTCAGAAAGTCAAGCAAGTAAGGGAACTTCAATAACGAAACAATGAAACACATCCTCGAAAAATGTGCCGAGCCTCGTGCTCATATCTGTGGAAAAAATTGACATCATGTCTCTGGCTGTCTCAAAGGGCCTTGCAAAAATTGGAAAAGCAATAACAAAACTAGAACAAATTGTCAACTTAAATTCAGGAGAAATGGCCACAGCACAAATTACATCACAGAATCAAGTCAGAGTGAGTACTCAGGAAATGACAGTGAAAACATCTTTCATATAGCTCCAGCCAGTCGCAACAAACAGAATTACTGATAGACGTTGTACTATGGACTGAGATCCTGGCGCTTCTCTTTGCATCATTAGTTCAATTTCTGGTCAAATGTCGGACCTCCACAGTTACACAAGGGTCCACAATTAAAAACGTGGAAAACGGACCCTAGGAAAAAGTATGGTTTTTAAGCGTCTTTTGGGAGTCTTTCTAGGTGTCTTTTGATGGTCCTTTGTAGGTCTTTTGGGGGTTTTTGGGTCTTTTGGTCTTTTCCGCTTCGTTGTCGATTCGCTCTTTGGCCTGCGACCGACTCGAAATTGATGAGGATTTTGCTCAAAAAATCATCATTTCCGACGATGCGCATTTCCATCTCGGTGGGTTCGAAAACAAACAAAATTGTCGCATTTGGGGATCGGAAAATCTACAAGGATATGTGGAGAAGCCAATGCATCCATTGTGTGTTACTGTTTGGTGCGCCTTGTGGCGTGGGGCCGTATTTCTTCGAAGATGAGGCCGGCGCGACTGTTACGGCCAATATTGAAGCAACCATTGCCGAAATAGAACCGCACACAATCCAGAATGTGCTCAGAAATTGGACCGACCGAATGGAGTAAGCCAAGGCCAGCCGCGGCTCCCATTTGAATGAAATCATTTTCCATAAATAACCACGAGAATTGTTCTTTCAAACAAAAAAATCAATTTGGAAATATATTAAGCCGTTTTTGTTTTATTAAACTTTTAAATCTGAACTTCTTATTTGGACGTTATAGTGCGAGCTAGAAGCTTGAATCAACCAATTACTTGCAATCTAACGAGCAATACGTGTCCCTTTTTGTGGAGTATGGTTCATTAGTTGTGTCTTTGGATATTTCTAAGGCTTTTGATAGAGTATGGCATATTTGTCTTATTAATAAGATTCGTGCGCTCAACTTACACACCTCTCTCATTGCATGGATTGAGGATTATTTATGGAACCGCAAAATAAAAGTTGTATTGAATGGTTTTTCATCATATTCGCATGGGATCAATGCTGGCGTTCCTCAAGGGTCATCCTTATCGCCTACACTATTCATAATATATGTCAATGACCTGTTGTCTTCTACAACCTGTGATATACACTCATTTGCTGATGATACGACGTTATCGGCTTCCATGATTCGCGTGAATTAATGAATTATGCAATTCTGTCGGACATTCAAGTCATTCTTGATTGGGTGGAATTTAACCATTTCCCTTAAGATGTTAGGTTTGAAAGTTTCAAATGAACTTTCCTGGAAGGTACCTACATATTTATGAAATCTCAAAAAGAGCGAGCCAATGCTTGCGCTTCATAAGACGGTGTAACTTTTACTTCACTCCCTCTGAAGTGTTAAGATTATATAAATCTTATGTTAGACCAATTTTAGAATTTAATTCATATGTGTGGGGTGGGGCGCCTAGATCACATTTGATTTATCTTGATGGAATACAGATGAGAGTTATCCGTTTGATAAACGATCTAACCATTACTTCATCCCTTGATTCCTTGGAGCATAGATGAAATGTAGAAGCTTTAATTGTTTTCTACAAATTTTACAACGGTAGATGTTCTCCAGAAACCCGTTCTCTATTCCTAGATCCTTTTGTCAGCAACGTTAACACTCGTTTCAGGTCTAATCAACATAGATTTGCCTTAAAACCGTTTTCACGTACAACCCAACACTTCAAATCCTTCTTTTATCCGAGAGTGACTTCGATGTGGAATCAATTGGTCGACTCCGTATAATCTTCAAAATAGCCGTCAACAACTTCCTGAAGGACGACCGTAGTGTTCATTAGAGGACACGATTATTTTATATAAAAAAAATTATTATCGATTGTATTTTTTGTATTAATTATAATATTTGTTGTTTAATTTGTAATATTTTCTTGGTCGAGGTTTTTTGTAGTTTTCCCTGACCATGCTTCATTGATAAAATTAATAAAATTAATAAAAATTCTCTCTATTCGGCTCATATCAGAAGAATTGAAGTAGTCCAATAGTTTTTACAAACTGGCATAGAACTGAACACCTAATTTTGATGCTTAAATGTCTTAAATGTAAATAGTTCTCCATGCGTCTTTCTTTTTTTCAAAGAACGTACGAAATAACCCTTTGTCCACTGCGATTATTATCTTTTTTCCACCAGAAGCTTCTTACTTAAAAAATACTCAGTTGGACATTAATTTTAAGGAACTGTTGTGAATATCTGTTAAAGCTCACCTTCGTGGATAAAGAAATAAATAAATTACTTCGGAAGATAAATGATAGCAATTAGAATAAATGTTCGAAATCAACCAGCCAACTAGGAGTATCATTGCACAGTGGGAATGCATATAAACATGACACTCAGACTAGAGTGTGAGTGTGCATGCCAAGTGCACAACAATTACACAAAACTTACCCTTGTACGTAACCGATGAATTATTCGTTTTCAAATTCTCCGTTGTTATCTCGACACCACCAGGGAAGTATTTGATCGTTTTCACAGCGGTATTAACACGGATGTCCAGACCTTCGGTGAGAGCGATCGGAACACACGAATAGCCATTGCGAACTGAAAGAGAGAAAGGAAGAGAAGAGTTGAAAAGGCATACAAGAAGGGGGGGGGGAAAGAAAACACAAATAAAGTTCATAACTTACAGGTGAATTTATTAACGCACACAGCATAGTGTGCACATGGGGTTAACACGAGCGACAAACGTAGATAGGGGTTGTGCTGTGCAGCAAACCCAACCAACCGCTCGGAACAAAATTACTCAGCGACAAACAAGAACCCATTCAGAAAGATCCTTTCGCGATTAAGCCTATGATTTTCAGCCCAGACGTTGAACACTTCCGACGTCAACCAGATGGGAAGAGAATAATTGAAGGTGAGCAACATAGCTCATGTCCGTCGTTCCATGAGCAGCACATTTAAAAGGACAGCAGGCACTACCGAACTCACGTACTTGATGGAAAATTTATTTGACTTTGAATTTCATTGGCACAGAGAAGGGGAAATACCAGCACTTCAATTTTGAGAGAATAGGACGTTGCATTGCACTTAAAGGTGTTCAAAGATTGAGTTCTTAAAGAATGGCATTCTTGTTGATTCTAAACTACTAAACAACAAAAGAAAACTAATAAAATTAAAAACGGACATTAATTTCGTTAATGTGTTGAGCACTGCACTTGCACCAGATTATGATGGTTGGTTAAGGCGTTTTGTTAGAATAATACAAGTTTATGTCTTGAAGATACCATATCTTAAGTTTCTTAAAATAAAACACCACAAACTGGTTTTCCCATAAAAAACCGGCACTAGCGTGAGAAAGACTTGTCTTAAAAACAAATACTTATCACGAATATAAGATGAATAAGACCTAGGTTCATAAAAACATCTAGTTTCGCGTACAGTTTAAATTTATAGATAGATAGACAGATAGATTAGATAGATTTTATTCATTTACAATAATTCATTAACAAAATACAAGTTTATAATTCTTAAATTTAAGACATGGCTAAAAAGCCGTCTGCCCGACTATTTTCAAAAAGATTCTTCGAGTATCGCTCTTCTGTATATTAATGCTATTTGACAATAGTTGTGGCAGTCGATGGAATTCAATTCAATTCAATCACCGCTTTACCTCAAATTCGTGGATTTTGAAAAGGCCTTTGATCGAGTTAGCCGAGAATGTATATGGAGATCGTTGCTTGATGGAGGAATTCCCCCAAAAAATTTCCCTACAACAACGCAAGGTGTTTTCTTTTACACAATGGGCAGCTATCCGACTGCTTCGTAGTGTAACAGGGTGTTAGACAGGGGGATGTTCTATCGCCAATCCACGTCCTGCTGGCGATGGACGACGTATTGACGGCCAGTGTTGGTACAGCGGAGCGACAGGGCATTCAATGGAGACCGTTTGAAAGGCTCAGTCATATAGACTATGCCGATGACATATGCCTCCTGGCTAATAACATTAGTGGGCTGAACGGGATCTGCCAAACACTGAAAGTGGAGGGAGAGTCGAGTGGTCAAAGAATAAACAGCAAAAAGACAAAAATAATGCTGACAGGCCGCTCCACACAGCAGCGTATTATTATACAGGAGACGCCAGTGGAAGAAGTCGGAACAATTTAACTACCTTGGCAGTATTGTTTCTGCAAATGGCAGTACGGATCTGGACGTTAAAAGTAGAATTAATAAAGCTCGTGCTCCCTTTGGCAGTCTAACCACAATTTGGAAATCCAGTCAAATCTCCTTACGCACTAAGTTGAGATTCTTCGAATCCAATGGAATCCAATCCGTGCTGTTATATGCCTGCGAAACCTGGAAAGCCACCCAACGCCACACCCTAAAGATTCGCTGGCCACAAATTGTATCAAACGAGGAGTTGTGGCGCAGGACAAGGCAAGAGCGGCTGGACGTCGATATAAGAAAGCGTAAATGGAAATGGCTGGGAAACCAAACGATGAAATTGCAAAGCAGTCCTTTGAATGGAATCCACAGGGTGCAAGGCGGTTTGGAAGACCAAGAAAAACATGGAAATCAACTGTCTTAGCTGAATCAGAATCCCAGAGAAGGACGTGGCCACAGCTAAAATACCTTGCTGTAGACCGTGAAGGATGGAGACATTTTGTTGACGACCTTTGCCCTAACAGGGTTTACAGGACACGATGATGATGATGTGTAGTTTGTTCCAGTTCGTGCCGTTTAAAATCATCACCATATCTTCCTTCCTTTACAATGTTATCTTTATGCATTTTCTCATCCAACTTCATTAGTAAATTATAAAGCTACTTCTTCCAATTTAGTCTGTTTCCCGAATTCAAATTGAGAGTGTGTCCACAGGAATGTGCAAGTAACTGCCATTCATCAAATCAAAGTATTTTTGCCTTATAATATACTCCGCTATACGTTTAGTCAACTTTTTCGGGTCCAAGGCGAGCGTTTTCAATATATAATCAAAACCAAGTTTAGGGTATTCATAAATAGTGGGGAAAGACCAGTCTCAACTAGAAGCATACTATTTGGTGTGCTTTGTGGCAGATTAATTATCCGTTTCAAAAAGAAACGCATCAGTTTTTCCACGGTATCATACATCTTATAACCCAAAACCTGTGCCACATACAGCAAGACTGGTTTAGAAACCGCTTGAACTATCTGATATTTTACTCTTAAGGATATATGCTTATCTTCCAGACAGCTTTTCCAAGCCGCACTAATGGCTGACTTCGCGGTTGTAAGCTTCTATTTGAGATGTTGTTTCATACACATGTTGTTGGAGATATTGATACCGCAGTAGTAACTATTTCCAGCTATTGACCGGCAAAAAACCACTTTGCATTTCTCGCATATCGTCCTCCTCCTTTTCTGAACACCATGACCTTGGAATTGGTTCTATTGACCCTTGGTGTCCGCCTCTTCGCTGTATTTGTAACCTGTTTATCATTCTCTGCAAGCTCTCCGGTGAGTCCGCAAGTAGGACTAAATCACAATTCCACCAATTGTTATACCCCCACATAGAGCTTCTGTTATGTCATCAATAAACATCACAAATGCTTGTGGGCTAAAGTTTCATCCCTGTTTCACCCCAATTATTGTTTCAAAAAATCTGATATTTATTTTCCATCCCATACGGCTGAAGACGTATTCTTATATATCTTTTCGATCAGGTGTCCAAACTTTCGGGATATTCCACAATTGGACAGTTTATAGAAAAGTGCACTTCTGTCTACTGTGTCGTAAGCCGCCTTGATGTCTACGAAGAACGCATACAATTTCTTCTTTCTTCTAATGTAGTTCAGCGCAACTGTTGTGAGTATGAAGATCTCAACAACGGGTTGAGTAATTTGCTCGAAACACCGCCTAAGACTCAGATAGCAAGTGATTTTGTGATACCCAGATTTAAAAACGTTCAGCGAGAACACCCATTAGAATTTTTAATGACGAGTTTAAAAATGCAATGCCACTGTACTTTTCTGCCAGATTGGGGTCACCTTTCTTGAGAATGGGGAAGATCACTGATTGCTTGAAATTTTTTGGGATGGCTCCTGTTTCAAAAATACGTTTATATTCTTTTGTGAGAAGTATTTATAAGAATTTATAAAATTGGTTGTCTTATTTCTTGGTTTCTTATTTACGGAAACTCACTTTTTCCAGCCAATTTTTATAAAAAAAACTGCAATCTATATTGGCGCCGTTGCCAAAAGTATTTTTCACGGTGTCCCACCTCTCGCGAATATGTGACAAACGTTTCGAGAGTAATAACTTGTCACGGAAAGCTTCTCAATTAGCCGTTCGGATCCACCCTTAAATTGTGTCCAAAAATATACATGCACAACACAAATGGACGCGAGAAGCTAGGCCTTGGACCGCAACGGTCTGTCGCGCCGAATATTATTATTATTATTTATTATTAAAGCCATATAGAAGGCTTGATCCTATGAATGGAGTTTTTGCTCCTGTTGACGTGACGTTTAACTTTAAGAGGTACACGTTCATAAAGTTACTATGTTAATGTCCCATTTAAAGTCATACTGTTAGGTCCCACTGTTAAGTCTCACTTTTGTATCTCACTGTTGTCAAACTTTTATGTCCCATGTTACATGCAACGATATACAATATGCTACATGCAACATGCTATATTAAACACCTAACTTGGTCACATGATACACGCCATTTACAACATGCACCCATACCGCCATCTCGTTGCAAGTGTGCCCTTCGTGTCTTGGTATCCAAATATATCTGACTTTACTATTTTCTTCCTGTTTATTTAAGATATTCCTAATCTAATTCCAGATGACCGGCTTTGATCTGAAATCACGATTTTTAGGGCTAATAGAACGGCTTAATTGTCCGTATTAGCCTTGCTAGCAAGTTTTCTTCTGCAGAATTTACTGGAAAAAGTTCAGCTTGGAATATCGTGGAGTGTTTGGCGAGTAGTGGAATATATTTGTGGCACCTTAGTCCCACTATTCCCACTCCTTTTCTAGAGAACTAAACGTGCTTAACATACATTATTGTTTAAGTTCCACTTGTGATGAAGAGGGGTGTGGAGAGAGAACGAACTTGTGTGAAAAGCTAAGATTGCTGTCGTCAGCGAAAAAATGAAAAAATGAATTTAATTAGAAGTAGCGGATATGAAATCATTGATGAAAATTATGAAAGGGTGTCGGAGACAAAACAGAGCCTTGAGGGACACCGGCATTTATGCCGTGAACATTAGATTTGAAACCGTCCAATATTGAATGGTCAGAAAGGTAGTTACTAATGCAATCAAGCAGAGTCTTATCAATTCCATAGGCATTCATTTTCGACAAAACAACTTGATTCCAGACTATGTCAAATGCCTTGGAAATATCGAGTGAAAAAACTTTGCTTTCACCAAATTTGTGAATAGACTGCTTTCACTTTTCAGTGAGATATGCCATCAGATCACCTGTAGAACATTTCCTTCAAAAACCGTACCTCCGGTCGCTAAGGATTTCACGAGATTCAAGGAATTGCACAAGATTACGATTAATCAGCGTTTCCATGGCTTTAAAAAGTATGAATGTTAGTGCAATGGGTCGGTAAGAGGAAAGAGATGACATTTCGCCTTTTTTAGGAACAGGATGAATAAAGGCTGTTTTCCAATTCCTTGGAAAGACTCCAGAAGAAAAAGAGAAATGGAAAAGCATAGCAGGAATACCATCAGGCCCAGCAGATTGGTTAATGTTGAGATCATTCAATACTCCAGCCACTTGACGAGTACGAAATTAGATTAGTCCCATAGAGGTTTCGCCTCTTGTAAGCATAGGCGGCGACAATGGACTGTCTCGTAGCGTGGAGCTAGCTGCGAATTGTGAAGCAAGCAGACTTACCTTGTCTTTAGAGCTGCCAGTAAAAATGTCATTGTGAATTAGCTTCGGAATCGCAGACGAGGCAGCGTTTTTAATTCGTTTCACGAAAATGACCTTTGGGACATTGAAGTATTTTTTATCTCAGTTTCTGGTCATAGTAGAATTTGATTCGTCTAAGATAGGAATTGCAATAATTTCTGACTCGTCTAAATTTGCTTCGGTTTTCCACAGTGGGGTTATTTTTATGTAACCGAAAGCATACCTCCCGGTTTCTGGTAGCCTCTTTGCAGATTAGATCATACCATTTTCCTTCGGTTTGATACGCTTTGTCCTGGAAGGGACAAACTGGCTCATGGAAATGTATGCAAAGTTTTGAATAAACTCGGGTTAAACTGTCGAAATCGACAAAATGTGATGGGACTCACGAGAATTTATGTGTTAACATGTTAGTTCATATCAGATAAGTAATTTGATATAAATTTATATAAAAGACCTCCACAAGTTCTTAAAAATCCCATCTAGATATCGCTTAGGACCACTTCAAGACTCTCCCAAGACCACTCAAGATCCTCTTAAAACCACCTCAAGACCACATTCGAAACCCTCTCAAAACCCCCTCAACAACTCCTCAACATCACAATCAGGACCCTATCAAAACTCCTTCAGATCCACATCAAGACCTTCCCAATTTTTACAGAAAGTACTCATGGTTGCAAAGATAGAATAAAATCGGGTTAATTTTTAAAGAATGCATATGGGAGCACCTCGGCCTTGGGGTTCGATCACTTCCAAATTTTTACAGAAAGTGTAGTCATCGGAGATATACATGTGTGGAAATTTTGAATAAAATCGGGCTTTAGAGAGTGCAATAAAAATTGATCACAGATTTGGCTACAGACAAACACAAAAACACCTGCATACTCGAAGTTAATAAAGAGAATTAAAAAAATAGAAGTCTTACGAAGAATTGTTTGTCCGGCATGTGAGGAAGACCGATTCCGGAGAATCTATAACATATTCTAGCGAAGTTGACATTATATACCTCGACCAGTATCAAATGGACTGTTTACCAAAATTCTGTTGACTATCAAATATCAATAGAGACACACACAATTATTATTGTCAATAGAATTATTATGTGTGACTGTGTGGGGAAAGTCCTTTGCCGCGAACAATGCAACGACGATAATTACCATTGGTCGGATTGCGGTGTACATCTAGTGGACAATACATTCCGTAGGTTAAACTAGGATGGCCTGCTATATATACTCTATGTACAGTTTGATAATTTAATGATGTATGATGCATGAATCGCTTTGTAGTTGCAGAAGCAATAGCAGCGGTTAATGTCGAACAACCGCAAAAGTAACGACAACAACTGATTGGAGCGGAGCTACAGATTAGAAGTAGAAAGCATCAGAAGGACGATGCCTCATTCCACATATGCCACCAGGTGATATGCTATCACGGGAATATCATTGTTTAATGTATGTGGCGACGACCGGCAGGCACCTCCCCACACTCCCCACTTGCTAGTGTGCCTTCCAAGTGTGCTAAGTGGGGTTTTCAATAATTTACCAAAGTTGTCAGTTTGATTAACGCAACGTTAGAGTTTTGACCGCTATGTTTAGTTTCGCTGGTTATTTATGATTGTTCGCTGTCCACATACTCACTCACGTGCAAACACAAGAAGTACTCGCAGATCGCCACACAGACAGCCCCTTAACGTCCATTATACTATTACTATTATTATAATGTTACCTTGGCCAAGTGAAGAACCAAGTAAATCCCGGCATCATAATCCATTAGTCGGACAGAGGTGCGATACTACGCGTTGTTGGTGGCAAGGATATCATTGCAGACATTCGTAATGGATAATATTTCATGTGTCCTCTTGAGTGCCGGCGGCGGTCACGACGAGAAACACCATATAGGAGGTATTAGCTAGTGCCATAAGGCTCAGCGAGGAACGACACAATTTGTAATGATCATGTGTGGCTCGATTATGGTACGGCACATGATTGACCTCTCCATTTTCTAGCTTCTCATCATATTTTATCTGCATTGATAAATTGACAAATTCTGACGCCTGATGCATTAATCATATGCATATGTGGAATGTTGTTTTGCAATTAGCCGATTAGAACAGACTGAAAGAAAAAATTCCTCCAAAGACAGTAAAAAAGTTCGCAGATTATTATTATTGTTTGTCGTCAACTAATCACATAAATATTACTCCTCTTAGAAACTCTAGTCTGGTGTTCTGATACTTGACAAAATAATAAGATTTGAGCCACTTTTCGAGTATGAAGTGCAACTGTGACTGAATAGTCACCAATGAAGTACCCTAACGGCTAGTCCGATTTGGCTCATTTTTATTTTAAAATATTCACCGTTGTCTGGAAACAAAATTTAGAAAAGTTGCCCGGAAAATTCGGGAAAACTGAAAGTGCCGGTTTCCATAGGATTTTTGTATGAACTCGCGACCATAACTCACGATTCGAACGATGGATTTGCGTACTTCTTTTTTTGTTTTGTTCGTTACAGTCCTGGAAAGAAAGAAACAATTACAAAGGAAAGTCGAACAACTAGAACAAACAGCAAAAATCATAACTTTTTTATGCACTTTCGATCATAACTAACGATGGGGACGACACATTTGGCTGATTCCTTTTTTTTGTTTTGTTCGTTATGCTCCCGGATAAATTTTTAACAAAAGAAAGTTCGGGAAAATTACAAAAGAGATTAGGAAAATTTGGAAAACGATAAATTGGATATTTTTTTAAGGAATTAACTCAATTGAATGTTTTCGGTAAAAAAATCTGGAAAAGTGCATTCCAGCCGGTATTAAAATAAAATTAAATTTCTTTTTACTTTTGTGTTGATTCTCGATTTGTCCAACAAAAGTCGTTTTTTCATTTATATTCTAATAGATTCCAGTAAATGGCGCTATGTAGTAAATGTTGTTTGGTAGCTGATCCATTTCCACGGTCTTTCTTATACGATCTGTCAACGCAATGAATCCGACCGACACTTGCAGTTTCGGGTGCGGTTTGTATTCGCATTGTATTCGCAAATTACAATAAACAAATCACAAGTGTCATTGAGTGTTTGCGGCGTTAACCTTGAAAATCCATGCTTCTCGCATGTATGTCTCCTGCTCCAGTTTCGGAAAACTATAAGCTTTGTTTGTTTACGCGTCAAACAACAAAACAAATATAAAACACTGTGCGCACCAGAAGACCCAAAAAGACCCTCTAAAGACCCCCAAAAGACACTCAAAAGACCACCAAAAGACACTCAAAAGACCACCAAAAGACCCTCAAAAGACCACCAGAAGACCTACAAAAGATCCCCAAAAGACCCCAAAAAGGGCCCCAAAAATACACCAAATGACCCTTAAAAGACCCCCAAAAACCCCAAAAAGACTTACAAAAGACTCTTAAAAAGACGCTTACAAACTGGAATAAAACTCCAAAAAGGCCACCAAAAGACCCACAAAAGAATCATAAAAGACCTCCGAAAAAATCATTAAAGACCCCCAAAAGATCCTCAAAGACCCTTAAAGGATCCCCAATAAAAAAACCTCAAAGGCTTTGCAAAAGATCCCCAAAAGACCTTGAAGACCCCCAAAAGATCATCAAAAGACCCACAAAAAAACCCCAAAAGACTTACAAAAGACTCTTAAAAAGACGCTTACAAACCGGAAAAAAAACTCCAAAAAGGCCACCAAAAGACTCAGAAAAGAATTATAAAAGACCTCCGAAAAAAT
Source organism: Nephrocerus scutellatus (assembly GCA_947095585.1). NCBI lineage: Eukaryota > Metazoa > Arthropoda > Insecta > Diptera > Pipunculidae > Nephrocerus > Nephrocerus scutellatus. The sequence continues at coordinate 79,058,784 of OX352765.1, read as the reverse complement.
CATTAAAGACCCCCAAAAGATCCTCAAAGACCCTCAAAGGATCCCCAATAAAAAAACCTCAAAGGCTTTGCAAAAGATCCCAAAAAGACCTTGAAGACCCCCAAAAGATCATCAAAAGACCCACAAAAAAACCCCAAAAGACTTACAAAAGACTCTTAAAAAGACGCTTACAAACCGGAAAAAAAACTCCAAAAAGGCCACCAAAAGACCCAGAAAAGAATTATAAAAGACCTCCGAAAAAATCATTAAAGACCCCCAAAAGATCCTCAAAGACCCTCAAAGGATCCCCAATAAAAAAACCTCAAAGGCTTTGCAAAAGATCCCCGAAAGACCTTGAAGACCCCCAAAAGATCATCAAAATACCCACAAAAAACCCCAAAAAACCCTTAAAAAAGAATTGAAAGATATCTTAGAATTATCTGATGATGAAGTCGCACAAGATAAAAAAGATGGAGATTGGTCAGATGTTGATGACGAAAACGCCGAAGAAGTGCCGAAAAAATCGTTAAAAAGACCCTCAAAGGACCCTCAAAATATCCTCAAAAGACTCTAAAAATATCCTCAAAAGACTTTCGAAGATACCCCATTAGGACCCTTAAGACCCTCAAATTACTCCCTAAAAGACCCTCAAAAGGCCCCCAAAGGACACAAAAAAGACTTCCCAAAATACTCAAAAAGCACCCCAAAAGCCCCCCTAAAAACCCCAAAATACTTACAAAAGACTCTTAAAAAGACGCTTACAAACAGGAAAAAACAACAAAAAGACCACCAAAAGACCCTCAAAATACCCCCAAATGACTCCAAAAGACCCACAAAAGACTCTCATAAGACTCATTAAAAGACACCCAAAAGACCATTAAAAGACGCTAAAAATCATCAAAATACCACCGAAAAGAGCCTCAAAGGATCTCCATAAGACTCACAAAAGACCCTAAAAAGACTCATACAAATCGGTTAAGAAATTACTTAGTTCCCAAAATTTAAAAATGTTACACAATAACGTGACCAATAATGTGACTCAAAATCGCAACACAAAATTAATTTTAATGCCGTACCCATCCTTATTGCCGATCAAGTAGTTTCACTTACAACAAGTAAATGTAAAAAAAACTTTCCTTTTTCGGGTACAAACAGTCCTTTATTATCTGTTTTTGAGGTCGGGGCGCTATTTTAAAGTATTTTCTTTTTTACACGCTTCACACGCGTCACATGCGTCACACGCGAGTCTTGAGGTGGTTTTAAGAGGGTCTTGAGTGGAGTCTTGATAGGGTTGTTTGTATGGTGATAAGAGGAATCTTGAGGTGGTATTAAGAGGGTCTTGAGATAGTCTTGAGGTGATCCTAAGGCAGTCCTGAGTAGGTTTTGATGTGGTTTTGAGAGGGGGTATTAGGTTTTGAGAGCATCTTGAGTCTTGGAGTCTTTTGTTGAAAATTCATACATTTAATTCATTCAAAACTAAAAAGTACAAAATAAAATAGTATTTAAAAAAAATGCTTTAATTAAAGCTAGCCACCTAATTGGTAGAAAATAAAATATGTGGTAGATCTAGAGTAATTAGAACTGTTATAAAAAAGATAAAAATTGCTAGAATGTTATTAAATCTGGAATATTTAAGACTAAAAAAACAGCAACGGGTAAATTTTTTAAAAAATTTGTAGGGGAGCTCCTCAACCCTTCCAAATTTAAAAAAAAAAACAACCCATAAAAATTAAATTTTTTCATGTAAATTCTCTAATAGGAGATGGGTATGGTATGTGTTAAAATTTGAAGAAAATCGGGCTAATTTTTAAAAAATTTACATGGACACCACACGGGTCTCAGGGCCCTATCACATCAACAAATTTACAAAAAGTTATGTCCATCAGTGATACACATGTGTTAAAAAATTTAAGAAAATCGGGCTAATTTTTTTTTTAATTTTATGGGGTCCCACGAACCCGTGGCCCGAGGTCTCCAAAATTTTTACAAAAAGTGTTGTCTATCAGAGCTACATGCGTATATAAAATTTGAAGAAAATCGGGTTATTTTTTTAAAAAAAATTTATGGGGTCCCAGGAACCGGAGGCCCGGGGACTCCAAAATTTTTATAAAAAGTGTTGTCTATCAGAGATACACATGTGTATAAAATTTGAAGAAAATCGAGTAAAATTTTGTAAAATATTTGTATGGGAGCCCCCCGACCACGGGGCCTGAGGGTCTTCAAATTTAAATTAATAGAAAGTGTTGTCTCCGGAAATACATATGTGTGCAAAATTTCAATAAAATCGGGCTTGGGAAGTGGGTTAAAAATTGATCGCAAGATTCCACGACAGACGACCGACCCACGGGTAAGTGAAGTTAATATAGAGAATTTAAAAAAAGTATTGTCTGTCGGAGATATGTGTATAAAATTTAAAGAAAATCTGTTTTTTTTTTTTTAAATTGTATGGGAGCTTCGTGACCCCGCGACTCGATCACTTCCAAATTTTTATAAAAAGTGTTGTCACCAGAGATATACATGTGTACAACATTTGAAGAAAATCGGGCTTTGGGAAGTAAGTTAAAAATGTATCGCAAGATTCCACCATCGAACGAACCAACGACCGAATCATCCCGACGCGAACTTCATATAGAGAATTGAAGAAAGCACATAAATTAAAAGAACCACGCAAAGCTCAAAGATGTTCTTTTAAATTTCTTGTAAACCTCAAATGCTGCTCGACCACATAAACTACTTGCGGATCGTCACGGAACAATGCACCAAGTGTAGATCGGTGGTTTACTTGTTCTTTATCAAAATCAAAGAATCTTTTGAAAGGTAAATCGCAATTATTTTTGCACACGAAACTCCAGAGAAACACACAGCGATATTTAACCACTTCCACTTTGGCATCTCTAAGCTCTGAGAACCTTAATATACGCCATCCTTACGTGAGTGGGTGGAAGTGCGAGCTGTGGTGCCGAATAGAGTAAAATGGGAGCTTTTTGTTGCTACCCTATTGCTCCCCAAGAGGATGATTTTTATATAGCTACTGTCTTATTCAAAAGCAGCTTGAATGTTATGGTTAAGTTCAAAGATTTAATGAGTCATGAGAAGCTATAGTATGCTGTATCCGTGCATCCGTGCGCGTATTTCTTCTTCCATGCTGTTATGAGTTGCTACAATTGTCCCGAAATAAATAAAGGATTACATTAAAATAAATTCGTTCCTCAGTATCAATGGTGGATCTTCTGCTCGCTGATGAGACCGCTATGTTCTTTGCTTTGCTTTCATTTTAGTGCAGCTCCAAATTTCGTACCGCTCTTCGATCTGCATTGAAGCTTTTTGTACTTACAATGATATCAATAACGTCTTCCTATCTAGTAATTGGATAGAATTATACAAAATAGTTCCTCTTGCCGTTACATAACATACGGATAACTTACACCAGGTCGTAGTATGCAAGTTCAACCGATACGGTGATTTTATAGTTGTTAGTTGTTGAAGAACAATTGTGCTCCTAATGGGCACCAATGTCAGAAAAATCTCAAAACTGCATAACTGTTCAAAACATAAAGTAGCAACTTCAGTTGAAGATCCATAGTACGGATCTACAGGAAGTACGTGATAATTGTGGCCAGCCATGTCGCTGTATGTGTATACCTTGCATGTTGGTTTAAGTGCTTCCTCTTAGCCAATTTCCTAAACAAGGAAGAACAACTAAATAATAAGTGACTCGAAAAATTCCAATCCTTAATGGCCAAAACTAAGTTATTTCATCAATTCTCAATACAAATGACAGAACACTATAGCAAAACCGAGGAAACCGATTGCACATCACTCATACCTTATGCCATCGAAGAACAATTTGTTTGGAATGCATTAAATCTATCACATGGCGCTAATGATTGTGTTCCCACTTAACGAACCATCGATTCCATTCCACTGTCCTGCTAGCAGGGAAGGATCGCTATCATTAGTCATCACATGTCCTGCCAGCACGATAATCACCGCCCGCCTATGAGGTGTGTACTATAAAAAGGCACTGTAAAGTCTAATCTTTCAAGCACTATGTTTTAGCTCCAGACAGACATAATATGAGTCAGCCGCCATCCGCCATCCGGTTGCATTAGTATACGTATACGTATCCCGAAATGGCCAAAAAGCCATTCGCATTATGCATTATGTAAAGCGAAATGTATCTAGAGATCGATTTTCTAATTCAATTGGAAAGGAACCACCCTGGTAGCGAGTCGGAGCTCTTCCTCATCGTTTGGCGCTCGTTTGAATTAATTATCCACGCTGTGTGGAAGGAGACTATATAGATACTACTCCGTCTTAACCAATTGCTTTAGCGCTGTGAGTGCTTCCGCCTCCAGCATACAAAAGAACAATAATTCCGTATGCGCGCCCGTTCATAGAATAGAATCTTGTGCTTGTGGAACTAAAACTGCGCAGACGACTAAGTGCCGAACAATTCTGATGCCCGAACGATAAATCTACGAACGAGTGGTGTACACACTCGTATGATGATCCAATGTATAGAATTGTATCGCTTGCTTTGCATACTCCATGCAGGACATGGTCTCGTCGGACATGAAAGTCATTTATCAGAAGGCAATCACGATGACAAGAAACCTCGAAAGCGAGCATGGAATACGGGTGATTTTTATTGGAGTGCATGTTTTGCATTTGGTTTCGGTCGGACGGTCGGTCGGTCTGTGTACATTTGGCCAACTTCATCTGGATGGTTGGCGCTGAATTCCAACAACAAGAACAGCGCTCTACGCTGGTACAAATATTGTACCTGCTCGTGCGACGATCAGCAGTCGGTCCCGACCAATTGCACAGCTCCAACTTTACAAGACTTTCTGGGAATTGGTTTTTGTTGTTTGTTCGCTCGTCGGGTCGATCCTACCGCATACAGTGGTGTACCCATAAATTTACCAATAATGGTAAATCCGAATTCATCGGCCGTGTAACAAACGGGCAACAACAAATGCGGGCTCTGTGCTGGACCAATTATTAATTGAGTGCATGCCATCCATGCCAGAAAAGCTAGAGCTTGTGATGCTGCCATGCGATCTTACTGCCACGATCGCACGGCTATGTCAAATGGTTACGCTTGCGCATTGCAATTGATAGAGAATCGCGACTCGACTACTGGCTCTGATGGCACTGCACTCAGTTCGCGGCACTCTAAAAGAGCGATTAACACCAAATAAAGGATCCCACCACCAGCACCATCATCAATTCAACAAAAGTAAAATTTGAATACATCAGAAGCCGGAACGGCAATCAAATTATTGTTGTTGTTGTTGTTGTTGTTCTTGTTGCTGTTAGTGAGTAGCACTGTAGCTAGCTGTCGATTATTATGGACGAGGCAGGTTCTTACGAGAGTGGAATTCGTCCACAGATACATTTACAACAATCGATAGATGCATGCATCACTGCACACTCCAAGAGCAATACAATATAGCGGTCGCGATGCAGCAAATAGCCCTCTCAAAAGCGATTGCCATGCTAAATATTGCACTTTTATGGAGACCGTTGCATGGTTTCATCGTTCGTCGTCGTCGTCGTTTGTCAACAGCGTGTCTAGATGATTTATCAAATTAGACAAAAACTCTGATTTAAGAATTGCTAACGAATTCAATAGATGATGATGGGTCGATACTGAATGACACAGCAGAACAGTGAATGCCAACGAATTGGCTCATGAAAATGAAATGTGAATGGATTTGCGAGGAACTTTCGAGTATGGAGCCAGCAATATAACACAAGTTCTGCACCAAGGCCACCTATATATTACATGACACAATGTTTAGAAATCAGAAAGTGCTAAAATAGCATTCCGAACACAAAGTAATTAACACATTTAGGTGCTAAAAGCTGGGTGGTCTATGACCGATAGATTCCTACTGGAGTTCATAGGCTTTCACAAATTCCGCTTACCTCTCATGAATAAATATAGTTTCGAACGAATGTGCCCGAAGAGTGGAGGAACACCTCCGAAATCTTTGGGAGTACTACCTGAAGTGGGGACTGAACAAAATGCCAACAAAACGGAACTCATCTGCTTCCGAGTACCAGCAACCGAAACAAGGATAAGAAAAATCGCAAGCCGGTGCAGACCCTTAAAAATCACCCTTCCGGATAAGACGACAATAAACACCAAGTCAGAGACTAGTACCTGGGAATCAAATTTACTGAGAGGCTCAAGTTTAACTCTCACATCGATAAAACAATGAAAAAAGCGAACTACGCTCTTCATTTGGTGCACCCCCTACTTAGAAGACGAAACGGACTGTCCAACAACACCAGGCTGCTCATCAGGCCAGTGATAACCTATGGCTATCCCATATGGTTCACCGTCTCACCAACAACGATGAAGAAGATCCCCCTATTTGAAAGTAAGGTACTTAGGATCTGTACAGGACTCTGGAGGGTGCCAAGTAAGACTTAACGACGTGGCAGGTCTGCTGCCAATAACCGACAACTTGTTCCAAATGGCAAAGAAATTCGTTGATGGGTTAGAAACACATCCAAGTCCGGAGATGCAAGGACTGAGAATCGAGGAAATCGAAGCAAGCCACCGCTATATAAACATCAGAGGATTCACAGATGCTAGATTCGACGACATCTTTAATAATCAAGACGTCTCCTTCAGCAATCAACATTACAGAGGCAGACAATAAAATCGGGCTTTGGAAAGTGGGTTTAAAATTGATCGCAAGATTCCACGAAAAACAGACAGACGTACCACGGGCAAGCAAATTTAAAAATTACAATTTTTCTTGTAAATTCTCTGATCGGAGATTCAATTTTGTGATGAAAACATGGCAGCCACAGTGCACGGTTGATGCGACGTACACACACAACGATGTACGAACACTACGAAGTACCACTAAAATTCTTTTTTTTTTAGTGGAGTTAAGCTGTAAAGCAGTGTGAGTGCATAACCAATTCTTCATATACTCGTAATATTGTACAAAACACAAATTAAGAATGCACTCACACAACTGAGTGTACAACACATTTCAATTGCGGAACCATTCAGTTTTGTATAAAAATATTTGTTCTACTTCCTCTTGATATCTCTATACTCTCTGCTGCAATACAACAACAAAAGAACCCCAATCGTAAAATAAGCAGCGCTGCTTGCGCTCATCAGCGCACACAGAACACAGTCATTATAGTATGATATGATTTTTTGATGGCGCATCTGTATGGGAGCCCCCCGATCCCGAAGCTCGATCTATCTGAAATTAAAATAGAAAGTATTGTCACCGGAAATATAAATGTGTGCAAATATTTCAATAAAATCGGGCTATGGGAAATGGGTTAAAAATTTATCAGAAAATCTGACTAGCCAGCCAGCTACGTGCACGCGAAGTTAATATAGAGAATTTAATAAAAAGGAGATGTCTATGAGATTGTGTTTTGAATGCCTGTGAATTATAGTGATGTAGAACTTCTAATGGTAAGAATAAGATCCAGTTCAGATCCGCGTTGTTGTTTCTACGTCTAATATAGCTAACTAGTAAAACAAGCCTAATTGAATAATTCAATGATACATTACGTTACAAGTATGATTTGGCATTCAAAATTGGATGAAAAAGTATGTATTAATGAATTAAAAGGAAAAAAGTAAACTAAATCTTTGGCTTGATTGAAAGATTAAAGATTAATATCATGCTACATATCCATACGAGTAGAATGATAAAAGGACTAAACGAAGATAGAAGATCGAAGAAATTGTATCGCACAATCTGATATATAACGCTTGATTTACATTTGTGGCGTGCGTGAAAAAATTAGCAGGACGGCTGTTAAATAGCAATTGTGGTCAGCCAGGCGAGAAAATTAGTATATTTTTCAATGTTGCCATAATGATATAGATAACATTTTCCATGCTACTATAAAATAACTATAACAATCGTGTAGTGTCAAACTTTTCTTGCTAACCACAACTTCAATTTAACTATAGTCGGCCCACTCACTTTGTCTCGCACGCCACAAATGTAAATCAAGCGTAACACAGCACAATGGTTGAGTTAACTGCGCAACAAAACGTCAAAACTGGATAGTTAATAATGCTCTGTAATAAAAAATTTAGAATTATGTAGTGGACTATTGGATTTACTCACAAAATTTAACACAAATACTTTAAAACACTTACCAGACACTTACCAGAATTCGATTGTACAACACTTGTCACTTTTGAATAATTTTGCTATTTAGTAATAATGTTTGGCGCGACAGACCGTTGCGGTCCAAGGCCTGGCTTCTCGCGACCATTTGTGCTGTGCATGTATATTTTTGCAACATAAATGAAAATGAACTACAATTTAAGTCCGGATTCGAATGGCGAATTGAGAAGCTTTCCGTGACAAGTTATTACTCTCGGACGTTTGTCAGACATTCGCAAGAGGTAGGACACCATAAAAAATACATTTGGTGTTACTGGGATTCGAACCACGAACCTCCTGCTCAGAAGCCGTGCATAAAAAACATGATTACTCGCTCTTTTGTTTTTTAAACGTTTGTTGTGTTGCTTTGAAACATTTACAACAATCGACTTGTATAAAGAAACAATAATTTTTGGATAAAGCAAAATATTTTGAAACTTTACTTTAAGCACCATCTTCACAAAGAGAAGAAGAATTAATCTTTATACACTGAATTTCTAAGGCTTGGTCCTCCAAATAATGCCGGAAGGCAAATATGTTTGATCAAAAACTCCCAAATTACATACAATTTTAACAAAGCTAATAAAGCTTACTTCACATGCCATCGCATGTTTAATACAACGTTGGAAATATGGTGGCCAAAAACAGAGCAATCTAAGAAACGCTCAAAACTCAACAAGATCTAAAGAACTCATTTGCCATAGTGCAACATGTGCCATAAAGACCTGCCCTACGGCAGCCCTCTAGAAGATTCCAGGACTTATACCACTTCACATACACATTAAAAGTGAAGCTGGCTTAAGACTCTCTACTCTCAACATATACACTCAGGTCATATCTAATAGACCAAGACATACTAACATCATTTCAAAAATAAACTCGGAATATGGATGAGTCCAACAATCAGACTTAATGATAAAAACAACTGATTTCCAAAGGAACTTTTTGGTAAGAATTCCAGAGCGTCATCAAGTTGCAAATAGCATCAATAATCATGCATCCATCTGGTATACAGAAGGATCTAAAACAGACACAGGAACAGTAGCAGGAGTATTCGCCCAGAACCACACTGCGGATACCATTAGGTAACTCGCCAACCGTTTTGCCATGCAGAAACAATAGCACTAGAAGCCTGCATCTTGGAATGCATTATAGAAGATCTGAGATTTACATGATCTCAGATAGCAAGGCCGAACTACTTTCACTAAAATACCCTATTTTCAACACCAGAACAACGTGGAGCTGCTACTGCCACTTAAAACAATTGGTCAAAACCAATAAAATCATCCTTATATCGTCTCCAGGGCACTCAGGTATTGTAGGGAATGAGGTAGCAGATCTCTGCGCAAGATAAGGAGCAGAAGGTACATTTACTGGGCCAGAACCAAGCATTGCCTACTCCCTCAGCCACCTCAAAATCAAGATAAAAGAGTGGAATAACAATGCCATCGAAGCTGAATGGGAATCGTCGACAGGGATGAAACAAACTAAAAGGATCCTCAAATATAACATTAAACACGTAGACAAGGCAATCAAACTGAGCCGTTATGCACTCAGATCCCTTGTTCGGTACATAACGGGACACGGCCCATTCAATAGCAAAAATGGAAAAATCCAGTTGCAGTTTTTTTTTTTATTGTTTTTTTTTAAATCATAAAAATTTAAAATAAAAGAACCAAATCTACAAATCTTCATCAAAGCCATGAATTGCAGGATTCTATGGTGAAATTGGCCAAGCTACGAGAAACCGCAGAGAGTCTTCAAGAGGTCCATTTGAGTCCAGCTTTTTCGCTCCTCCTTGGTGCAATGTTTGGCGTTGGAGCTAATCGGCTCGATAGTTGTGCGTGCCTTTTTCGTTTGTTAGGCCTGGTACTACAAACGAATCCGGTACAATTCACTGTCGAGTTGGCAAAGCATTCCGCATACATGTTGTACGACTAAAGAACGAATCCCTGAATTTAACTGTACGTCCAAAGATGGGCTTGAGGGTAAACTGATGAGAATTTAGGGCGCCACGAGTATTGCGGTTGCGGCATGCAGCTGGCTACTTCTCTTAAGCACCGCTGGTAGACGAAGCGATAAAACAGTGACAAGCAGGAAACGTACCTGCGGTGTTCAAGCGAATCTATTGGTTTCGCTATATTTTCGTCACCGATAAGTTTTATCGCGCGGTTTTGTATTCTATTTAGCTGATGCAAGGTAGTTTTAGGCGCACCAGACCAGATATGACAATTGTACTCAAGTTTAGGGCGAATAAAAGCCTTGTAGATAGTAGCCAGATCAGAGTAAGTGAAATGTTTCTTGCACCGGGCTAGAAAACCTAAACATTTCGTAGCATTTTTGGTGCCGGTAAATATGTGGTCACTCCAACGAAGCTTGTCGTTAACGCACATACCCATAATTGCGAGTTTTTCGGTTTCCTCGATCCAAGTGCCATTTATGGATAATGACATTGGATTTAATATTCGCTTAGACAAAAGGAGGAGTCAGCGAAAAAAAATGTTAACATAAGCTACCACAATATTAAGAGGATGGCGGTGGTTTATGTGTGCGAGTAGTGAAGTGCCCGGGAACAGCTAGTTGTTTAATAATAAGCAAGACAAAACAGACAATATAAATAAATCGGGCCCCTATTGTTGAGCCGACATTTATTTATATTAGTTATAAGTTTAGTTTTAAGTGAAAATTGTGTATTACTTAAATGAATAATAAACTCCTTAGATTATAAAATTTCTAAAGTTCTTTCTCCTTTTTGTATACCTAATAGGCATCACTGTGCTTTAGATATAGATATTTACAGTCTACATTTTTAAACAAACGAACTATTCAGCAATAGTGTTAAATTCAATTTCTCAAAAGCCAATTTTGAGTCATTGGAATCCCATTTGTCCGCTATTGATTGGTCATTTCTTGAGTCTCTATCACTAGAAGAAGCTTATAAAAGCTTTTTTGAAATATTGTACGATTCTTTTTTGTTATTTGTTCCTATGGTGCGCTGTTAAAAAAGGTTCCAGTCTGCCATGGCAGTCGTTATCAAAGTTAAAAAACTGCAGAAATAAAGTTCATAAGAAATTAAAATTAAGCCCTTCCGAGTTAAACACAAAAATTTTCTTAAGATTAAGTCGGGAATATAATTTTTTTAAGCAAATTTCTCTATGGTCAATATGTTTTCCGTGTTGAGTCGAACCTTAAATCAAACCCGAAGGCTTTTGAAAATTGTAAGAAGAAAAAAAACCATGTCAATGCCATCGGTCATGACTTATGCAGGGTCTTCTTCGGATTCAATGGAAATTATTTGTGATTTCTTTGCCTCATTCTTTAAAAAGAATTTCAATCATGATATGTAAGATATAATTGTATACAACCATTTTGTGATATAAATACTATCGACATCTCTCAGAAAGATGTTGCTGATTGTATAAAAAAATTGGAGCCAAGCTTTAAAACTGATGGTCAATTTATTTGCTCTCTTTTTTGAAGTACTGCTGACAAAATTTAGTTTATGCTTTATCTTATTGCGAGCCCGAAGGGCGAAGCTAATAATCAGAGGACAAGAAAGATTTTCTAGCGTACGTGTGTCGGGTTGTCGGGATGTCGGGATGTCGGGTTGTCGGGTTGTACGTTTTTCCGGTTGTATATCGCGACTTCTACCAGTGAGAATTTGATGGGACTTGTTTTAAAACAATTGTTAAGCGCTTGACTTGCGATGACGTGAGGCGCGTCACGTGTCGCGTGTCGCGTGTGGCGCGTGTTTTTTTTTTAATTACATACTTGTTTTAAAACTTGGCTTGCGATGACGTGACGCGTGTCACGTGTCGCGCGTCGCGTGTGGCGCGCTCAATTTTTTGTTTAATACTTTTTTTAAAACTAGGTTTGCGATGACGTGACACATGTCGCGCGTCGCGAGTGGCGAGTGTAAATTTTTTTTTAAAAAAAAGTACTTGTTTTAAAATTTGACTTGTGACGCGACGCGTGTCTCGTGTTTTAAAACAATTGTTAAGCGCTCAGCTTGCGATGGTGTAATTTTGAGTTTTTTGTTATTCATTGGGGTTAGGAGAAAAAATGTATTTTAAAGTAAAATCCCTTTAAGCCTAAAGACTGAATTACAACTATCCATATGGCGAGCTGAGAAGCTCGCTTTACTATCTTATGTTTAATGAGTCACTGAGGACGGGTCTGTTTCGTTCTTGTTGGAAAACAAGTTCTATTTCACCTATTCATAAGAATGGAACCAAAACGGTTGTTGAAAATTACAGACCTATTTGTTAATTGCTGAGTATTCCTAAATTGTTTGAAGCAATTATTAAAGATAAATTATTTTCCATCCTAAAATCGCACATAATTCAGGAACAACATGGATTTTTCCCGAAACGGTAACGATATGTATCGAATTTAGTCATATTTTCGAACTATATTTAGTCGGCGTTTCGTGAAAACTGTCAAGTGGATTGCATCTATATTGTTCTTGAAAAAGCTTTTTTGATTCCGTGAATCAGAACCTTTTAATTTAAAACTAAAAGCTATTGGATTTCGATCCCCAATGCTGGATTGGATAAAATCTTATCTAAGTAATAGATGGAATTTGGTTTGTGTAAAATATTTTCGGTCGAAATCTTTCCAGGTTTTGTAAGGTGTACCACAAGGCAGTCATCTCGGTCCTCTTTTGTTTCTTTTATTTATGAATGACATAAATAGAAATCTAAGGTAATCAAAAAATCTCTTATTTGCTGATGATATATCTTTTTTAGAGGCCTGCTCAAGCATTCAAATACATATAGTCTTGGGACGGTTTCCATTCCTAAAGTGAGTCAAATTTGTATCTTAGGCATAATGACGGACTGTGGCGGACTTTCAGTAAACACATTGAATATATATCTGCAAAAGCATGGGCATCTTTGGCTTTTCTTAAGAGACTTGCTGTTGAGTTTAAATATCCTTATATGTACTTTAAAAAGTATATATGTTGCAACAACTGTGCGCTCCATTATAGAATATGGTTGCGTTATTTGGAACTCTAATATTAATTTATATTGTATTAGCCTTGAGAGAATTCAGCATGCACTAAGGCATATAAACTGGGGTGATTGTTATCCTTCTTAAAAGGCTAGATGTTTATTGATCGACCTTCAATCACTTTCAGCGAGAAGAAAGATTTGATTGTTAAATTTTGTTATGAACGTATTTACAGACTCCATTGATTGCCCGGATATCTTATCCATGTTTTATTTGTATGCTCCTGAAAGGCATTGCAACAGGAACTTTTTGTTGAATGATCCGGTTGTTAAATGTTCTGTTGCTTTCAACTCCATTTGCAATCTAATTGATTTATCTATGTCAAAATTATCGTTTAAGAAACTTATAAATGATTTCGTGTAAATTTTAGTTTTTAACTTTTTTTTTCAAGTCTGTTTATATTTTAGACTAAATAAATAAATAAATAACTTTCTAGTTCATTTGTCAAACCACTTGGTTTTCATTCTTCGGTCCTCTGCTTTTGCTCCCCAGAAAATACAGCAATAGAAGACAGGACTAGGCGCAACTATTTGCCAGTCCTAATGCTATTAACTCTACTCTTCATTGTTTGGCAAAATTCCCTTTTTGAGTTTCTATTTCCATAAGGAACGTTCATCCAATAGTCCATGTTCTTTCCAAATAAAGGTGTATCTATTTTCAACTACCAGACCATGAAATACCACACCTTTTTTAAGTCCAGTTTCCAATAAGCGAGTCGATCTCAGAACCAATATCGAACACAAAGTTGCCAGATTTAAGCGCAAAAATTTACACAATTGTGTTTAACGCATTCACTCGTGCAGGCTTTTTTGTGGAGGAGCGCCGCAGAGCCTCTTGCCGTGGTAAGGTCACTTGAAACTGGAGGGTACCAGGTATCCGGAGTTCCGTGCTAGCGACCAAAGTTCTCATGGCCATTCATCCCTCAGCGCACGTGTCTCACCTTGGATTGAGGATTTTTTTATCGAGGTTCTCTCCTCTAGATCCGTTGAATTCTGCAAGACAGGATCACCTCGTGTAGGTGGGTGGATTGTACCCTTCAACGGTCTTGCAGCGAGAGAGGCTATGTGTTGCGCGTTTTCGTTGCCTGATCCTAGCAGGAGGATTCCGAGGAGCCCAGCCTCCCCAGGGTTTCTCGGTCCCTGGTGGGGTCATACAGGCAGTCTATATTCATCACAGTTAGGCCTTTGTACCACTGTGAGCCACTTATGGCTCAGGAATTTCATAATTAGAGCAAAACACTCTGGCCAATTCACTCCATCCAATATTCTATTCCACCATTTCCCATCCTTTATAATATGAAGCAAACATAGTCGCCAAAAATTTCGCACGTAAAACACCAATCCATCGGACGATAAAAAGCCAGCCACATTCAATTAATTGTAAGCATTTTGTTCGATTATTAGTTGGAAATTGTTTAAAATTATTTAACCAATGGACACCACCGTTTTCGTTGCGCCATCGCCGCAGGCAATGCTGCCCTTTAGACCCCGGTTTGTTGTGGTGATAATTAATTTTATTTCGTTGCTGTTGTTTTCTGGTTAGACTGTTGCCGATGGGAACTGTGATTAGGAAGTGTGTGCAATGTGCAAGTCCTTAACACACACGCCATTAGAAATAATTGATTATGGTATATTGCATCTACAGCAACAAAGTGTATATATCTCGCGCCAAAATCTAAATATTTATTATTTCGATAATAAAGTAAACGAATTGAAAATATTCGAGCGTTAATTGATACATCCGAGGGGTTAATGAGCAGCTGGCCATACCACAATTCTGGTTGTGGTATAGTCTAACCTCATCTGATTTGATTTGATTTCACGAGGTATTTCTTTTATGTTTGTGTATGTGAATGCTGGCCATTGAGTTATGTTGAGGATTTTCCATAATTATTTTAATAATTCTGATAATCTGAAACGTGTTTCTCGCTCAACAATTTACTGCCTTTGAGGTTTTCACATTTCTACTTGAAATTTTTGGCATAATTCGATTGCACTACCATCCGTGTTAGTGGATTAAATTTCACAGCAAATTTTAAGTAATCAAGAATTGGGACTATTCACTGTCGATCAGTTTGATATTTAAACGAATTTGTTCATAAATACGCAACAATTCTTATTTTTGTTTCACAGCATGGTTGACAGGATATGACAGCCAGTTGTGTCACAAGTTTTGTGACTTTTTTCATTGACTAGTCTGATGATAGTCGTCGTCTCCATAAGCACACATTTTTTTTTTAAAAAGAGCTCGCTGCCAAACTCCGTCAAATACCTTGGAAATATGAAGTGCATAGACTTTCCGTTGACCAAATTGATGAGAAGACGAGTTCCACTATTCGGTGAGATATCTCATCAAATAACTAAGAAGGTTGCCTCCCTTAGCGACTGATTACATAAAACTTTTATTGAACAGAAAGCGGATTTCTGTGTGTTGGAATCACTCTAGAGAACTCCGGCAACTGTACGAGTACGAAAGTGGATATGTTCCATAGAATGTTTAGTACTCAGAGGTAGAGGCGAAAGCAACGGACAATCTAAAGGCATGGAGCTAGCACCAAAATACGTAGCAAAAATATTGTATTGATTCTTAATTTTGTGCTTCTTGGTGACAAAATATAGCAACGTCAATGCAAATACTTTGCCACGGCATTAATAATAAGGAAAATACTCGGTCAAATATTTAATTTCCATAAAATTTCAAGGTAGCAGCGTTTTATGACGTCATAATGCGAAACGATTTTAAATATGAAGAACGCAACAGGGTACTTGGCCAGAAAGAGAATAAATAGAGAACTATGCTATAGTCGTTGTTGTGATAGTGCGCCTCTTTTAGGGGACCTTTGAGGGTCTTTCGGGGAGTCTTATGGAGGTCTTTTGAGGTTCCATTGGGGGTCTTTTTGGTATTCTTTTGGGGGGTATTTTGAAGGCATTTTGAGAATCTCTTGGAGGTCTTTAAAGGATCTTTTAAGCTACTTGTGGAGGTCTTTTGAGGAGTCTTTCGGAGATCTTTTGAGCACCTTGGAGGTTCTATTGTTGTCTTTTGGGGAGTCTTTTGGGTGGTCATCAGATCATCATTAGATAACACTGTAAATACCGAAGAAATACATTAAAATAAAAAAGTGGGTGCGTAGACTTGTCTTCGCGCATTAGAAATTATACTTTTGTTCAGTGCGCAACAAAATGTACATACCTCTTACTAAGAATAGGCACTAAATTAGAATTAAGCACTTTTGAATAGTATACTTTTAGGCTGTAGGATTTATTAGCTTATTTGAAATTTGAAATGTAACCGCCTGCTAGTTTAAATAATTATGGACCGGTCAAAAATTTTATGCCGGGCAGCTCGAGAAGCATTTAAGTGTATATATTCAGGATTTTGCCCAACCACTAAACGATAAATCAATTTTCTCAATTCTGGATTTGGAAAAAGCTTATTTCAACATTCCAATCGCCGGCAGTGTGCGGTTGAAGCTCGCGGTCCACTCAGTCCCACGAAGTCAACTAACGAGAAAGCCAGCTGTAGCAGCACTGAAAGACCCAGATGTGAAACTGCAATATGTATTCCGCGTACAACAGTCTCTCTCTGAGATACAGCCCCAAACCCTAGAGTCTAAATGGGAGAAAACGTAAATGCGTATACGGAAGCAGCCTCATCCCTTTTAAGGTTATCCCGACAAAACTATAAAAGAATGGATATCAGATAGCACATGGAACACCATTCGTGAACGCCAATCCATCAAAGCAGAGTTAAACGCGACCTCGGGTGCCGAGCGAAGCGCATTAGCGCGGAAGTATAGGTATCTGGACCGATAAGTTGGCCGTTCAGCTAGGAATGACAAACGAGCTTGGCTAAGACATCTCAACACAAGCACAGCTAGCCGCTGATAACAGACAATAAAGCACAGTCTACCAGCTCGCTCGTAAGCTCGCCAACAAGAAACACCACATCAACTACCCTGTTAAGGCAATAGATGGCTCTTTGATCCTTATGGAGGAACAACAATTAACCCGCTGGACAGAGCATTTTAAGAATGTTTTGAATTGTACTTCGCCAGGCACGTCCATCAATCCACATAATGAACCCTAATAGGCTACTTAACATCAGCGTCGCTCATCCTTCGTTGGATGAGATAAGGACAACAATACGTTCACTGCAATCAGATAAAGCAGCAGGCAACGACAATATCTACGCAGAACTCCTTCAAGCCGTCGTCGAGTTAACTACGCGAACATTGCATGCGATATATCAAGATATCTGGGAATCTGAATCCATTCCATCATCGTTAAAAGAAGGCTTAATAGTCAAACTCCCCAAGAAAGGTGATTTGAGAAATTGCGAAAACTTGTAGAGGAATTACCCTGTTAAACACAAAGTGATCTCCTCTAGAATAGCTAGGCGCTTACAGAATGCGTTAGATCCAATCTTGAGAAATAGACAAGCAGGATTTCGCCCAAACCGTTCAAATTAACACCCTGCGTATAATCATTAAACTATCAGTTGAGTATCGCTCTCCTCTGTATATGGTTTTTGTAGATTTTTAACGCGCTTTTGATAGCGTAGGTCGAAACATGATGTGGCAGATTTTGTCTAGTTATGGTGTTCCGAAAAGAATCATTAAGGAGGTGTACCGCGAGTCAACATGCCGCGTCATTCATAACGGTCACCTTGGCTCAACCTTTCAACATCTACTCGGGAGTCAAGCAAGGCTGCACCCTCTCACCACTGCTTTTCACAATTGTTATCGACTGGGTGATGAAAATAGTAACCCGTACCCGCCTGCCACGGAATGTTTTTCACCGCCTGGAAGACCTAGATAATGCCGATGATATATGTCTCCTATCACAATCGATAGGTGACATGGAGCGAAAATTAAACTCACTAGAACTCCACGCTAACAAAGTGGGTTTAAAAGTTAACCTCTCAAAAACAAAACTAGTTCGCGTTAACGCTAGTGGAACATGTGATCTCTCGATTGACGGACATCAGATAGAGAAAGTCGATAAGTTTTGTTATTTGGACAGCTGGATGTCAAAAAATGGTGGTGCTGACTCGGATGTGTGCTCTCGTGTAAACAAGGCGCGACACTCCTATAGTATGCTAAATAATATCTGGAACTCCCCGCAAATCTCCCGGAATCTGAAGCTAACGATCTTCAGATCTAACTCTTGTATGGCTGCGAATCGTGGAAAGTCACAGAGTCAATTGCGACGCGCCTCCAAGTCTTCATCAACAAGTGCTTAAGGAGGATACTGAGAATAAGATGGCCGGATATTATCACCAATCAAGACTTGCGGAGAGTAACACAGCAGGAAGCAACCGCGCTCACCATCAAAAGACGAAAATGGAGCTGGATTGGCCACACTTTGAGAAAGCCAGCGGACGACATTACGAAACTAGCGCTCGACTGGAATCCACAAGGAAGCCGTCGAGTTGGCCGTCCTAGCAAGACATGGAAAAGGACAATAGAAGAGGAAGAAGAAGATCCCAGGGGACCGAGTGGCGTCTCTTGAAACCTCAGGCTTTAAATCGAGTTCGTTGGCGGGCGTTTGTAGAAGCCCTATGCTCCCCCGCGGAGTAAAGGAAAGAAAGAAAAGAAGAAGAGGAATCGCCGATGAAGATTCTGCAAGATTTGGACTCTTTGAATTTAATGTCATGACGTTTGGGCTTTGTAACGCGGCGCAAACTTTCCAACGATTCATGGACCAAGTACTTTTCGGGCTGGATTTCGTAATTTGTTATATCGATGATATTTGTATTGCATCAAGCAGTTAAGAAGAACATTGTCAACACGTGCGCGGCGTTTTGCAGCGCTTTTTCGTCGAATTTTTAAAAATTCGAGTTTCTTTAAATTTTATACACATGCGTGTATCTCCGATGGAAACACTTTGTGTAAAAATGTTGGAGTGATCAGGATAAGGGGGCTCCCAAATGTTACCCGATTTTATTCAAACTTTGCACATTGTGTATCAGTTAGAGATTTTTTTTTTTTTTTTATTGTGTACGAAATGAACTACAACCAACGATATGCAGTTAATAAAACACAAAGTGATCTCCTCTAGAATAGCTAGGCGCTTACAGAATGCGTTAGATCCAATCTTGAGAAATAGACAAGCAGGATTTCGCCCAAACCGTTCAAATTAACACCCTGCGTATAATCATTAAACTATCAGTTGAGTATCGCTCTCCTCTGTATATGGTTTTTGTAGATTTTTAACGCGCTTTTGATAGCGTAGGTCGAAACATGATGTGGCAGATTTTGTCTAGTTATGGTGTTCCGAAAAGAATCATTAAGGAGGTGTACCGCGAGTCAACATGCCGCGTCATTCATAACGGTCACCTTGGCTCAACCTTTCAACATCTACTCGGGAGTCAAGCAAGGCTGCACCCTCTCACCACTGCTTTTCACAATTGTTATCGACTGGGTGATGAAAATAGTAACCCGTACCCGCCTGCCACGGAATGTTTTTCACCGCCTGGAAGACCTAGATAATGCCGATGATATATGTCTCCTATCACAATCGATAGGTGACATGGAGCGAAAATTAAACTCACTAGAACTCCACGCTAACAAAGTGGGTTTAAAAGTTAACCTCTCAAAAACAAAACTAGTTCGCGTTAACGCTAGTGGAACATGTGATCTCTCGATTGACGGACATCAGATAGAGAAAGTCGATAAGTTTTGTTATTTGGACAGCTGGATGTCAAAAAATGGTGGTGCTGACTCGGATGTGTGCTCTCGTGTAAACAAGGCGCGACACTCCTATAGTATGCTAAATAATATCTGGAACTCCCCGCAAATCTCCCGGAATCTGAAGCTAACGATCTTCAGATCTAACTCTTGTATGGCTGCGAAACGTGGAAAGTCACAGAGTCAATTGCGACGCGCCTCCAAGTCTTCATCAACAAGTGCTTAAGGAGGATACTGAGAATAAGATGGCCGGATATTATCACCAATCAAGACTTGCGGAGAGTAACACAGCAGGAAGCAACCGCGCTCACCATCAAAAGACGAAAATGGAGCTGGATTGGCCACACTTTGAGAAAGCCAGCGGACGACATTACGAAACTAGCGCTCGACTGGAATCCACAAGGAAGCCGTCGAGTTGGCCGTCCTAGCAAGACATGGAAAAGGACAATAGAAGAGGAAGAAGAAGATCCCAGGGGACCGAGTGGCGTCTCTTGAAACCTCAGGCTTTAAATCGAGTTCGTTGGCGGGCGTTTGTAGAAGCCCTATGCTCCCCCGCGGAGTAAAGGAAAGAAAGAAAAGAAGAAGAGGAATCGCCGATGAAGATTCTGCAAGATTTGGACTCTTTGAATTTAATGTCATGACGTTTGGGCTTTGTAACGCGGCGCAAACTTTCCAACGATTCATGGACCAAGTACTTTTCGGGCTGGATTTCGTAATTTGTTATATCGATGATATTTGTATTGCATCAAGCAGTTAAGAAGAACATTGTCAACACGTGCGCGGCGTTTTGCAGCGCTTTTTCGTCGAATTTTTAAAAATTCGAGTTTCTTTAAATTTTATACACATGCGTGTATCTCCGATGGAAACACTTTGTGTAAAAATGTTGGAGTGATCAGGTTAAGGGGGCTCCCAAATGTTACCCGATTTTATTCAAACTTTGCACATTGTGTATCAGTTAGAGATTTTTTTTTTTTTTTTTATTGTGTACGAAATGAACTACAACCAACGATATGCAGTTAATGATAAACAGACTAGCTGAGTACTGCAAGCTATGGTACCTGAGTGTTAATCTTAAAAAATCAAAGATGATGATATTCAGAGTCGGAAGCGGTAAATATTCACGCATCGAAATGTGCTACCTTCAAGGCGAACGTATTCAAATAGTGAGAGAATACAAATACCTGGGAGTTCTGATAACCGGCAACCTCAATATGAATAAACACCTCAATGCAAAATTATCGGAAGCAAAACGTGTAATATCTTCCGTTTGGAGTCGCTGCATTGTTAACAAAAGCATAAGCCACAGCTCAAAACAGAAAATATTTTCTGCAACATCTTAATCGATTCTATTATATGGAGCCTATGTGTGGGGTTTCCACCCTTTTGAGGAACTGGAAAGGTTTCCTCGATACTTGTTAAAACGCATTTTCCACCTACCTAGCAACACTCCTAATTATATGTTGCACTTGGAGACTGGGGTACCACCTCTTTTCCTGGATGCTCTGTGCCTGCACTTTGATTACATAGTTAAAGTTACTGAGATGGAACAAGGTAGGCTACCTAAGTTGGTGTTCAACCATATAATTTCAAGAAGAAGCCATCTGTATAAAAATTGGGAGAGTTTAGCGACTAAATGCGGTTTCCGTCTTAGTTTAACAACGGAGGATCAGGGTATAACCTTAAGATCCAAATTTTACGCGCTACTGTCATCAATAGGACGAGATAGATACGAGAGATGCGTAAGAGATGCTCGGAGCTCGCAACATAGAAAATACTACGCGCAACTTGAATATGATCTGCAAGATGAAACATACTTTCTAAACAGCAAATTGATCGACAAAATAAATTTGATATTAAAAGTACAAGGTGAGCTGATCGCACTCAATTTTATTCCGCATCGCCCTGAGCTACCAATCCTTTGCGATATGTGTAACTCAAATGTGAGGGAGGACATTTTCCACTTTATAGCTAATTGCCCTATTTTAAAAGAATACCATCTGGTATACTTTGGGGCAACTGAGCTGGACGAGGAGAGAACACTGAGCATTCTTAACGGAGAATATGTGCGGAACGTGTTATAGAACTACACTAAGAAGGCGTTAATATATAGAAAATGTATCCTGGAAGAAAGTTTTTAAAATACAAACGCCATTATAATTAGTTCTCGTTATATTATTGTTAAAATAAATTATTGGTTAACTCATATTTTATGTATAGAAATACCAAATGTCAATCTGGTAGACGGTCAATAAAGACCAAACCTCGAAAACTATGTTTAATTATGTACCAACCTATCTTTTTATGAAATAAAAGTCTTATCTAACTAACTAACTACTAAATACGAAGAGCCACCCATGCAGATCTCTAAGAACCAGTAACCCACTTCGGGTCGCAAAGTACGAATACATTGCCCATAAAGAGCATACTCTAAGTACCCGCGGCCCTTATTAATATCCGGTTTTCAAGCCCTGCACCCACGGACACCAGGGGGATGCCTCTTCGCCTGTATTCTGGCATCGCTTCTTCCTCCCATACTTGTAGGTACTATTATTTCATGAGTTGCTTGGTGTATTGTGGGGCCTCCTATTTTAATTAGCTCCGCTGGGATCCCATCTACTCCCGGGGCCTTATTATTTTTGAGCCGATTTATCGCCCTGCTAACTTCGTTTATGCTTGGTGACAGCAGCATAGTATGGTCTTCGGTCATTGTTGGAGCCTCCAATTCCTCAGTTAGCTGGCCATTTAGCAACTCATGAAAGTGCTATTCCCATCGTTTCAAGATGCCTTTTAGATCGACAATCAGATTACCCTCTCTTTGGTAGAACTTCCGCACCTGGTGCGGACCTTGCTCTATGTACTGTTCTAGTTCATGGAATAGATTCTTCTCTCAGGCTAATCTCAATTCGCCGGTGAACTGGTTTTTCATATCTTCTGAGCCCTTTATATTCATCTTCGCGTGTTCGCGTTGTATGAGATTGTTGCATTGCTTGGTACGCAACATTCTTACGTTCAGTCGCCAGCTTACATTCATCATCGAACCAGTCATTCCGATCTCGACGACTACTGCCTAAGATGGAGTCAGCAGTACCAATGAAAGTATTCTTCTGGAGTGTCCATTTCTGTTCTACGCCCGACATCTCAGCCCAAGCACTTACTCTCCCTGCATTTAGGTCGAGTCCTATCGCTTGATCGTAGTTGTGTCTGGTCTCTTCTATAATTCTATAACCATCCTATAATCCTTAAAAAGTTTCAGAGTCATCCTTTAAACATCCTATAACAGTATATAAACAACCCATAACCATCCTATAATAAATCTATAATAATAACATGAAACGCATAATCATTCTATAATCATAATCATCTTATAATCGTCCTATCTTTATCCTTTAATCATCCTTTAAACATCCTATAACATTATATAAACAACCCATATCCATCCTATAATAAATCTATAATAATCACATAAATCGCATAATCATTCTATAATCATAATCATCTTATAATCGTCCTATCTTTTTCCTTTAATCATCCTTTAAACATCCTATAACATTATATAAACAACCCATATTCATCCTATAATAAATCTATAATAATAACATGAATCGCATAATCATTCTATAATCATAATCATCTTATAATCGTCCTATCTTTATCCTTTAATCATCCTTTAAACATCCTATAACATTATATAAACAACCCATAACCATCCTATAATAAATCTATAATAATCACATAAATCGCATAATCATTCTATAATCATAATCATCTTATAATCGTCCTATCTTTATCCTTTAATCATCCTTTAAACATCCTATAACATTATATAAACAACACATAACCATCCTATAATAAATCTATAATAATCACATAAATCGCATAATCATTCTGTAATCATAATCATCTTATAATCGTCCTATCTTTATCCTTTAAACATTCTATAACAGTATATAAACAACCCATAACCATCCTATAATAAATCTATAATAATCACATAAATCGCATAATCATTCTGTAATCATAATCATCTTATAATCGTCCTATCTTTATCCTTTAAACATCCTATAACAGTATATAAACAACCCATAACCATCCTATAATAAATCTATAATAATCACATGAAACGCATAATCATTCTATAATCATAATCATCTTATAATCGTCCTATCTTTTTCCTTTAATCATCCTTTAAACATCCTATAACATTATATAAACAACCCATAACCATCCTATAATAAATCTATAATAATCACATAAATCGCATAATCATTCTATAATCATAATCATCTTATAATCGTCCTATCTTTATCCTTTAATCATCCTTTAAACATCCTATAACATTATATAAACAACCCATAACCATCCTATAATAAATCTATAATAATCACATAAATCGCATAATCATTCTATAATCATAATCATCTTATAATCGTCCTATCTTTATCCTTTAATCATCCTTTAAACATCCTATAACATTATATAAACAACCCATAACCATCCTATAATAAATCTATAATAATCACATAAATCGCATAATCATTCTGTAATCATAATCATCTTATAATCGTCCTATCTTTATCCTTTAAACATTCTATAACAGTATATAAACAACCCATAACCATCCTATAATAAATCTATAATAATCACATGAAACGCATAATCATTCTATAATCATAATCATCTTATAATCATCCTTTAAACATATTATAACATTATATAAACAACCCATAACCATCCTATAATAAATCTATAATAATAACACGAATCGCATAATCATTCTGTAATCATAATCATCTTATAATCGTCCTATCTTTATCCTTTAAACATCCTATAACAGTATATAAACAACCCATAACCATCCTATAATAAATCTATAATAATCACATGAAACGCATAATCATTCTATAATCATAATCATCTTATAATCGTCCTATCTTTTTCCTTTAATCATCCTTTAAACATCCTATAACATTATATAAACAACCCATAACCATCCTATAATAAATCTATAATAATCACATAAATCGCATAATCATTCTATAATCATAATCATCTTATAATCGTCCTATCTTTATCCTTTAATCATCCTTTAAACATCCTATAACATTATATAAACAACCCATAACCATCCTATAATAAATCTATAATAATCACATAAATCGCATAATCATTCTATAATCATAATCATCTTATAATCGTCCTATCTTTATCCTTTAATCATCCTTTAAACATCCTATAACATTATATAAACAACCCATAACCATCCTATAATAAATCTATAATAATCACATAAATCGCATAATCATTCTATAATCATAATCATCTTATAATCGTCCTATCTTTATCCTTTAATCATCCTTTAAACATCCTATAACATTATATAAACAACCCATAACCATCCTATAATAAATCTATAATAATCACATAAATCGCATAATCATTCTGTAATCATAATCATCTTATAATCGTCCTATCTTTATCCTTTAAACATTCTATAACAGTATATAAACAACCCATAACCATCCTATAATAAATCTATAATAATCACATAAATCGCATAATCATTCTGTAATCATAATCATCTTATAATCGTCCTATCTTTATCCTTTAAACATCCTATAACAGTATATAAACAACCCATAACCATCCTATAATAAATCTATAATAATCACATAAATCGCATAATCATTCTATAATCATAATCATCTTATAATCGTCCTATCTTTATCCTTTAAACATCCTATAACATTATATAAACAACCCATAACCATCCTATAATAAATCTATAATAATCACATGAAACGCATAATCATTCTATAATCATAATCGTCTTATAATCGTCCTATCTTTTTCCTTTAATCATCCTTTAAACATCCTATAACATTATATAAACAACCCATAACCATCCTATAATAAATCTATAATAATCACATAAATCGCATAATCATTCTATAATCATAATCATCTTATAATCGTCCTATCTTTATCCTTTAATCATCCTTTAAACATCCTATAACATTATATAAACAACCCATAACCATCCTATAATAAATCTATAATAATCACATAAATCGCATAATCATTCTATAATCATAATCATCTTATAATCGTCCTATCTTTATCCTTTAATCATCCTTTAAACATCCTATAACATTATATAAACAACCCATAACCATCCTATAATAAATCTATAATAATCACATAAATCGCATAATCATTCTATAATCATAATCATCTTATAATCGTCCTATCTTTATCCTTTAATCATCCTTTAAACATCCTATAACATTATATAAACAACCCATAACCATCCTATAATAAATCTATAATAATCACATAAATCGCATAATCATTCTGTAATCATAATCATCTTATAATCGTCCTATCTTTATCCTTTAAACATTCTATAACAGTATATAAACAACCCATAACCATCCTATAATAAATCTATAATAATCACATAAATCGCATAATCATTCTGTAATCATAATCATCTTATAATCGTCCTATCTTTATCCTTTAAACATCCTATAACAGTATATAAACAACCCATAACCATCCTATAATAAATCTATAATAATCACATGAAACGCATAATCATTCTATAATCATAATCATCTTATAATCGTCCTATCTTTTTCCTTTAATCATCCTTTAAACATCCTATAACATTATATAAACAACCCATAACCATCCTATAATAAATCTATAATAATCACATAAATCGCATAATCATTCTATAATCATAATCATCTTATAATCGTCCTATCTTTATCCTTTAATCATCCTTTAAACATCCTATAACATTATATAAACAACCCATAACCATCCTATAATAAATCTATAATAATCACATAAATCGCATAATCATTCTATAATCATAATCATCTTATAATCGTCCTATCTTTATCCTTTAATCATCCTTTAAACATCCTATAACATTATATAAACAACCCATAACCATCCTATAATAAATCTATAATAATCACATAAATCGCATAATCATTCTGTAATCATAATCATCTTATAATCGTCCTATCTTTATCCTTTAAACATTCTATAACAGTATATAAACAACCCATAACCATCCTATAATAAATCTATAATAATCACATGAAACGCATAATCATTCTATAATCATAATCATCTAATAATCGTCCTATCTTTTTCCTTTAATCATCCTTTAAACATCCTATAACATTATATAAACAACCCATAACCATCCTATAATAAATCTATAATAATAACACGAATCGCATAATCATTCTGTAATCATAATCATCTTATAATCGTCCTATCTTTATCCTTTAAACATCCTATAACAGTATATAAACAACCCATAACCATCCTATAATAAATCTATAATAATCACATGAAACGCATAATCATTCTATAATCATAATCATCTTATAATCGTCCTATCTTTTTCCTTTAATCATCCTTTAAACATCCTATAACATTATATAAACAACCCATAACCATCCTATAATAAATCTATAATAATCACATAAATCGCATAATCATTCTATAATCATAATCATCTTATAATCGTCCTATCTTTATCCTTTAATCATCCTTTAAACATCCTATAACATTATATAAACAACCCATAACCATCCTATAATAAATCTATAATAATCACATAAATCGCATAATCATTCTATAATCATAATCATCTTATAATCGTCCTATCTTTATCCTTTAATCATCCTTTAAACATCCTATAACATTATATAAACAACCCATAACCATCCTATAATAAATCTATAATAATCACATAAATCGCATAATCATTCTATAATCATAATCATCTTATAATCGTCCTATCTTTATCCTTTAATCATCCTTTAAACATCCTATAACATTATATAAACAACCCATAACCATCCTATAATAAATCTATAATAATCACATAAATCGCATAATCATTCTGTAATCATAATCATCTTATAATCGTCCTATCTTTATCCTTTAAACATTCTATAACAGTATATAAACAACCCATAACCATCCTATAATAAATCTATAATAATCACATGAAACGCATAATCATTCTATAATCATAATCATCTTATAATCGTCCTATCTTTTTCCTTTAATCATCCTTTAAACATCCTATAACATTATATAAACAACCCATAACCATCCTATAATAAATCTATAATAATCACATAAATCGCATAATCATTCTATAATCATAATCATCTTATAATCGTCCTATCTTTATCCTTTAATCATCCTTTAAACATCCTATAACATTATATAAACAACCCATAACCATCCTATAATAAATCTATAATAATCACATAAATCGCATAATCATTCTATAATCATAATCATCTTATAATCGTCCTATCTTTATCCTTTAATCATCCTTTAAACATCCTATAACATTATATAAACAACCCATAACCATCCTATAATAAATCTATAATAATCACATAAATCGCATAATCATTCTATAATCATAATCATCTTATAATCGTCCTATCTTTATCCTTTAATCATCCTTTAAACATCCTATAACATTATATAAACAACCCATAACCATCCTATAATAAATCTATAATAATCACATAAATCGCATAATCATTCTGTAATCATAATCATCTTATAATCGTCCTATCTTTATCCTTTAAACATTCTATAACAGTATATAAACAACCCATAACCATCCTATAATAAATCTATAATAATCACATGAAACGCATAATCATTCTATAATCATAATCATCTTATAATCGTCCTATCTTTTTCCTTTAATCATCCTTTAAACATCCTATAACATTATATAAACAACCCATAACCATCCTATAATAAATCTATAATAATAACACGAATCGCATAATCATTCTATAATCATAATCATCTTATAATCGTCCTATCTTTATCCTTTAATCATCCTTTAAACATCCTATAACATTATATAAACAACCCATAACCATCCTATAATAACTCTATAATAATAACATGAATCGCATAATCATTCTATAATCATAATCATCTTATAATCGTCCTATCTTTATCCTTTAAACATTCTATAACAGTATATAAACAACCCATAACCATCCTATAATAAATCTATAATAATCACATGAAACGCATAATCATTCTATAATCATAATCATCTTATAATCGTCCTATCTTTTTCCTTTAATCATCCTTTAAACATCCTATAACATTATATAAACAACCCATAACCATCCTATAATAAATCTATAATAATCACATGAAACGCATAATCATTCTATAATCATAATCATCTTATAATCGTCCTATCTTTATCCTTTAAACATTCTATAACAGTATATAAACAACCCATAACCATCCTATAATAAATCTATAATAATCACATGAAACGCATAATCATTCTATAATCATAATCATCTTATAATCGTCCTATCTTTTTCCTTTAATCATCCTTTAAACATCCTATAACATTATATAAACAACCCATAACCATCCTATAATAAATCTATAATAATAACACGAATCGCATAATCATTCTATAATCATAATCATCTTATAATCGTCCTATCTTTATCCTTTAATCATCCTTTAAACATCCTATAACATTATATAAACAACCCATAACCATCCTATAATAACTCTATAATAATAACATGAATCGCATAATCATTCTATAATCATAATCATCTTATAATCGTCCTATCTTTATCCTTTAAACATTCTATAACAGTATATAAACAACCCATAACCATCCTATAATAAATCTATAATAATCACATGAAACGCATAATCATTCTATAATCATAATCATCTTATAATCGTCCTATCTTTTTCCTTTAATCATCCTTTAAACATCCTATAACATTATATAAACAACCCATAACCATCCTATAATAAATCTATAATAATCACATGAAACGCATAATCATTCTATAATCATAATCATCTTATAATCGTCCTATCTTTATCCTTTAAACATTCTATAACAGTATATAAACAACCCATAACCATCCTATAATAAATCTATAATAATCACATGAAACGCATAATCATTCTATAATCATAATCATCTTATAATCGTCCTATCTTTTTCCTTTAATCATCCTTTAAACATCCTATAACATTATATAAACAACCCATAACCATCCTATAATAAATCTATAATAATCACATGAAACGCATAATCATTCTATAATCATAATCATCTTATAATCGTCCTATCTTTATCCTTTAAACATTCTATAACAGTATATAAACAACCCATAACCATCCTATAATAAATCTATAATAATCACATGAAACGCATAATCATTCTATAATCATAATCATCTTATAATCGTCCTATCTTTTTCCTTTAATCATCCTTTAAACATCCTATAACATTATATAAACAACCCATAACCATCCTATAATAAATCTATAATAATAACACGAATCGCATAATCATTCTATAATCATAATCATCTTATAATCGTCCTATCTTTATCCTTTAATCATCCTTTAAACATCCTATAACATTATATAAACAACCCATAACCATCCTATAATAACTCTATAATAATAACATGAATCGCATAATCATTCTATAATCATAATCATCTTATAATCGTCCTATCTTTATCCTTTAATCATCCTTTAAACATCCTATAACATTATATAAACAACCCATAACCATCCTATAATAAATCTATAATAATCACATGAATCGCATAATCATTCTATAATCATAATCATCTTATAATCGTCCTATCTTTATCCTTTAATCATCCTTTAAACATCCTATAACATTATATAAACAACCCATAACCATCCTATAATAAATCTATAATAAACACATAAATCGCATAATCATTCTGTAATCATAATCATCTTATAATCGTCCTATCTTTATCCTTTAATCATCCTTTAAACATCCTATAACATTATATAAACAACCCATAACCATCCTATAATAAATCTATAATAATCACATGAATCGCATAATCATTCTATAATCATAATCATCTTATAATCGTCCTATCTTTATCCTTTAAACATCCTATAACAGTATATAAACAACCCATAACCATCCTATAATAAATCTATAATAATCACATGAATCGCATAATCATTCTATAATCATAGTCATCTTATAATCGTCCTATCTTTATCCTTTAATCATCCTTTAAACATCCTATAACATTATATAAACAACCCATAACCATCCTATAATAAATCTATAATAAACACATAAATCGCATAATCATTCTGTAATCATAATCATCTTATAATCGTCCTATCTTTATCCTTTAAACATCCTATAACAGTATATAAACAACCCATAACCATCCTATAATAAATCTATAATAATCACATGAATCGCATAATCATTCTATAATCATAATCATCTTATATTCGTCCTATCTTTATCCTTTAATCATCCTTTAAACATCCTATAACATTATATAAACAACCCATAACCATCCTATAATAAATCTATAATAATCACATGAATCGCATAATCATTCTATAATCATAATCATCTTATAATCGTCCTATCTTTATCCTTTAATCATCCTTTAAACATCCTATAACATTATATAAACAACCCATAACCATCCTATAATAAATCTATAATAATCACATGAATCGCATAATCATTCTATAATCATAATCATCTTATATTCGTCCTATCTTTATCCTTTAATCATCCTTTAAACATCCTATAACATTATATAAACAACCCATAACCATCCTATAATATATCTATAATAATCACAAGAATCGCATAATCATTCTATAATCATAATCATCTTATAATCGTCCTATCTTTATCCTTTAATCATCCTTTAAACATCCTATAACATAATATAAACAACCCATAACCATCCTATAATAAATCTATAATAATCACATAAATCGCATAATCATTCTGTAATCATAATCATCTTATAATCGTCCTATCTTTATCCTTTAATCATCCTATAACATTATATAAACAACCCATAACCATCCTATAATAAATCTATAATAATCACATAAATCGCATAATCATTCTATAATCATAATCATCTTATAATCGTCCTATCTTTATCCTTTAATCATCCTTTAAACATCCTATAACATTATATAAACAACCCATAACCATCCTATAATAAATCTATAATAATCACATAAATCGCATAATCATTCTGTAATCATAATCATCTTATAATCGTCCTATCTTTATCCTTTAAACATTCTATAACAGTATATAAACAACCCATAACCATCCTATAATAAATCTATAATAATCACATGAAACGCATAATCATTCTATAATCATAATCATCTTATAATCGTCCTATCTTTTTCCTTTAATCATCCTTTAAACATCCTATAACATTATATAAACAACCCATAACCATCCTATAATAAATCTATAATAATAACACGAATCGCATAATCATTCTATAATCATAATCATCTTATAATCGTCCTATCTTTATCCTTTAATCATCCTTTAAACATCCTATAACATTATATAAACAACCCATAACCATCCTATAATAACTCTATAATAATAACATGAATCGCATAATCATTCTATAATCATAATCATCTTATAATCGTCCTATCTTTATCCTTTAAACATTCTATAACAGTATATAAACAACCCATAACCATCCTATAATAAATCTATAATAATCACATGAAACGCATAATCATTCTATAATCATAATCATCTTATAATCGTCCTATCTTTTTCCTTTAATCATCCTTTAAACATCCTATAACATTATATAAACAACCCATAACCATCCTATAATAAATCTATAATAATCACATGAAACGCATAATCATTCTATAATCATAATCATCTTATAATCGTCCTATCTTTATCCTTTAAACATTCTATAACAGTATATAAACAACCCATAACCATCCTATAATAAATCTATAATAATCACATGAAACGCATAATCATTCTATAATCATAATCATCTTATAATCGTCCTATCTTTTTCCTTTAATCATCCTTTAAACATCCTATAACATTATATAAACAACCCATAACCATCCTATAATAAATCTATAATAATAACACGAATCGCATAATCATTCTATAATCATAATCATCTTATAATCGTCCTATCTTTATCCTTTAATCATCCTTTAAACATCCTATAACATTATATAAACAACCCATAACCATCCTATAATAACTCTATAATAATAACATGAATCGCATAATCATTCTATAATCATAATCATCTTATAATCGTCCTATCTTTATCCTTTAAACATTCTATAACAGTATATAAACAACCCATAACCATCCTATAATAAATCTATAATAATCACATGAAACGCATAATCATTCTATAATCATAATCATCTTATAATCGTCCTATCTTTTTCCTTTAATCATCCTTTAAACATCCTATAACATTATATAAACAACCCATAACCATCCTATAATAAATCTATAATAATCACATGAAACGCATAATCATTCTATAATCATAATCATCTTATAATCGTCCTATCTTTATCCTTTAAACATTCTATAACAGTATATAAACAACCCATAACCATCCTATAATAAATCTATAATAATCACATGAAACGCATAATCATTCTATAATCATAATCATCTTATAATCGTCCTATCTTTTTCCTTTAATCATCCTTTAAACATCCTATAACATTATATAAACAACCCATAACCATCCTATAATAAATCTATAATAATCACATGAAACGCATAATCATTCTATAATCATAATCATCTTATAATCGTCCTATCTTTATCCTTTAAACATTCTATAACAGTATATAAACAACCCATAACCATCCTATAATAAATCTATAATAATCACATGAAACGCATAATCATTCTATAATCATAATCATCTTATAATCGTCCTATCTTTTTCCTTTAATCATCCTTTAAACATCCTATAACATTATATAAACAACCCATAACCATCCTATAATAAATCTATAATAATAACACGAATCGCATAATCATTCTATAATCATAATCATCTTATAATCGTCCTATCTTTATCCTTTAATCATCCTTTAAACATCCTATAACATTATATAAACAACCCATAACCATCCTATAATAACTCTATAATAATAACATGAATCGCATAATCATTCTATAATCATAATCATCTTATAATCGTCCTATCTTTATCCTTTAATCATCCTTTAAACATCCTATAACATTATATAAACAACCCATAACCATCCTATAATAAATCTATAATAATCACATGAATCGCATAATCATTCTATAATCATAATCATCTTATAATCGTCCTATCTTTATCCTTTAATCATCCTTTAAACATCCTATAACATTATATAAACAACCCATAACCATCCTATAATAAATCTATAATAAACACATAAATCGCATAATCATTCTGTAATCATAATCATCTTATAATCGTCCTATCTTTATCCTTTAATCATCCTTTAAACATCCTATAACATTATATAAACAACCCATAACCATCCTATAATAAATCTATAATAATCACATGAATCGCATAATCATTCTATAATCATAATCATCTTATAATCGTCCTATCTTTATCCTTTAAACATCCTATAACAGTATATAAACAACCCATAACCATCCTATAATAAATCTATAATAATCACATGAATCGCATAATCATTCTATAATCATAGTCATCTTATAATCGTCCTATCTTTATCCTTTAATCATCCTTTAAACATCCTATAACATTATATAAACAACCCATAACCATCCTATAATAAATCTATAATAAACACATAAATCGCATAATCATTCTGTAATCATAATCATCTTATAATCGTCCTATCTTTATCCTTTAAACATCCTATAACAGTATATAAACAACCCATAACCATCCTATAATAAATCTATAATAATCACATGAATCGCATAATCATTCTATAATCATAATCATCTTATATTCGTCCTATCTTTATCCTTTAATCATCCTTTAAACATCCTATAACATTATATAAACAACCCATAACCATCCTATAATAAATCTATAATAATCACATGAATCGCATAATCATTCTATAATCATAATCATCTTATAATCGTCCTATCTTTATCCTTTAATCATCCTTTAAACATCCTATAACATTATATAAACAACCCATAACCATCCTATAATAAATCTATAATAATCACATGAATCGCATAATCATTCTATAATCATAATCATCTTATATTCGTCCTATCTTTATCCTTTAATCATCCTTTAAACATCCTATAACATTATATAAACAACCCATAACCATCCTATAATATATCTATAATAATCACATGAATCGCATAATCATTCTATAATCATAATCATCTTATAAT
This sequence comes from Nephrocerus scutellatus, assembly GCA_947095585.1. Taxonomy (NCBI): domain Eukaryota; kingdom Metazoa; phylum Arthropoda; class Insecta; order Diptera; family Pipunculidae; genus Nephrocerus; species Nephrocerus scutellatus. The sequence goes on along the minus strand of OX352765.1, from coordinate 79,023,620 downwards.
CGTCCTATCTTTATCCTTTAATCATCCTTTAAACATCCTATAACATAATATAAACAACCCATAACCATCCTATAATAAATCTATAATAATCACATAAATCGCATAATCATTCTGTAATCATAATCATCTTATAATCGTCCTATCTTTATCCTTTAATCATCCTATAACATTATATAAACAACCCATAACCATCCTATAATAAATCTATAATAATCACATAAATCGCATAATCATTCTATAATCATAATCATCTTATAATCGTCCTATCTTTATCCTTAATCATCCTTTAAACATCCTATAACATTATATAAACAACCCATAACCATCCTATAATAAATCTATAATAACATGAATCGCATAATCATTCTATAATCATAATCATCTTATAATCGTCCTATCTTTATCCTTTAATCATCCTTTAAACATCCTATAACATTATATAAACAACCCATAACCATCCTATAATAAATCTATAATAATCACATGAATCGCATAATCATTCTATAATCATAATCATCTTATAATCGTCCTATCTTTATCCTTTAATCATCCTTTAAACATCCTATAACATTATATAAACAACCCATAACCATCCTATAATAAATCTATAATAATCACATGAATCGCATAATCATTCTGTAATCATAATCATCTTATAATCGTCCTATCTTTATCCTTTAATCATCCTTTAAACATCCTATAACATTATATAAACAACCCATAACCATCCTATAATATATCTATAATAATCACATGAATCGCATAATCATTCTATAATCATAATCATCTTATAATCGTCCTATCTTTATCCTTTAATCATCCTTTAAACATCCTATAACATAATATAAACAACCCATAACCATCCTATAATAAATCTATAATAATCACATAAATCGCATAATCATTCTGTAATCATAATCATCTTATAATCGTCCTATCTTTATCCTTTAATCATCCTATAACATTATATAAACAACCCATAACCATCCTATAATAAATCTATAATAATCACATAAATCGCATAATCATTCTATAATCATAATCATCTTATAATCGTCCTATCTTTATCCTTAATCATCCTTTAAACATCCTATAACATTATATAAACAACCCATAACCATCCTATAATAAATCTATAATAACATGAATCGCATAATCATTCTATAATCATAATCATCTTATAATCGTCCTATCTTTATCCTTTAATCATCCTTTAAACATCCTATAACATTATATAAACAACCCATAACCATCCTATAATAAATCTATAATAATCACATGAATCGCATAATCATTCTATAATCATAATCATCTTATAATCGTCCTATCTTTATCCTTTAATCATCCTTTAAACATCCTATAACATTATATAAACAACCCATAACCATCCTATAATAAATCTATAATAATCACATAAATCGCATAATCATTCTGTAATCATAATCATCTTATAATCGTCCTATCTTTATCCTTTAATCATCCTATAACATTATATAAACAACCCATAACCATCCTATAATAAATCTATAATAATCACATAAATCGCATAATCATTCTATAATCATAATCATCTTATAATCGTCCTATCTTTATCCTTAATCATCCTTTAAACATCCTATAACATTATATAAACAACCCATAACCATCCTATAATAAATCTATAATAACATGAATCGCATAATCATTCTATAATCATAATCATCTTATAATCGTCCTATCTTTATCCTTTAATCATCCTTTAAACATCCTATAACATTATATAAACAACCCATAACCATCCTATAATAAATCTATAATAATCACATGAATCGCATAATCATTCTATAATCATAATCATCTTATAATCGTCCTATCTTTATCCTTTAATCATCCTTTAAACATCCTATAACATTATATAAACAACCCATAACCATCCTATAATAAATCTATAATAATCACATGAATCGCATAATCATTCTATAATCATAATCATCTTATAATCGTCCTATCTTTATCCTTTAATCATCCTTTAAACATCCTATAACATAATATAAACAACCCATAACCATCCTATAATAAATCTATAATAATCACATAAATCGCATAATCATTCTGTAATCATAATCATCTTATAATCGTCCTATCTTTATCCTTTAATCATCCTATAACATTATATAAACAACCCATAACCATCCTATAATAAATCTATAATAATCACATAAATCGCATAATCATTCTATAATCATAATCATCTTATAATCGTCCTATCTTTATCCTTAATCATCCTTTAAACATCCTATAACATTATATAAACAACCCATAACCATCCTATAATAAATCTATAATAACATGAATCGCATAATCATTCTATAATCATAATCATCTTATAATCGTCCTATCTTTATCCTTTAATCATCCTTTAAACATCCTATAACATTATATAAACAACCCATAACCATCCTATAATAAATCTATAATAATCACATGAATCGCATAATCATTCTATAATCATAATCATCTTATATTCGTCCTATCTTTATCCTTTAATCATCCTTTAAACATCCTATAACATTATATAAACAACCCATAACCATCCTATAATATATCTATAATAATCACATGAATCGCATAATCATTCTATAATCATAATCATCTTATAATCGTCCTATCTTTATCCTTTAATCATCCTTTAAACATCCTATAACATAATATAAACAACCCATAACCATCCTATAATAAATCTATAATAATCACATAAATCGCATAATCATTCTGTAATCATAATCATCTTATAATCGTCCTATCTTTATCCTTTAATCATCCTATAACATTATATAAACAACCCATAACCATCCTATAATAAATCTATAATAATCACATAAATCGCATAATCATTCTATAATCATAATCATCTTATAATCGTCCTATCTTTATCCTTAATCATCCTTTAAACATCCTATAACATTATATAAACAACCCATAACCATCCTATAATAAATCTATAATAACATGAATCGCATAATCATTCTATAATCATAATCATCTTATAATCGTCCTATCTTTATCCTTTAATCATCCTTTAAACATCCTATAACATTATATAAACAACCCATAACCATCCTATAATAAATCTATAATAATCACATGAATCGCATAATCATTCTATAATCATAATCATCTTATAATCGTCCTATCTTTATCCTTTAATCATCCTTTAAACATCCTATAACATTATATAAACAACCCATAACCATCCTATAATAAATCTATAATAATCACATAAATCGCATAATCATTCTGTAATCATAATCATCTTATAATCGTCCTATCTTTATCCTTTAAACATCCTATAACAGTATATAAACAACCCATAACCATCCTATAATAAATCTATAATAATCACATGAATCGCATAATCATTCTATAATCATAATCATCTTATAATCGTCCTATCTTTATCCTTTAATCATCCTTTAAACATCCTATAACATTATATAAACAACCCATAACCATCCTATAATAAATCTATAATAATCACATGAATCGCATAATCATTCTATAATCATAATTATCTTATAATCGTCCTATCTTTATCCTTTAATCATCCTTTAAACATCCTATAACATTATATAAACAACCCATAACCATCCTATAATAAATCTATAATAATCACATGAATCGCATAATCATTCTATAATCATAATCATCTTATAATCGTCCTATCTTTATCCTTTAATCATCCTTTAAACATCCTATAACATTATATAAACAACCCATAACCATCCTATAATAAATCTATAATAATCACATGAATCGCATAATCATTCTATAATCATAATCATCTTATAATCGTCCTATAATCAACCTATAATCAACCCAAAATTATCCCATAATAATCTTATTATCATTTTATAATCATCCGATGCAAAAATTCATGGCAAGAGGTTTGCAAAACGTAAAGGTTTCACTTCAAAAGCTAGAACTAAACCCGACTTACCCCCCTGGCGAACCCCATTAACAAATGACTTTAAGCATTCGTATGATTAAGCGCCAATTACTCCCAGCTTCAAGTCATTTGAAAATGAGCAGCGATTTATTGCAAATTGGACATTTTTGTGAAATTCATATTGCTCGACACCGATGACGACAGCGAAGCAAGCAACGAATGCATGCGCAAGAAGAAGGTGCAACGAAGAAAAATTGCAACTCCAAGTCGCTTTTACAGCCATCATCAATAAAAATTGCAACAAAGTTCGTAACATTTTGCGTACGATTCGTTTTCTATAAATTCCTGGCTCAACAAGACTCCACCAGTCTACACACTCCATTTCCAGGCTCATTTATTCTCTCACTCATAACGAAAGGGCCGCCAATTCCTGCAGCCACGATTTGCATGTGACGCGTTAAAAATATATCTTAGCACATTATAAATAATGCAACTTGTCTAGGTTTCCTGCAGGAGGGGGACTAGTGTAGCAGCCCTTCTTTGTTCGGTGTTCACCTGCTGATGGCGGCTGATTCCGGCGAGCGAAAAATGCAAAGATATTCGACGCACATTGAATGGGAAACATCATTACTCTGCAAGGATTTAAGTTGGCGTTCAAATTTGTTGTGGTCCAATCGCGCGGGACTTCCTCATGCTACACATTATCGGTCGGTCGGTCGGTCGGTCGATCGGTTCGGTGTCTATTCTCAGGTGGAATTTTCAATCCTTAGTCGTTATTTAAAAAAATTATTTTTTAATAATTTTCTAACTAATTTCAAAATGCGTATGTCCGACGGGCGCCCGACTGATCAACATGGCCAGCGCCGCATGCAATGTTGTCTGTGTCTCTCTTGTTTTCCTCGCAAGATGGATGGAAGCTACTAGACTCTGCACACTCCAACTGTGCGAGCGGATTCTGTGGGTCGCAAGGAGAAAGAAAGACAAGGGGACAGAAAAAAATGAATGAACAGTAAAGCCTATCTGCAGTGGAGTAAAGCGGCTCTTCCGTCTCCTCCTCTACCGGACCGACTTGATCAAGGCGGTGTGGCACGTTGCCTTAGTGAAAATTAATGTCTGGCAATCAGTTTTATCGATTCTCGCGCAATGCTATTAATGACCGTGAATGATGGAATTGCCAATTCCGTCGCATTGACTTAAGATTTTGTTGAGTCCAACGACGACGACGACGACGACGAAGGGTTTAATTTCAATTAAAAATAACGTTAAGAAAGAAGTTCAAGCCGCGACACACCCAAAAAGTAAACAGCGGAAATGCACAGCTTACCTTAATTGCAATAGGCGGCCTAGACATACGGCCGGACAGCGCTATAGAGGAAATTGCTTAATTAAGGAATTCGCAATTCGAAATTACAGCAGGACGAACGAATCTTAATCGCTTTTGAAGTATGTAATGTGATCCTATCTCAGCGCAGCCAGTAGTTAGTTCTGATAGGATACTATTAGGTTGGATGCATTGCGCAGGATATGTTGAGTTTAATGAAGATGAAGAAGCAAATAAAAAATGCCTGATGGACAAATACTGAAGAATTTTCCAATATTTTAAAATCTTAGATTGAAAAGCCTGACATTTTTTTTAGAAACAAGTACCAATAGAATAAAATCGAAATGCAGTGTAAAAAGTTCGAATAAGAAGATCAAAACATGCGGTGAATTACGACATCAGTTAATGAATGATCGAAATCCATACGTTAACAAGTGATCGAGTATCTACATTGGTATGATCACATAAGAAAGGTCACGTATCGAGTGCACATTCTAAATTGTACTAGCACAATTCTACTACACTGATTTGAAGTGGCTGACAAATGTTAAAGGTGATAACTTTGTGAATGAAATCCGTGCGTGTTATCTTGTATTTAGTTATCAGTTATTAGATATTATCATATTTGACTCAACAACCGGGGTTCGGTCCTGGCCTCCCGCAAAAAGTCTCTCCACCGGTCCCGATTTCGAGCCGATGTCATCCAGTTTGGCATCCCTAAACTCGGGCGTCCTGGTCTACGTCATCCTTCCAGCGTAGGCTTGGCCGGCCTCGCTGTCGTGTTCCATTAATTCTACCGCAAAGGACTTTCTGAGCATGATCCTCTTCGCTCATGCGAGCTAAGTTTCCTGACCAGCGGAGCCCACCGAGCTTAATTTTCTTCACGATGTCGACATCGCCGTAACGCTCGTAGATCTCATCATTATAGAGTCTCCGGAATCGTCCTTTTTCACATACGGGGCCAACAATTCTCCGTAAGACTTTACTCTCAAACGCGGCTAAGAGGTCAGAATGCTTTTTGCTAAGCACCCAAATCTCGGATCCATATGTAAGTACTGGTATGACCATTGTCTTATATATCAGGAGCTTGGATGTTATGGTTAAGTTCCTGGATTTGAAGAGTCTTGACAGACTATAGTAGGCTTTGTTGGCTTTAAGGAAACGTGCGTGTATTGAGCTGTTATCGGCTGTTACAGTTGACCCGAGTTAGTTACTACTTCAAATTCGCGCTCCACTATTTGAATTGAGGGGCCAATGTTGGATCTTCTACTCGCAGACGTGGCCACCATGTACTTTGTTTTCCTCGCATTTATGTGCAGCCCCAGATTTCGTCCCGCCTGCTCGATCTGAATAAAAGTTTCCTGTACAGCTCTATGGTTTTTACCAACGATGTCAATATCGTTTGCGTAAGCCAGTATCTGAATGGACTTATAGAGGATTGTTCCTCTCGCCGTTACGTTAGAGTATCGGATCACTTTCTCCAACGCCAGGTTGAAGAGGACGCAGACCAGTCAATCCCCTTGTCGGAACCCGTTATAGATGTTTAATGGACTTGATAGTGATCCGGATACCTTTACCTGGCTTATAACATTAGTCATGGTCGTGTCAGTTTATTTAGGATGCCGAATTCTCTCATGGTTTTATAAAGTTCTACTCTGGCTATGCTATCATAGGCGGCTTTAAAGTCTATAAAAAGATGGTGTGGTGAGTTTTGAAACTATAGACATTTTTCCATCACCTGCCTAAGGGTGTGAATCTAATCAGTTGTTGATTTGCCAATGAAGAAGCCCCACTGGTATGGACCAATGATTACTTTAGCGTATGGGGCTATCCTGTCTTGAAGGATAGTGGACAAAATCCTATACGGGGTACTCAACAACGTTATACCACGATAATTGCTGCATTTTGTGATTTTTCCCTTCTTATGTATCGGGCACATAATGCCTGTTCGCCAGTCTTCTGGCATCGCTTCTTCCTACGATTTGATCCCGGGGCCTTATTATTTATGAGCCGATTTGTCGATCTGGTAACTTCGTCTATGCTTGGTGGCGGCAGCATAGTATGGTCTTCGGTCATTGGTGGAGTCTCCAATTCCTCAGTTTAATGGACATTTAGCAACTCATGAAAGTGATCTTCCTATCGCTCTAAGATGAGACCGGCGATCAGATTACCCTCTTTGTCTTTGCAGTATGGGCAACGCGGTGTATATTGCGTCATATCGCGGACCCTGTGGTAGAACTTCCGCGCCTGGTGCGGTCCTTGCTCTCTGTACTTTTCCAGTTCACGGACGAGATTCTTCTCCCAGGCTGCTCTCTTTCGCCGGTGAACTGTTTTTTTCATATCTTCTGAGCTCTTTATATTCATCTTCGTGTGCCCGCGTTCTATGAAATTGTTGCTCGGTACGCAACATTCTTACGTTCACTCGCTAGATTGCATTCGTCATCGAACCAGTCGTTTCGATCTCTACGACTACTGCCTAAGATGGAGTCAGCAGTACTAATAACAGTATTTTTAAGGCGTGTCCATTTCTCTTTTACGCTCGAGATCTCAGCCCCAGGACTTACTCTCTCTGCACTTAGGGCGAGTCCTATTGCTTGACCGTAGTTGTTTCTGGTGTCTTCGTTGCGAGGGACAGCTGTGTTGACTCAAATCTGATTCGCGGATGCAGTCTCTCGTGATGATGCAATCCGCGCTCGGAGCACCATACCAACAAGATAGTGGTCCGAGTCGACGTTGGCACCTCGGTACGTTTGTAACGTCATCACGTTCGGGTTGTGGCGGTGGTCTATCTGATTGCGAGTGGCTACATCATGAGACATGTGGATATTTTTACGCACAACCTTGTACTCGCAACGATCAAATTATTGCTTGCTGCCATCTCTATGACTCGTTGTCCATTGTCATTAGTATTCTCGTGTAAGCTATGGGTGCCAAAGTACTGCCTGAATACCTGCTCCCTACCTATTTTAGCATTCATATTCCCCAGAATGATTTCTACATCATTCTTAAATCGTTTAGCCGTTTTCGTTGCCGTGGTCGTCGTCATTCAAATCAGTGTATCCGAAGCGGATTTTGCTTTCCATAGAAAGGTTTTTTCTACGGGCGAGGTTGTTGGCCTTGCGCCAACCTTACTTTGAAGGGACTAGACCGCTCATTCAGCCTTTTCTGTATTGGAGGAAAATTACCGGCGGCCACCACGTGGAGGTTTGATCTCACTTCCACCAGTCAAAGATACTTACGGCCACCTGCATATCTAGAGCATTCTGTGTTATTCCCCCTATTCTGCTGATGGCTGACCACCAAACTTTACCTATAGAATGTGGATAATTTTCGACCACTTGCATTGTTGTAGTTGTTTCCAAGGAGGCACAAAGTAAATGTTTAACTTCTTTGAGTCAAAAAGTACATTGAGATATCATAGCCAATTGCCAAACTCATGATTTCATTGTCAACCAAAATAAACGACAAAATATTATGAAAACAACGTAACTTACTACGATTACAAGTACTATATAGATCACAGTCACATCATCTTCCGTAATGTAATTGAAAAAACAGCTGCGTGCCAAACAAAATTTTCATCTGGAAATTACGACTCCTAAAAACTCACCGGAAAAAGGACATTTCTATGATTTCATTACTTTCACCGCTACAAGGTAAATGATCCTTCTACCTTTTTTTTTTTTTTATTCATTTCATATTTTCCGCTATCACTGCTCGCGCCTGGGCATACAAACTAAATTATAGACAACAGGAAAACTAATTAAATAAATGGGACGACGACGAAGCGAATGAAATAAAGTTAATTGCAATAAGTGCGATGAGGATTCACAAATAAAGATAATAACTGTGTACCGCAGAAAAAATAAATTCCAAAAAAAGGAAGGAAAATCCTACGAGTAGCGAGTGTACTCGGTTCATACTATGTTCCCTATAGCTAGCTGTCCTATGAAAATTCGATGTACGCGCAGCAGAGTGCATGAGTATTCCTATAGAAATCCTTATCCTTAGTAAAAAAAAAATAATAAAGATATTTTTCCTTCCACAAAAACCAATAAATCCAACTACGGACCAACCCACGAGCAATAGGGAGAGAGCGAGCGAGTACCAAAAGCAAAAAAAAAAAGAATTTAATTTCAACCGCTTCAAACCATTTGGCGTGGCGTGCGTTGGCGTGTTGACCGCTTGAGAGTCCACTCTCGCCCAGCAGCAGCAGCAGCAGCATCAGGACAGTGGATGCTCGTTCGACTTGTCTTGTTCTTGTTACTACCACACCAAGGTAAGCTATGCGTTCATTTTCGTTACAGCTTTTTCCTGCTTCTTCCCTTTATTTTTTTTTTGTTTTGCTCCAAACCAACCAGATTGCTGGCCGGAAAATTACCTGCGGTATAATTTCTTTTTTAATTAATTGCATTAGTCCTTTCATTATGTTGCATCCTTTTATTTCTTTTCATATTTTCATTAAGTCTTCCACGGGCACAATAAAACAGAATAAATTGCGGACAAAACTGTCCGAGACATTTTGGTCAAATGAACCGAGTTGTAGTTGTAGTATGCTGGAAGTTCATTGAAGGAGAACCACCCAACTCCTTTTATTGTTCGGTGCAGTAATAGTGTAACGTAATGAAGTAATTACCATGTACCTGCTTCCCTTAAATTAAGTTACTCTTACTCGCAGCTAATTAATCGGAATTTTAATTTGATCCTTCTGCGGTTTCTGGGTTGTAATTATAATGAGCCCGATGTTTTACAGAATGTAACCAGCAAAAGGGAAGACCGTAAAGCAATGAGACAATATTTTTGATGATCGCTATATGACAGTCTGTACAAGGCAATGTGCCATAGCAATTTAACTTGTAAAAGTAAAAGAATTATCCCTAATTAACCCACCAGAATCGTAGGTCTAAGTAAGAATATCCTTCCTGCAGAAATCACAATTGATCATCCACTAGAATGATTTGCTTCGGTAATAGAGCATTCGCAGTACATTCAATATCCATACTGTAATACATACTGGCATTATTTATCAGTGTTGGTGTTTTTTGCTAACCGTAGTCATGTTACGGCGGCCAGCCATCAGCAGAATAGGGGGAATAACACAGAATGCTCTAGAACTGCAGGTGGCCGTAACTACCTCTGACTGATGGAAGTGCGATCAAACCGCCACGTGGTGGCCGCCGGTAATTTTCCTCCAACGAGTCATAGAAATGGCTGCAAGCAATAATTTGGTAGTTGCGAGTACAAGGTGTGCGCGTAAAAATATGCACAAAGATACCTGGGTATCGCCTGATGGAGCCACTCGTAACCAGATAGACCACGTGTCGTTAGACCGCTGCCACAACCCGAACCTGATGATGGTACGAACGTACCGAGGTACCAACTTCTTGTTGGTATGGTGCTCCGAGCGCGGATGGCATCATCACGAAAGACTGCATCCGCAAATCAGATTCGAGTCAACACAGCTGCCCTTCGCAACGAAGACACCAGAAACAACTACGGGCAAGCGATAGGACTCGCCCTAAGTGCAGCGAGAGTAAGTCCTGGGGCTGAGATGGTGGTCGTAGAAGACAAATGGACACGCCTTAAGAATACTGTCATTAGTGCTGCTGACTCCATCTTAGGCAGTAGTCGTCGAGATCGGAATTCAATGGGGAATTTAAGCTAGCGACTGAACGTAAGAATGTTGCGTACCGAGCAATGCAACCATCTCATAGAACACGGGCACGCGAAGATGAATATAAGGAGCTCAGAAGATATGAATAACAGTTCACGGGCGAAAGAAAGGAGCCTGGGAGAAGAATCTCGTCCGTGACTTAGAACAGTACAGAGAGCGAGGACCGCACCAGGCGCGGAAATTCTACCAAAGAGTCCGTGGTATGACGCAATATACACCGCGTTGCACATACTGCAAAGACAAAGAGGGTAATCTGATCGTCGATCTTAAAGGCGATATGAAAAGCACTTTCGTGAGTTGCTAAGTGGCCAGCTAAGTGAGGAATTGGAGGCTCCACCAATGACCTAAGACCATACTAAGCTGTCGCCACCACGCATAGCCAAAGTTAGCAGAGCGATAAATCGGCTCACAAATAGTAAGGCCCCGGATCTGATAAAAATAGAAGGACCAACATTGCGCCAAGCAATTCATGAAATATAAGTGCAAGTATGGGAGGAAGAAGCGAAGCCAGAAGACTGGCGAAGAGGCATCCTATGCCCCATATATAAGAAGGGAGATATCACAAAATGCAGCAATTATCGTGGTATAAAGTTGTTGAGTACCGCGTTTAAGATTTTCTCCTTTATCCTTGAAGATAGGATAGCTAAAGTCATCATTGGTTCATGCCAGTGTGGATTCATCCCAGGTTAATAAACAACTGATCAGATTTACACCCTTAGGCAGGTGATGGAAAAATGTTTCAGCTCACTACACCATCTTTTTATAGACTTTAAAGCCGCCTATAATAGTATAGCCAGAGTAGAACTTTATAAAGCCATGAGAGAATTCGGCATCTCAAATAAACTGACACGACTATGTAGGTTGACCATGACCAATGATATAAGCCAAGTAAAAATATCCGGATCCCTATCAAGCTCATTCAACATCTATAACGGGTTCCGACAAGGGGATTGACTGGTCTGCGTCCTCTTCAACCTGGCGTTGAAGAAAGTGATCCGATACTCTAACGTAACAGCGAGAGGAACAATCCTCTATAAGTCCATTCAGATACTGGCTTACGCAGACGATATTGACATCGTTGGTAGAAACCGAAGTGCTGCACAGGAGGCTTTCATCCAGATAGAGCAGGCGGCAAGAAATCTGGGGCTGTACATAAATGAGAGCAAAACAAAGTACATGATGGCCATGTCCGCCATCACTAGAAGATCCAACATTGGTCCCTTAATTTAAATAGTGGAGCGCGAATTTGAAGAAGTGCAATCCTTTAACTATCTCCGGTCAACTATAGTAGCCGATAACAGCATGGAACCAGAAATACGCGCACGGTAGCTTAAAGCCAACAAAGCCTTCTATAGTCTGTCGTGAAGAAAATTAAGCTCGGTAGGCTCCGGTGGGCAGGACACCTAGCTCGCATGAGCGAAGAGGATCCTGTTCGGAAAGTCCTTTGCGGTAGGATTTATGGAATACGACAGCGAGGCCGGCCAAGCCTACGCTGGAAGGATGACGTAGACCAGGACGACCAGAGTTTAGGGATCCCAAACTGGATGACATCGGCTTGAAATCGAGTGCGGTGGAGAAACTTTTTGTGGGAGGCCAGGAACGGACCGGTTGTAGAGCCAAATATGATGATGATGATTTTGGACTTATATACTCAAAAAATTTCAACTCTCTAGGTCATCTGGAAGTGGTTTAAAATGACCTTAAAGAAGTCGGAAACAATTTTCAACCCATCACACGCGACACGCGTCATACTCGCAATATAAAAAATGCTATTTTGGACTTAGACACTCACAAAATTTCTCTCTAGGTCGTGTTGAAGTTGGTTAACAAGAACATCTGAATCAGAATGATAGATACCCAGACATATTTGAAATCGTAAGCAGCTACAAATACCTTCGTGTAGAACAAGAGAAGTTGATTCAAATGTTTACTTTTTAAGTTTACTTTTCACTTGTGGAGTCTGTAGTAAGATATATAGTATATACTAGCATGCTTTGACGGGCTTTGGAGGAGAATATTTAATTACAAACTCTCGTCAAGAAACTACTTTTAATATGGCTAGGACATGTACAGCGAATGGTAACCAGACTTTTCGAGTCTAACACAGCTGGGTAGAGTAAGGCCTTACCTTAAATGGCACCCACAAGTGGAGGGTGTCCTGCGAAGGTGTACGCAATTGGAGGAATTGGATGCGCATGTTATTTGAGGCCCAGGTTTACTCCTAACTTGTTTTTATTTATCTTCATATCAATATGTTTGTTAAAATCAATACAAGACCGAGAAAAGCCCGTGCTAACCCACTCTGCGCCTATCCGACTGGCACACTCAATTGAACATAACAAAAAGCCATTAGATAGATAGCGCCAGTCTGTTGCTCCATACTACGCTCGCTGATAAAGCTGATGGTAGCGCGGTTGCTGACATGGTAAACTTTTATTACTTTGTTGTCCACATATATAAGCTGTAATGTCCTTGTATTGCACATAAAAGTGTCGTTCTGCACAGCATCATATTAGCCTGTTGGTGCTTTTTTGCAGTCTGTCGACTGTATCTGTGAGCGTGACCAATGTACGTGATTTCATTTTAAAAAAAAATCGCCAAGAACAACTAATTGTTGTGGTAACTTGGGTTGCCATTCGGAATGTACAATAAGTCGTGTCCTTGCTGGTTTTAGTGCCGTCTCGGAAACGACCAATATTTCCACTTGCCAACTCCCATTTTAATCGTTATAACGTACGTCACGGCAACCTAAATTTCACCGGGTTCTTTTGTTTAATTATCAGATCTGTAATTTCGCTTAACAAACAAATAAACAAGAACAACAACAATAATAATAACAAAGGCAAAAAAATGGCAAACTCACTTACTGTACTCGGCTATGTCCTACCATAACAGCGCATCCTGTCTGTTAGGCACTTTAATATTATGGGTCGCTCGCTTTATTGCGATTGTCCTCGTTCGCAGCTTCTACGAAAGGACATTCAACTGTGCTTTCCACAACCGTTGATAAGCAGTAAAAAAGTAAACAAATATTAATAAAAATAAAAACGGAAATAAAGCGGATTTTCTGCTGTTCGCAGTTAATTGTCAGACTTGCGCCAGAGTAGAGAGTAATTTTTGGTGAATTGTCTTGACCGCAATTGTGGCCAAAACGAAAATGTGTCTGTTTTGAAATAATTTATCTGATTTGTGAAGAGAATCATTCAAAGCGTAGTTGTCGTCCTCCTTTCATTTCCTTAATTAAAATCCTTGAAAACCAAATAAAAATGGCAAAAAAAAGACAAAGAGTTAGAATGAGTTTTTTAATCCGGTAAAGTAGGAATTTTAAAAAAAGTACTGAAACGGGAGGAAAAAAAGTATCCTTAACTACTAATAAAATTTAAAAATTTAAAGTAACACCGTACGAATAAAGCGCATTTAAGAAGAGAACCGAACAGAAAAAGAACTTGCATTCCGTTGTTTTGTTAAATAGTGAAAAGCATAAAACCTCAGTAAAAACAACCTTAGTTATTAGTCGTTGACCGAAGTAACTAAAGGGCCTTAAGCGAGCAAGCTATGAGTCAAATCTCAAGCAAAAAAAATTGTCTCAAAAATAATAAAAAACAAAAATTTTCATTCGATTTTACTTATTTCTGTAGTTTAAGAAGCTGAAACGTGTTAGATACGGGACTGAGTATTCAAAGTTTAAAGAAATTCACGCCGGTGTACCGCAAGGTAGCGTTCTCGGTCCAATCCTGTTCTTGCTTTACACAAGAGACATACCTCAAATCGAAGAGAGAAGCCGTAGCCACGTTCGCAGACGATACTGGTATCCTCGCTTTTACTATCACTATATACTATTGAATCATCAACGGGAAAAGTTCAATGAGCTCTAGACAAAATATGCGAGTGGACAATGTCCTGGCGAATTGATCTCAACGAAACAAAATCAACACATGTCAATTTTACATAAGAAAAGTGAATAATTTACCCATTTTCATCAACTCGGTGCAAAAACCGTCTGCCAACGAGGGAAAATATCTAGGAATGACTCTAGACGCAAAATTTGAGTGGAAGTCACACGTTAAAAAGAAGCGCGTTGACCTTGAACTAAGGCTCAGAGAGATGTATTGGCTTATCGGAAGATTTTCGAAACTAAGCGTATATAACAAACTGCTCCTATATAAACAAGTGCTAAAGCCATCTTGGACATACGGTACATAAACATACAACTTGGGGATTGTACCAAACCAAGCAATATATTAATATCACAAAAATTTAAAAACAAAACAAAACAAAAAAGCTTCCTGTACAGCTCTTCGGTTTGCGTAAGCCAGTATCTGAATGCACTTATAGAGGATTGTTCATCTCGCCGATACGTTAGAATCTCGGATCACTTTCTCCAACGCCAGGTTGAAAAGGACGCAGGCCAGTACATCCCCATGTCGGAGCCTGTTAGTTGAATGGGCTTGATATTTTTACCTGGCTTATTTTCATTGGTCATGGTCGTGTCAGTTTAGTTAGCATGCTGAATTCTCCAATGGTTTTATAAAGTTCTGCTCTGGCTATGCATTCATAGGCGGCTTTAAAGTCTATAAAAAGATGGTGTAGTGAGCTTGAAACATTTTTCCATCACCTGCCTAAGGCTAATGACACACGAGCTCCTTTTGGCGCGCTCCCATTTGGTCGCCATGAGTACCCAGAGAACCAATGGAATAGTACACACGAGCGTCCGCGAACAAAAAGGAGTCGGTATGGTCGCGCGACCTTTTTTACGCAGCGACTTCCCTTCATGGCGCGCGAACCGTAGAGCGTCATGAGGGGTACTATTATATATCAGAATGAACATACGAGCGTCCAAATTGGAGCGCCTCATTTAAAATTTACTTTTTGAAAGGCAAGGTGAGTCTAAATGCATTTTTAAATTTCCCGGTTGCAATACATAAATTAAATTAATGAATTTAGGAAAGGAAATCATGGATCGTATTGAAAACATTATTTTGAACTGTATTCATCTTGAATAACCAAACTAAACTAACAAGCATGATCAGCAAAATATGCTGTCGCGCGGTCAAAATGCAGCTCGTGTGACAACAACGAAATTTTCTCCGAGCGCGCGGACAATTTGCCGCGCGACCTTTTTGGAGCTCGTGTGGCATTAGCCTAAGGGTGTAAATCTGATCAGTTGTTGATTTGCCTGGGATAAAGCAACACTGGTATGGACCAATGATGACTTTAGCGTATGGGGCTATCCTGTCTTGAATAATAGAGGAGATAATCTTATACGCGGTACTCAACAACCTTATACCAAGTTAATTGCTGCATGTTGTGATATCTCATATCTTATTTATGGGGCACAGGATGCCTCTTCGCCAGTCTTCTGGCACAGGTTCTTCCTACCATACTTGCACTATTATTTCATTATTCATTATTATTGCTTGGTGTATTGCGGGGCCTCCAATTCAATGGGATACCATTTGATCCCGGGCCTTATTATTTATGAGCCGGTTTGTCGCTCTGGAAACTTCGTCTATGCTTGGTGGCGGTCTTCGGTCATTGGTGGGGTCTCCAATTCCTCAGCTTAATGGCCATTTAGCAACTCATGAAAGTGATCTTCCTATCGCTCAGATTACCTACCTTCTTTGTCTTTGCAGTATCTTATACGTGGTGTAAATTGCGTCATACCGCGGATTCTTTGGTAGAACTGCCGCGCTTGGTGTAGTCCTCGCTCTCTATACTGTTCTAGTTCATGGACGAGGTTCTTCTCCCAGGCTGCTTTCTTTCGCCGGTAAACTGTTTTTTCATATCTTCTGAGCTCTTTATATTCATATTTGCGTGCCCGCGTTCTATGAGATTGTTGCATTGCTCGGTACGCAACATTCTTACGTTCAGTGGCTAGCTTACATTCCGCATCGAACCATCCGTTTCAATATCTTCGACTACTGCCTAAGATGGAGTCAGCAGTACTAATGACAGTATTCTTAAGGCGTGTCCATTTCTCTTCTAGACCCGACATCTCAGCCCCAGGACTTACTCTCCATTTATTTAGGGCGAGTTCTATCGCTTGACCCTAGTTGTTTCTGGTTTCTTCGTTGCGAGGGACAGCTGTGTTGACTCGAATCTGATTCGCGGATGCAGTCTTTCGTGATGATGCAATCCGCGCTCGGAGCACCATACCAACATGATAGTGGTCCGAGTCGACGTTGGCACCTCGGTACGTTTGTACCGTCATCACGTTCGGGTTGTGGCGGTGGTCTATCTGATTGCGAGTGGCTCCATCATGAGACATGTGGATATTTTTACGCGCAAACCTTGTACTTGCAACGACCAAATTATTGCTTACTGCCATCTCTATGACTCGTTGTCCATTGTCATTAGTGTTCTCGTGTAAGCTATGGGTGCCAATGTACTGCCAGAATACTGGCTCGCTACCTATTTTGGCATTCATATCCACCAGAATGATTTTTGCATCATACTGAGGGCAGGCATGGAGTTCCCGTTCGACTGATTCAAAGAATTCTTCTTTTTCATTATCTGGGGAATCCTCTGTAGCTGCGTGAACGTTTATGAGGTTTATGTTTTTAAATTTGCCCAGCACACGAAGGGTGCATAGCCGTTCATTTGTTGCTTTAAAGTCGATAACGGTGGGTTTCATTCTTTTGCTTACTAGAAAACTCCACCCCGAGCATATGATGCCTTGCATGACAGCTGTATAATATATGTCATATTCTGATTTTTGTAAGACACCATTCCCCGTCCCCCGCATCACCTGGATTGCTGTTATTTGGACAAGGAATAGGCTAGCTGCTGTGAAGCTCGTGCTCTATAAAGTGACCGTACGTTCCATGAGAAAATTCTTAAATCGTTTAGCCGTTTTCGTTGCTGTGGTCGTCGTCGTTCATCAGTGTATCCGAGGATGATTTTGGGTTCCGTACAAAGGTTTTTTCTACGGGCGAGGTTATTGGCCTCACGCCAACCTTACTTTGAAGGGACTAGCCTTTCCTGTATTGGAGAAAAATTACCGGCGACTTCCACATGGAGGTTTGATCGCACTACCACCAGTCAGTAATAGTTACGGCCACTTGCAATTCTGATGCATTCTGTGTTATTCCCCCTATTCTTCTAATGGCTGACTGTAGGTTACTTTTATTTATTACTAATAATAGTA
Organism: Nephrocerus scutellatus; assembly: GCA_947095585.1. Lineage (NCBI taxonomy): Eukaryota > Metazoa > Arthropoda > Insecta > Diptera > Pipunculidae > Nephrocerus > Nephrocerus scutellatus. The sequence goes on along the minus strand of OX352765.1, from coordinate 79,005,553 downwards.
TTTGAGATTTTTGATTAATTTATAAATGAATTTAAAAAAATCAATAAAACGTTTTCTCTTTCATAGGTTTTACGGTATCTATGCATTGACTTTTTTTTATATAATGTACACACGCTAAAGGGGTTTGCACCCTGTTAATGCTTACCAAAGCATGGGCGTTGGGAAATTAGGGAGAGAAAAAGATGACATGTCTATGCACGACTTACAATCTTCTTTACTATTTGGAGTTTTAAATGCTTGAATCACCTCAGCCACTAAAACGCAAAATCACTTCCAAGCTTGGCATAGAATATCATAAAAAGAATTGGTCACTTTTCCTTTCTAATTCTTTGAAAAAACAATTCGATTCCCGATGTGAAAATAACGCAAATGTCATTGACATTGACCTTTCAAGGCTCCTGATCTCTACTGATGTCTTGATCTTCGATCGATGATCAAAACACAAGACGATGTCAGGCAAATCGAATCCTCATCACGACGATAACCTAAGACGATGTCAGGCAAATCGAAGCCGACCACAAATCGAAAGTTTTACCTGTGCGCTTCCTAACCGCGATTTTCTGTTCTTGTTATTATTAAATTCAATAACAATTTGTTTTGCGGCTGCTGCGGTGTGGTTGGGGCTCTAACATACAGGCTAACAAAAAATAAACAGATTTGCATATGTGAGCTATTAAAGTTTTGAACAACCGTGCATCGCCACCAATCTATAACCGCAAGCAAAGGAAACCTCTTAAACAAAGCCGCACAAAATAGCAGCGAGCAACGTAAATAAATATCCCATCAAGTGGATTTTGGTTTATTGAAGCGCTAAAGGCAACCAATTGCAGATATGGAATCGATGTTTTCACACCTTAAGAGCACCAAAAGGCCGCGCATCGAAGTTCATCGAAGAACAATCTTAATCGGCGTCTGATCCGAACCTAAGCCTTAGTGGCAGCCAAAAGGAGGTGTTGACTTCATTGTCAATTCGTCGTTATATTTAATCTTTTTTGTTGTTTTAGATTAATTCTACTTCCTCCTCCATCTTCTCCTGTCTTATGCATCTGATATTAAATTGAGCGGTCATCGTTGCGAATTGGTTTTCTGATTCCAACTCAGCTTTCCACATCGCTCTCAAAATTCTGTCACTATTACACTTTTAATGCGATGTTGTTTGTGACCATCTCTGAGTCAGATCCAGCATGCAGACCAAGACCAAGCAAGCCGACATAAATTCCACAAATGGCAAAACTCATTTCGAGGAATTAATTTGTTCGGATTTTTTGCACGTCACTTGGACGTGCCAATGCACAATGGAACGTCGCGCAATGTCCCCTCCACCCAATTCAGGTTAATCCTGCGTCGAGTAACAGCTCACAGGTGTAACAACGTCGTCGTCGTCGTCGGTCGTAATTGTCACACTGGCAGGCGCTACTGCGGGTATATAAGTTATCGAGAGGGATTCCTGTGATGAAAACAATAAAATAAAGATAGCGAGCGAGCAAAAAAGCGCCAATCCTGCCTGATTTAAGGTGAAATTTATGATTATTGCCGTCTTTTCGGTACGCTTTGTCAGTGCTGCTCACTGACTCACTGACTCGTACGGCGGTGTTGTTATTTTTTTTCCATTTTGTACCAAACCAATGGAACGGACCCAATAAAGTACCACACACTGTTCTCGCGTTTCGGCCGATTGGCTGAAGCAGTTTGTGTGGTAATTTACGACCAATCGATGCGGATGGACAGTCAGATTGTCGTGTGTATGTGTACTGTAGTGTACGGCATTCGAATATAATTCAGCAGATTTGGCTTTTTCCTGGAACCCGCTAAAGTGTTTATACCCATAAATGTTATGGATGGTCGCGAAATGTATGAACTTTGCATACGCTCCATTTTATGTGCAGGTTCCAGCTTCTAATTTTAAATTCAACAAAAGATGCCAAAAAGCCAAATGTAATAAATTATTTATAACTAATAAATGTCTGAATAAGGATTGATTATGATTACAATTTTTTTTTGAAGCATCATCGTGCAACTTTATTCGTAGAATTACTTACGTTCCACGTAGTTCTGTGAGTTGATTAGTAATTCCGTAATATATTCAATAAGATCGTAATTTGGAACTTCTCAGCTCGCCATATGGATAGTTGTTATTTAGTCTAAAGACTGAATAAGCTTAAAAGGATTTTAGTTTTATGAAAAAACCCCTCTGTGGTTACTTTTCCTCCTTAAACTACCCCTATGAACAAAGAAAATTCGGAAATTACGCCATCTCAAGCCAAGCACGAAACAACTCTTTTAAAACAAGTCCCATCAAATTCTGACTGGTAGAAGTCGAAATATCTAAGTGGACAAACTGACAAACTCACAAACACACGCACGCTGAAAAAAATTCACCCGCATTGATTATAAGCTTTGCCCTTTAAGCTCGCAATTAAGGATTAATCTACACGGTCATATGACAGTAGGTAGGTAGGAAGGTAGGTAGAGTGGTGGTCCGCGCCGCCTTAACGAAGGCCTCAAATAGCGTAAGAGTGCGCCGTTTTAAAACCACAGACGTTGGGAGACCCTATGACGTGATAGGTATCTGTAAATGGTTATAACCGCAACCTGTAGTATTCCGGTACAAGATCAGATCGGTGATCCGGCACTCCGAAAACTCCCTCAGGTCGACAAATAAAGGTTTCCCTATTTGTGGAGTCTTGAACCCGTCATTTGGGACATTTACAGAGATAGTGAATAAGATATGGCATTAGAATATGAAATTTAGATTAAGACAGGTTAGAAGATTTTTCACTCTAAGCATCTCATACTTTTTTCAAAAATTATAAATACGATTACTTGAGGAGATCTTAAGAAGATTTTGTGGGGTTCTTGAGGGAGTATTGATAGGGGTAGTAACGTGGTCTTAACGGGGTATTGAGGTAATTTTGAGGGAGTCTTTAAGTAGTTTTGAGGGGGATCCCGAGCGGGTTTTGTGAGGATCTTTAGTGGGGTCTTGAGGGGGTGTTTAGGTGGTCGGTCTTGAGGGGATCTTGATGGGATTTTGGGAGTTTCTTTGGTAAAGTCTTATGAGGGTTTTGTTGGGTCTTAAGAGAATCTTGAGCAGGGTCTTGAAGGGGTTTTGAGAGGGATTTTGAGGGGATCTTAAGTGGTCTTGAGTAGGTTCTTAAGAGGGTTTTTTGGGGTTATTAAGGGTATCCAAAGTGGGCCTTGAGGGTTTCTTAGAAGGGGTCCTGAGGTGGTCTTGAGGGGCTCTCGAGGGAATTTTGTGAGGATCTTTAGTGGAGTCTTGAGGGGGTCCTTAGGTGGTCTTGAGGGGTTCTTGAGGGGATTTTGATAGGGTCTTGAGTGGAGTCTTAATGGGGTCTTAATGGGGTCTTAAGAAGGTTTTAAGGGGATTTTATGAGCGTCATGAGTGGAATCTTGAGGGGGTCTTTAAGTGGTCTTGAGTGTTTTGAGGGGGTCTTAAGGAAATCTTAAGAAGTGTTTGCGGGGGTCTTGTGTGCGTATTAATGGGGGTAGTTACGTGGTCTTAACGGGGTCTTAAGGTGATCTTGAGAGAGTCTTTAGGTAGTGTTCATGAGGGTTCCGAGGGGGTTTGGTAAGGATCTTTAGTTGGATCTTGAGGGGATCTTGAGGGGGTTTTGAGAGGGTCGTGATTGAGTCTTGAGGAGGTGTTTAGGTGTTCTAAAGTAGGGTCGTGAGACTGTTTTCACGGGGTCTTAAGGGAATCTTAAGGTGGTTTTTAGGAAATATTGATGCCGAACCCGAATTCTTCAAATCTAGAGGAATGGATCTCTTAATTGGAGCAGAATTTTACCATAACTAACTCCGCCTAGAACAGCTGAAAATAGGAAAACACTTACCATTACTACAAAATACAGTTCTTGGATGGATCGTCATTGGCAAACAAAGAAACCGTTACAATAGTTACTGCAAAATGTGCTGTATCTACACAAGAACACGAAAGAACCTCAGAAATCTTGGAAAAATTCTGAAGACTGGACGACTTCAGCGAGAAAACAAAGTCCATCAGAAAAGTGATGTGAAAATCAAAGTACATCAAATTCATGGATGAATATGAAGCGTTGGGGCACATGGAAAGGTTATGTCCAGCAGATGTTCCGGATGTCAATTATTTCATTCCTCATCATTGTGTTGTGAAGCCTGACAGAATCATAAATGTCTCTGTTGTTGTTATTTTAATTGTATTGCGTATGGTGGCCAGGTATGGAAAAAACCACGTATATAAGTATATTGGGGAAGGTACAAAGCGCGGCCTGTATGCTTATAAGCGGGGCGCTGAGATCAACACCAACTCGCGCTAGATATATTTGGATAAACAGAAAGCGGCAATTACAGCTACGCGACTTGATAACACCAGTGTTATGCTTTCAAGAAGGTTTTCGGACAACAATACCCTCCAGAGAAGACTGGAAGAGTGGATCCGTAACCGATAATGAAACAATACAGTTTTTCACGAATGGCTCTAACCTAGACGGTAAAGTAGGAGCAGGAGTCTTCTGTGACAAGCTGAAAGTAAGCTTATCTGTCCGTCCTGATCGCTGTAGCGTATACCAGGCTGAGGTGATAGCGATTGAAGAGGTCATGAGCTGGCTGAAGCATAATGTATTATCATCAAAGAAGATTAACATTTATGTGGACAGTCAGGCGTCCATAAAATCGTTGGAGGTGGTCTCACTGAAATCTAAGGTGGCATTGAGTTGTTACTCCTTTCTTAACGAGATGAGTGAGCAGTACAATATAAGGATCATATGGGTCCCGGGCCACACGGATGTCGAGGGGAACTGCAGGGCGGACGAGTTAGCTAGACGTGGTACGACTCTCCAGCTGCTACCGGAAAGGGCGGAGGTAGGGAGTCTTATCGCGACACTGAAATTTGAGCTTCGGAAGGAGGCAGAAACAATAACAAATAGACATGTCTGCCCAAAGCTGGACTTGTGGCGCTCAACTACGCTTATTTCCCTACAAAGACGTGAACTAAGAACGGTTTTAGGGATAATGACAGGACACTGCCTTCTAGGGAAACACGCGAGAAGGATGGGTGTCGAATATAATGACTTCTGCAGAAGTTGCATGGACGAGGAGGAGGAAGAGACCATAGAACATACGATCAACGGTGTGGATTTGTATCAAAAACAAAAAAAAGAATTATTAAATTGATATAAAGAGTCCGCCATCTAAAGTTTTTTTTTCAACTAGTGCTTATTTCGTGAATGGTAACACTTAGCTCATGTCTGATTTGACAGATAATTAGTTGTATCCTTCCGCTGAACGAATATGGTTGTGTATACGCTTGAACAACGCTGGGAAATATTGCGACATTACTTTGAAAATCAAGGTAATGTTGCAGAATGTATGCGAAAATTGCGTACGTATTTTGGAAGAAGAGAAGCACCGTCAGCTCCGTTTGTTCGTTATCTTGTGAAAAAAGTAAAAGAAACTGGCATCCTCATCGATAAACCAAAGCGTGAAAAGCCAAAAACAGTGCGTACACCCGAGAATATTGATGCTGTGGCAGAAAGTGTGCGTGAAGCGCCATCAACATCAATTCACCGTCGTTCTCAACAATTGAACATTTCGGAGACATCATTGAGACGAATTTTGCATAAAGACCTTGGTATGACGCCATACAAAGTCCAATTGGTTCAGGAGTTGAAGCCAACTGACCATCCAATGCGTTTTCGCTTCGCTGAGTGGGCCTGCGATCGACTTACAGAAGATGCCGATTTTGCCAAAAAAATCATCTTTTCGGATGAAGCTCATTTTGATCTTGGCGGGTATGTAAACAAGCAAAATTGTCGCATTTGGGGCACAGAAAACCCGCACGCATACATTGAAAAGCCGGTACACCCAAAACGAGTCAGAGTCGAGTTTGGTGCGGATTTTGGTCCAGAGGCATAATTGGGCCATTTTTCTTCGAAAATGAGCAAGGAGTGGCCGTTACAGTCAATGGCGATCGTTATCGGGCCATGTTGAACGAATTTTTGTTTACAAAAATTGAAGAGGAGGATATTGGCAACATTTGGTTTCAACAGGACGGCGCTACGTGCCACACAGCCGAAGCTACACTCGATGTTTTGCGCCCTGTTTTTGAAGATCGCATTATCAGCCGCAGAGCTGATGTCGTTTGGCCACCTCGGAGCTGCGATTTGACACCGTTGGACTATTATTTGTGGGGTGCCCTAAAAGATAAGTGTTACGCCGACAAGCCAGAGACAATTGACGCTTTAAAGGACAATATTCGTGAAGCCATTGGTGAAATACAGCTGCACACAATCGATAATGTGCTTAAAAATTGGACCGATCGTGTAGGCTACTGCATGGCAAGCCGAGGCAGCCATTTGAATGAAATTATTTTCCATTGTTAACCGGAAGGATTGCACTTTCAAATAAAAACAGAAATTTGAGAAAATATTCAGTAGTTTTTAGTTTTTATAGCATTTTCAAAAAAAAAAAAGTTATTTGGCGGACCCTTTATAATATAAATAATATGTATACAGAAACTATTATTTAAATCGAACAAAACTTACCTTACTTATCTACTTAGTTATAGTTTCCAATATGAAAATGCTCAGGGTTCTCTACTATCATCACAACTTTTCGATTTAGCTGAAAAATACATTCGATTTAATGAATTTCGTTGAATAAAATGGATTCCAATGTCTATGAATGTCGCAATTTTTAGTCCAACAAAAAAGAAAACACTCAAAAGTGTGAAAAATTTACATGACACTTAACGTGCTTTTCAAGAATTTAGAACAAGCCTATGCATTGATCAGTGCTTCAAGACGACTCCTGAAGCGGAAAGCATTACAATGGAACAAACAAGCAAGCAAGCGCAGAATTGTTCAACCTCGACCTAGCGCGCAGTGAGATGTGTGAGGTCCTCGTGGAGGATACACAGCTCTCATCCGCGCTAAATTGCCCTTTGAGTGAGATAAAAGGTGAAAAAGCGACTAGCAACCAAATCTGCATACCAAATGCACTAGTGAGAGACATTCAGGACATATTCAGCGTCATCATACATTCGAACGACGATGACAATTTAATGGCGGCAGAGACACCTTGAGAGTGTTTTTCTGTGTTCTGATTCTGGTGCCTGTCGTCTGTATGTCTGTCTGTCTGTCTGTCTGTCTGCTAGCCAAACACAAACAACACTTAAGCGTCATGTTATGACCCTTTTGCGGAATCATACGGAAAAGACCAAATCCAATCGAACGAAACGAAAATGAGAGGAGAGAGATGCAAAAAAGAGGAATGAATAACAAAAAAACCGAAAACCGAAAACCAAAAAAAATATAAAATCGAACCACAATTTTAACAAGAATGTCATGTTTTTCGGTTGTGTCGTTTGGCGGCCACGTATCCACAGATTATCCGCTCCAGAAACTCACGCTCACGCTCACGATGATGAGGTGTGGTGGACAAACTTCGAGTTTCGCTTGTGTTTATTCAGATTTATATCGAAAGAGATAATTTGTCCCTGGTACGGCTGAGCCGCTCAAGGGATACACTCAGCGATGAAATGAATCTCTATGAATGGATGTTCAGAAGAAAGACGACCAATACAAGACAAGGGCACGAACATACCGCCGACACCGCTCACAACCAAGCATACACAACAAATTCACAATACAAAACATGGCGACGGTACAAAAAAGTTAGCACTTCTGCTGATTTGAGTCGTTGTTTTGGTCGTCGGCCTCGGCCGCATCGCAATCGCAACGATCCTCGTAGCTCGTAAAAACAAACGGGATGAAAAGCAATAAAACAGATATTGATGCTGATGCCAAAAGATGTAGTATCTATAGATACAACAGCGCCAATCGAAGGGCCCTGGCACAAATGTCGAATTTAATTTTATTGCATTATTGTGACAATCATCTTTCCTCCTTTTATCACCTTTAACCGAAGAGGTTAGTTTTATGATTTGATTCTTGCAGCAGCCGCCGTCCGTTCTGGAAGCTCACTTGTATCTTGTATCTTGTAGCTGGCACCTTTAATTGAAGTTTTATCGATAACTACGTACGTACGAGTATCTCGAAAGCATTACTCGTCGTCTGTAATATTAACCCAAAGCGTCGTTACTGATTGAGCCTTAATCAGGAAACCTTAATTTTTTATTCCTTTAGGTTGTGCGTGGTCTATGCCGGCCCCATAGATAATTTGCATGAGACCGAGTGAGATTGAAAGAGCGCTTTCGGGAGGAAGGCTGGCGAGGTGGTAGAAATACCCATAGCTATGGTTTTCTTGTTCCTTTTTCCCGCCGTTGCGTTCTGTTGCAGTCGCTGGAGGTACTGCGTACGCTGCATATCCCTATTTATGGTGAATTATCTCATCCGGCCGAGGTGTTAACGATTTAATGCACGGCACATTTTTTTTCCTTCTTGTTGTTGTTGTTGTTTTTACTTTGAATTCTGTGCAGTGCTTCGCGCATTCCCATTCGTATTAAATGAGAAATGATATTGCTCTTTACAGTGCACGTCATGTCCGTCCGTCTATCTTTCCTGCCTGACTACCAGCCAGCCAGCCTATTGCCCTTGGGGGACACGCCGCGCCGATGTTACAGCAAAGAGGAATAATTTATGAATGGATTAATCGTGCAATCACGCATACTGTACGCACACGGTATGCGGTAGTATACACTGCATACTGCAGACAGATCGAAGGTCCAACTCGCACATAAAATGAGATCTCAATTTGAGTTGCAAGTTATTTGTGTAATCAATTTTTTTTCCTGCTTGCCCTTCATGAAGAAAAATATCGATCATATCTTATGTGTGTTTGTATCTGAGCGTGAGCTATTTTTAGCCGAATTAAAAACTTCAGAGCACACTAGTATTTATACTTCTAGAAGGAGATTTGCGATTGCAGTTTTATTCGTATAGAAGTTTGTAGAAAAATGTTTGAGACCTAAAGGGAACTTAGGCTTGGCCGGCCTCACTGTCGTGTTCCATAAATCCTACCGCAAAGTGCTTTCCGAGCAAGATCCCCTTCGCTCATGCGAGCTTATGTCCTGCCCCCGCCAAAACCTGCCGAGCTTAATTCTCTTCACGATGTCGACATCGTGGTAACGCTCGTAGATCTTATCATTATAGAATCCTCCCTCACATAAGGGGCCAACAATTCTACGTAAGACTTTTCTCTCGAACGCGGCTAAAAGGTCAGAATGCTTTATGCTAAGCACCCAAGTCTCTGATCCATATGTAAGTAATGTTATGACCATGGTTAAGTTCCTGGATTTGAAGAGTCTTGACAGACTATAGTAGGCTTTGTTGGCTTTAAGTAACCGTGCGCGTATGGTGTTATCGGCTGCTACAGTTGAACCGAGATAGTTGAAGGATTGGACTACTTCAAACTCGAACTCATTTTAATTTAAGGGACCATTGTTGGATCTTCTACTCGCAGACGTGGCCACCATGTGCTTTGTTTTGCTCTCATTTATGTGCAGCCCCATATTTCGTGTCGCCTACTCGATCTGGATGAAAAATTCCTGCAAAGCTCTTGGGTTTCTACCGACGATGTCAATGTCGTCTGCGTAAGCCAGTATCTGAATAGAGGATGATTTCTCTCGCCAACGCCAGGTTGAAGAGGACGCAGGCCTCCGTTATTGATGTTGAATGGTCTTGATAGTGATCCGGATATTTTTACTTGGCTTATAATTTTAATCATGATCGACGTGCCAGTTTAATTGTGATGCCGAATTCTCGTATGGCTGTATAAAGTTCTAATCTGGGAAAGATTTAAAAAGATAAGCTTCATAAACGTTCACGCAGAGGATTCCCCAGATGATGAAAAAGAAGAATTCTTTGAATCAGTCGAACGGGAGCTCCATGCCTGTCCTCAGTATGATGTAAAAATCATTCTGGGGGATATGAATGCAAAAATAGATAGGGAGCTTTCTTAGGACTTTCTTACATAAAGAACCAGTTATAGCTAGTTTATAGGCGGTCTCGTGACCAATGATCCCCTTGTGGTCAAAACTTTTATTTAACTTGACTTGACCCCTTTTTGTCTATATTTTCAACTACTTTGAGGTCCTTTTAGACCTAGAGTGCTGAAATTTTGTGAGTGTCTAAGTCCCAAAGAGCATTTTTTACATTCCGGTGTGACGCATTTCGCATGTGGCGCGTGTGATGAATGGATTTTTTTTTTCGACTTCTTTGAGGTCTTTTAAACCAACTTTCATATGACCTATAGAGCTGAAATGTTGTGAGTGTCTGCGTTCCAAATAGCATTTTTGTACTCCGCGTGTCGTGTTTCGCTTGTGGCGCGTGTGATGTGTGTTTTTTACTTTTTTGAGGTCCTTTTATCCACCTTTTAAACAACCTAAAGAGCTGAAATTTTGTGAGAGTCTAAGTCCCAAATAGCATTGTTTACATTCTGCGTGTGACGCGTTTCGCGTGTGGCGCGTGTGGTGGGTGGAAAGCTTTTTTCGACTCCTTTGAGGTACTTTTAAACCACCTTTCGCACGACCTCGAGAACTGAAATTTTGTGAGTGTCTAAGCATTTTTGATATTCCGAGTCAGACGTGTATCGCGTGTCGCATGTGGCGCGTGTGATGAGTGGAAGTGTTGTCAGTTTTCGTCTTCTTGGGGTCCTTTGCAACCACCTTTCATACGACCCAAAGAGCTGAAATTTGTGAGTGTCTAAGTCCCAAATAGCACTTTTTACATTCAGCGTGTGACGTGAGTCGCGCTTCGCGTGTGACGCGTGTAATGAGCGGACATTTTTTTTCGATCTCGAGAACTGAAATTTTGTCAGTGTCTAAGCCCCATATAGCATTTTTGATATTCCGCGTCTGACGTGTATCGCGTGTCGTATGTGGCGCGAGTGATGAGTAGAAGTGTTGTCAGTTTTTCGTTTTTTGAGGACCTTTCCAACCACCTTTCACACAACCTAGATTGCTGAAATTTTGTGAGCAGCTCAATGTCAGGTGCAAATTTTGGTATCCCGCGTGTGAAGAGTGGAAAGGGGAAAATACTTTCAAAAACAGATATTTTGGCGTTATTACCAAATAATAAAAGACTGTGTGCCGTGTGTCGTACTTGAACTTGTTTTAATCTGACAAGCATTGATTCCACCGAAAGAATTCCCTTAGTACTTGCAGTCACTAATCTGTTAAAAGGTTATTTTCGATACAATAATGGACTCAATCCAAAAAGTATTGCTGACCCCTTGATATGAGTTGTATACCATAATAGGTTTGGACAGCTTTGCGAAAAATATAAAGAAATCCTCTGCGTGCAGAAGTCCTGCTTTGGGCAATATGACTTAAAAAGTGGTCTATTTTACTCACTTGGGTACTCACTTGTGTTCTTTTTTTAATTATTCAACTTAGAAACTACAGTAGATTCTCGATTACATTGAACTTAGAACTTGAAGTGTTAGAAAAGTGCTAAAATTGAAAGGTTAGTAATATCGTGGAAGTGTATACAAAGTGCCGAAAAAGTAGATACAATATTATTATCAAACTTATTTACAGAGAATTCATGTAAACAAACATCAGATGCCTGAATGCATCTACTGTCTCGACAGGTGTTAACATTTTTCAATTGCCGAGTAATTTATATAAACAAAAGTTCAATTAATCGAGAATCTACTGTATATCTCTACTAGACATACTATCTATACAGGTGTTAGCATTTTTCAGTTGCCGAGTAATTTATATAAACAAAAGTTCAATTAATCGAGAATCTACTGTATATCTCTACTAGACATACTATCTAGACAGGTGTTAGCATTTTGAGGTTGCCGAGTAATTTATATAAACAAAAGTTCAATTAATCGAGAATCTACTGTATATCTCGTTTATATTGTTTCTTATCAATATGAAAAGAAAGAAATACATTTTTTTATCCGTTATTATTTGGCTATAGACGATTACTGAAGATTACTGCCTAATTGTCTGTGTCACTTCTTGACATGTCATTCTTAACAGGGAACCTTCAATGTTCCTGTGTTAATAGTCGTCTTCGGGCGAGTTGCTAACTTTTACTTTTTCGCGGACCTATGGCATAATACTTATTTGGGCGAAGGCTACGACCGTTCAATAATGTCTGAATAACTCTAAGGTCGTATCCCTACTGGACTGGAAAGATTAAAATGAGGCAATTGGATACAATCCTGTGTCCAAAGCATGATATAAGATAGGGCATAAATGACACCTATTTGTCTGTACCAGTACATTTTTGATCGATAATACGACAACTGTCTGTTTTGAGAAAACGTTTTGAATTTATTCTGTTCAAAAAAACAATCAAAAAGGAACTTCCTACCTACCTACCTACGTCTTATCTCTACAGACCTTTCTTTGCCCTCAGAAATTTCTTATCACATCCCACCGAAAAATATAGCTGCTTCTAATTTGTAATGTAAGCAAACAGATATCACCGCTAGACCGACGTAGCGCTTGGCAATCTTTAAATCTGATAAAAACTGAAGACCTAATTACCTGGATGAGCTAACTCTTCAATAATTAGCAGCGGTTGAAGCATATCCACCTTACCTTACCTTACAAGCTTCGGTTAAAAGAGTTTTCTGTATCTTCGGATACTTGTACAACATATCCGAGCATATCAATCAAAACGTACCTCGGTCATTGGCGGCAGTTTTTATTGTTGTTGCCGTCAAATGTATATCCCTCAAGGCAGAGATCAATCTCAGATCTCCTTTATGAAAATTTATTACAAAAAAAAAAATGAAAAACGGGAACTTTTGTTTTGCCCGTTTATCGATAGATCCCAATGAGTCCGAAAATAATTCCGTTTATGAATCGGCGGCAGTGGCGGCGGCGAAGCTTTAATCGCCTTTTATTGGATTGCATCGAGCCTCATTCATTCACAGCATGAGGTTTTGTAATATTACGAGAAATTATGAATTCCCTTTGATCTTAAATCATCATCGCTTTGGAGCCGGTTGGGTGCATTATTTTACGGGGCACATGTCGCGCATTTAGATCGCGACATGGGTGCTTAGTGCTCAGTGCTCGATGGTGTCCTGCCGGAGATTTGGATCGATCGAAGCGCAACGGTGCACAAGCCGCAGTGTCGGCGATTTTGTAATGAGACCTGAAGACGACGACGACGACGAATTATGAGTGACTGGTCTGGATGCGGAGCGGCCGGAGGTAATATGGGACCAACTCCAACACCGTTAATGCAGTTGTAATAATAATCATAACAGCAACAACAATAACAAATGGTAGACTTCATTCCATTCGACGGTTTTATTGATGTTAATATTGTCGTTTCTTCTGTTTGCTGGATGGATGTGCCCACGCCACGCCGGCGCATATACACACACACACATCTGTTTTATGTCATCGCACATGACAGATAAAACGCACGAGCGCATTAGTCTCTGAACTGATTGAGGGAATTTAGTCACCAAAAAAAAATTGGTCCAATTGGTTTCAAGATATTCTTCATAAAACGAAGGAGTTCCTCTCTTGGACCCTGGACAAGCCAAAAATGGAAAATGAATGTTGCTGTCGTCCTTGTGCAAGCAGCGCGCCTAATATGGGTATTTGGATCGTTATACGACCGTAAGGACAGTGAGTATATCGTCGTCTTCGTCGTTGCCTGACAGCAAACATTCAAAAGTGAACATCGATTGGCAATGACATCTCTGGTCGAACGTGACTCACAATGTCAAGTAGTCGTCGCGACATAGGGCGACGACTTGGTTTCTGTGGCGTTTTCTTTGTTTTTGGGGTTTTGTCCCTTTTTTAATGCCGTATAAGAAAAGAGGGGTATAATAGATTTTTCACGCATTTGTTTCTGATGGAAATAAAACCAACCCTCGTACTCGGTCCTTCGGGCCGACAACTTCCAAATTGTTATAGAAAGTGTTGTCATCGGTGGGAAAAGTTTAAATAAAATCGATTTAATTTTGAAAAAAATTATATGGAAGCCGGTCAGACGGTTAGCTAAGCCCGATCACTTCCAAATTTTTATAAAAAGTGTTATCATTGGAGATACGAATGTATACGAATCGGACTAATTTCTTTTCAAGAAAATCATTCTCGGCGACGAAACTCACTGATAACGTGAGTTTAGGTAAGGTAAGGTTAAGGTAGCTGCACAGTGAAACCGACACACTTAGACCAGTAATGGTCCATTATGATACCACGTGGATCAAGAAAAGTTTTCCACCTACTCGTTGAACCAATAAGAGCTTCGTATGAAGCGGAGGAGACTTCTATTGTCAATATGGATTACATCATTAGTGTCATTGTAGAATAAAGCTCCTAAATGGAGTTTACGTTTTTGTGAGAAGCCTGGACATGTACAGAAAAACTGGAGAATGGTCTCCTACTACTCCTCAACCATGCAGCTTCTGCAGAAGTCATTTAAAAAGACTCGAAAGCCTTGCTGCATGCTTGCCTATGAGACAGTGTCCAGTGATGACACCTGAAATAGCACCGATGTGCGATATTTTTTGAGATATCAAACACTTTAAGTTTAGGCAAGATCTGCTTTGTCGCTAAGCTACCGTCCCAAGCATCCCACTTTAACATGAGTTTGCATGAAGAACCATATTCAGGTAACAAGGAACTAGTTTGGCGAGTTCGTTAGGCATACAGTTTCCCGGATTGTCTCCGTGGCCCGCCACCCAACACAGGTGAATATTGAACTGCTCCGCAATCTCCATGAGAAATGATCGGCAGTTAAGGGCTTGAATTGAATTCGAAGAGACTGATGCCAGGGATTTAAGTCCAGAGAATATACGGATATCCTTAGGGGAGGTTTCTCTTCAGCAAAAGATAATGCTTAATTGATCACCATAACTTCAGCCTGAAAAACACTACAGTTATTAGGAAGACGGAAGAACGGAGAAAGAAAACACCTCCGCCAACTCAATCATCGGTTTTTGACCCATCTGTGTAAAAATGTATTTGTTTATCATTCAGGTAAGTGTCTTCTTCCCAGAATGATCTGGAGGGGAAGGTGACCTAGAAGTTTTGTTAAAATGGAGCGGTGTAGTCTATTGTCAGGGATCTTGACTAAATTCAGGATAACTTGGGTTTATCAGAGAATGTTAAGCTTATACCTTTTATAGAACGAGGGTTAATAACTGGAGCTTTATATTTCCTGGTGAATAAGACAAGCTCAGTTTTGTGAGGATTTACCCCTAAACCACAGCGATCTACCTAACAAGTTAGCTTCCTTTCCACGACGATTGGTTCTACGCACCAAAAGAATCCCAATACCTATCAAGACATTGGGCAAAAGATCGTCAACACAACAACAGGTTTGAGATTGGATCACTTGGATCCACTCCCAAACCTGGAGTTGCTACAACAACAACAACAAGTTTGTTTGTTGAGCGCATTTTGCAGGAGTTCTTTTAAGGTACTCGGCTGTTTTCCTGAGACGGCAATAGCAACGTCCTCCGCATAAGCGATTACTCCGCAGCCCTTCCTTCTTAGGCATAACAGCAGCAAATTCATCACTAAGTTCCATAGAAGGGGGTTAGGACTCCACCTTGTGGAGTTCCTATGCAGACAGATTTTCTGGCAGACGATACACCCAGTTTTGCAAAGCAGAAGATTAATCATTTCGCCAAACTAGTCGTCCACCCTCAAAGTCGAAAGTGTATCCGTAATCGCAGATTTTTTGACGTTTTTAAAAGGGTCTTTAATGGCTAGGAATACCACCATTGTGTACTTCTTGTGGTGAAGAGAATGTTCAATAGAACGTACCAGTGTGTGCAGAGCTTATTTCTACAGACTCCGTTTACAATACGCATGTTGATCTGTAGACAAGATACGATACGTGCGTACCTAGATATCGATCAATCTTTCTGGTGTCTAACAGGAATGATGATAGACTGATTGGTCTGAGATCCTTTCAACAAACGTGCAACCATTTACCGGCTTTGAGTATGTAAACCACTTTGACTTCTCTCCATAAAACTGGGATGTGCACCATATCGAGACAAATCTTGAGAACTGTTTCTAGCAAATGAAGGATAATATCGGGAGTCCTTTGCAGCTCGGCCGTCTGAACCCGCAGAATTGTATGGTTTGAAGCTTTATAGCACCCAAAGCAATTTATCCTTGTTTATCAGATCATTGGAGATGATTGAACGAGTGTCTACCCCCTTAAGGCTGTCATTACTTAAAATATGGGAGCTACCCATGAAGTGGGTGACTTAAAAGCAAATTGAGTCATTCTTCGCTTGAGGTAGTATTAGAGTCCGCAAACCAGGTTGTTGACAGTTCATAGTTCTTGGATAAGGACGAAAGTCATTATTAAAATTTAAGCAAAATATTAAATTATATTGTAAGGAACATTTTTTATTGCAGTTTAAGGCAATTAATGATATCCGAATCACTATCAAGCAAATTTAACATCTCCAACGGGCTCAGTCAAGGGTATGTACTGACCTGCGTTCTCTTCAACATGACGTTGGAGAAATGGTTTCAACCTCAAGTTTTATAGAGTGTATGTATATATTGTTTTAATAATTTAAGTCCGTTAACCATTAACTTAGACTAGGAATCGCCTTGTTGCTGTACGGCTCAAGCTCTATACATACAGCGTACATTCTATTCCAGTAGAAAAGTTAAAAGGAAAAAGTCAGCAACTACCCACTATAGCCTCAATCTGTTTTTTTTTTTTTTGTTTTTTTGTCATTTCAGCTTTCGTCGCATGATCGATGAGAAAAGGACACAAAATGTAAATGAGGTAATGACAATTGAAATAAATCGAATTTATTGTCGTCGAATTAAAAAAGCTGCAAAATTATATGAAGATCGATCTCCTGAGCACGCACCCTGCGGGGCGACGACGACACAGCAATAACAAGCGGTTCGGACCGTCGGTGTCGAAAGGAGTTGTCATATCGGTTTTTTTCTTCTCAAACTCCATCCCAAAAAAAAAGTGCACGTCAAGAACAGTTTTGGCAAAAACTGCCTCTTTCGTACTTCGACTTAAAACTTTGTAATAAGATAACGGAGCCTGATTTAACTGATATTTGAGAATTTCATTTCATCAACAGATACTAAGAAAGAATGCCATTTTTTTTGATTTGATTTCGATTTGATTTCCAAAGAAATTTTATGGAATTTTCAAAAAACATCATTTCGATTCCTCAAAAAGTTGTATGTTCCTTTTTTATGTGAAATTAGCATTTTTACTGCACGTGTTTTGTTTTTCAAAGGTGATACCATAGACGGTCATTGAACTAAAAGAGAACGAGAGATCTGGTACAATTGTGGGTCATGCAACAGCAGGAAATTAAACGACAGAAGAAACCTTTTTGCACGACTGTCATTGGAGGAGATGTTCGCTCCAGACGTGCTGCAGTTTCTGAAGGCTAGAACTGAAATGAAAAACGAGATGGCATTCCTAAAACTTTACAAAAAGAACTCGAAATACGCAAATTTGTTTCTAAGGTGTTGTGCTAACTATGTGGCCATACAATTCGGATTCAGAAAATGGACATAAACAACTAATATGCTTCTTAATTTAGCAGTAGTTTTAGTTGCGCACACTTAGTCACTCTAGGTCATCCTCCAAATACGCTCTACCTTTACTAAGTTGACTCTATCGGCCAGATTCGAATACTCAATAGGTCGGAGCGCTGGTATCTGTTCGATCACGTCCAGTTCGCAGTTTCTTGATAGGTCGGAGTTCCTGTCAATTTCGTAAATTCAAAAATGAATCTCATATGAAGGTAGGTAGGACAATTGCGAGAACATAAATTGCGCCATTTTGATATCACCGACGCGAGACATAATATGAAAGGTTTTAAAATCCAAACTGTACCGTTTAAGTACGAAACCAATTTGATGGTCCAGTAGTCCAGCTCGACAACGAATACTCAGAATGCGAACTCTGTAACCTGCTAGTTGCGGATATTTGGAAAAGAGTTTCTATCTCATTTACCTGCTTACAGCTCCTGCAAGAAGTATTATGTGAAATACCCAGATTATCAGCAGGTTGCCGACTGGTCAGTGACCCATACTTGTAGCCACAATTGTGCAAATATAATTCTGAGACGTGGAGATTAACTCGGTATTTCTCCTTTTATTGTAGGAAGGCCAAGCGATCTTGATATGGCGCAGGTGGCTACACTTCAGATATAGAAAGAACCCAATGCACAACAGTTGATTATTTCCATTAAGCCGGTTTCCAGAGTGAGGATATTGATAGCTAAATCGTCTGCTTTCTGAGTATCCTTTATGTTACTATGCCCTGGCACCCAAACAAGGGTTATCAAAGCCAATTCTTCTTTGTGCTGCTTAGCTAGCTTCAGGTTATAAACGGATGAATTTGTGTGGTATTTTCTCAAGGCCATAAAAGCCTTCCTTATAGCTAAAATCTCCGTCTGAAAGATACTAGTCGAGTCAGAAAGCCTGTATGACTTTTGCAGATTAGCTCTATGTTAAAACACGCTTTGACCGACTCCCTTCTCTATCTTGTCTCTGTAAGATTGTCACGTAAAACTGACACTCCCGCCTTTTTAATTTCCCCTGGTTAGAAAGTCGACAACAAAGTAAGAGTTCTCTTACTCAATGCAAATGGGGAAGAATTTTTTGCAGAAACGACCAAGGAGATCTTCAAACCACCTTTGATAGAGTCCATACTGTAGCTCTATAGAGCAGGATATCTTCAAACCACCTTTAATAGAAGCCATACTGCAGCACCATAGAGAAGGACTGAGATTATTACGCTCTTATTTAGGGTCTTCTTAGTAATTATCAATTAGCCATCTAAGCCCAATTAAAAGCAGCGATTGGCAAGAGAAACTCTTCATATAAATAAAATGCTTTTCATTGGTAAGCGGTTCACTTTAGAACGGCTGGACCGATTTGGCTCTGTTTTATTTAATAATGTTGGTCATAATCCAAATAAAGTTTGTACGGTGTAATGACGAAAATTTTAACGTCAAACTTTCGTCTTACACTCACTGTGCACACACGAAGAAAAATCCCGCAAACGCTAATTGAGTACAAATGCATGCAAAATAAATCCAGCATAGCAACACAGCAAGGGCATGCAAATACAACCAGCATAGCAACACAGCACATGCATGCAAATAAATCGAGCGTAGCGACACAGCCAACGCAGTATGTACGAAATAACGGAGGTGACAAAATGCCAGATGGAAAAAACCCAAAAGATTTGCAATACATAACCAGAAGGTAAAACACCAACAACACGAGAGAGCTGAGAGAGCTGCAAAGTCCATCAAGAGGCAAATCTTATAAGAGAAGAGAAACACAGGAAGAATTGTTCTCTTTCCTGCTAGATCAGTGACACGGTTCACACGGACGGCATCGGTAACAATAGTACACATATAGTAACACTGAAATACCAAATGCAAATAGAAGAGCTTCAGGCCGGAAGCTAAAAATAAACCCTCAAATATCTTACACCAAACTTGGTGTAAGTCGAAGACGGAGAAATTTTGGTGGCGGGATACGGGACAACCAACGTTGATCAGCGCTATAATCAGGTTAGTCCAGTCCTTTCAGTGTGTTAGTTTATATCCCCTTTCTTGGTTTCGAGACTATGACGGGCCTTACAGGACTCAATCTCGAAACCCGGAAAATCTTGATAGGATGAGATTTTTCCTTGTTAGGTGTAGATACCCTTCAGCTTCAGGATTCTGGCGGACCTTACAGGACTACTTCTTGAAGTTCGATCTTTTTTAGGGCCTAGTTTTCATTCAGGAGAGAGTGACCTGCTGCTTTCGACTGATCCCAGATAACATCCCCTTTCTTGGTTTCGAGACTCTGGCGGGCCTTACAGGACTCCATCTCGAAACCCGCAAAATCTTGATAGGGTGAGATTTTCCCTTGGTAGGTGTAGAGACCCTTCGCTTTATTAGTTATATTCAGGAGAGAGTGAGCGGTGGAAGACCTGCTGCTTTCGACTGATCCCAGTTTACATCCCCTTTCTTGTTTTCGAGACTCTGGCGGGCTTTACAGGACTCCATCTCGAAACCCGAGAGATCTGGATAGGGTGAGATTTCCCTTGTTAGGCTTCAGGACTCCATCCTGAAATTCGATCACTTTCAGGGCCTAGTTCTCCACTTAATAGAGGGTGAGCAGAGCAAGACCTGCTGCTTTCAACTAAATCCGGTAGGGACAGATTCCCCAGAGCAACGTTCTTGCCCGTATCACGTCGCTACGAAACTCGAGTCCGCGGCCGAGGAACCTGGAGCGAGCGTACCCCAGCAATTTACCTCGTTACAACGGAAAGAAAAATTTGAAAAGTTGCCCGGACATTTTAAGAATTCGGGAAAATTTGATAGGAGTGAGACCAGTGGGCAGGAGGTCAGTGAGTGGATGGTCAGTGGGCGGGTGGTCAGTTGTGTGGGGGTCAGTGGAATGGGGCAGCCGGGAAACGCCGGGTATTTCTGCTAGTTAGATACAAAAGCATAGTCAAAGAAAAGGTTCTGTACATTACGTGTTAAGAGACTTTCCTAGTTGACAGAAAATACTTGCCCTTTCCCCTCCCTTGTTAACTGGCAATCCCTTTTTCGCTGCTTCTGTCTCAATGCTGGCAACTACTACAACCTCAAAGAGCGATATAAGGCACACAAAATACAGCTCCCAACTGCTGCTCTAAGCATCTCAACTTCCATTACGGTTAACCACAATTTCATTTTATTGCCTTTTTCAGCTAGCAACCAGCAATCGGCAATCAACCCACTGATCACCCAGCTGAAATTGAAAACAATTGGCCAGCAACAACAACAATAACAGCACTGTGGACGATCGAACAACAGACCAAAAAATTCCTCCAAATCAAATAAAAACTAAACCACCGATTTTGTCTGCAGCACATTGAACGGCCGACGACCGACGTAGTGCACAGGAAGCACACACTATCGCGGTAAAACAATTGATTTGCCCCGGGAGAGTGTGGTAACCAAACGCTAGAGGGGTCATACTAGCGGCAAGGATTGGGCAACACATCACATCTCATTCTCAGTTCAAACGATCGATGATTGCGTCGGACGTCGCGGTCGGTGTGTGTAGAGTGTGCTTTACCACAGCACAACACAAGAGCGCAACTGCTGCACAATCAAATCGGTTGCAATGTATCATTTTTATTTCATGGATGGGTGGAGGTGGAGGGATCCTCCTCACATCTTGCGATCGGCAATAAAAATAAGACAAATACCAAATCAAATTTCATGCGCGAAACGATCATGCAGCTCAGCATCATGATGCGTCGTGATCTTTTTCTTGAGGTCGTTCTAACCTTTTGTTTATTTACCAACAACAAATAAAACAATAAAAGGCTTTAAACTAACCAACAAACATAACGTAACGTAATGCAATACTGCAGCAATCAGCAGCAGTAAGCCAGGCAAGATCGCCCGCAGAATTATTTCATCAGAAACATCAAAGTTAAGCCAACAAAATGTTTGCATTCAAATTTACAGGAGGAGGGAAAATTCCACACAAATTATGTTTTAAAGCGGGGGTTCAGAATACTTGATATCTGCTTGAAGAAGTGATCACCCGTCGATCACTTACCAGCGTAAGAATTTCTTTTTTCTTTTTTGTAACTTTTTGTGATTCGAGAAGGGAAGGCTTCGTGTATTCGTCTGTCTGTCTGTTCGTTTACATTACCGGCCATTTTGAAAATAGTACCTTTGTCGTTGGCGTTATACTTCAAAAGTTAAATACTTTAATAAATAATGCAATATTTATTACATTTCATTGTATACATTAAGAGTTAAGCACATTAGTAAATATTGTGACCATTATTATAATTTATTGTATACTTTACAGGTATTTAACCTGTATTTTTATTTATTTTAGTAGTTATTGCAAAAAAAAATTTCATTGCATATCTTAGGGGTTAAATATTTTAGTAAATACTGCAACATTCATTTAATTTCATTGCATACTTTTAGGGTTAAATACTTTTGTATATATTGCCACATTCATTGCATTCCATTTCATACCTTTAGGTTTAAATAATAATAATAATATTCGGCGCGACAGACCTTTGCGGTCCAAGGCCTAACTTCTCGCGACCATTTGTGCTGCGCATGTATATTTTTGGACACAAATAGAAGGGACCTACAATTTTTTAAGGCCGGATCCGAACGGCGAATTGTGAGAAACTTTCCGTGACAAGGTATTACTCTCGGGACGTTTGTCACCCATTCGCGAGAGGTGGGACACCGTGAAAAATACTTTTGGTGTTGCTGGGATTCGAACCACGAACCTCCTGGCTCAGTGGAAGTGCACATGGCTGCCGAGCAGGAGGTTCATGCAATTTCGAGGGCGACGAATTTCCAAGGCAAGGTCCTTCAAATAGTGCCGGAAGCCAAATATCTGGGAGTTATGTTCGATCAAAAACTAACATGGAACTCCCATATGACATACATTATTAACAAAACTAATAGAGATTACTTCACATGCCAACGCATGTTCATCAAAACGTGGGGAATAAGCCCGAAAATGACTCTTTGGCTATACCAGAATATTATCAAACCTAAGCTGACATACGCAGCCCTGATATGGTGACCTAAAACAGAGTAATCTAAGACACGTTAAAAACTAAATAAGATACAAAGACTCATTTGTCTTAGTGCAACAGGTGCCATAAAGACCTGTCCTACGGCAGCCCTCGAAAAGATTATAGGACTTACACCACTTCACAACACATTAAACGTGAAGCTGGCTTAAGACTCTCCACTTTCAATATAAACAACCAGGTCAAATCCAATAGACTAGGACATACAAACATCATTTCCAAAATAAACTTGGATTATGGTATTGTCCCACAATCAGACTCAATGATGAAAACAACTGATCTCCAAAGAAACTTTTTAGTTAGAATTCCATAACGTCATCAAGTTGAAAATATCATCAATAACCTCCCCCATCATGCATCCATCTGGTACACAGACGGATCGAAAACAGATACAGGACCCAGAATCACACTGCGATTACCCTTAGGTAACTCTTCAACCGTTTTCCAGGCAGAAACAATTGCAATTGAAGCCTGCATCTTGGAATGCACTAAAAGAAAATACAGAAGAACTGAGATTTACATACATGATCTCAGATAGCCAGGCTGCACTACTTGCACTAAAAGGCCCTACTTTCAACACAAAAACAACGTGGAGCTGCTACTGCCAATTAAAACAATTGGCCAAAACCAATAAAATCACCCTTATGTGGTCCCCTGAGTGCGCTAGGCATTGCAGGGAACGATCTTTGCGCAAAAGAAGGCGCAGAAGGTGCATCCACTGGGCCGGAACCAAGCATTGCCTACTCCCTTAGCCACCTCAAAAACAAAATTAAAGAGTGGGCTAACAATGCCATCGAAGCTGAATGGGTATCGTCGACAGGGATGAAGCATACCAAGAGGCTTCTCAAGTACAACATTGTACATATAGACAAGACAATCTAACTAAACTGTCATGCACTCAGATCTCTAGTCTGGTACATAACGGGACATGGCCCATTCAACAGCCACCTATCGAAAATGGGCAAATCCCAGACGGACAGCTGCAGTTTCTGCAACAAGGCAAAAGAATCGCCAGAACACATACTGTTCATTAGTGATCCTCTAACAAGGAAAAGACTTAAGCACCTCAAGGCTCACACAGTCCCAGGACAGAATGTCATTTCGATCTAACTGCATTCATTCATGCATGGCATTCATTAAGGAACTAAGCCACCACATAAAGTGGTAATCATTCGGGATGCACAATAGATCTCTAGGTCGCAGTGAATCAGCGCAGGCTTTTCAGCCCACCAAACAATAATAATAAAAGACTAATATTTAATAATATTAATATATAATATTAATAATATATTAATATTTAATAATTTAACAAATTTTCAAATATAAATATTAAAAATACTAAATTTAAATTCAAAATAAAACCGCATAATATATTTCCAACTAATGCAAAATTAGAAATTAATAACTATTTAATCATCATCTTATATAATTGTTCAAAAGTGATTGAAAATATAGCTTCAACCTTTTCTTAAATTGATGAAAATTAAGCGATTTTTTTATAGCTTCTGGCAGCTTGTTGTAAATCATCCAAAGGGCCAGTAAATCTAATTGAGTTTCTTCCAAAGTCATTACTTATTAAACCGCAAGATATGTTGTTGCCACATCTAGTGAAATAATTATGGTTGTAATGATAAAATTATAAATTAGAGAGAACAGAAGATACGTTTAATGTCTTATACATATACATATATATTGATTGCGAGCCTGAAGGGCGAAGCTCATAATCAGAGGACAAGAAAACAAGTACCTGTTTAAAAAAAAAATTGACACGCGCCACACGTGGAACTCGGCTTGCGATGACGTGACACGTTTCGCACATCGCGTGTGGCGCGTGTAAGTTTTTTTTTTTTTAAATTTTTTTAATACTCAGCTTGCGATGACGTGACACATGTCGCGTGTGGCACATCGCGTGTAGCGCGTGTGGCGCGTGTAATTTTTTAAAAAAAAATACTTTCTTAAAACTCGGCTTACGATGACGTGACACATGTCGCGCGTCGCCTGTGGCGCGTGTAATTTTTTTTTTTTTAAAAATTGTTTTAAAACTTGATTTGCAATGACTTGACGCGTGTCACGTGTGGCGCGCGTAATTTTTTTAAATAGTGGTTTTACAATTTGGCTTGCTATGACGTGACGCGTGTCAAGTGTAGCACGTCGCGTGTGGCGCGTGTTTATTTTTTTTAATACATCTTTTAAAACTTGGCTCGCGATGACGTGACGCATGTCGCGCGTCACGTGTGGCGCGTGTCAATTTTTTTTTAAACAGGTACTTGTTTTTAAACTTGACTTGCGATGACTTGACGCGTGGTACGTGTCGCGTGTAGCGCGTGAAATTTTTTTTTTAAATACTTGTTTTAAAACTTGGCTGGCAATGACGTGATGAGTGTCATGTGTCGGACGTCGCGTGTGGCGCGTGTATTTTTTTTAAATACTTGTTTTAAAACTTGGCTAGCGATGACTTGACGTATGTCACGTGTCGCGTGTGGCGTGTGTCAATTTTTGACGTGACGCGTATCATGCACGCACACATCTACAGGTCAGAATTTTTATGGGACTTATTTTAAAACAATTGTTAAGCGCTCAGCTTGCAATTTGTTTAATTTTGAGTTTTTTTTTATTCATAGGGGTTAGGAGAAAAAAAATGTTTTTCTTAAAGAAAACCCTTTCAAGAAAATTCTGTCTTTAGGCTGAATTACAACTATTCATATGGCGAGCTGAGAAGCTCGCTTTACTATCTTACTTGGTTGTCGTGAAAGGCACCTATTGGTAAAATGCCGTTGGATTCAGTTTCAAATAAACTCAGCATAGGAAAACGTGCTGGCAGACTCGAAATAGCTTTTAAACTTTTGTTATGCAAAGATTGAACTTTCTTTTATTTAGTGTAACTAGCAGTACCATACACAACAATTACGTAGAGAATTCTGGGATGAATAAATGCATAATACATTAACCTTAGTACATATTTAGGTACATAATATGAGAGTCTTTTTACAAGTCCAACCAAAGTGTGGCAATGTGTTCATCCCATGCCATACGGGAATCGAATATTACTCCTAGGTATTTAAAATTTTCAACTCGATTCACTACGACGTTATTTATTACTATTATTGGTTTATGTGGAGAATGAAAAATTATGAATTTGGTTTTTGCTAGATTCAAAGAAATCATATTAGACTTGAAATGTTCAAGTAAAATACTCATGTTTTGTTCCATATTATTAATTATAACAGAAGGATCATTTGTTTCGTAGATAACTGCAGTATCATCCGCAAACATATTAATTTGTCCAACCACGGGCAGAAATGAAATGTCATTGATGAATTGAAAATCGAATAAATATTCCTTGCTAGAAAAAACTCAAATTGGACTGAATTAAGAACACATCTTTTTATTTCGGTTGCTTTATTCAATCTGATTAAAATGTTGTATATTTTCGGTGGCACAGCCGCTTGTGTTTTGCTACCGTGCTCGCAGCCTACGTAAAGAATGAATCGGTGTAATGTCAAGTCAGCATAACGTCAGGCAGGCGCAGTCCCTTGTGCTTATCCATGCACTCGTCCGACGTAGAGTATGTACGAGAGTATGTAGTATCGTCGATTCAGCATAAGATCCATTGAGTCGCTGTCTGGGGTGTCCGATTGCCGTTTGCATAAATATCAACGATGATGATGATCAGTGTGAGAATGGAATGCTGCTGACATGCAATAATGTACACTACATCTCCGTTTTTTTGGAATAATGGAATTTATGAAATTATTCTTAAGATATTTTATTGTAACCAGATTTTTTTTGTTTATTTATTTTTTTTTTGAATATGGTATATTAAATGGTTTTAAATCATACTTAAATTTTTTTGTTTTTTTTTTTTTGTTTCTATTTACTAAATTTTTTTTTTTTATAATTTTATTTTCATTCATATTAACTTTACATTTTTATTTACGCTAAAGGATTATTTGAATTGTATTTTCGTTCTTAATAACTATATATTTTTAATTACGCAAAAGGATTATTTTATATAAAAGGATTATTTTAATTGTATTTTAATTCTTAATAACTATATTTTTTTGATTATGCTAAAGGATTATTTTATATAAAAAGATTATTTTAATTGAAGTTTAATTCTTAATAACTAAATATATATTTTTGATTATGCTAAAGGATTATTTTATATAAAAGGATTATTTTAATTGTATTTTAATTCTTAATAACTACATATATATTTTTGATTATGCTTAAGGATTATTTTATAAAAAAGGATTATTTTAATCGTATTTTCATTCTTAATAACTATATATTTTTATTTACGCTAAAGGATTCTTCTTATAGTACGTAATGTTTTAACCTATCTCTGTGCACTGTTTGTGCCTTTTTCTTCTTATTGTCTTCTATTGTCACGTTATTATTATTTTTTAATTCTACTACCGTAAAAGGCCCTAAGTATCTATTTTCTAATTTGTGTCCTACTTCGTTTTTAAGAAGTACTTGGTCACCTATTTTTAGCTGTATTTCTCTACTTTGTCTGTCGTATACCTCTTTTTGTTTTAATTTTGCCCGCTCGAGCATTAGTCTTGCTCTATTGAACGCTATTTTTAATCTATACCTTACTTCTTTTGAATAGTCATCTACGTTATATAGTGGTTTTATGTCGTATATAGTGTTGAAAACTTTAAATCCATTGGGGATTCTTCCAAAGACTAATTCATAAGGACAATATTCGTGTACTATTGAGGGAGTTGTATTAAAACAGTACGTGAAGTACTTTAGCCAAACATCCCAGTCATTTTTGTCAACAGATATATAAGAACGTATATACTCGTTAAAAGTACGGTGACTGCGTTCTACAGTCCCAAGGGTTTGATGATGATGGGCTGTTGAGGTGATATTCTCTATTTTAAGGTATTTACATAAGTCATTAATAATTGAATTTTTATATTCAGTACCCATGTCCGTAATGAACGTCTTCATTGGACCGTAGGTTAGTATATGAGATTCAAATATGGCCTTTGCAACTGTTTTTGAACTTTTGTTTGTTATTGGTACGGTTACAAGATATTTTGTAAGGTCACATATTAATGTGATGGCATACTCATTGCCGTTTTCTGATTTTGGAAATGGACCAATGGTGTCCACCAATACAATGTCGAAAGCTGATGGAGGTGTTGGTGTTATGATCATTGGTGTTTTGGTATGTTTAGTTGTTTTTGCCAGTTGGCATTGTTTGCATGCTTTTATGTATTTTGTTATGTCTTGTTTCATTTTTTTCCAATAAAAATGTCTTTTAATCTTTCCGTACGTACGGGTAATGCCAGTATGACCTCCTTCTGCTGGGTCATCATGGTATCTCAACAAAATGGCTGCAATTTCTCTTTTATCGTTTATAATGGTAACCTTTGGTAGTAGCGCTACTTTCAAATGTTTTAATACATTATTGCCCATTTCTTTAAATAATTGTGGTGAGACAAATTCGAAAATTTGTTCGCTAGGTACCATTTGTAGTTGATTTATTTTGAGTACACCGGCCTCCTTTTCAAGCCTTTGGAAAAACTGATTTAGGTCAAATTTCCCATTAATGTATAAATCATCAACCTTTATCCGTTTTAATACTGTTTTCCCTTGCTTCAAGAAGCATTTATTGGAAGACAATTTTAATTTTACGAATTTTTTAACGTCATTATATTTAATGACTTCATAAACGTTGGGCTTTTCTTTATTTTTTATTTTATTTGATTCAAATGAATTCTTAATTGCACAAGTCTGCCTATTTTGCTGAGTTACTGATCGTGTTGTCACTTTATAAATTGTGTTTATTTTTATATTTTGCTCTTTAAGTTCATTGATAGTTATACGAGAGAGAGCATCAGCAACTTGATTTTGTTTCCCCTTGAGATATTCGACAGTAAAGTCATACTCTTCCAAATCTAGCCTCATTCTGGTCAGCTTGGAGCTAGGATTCTTCATCGAGAATAAGTATGATAATGGCCTATGGTCTGTTTTGACCAGGAAATGTTTTCCATATATATATGGTCTAAAATGGAGAATTGCCCAATGTATTGCTGTCAGTTCTTGTTCAGTTGTTGATTTATTACTTTCTCCCTGTGTAAAGGTCTTTGAGGCGAATGCAACTGGAAGTTGTACGCCATTGTACTCTTGACTGAGTACTGCACCACAAGCATATTTACTAGCATCTGTGGTAATACAAAACTCTTTTTCAAAATCGGGATATTGTAATAATGTCGGGCTCATTAGTTTCTTTTTCAGATGATTGAATGCTTCATTGCATTCGTTTGTCCATTGAAATGGAAAATTCTTTTTGCAAAGTTGTGTTATATGCCGCGAATAGTATGAGAAGTTTCTAATAAATCTTCTATAGTAGTTGCAAAATGCAACAAATCTCCTAGCGCTGTCTGCATCCGTGGGTACCGGATAATTTTTTATAGCTTCGTATTTTTTATCATCTGGTAATATGCCCTTATCTGTGCACTTATGCCCAAGATAAGTGACTTCATGCATAAAGAATGAACACTTTTCAGGATGTAATTTTAGGTTATATTTCCGGCATAACTCGAAGACTTTCGTCAAATTTTTTAGCATGTGTTTTTCAGAACATCCTATTACAACCAAGTCATCCATGTATAAGAAGGCTTGTGTTGGCTCTAAGCCAGAAAATGCAAGTGTCATCATGCGCTGAAATGAATTTGGCGCTATTTTAAGTCCGTATGGAAGTCTTTTAAAACGATATGAGCCATTGTTTGTTGAAAACGAAGTTATATTTCTTGACTTTTCATCAAGTTCAATCTGATGAAAGCCAGACATTAGGTCGAGACATGAGAAGTATTTTGCGCGACCTAATTGATCAAGAATATCTTCTATTCTTGGAAGTGGGAATTTATCCGCAATTATTTTTTTATTTATTTGGCGGTAGTCAACTACTAAACGCCATCGTTTTTCATTGGAATTAGGTAATACTTTTTTTGGTACTAAAAGTAGTGGGCTATTATACTCCGAAATTGATGGTTCCACTATGCCATCAGTAACTAATTTCTTGACCTGTTTATCTATCTCTGTCTTGTGTGTATGGGGAATTCTATAATTTTTAATGTATACTGGTTCTTCATCTTTGAGTCTTATTTTTTGTTTATAAAAATTATTTGATGTGATTGTTTCGGTTTCTAGTCCGAAAACATCGCTGTAACTAGTGCATAATTTGTTTAATTCTTCTTTAAATTGATCAGGAAAATTCTGATTTAATTTTGAAAGGATTTCTTCAGTTCTGTGATTTTGATTTTGTGTTAAGTTGACTACATTGTAACTGGTGAGACTTTCTGTTTTAATATTGTTACTATTGAATATTTTATTTTCTGTAGTGGTGTTTAAGATGCGAATATATGCATTTTTACTATTTACTATAGTACTAGCTATTATAATTCCTGGGTGTGGTTCTTGGTTGAAAACCAATACTTCATCTTCGTTTGATTTAATGTGGACACGTCTAATTACCTCAGATCGTGCTGGCAATATTATACTATTATGTATATTTGAGTAGGCTATTGGCATTTGAATACAAGTGTAAAAATTGTCTGGTCTAAGTATGAACAAACTATTTTCTTTAGTGAAATCTAGTAAACAATTATACCTTTTAATAAAGTCCATACCTAGTATTCCATCGCAGGGAATTGGAAAAGTTTCGTGTACCACGTGAAATTCATGAGGTATCAAAAATTTATTAACTCTAAGGTCCAAGTCTATTGATCCTAGTGATTGTATCGTGCCTTTCCCTATGCCACTAATTGTTGTGGTATGCCATGTATTTAAAGAATTATATTCATTATTAAACTGTTTTAATAATGATATGTCTGCACCCGTGTCAACTAAGAGATGAAGAGGATTATTCGAATTATTGTTGTAAGCTTTAACAAATATGCTAAGACTCAAATTTAGATTGTATACTTTACTATTGCGATTTATTGATTTCCCAAGGGGAGATTCGAGTTTTCCGAATCTTGATCTACTTGTGCAGTGACACGCACATTTTGAGATCGGTTGCCGTTATTATAGTCTCTGTGTCCGTTTCTTCTGTAATTGATATTCTGTCTATTATTGGCGTAATTGTTGTTGTAACTATTACGATTGAAATTACCAAGTTTTCTACGACCACGGTAGTTACCACGAAGATATCCGCGAGATTGTCCATTATTTGGACGTCTATAGAACAATACCGTTACGGTTTGTCCAGTAGCCTTCGTGCAACTGGTTGTAAATTTGGAGACAACTTCGTTCATATTTTTAAATTGTCCTGCCTCCATTATCAATTTTACCTTTTCAATTGAACAGTTCTGAGTCATTGCATTAACTGCCTGCTCAGTTGAATATTTTTCGGCCTGTTCTGCGGTCAAACCGTCTGATATATAAGCACCTTGTAGTGATTTTGTCAGTTGTTCAACCTCTTTAGTATACTGATTAGCTGTCTTATTGCGCTGCTGAATATTCATCAGCTTAGCAACTAATACTTGCACAGACTCACCTTTCACTGACCCTTTAATTTTTTCTTTTATAGAGAAAAGTGTTGACTCATTTGTGATTAGATTTCTAGCGGATCCCTTTAGTTTGGTTTTTACTAATGAGACAGCTACGGCCTCATGTGTGCCCGTGATTGATTTTACTAGGTCTATTGCGTCAATAAAACTTTGTACATTTTCAACAGAGCCATCAAAATCGGGTATGATTTTGGATGCCGTATTTAAAAATTCTACTACAGTCTGAGACATGTTGTCGTGTTTCGTCAATGTCTTTGATTCTATGTCTGTATCTACTTCTTTTTCTGAATCTATGCTTTCGTCAGTGCTATCAAATTCTTGTTTTATTCTTAATTTTCTTAGTCTTAATAACTGCCTAAATTTTTGTTTATAACCTTTTATTATATTAATAGATTCCAAATTTTCTGTAAATGTAAAATTATTTTTATTTAAATCAATTAAATCAATTAAATGTTTTACCTGGTTATAATTTTTTAACAATGTTTTATAGTGTTTTTTAAATGTTTCTTCTGAAACGTTTTGTTTCCTATAAACAGATTTATAGGATTTAGTGAAATTTTCTTTGTATATTTTTAATTTTTTAAGGATGTCTATCCATGACTCCATTTACAGTAGTATTGTTATACCATGCCACGAAATTTATATATCTTTAAATTGCAAAATTTTTTTTTTTTTTTTAGGCAATTGTGTTTACTGAGGCTGCCCTTTGCAAATACCTCTTTTTTATATTATTATTATTTATTTTATATAATTTAAAAACAAAACTGGCACATAATATTATAGTAATGATTAATAACATTACGTTTATGGGTTGCACGTCCAGCATTTGAATCTGCTCTTTTATTGAAACTTCGTTTATTACATTTGCGTCGGCTTTTTCGTTTTTTGAAGTTTTACCGCCCATTTTGGTTATGACAGAGGGGACGAGCGACGCGGTTTGATGCACTTTTAATTCCGTTTTTTATTTTCGAGTTTAGTTTACAATTCGTAAGGGCTAAGCCACTGCTTAAATATTTGTTGTTGTGTTGAAAAAAAAATTTCTTGCCATTAAAGGCTTATCAAGATTTTTTTTTTTTTTATTATATTCACCAAAACCGTTGTTGTTGAGTATATAAAATATTTATACAAAATATTTTGTATCGATCAAATATTTAAATTAAACTTAAACTTTTGTCACGGTCGCCATGAAAATCGAATAAATATTCCTTGCTAGAAAAAACTCAAATTGGACTGAATTAAGAACACATCTTTTTATTTCGGTTGCTTTATTCAATCTGATTAAAATGTTGTATATTTTCGGTGGCACAGCCGCTTGTGTTTTGCTACCGTGCTCGCAGCCTACGTAAAGAATGAATCGGTGTAATGTCAAGTCAGCATAACGTCAGGCAGGCGCAGTCCCTTGTGCTTATCCATGCACTCGTCCGACGTAGAGTATGTACGAGAGTATGTAGTATCGTCGATTCAGCATAAGATCCATTGAGTCGCTGTCTGGGGTGTCCGATTGCCGTTTGCATAAATATCAACGATGATGATGATCAGTGTGAGAATGGAATGCTGCTGATATGCAATAATGTACACTACAGAATATTAAGAACAGTAGTGGTCCTAGTATACTACCTTGAGGAACCCCACAATTAACGTCACGCTCATTGCTTCTAATCCCATCAATCATTACGTACTATTGTCGGTTATTTAAGTAACTACTGATTAATTTGTAAGAGATTCCACGATATCCAAAACAATATTATTTATTCAGAAGTAATTGGTGATCAATGGTATCTTGAGACCAAGAAATAAGTCGTCAACGTACTCCATCCGATCGAAAGCATTGTAAATTAGATTGGTTATGTCCAGAGGTGCCCGTCCAGGTTATGTCCCGTTCCTTCCCTAAAACCATGCTCTGATAGGCATATCAAAATTCCGATTTGTTTAGAAAGTCCCTAAAACGATTGTTTATAATTTTTTCTATGATTTTACCAAAAACAGACAAGGTTGAAATGGGTCTATAATTGAAAATAACTGTCTTATCACCACTTTTAAATATTGGTATCACCTTAGCAATTTTTAGTTGTTTGGGAAATTCACCAGGTTCTAAAATTTTATTGAATATTTTACACAGAATTACAGTGAATTTGAAAGCATTTCACTTTAAAACCACATTACGAATGTTATATGGCCCACCTCCCTTACTTTTATTTAAAAGGCAAATGATGTTATATACTTCCTGGGGAGTAGTGGATGACAACAATATAGAATCTACCTATAAAATCTAATCTTTATCTATATCTAATCGAATCTATAGAATCTAAGTTAGAGTGGAAAGAGCAAAGGAGTTGTTACGCTTGCACGAAAGTGGCGATTTGCCGAATTTGGTTTTCTCCGATGAGTCACCCTTCGTTATTGAGCAATATGTGAACAAGCAAAACGACCGAATTTACTTGCCCGGCCGTTCTACTGAAAATTTGGACCAACGGATTGCCACTCGAAACCAAGCGCCGCCGATGGTGATGGTTTGGGCCGCCGTATGGGCCGAAAGCCGTTCACAGCTCGTTTCTTTGGACCGTGGCATCAAGATAAATGCTCAAATTTATCGGCATCATGTGTTGGAGGGAGCATTAAAGCCTTGGGCACAAAAACATTTCGGCCGCAGAGCCTGGACATTTCAACAGGACTCAGCGCCGAGTCATAAAGCCCACGCCAATCAAGATTGGCTGCGAAAACAACGTTCCGCGGTTCAATTCCACTGCCCAATGGCCACCAAATTCACCGGATGCAAATCCGCTAGATTTCTCGGTTTGGGGTATTATGAAGAGCAAGGTTGGGACAAAAAAATACCAAAGTGTCGATCATCTCAAGCAAGCGCTTCGCCGGGAATGGGCCAAAATACCGCAGAGCCACTTTCGTGCTGCATGCAATATCCGTTTGT
This sequence comes from Nephrocerus scutellatus, assembly GCA_947095585.1. Lineage (NCBI taxonomy): Eukaryota > Metazoa > Arthropoda > Insecta > Diptera > Pipunculidae > Nephrocerus > Nephrocerus scutellatus. The sequence continues at coordinate 78,971,570 of OX352765.1, read as the reverse complement.
CAGCCGTTTGAAGACCATAATCGCGGCTAAGGGTAACCAAATCGAAAACTGCTAATGCAATTCGAAAATTTATATTTGTGAACATTTTTACTCTTTGATTCAATAAAATTCATTAAAAAATAAAAATTCTGTGGCGTTTTGTTTTGGTAACACATTCTGACGCAAAGTATTAAATTTATGAATTTTTCTATCTGGCCAAGTGAATCTCCTATATTAACAAAATAATAATTAAATAGGTTCACAATATTAAATGTATCATTGTTGTTCAATAGTTTCAATGCTAGATTTAGACTTTACTTAGTTTGTCTTCCATCGCCGAATTAAAAAAATTAAAAAACGAAAAGCGTTTTTAAAGTTAATCCACCTATTACTTGTCTAACAGTCTCATAACTTTATGACTTTTCGATACAGCAATCCCCGGACTTAAGTATTAAAAAAAAACATTCGAAATAAAACCACACCCACCGGGGAAAAAAAGATGAAAACTCGTTTCTCTGGATACAAAAAAAAAACTCTCCCAATCAAAAGTTGCGTGCAAAAATCACCAAATCACCCTGCACAGTGGTGTTGAAAAGAAAAATATCCGCATTGTTTGTTTGTTTATCTGGGCATCATCTTCCAGGTGGCGGTGGGATATTTCTCTCTCCGGTGGTTGCCAATTTCGTATCCATCATTGTGTTGGCACGACACGTCTTGGCCTCGTTGACTGCAATCGACTGCAATTGGTTATTGTTTTACAAAATTATATGTTTGATTTATTATATTTTTGTTTTGTTTTTTTATTCCCAATTCGCCAAAGGGAATTGCATCAGCCAATCGAAATTGTTGTTATGTCACACGCAATTTTGGTAAACGACTCCAGTTTATCGAGTCGGCAAAGTTGGATGCATTACGAGGCATTTTCCATCTACTACGATGCTGCCAAACCGAAAATAATCGTTATCGGTGATATATCCCCTGAAGGACATTAAAGGCATTCGTCGACGAACGATGAGTTTAACTTTCTGAAGATTTTCGTGCATTGATATCTTTGGTTGTATCTGCTTCAATTTTGTTGCTGTTGTTGTTGTTGTTGTTGTTGATACATCATTATTTTCTCGTTCGTTTCTGGTCATCGTGATAACTTGTATAATAAAATTCGCGAAATTATGTGCGAAATTATTTGTTATTGGATTTCCTGAACGTGATAAGCGAATTTTGTGCATTTTTATATAATTTCACTTAAAATATTGGATATTTGATGTTTGGGTTAACTTGGCCCAATACAACCGGACAACTGAACTGAAATTATTTGATTGAATACGCTGATAACACTTAGTACAAGTAAGTACAAGATGTATACCCGTATTTATGTATCGCATAACAAAATCTTCCAAAAAAGGCCTCTTAATTAGTTCTTATGCTTACTTTGTAACATACCTTGTATCATTGTACATCAATACATTAAGACATCAATACATCAATACCTAAATACATCAATACATCAATACACCAACACCTCAATACATTAATACATCAATACATCAATACATCAAAACATCAATACATCAATACGTCAATACACATTATTTATTTTTATTGGACTCGTTAAATTTTTTATTATTATATATACTTCAGTTATATTACAATTTCTTCTTCTGCTTGAGGAGATCTCTTCTTGTTGTGCTCCTCTCGCTCCAGATTTCCTAGCCGCTGACTCGGGTTTCGTAGCGACGTGCGTGATACGGACAATAACGTTGGTCTACACTCAGGCGAGTGTATTTGGGGAATCTGTCCCTACCGGATTCAGCCGAAAACAGCAGGTCTTTCACTGCTTACTCACTACTGAATAAATAAATAATAAAGCTTTAGGATGGAGTCCTGTCCTGCCCGCCAGATTCCTAAAGCCGAAGGGTCTCTTCACTTAACAAGGGAAATCTCAACCTATCGAGATTTTCAGGATTTCGAGATGGAGTCTTGTAAGGCCCGCCAAAGTCTTGAAACCCAGGAAAGGGGATTCTAAGCTAACGCACTGAGAGGACTGGGCTCACTTGATTATAGCGCTGACCAACGTTGGTTGTCCATATTCCGTCGCTAATATTCTCCGTCGTTGACTTCGTTATCGAGTTTAGGTGTTGGATATTTCTCGTTAAGCCTCCCATCTGAGATGTTCACTTCTCCCATATTTTTAACTTTTATTTAACTTGACTTGACCCCTTTTTGTCTGTGTTTTCGACTACTTTGAGGTCCTTTTTAACCACCTTCCACACGACCTAGAGAAATTTGAGTGTCTAAGTCCCAGATACCATTTTTTATATTCCGCGTATGATGAGTGTCGCGTTTCGCATGTGTCGCGTGTAATGGCTGGAAATGCCGCCATTTTCTCGTTTTTTGAGGTCCTTTTTAACCTTCTTACACACGACCTGTAGGGCTGAAATTTTGTGAACAGCTCAATCTTAGAGGCCAATTTAGAGATCTCGCATGTGACGCGTGTTGAGAGTCGCGTGTGGCACGTGTGGCGCGTGTGATGCGTGGAAAAAAGATTATACTTTGACCTCAAACAGATATTTTGGCAATTACTACCAAATGTTCCGTCTGTTGGTGAACTTTGCAGCTTCGCTTAGCTATTAAGTGTTGTTGCTATGCTGGATTTTGCTCTACGAGTGCATGGTGGTTGTAACACAAAAATTGACGCTCATATTTTCGTCATTAAAAATTCATCAATCAATCAGTACATCACTGCATCAATACAAGTATCAAAAAAAATTAGACACTCTCTCCTGGTCTCTTCTAGTTTTCTGGTTTCGTTTCTTACTCCCATACTAGTTCAGGATATTGCTTGGTGTAATGCGGACCATTCAGATTTAATCAGCAATGGCTGGGATGCCATCTAATCCTGAGGCCTTATTGTTTTTTAGCCGACTTATTGCTCTGTTATCTTACTCTACGCTTCGTGGCAGTAAAATAGTCAAGTTTTCTTAATTCTTTATATTCTTCTTTGCGATCCCGCTGTCTATGTTTAATTTTTTCTGGTGTTCCCCAGGGAAGTCATGTGGGTCCTCTTTTTTTCTTACTATTAGTTAATGATTTGCCACAGTAGCTTCGAATATATTGCATTTAGTTTGCTTAATTAGTTAGCTCTGGATTCATTTTAATTCAGAGAGTTAGTTAACTCTGACTTATCTCAGAGTTAACTCTCTACTAAGCCAGCTACAGCCTAGAATACGTTCCAAGGTGCTGGAGAGATGTGCGAGTGTTATTCTTACTTAAAGGAGGTAAAAAATCCCCCGATAATACCAGGTCATATCGACCTATAAGCCTCACATAATTTATTGTAAAGTACATGGAGAAACTAATGGGCCATCATATATAAGGTCAAACACACTCCTACCAAAATCCCCTAATAAATCCAGTCAACACGCATATCTGACTTGCAAATCAACTGAAAAAGCACTACATGAGCTGATATCACAAGTCGCAAATACAATTCGAAGCAACGAAATGTTATTATGATATACAAGGAGCTTTTGACAATACCATCTTCGAAGTAATTAAAGCACAGGCTAGATCAAGTGGAATTGACTCCTCTATACTAGGATGGGCCATAAGCATGATAAAAAGCAGGAAAATTTAGACATCGTTCGGTGACGAGACCATCACAATAGCGGCAACCAGAGGGGGTGTCCTATCACACCTTCTGTGGCTATTAGTGATGGACCAGCTACTTGACAAGCTAAAGAATAACGGCTTAGCTAAAACGACCTAGTTCTAACGGTTCGTTGGAGACATATTCGAGAGCTCGGTAACAGAACGGATGTAATTTGCTCTCAAACTCATGAAAGACTGAAGCAAAGAGGTTGGCCTAAGCGTCTGCACAGTTTTCACAAAAAAGCAAAAAATAACGCTTCCAGCACTACAATTCCACGGCAAAACCCTTAAATTAATTAATGCCAGAAGCCAAATACCTAGCGGTCGTGTTTGATAAAAAACTGGCATGGATCCCCCATATACTATACATCACTAACAAAGCACCGGAACCGGAGCAGGGGTTTTCGGACCTAGAACAAAATTCGATTACCTCTAGCTAGATCTCCAACAGTATTACCGGCAGAAACCATAGCAATAGAAGCCTGCGCACTAGAATATATCAAAAGAAGGCGCAGAAGAACCGAGATCGCATATAACAGTCAGGTAGCACTGCTAGCGCTCAAAAGTCCAGTCTTTTTTTTCTAAAACAACAAGGAGCTGCTTCTGCCACTTAAAATAGCTGGCCAAAATAAACAAAATCACTCTAATGTGGTCTCCCGGACACTCAGGTATGTCAGAAAATGAGGCAACAGATCTATGTGCAAGAGAAGGAGCAGAAGGAGCCTTCAATGGCCCCGAGCCAAGCATTGCCCTTTCAAAAAGCCACATCAGAAACAGGGTCAAAAAATGCGAAGAAAGAATGCCATCGAAGCGGATAGTCTGGTACTTGAAAATGGGTAAATCCCAATCGGATCGCTGCCGATTTTGTAACGAGGCAAGGGAAACATCAGAGCACATACTTTTTATCCCTCACACGGAAAAGAATAAAACATTTCAAGGCTCATACAGTTCTCTGGCCAAATGCCAAACCAATCGAATTGGAAGTGTGGTGGCGTTTACAAAGGAACTGAGCAATCACATTATGTGGTATAAATAATATATTAACAAATACGTGCATCTTGTATACTTAATTGATATGAAATGCATGCTTTAAAAAAACACCACAGAACTGTGTTTTTCAATTCTTCAACAAAAATTTTCGTGGTCTACAAAATGCACTCCACTTCCTTTTTCACATTACCGTGCTCTTAATTTTGTTAATTAGTTTGTTTTAATTTGTGCAACGACCGTAGCCGTAGCATTTCACCTCAGGTCCATGTTGTGGGGCTGTTGGCTGTCTAATATGTAGGCTGACTATCAATTATTTTCATAACCGTAGAATATCTCGCTATTACCATTACCAACCACACTGAGTGAGCTCGGTACAATCCAGAAACAACAATCAGCAAATTCGTGAGGTAATGAAATTGTTATGGACACAAGCATCAAACTAATCAAGATGGAGATGTATCGGGAAACGATTTTTATGTTGCTACAGATCAATCGGTCGCAATAACCACAAATATCCCGCACGAGCATGGATAAAACTCGTCATGCAATGCCTCAATAACATGCGATGTGCACTCCAAGCGAAACAAATGAATCGTAAAAAGGCATTTCACATCATCCGTGAAGTAGAGAAAATCCTGCTTGATTAAGATGCAGATCCGTTGCTTTTTTATTATAATGCTTTGTTTTTTTTTTTTTTTAAGGATGAACAAAGATCGTTAAAGAGTCAATTTTGGTGCCCTGGGATTCGACTGGGGGGGATACTGTTGCTGGATACTTTTATACTAATTGCTTTATTTTCTTGATTTGTCCGACAGAACATATTAATGAAGGCTTTTAATTTCGACATTTTTATGTTCAAAATTTAAGTAAAAGAGTACGTTATGTGAAGAAAAAGTGATGTTCCACCAAGAAAACGCACTGGCGTACAAGCCTGTAGTCGCAATAGCAAAATTGTATGTATTGCGCTACGAATTAGTTCCTGATAGGATTTCGGCACCCATCTCGCGAATAACGGTCGCAATGTTATGTTTTAAAGTTGGAATTGTCTCTGTATTATCCGCATAATATCTATCCTTAGCTCCCGAGATAGAAATGCGCTTCGTCTGAAAAGATGATTTTTCGACCAAAATCGATGTCAATCTTAAGCTGGTCTATGGCCAACGCAGAGAACTTATATCGAAGCGGATGGTCATTTACTTTCAACTCCTGAATCATCTGGATCTCGAGGTGTTTGTGCAGTATTCTCCTCAGACTGGTGCACGAATAATGGCAGTTGCTGCCATCGGCGTTGAGTTAAGGTCGATGGATTCTGTCACACACTATGGGCCACAGCCGCTTTATTTTCGGGAGTGCGCACTGTCTGAACTGGGAGAACATTTCCAATAGCAAGCCTGTCTCGCGAACTTTCTTTAACAATTGTACGACAGCGGTTTCGCTTACAAAACACTGACGTTGAAAATAAGATAGTAAATCGAGATATTTACGAAAATTTGTGTTTATGGTTGGATTAGGTTTATATTCACACCATATGATCGTTTGGTGCTCCGATAAGTTTAAGTTTTTTTTTTGGACCCGTTAGGTGGCGCTGGAATCGAGATATTTACGAAACATTGTGTTTATGGTTGGATTAGGTTTAAATTCACACCATATGATCGTTTGGAGCTCCGATAAGTTTAAGTTTGTTTTTGGACCCGTTAGGTGGCGCTGGAATCGAGATATTTACGAAAATTTGTGTTTATGGTTGGATTAGGTTTAAATTCACACCATATGACCTTTTGGTGCTCCGATAAGTTAAAGTTTTTTTTTGACCTGTTAGGTGGCGCTGGAATCGAGATATTTACGAAACATTGTGTTTATGGTTGGATTAGGTTTAAATTCACACCATATGATCGTTTGGAGCTCCGATAAGTTTAAGTTTGTTTTTGGACCCGTTAGGTGGCGCTGGAATCGAGATATTTACGAAAATTTGTGTTTATGGTTGGATTAGGTTTAAATTCACACCATATGACCTTTTGGTGCTCCGATAAGTTAAAGTTTTTTTTTGACCTGTTAGGTGGCGCTGGAATCGAGATATTTACGAAAATTTGTGTTTATGGTTGGATTAGGTTTAAATTCACACCATATGATCGTTTGGAGCTCCGATAAGTTTAAGTTTGTTTTTGGACCCGTTAGGTGGCGCTGGAATCGAGATATTTACGAAACATTGTGTTTATGGTTGGATTAGGTTTAAATTCACACCATATGATCGTTTGGAGCTCCGATAAGTTTAAGTTTGTTTTTGGACCCGTTAGGTGGCGCTGGAATCGAGATATTTACGAAAATTTGTGTTTATGGTTGGATTAGGTTTAAATTCACACCATATGATCGTTTGGAGCTCCGATAAGTTTAAGTTTGTTTTTGGACCCGTTAGGTGGCGCTGGAATCGAGATATTTACGAAAATTTGTGTTTATGGTTGGATTAGGTTTAAATTCACACCATATGACCTTTTGGTGCTCCGATAAGTTAAAGTTTTTTTTTGACCTGTTAGGTGGCGCTGGAATCGAGATATTTACGAAAATTTGTGTTTATGGTTGGATTAGGTTTAAATTCACACCATATGATCGTTTGGAGCTCCGATAAGTTTAAGTTTGTTTTTGGACCCGTTAGGTGGCGCTGGAATCGAGATATTTACGAAAATTTGTGTTTATGGTTGGATTACGTTTAAATTCACACCATATGATCGTTTGGAGCTCCGATAAGTTTAAGTTTGTTTTTGGACCCGTTAGGTGGCGCTGGAATCGAGATATTTACGAAAATTTGTGTTTATGGTTGGATTAGGTTTAAATTCACACCATATGACCTTTTGGTGCTCCGATAAGTTAAAGTTTTTTTTTGACCTGTTAGGTGGCGCTGGAATCGAGATATTTACGAAAATTTGTGTTTATGGTTGGATTAGGTTTAAATTCACACCATATGACCTTTTGGTGCTCCGATAAGTTAAAGTTTTTTTTTGACCTGTTAGGTGGCGCTGGAATCGAGATATTTACGAAACATTGTGTTTATGGTTGGATTAGGTTTAAATTCACACCATATGATCGTTTGGAGCTCCGATAAGTTTAAGTTTGTTTTTGGACCCGTTAGGTGGCGCTGGAATCGAGATATTTACGAAAATTTGTGTTTATGGTTGGATTAGGTTTAAATTCACACCATATGACCTTTTGGTGCTCCGATAAGTTAAAGTTTTTTTTTGACCTGTTAGGTGGCGCTGGAATCGAGATATTTACGAAACATTGTGTTTATGGTTGGATTAGGTTTAAATTCACACCATATGATCGTTTGGAGCTCCGATAAGTTTAAGTTTGTTTTTGGACCCGTTAGGTGGCGCTGGAATCGAGATATTTACGAAAATTTGTGTTTATGGTTGGATTAGGTTTAAATTCACACCATATGACCTTTTGGTGCTCCGATAAGTTAAAGTTTTTTTTTGACCTGTTAGGTGGCGCTGGAATCGAGATATTTACGAAACATTGTGTTTATGGTTGGATTAGGTTTAAATTCACACCATATGATCGTTTGGAGCTCCGATAAGTTTAAGTTTGTTTTTGGACCCGTTAGGTGGCGCTGGAATCGAGATATTTACGAAAATTTGTGTTTATGGTTGGATTAGGTTTAAATTCACACCATATGACCTTTTGGTGCTCCGATAAGTTAAAGTTTTTTTTTGACCTGTTAGGTGGCGCTGGAATCGAGATATTTACGAAAATTTGTGTTTATGGTTGGATTAGGTTTAAATTCACACCATATGATCGTTTGGAGCTCCGATAAGTTTAAGTTTGTTTTTGGACCCGTTAGGTGGCGCTGGAATCGAGATATTTACGAAACATTGTGTTTATGGTTGGATTAGGTTTAAATTCACACCATATGATCGTTTGGAGCTCCGATAAGTTTAAGTTTGTTTTTGGACCCGTTAGGTGGCGCTGGAATCGAGATATTTACGAAAATTTGTGTTTATGGTTGGATTAGGTTTAAATTCACACCATATGATCGTTTGGAGCTCCGATAAGTTTAAGTTTGTTTTTGGACCCGTTAGGTGGCGCTGGAATCGAGATATTTACGAAAATTTGTGTTTATGGTTGGATTAGGTTTAAATTCACACCATATGACCTTTTGGTGCTCCGATAAGTTAAAGTTTTTTTTTGACCTGTTAGGTGGCGCTGGAATCGAGATATTTACGAAAATTTGTGTTTATGGTTGGATTAGGTTTAAATTCACACCATATGATCGTTTGGAGCTCCGATAAGTTTAAGTTTGTTTTTGGACCCGTTAGGTGGCGCTGGAATCGAGATATTTACGAAAATTTGTGTTTATGGTTGGATTACGTTTAAATTCACACCATATGATCGTTTGGAGCTCCGATAAGTTTAAGTTTGTTTTTGGACCCGTTAGGTGGCGCTGGAATCGAGATATTTACGAAAATTTGTGTTTATGGTTGGATTAGGTTTAAATTCACACCATATGACCTTTTGGTGCTCCGATAAGTTAAAGTTTTTTTTTGACCTGTTAGGTGGCGCTGGAATCGAGATATTTACGAAAATTTGTGTTTATGGTTGGATTAGGTTTAAATTCACACCATATGACCTTTTGGTGCTCCGATAAGTTAAAGTTTTTTTTTGACCTGTTAGGTGGCGCTGGAATCGAGATATTTACGAAAATTTGTGTTTTTGGTTGGATTAGGTTTAAATTCACACCATATGATCGTTTGGAGCTCCGATAAGTTTAAGTTTTTTTTGGACCCGTTAGGTGGCGCTGGAATCGAGATATTTAAGAAAATTTGTGTTTATGGTTGGATTAGGTTTAAATTCACACCATATGATCGTTTGGTGCTCCGATAAGCTTAAGTTTGTTTTTGGACCCGTTAGGTGGCGCTGGAATCGAGATATTTAAGAAAATTTGTGTTTATGGTTGGATTAGGTTTAAATTCACACCATATGATCGTTTGGTGCTCCGATAAGTTTAAGTTTTTTTTGGACCTGTTAGGTGGCGCTGGAATCGAGATATTTACGAAAATTTGTGTTTATGGTTGGATTAGGTTTATATTCACACCATATGATCGTTTGGTGCTCCGATAAGTTTAAGTTTTTTTTTGACCTGTTAGGTGGCGCTGGAATCGAGATATTTACGAAAATTTGTGTTTATGGTTGGACTAGGTTTAAATTCCCACCATGTGATCGTTTGGTGCTCCGATAAGTTTACGTTTTTTTTTGGACCCGTTAGGTGGCGCTGGAATCGAGATATTTACGAAAATTTGTGTTTATGGTTGGATTAGGTTTAAATTCATACCATATGATCGTTTGGAGCTCCGATAAGTTTAAATTTTTTGTGGACCCGTTAGGTGGCGCTGGAATCGAGTAATTTACGAAAATTTGTGTTTATGGTTGGATTAGGTTTAAATTCACACCATATGATCGTTTGGTGCTCCGATAAGTTTAAATTTTTTGTGGACCCGTTAGGTGGCGCTGGAATCGAGTAATTTACGAAAATTTGTGTTTATGGTTGGGTTTGCTTCATATTCACATCATATGTTCGTTTGGTGCTCCAATGAAAAATGGTGAAATGTTTAGGTGGTAGAAAAAAGATTCTGTCTTTTTGACGGGTTCTCACATAGACATCACCTTAAATCACTTCACACCCTGTAACTCTTGAACGCTTCTAGGTACAAGGTCACTTTTGGTCTTTTTTAAAAGAAAATTCAATTTTTAAGGTCAAACAATTTACATTTTTTATATTCTTACAACCATTACCGATATAAAATAAGAAAATTAAAAAAAAATTTGTTAACCTTCTTTTTAAACGCGATTATTTTTTCGTTTGATTGATTTGATTTGATTGATGGCCCTGGAGTCTCAGGCAAAACATACCTTTACAACACACTTATATGCTATGTAAGACCAAAAGGACAAAAAGTTCAAGTATTCGCCAATCGCCACCACAGAAATTGCAGCTGATTTGTTGGCAGGCGGTCGGACAGCACATAGACAGATTCAAAACTCCACTTTCGGCAAATGAAACATCCGTTTCAAACATGAAAATTCCATCATTTGAGTCTAACAAGTTAAAGAAAGCATCTCTGGTGATGATCGACGAAGCATCTATGCTTTCCACTCGTTCGCTTCGAGTAATATCCCTGTTACTTAGAGAAATTTTGAACGACGTCCGACCATTTGCAGGAAAGCTACTGATATTGGGAGGTGACTTTCGACAAACATCAAATGTTTTGCCAAGAGGGACTGTAACTGACATCATTAAATTGTGCGTGCAACTTTGGCGTCGGGTCAAACAACGCAGTTTAGTTGCCAACATGCGCTCAACAGGCCAACAAGTATTTAATGAATGAGTGGTGCGCTTAGGTGACGCTTTCTTAACAAACGATTGTGACGATGAACTTTACATTTTCGCTAATCACCAACACGAAGAGTATCGCCGATAGAATGCAACCTTGTCGCACCCCACTTAGGATCTTGAATTCCTCTGACAGCTTTCCTCTATGCAGCACATGACATTTAGAGTCATCATAGGATGCTTTATTAATACATAGCTATTAGAGTATCGGGTATACCCTTCCTGCGCAAGGCGAGCCAGATAAACTGTCTGTTGACACTGTCAAACGCCTTCTCAAAATCTATGAACAGCAGGTGCAGTGGTGACCGGAATTCAACGTATTGTTCAATAATGATCCGCAGGGTGTTCATGTGGTCGAAGCAGGAGGATACAGTGCGGAAACCAGCTCAAGTACTACTTTGGCTATTACCTTTGCAACTGCAAATGCCTCTCCAGTTTTCGCACTCCATAAGAGTATCTTTTTTAGGGAGCTTGACAATAATTCCCTTCTTCCACTTGTCGGGGAAACTTTTTGCCTCCCAAGCTCTCTCTACAAGAGGATATAAAAGCTCTGCCGATGTCGTTGGAGCGGCAGGCAGAAGCTCTGCGGGTATACCATCTAGTCCTACCTGACTTGACTTGCTATTCTTCAATGCGTTAATCTCATCTTTACTGGGAGTTGAGGTGCGAATTCGGGAAATTGTTACTTCCGACAGCTCCGTTTGATTTGGGTGCATATCGTTAGCAAATACACGATTAAGGACCGTAGAGAAATGCTCCTTCCATCGCTTGAGCTGATCCTTATCTGAAACGAGTACTGCACCATCTAGGCCTTTCACCGGATGTTGGCTAGAGCGGTGACCACTTGTCAACTCTTTGGTGATTCTGTAAACGGTTCTGCTATTGCACCTGCTCGCTGCTTCCTCTGCTTCTGAGGCCATGTTGTTAATATAATTACGTTTGTCACGTCTTATACTACGCTGCACTTACCTCATTATGCTTTTACTACATGCTGCATACTAAAAATAGGCACTGAATTAGAATTCAGCACGTTTGAATAGCATACTTTTAGGCTGTAAGGTTTATTAGATTATTTGAAATGTAACGGATTGTAATTTTAAATCATTATATGCTGGTGAAAAATGTAGTCAAACCGGTTTGTGCGGTTTGCCCGGTTTTTGTTGAAGAACATAATTGTACATGTAGTTTATTTTTAATAGATGACTCATTACATATGAGTATCGTTAGTTGTGAATAAGGCAATAAGGCCACAATTTTCTGGTTTTTTATCGATATTTCTGTCTATGAGATTGGAAGTTTCTGGAAACTTTTCAATGAGTATAAAACGTGGCGTACACTGTAGAGCATTCATTAATTGTTTAGAATTCAACTAGTCAAGCTGTAAAAGTTCTTGCTACCACCTAAGAGAATTATAGTGAAATACAAGTGTTGTTGTAATAAGTGTTTTTGTGTCTTTTGAACTTATCACCAATATAAATTGTGAACTTTAATTAATTTTAGTGTTTGTTTATTAAAGTTGTAATTTATAATTAATAAACTTGTGTTGTGTTTTATTTGCAAAATCCTTAACGTACTCGAAAGCCTGAATTTCGTAACATTGCGACTCGAGTGAAAAAAAGTTAATTCCGTAACTAATTTAATAATATTTGGCTTGACAGACCGATATGGCTATACGAGAAAGCCAACTGGGATGGCCTCAATAATTTCTTTAGAAGCTATAACTGGCCACTTAACGCCAATAGTGGTATTGGATGCCACTTCTGATACGATCACTAACATAATCCTCGAGGGTATGAGACAATTTATCCCTTCCAGGACAAAGTGTATTAAACCGAAGGAAAATGCTTGGTATGATTTAAGCTGCAAAGAGGCTACTAGGAACCGTGAGGTATGCTTTCGGTTATATAAAAAAAAAACCCCACTGTGGAAAACCGAACCAAATTTAGACGAGTCAGAAATGATTGCAATGCCTACTACCTTAGACGAGTCAAATTCGACTGTGACCAGAAACTGAGACAAAAAATACTTCAATGTCCCAAAGGAAGTAAAAATTATTGGTCATTCGTGAAACGAATTAAAAATACTGCCTCGTCTTCAATTCCAACGCTTATTCACAATGACGTTCCAACTGTCGGCTCTATAGACAAGGCCAATCTGCTTGCTTCACATTTCGCAGCTAGCTCTACGCTGCCACATAGCGCGTTGTCGCCGCCTGTACTTGAAAGAGTTGAATCCTCTATGGGACAGATTAACTTTCGTACTTGTCAAGTGGCTAGAGTATTAAATGATCTCAACATTCATAAATCTGCTGGGCCTGATGGCATTCCCGCTTTAGTTTTGAAGAGGTGTTCTTCAGCGTTGGCATTGCCACTGCGCAGACTTTTCCATTTTTATTATTCTTCTGGAGTCGTCCCAAGGAATTGGAAAACAGCCTTTATCCAGCCTGTTCCTAAAAAAGGGCGAAACGTCATCTCTTTCCTCATACCGACCCATTGCGCTAACATCCATACTCTCCAAGGTCATGGAAACCCTGATCAATCGTAAGCTTATGCAATACCTTGAATCACGTGAAATCCTTAGTGACCAGCAGTATGGTTTTCGTAGTCAACGTTCTACAGGTGACCTGATGGCTTATCTCACTGAAAAGTGGAACCAGTCTACTCACAAATTTGGTGAAAGTAAAGTCGTTGCACTCGATATTTCCAAGGCATTTGACAGAGTCTGGCATCAAGCTCTTTTGTCGAAAATGACTGCTTATGGAATTAACAACACCCTGCTCGATTGGACAAGGAACTACCTTTCTGACCGTTCAATCCAGGTCGTATTGGACGGATTCAAATCCAATGTCCACCGCATAAACGCCGGTGTTCCTCAAGGCTCTGTTTTATCTCCGACACTCTTTCTGATTTTCATTAATGATCTCCTATCCACCACCTCTAATCCAATCCATTCTTTCGCTGACGACAGTACTCTTAGCTTTTCATATGACTTCTCGCTTTCTGCGCGCCCCTCTTCGTTACAAGTGGAACTTGAACAACAACGTATGTTAAGCACTTTAGGTGGGGCCTACATAATAGAGTTGAATTTAACGCTTCTAAGACCCAATGCTGTCTTCTGTCGTCTAGGCGTAATTTAAACCCCCAAACTTTAACCATGAATGGATCTTGCATCAAAGAAACTGAAAAACTCTCAATTCTCGGTATGTGTGTCAACAACAAGCTTCGTTGGAATGACCACATATTTGCTATCGCCAAAAATGCTGCGAGATGCTTAGGTTTCCTAAAACGGTGCAAGATGTACACTTCACTCCTTCAGATCTGGCTACTATTTACAAGGCGTATATTCGCCCTAAACTTGAATACAACTGCATTGTCTGGGCAGGTGCTCCCAAGACCACATTGCATCTACTAGACAGAGTTCAGAACCGCGCGTTAAAACTTATTGGTGATGTACATATCACGAAAACAATCGAATCGCTTGAACATCGTAGGAATGTTTCACTGTTTTATCGCTTTTTCCACAAGCGGTGTTCAAAAGAAATATCCAGATGCATCCCGTCCATTCTCCAACCCATCCGTAATACCCGTGCCTCAACTCGAGCTCATGGGTCCACCATTAAGCCTATCTTCGGACGTACTAACCAATTCAGAGATTCCTTCTTTAGCCGCACGATACTTATGTGGAATGAATTGCCTGATTCTGTGTTTCCGCATTTATATGATCTGCAGTCGTTTAAGACACGTGTGCATAGACATCTCATCCTTTCCTCTCCCTAATTTTCTAACGCCCATGCTGTGCTAAGCATTATAAGGGTGCAAACCCCTTTAGCGTGTGTACATTATAAAAAAAAAAAAAAAATAGGGTCTATGGCCTAGCTTCGTCTTGTGCGTATTATACTTTTGCACACAAATGGAAGATTATATATATTGCTTCTAAATTCTCTAATCTCTCTCTATCTACTCTCATATTTGTTGAATTTACTAAAATAAAAAGATACATTATTCCAAAGAGTTATTAAGAAAAAGCTGTTAGTACTGCAAGAGTGGAAACCTTGGTGACAACAGATCGCTAACCTCAGCTGTTGTCTCAACTGCAAAGTTCAACCAGGCTGTGTTGAAATCTCTATGTAGGTCCTTTTGCGACAACCGTCGCCAGGTGTTTTCACCTGTTGTTAGTTTGATTTATTATCGATCAGCATCACCGGATTGCATCACCAACATTTCTGAACATCTGCAATACTACTTATTCATCCGTTATATTACAAGTAAAGCTCGTTGATTGATTAATTAATAGAGATAGCACCTATCTACGCTAATGGAATTGCACAATAGTTGCCGTGTACTAGAGATCTATGAGTAGATCATTACGAACGGATTGGTTGACTACAAGAGTCGTATGATCCCCCTACTGACGACGGTGACGAAGTTGAATTTTGTGTTTTTGTATTTTTTCGTGAAAGCTTCAGTGGTAAATTGATGAAAACAATAAAATTAGCATTTCAACTTTTTCATCGATGGCATATGCAAAGGCAAACATTTTGATACGAAAATTAAACCTTTTTTTTTTATTGCTGTTTATGTTTGTTAAACATTTTAAAGTAAGGCAAGCAAAGTTCCATACAATAATCCCCAGGGAATTATTCTCGAATTTGTATTTTAAGTGAATGCGGATGCGGTGGCAATTATTGTCGGCGATCAATAATCATCTCGGATTACCACCGCGGGCAACTCTCGATGCCGATTGAGTGAAAATAAATGACTCGCCGGACTCGCTGCAGATGTCAATCAACACGAGAAACGCTTTGATGTTGGAAATTTCTATTTTATGTCAGCTGTTAATTTTATGCGGTGAAAGGAAATCACAGAGAATTGGTAATGAAATGAATCATTTGGCGATTTTTGTTGTAGATATTTTGTGTGAGTTGCCTTCGTGATTGACTGACTGTGCGGATGTTTTTCTGTTTCATTGTTGTCCCAATTAAGTTTGGCAATCAGAAATCAGCAGTTGTTTGTTGTGTTCATGCGATGATTCGAATTAATTGATATCCCACGGGGAAGCCAAACATTGTATGTATCAGTTTCGGCACCATGCAAAGTTGCCAGATGTGTGATGATTTTAAGGTGTGATCTTGAGTTATGCTGTGTTAGACATAATAAAGAAGTACTTGTGAAGTTTATTTACACAAAAACACCAACTGAAATAAATGAAAACCACACCCATCAGCTGGCGCTTGTGGACAACGAAAGACGGAACCGATGAGAACCACTTTTTCGTCTGACCTTTGGCCCACTAATCACCACCATATTCGGGTAAGGTGGTACTTTAATTCTTAAAATACTCTTACCACCTCGTATCCCAGCAAACAACCTTTTATGTTGGTGATGAGAGAAAAAAAAACTCCGTCAAACTACTGGCTATTAACCTTCAGCCATTTAAATACCATTTAAATGTAATAAAATCAAATTCCCATAAAAATACAACGTTCCCAGGCAGGCAGTCATATCCAGACCGGCCAGAACAGCGCACGAACCTAATTACAATTCCAAACAAGTGCGCTGCTGCGTGCACACGATTCTCTTAAAAAGCGAAAAACCATTCAAATGCATATCAAATGATATCGGTCGACTGGGACTCCTCGGTCTTAAAATAACTTCCAGGAATAAGTAAAGTAGCCATCAGCAAGACAGCGCGGGAATGCGCAATCGGAGCACGTGTAGTGAGTGCTCCAATGTGAATGGTCACAGTTAACGACCTTTGTTTATCCCTCACAACCTTAGGCATTCGTCAGGTGCTGCGGCCGCCTCCCGCAGCAGTTCCCACAATTCCGAAAAATTCCTCGTTTTTAATGAGTTGAGTTGAGTTGAGTTGAATTGAGTTGTTGTAGAATGATACGACGGCGTCGTACATAATTCTCGTTTCATATGTTGTCTGTCTTGTCTCTTGATGTGGTGGTTACGGGGTTAAAATATGCATTTATTTGAAATTAATATGTACGTGATATGACCTCACGTGTTTGGCGATGAAGGTGATGAATAAAAATAACAATTCCAACCCAATGGGCTTTCAATCGAAAGAACTAAAAGCCATTTTCGAAATCATTGAATCTCATAAAACCAACGAAAGAAATGACTTTTCGACAAAAAAAAAGAAGACAGAATCCTTGGACTGGTGTGATATTTATGGATATTGCTATAAAATTAAGTGAACTGGCAATTACTCGACCCTTCACATACAGTCAACCGTTGAATCGCTGGTAGGAAGATGGGTTTAGTGGACCAATATTTATTGCAATAAATGGTTAAGATTTTCTTCCACGAGGGGATAATCTTTACCCAATTTGTTAGCCATTCAACTCAAAATACCTTCGGTCATTTATTTTAGATTTATATAGAGAAAACTCAACTTAATTCGGGTGCCTTGTAGTATTTATAAAAAGTTCCTCCGAGCAGTTTTTGTCGTTTAAATTTTTTAAGGAAATTTGGTACTTTTGGAATAGTTTTATAGTAAGTATTTAAAAGTAAAAGTAAAAGTATTTATTTAACAAGGTACAGGCATTTACTCCGGACAACGTCTTGGTCTTGGTCTTGCATTTGTGCTATTAGTCTTGGTCTTGGTCTCGGTCTTGGTCTTGGTCTTGGTCTTGGTCTTGGTCTTGGTCTTGGTCTTGGTCTTGGTCTTGGTCTTGGTCTTGGTCTTGGTCTTGGTCTTGGTCTTGGTCTTGGTCTTGGTCTTGGTCTTGGTCTTGGTCTTGGTCTTGGTCTTGGTCTTGGTCTTGGTCTTGGTCTTGGTCTTGGTCTTGGTCTTGGTCTTGGTCTTGGTCTTGGTCTTGGTCTTGGTCTTGGTCTTGGTCTTGGTCTTGGTCTTGGTCTTGGTCTTGGTCTTGGGGTTGGTCTTGGTCTTGGTCTTGGTCTTTCAACTGAATGAATGGGTTTGGTCTTGCATTTGTTGCAAGGCCAAGACAAGACTTCAAGACCAAGACCAATTTCGCTCATCACTAAGTGTTTATGAATAAATGGCGGTCCGCCATCATTAGAATAGGGGGAATAACACAGAAAGCATCAGAATTGCAGGTGGCCATAACTATCTCGGACTAGTGGAAGTGCGATCAAACCGCCACGTGGTGGCCGCCGGTAATTTTCCTCCAATACAGGAAAAGCTAAATGATCGGGCTACTTAGTACATCTAAAGTAGGGTTGGCGCGAGGCCAATAACCTCGCCCGTAAAAAACGCCTTATTACGGAACCCAAAATCAGCCTCGGATACACTGATGAATGACGACGACCACGGCAACGAAAATGGCTAAACGATTTAAGAATTTTCTCATGGAACGTACGCTCACGGTCTAGATATAGAGCAGGAGGTGCGGTGTCTTACAAAAATCAGAATATGACATACATTACAGCTGTCTTGCAAGACATCATGTGCTCGGGGTGGGGTTTCTAGTCAGCAAAAGAATGAAACCCACCGTTATTGGCAGTAAATGAACGGCTGGAAATCTTTAAAAACATAAGCCTAATAAACGTTCAGGCACCGACAGAGGAACTCCATGCCTACCCTCAGTATGATGTAAAAATCACTCTGAGAGATAGGAATGCAAAAAAAAAATTGGGAGCTAGTACATTGGCACTCATAGCTTATAAGAGAGCACTAATGACAATGGACAACGAATCATAAAGCCCTTCGCAACGAAGACACCAGAAACAACTACGGTCAAGCAGTACAACTCGGCCAAAATGCAGGGAGAGTAAGTCGTTGGGCTGAGATGCCGGGCGTAGAAGAGAAATGGACATGCCTTAAAAATACTGTCATTAGTACTGCTGACTCCATCTTAGGCACTAGTCGTAGAGATAAGAACGACTGGTTCGATGACCGAAGAATGTAAGCTAGCGACTGAACATAAGAATGTTGCGTACCGAGCAATGGAACAATCTCATAAAACGCGGGCACGCGAAGATGAATATAAAAAGCTCAAAAGATATAAAAAACAGTTCACCGGCAAAAGAAAGAAGCCTGGAAGAAGAATCTCGTCCGTGAACTAGAACAGAAAACATAGAGCGAGCACCGCACCAGGCGCAGAAGGTCTACCAAAGAGTCCGCGGTATGTCGCAATATACATCGCGTTGCTCATACTGCAAAGACACAGAGGGTAATCTGATCGCCGATCTCAAAGGTATCTTAGAGCGATGGTTAGAGCACTTTCATGAGTTGCCAGCTAGCTGAAGAATTTGAGGCTCCACCAATGACCGAAGACCACAATATGCTACCACCACCAAGCATAGATGAAGTTAGCAGAGCGATAAATCGGCTCAAAAATAATAAAGCCCCGGGATCAGATGGTATCCCAGCTGAGCTTATAAAAAAAGGAGGCCCCCAAGCAATTCATGAACTAATAGTGCAAGTATGGGAGGAGGAAGCGTGAAAAAGGTAAACGAGATGAAGGCAATGTTCCCAGGCAATGATATAAGCCAAGTAAAAATATCCGAATCATTATCAAGCCCATTCAACATCTATAACGGGCTCTGACAAGGGGATGAACTGGCCTGTGTCCTCCTCAACGCAACGTTGGAGGAAGTTATCCGAGACACGGCGAGAGGAACAATCCTCTATAAGTCCATTCAGATACTGTCTTACGCAGACGATATTGACATTGTTGGTAAAAAACCAAGAGCTGTACACGAAGCTTTTATCCAGATAGAGCTGACGGCACGAATTCTGGTGCTGGTGATAAATGAGAGCAAAACAAAGTACATGGTGGCCACGTCTGCGAGTAGAAGATCCAGCATTGGTCCTCAATTCAAATAGTGGAGCGCGAATTTGAAGTAGTAACTATATCGGGTCAACTGTAACAGCCGATAACAGCTCAATACACGCACGTTTCCTTAAAGCCAACAAAGCCTACTATAGTCTGTCAAGACTCTTCAAATCCAGGAACTTAACCATAACATCCAAGCTGCTGTTATATAAGACAATGGTCATACCAGTACTTACATATGGATCCGTGACTTGGGTGCTTAGCAAAAAGCATTCTGACCTCTTAGCCGAGTTCGAGGGAAAAGTCTTATGGAGAATTGTTGGCCTCGTATGTGAGGAAGGACGATTCCGGAGACTCTATAATGATGAGATTCACGAGCGTTACCGCGATGTCGACATCGTGAAGAGAATTAAGCACGGTAGGCTCCGGTGGGCAGGACTCCTAGCTCGCATGGGCGAAGATGATCCTGCTCGGAAAGTAAGATTTATCGAACAAGCCAGCGGAGTCGGCCAAGCCTACGCTGGGAGGATGGATGGATGACTCATTGCCAGTCTTCTGGCATCGCTTTATGAATTTCTTCGTGTAATGTGGGTCCTCATATGTAAATGAGTTCCGCTGGGATCCCATCTGATCCCGGGGCCTTTTTATTTTTGAACCGATTTATCACTCTGCTAACTTCCGTTTATGCTTGGTGACGGCAGCATAGTATGGTCGTCGGTCATTGGTGGAGTCTCCAAGCACTAAACTTACAAGATAGTAATCCGAGTTGACACAGCACATTCTATATTTTGCGTTTACATCCCCCAAAATGACTTTCACATCGTAATGAGTGAAGGCAAGTCGTTCCCGTCAGAATGATTCAAAAATTTCTTCTTTCTGGTTGTCTATGGAATCCTCTGTAGGTGCGTAGACGTTTTTTAAGACTAGGTTTTTAAATATGACCTGCGCGCGAACGATGCATAACCGATTGTTTATAGCGTTAAGGCTAATGACGGTGGATTTATTGTTTCGCTGACTAGAAAGCAGACCCCAAGCATATGATCTCTTAATTTGATTGACATATTGATGTGTACCCCATACACTGTCCAACAAGTGTTAAAGTTAATTTCATCGCATTTTATAGCGACCACATTCTGGTTTTACGATCATTTTGGTAATTTTACGAGTTAATTCTCAAAAATGTGGATTTGCTGTCTCCGTAATAGAGTTGTCGTTCTCATCACGAACCAACAGATTGACTGCATGTTTAGAGGGGGGAAACACAAGAACACATCGACTATTATCGTAATGTTTGGAGTCAGGTGCAAAACTGAAAAATGCATCGCGCAAACATCAAATGGAGAAATTCGGTTCTTGCATAACAACACATTCGCGGTATGAATTTCAATAAGGAAACAATAACAAAACAGTAAAGGAAAACCAAAGGAAAAAGAAAGGATACAATTTCTGGCAAAATGTGGCTATAGAGCTGCTCCAAGGAGCTCCCTCACGTACAATTCAGAGTTTTTAAAATGATGAGAGTTTCTGTCGAACGAGGAATATTCAAGAATATTCAAAACTGCATTGTGGATGATTTGTGTTAAAGTGCCTTTTTTCAATACACTGGTAGCAGTATGCAATTGCTTACTTACATTTCACTTTACTTTACAAAATGCCCCGCCATTCAAGCAGAGAACATGGACGAAACCAATTTTTTAGCAAGAATTTGCGCCACATCAAGCACTTGTTCGAATACGTATCTACAATACTGTAGAGCGTACTATTTCTCCTTACACGTACATAAGTGGTCATTAAATGATATGTTCACGTAATTTTATTGCATTTCGATGGAATACCAAATGCAACGGTCGTATAGAAAGACAGACAGACAAACGGCGCATTTGGCATGACTCTGTTGAGATTCATTCCTCCATTTGTGTGTAATAACACCGAAATAATATGTGGATCGACAAGTGAATCCAACGCGGAGCCAGCGAAAATAGATGACTTCAAAAATGAATACTGCCTGGCTGCACTCTCCGACTTGCACCGGTGGTAATAAAAGGGCGTGCTGCTGTTGCTTCATGTGGGCAAATAAAAGTTCAAAACAAATTTCCAGCTCCATCGAACTGGAACCTGACTATTCACTTCGCATGCATGATGTGATGTAAATTGAATTATCGGACGAGTAAATCACACTCAGTAGGTAGGAGCAATTCTGGAACTGATAGGAGTGCTTGTAATGTGTGTAGCTTTCCCGCTTTTAGTTGGCAAAGAACTAAAAATGCGTGGAACAACGACGATGAATTTCTTGATTTTACTTTGAAGACCTTAAGCGTATTGGGAATGGCAGAATATTGGTTTTGAGGATGTGAACGTGATGTTTGTGCGATTTACGGTATATAACAACGGAATGGTGGGAAAACACTGTGCATTCATGATCGTACACCACGAAGTGCGCGTTACCCCTTGATTTATAGCCGTGTGCACACATAATTCGCTTTGGGAAAATCCGCGTTAAACTTCATACGATTCGCGCATTTTCAAAGAAGTGCATTTGTCACTTCTCTTTTGCTGTCAACACTATACTGTGATAGGATAATGGATTTATATGGACATGTGGGGTTTCTGTTGGCAATGCTATTCATTCATGGAAGCCGTTTTCATTTTTATTACAAATTGAAGTAAGAAAAGTACGCGCAACAGGTATTAACATTTTAAAGAGTAGGTACGTACTAGGGTTTTTAAATATTCGACTTTTGTAACTATTCGAATATCAAACAGAAGCTTCAAAATATTCGCATTCGAAAAAAAAAAAATTGAAAAACAAGTTGTCGTTATTGGCTTGATTGTTAGCAATGCATTAAACAAAATATAAAAATTAGATATCTTCTAACAGCCAGCCAGCAACCGGCACGCGAAGTTAATATAGAGAATTTAAAAATGATAAAAAAAAACAAGGGCCTTAAGATGGACCCCTGAGGTACTCCAATTTTAATATTTTCCAATGTGCTACTTGAGTGGCCTATGATGACTTTTTGTGTTTTACCAGATAAATATGAAATAATTTTATTTGAGTATGGGTTAAGTCAATTTTTTCTAGTTTAAGAAATAAAAGTTAATGCTCAACCATAGTAAATGGCTTACGAAAATACAGACTTATCTATTGACTTACTTAAAAAATCTATTAGATCTATACAGGCCGCAATGGTATTACCGGCTGTCTGACACGAAGTGTTACCAACTTCAGACTGTCATGTCACATGTCAAACATGACAGTTCATTCCATTGTTTACAAGCGCGTACAAAAGCATTTTAGTGGGGAATATTCAGAAAAAAATTATCCGCAATGGAATTCAAGCGTAATAGTGTGATTGCTCTGTATTTGGTTGGAAAACCACAGCCGCAGATTGTTAACCAGTCAAAACATCTGCATGTGAATAAAATGTTTGTGTATCGCACCATAAACACCATAAATCGTTATAACGATACTGGCGGCATTGCAAAACGCCATGGTGGTCGACCGAAACGCACTGCAACATCGCCGGATATCATTCTGAAGGTGAAGGCCAAATTGGCTCGGAATTCGCGCCGTAGCAACAGAAAAATGGCTCGTGAGGCGAACGTTTGGCACGAACGGATGCAGCACATATTGAAAGATCATCTTGGACTAAAGGCCTTGAAATTCCAAAAAACTCATGGTCTCACCGATGCTCAAAAAAAAGTTAGAGTGGAAAGAGCAAAGGAGTTGTTACGCTTGCACGAAAGTGGCGATTTGCCGAATTTGGTTTTCTCCGATGAGTCACCCTTCGTTATTGAGCAATATGTGAACAAGCAAAACGACCGAATTTACTTGCCCGGCCGTTCTACTGAAAATTTGGACCAACGGATTGCCACTCGAAACCAAGCGCCGCCGATGGTGATGGTATGGGCCGCCGTATGGGCCGAAAGCCGTTCACAGCTCGTTTTTTTTTGGACCGTGGCATCAAGATAAATGCTCAAATTTATCGGGATCATGTGTTGGAGGGAGCGTTGAAGCCTTGGGCACAAAAACATTTCGGCCGCAGAGCCTGGACCTTTCAACAGGACTCGGCGCCGAGTTATAAAGCCCACGCCAATCAAGATTGGCTGAGAAACAACGTTCCGCGGTTCATTTCCACAGCCCAATGGCCATCAAACTCACCGGATGCAAATCCGCTAGATTTCTCGGTTTGGGGTATTATGAAGAGCAAAGTTGGGACAAAAAAATACCAATGTGTCGATCATCTCAAGCAAGCGCTTCGCCGGGAATGGGCCAAAATACCGCAGAGCCACTTTCGTGCTGCAAGCAATAGCCGTTTGTCAGCCGTTTGAAGGCTAAGGGTGGCCAAATCGAAAACTGCTAATGCAATTCGAAAATTTAAATATTTGTGAACATTTTTTACTTTGATGCGGCTTATAACTGAAAATTTCCCCTTAAAATATTTCATCGTACATCGATTTCAATCAACAAAATGGTTGAAGAAGACACTACCATGGGCTGGATATTGTGCGAGTGTGCAGACTGACAAAGTATTAGAAATAATGTGTAAAAGTGCCCTAAAGATCTTCTATTTAAAGTGCTTAATAGCCGTGGCCATGGCTGCTAAGAAGGAGGTTCGAATCCCAGTAACACCAAAAAAGTATTTTTCACGCAAGAAGCTATGCTTTGGACCGCAATTGTCTGTTGCGCCGAATATTATTAATAGCAGCAATATTCTTTCTTAGTCGATACTCTTGAAAATCCTATGATTGTTTCCTGCTTGTCATTGATTTTACCACAAGCGGTGTTCAAAAGAAATATTCAGGTACATCCCGCCCATCTTCAAACCCATCCGTAATATTCGTGCCTTGAGCCCACTGGTCCGCCATTAAGCACATCTTCTTACGCACCGAAAAATGCAGAGATTAGCACATTTACTATGAGGTCGCAAGGTCTATAAAGACGACAAAGACAGATGATTGATACAAATGATGACTGAAAGAGTCGGCTGTCAGGTGGACTTGCGATCGTACAAACAATATTTTTAGTGTTTGTCTGCACTTTATCCTTTTTCAGATGAATGCGATGCCAAATTCATCAGAAATTTGTCATAGCAATTAGCAAATTTTATAAAAGACAAATTTTTAAGAAATCATGCACCAATCCTACCATGTTACAGTAGCTACTGAAATAAAAGTTCTGAGATCTCCACAAATGTCAATGGATCATTATCCAGTAACTCGCCACATCTATGTATGCATCCATTATGTATTTTCTCAACAGACCGCAATAATTATCGAACGAATTTCGATAAAATATCGTTTTTCGGCTGCAGAAAATCCACCGGAAACCCGAAAAAAAAAACAATTTACCAAATTTACATAAACACATTACGAACGATGGAGTACCAACTCAACTAATGGCCAGATTATCCAAGCTGGCCCGGCCGGTTGACGTCAGCAATTGTTTTTGTGTTGTGTAACACAACATCGCATTTCCAATGGAGAATATAAAAGATACTTTCACAATAAATAGGAATAGGCGAAGAGCAATTTTATTGTCGCGCCGCCGAAATAGGCAAAACAATAAAACGATACTTTGCGATACTTTGTGACGGTGTTGAGTGCGACAGCTGCTGCAGCCTATAAGCGGTAATACAATGGCCAGCCAGCCAGCCGTCTTGCACAGCTTGGCTGGCGGCACAACAAATAGAAAAATGACCGCCAAATGCCGAACCATTTGAAATCCCGAAAAAGATACTCACACACACACACACATGCAGAGTGCGCGCAATGACTGAAAAAGGCTTAAAACGGAATTATTTTCACACTACGATGCGAAAATGCGGTCATAAATAAAATAGCCAAAAAGGAAAATACTCGTACAATGCAATTGCCGTCAGCGACCGAGAATGCGAACGGACTGCACTACGACGACGCTACACAACCGCCAGAGCGTTAAAAGCCACCGGAATAGTCGGAAAGTTCGACCGGCATACGCCATCCTTATTTCGTTGGTCTGCCTCTGTGCAATTTGCAATCCAATCCCATCCAATCCTCTCTAATCCACACGAATTGTGTCCAAAAAGAAATGCTCGCGGATATACGGTTTCTATGCCATCCACCGCCGCGCACTATTTGTTTGGCGGCTTGTCGCAGCGGTTTTCCAATTGCTCGCCATCGCAAGTAGATGCGATGAGTACGCGTGCCGTTAGAAATGGATCGACAGATATACAGATGGTAGCATGGCATTTACTGGCATCGGAATGATTGTAAAATGAAGTGTAAGGAGTTTGGCCGCCCGAACGCTGTCGAGGCCCAAAGCGTTGGCTAAAATTTAATTAAATTTCTTTTGGAATTTGCACAAAAATTCTATAACGCAAATGATTGGGAATTGCTTTCTAGTGTTCTGGTTCGGAAAATTTCCGGTGCCGGTGTTATTACTACAGATATGTAGCCTGACAATTTTTAAACCTAAACAGATGTAAACATTTGTGAAATTCATATTGTTGCCCAATGTCAGTTTTCAACGTTTTGCCAGAAGAATCCAATTATTATCTTATTAAGAGTGGTTAAAATCGTGGTTACTCTGGTATTACTATTGCGTAAGCTTTTCTACATATCCTATCCTATCTTGAATCTTCCCGAGAAGTTGGAAAATGGCTTTTGTCCAGCTTGTACTTAAATAAAAGGCGAACTGTCAAGACTTTCATCGCACCTAACTAAAGCACTGACCTTTCAAGAAATCCTTAACCATCAGAAGTATGGTTTTTGAAGGCAATGTTATACAGATGATCTATTGTATAACTCACCGAAAAGTGGAGCCAATCTATTGACAAATTAGGTCAAAGCTGAATTGTTACACTCGATATTTTCCAGCATCTGAAAGAATTTGGCATAAAGCTCCAAAATGCGTTCTTATGTAGTCGATTAAAAGCTGGATTAGTTACTATTTCTGACCGCTCAACACAAGCTGCCTTGGACGGTTGGTTTCAACTTGGAAATATGCTGATGTTCCAGAGGGCTCTATATTGCCACCGACACTTTTTCTCATCTTCAATTATAATCTCTCACGAAGCTGTCTAACCTTTGTCATAACAGTTCGAGGAAGGTCTTTGCTCTTCGCAAGTGGTACTCAAACAACAGCTTATGTTAAGCACGTTAGGTTCTGACTTGGTGAGCATAATAAAGTGCAGAGAATATAATTGAGTAGAATATAACGCTTTCAAAAGCTATAACTATAAACCTCCAGCCATTATCCATGAATCGGACTTGCATTGAGGAAGACAAAAAAGTTCTTAAGTTCTTCGGACTTACGAAGAAGTTTAGGGATGGTTTTTGTAGCCGTATTACAACACGTGTGTGGAATGCTTTTTCAAGCTCGCTCTGTATTCTAGACATCGATGAAAGATCATCTTCAAGTATTTAAAGCACCAGCTCACAGACACATCTACTTGATATCTTACTAATACCATAACGCCAGCACTTAAAATATAGCCAAGAATTAAAAGGGTGGATGCAGTCTTGATTTTGGTAAGTTTGGCTTATTCTTAGTTTCTCTGGGTGGGGTATAACTTGAGGCTTCTTCGGCATATGTAGTGTGGGTTGTGTTAAGGGTGGTGTGCATCTGTTTGGCGATAATCAGTGCGAATAGATAACGCAATTAACGCACTAAACTTAATAAACTTAGTAAATAAGGAAGTGATACACTATAAGTGGCGCGAATCAACAACTGATTTTCAAACTAAATTTGGATAATTGTGTAGCTTTGTTCAAGCGTCATGATGATTTGCCAGAGTACACTTATAGCAAATGTCAAACAGTGAGTGCAGTGTGACAGTACGTTTGACAGTAAACCCTTCAGTAAGTTCTATCTGAGCAAAAAAAAACCCCTTTGTATTATATGAGAAGTTTCTTATACAACATTTCCAGGTTCCAGGTGGTAATAATTTCAACCGATGTCTATGATGTCTTTTGCTTTTTGATGTCATTTAGTAAGTTCCAGTCCACAGAAATTGGACCAATATCAAATGTATGAACTCTGATAATGACTTTTTATTTCATTTTGCAATAACATACTTCCATATACTTGTAGATCATCATTTTTGGCTCTCAACCGGTGTCAGTTCTTGACAAAATATTATCAATAAAGTAATATTGGCTTTAAGCCAAAAACATTCATGTTGCGAAGTGCAATTATCTTCATTGGAATGTTGCGTTTAGTGATGCGGTCATGACCCTTCATCATCATATTTGGCTCTACAACCGGAGCCCGTTCCTAGCCTCCCGCACAACATCTTTCCACCAGTTCCGATTTCGAGCCGATGTCATCCAGTTTTGCATCCGTAAACTCTGAGCGTCCTAGTCTACGCCATCCTTCCAGGGTAGGCTTGGCCGGCCTTGCTCTCGTGTTCCATATATCCTACTGCAAAGGATTTTCCGAGTAGGGTCCTCTTTGCGCATGCGAGCTAGGTGTCCTGCCCACTGGAGCCTACCGAGCTTAATTATATTCATGATGTCGACATAGCGGTAACGCTCATAGATCTCATCATTATAGAGTCTCCGGAATTGTCCTTCATCACATTTGTGGCCAACAGTTCTCTGAAAGACTTTTCTTTCGAAAGCGACTAAAAGGTCAGAATGCTTTTTGGTAAACACCCAAGTCTCGGAACCATATGTAAGTACTGGTATGGCCATGGTCGTATACACCAGCAGCTTGGATGTTATGGTTAAATTCCTGGATGAAGTCTTGACAGACTAAAGTAGGCTTTGTTAGCTTTAAGCAACCGGGCGGGTATTTTTAGTTCCATGCTGTTATCGGTTGCTACAGAGATAGTTAAAGAATTGCACTACGACGCGCTCCACTATTTTAATTGAGGAACTAATGTTGGGTTTTCTACTCGCAGACGTAGCCACCATATACTTTATTTTTCTCTCATATATGTGCAGCCCAAGATTTCGTACCGCCCGCTCGATCTGGATGAAAGCTTACCATACAGCTAATGGATGTTTACCAACGATGTCAATGTCGTAAGCCAGTATCTGATTGGACTTATAGAGGATTGCTCCTCTCGCCATTAAGTCAGAGTCTCGGATAACTTTCTTCAACGCCAGGTTGAAGAGCACGCAGGCCAGTCCATCCCCTTGTCGGAATCCGTTATAGATGTTGAATGACCTTGATAGCGATCTGGATATACGGCTTATAACATTCGCCATGGTCAAGCTACATAGTCGTGTCAGTTTATTTGGGATGTCGAACTCTATCATGTAACTCTATCTATAATGTTCTACTCTGGCTATGCCTATGATATGGCGGCTTTAAAGTCTATAAAAATGTAATGTAATGAGTTTTGAAACTCTAGACATTTTTCATTCACCTGTCTAAGGGTGTAAATCTGATCAGTTGTTGATTTGCCTGGGATGAAGCCACACTGGTATGGACCAATTATGACTTACGCGCTTGACCGTAGTTGTTTCTGGTCTACAAATTGCGAAGGGCAGCCATGTTGACTCGATCTGATTCGCGGATGCAGTCCACACCAACAAGATAGTGCTCCGAGTCGACGTTGGCACCTCGGTACGTTCGTACCATCATCAGGTTCTGGTTGTGGCGGCTGTCTATCAACACGTTGTCTATCAGGTTGCGAGTGGCTCCATCAGGAGATGACCAGTTAGTATTGTGGATATTATTACGCGCAACGCGCGCAAAATTATTGCTGCCATCTCTATGACTCGACGTCCATTGTCGTTAGTGTTCTCGTGTAAGCTATGGACCATGACCCTTAAGAGCATTTTTTTCATCAATGCATATTTTGAAGGATCTTTCTTATGGCTTTCAAGTTTGAACTGACCTGAACTGAACATGCCATACAAACCCAGACCCCAGGAAATGAATTACCTTCAAATTACAAAACAAACAAAAAACTTTCTTTCCCAAGAAACTGAACCGGTCTTGTAGTTCAATTTTTGTATTATTGCTAAATTTTCACGAACCCATCCTGGACACGCACAGACACACAATACAGATCTTAGTGTCTTGCCACTAAGAATGTTCAGCCAAAAATTGAATATATTCCTCCTCTTAATGGATTTCTTACTTCAACAACAACTTGCGTTGGTTACATGCACCGATCCTCACGCCCAATGATCACCAATCGTTTGAAACTTTTCGCCAAATTGCCAACTCGCACTTAGCGATGCCTACAGAACGATGAACACCGCACCGTGCAGCAGTTTACTGCGACGTTGTCGTTGTTTTTGTCGGCGACAGCTACAAAACACAACCATATTAAGCAACAAGAGGAAGTGAATTTTTAATTGCATCGGTAAACATTAAAGGATTTAAACAAGTTACCGGTGTGGCCGCCAACCGAAAGGAACCCCCATACCATCTATCCGTCCAGTGGCTGGTTGCTGAACGTAAGCGACAAGATTAAGCAAAATCTATAAATTTCTATTATACTGTTTAGCTGAAGAGTTATTTCAAACGCTGATCTAAGTCTTCGGATAATGCTTTACAATACAATTCCATCCAAAGGAAGATTTACCTTAGCAGTGTAACCTGGGCTGGTAGTAAATTTGGCGATAGAGGAAAATTTGTCTTTGCCAAAATCTGGTACACCATCACATCATTCCCATCAATTGGTGGTTATTAAATTTTAAAACTGAGTTGTACCACCAAACAGCCAAATTAACGCTAAACATCGACCAGTTGGAGTTTCTTCTCCACTGCACCCATAATTATTGTTTGTGTGCCCGTCATTGATAAAAATTGTTGTTCACACTTTCGCTTATCTTAATTGGTAAATTAATTATACCAGCGGAACTGCTGCTGGTGTAGTTGCATGTTGACAAATTAATAGATTGTCTTTGCTGCGTCCTTGGGTCAGCGGCCATAATTGCTGTGCGCATCACCTGGAGAGCACAAATCTCCATCACTATCTCAATTCTCGACGTGATGTTCTGTTCTCTCTTTTCTGTGTTGCTACTGTGATTCATGTGCCACTATGCCTACCTGTGGAGGATAAGTGTCACTAGTATCTATCAAAGATTCGCTTTATCTATGGGCAGTGAGCGAGTGTGCTCACTGCTACTGAACGATAGTACGTACGCCTTGTGCTGGACTGTAACCACAATCCAGTTTATACTGGTAGTTAGGGACTTGCACCTGATTGTAGATGCGCTGCGTGCTGTGGTTTTTCTACAACTGAATAATCGGCAAAGAGAACGCAAACTTTTTTTTTTTACAAAACAGGTTAAGACGATTCATTGTGGTAAAAAAATGACAAATACGTTTTTGTTTTGTTAAATTTACATTACATACAATTCCTATATGTCTTGAAGTCATTTAACTAAATGATCTGATCTGATTTAATCTGAAGAAATAAATAAAAATACAAAATTTGAATAACCATTCTGGAGATAGGAGAAAACATTACGAAGCCTTACTAAAGCATAAATTCAGTACCAAGCTTAAACATAAACTTACAGTTTCAACATGAAAATCCGCGTCATATATATGCTGGCGTGCCACAGGGCTCTATTTTGCCACCGAACATTTTTCTCTTCTTCATTAATGATCACTTGTCGGCAACTTCTAATCCTTTGCTCACGAAGCTGTTCTCATAAAAGTTCAATGAACGTCTCTGCTCTTCACAAGTGGAACTCAAACCAAAGCATATGTTAAGCACATTGGGTTCTGACTTGGTGAGCTAAAATTACGAAGCGTTATAAAAGCTTAAATTCTAGTACCAAGCTTAAATATAAACATAAAGTTTCAAGATGGAAATTCGCGTCATAAATATGTTGGCGTTCCACAGGGCTCTATTTTCCCACCAAAAATGTTTCTCTTCTTCATTAACGATCACTTGTCGGCAACTTCTTATTCATTGGTCACGCAGCTGTTCTCATAAAAGTTTAAGGAACGCCTCTGCTCTTCACAAGTGGAACTCAAACCAAAGCATATGTTAAGCACATTAGATTCTGACTTGGTGAGCAAAAATTACGAAGCCTTACTAAAGCTAAAAATTCTACTACCAAGCTTAAAGATAAACTTAAAGGTGCCTCCGCGGTATTTAAAAACCAACTTAATTGAAGATTGTATCTTTTATATTTTTAAAGAGTTACCTGCAAAAGCTGTACTAGACAATGGAATGTGGCACAATAAATTCTTATTCTGGAACCACGGTACTCTGTTTCCCACGATATCAAAGCTACTCGGAATACAACTCTTGAAAAAGCTCACATCAATAATTACAGAAAATACATCTTGGAATATCCTGTCTACCGGAGCTTACAAAGTACAATTCTCTTCACCATGTCGTCATAATGGTAACACTTGTAGATCTCATAATTATAGCCCTTCTTCAAATACATGTGACCAAGAGTTCTCCATAAGAATTTCCTCTCGAACGCGGCTAGGGGCTCAAAGTGCTTCTTGCTAGCCAGCCAGGTTGAGATCCCTATCTAAGTACTGCTATGACATTTATACCAGCAGCTTGAATTTTATGGTTAAATGCACACCTGTGCAAAATTTCAATTCGATTGAATGACGGTAAGTACATCAAAAAGACTTGCATAATTTGACGCAAATTTGTGAAGCTGCTACATCACAAGTCCATTATCGGAACACTTCATTGCTATAATAACACCGCATTGTTATCGGGACTAGATGTTTATGAAAAAATGAAACTTAATTGGACAACGGGAAGTTGATGAAAATCGAGTTACAAGAAATCAAAGAATCGCTTGTACCTTCCAAGTCTATAATCGGGCCAGTTCAGGGGAACAAAGACATGGTGATGTAATTATGACCACACATGTGTGCGAAATTATTTCAACTCGATTGGATAACGACAAGTATTTAAGAAACTTTTACATACCAAGCCCATAATCGAAACAGCTCATTGGTGGCATAACATGTTTATGCAAAAATTGAACTTAATTGGACAACGGGAAGAATCGAGTTGCAAAATTTGTAGATAACAAACGTGTGAAATAAAATAATGCTTGTTCCTTCCGTGCCCATCAGTGGAACCATAACATTGTAATGTGATCAGGACTGTACATCTGTGCGAAATTCCATTTGAATTGAAAACAGGTAAGTGCATAAAAATAGACATTAAAGATTTGTAACAGACAAATCTTTGAGGCTTCTACAGCACAAGTCCATCATCGGAACAGTTAATTTGCACCACAACATTGCATTGTCACCGGGACTACATGTTTGTGCAAAAATTCAACTCAATTGGACAATGGGAAGTTGATGAAAATCGAGTTGCAAGATTTGCAGCTAAGAAACAGGTGAACCCAAAAAACTGCGTGTATCTTTAAAGTTCATAATAAGAAACTTCAGTTCGATTCGATAACGAGAATTATGTCAAAACAGGATTGCAAAATGTTAGACCGCAAAATTTATGAAGCTTCTAAATGCCATGTCCATCATCGGAAAATTTTATTTGTACCATAACATTGCATTAAAGCAACCTATGATGGCTCTAAATATCATGTGCTGCATAGAGGAAAGCTGTCAGAGTAATTCGAGATTTTAAGTGGGCTACGACAAGGTTGCATTCAATTTCCGATACTTTTTTTGTTGGCAATTAGCGACGTGCTTCGCGCAGCTTTATCTACTGGAAACGGAGGAATCCGTCCCCCAAAAGACTCCAAAAAACCCCAAAAAATTCGCAAAAGACCCTTAAAAGACTCCATAAACACTTCCAAAAGACTTACCAAATACCACTAAAACACCCCAACACACACCCAAAATACCTCCCATATAACTCCCAAAAGACCCCCCCCAAATACCCAAAAAGGCCACCAAAATATTCTCAAAAGACCCCAAAAAGACCCCCACAAATCTTTCAAAACATCCCCAAAATACTCTCAAAAGATCCCACTATCCAAAAACCACCAAAAGACCCTCAAAAGATCCCCCAAAAGACTCTCAAAAGACTCCAAAGTATAACCAAGATGAAAAAAAGCGTTTAGTGGTTTGTGTACTGAATATTTGGTTGATCAGCACTTCGTAGCGGACAGTTGAAAAACTAAATCACAATGTCGCACTCTTGTAATGATCGCACTTTCGTAACGCTCCCAAGTTCACCCTCTTCCAAGCGCGCCAAAAGAAATATAATTTCAAAAAGCCTTTAAAAAATAAGGAGGGTAGGCTGTGTCGGAATCACGGCCGTATGTTTTGAGCGTGACAACCTCTGCCCGGGACGAAAGAAAAACAACAAAGATCTTCTTGTCTGTGGAACAAATACACGGACGGACATCTCAAAATGGTATAGTTTCCAAAATTGCAGATCCTAGTGACCATATCCCAGAATTCCCATAGGAACAAGTATTAAAGTGGCATCGTAGTCCTACATACCGAATTACATGCGAGTCACTTGAGAAATTGCTTTGTTCCAGATATTCCAGACCATAATAATGATATTCCAGAATTTCCATAGGATGAAGTCTTATAGTCACATCTTAGTCCTACATATCGAATTTCATATGAATCTCTTGAGATTTCCATTTGGTTTAGTACTCAAAATAGTGACATTTAAGAGTGTCTCACTTAACAGAGTCTCACTTAACAGTCTGAGCATAACAGTGTCTCACTTAACAGTGTGAGCATAACAGTGGCTCAGCTAACAGTGTCTCACTTAACAGAGTCTAACTTAACAGTGTGAGCATAACAGCATCTCACTTAACAGTGTGACCATAACAGTGTCTCAGCTAACAGTGTCTCACTTAACAGTGTGAGCATAACAGTGTCTCACCAAACAGTGTCTCACTTAACAGAGTCTCACTTAACAGAGTCTCACTTAACAGAGTCTCACTTAACAGTGTGAGCATAACAGTGTCTCAGCTAACAGTGTCTCACTTAACAGAGTCTCACTTAACAGTATCTCACTTAACAGTGTGACCATAGCAGTGTCTCACTTAACAGATTCTCACTTAACAGTGTGAGCATAACAGTGTCTCACTTAACAGTGTCTCACCTAAGAGTGTCTCACTTAACATTTTACTTTTAGAACATGCACCCCCTTGTACTGAGACGTTGTCACGTCAAAATCAAAGTTTGTTTGCTTGTTATTTATGGAAACTCACGTTTACCAACTGATTTTTATGAAATTTTCCATGTATATTATTGGCAGGTGGAAAAAGGTTTAGGCTATAGTACGATCGGTTCGTTTGTGCGATTACCCAAGCGCCCTAAATCAGCTACTTGTCAGTATAGAAAAAAAGACAACCGAAAATTCGCACTTCGACTTAAAGGCGAACTGTCTACTTGCACCCAATAAACTAACAAAAAATTCCTTAATATTTCTTGTTGTCATTCAATGACTACAAACAAAAAACTGTCGAACTATAAAAGAGAATAAGACGAAATATATTGCATACCAAACCAAAATCTAGACAATGTATCTGGCGCAGAAGCCGCAAATCGCGACTATCTATTCTAAGAAGTTGGGCAAAAGTCCACCTTCTCGTTGTCTTGCTACAGCTTGCGTCTATCTGTAGTTGTCCGAATATACTCCGAAATAAATAAAAAAAAAGCAAAAAACCGCAATCCATTGAAAACGACATTGTTTCACTCCTGGTAAGCTTGGCTGCGCAGGCGCACAATAATTGCCTTCAAAGACCGCATCACCGCAAACAATCACTTCACAGCTGGCAAAGGTGACGAAGTCTCTCTAGCTGTTGAGTTGGATGTTGTTGGCCAAACACAACCAAGGAACGCGACAACTAATGCAAAAACAAAAAATCAAAGCAAAGTGTCGAGGAGCAGCGGCAGTCCAAGTCGCCAGCATCCAATCAGCTACGCGACACAGACGACTGATGACGACGAGAAATAGCTTTCTTGCTGTGGGTTGTTCTTTGGCTTACGGAAGAATTCGATTGGATTTGATACTTTATAGTTAGACTGGAGCTCAAACATGGATTTGAAATTGAAATGGAAATCGAAGGCACACATGAAAGGCAGCAAACAGACAGACAAATGAAAAAGGAATCATTTTTAATGGAATTCGCAGCAGACTTGCGATGTCGATGGCAAGCAAGATCGCACTTCAGATGAGCGTCGCGGTCATCGCATCGTCATCATCCTCCTCCGATGAGCTTGCGCGCGATCATCATCATTCCGGGGGCACCCAGTTCACACATGTGTGTGAGAACATTTCTAGCTTCGATGTCTGGCTGGCTTGTACATAAAATTCCCTCTTTGTATATCACCACCATCAGAGTGCACCAGCACCAGCATCATCATCGCTGGACAAGTACGACTGAACTGGTCACGCTCTGATGCGAAGGCGAAGAAAACGATAGTTCGAAGGTTATGCAGTTAATTTATTGGCACATTTTTCTTTGGAAACCAAGAAGCATGGAACGAGTTCGCTCTATTCTGTCTCTTTCTCTCCTGTTCGATCTTTGTCTAAAGACCTTGATGGGAGATGATGAAGAATTTGATGGTTTGTTGGTTTTTTTTACTACAATTTCAAGCACACTAGATTTAGTACACTTGGTGAAGTGATGATCGTCTTCAGTGTTTAGAGCAGCTCCTCAGTTATATTGCGGAAACAATGAATCAGTACCACTATAAAAATGATCCATTAATTTTATGAATAAAATTTGGCAAATAACTCGTCCTCAGGAGATCTGATATCATACCTAAATGCTACAGGTTGGATATAACTATACACAACCATTTTTCGTTTCCTTATATCTCCTAAGGACTGTTGTAGGAAAACGGCGCACTAAAGCGCTATTTGGGGACCTCGCCAAGACGGCAAGGACCGCCACCTACCTACCTTAACTAATACACTACTATGTTAAAATGAAAACAAAGCCAAAAACACATATGGAAACAACTTCAGTGACAACACAAAAACATAAACAGCAAACATCAATCGTATAATAAAAAGTGTTGGCCCGAAGTGGATTCCTTACGGTATTCCAGATATAACAGAATGTTTATAAGATATAACCGTATTTGACTTTGTACATTTCGGGCTTTCAAAGCTACAAGGCTAAAAGCTACAAGCTACGAGGCTTGGTCTGCTTAAAACGTTTTACAACAAAGTTGTTTAACAAAAAAATTCAAAGTGAAGATCCAACTCATATTGCTCATATGGATTTTTTTATATGTATTCGTTATAAGAGGTTTTCATTAAAAGTGCCCCATTTTGTTTTTGTTTATAAAACAGCTTGTATTTGAAATACAAAAAATATTTAGATAATTCGGGTTATGGTCATCGATGCCATTAATTATGGAACACAACATCATTAAAATGTCCTCAACTGAAACACATGCACGAAGAAATGCGCTGAACTTTTGATTCTCACATAAATCGTGCGATGTGCCTGCAATTTTGCGTTCGATCCTTATCGTCAAAAGTCTCTGGTTTATTATCAAAATTGGAAAAAAGTTATTTTGAAGGACATTGGCCCTATAAATTCAAAGACGGAAAAGACACCGCGTTGACGTTGAGTGACACCTAATCTTAATGGCATCAACTTTGGGGTAGTCGATTGAATTTTTCCAACAATCTTTTGACGATTAAGAGAAGGTACTCGTAGATGGACAGAAAAATATTTCCAAAACAGAAAGCTTTCCCGCTAGAGTTATGCCTCAACCATTTTTAAATTCTCTAAATTAACTTCGCGGCGATCAGCCATCAGTAGAATAGGGGGAATAACACAAAATGCATCAGAATTGCAAGTCGCCGTAACTATCTCTGCCTGGTGGAAGTGCGATCAAACCTCCAAGTGGTGGCCGCCGGTAATTTTTCTTCAATACATGAAAAGCTGAATGATCGAGCTAGTCTCTTTCGAAGTAGGGTTGGCGCGAGATCAATAACCTCGCCTGTAAAAAAAACTTTATTACGGAACCCCGAATCAGCCCGAGATACACTGATGAACGACGATGACCACGGCAACGAAAACGGCGTAGACCAGGAAGGAGTGAAGTACATTTTGCGCCGTTTTAGGAAACCTTAACATTTCGCAGAGTTCTTGGCGATGGTAATTTTATGGTCGTTCCAACGAAGCTTGTTGTTGACGCACATACCGAGAATTGTGAGTTTTTCAGTTTCTTTGATGCAAGATCCATTCATGGATAAAGGTTGGGGGTTTAAATTACGCTTAGACGACAGAAGACAGCATTGGGTTTTAGAAGCGTTAAATTCAACTCTATTATGTAGACCCCACCTTGTTATGCTGTCAAGGTCAGAATTTAAAGTGCTTAACATACGTCGTTGTTCAAGTTCCACTTGTGCCGAAGAGGTGCGCGCAGGAATTGAGAAGTCATATGAAGAGCTAAGAGTACTGTCGTCAGCAAAGGAATGGATTGGATTAGAGGTGGTGGATAGGAGACCATTAATGAAAATCAAAAAGAGTGTCGGAGATAAAACAGAGCCTTGAGGAACACCGGCGTTTATGCGGTGAACATTGGATTTGAATCCGTCCAATACGACCTGGATTGAAAGGTCAGAAAGGTAGTTCCTAGAGCAAGGTGTTATTAATTACATAAGCATTCATTTTCGATAAAAGAGCTTGATGCCAGACTCTATCAAATGCCTTGGAAATATCGAGTGCAACGACTTTACTTTCACCAAATTTGTGAATAGACTGGTTCCACTTTTCAGTGAGATAAGCCATCAGGTCACCTGTAGAGCGCTGCCTCCTCATCGACTCCAGAAGAATAAGAGAAATCGAAAAGCCTGCAAACGTTGTAGAACACCTCTTTAAAACTATAGCGGGAATGCCATCAGACCCAGCAGATTTATGAATTTTGAGATCATTAAATACTCTAGCCACTTAACAAGTACAAAAGGAAATCTGTCCCATAGAGGATTCGACTCTTGCAAGTACCGGCGCGCGTTGACAACGCTCTATCTGGTAGCTTGGAGCTAACTGCGAAATGTGAAACAAGCAGATTAACCCTTTCCATAGAGCTGACAGTTGGAATGTCATTGTGAATGAGCGTTGGAATTGAAGATGAGGCAGCATTTTTAATTCCTTTCACGAATGACCAAAAATTTTTACTTTCTTTGGGACATTGAAGTATTTTTTGTCTCAGTTTCTGGTCACAGTCGAATTTGACACGTCTAAGCTAGTAGGCATTGCAATCATTTCTGACTCGTCTAAATTCGGTTCGGTTTTCCACAGTGGGGGTTTGTTTATATAACCGAAAGCATACTTGCCTCTTTGCAGCTTAAATCAAGGATAATTTGGTAGCGTTGTTCAAGCGTGAACCTTCTCACGATGACTTGCCAGAGTAAACTGATAATAAATGTAAAACACTAAGCGGAGTTTGGCAGCTCGTTTACCAGCTAACCCTTCAGTATTCAGTATTCTATCTATGCAAAAAAAAAACACCCTTTATTTGTGCATACATCCGGGTCTGTGTAACACGCAACACAACAGACATTTCTAAGAGGCAATAAGAAACAGGAGGGAGTCTGGATAGATGTTTAATTTGTTGTTTAGCTTGTCAAGGATCAATTAGCAAACTAATGATTACAATGCTCATATAAGTCTAGAACGGTTTTCTTCTAATCTTTGCTTCTATGGAAGATTTCGCTTTTATGCAATTTTATGATATAATTTGAATCTCATTGAATAAGAGGATTAGCCACTAACTTTTTAATCTAGTATCACTTTAAAGCTTTGGAAATTATTTGCCTTAATTTTCTAGTGACCTAACTAGAGACTCTAACAAATCACGCCCAATATACATACGTGTGTAAATCATACGATATATGAACGGCTATTCTCACCAAACGAAGCTTAAATATTTTGCATTCTGTCGATCGCCATAACCGCATTCGATATAATAATTCATGAGATCGTTTCGCTAAATCAAATATCGGCGCGCGTGTATTGACGGTGCGGGCAACAATTATGGCCACATTACCAGGAATAGGTGATAAAATATTCTGCGAATTCAATTTTTTGAGATATAGAATTGAAGGTTTTTTTGTTGTTGTTGTTGTTGTTGTTGTTGTTGTTGTTGGTTTTGTCGATTGGTCGCCGCATAGCAATAGCTACTGTTTGTTTGTCTATCCTGTTGCTTCACCTCGCTTCGTCATGGTCACATACCGCAGAGCGCAGACGCACCGCACCTACTCCTAGTGCAAACAGCACCACCACCAACAACAACAACAACTGTCTATTCCCATTTACTGGTGGATGCTCGTTTAAAATTAATCGACATGCTCGCGTGTTGAAGGACGACTTAACATACATCTGAATGTTCGATTTCATTGCGATTCGTTTGTTTGTTTGTTGCCCCGTAGATTTGTTTTTCGTATGAGTGCTAAAACATTGGTCAGGAGGTGCTATTTTTAGGATTCACTTCTTCTTTTTTTTTTTTGGTCTTCCTTTTTCTGTATCTGTTTGACGAACGCAATCGGCAAGATCTTAGTGTGGGACTTTAGCGGACGCGACTCCGTGTTACTTTGCAGGTAAACATTTGAATAAACAACGCGCTTTTTCGCTATTCTTTAGTTTTAATTTTTTTTTTTTTTGTTGTTGTTGTCAAACATGATGTGTTGTCTGTTCACAAGTTGCTGCTGCTACTGTGACCCGATTGTTCGTGAAGGTCTTGAATTTATTATGCGTTCGCTAAGGTGTTAATGGTAATGGGCATTGATGTGACCACGTATTGGTAATGTGCGCAGCTTTTAAGATGTGGCATAGTAAAGTAAAATATATCACAGCAATCTTCATTTTATGTTTTTTTTTTAATTTGCGTACACGAAAAGGGGTTCACACCCTTATATGGCTAGGCGCATATTGAGAGGAGCACAGCGTATAGCAGCACAACAGCACACCATAGCGTAGTCGAGATTTTTAGAGCATACAGTGTTCTACTAAATGACGCACATTCTCATTTTGCGGCATTCAGTCTAACTTTGGGTACTCTGAAAACGTCGGCAACACTAGACTGTGCTAGGCTGCGCTTAATATGCGGCTGGGCTAATACTCGGATATATGCATGGCACAGTGTAAGCGCTAATATAAAGGAGGAGAAAAGAGGAGATCTCTTTGAGCTTGAGTTTTGAATGCCTGTGGATCATAGCGATGTGGAAAAACAGATCTTGGCAAAGCATTTCACATATGCCATGTGGGTAGTCTAGTGGTTAGGTCGTTCAACTACTGAGCGGGGGGGGCTCAAATTTCAGAATACCAGAAAAAACACAAAGAACCATTTTCGGGGTCCCAACTCTCAAGAATGTCGGACTAACGCCTAACAGTAATAACTGTCACAATTCATCGGATATGGCTTTAAATTGTATATCCATTTGTGTGCAAAAATATAACTCGCACAAAATGAATAGCCCTGGACCACGACGGAGTATCGCGACAAATTATATTACTGTCCATTTCTGAAACTACACTGTTGGACAGTCAAGAAAGTGGAAGTGCATTTTTAGGCGGTTGCAATATAGGCTCCTCATGAATTTCATCATCATCATCATATTTGGCTCTACAACCGGGGTCCTGTCCTGACCTCCCGTAAAAAATATATCCACTGGTCCCGATTTTAAGCCGATGTCATCCAGTTTTGCATCCCTTAACTCTGGGCGTCTTAGTCTACTTCATCCATCCAAGCGTAGGATTGGCCGGCCTCACTGTCGTGTTCCATAAATCCAACCGCAATGGACTTTCCGAGCAGGATCCTCTTCGCTCATGCACACTAGGTCTCCTACCAACCGGAGTCTACCGGGCTTAATTCTTTTCATGAAGTCATAAAGCTCGTAGATCCCATCATTGTAGAGTCTCCGGAATCGTCTTCCTCACATACGTAGCCAACAATTCTCCGTAAGACGTATTTTTGGTTTTATGCTGTTATCGGCTGCTACAGTGGACCCGAAATAGTAAAAGGATTGCTCTTTCTTCTAATTCGCGCTCCACTATTTGAATTGAGGGACCAATGTTGGATCTTCTTCTCGCAGACGTGGACACCATGTTCTTTGTTTTGGTCTCATTTATGTGCCGCCCAATCGATCAGGATGAAAGCTTCCTGTACAGCTCTTGGGTTTAACCAACGATGTCAATATCGTCTGCGTAAGCCAGTGTCTACGACTATGACTATGACTACGACTACGACTACGACTACGACTACGACTACGACTACGACTACGACTACGACTACGACTACGACTACGACTACTACAACGACTACTGCCTTAGATGGATTCATCAATACTAATGACAGTATTCTTAAAGCGTGTCTTTTTCTTTTTTACGCCCGACATTTCAGCCACAGGACTTACTCTCCCTGCATTTAGGGCGAGTCCTATCGCTTGGCCGTAGTTGTTTATGGTCTCTTCGTTGCGAAGGGCAGCTGTGTTGACTCGAACCTGATTCGCGAATGCACATCGTCCGCGCTCGGAGCACCATACCAACAAGATAGTGGTCCGAGTCGACGTTGGCACTTCGATTAGGTCGTACCGTCCTAAGGCTCGGGTTGTGGCGGCTGTCTATCAACACGTTGTCTATCTGGTTGCGAGTGACTCCATCAGTAGCTACCCACGTGGTTTTGTGGATATTTTTACGCGTAAACCTTGTAATCGCAGCGAATAAATTATTCCATGCTGCCATCTCTATGACTCGTTGTCCATTGTCATTAGTGTTTTCGTCTAATCTATGTGTGTCAATATACTGCTGTCATACTGTCTCGCTACCTATTTTTGCATTCATATCCTTCAGATTGATATTCACATCATACTGAGGGCAGGCAAGGAGTTCCCGTTCGACTGGTTCAAAGAATTCTTCTTTTTCATCATCTGTGGAATCCTCTATAGGTGCGTGAACATTTATGAGGCTTATGTTTTTAATTCTCTCCTGCACGCGAAGGGTGCATATCCGTTCATTTACTGCTTAAAAGCCTACAACGGTGGGTTCCATTCTTTTGCTGACTAGAAACCCCACCCCGAGCACATGATGTCTTGCATGACAGCTGTAATATATGTCAAATTCTGATTTTTGTAAGACACCATTCCTCGTCCACCACATCTCCTGAATTACTGTTATGTCGGCATTATATTTGGATAGGGTATCGGCAGCTCGAGCTCTATACAGTGAGCGAATGTTCCAAGCGAAGATTTCGCCGTTTTCGTTCCCGACGTCGTCATCGTTCATCAGTGTATCCGAGCCTGATTTGGGGTTCCGTAATAAAGTTTTTTACTGGCGAGGTAATTGGCATCACGTCAACTTTACTTTAAAGGGTAGGCCGATCATTCAGCTTTTCATATATTGAAGGAAAATTACCGGTGGCTACCATGTGAAGGTTTGATCGCACTTCCACCAGTCAGAGATAGTTACGGCCACAATTCTGATGCATTTCGTGTTATAACCCTTTTTGTAAAGGCAAATATTCGCCAAAAACTTGGGAAAACAACTGTACGGTTTTGTCAGATCCTCCCAAGATCACCAGACACATGACTAGACTTATTCATGACCCGAAAACAATGAGTTCAGCATCGTATACACTCCTATAGGAATGTTTCCTGCTTGTTGTTGCTTTATTAATTTAATCAGAAGCAGTTTTCAACAAAAAAAAATACTCAGGTGCATCCTGTCCATCTTCCAACTAATCCGCATTACTCGTGCCTCATCATCATCACGGGTCCAACATTGTGATTGCTACGTTAGCCCCACATTATTTATTTGTAATACAATGCTGGACCCGCTGTTTTCTCGTCTGTGTTCTCGTTCTCGTCGAATCATCGCTGACATTCAAGATACATTTGTAAAGAGATCTCCTTTCCTCTGCTCAATTCCTCATTTTCCTAACGCTCACGCTGTGCTAAATTGTCAGTGTGCCAATCCCTTGAGCGTGTATACACTATAACAACAAATCGAGTGCTCTTTCTAAGCATTATGTTACTTCTTTTTGCACTTATATGGAAAATACCAGATATCATTGACACACAGACCTCAAAAGATTGTTAGATTGTAGGCGCACTAAGCAACTGATAAAAAAATGTACCTCAACGAAGTACAAACCTCAAAATCTAATCAGTTATCCGCCTTTGTTTGAAAATTACTTTATGGAAAGAACTTTTAAAACCAGACTTTTCTTGGAACTTATACCCAGAACCATCTCAATGGGCATTTTTTGCTTTTTTCCAAAATTTCCAAATTTCCAAATTACCCGAAAGGAAGGAAAACATATTTTTGGAGTACCTTTGATTTTTCTTTATGAGTAATTTTAGTACTTGTGGTTATTTTTAACCGAAGAGGATGTAACGATAAAAAAAAAATTACAAATCGGTTAAAGCTGCTGGTCAAGTTATGCGATTTTTGCTAAACGAACAACAACTTTGTGTGTACAAATCATTGAGTGTGTTCGATTCACTCTGACAAGTCTAATGAATTTTTTCTGCAACTCCATTTGCAATAAAATTTTAAAATCCAATTCTACTTAATTTGTCCACACTCATGTAAATTTTAGTAAGGGCATTCGTTATGGCTATTGCCATAAACTCGAACCATGATTGGGGATCAATACAAGGTTCATTAGTCTACACATTAACTCCATCTCGAGAGTGCACTCTGAGTGCAAAAATCAAAACCCAAATGAAAATGAGAAGAACTAAGAGAACATTCAATTAGGAAACCGAATGAATTGTCCAGGACATCGCATCGCAAATAATTCTCGAATAAATTGCAAATTATGTGCAATAAGCGA
Source organism: Nephrocerus scutellatus (assembly GCA_947095585.1). Taxonomy (NCBI): domain Eukaryota; kingdom Metazoa; phylum Arthropoda; class Insecta; order Diptera; family Pipunculidae; genus Nephrocerus; species Nephrocerus scutellatus. Next base: position 78,927,149 of record OX352765.1, on the reverse strand, counting down.
GAATGAATGAATTTCCATAACAGGTCGCCGCGTAGCCAAGTTACTTTGTGATTTTGTCCTTGCGGCATACATTGAATGAATTTTAACCGCCTGTTTGAAGTTGAAATTATGTAGATGTTCTCTGTTTAGATGCCATAAATTTGGGTTTCATGTGAGATTTGCGTATGCACACACATATGGACGCATTATGATTGGAGAGCGGTTCAGGAAACAAGTAACGCAACCGAATTAACGAGACGAGCACTGAAGTCTTTAATCCTTAGCTATTGCACTTTTACTTTTGTCATTGCTTCCGATGACTCGGAAAGAAGAAGAAAAATCTGGTTTAATTAAACACAACCGCGTAACCATATTTTTTCTTAAATCGTGTTGTGCGCGTTATATTTATGCACACAAATCTATAATTTACAGCCGTATCCGAACGGCAAATTGAGAAGCTATTCGTGACAGTTAATTGCACTCCAACGTTTGTCAGACGTTGGCGAGAGGTGAGGCCGTGCAAAATATTTTTGGTGTTTTTTGGGATTTGAACATCCCAGAAGTCCAACGCACTAACTACTAGAGCGACGACACGGACTTACCGCCACAAAAAGAACTATTGTTGGATTTTCTATAACAGTTCGGAATCAGCAAAAAGAATCATCACCAACCACCAATCGTTTATTTTATTTTATATTTAACCAAACTTTGCCAAACTTGCAATCATTTCGAGAAATCTTTGTCTCCAGCGTCAAGCTAAGCTGTTACCCATGCAGCGTCAGCAACGAATCCCTTTATTTGCTGGCTTTGGTTCACACAAAAAAAAAAAACCAAAAAGTTGCTCTTCTTTAACAATCATCATCATTTGGCTTTACAACCGGGATCCGGTCATGGCCTCCCGCCTCCTCTCCACCGGTCCCGATTTTGAGCCGATGTCATCCAATTTTGCATCCGAAAACCCAGTGCGTCCTGGTCTACGCCATTCTTACAATATAGGCTTGGCCTAGATGGCCTCGCTGTCGTGTTTCATAAATCCTGCCGCAAAGGACTTTCCGAACAGGATCCTCTTCCCTTATGCGAGCTAGGTGTCCTGCCCACCGGAGCCTATCGAACCTACCAAATCGACATCGCGATAACGCTCGTAGATCTCATCATTGTAGAGTCTCCGGAATCGTCTTCCTCACATACGGGGCCAACAATTCTCCGTAAGACTTTTCTCTTGAACGCGGCTAAGAGGTCAGAATGATTTTTGCTAAGCACCCAAGTCTCGGATCCATATGTAAGTACTGGTATGACCATTGTCTTATACACCAGCAGCTTGGTGGACTTGAAGATTCTTGACAGACTATAGTTGGTTTTGTTGGCTTTAAGCAACCATGGGCGTATTTCTGGTTCCATGCTGTTATCGGCTGCTACAGTGGACCCGAAATAGTAAAAGGATTGCTCTTTCTTCAAATTCGCGCTCCACTATTTTAATTGGGGGTCCAATGTGTACTCTTCTATTCGCAGACGTGGCCATCATGTACTTTGTTTTGCTCTCATTTATGTGCAGCTCCAGATTTCGTACCGCCCGCTCGATCTGGATGAAATATTTCCTTATAGCTCTTGGGTCTCTACCAACGATGTCAATGTCGTCTGTGTACGCCAGTATCTGAATGGACTTATAGAGGATTATTCCTCTATCCGTTACGTCAGAGTTGCGGATCCCTTTCTCCAACGCAAGTTAGAAAAGGTCGCAGGCCAGTTCATCCCCTTGTCGGAGCCCGTTATAGATGTTGAATGGGCTTGATAGTAATCCGGATATTTTTACTTGGCTTATAACATTGGTCATGTTCGTGGCCTCTTCAACAATGGAGCACGAGGCTAACTGAGGAATAATGCTTGGAGATTCTACCCAACGGAGCATTTGAAGTACACAAAATTCACAAGAATCAAAAATTTCGAGATAACGAGGAAACTTGAAGTATAATGACAGTCAGTGCTGACAACTGACAACATTGAAAGAGCGTTTCTGCAGCCTGCTGAACTGTAATGAAGAGCATGATATAACAAACCATTCAACCCGAAACGACCGCGTCTTCCTAGCCATTATAAGTACCATACATTTAGACCTAAAACCAACAAGCCTGCAGGACAAGATTTTTTAAACTGAACCTACTACTGACCTGGTAGAGTCACTAAGATTTTGGTCAGCTAAAAGGATGCCTGATTGATGGACTTATACCAATGCAAAATGAAAACACTGCAAACTATAATGAAAGCAGTCTTTTTAGCTTCGACTAATTTCCGTCATGTGGTTGTGGTTCTTTTGAAACCACAAGACGGATTCAAAAGAAGACCAGAGTAAGTCCATATCGATACTCACCACAACCGTTTTGTGTAGGTTCTTGGTTCCAGTAACACCAAAAGTTTTTTTAACGGTGTCCTCCCCCTCGCGAGGTGACAAACGTCCGAGAGTAATAACTTGTCACGGAAAGCTTCTCAACTCGCAGTTCGGATCCGGCATAAAATTGTAGGTCTCCTCCATTTGTGTGCAAAAATATACACGCTTAACACAAATGGTTGCGAGAGAGAGCTTGGCCTTGGACCGCAGTGGTCTTTCCGAATATTATTATTTAAAGGATATATCTCGGACTGGTGGAAGTGCGATCTAACCTCCGCCAGTAATTTTCCTCCAATAAAGGAAAAGCAGAATGATCGGGCAATAATCTTGCCCGTAAAAAAAACTATTACGGAACCACCGGGTGCCAATGAGCGGACCACAGTTGTAGAGACAAATATGATGATGATTGTGCTGACATAAGACCTTAATCATCCCAAACCTTTCTGTATGACGCTATATCGAGAATGGACGAAAGAAGATGGCAGCCGTGACTCTAGTGATTAGTGCGTTGGACTTCTGTGCAGAAGGTTTAAAGTTCGAATCCAAGAAAAACACCAAAAGTCTCAATTCACTGTCCCACCTCTAGCGAATGTCTGACAAACGCCCGAGAGTAATAACATATCATGGGAAACTTTCCAATTTGCCTCTCATATACGGCATTACATTATAGGTCCCTTCCATTTGTGTTTAAAAATAGAATACAAAGAAAACGAATGGTGACGAGAAGCTAGGCCTTGGACCACAATGGTCTGCCGCGCCAAAAGTTATTATTAATCTTTGGAAGACTTTGGCCCCGATTTTCGATGGAATACTTTGAATGATCGGATTCAACGACTAATTATACGAGCTGTTTAGAAACTTCGAATGAGTCAAGAAACTGTGCATTGGACCGTTAAAATCCAATCTAGGGAGAACTTTCCTTAGATAGCGCGAACAAATGGAGACTGCTCTGCCAAAGAAAGGATAGAGTTACAAGAAGGCATCAAGCAAGGAGAGGTGTGTTTTTTAAGGCCCATGTTTACTCCGAGCTGTGGCGTCAACGAAGTAAAAAACCTTGCTAGATTTTTTACATTTTTAAGCAATAAAAGTCTCCTGCGTTGACTAGTTCATCGTTACTTCTGTAGGACAATCATTTTTTTTTTTAAAGTCCAACTTTGGTAAACTTTGAGTCTTTGACGAAACTAATAAGATTATAATGGATCAACTAAACTTTAGCTTTAGTTACTAAAGACTAAAGAGATTGAATCCAAAATTGATCGTCAAAAATTTTCTGCTATTTATCAAGTAATCCCTTCGCATGTTAGAGACTCCTGACTCCTGCTGATGCCACTCAGCTAGCACTCATTAAAGTGGACTTCGAGCATCAAAATTAGCAACCCTAATACCAAACTAACGAAGCATAAATGCGTTGTCGTGAATCCTTTGGTGTGTAAATTAAAGACAGGTGTGAATTTATTTTTTTAATCTCACTTTGACTCACTCTTACACACAGAAAAATGCTTCCTTCGACTATAACTGACGCGAATGTGCATTTGAGCAACAGGATGGCATCGCTCCAGCAGCCAAACATCAGACATTTAAAATTCGCGCAAATAATTAGGTGCGATTTGGCCGCTTGACCAGGCGTATTATTTGCGATCTGATGTTTGTTGGTTTGTGTTGTGGAGCGCTGATGCAAGAATTTGTTGCATGCCAGACACGGTTGCCACATGAGTGAGTTAATTAATTAAAACCAAAATGTTGCTGGCGGAATGCAATTTTTGGGTTTTTTGTGGGAACCTCTCGTTGGCTAAAAGGATTTTTTTTTGGAATATGTGCTGCAAACATGCAATCGAGCAAACAGACCTGTAAATCAGTTTTTAATTGATTCAGAGCGACGTAGTGCTTTTCGCCTTCCCTTTTATTCGTGCTTAGCAGTCTGACATAAAAAGACAAAGACAAAAGCTTAATTAAAACGGGAAGATGGATCTTGCAGGTGGCTAATTCGTAGCGTAACTTATTCAATAGAATCTTAGCCATATAAAGGGAAATATCACTTGAGCAGATCTAAGTTCTTATTGTTATATGCCCAATAAAATAGCGGCAACTACCCAATAACCAATATAAATATAATATAAGCTCGTAACTAACCAGTAACTTCAAATCTTAGCTATTTTTGTAGGCCTGAAAATTTGTATAAAATATCTACTTTATGGATTATGAAGTACAGTCTAACTGAGTATTCATTACTCAGTGGTGCAATCTGAAACAACAGCGTACTATCTGGATACGCAGCTTGCTCCACCGCGCAAGACAGATTGGTCTTGTTCTTCACCTAAGGAGGTCATTGCAACCATTTTCGCTTCGCTTGAATTGGGTTTGGGTTTCCTCAGTCGGATCTGATTTATATAAGCGAAGGAATACCCGTATATTCCTACAGGCCTCTTTGCCAAATCGGACAATCTATATTCCTTTGGTTTGACAAACTTAGTCCTCCAAAGGATATTTATTTATTTTATTTATTTTATTTATTTTATTTATTTTATTTATTTTATTTATTTTATTTATTTTATTTATTTTATTTATTTTATTTATTTTATTTAATTTATTTATTTTATTTATTTTATTTATTTTATTTATTTTATTTATTTTATTTATTTTATTTATTTTATTTATTTTATTTATTTTATTTATTTTATTTATTTTATTTATTTTATTTATTTTATTTATTTTATTTATTTTATTTATTTTATTTATTTTATTTATTTTATTTATTTTATTTATTTTATTTATTTTATTTATTTTATTTATTTTATTTATTTTATTTATTTTATTTATTTTATTTATTTTATTTATTTTATTTATTTTATTTATTTTATTTATTTTATTTATTTTATTTATTTTATTTATTTTATTTATTTTATTTATTTTATTTATTTTATTTATTTTATTTATTTTATTTATTTTATTTATTTTATTTATTTTATTTATTTTATTTATTTTATTTATTTTATTTATTTTATTTATTTTATTTATTTTATTTATTTTATTTATTTTATTTATTTTATTTATTTTATTTATTTTATTTATTTTATTTATTTTATTTATTTTATTTATTTTATTTATTTTATTTATTTTATTTATTTTATTTATTTTATTTATTTTATTTATTTTATTTATTTTATTTATTTTATTTATTTTATTTATTTTATTTATTTTATTTATTTTATTTATTTTATTTATTTTATTTATTTTATTTATTTTATTTATTTTATTTATTTTATTTATTTTATTTATTTTATTTATTTTATTTATTTTATTTATTTTATTTATTTTATTTATTTTATTTATTTTATTTATTTTATTTATTTTATTTATTTTATTTATTTTATTTATTTTATTTATTTTATTTATTTTATTTATTTTATTTATTTTATTTATTTTATTTATTTTATTTATTTTATTTATTTTATTTATTTTATTTATTTTAATTCTTCCTTGGTCTCTGTTGTGTTGTGATGGATCCATGTTTCGTCCAAGGGTACTTTCCTTGGTTTCGGTGATTGTTTTTTTACGCAAAAAATAATCAGCACACGAAAGTCACTTTTTTCCAAATTCGTTAAAATTCACGAGGTTGCTTGCTTTCAATAGCTGTCCAACACAAACTAAATGACGCCGATTGCTCAAAATTTTACAAAACTTTATTAATAGATGGCAGTTGATGGGAGCAGTGTTGCATTTAAAGTTACTGCGCGGGAAATTCAAAAGGTCAGGGCACTGACTTATCAAACTGCCCTCCCCTCGCTAACGGAATTTTCATCTCGTTCTCCAGTTTATATTAGAAGTTAATTTGAAGTAAAAATTAACTGATAGCTACCAGCATATAGTTGGTCTTGAAAAAGCCGGCACAGTCAACACAGCACAGTTTTTCTGTCTGATTTAAACAAATGATACATAGAAGAGGACTTAAATTTTTTAATTTTTTCTTTATTTCCAACAAATCATGGGAGAAAAATCGTTGCGCTAAAAAATTTGTTCGCACGTTTACATGAAGAGATAAGCCAGAACACGATTTTTTTTCATAAAAAAAGGAAATCTTCACATAAAGTAAACGCTCATTGCTGTTCGAGAGAAGACACACAAAACGACATTTTAAAAAAGTCCATAAATTTACGTGATTTGCAAATCAAATTATTTATATCCACAGTGAAAAAAGGACATCAGTCCAAAAAATATACAACCTACAAGAAGCTGCAGAAAAATACTATTTGTCGAAGAATATTTACACAATCGAATGCGAACACGAAGGAATTCCGCAACGACCAGACCAGCGCGACGACAACACAGGAGGATAACAAATAATCATGGAAATCCGAGGAACAAAATCACATTCGATCAACGCTTTAAAGCCGTTTTGCGGCGATAGTAGTTATTTTTATTTGGCCTAAAGCTGTAGAGATGGGGGAAAATTCCAATTGCTTGTTCCGAGACATTCAATTCAAAGTAGGCAAATGTTCCTCTGATGCAGTCAGTGCGGTATGGACACAAAGTTCTTCCTAGCAATTCATTCACCTCACATTCGTGTATCCTTTTGCTTACCATCTCATAGTATATACTTTGCTTTTTTGAGAATCTAATGCGCGCACCCGATCTGCATTTTCCTGCCTGCGTGGCCAGTTGCGGCACTACATCCCGCGTACGTGTGATTTCAACGGAAAACAAGCAAGCCTGCAGCATTAACAACGACGACAACAGCAACAACGACGACAATCCACGAAATTTTAGTATCTTTTTGTCGACAACGGCGACGACATTGGGATTTTATATTTTATACAAAAATCTTTGTTATGTTTTTTTTTGCTGGCAACAGTCGCGCGCTTGTCCTGCCTTGCCAGTGCAACACACACACACACACACTCAGAACATAATGTCCAAATCACGAGAAGGCAATTTTTTCGTTTTTCTTGTACCTTTTCTTTATAATAAAAATAAACTTAAAGCAAAAATAAATAAAATTCTTTTTATCTCTATTTGTCTATTTGGTTGCTTGATTCTGTTGTTATTGCTTGGCATCACAATTCACAATTCTAGGAGCGCCACGCCACATGTGTGAGTGTGTGCCATACGTTTTTTGCTGCAATTTAGTGGAGGTGGCTTTTTTGACGCTAATATATCCACTCATGCGCAAACATTGTAGGGTGGTTACATTTGGTAAAGTCGAGAAGGCCCAAACTAAGCCAAAAGCACAATGCATCTATTGACTAGGATATGAAGGATTTTCGAAATAGATTCTCAAATTTGAATGCAAATGTTAATTAAATAGAAATCATAGAATTGACAGCGTTTTTTATGTTGGCAATGTTGACAAAACTGAATACTGCTATACTTTTGACCGACAGGCATACTCATACAGTTTATCGTTTTTTGTTTATAAGATAACTGTTGATGGAGACACAGTAGGCAGTATAAGATAATTGAAGGCAGGCATCCAAGAGCAAATTGGAGAAAACGACATTGGATGCTCTTGATTCTGGACACATGAACTTGATGATAGGGGGACCACGCCTGACTACCGTACTCGATGAGGGGACGGAAAAAAGTGATGTAGAGAGATCTGGTCACATAAGGGTTGGAAAATTCTTTGGACCATCGTTTGACAAACCCAAGTGATGAATTGGCTTTAAGAATTATTTTATCAATATGAGAACGGGAGTTTAGTTCCGAGACGCGCAATATGCCGAGGTCACGAAAAGATTGCACGCGGGATTTGGGTTAACCGTAGAGAAGGTAATGTCTGGGAGGAGGCTCGTTGCACTTACGTGATAGGGTAAAAGATTTGCATTTGAATATATTAAGATCTAAGCAATTGTTTAAGGCACCAGGTCAAAAAACTGTCTAGGTCTTATGGAGGGAGATAAGAGTCTTATGGGGAAGAAATGGGTTTGAAAAATTTGGTATCACCAGCGTAAATTAAGAGGGCGGAATGTTTGATGACCCTATCAAGATCAAATTATAGTTACTATGAAGAGAAAGGGGCCTAGATGGCTGCCTTGTGCGACTCCAGAGGTTGCCAAGAATGTGGACGATAGCACGGACCTTAAGCGAACACTATAAAGACTGTTTTCCAGCTAAGAAGATATTCATTTTAACAATATGAGTTCAAAGCCAAGGGCAGACAATTTAAAGAGGATAAGTTGATGTGATATCTTATCAAAAGCCTTACTGAAAGCAGTTGCAACAACGTCGAGGGTAGCTGTCAGACTTCCTTTTATAGTTGACGAGTTGAAAAAAAGATAGCACTGGTAGAGAAAGTAATAAAGCTGAGTGAATTGCAAGTAAGTACCGAGATTGTTTGATAAGTCAGAAAATAAAATTAATAATGTAGGAAATTATTTCAGTTACAACTGTGTTAGGTTAGGTTAGGTTAAAACATACGCGGAAGCACTTTTCCATACAGCTGCCTGCAAACTACTAAATGCATGATCATCATATGCGAAAAAAAATCTGCAAATATTCTGCAACGTAAATAAAGATTTAACGGTACGAGGGATGTTTAATAAGTCAGTGACTTTTTGAATAAAAGATTTTTTTTCTTCAAAAAGCGTTTTATTTCTTAACATAGTCTCCTACACTATGACTACACACACGTCTTAACCCGTGCATTGTCTTGATGGAACAACACTCGTTTTTGCGGTCGCGTTTTCTTGAAATCAATATCGAGTCTGTCCAAAAGCTCTTAATAATATTTTCCAGTCATCGTTTTACCCTTTTAAAGGTAATCGATGTGAATGACACCGCGTGCATTCAAAAAAACTGTGGTCATGACCTTGTTGACCGGGAGACGCACATTGGTCTTCTTTGGTGCATGTTCACCCGGAGAAATCCTTGATTGTTCCTTGGTCACTGGTGTGTTGTGATGTATCCACGGGCTTTAGAGAGTGTAAATCCCACTCCATTCGTATGGTGTTCACCTGCAGGCTTACCCGAAAAAATTAGAAACTAGCCGGTAGATGTTCGTCTTTCCCCTACTCCATGCCATCTCACCTAACCAAGACCAAGTATCTCTAGATGGTATTTACGAATTTCTTTTGTTAATTGTGCAAGCGTTGTTGTCTTGGCGAACGTGCGAATGTTCCAAGTTCCAAAAGGTGTCCTATTCCGTGGTCCAAAGGTCATTGTTGATAAATTCGATATATATCCGAGGCTTGTATTATTTCCAAGAATCAATTAATTCAGTTGAGTGGTGATTGGCCATCCGCAACCTAGGTCGATATGAAGCGTCGCCGACCAAGGCAAGTCCCCTTCTTATTTAGCCCCTACCAAAGCTAATACAAATCGGACTGGGTACCGAAATCGTTCACTTGATTTCGCCGAGTTTCCAGTGACGCGACGTGGACGCATAAGATAGGAGTTGTGATGCGAGAGGCTAAGGACATGACTGTCTATAACCGCGTCAAACTCTCGTCTATATAGAATTCTAAACTACTTTTTAAGGTCCAAGTAAACAATAAAGCGTTCAGTTAAACTTGTGTCAAACTAGGCGCCCGTTTATTCGTAAAACTCGCTGCAGTCACTCTCGTCTATATAGAATTCTAAACTTTGAACGTCCGAGTGAACAATAAAGCGTTTAGTTAAACTTGTGTCAAACTAGGCACCCGTTTATTCGTAAAACTCGCTGCAGCCACTCTCGTCTATATAGAATTCTAAACTTTGAACGTCCAAGTAAACAATAAAGCGTTTAGTTAAACTTGTGTCAAACTAGGCGCCCGTTTATTCGTAAAACTCGCTGCAGTCACTCTCGTCTATATAGAATTCTAAACTTTGAACGTCCGAGTGAACAATAAAGCGTTTAGTTAAACTTGTGTCAAATGAAAAGCCTTGATCTCGAACTCGATCGGAAAATACTCGTAACTAAATTAATCTTCTAATTTTAATTAAAATCTTACACCTTTACCCAAGTAAGTGAAGTATTTCTGGCAATGTCTATCACACCCTGTTTCGGTGTCCCTCTGATGACATTGGTATCCAAATCGCGAACGAGCTGGCCACTGACTGCAAAGTAGCTTTGCAACTAAAAAAAAAACTTTCAGGTCCGCAACACACCAACAACAACATCAAAATACACAGAACAAACTTTTCGTGAGTCACAACAACAAAACACCAATTCCAAAAACGATTCCACCAGAATGCGACTGTGTCGCTCGTGCATCGACTCTATATGCGAACGTGTACGCGCCGCGCACTACTCCGTTCTTCTTGGCATCCACCCGCTACTTTTGTAAACTTCTTCATAGATTCTTGATGGTCTTGGTCTTGTGGTCTGTGGTACTAAGCAAAAGCTAGTTAAGCCCACCAAAACATTGCAACTACCAACATTTAAAAGTGCGTAACAATTAAGTCGTGATGCAGCTCGTTGCGGTAAGTAGACGTTTGTAGCTGGTGAAGGCGCGGTGGTAGCGGTGGTAAAGTGCATTGCGATTGTACTGCGAGGAAAAGCGCTTTATCGCGCATGCATTAAACCAAACGCTCGCCACACACTCACTGTCAAGTGGGAAGTTAGCCACCACATCACGAATTTATGCTGCGCCTGCACTGGCGCAGCATTGTTTTTGGCCGAGCAAGCGAGTGAATGCAATTTTTGTTGAATGAAATTATTGCGAACACGTCTCGCTGATTTATTGAATAATCGCGAATGAGTAATGTGGGTTTTTGGTTGGTTAGTTGGTAGAATGGTTGGTTCTGATGCGCAGAGACATGGTATCCAGTGTAAGGCGAAGGCACATTATTCTGGAACTGCACTTAACAGTTCGCAAACAAAAAGATTCCATTCGCTCTCTGCCTGTGTATGGCGCGCATATTGTATCAAACGACACAGCAATAAGCGATGTACGCTCAGGTTGAGAAGGTTGAGGACGACGACGATAACAATGACTACAATGATGATGATGATGCGATGCTCATTGCCATTTCCATTCCAACTAAAAACCCAATGCCAACAACCAAAGTCGAGATTGTCGTCGCATTCCCATCCTAAATGTTCCTAAACCGATTCGCTGTTTGTTGTTTTGTGTATATTTTTGGGGACACAATCGAAATTAAGAAGCAATTAAGGAAGCAAACGAACACAGATTGCTCGGCCCGAGGGCAATGATCAGGAAAGTTACTTTGCTCTTGAATGGACTGGGCTGGGCTGGGCTGGGCTGGGTTGTGTTGGAATTGGAAGCGCATGAACAGCGAAATTGCTTTCGTTTCATTGTTGACTCTGTCCGTTGAACTCTTCTGTTTGTTTACATACATGTACATACGCCCGACTCCACTGTGGTTGAACAAACGACCAACAACGACGGGCTATGCATGTCCAACTTGGAATGCGCTGTGTTGCTCGATATTTGTCATTTTTGTGATTATTGCTTCTGGCCACCACAGTGATTTATTGGGACAAACGCATAACAACAGGATGCATTACCAAATATGGGCAATAAAACAAAGGAGACATTTATTTTGCCCGAATTGTTACGTGAGTGAATGTTTGCGGAGTGGCAATGACGACACCTGCTGGTGACTTGATTTTGATTTGAAAAATCCATTAAATAAGATAAACAGAATAAAGGCCAGACATCTGATGCGTTACCAACGCTAGTCCATACATAAATTCATAAAACCTCTGGAAATCTTTGAGGGATAGCCAAGCAGTATCGCCAGAAGGGATTTGTGATACTTGCATCTAAGTGTGGATCATGCGTAATCTTTTTATTTGAGGCGCGTCTATAAGCTATGATACAGCACATCAGGCTCGTAATGCGCGTCGCAAACGTAGCCATGAGCGTCGAGGTATAAGAATGCCTCGGGCGGTATGTAGCCAGTCTTTTAAGTCTTCCTGAATAGATAGAATAGCCCCGATATTAATTCATTTTCCATAGCGTGCTGACCTAGCGAAGTGATTCCTTATTTGGCTAATGATCTCATTATCTATTTGGGATATTTCCGATGCGTCCAGTAAGTCTTTGTTCGAGACCATGTACAGTTAATAGGAGTCTGCGGTACGATATCTTCAAACACTTGGATGCGTTTCATGTACGAAGGGTTTAGAGTCAACCATACACTATGAACGATCTTAACAACGCCAAATAACACCTTGACATCGGAACGCAAGTGTCTTGAAAAGAACAAGCGGTTCAATGTCATGACAGCAGGTTTCGCCTTTTTCAGTTGTGCATTTACGTGGCGATCATAGTATAGGAAGTTGTCCAGGCCAATCCTAAGATATTCGACGCAGGTCTCATTTTCGATTGGCACTTCGTCCCCATCATGAAGGCGTAAACTTTTATAATTTGTCCTGATATCCCTACTACAGAGTGCAAACGGCAGTCTATTGCCGCACACTTAGTCACATTGATCTTTAGCCCCCAATCAGCACAGAACAACTGTAACTGATTGAATTTATCTTGGAGATTGCTCCTTAATTTCCCTACCCTATCACCATGTGCGTATAATATGATATCGTAAGCAAACGCTAGCGTAGTGTTCCTATCCCCGAGCACCTCGCTGATGTAAATGTAGAAAAGAATCGGCGAATTCACAGTTCCACAGTCTATTTATCTCCAACATTGTTGAAAACTGCCATGTGTCTGACGAAGCCTCGCTGTCAGACCATCAACATACGAGGTTTGATTTTCCCAGCAAAGCGGCACAAGCTTCTTCTAGATATGATCCAAAGTCCACGGACTGGAATCTATATCGGGGACTTGTCCTCTCTAAAGTAGATATGCTTGTCACATCTATTAAGTGCACAGGGGACCTAGATGAGACAGCATATCAACTTGATGATGTGTTGCTCACATCATGTCATGTCATGTCCTGCTGTGTCCCTAAAACAAGCTTGTGTAAACAAAAAGTTCCCTGGTGGAACGACCAGCTGGTAAGATCTGGCAATAGATCTCATTCTATTATTACTTTATTTAGAGCCAGCTACAACTCCACTATCTGGAGACTCCTCGGGAGGAGTGTGTGTGTCTGTGACTGCAGTTAAGGGTTGTCCTCAAGGAGGGATGATTCCTCCCTAGTTATTGACAATCTTTTAGTCGATCTACACAGATCAGGCTACATTGCCATTGGTAATGCGGTCGATTTGCCGATTTTTATTATTGGTAAACACTGCTGTCATGCAAGGTGCTTTACTACACGCTTTAGAATTGTGCAGCATAGAAGGACTATCCATCAATCCTTGCAAAACCGTTCTAGTGCCTTTGACGAAAAGAAGACTGGTCGAATAGGGACCTATCATCATCAAAGGTACCACGTTAGATTATTCCAGTGAGGTTAAATATCTTTGCGTCATCCTTGATAAACGGCTAACATTCTCATATCAATTCCGCCATCGAACTAGGGCCTTGTGGGCCAATAGACGCCTTTGCGGCAGAACTTGGGGTCTAAATCCTTAAAAGATATATTGGGTATATACAATGATGGTAAGCGGCCATCGTTTGGTGGCCGTAAGTTATTGAATGGACAACGGCAACTAAGCTTCAGGTACCAGGCGCACCTGCCACACGATTGCATTAGAAGCTGTTGTAGGGCTTTCACCCTTGCAAATCTTCATCAGGAAGACGGCTCTACTTAGCTGCAACTAGAATACGCGTACAAACTAGGTGACTATGTATGGAGCTGGTGTCTTTGGACCCGACACCAAAGCCTCGATTCCATTCGGAAAGATTCCCTAGGTTTTCCAGGCGGAACTCCATGCCTTTGAGATCTGAGCCGGGATTAAGCTTAATAAATGAATTAAAGGCGCTAGAATATAAATCTTTTCAGATAGCCAGGCAGCACTTAAAGCGCTGTCATCCATTTTATTAGACTCGATATCAGTCAAAAACTGTTACGATGCACTGCAATCTCTTGGCAGACCCAACAAAGTCAAGCTCGGTTGGGTCCCCGGTCATCAGGGAATTGCAGGCAACGAATATGTAGATTAACTAGCTAGGGCTGACTCGGAATCTGCGCTCATAGGACGTGAACCCTACTGTAGTTTCAATTGGGCTGCCGCCACAGCACTGATAAATTGTTGGAGACACAAACTTCGTCTGTCCCACTGGGATAGTGTCCCGGGGCTTAGACAATCCAAACAATTAATCAGGCCCTTGTCCTACAAGGAGATCCTTACCTTTAATAGGGATAGCATTAGGAAGCTGGTGAGTTTTCTAACAGGTAATTGTGGCTTACGGTATCGCCTTAACAAAATTGGTGTAGGCTCAGAAACAAAATGTAGGTTCTGCTCGGATACGATCCTTCACTAGGGAGGTGGTACGTCTCTTAGATTAAGATACAATAGATCTTTTAGGTCGCAGTGTCTACCATATGGGCTAGGGTATTTTTTAAAAAGGAAAAAAAAAAACCCTTTCAGTCTTGGGGGTATTGTTGTCTGAAAGCCTTTATCGAAGCATAAAACTGGTGTTATATAAGAGAGATTCGTCACCTCTTACTTTAACGATTTGATTGTAGTGGTGACTTTTCCATTGATTTACAGCTAAAAGTCGCATAACCGCTTTCCCGCTTTCTATTTGCCAAATATATCTCTCATTAATCCTACAGCACAAACTTTCAAAGCAGGTGCTCATCACTCATGCGAGTTAGCTCTCACAGACTAGCAGAAAATGGGCCGCACCCTAGGAACGAGTCCAGCTCTTGGCTATCTGACAGTGGATCGAAAGCACTAAGCTAAGCAGACGTGATAAAAGCCGTACGATGCGCTCACTCCTGCACATGGAATATTTATGGCACTTGCAATTCCGTCAGTTGTCATTGACAGAATGTCAAATCAAATAATTATCTGGCAGCTTCATACGATTGCACTTGTCCTGATTCAAATCCTGGAAGTTGTCGTAATTGTTTGCTTCCATTGCCCAAAACCAAGTGAGATAGGAGTCAGCTTCAATGACACATTGCAACTTTTTATTTCGAATTTGATTTTAACTTTCACTTTTGTGTTTCCCAAAGATTTACAAATTTCTATCATCCTGGATGACCTAGAGGCAGTTCTTTCGTTGAATGAATTCTTTCTTTGAAATTCCTCCTTTTAAAATCCTTTGTTTTTCTTTTTAGACAATTTACGACTTCCTTTATGGGGAATAATACACGAAAAACGCTTACTAATGGAACACTTATAACAAAGTCTGATAAACGCCAAATTGTCTACCACACCACATTATGGGATGTCGGTTAATTTCGTTTCATTCTTCAACGCTTTTGAAAACAAGGATACGTGCTCACTTTCACAAAATCAATACAATTTCATTTCCAATTTAAATTCGAAATGAAAGGAAGGACATTTCCTGATTAGAGACGATGCACGGATTTCAAATGGGACCAATAAAACGTGCAAGGATGTGACGACACTTTAAAGGGGGATCGAGTCGATTGCCCAAAATGCTAATTACGATAGAAAATAAAAAACGCCGGCAGACAGATAGACTGACAGCAGCAGCACGTACTTAACACCGAAATACTTGTTCCAAATGCAAAATTGTCGAACAAAAACAAAGCAGTGACGGAATTACGCGCGCAGTTCACATCGCCTTCAAAATTACTTATTCCGCCCTCGTACAGCACTGCACTGTACTCAGTTGAAATTAGAATAAAAAAGTATAAAAGACGACAACAACGAAAAATACTAAAATCTCTAATTCAATTTCCCACTAAATTCAATTCAAAGTGACTCTTCAGAAATGCATAAAAAGCGGAGGCACATAGAGACGCAACGTCAGCGCGAAGACGAAGAAGGCCACTGGTAGTCTGACTAATTCAGATCAAAAGCAGGAGCCGCGAAGCACTGGCGGTTTCTGATCTAGAGCTATAATAGTAGAATGGCATTGGAAAATGCTACTCGACTCCTGTCGTTGGTTGAAATCATCAGCACGATGACTCAAGGAATCAGTGCCGCGCAACGAGCGCGTACGTGCTTGGCGTTAAACTAACTACGCCGCGCGTCGGTTGTAATTATAAGATGTTGTTCATTGTGCTGCTGTTGCTGCTGCGAGGGCCGCTTCATTGCAGCATTATATTGAATTAGATTAGAGGATGACTGTTGAATTGACTTCGCCTTAGCACTGAGGAAAATGTGAGAATTTATACCAAACTCTTGTTTACGCTGAATTAAAATATTCGCTTCACATCGCAGTTTGGAACCATCGTAAAGAGGGCATAAGAGTGAGATGGTGAGTGAGAGATACCTACATCCGAGCAGAACAAAAAAAAAGGCGAAAAACAAATAATAAAAATGTAATAAAACTTAAACACGAAACTGAATAGTCATGAAATGAAACGAATTAGATCCGTATCAGCAGCGAGTAAGTAAGTATCTAGATACATTGCTATGATACAAGGGCGGTTGCGGCCATATATGAATGGGTCGTAATGCGTAGGTCGGTCGATCGGTCGAACGGTCGCTCTCAGTCAGAGCAGCTCATTTAGTATTCTGAGCGTCAGACCAGCCAGCACTTATACTTTTAACACTCGGCCGTATACTAAGTAAATTTGCATACCCCACGAGCGACCGTGCCTTTCCTTAAGTGTAGGTGTAAGTATAGCACTGCGGCTGGGATGGATTTTGTGGTATTTCTCGCAAAGGAAAACCAATTAAATCCGGGATGATGAAGGAATGCCCATCGATATCGCATCATCAGTAACGGTAATATTTCTGCAATGGAATTAGATGTGGGACTAATAGTGCAGTAATTACATGAAAATTTACACTTGCATCGTGAAAAAGTAGAATCTTTATAATAATTACTGCAAATTAAGAATGTAAATGTACATTACAGTGAGACCTACAGGTTAGTTGGGATCAATTTTACAGATAGCTAGAAACAGAAGATACAAAGATCTGTTGCCGCAAATCAAAATGAATTGAGTGAGCGACTTCATTATCGAATCAAAATGTATGACACTGCTAAGAAAATACTTTCGAGAGTAATAGCTTTTTAATTCGCCTTTCAGATATACGGCTTTAAATTATAGGTGCCTTCAATTTGTGCGCAAAAATATAACACACACAACACGAAATGTCGCGAGAAGCTATGCCTTCGAATACAAACGGTCTGTCGCGCCAAATAATATTATTATTTACATCGCTTTCGATTTGCTGGTTACAGTGGAGGTTTGGTGTCCCATTTCGACAGCGTTCTCGACGATAACCAGAGAACACTGTAGAAATGGGACACCAAACCTTCACTATACCCAGCAAATCGAAAGCGCTGTAAGTAAATACTCCTTGCGCTTCTACGTTTGACTTTCCCCCTAGTCGCCCCACCAATTCATTTTAAAGCAGATATCGTCCGCAAACTTATTATTTTTAATTATTGTTACGTTTATAAGAAAATATAGTAAAACATAATGGTTATTACGGATTTTCTGGGGAAAATTGACCTCAAAGTAAAAAATTAGCATTGGTAAGAAAAATGGAACAGGCATAGAATTGGATATCTGAAGACTCAAACAGGATAAAAATTTGAACGCAGTGACAACGGCTAATATTTCTTCTAAAAATAAAGTCTTAAACAAAGTTTCTACCATGAGTATTAACTGAGCAATTTCCGTTAACTTGGGTCAGGGTACACCAAAGTAAGGTTTTTCTTAAATCCACGATAGATGATGTCATCTTAAAGATACAACTTTTCTGTAGAACGATTTTTTTCTTAGAATATGCAAAGGATCATTACCCAAATTATCGTTGATGAATTAGCGGACACCCTGTATAAGGAAGGAAGAAAGATCACCGATCATCATCATATTTGGCTCTACAATCGGGCTTCTATCCTCCCGAAGTTTTTAGCAGCGACATTAAGTCCCTGTCCATATCAGCAAAAATCTCACAACCAGACATTTTAAAAGGAAGAATAAGGGATTTCGCTTAATGTCACCTTGCTCTTACTGGTAAAAACTGAGCGTCAATCGACAAACAACGACGAGACCAATACATTTTTGAGACGATTTGAGTAATGTGATTGTTTCAATAAAGTGTCTAGATTATTAACGACCCAAAGTTGCTCTATTATTTTATTATCCAGAATTAGGTCACGAAATTATTAAGTGTCAATAAGTACTTGTGTATAGTAACAGCCTTCGTTTTCCTAGCGTTAAGTAGTGCCTTGTTTTGATAAGACCACAGCAGAATTAATTGGAGGTCACCATTGACCTTTGTCACCGCATTCTCTACTAAGAAAATAGCAGGAGAGAAGTTCAACTCATCTGCATATAAATGATATCTACAATTATTGATAATGGCAGTTAGGTCGATAATAAACAGCGAAAACAAACTTAGGCCGAGTACTGATCCCTGTGGTACACATTGTGAAAGCTATCGAAAAGTAGAGATTTGGGAATTGTGGTAGACCGCCTGAAGTCGATTAGTCAGATAGTTCAAAAGGTTAAAGGCCTTGCAAAAGTCGAGAAGAATCATTATCGACATTTTATCTTTGACAAGAGTCTGTCGGATGTCATCGGTAATTTTAAACAAAGCTGTAATACAACTGAAATCTTTCCTTAAACCCGATTGAAGCGGAGATAGCATGTTGAATTGATCGACGTGGCTTTTTATCTGTTTGCTCAAGACTACATCAAAAAGTTCAGATTAAAACGGCAAAATTGCAATTGGCCGATAATCGCTTACTGTGGGGATGAGCTTATTTCAGCATATACTTAAATACATCGAATTTGTTAGAATAGTGTTGATAATATAAGTTATAAGGAGAGCCATATTTTCATAGAGCTAGGATGGATACAATCGAGACCTATAGCTTTTTTTATAATGTAGACACGCTCAAGGGATTTGCATCCTTATACCGCATAGCACAGCGTGGGCGTTTGGAAATTAGGGAGAGGAAAATATGAGATGTCTATGCATGTGTGTCTTAAATGACAGCAGATCATACAAATGCGGAAATACAGAGTCAGACAATTCATTCCACATAACTATTGTGCGGCTAAAGAAGAAATCTCTGAATTGGTACGTTCGTCCGAGTATATGCCTAATGATAGACCCTTTGGTCTCGAGTTGAGGCACGGGTATTACCGATGGGTTCGAGAATGGGCGGGATGCATCTGGATATTTCTTTTGAACACCGCTTGTGGAAAAAGCGATAATAACGCAAGCAGGAAATATTCCTACGATGTTCAAGCGATTCAATTGTTTTCGCGATATTTACGTCACCAATAAGTTTTATCGTGTGGTTCTGAATTCTGTCTAGTAGATGTGATGTGGTCTTGGGGGCACCTGCCCAGGCAATACATTTGTATTTAAGTTGAGGACGCTTTTCATTTGATTAGTGAAAACGCTATATTAACTTCAATCATATTAATGTATTGAACGAGAAAGCCATGTTAGAAGCATTATTAAGTAACATTGGGTTAGTGTAATTAACGGGTGTTTTTTTAAGAGGTTGCCGATTTTTTTTTTGAATAAAACACATATAAAATTATGAAATGACCAAAATTTTTTTTTATTTGGTAGATAATTTTTTGGCATTTAACATTTAAACACAATTTCTGGCATATGGCTACCACGACTATTTTTCACAAATGTCATTCTGGAGGTCCAATTTTCCAGCACTTTTTCAAGCATTTGAGGGCGTATGTCAGCAATGGCACGTTGAATATTGGTTTCCAAAGCGTCAATCGATTGAGGTTTATCCACATAAACCAATGACTTCACGTATCCCCACAAAAAGTAATCGAGTGGCGTCAAATCGCACGAACGCGGAGGCCAATTCACCGGACCATTTCTCGAAATAATGTTGTCGTTGAAAGTTTCTTTCAATAAGTCGATTGTTTCACGTGCTGTATGGCAAGTGGCACCATCTTGTTGAAACCACATTTCATCCATATCCATATCTTCAAGATTTGACAACAAAAACTCATTTAACATGGTTCTGTATCGATTTCCATTCACGGTAACGCGTCGTCCTTCCTCATTTTTAAAGAAATATGGACCGATGATCCCACCAGCCCATAGACCGCACCAAACAGTACATTTATCAGGATGCATTGGTAATTCTTGAACGGCGTGTGGATTATCTTTGCTCCAAATGCGACAATTTTGTTTGTTGACGTATCCATTTAACAAAAAATGCGCCTCATCACTGAAGAGAATTTTACGGTAAAAAAATGGATCTTCGTTCAATTGATTTAACGACCAATCACTGAATTCACGGCGCAAACGATGGTCGTGTGGCTTTAATTCTTGCACCAATTGAATTTTGTATGGCACCAAACCCAAATCTTTACGTAAAATTTTCCATAAAGTCGATGGACAAAGTCCAATTTGCTGAGCACGACGACGAATCGATAAATTGTCGTTTTCTTCGACACTGGCCTCAACGACAGCAATATTTTCTTCTGTACGAACTCTTCTCATTCTTGTCGGTGGCTTGGCATCCAAAAGAGTGAATGTAGACCGAAATTTGGTAATTACGTTCTTTATGGTGGTCTCTGACGGACGATTATATGCACCATAAAATTCACGAAGTGCTCTATAAACATTTTTAATTGAACACTGATTTTGAAAATAAATTTCCACGATTTGAAAACGTTGTTCTGGAGTTAACCTATTCATAATGATTTGCCAAACAATACTGAGTAGAAATGCCACTTTGAGCTGTCAAAACAACTGTCATAAAATAAAACGACATCTATCGGAAAAACAAACCTCCTAAAAAAACACCCTTTAGTATCAGTTGAGCATATAGCAAACATTTTCACTGCCAGGTTAAAGGAGAGTCAATGGGTCTAAGATTAAACGGCAATACGACAAAAATAATGCCCACAGGCCGCTCCACACATCAGCATATTATTTTGCAGGAGACACCGAGATCGAACAGTTTAATTAACTTGGAAGTATTGGATCAGCTGATGATGGTATAGACCTGGACGTTAAAAGAAAAATAAATAAAGCTCGAGCTGCTTTTGGTGCTCTACCTCCAATATGGAAATCCAGCCAAATCTCCTGGCGCTCTTAGTTGAGATTCTTCATAACCAATGTTCAATCCGTGTACTAACGAAGTAGCAATTTTTTTTTACAAGTAACCTTGTCATTCACCGCTGACGATAGATAGACGAAAGTTCAATTTTTTAACCAATAAGTCTGTAAAACTGACTTTAAGACAAAATAAACTCAACTAAACGGTGGCACTAACAATCTATACTAATAGTATAAAGAGGTAATGTCGTGTGCTATGTGCAGCGCTGCTTTGTACGTACTATATATATACATATATAAAAATGAATGGTTGTTGGTTTGTAATACGACACTAAAACTCAAAAACTAGGCAGCCGATTAAGCTGTAACTTTCACAGAATACGCGTCTTAATAAAATCTCCGTAAACCACCTAGTGCGAATACGATCGAGGTGGCGATTGGTTTAGGTTTAGGCAATAGTACACATCTTCCGTGGTAGTGATGGGAAGGCGGGGATTCATGTGTGCCGGTGGCGGATCGCCCGGGAAAAGCTAGATTTAAATAAAATGGAAAAAACCCACTTGCTATCTAAGTGCATTAGTACTTATGATGGTTTAAACTTTTAAAAGAAGCGCTAGAGCACATTATTAAGTTTGGAAAAATTAGTCATAAGATCAGCCATAAACGAGGCGTTTTCAACATCAGTGTTTAGTCTATCGTGCACTGGGGCACTGAATTAGTTACCTTTTAGGAATACGCCAGCGCATATTTCTAAGATGGCAAAACTTCAGTGTCTTTTCCACTGTCCACGCACAACAAAACTGCAAGAACAAAACCCGATATTTTGGACAAAAGTGTACCAAGAAAAACAAGTACTTTTTCCAAATGAATATAACTGCGAATCTGTTAATCCAATCACAAAGTCAATGCCTCACAATGGTTAACCACAATCCCCAGTGTACCTACTCCGCAAAATGCAAATTTGATTCAAATACAAATAAAAACCGCAAATACCTGCATTGTCATTTCGAACATAGACGCCGCACTTACCAGCAACATTTGTGCAGCAATAAAGTTTCTGGATTAATATTTCACCGTTGCAGGAGACACCTCCGGTTCGGGTGATAATAAAGAATTTTATGACTGACTACCAGGTAGCTTCTACAACAAATTAAAAATGCATGAGTCCTTAAGCTCCGTACGTTTTATGTGCAATAGAGAATTTTCCCTGAATAATCCAGACGGATACTAAAATCATTGAGAAATATTTAACGATCGTTGGAATAATTTTAAGTAAATTAGCAGGAACATAAAAATGATGCGTTCAGTATGCGGAGTCATAAAATTCCGCTTAATAAATCAGCAGGTAAAGACATTTTATTGCAGAGATAATGAATGAGCTAAATAAATTGTTGTGTGTACAAGGTGATTTGGAAAAGAAAGGTAAACCTCTTGTGATAACGTTATATAGGTGAATACTTGCCTACTTCTTTCAATTGTGTACTGCGTTTCCACCGACATTATGTTCATTGCAAAGATTCGGCAATGTTTCAAGCCGCTTACATTTTGGTTGCAAACCAGAAAACAGAAAGGCTCTTTATTCGTTATTCGTCCTTATTTTGATTGTAGGTTTATTGGTGTAAATGAGTTTTTTTTACAAAACCGATAGATTATTACAGATATTGAATGGTACTCTCGGTTTCAAAGGCAATTCCTTTTGCAGTTAATGTTGACTAAAGAAGAGCGTTGTAGAATCTAAGTTTATTTAATTCTTTGGTGATTAGATGATCAGAATACTAATAGTGTTGCCAGCACATCTTTCAAATTACAGCTGACATTAATCCAAAAGATCGCAGACCCATCAGTCTATCATCGTTCCTTTCAAACACACTAGAAAGACTTACTGATATCAGTCTGATGAGACAGTCTAGTAATCAGCATGCATATTACAAAAAGCTAATCTGTAGAAACAGCTCTACATACGCTAGTACGTTCTACTTAAACTGAACTCTTCACCAGGAAATACAAAATGCCTCATGTTGATCCTCCCTCTATTAAGGGCACAAGCGCAGCCTTCCCTCATGAAACCAAATATATGGGTCTTAGTCTTAGCCACAGATCTGGCCAAAGCTGAATACAAAACGCTCCCAGTGTTTGATTCATCTAAATCTAAACGGAGTGAACATTGGTGCTATAATAGGTGTCATCCCAGTCTTATAGGCAAGCATGCAGCAAGGCTTAGCGTATTCCCAAATAAATTCTGCCGAAGCTGCATGGTCAAGGAAAGGGAGGGGTCCATTCTCCAACTTCTCTGTACATGCCTAGCCCTCTCTCAAAAACATAAGCTTCATCTAGGAGCTTTCTTTACAACGACTTTAATGATCTAAAAGATACGGACATCACTAGTATCTTGCGCTTCTTACGAAGCTCCAACTGGTTCAACGAGTAGCGGAAATTTGTTTCGATAGCACATGAGTGCGCCATTGTGATACCTTTGTCCCCGAACAACCAATCAAAGGTTTTTCTTAATTGTTTTTAACCCATTGTAGCATTCTCGCATGAGATAAGTATGATGATTTTGTTCTCCAAAAGCTCTTTCAAGTCGACAAAGAATAGATTGCTTAGTGTGCGCAGTCTGGACCCGGATATTTGCAAAAAACAGTGCATGAGAGTTACTTTCTCATTGAAGTACTGAAAAATGTGTTAAGTGGAGTACCGACTAGCCAGTGAGCCATACCTATAGCCACAATCCAATTCTGAAATCTGAAGATCAAATCGGTGGATATTCTTTTACTGTAGGAAGGCTATAACGCTATTGGTCAAATTGGTCACCTTAATTGTGCATTAGACGTTTAGCAAGAGAGAATTAGTTCCATGACCGAATTCACTGAACAGCTGACGTTAAGAGACGGTGTCCAGAGTGCCACCATGTTTATGTTGAGAATTTTGCTTATTGAAGCTAATTATTCTATAGGAACCGTTTAACAAGTTTAGAGCTTTTAACGGTCACTTAAATAGCTTTCATAGCAGATTGGTTATGTACACATATTCCAATCCTTCAGATTTGTGTGGTACTTTATCCTTAGGCCCTACAAGCCATTGTTGTCGCTAAAATCTCTGACTACTAGATGATAGTCGAGTCAGGAAGCATGCGTGGCTTTGATGGAGTACGTTTATCTGAGATGACACCACCTGTACTGACTTTATATTTCATCTTGGATGGATTGTCACGTCGAATTGCCCTGTTACTCCCACGTCCTTCCAATTACCTTTAGAGAGAAACTCAACAACAAAGTTGGAGTTGAAGCTTAATTTGGGGGTGCAGTTATCAGCACAGATGGTATCATATCTCCGATTACATTGTGCAGTATATTGCAGTGCCGTACCCGGTCTGTCGGCAAACCATCCAGATCCTCTCAGTCTAACTGCACTGAACTTCGCGACGTATTTAATATGTATGTTATAAGGTAGCATATGCAAGGCATCAGTCAAACACGACCGTAAAGCTCCTGTGATGCCAGCTGCTGCTGATCTTGATCTTTATAATCTACTGAGCTTTTACCAGTATATTACCACCAGAGTAACGTTCCATGTGTAAAGATTGGGCGTAAAACAGCTGTGTACAACCTTTGGTTGGGGGCCCCATTTCTTACCAAAGGTTTTCTTGCTGGCATAGAGAGCAACGGATGCTCTCTTATACCTGAATTCGATGTTCGACTTCCAGCTGAACTTTCTATTCAAGTTTTATTTATTGGTGGAAGTGTTTGTCTTTGACTATTCATATGTCGGTTTTATTCTACTAAGGTGTACTGTATTTTTAGTTTAGTTTTTTTAAACCAAGTATCAAGTTTAATTTAATTGTTTACAAATATTTACGCAAAGAAAGAATTTCTGAGCAATAGTAAGCCATATAGAACACAATGGGAATGGGTTAAACCGTAAAACAATAACACAAGCGGAGCATATTTAACCCAAATGTTATCATACAATGTAGAAGCTGAAAGTATGGATGAACTAAACCATAGGTTTTATTTCCTTTTATCTTTAACCCTTTGTTCGTCCCAGTTTTATATTATTATTGTGCGTGCGTGCGCTGGAAGAAGGTGATAATTAGACGACTGTTCCTTTCGATGCATACTCATTTTAGAATACCTACGAGCACAATTAAAAATGCCGCCAGAACGAAGGAGTATTTTTAATTGCTCATAGGTTCAATGTTTCAGGACCGCCAGGGTCATAAAAGAGAAATCCGCAGACGCGAGTAATAAAACGAAAAAAAGAATGAATGATTGTACCGCGGTGTCGGTGGCGGCGGCGGCGGCGGCGGCGGTTCAAAAAATTTGCATTTTCTAAGAAATTTTGAAAAACAGTCGAATTTTATGAGATTTCCCGATGATATATTGAGGGATTCCTTTTTTTTAATTTTCACAACATTTGCTTAACTGCCGGCAGGATGATAATTGTATGATAAATGTATCGAAAATGCACGGCAAGCTATCAAACTGAAAAAATTCATGGAATTCATGCGCTGCTTCATTTGAAATTGCATTCGTTTATGATGCCTTTTTCAGGAGCAACCAGTTGATCTTTTTTTCCAACTTAAGCGCGTTCTATATCCTTCGCTGCGTAATGCCTGTGTATACGCGCACGTACGTTTGTCGGCATTTGATTATTGTTTGATCGGTCTTCAAATATTTGAGCATTTCACGAGCGTAAATAAAACCGTGTACGTGTTAATTTGGAGAGGATTTTCTTTTTTAATAAAACATATATTTCGAACTCCCGGCAGGTGTAGAAAGTCAACAGACTGTGTTAAATCATTGCATTTTTTTAATTCTCTATATTAACTACGGCGATAAGCAGAATAGAATAGAATTGCAGGTGGCCGTAACTATCTCTGACTGGTGGAAGTGAGATCAAACCTCGACGTGGTGGCCGCCGGTAATTTTCCTCCAATACAGGAAAAGCTGAATGGTCCCTTCAAAGTAAGGTTGGCGTGAGACCAATAACTTCATCCGTAAGAAAAACTTTATCACGGAACCCAAAATCAGCCTGGGATACACTGATGAACGACGGCGATGACGACACGATAACGGCTACACAATTTAAGGATTTTCTCTTGAAACGTACGCTCACTTTGTAGAGTTCGAGCTGCATAATAATAATAATAATATTCGACGCGATAGACCATTGCGGCCCAAGGCCTACTAGATACTCGCGACCATTTGCGTTGTGCATCTATATTTTGGACACAAATGGAAGGTACCTACAATAGAAGGCCGGCGCCAAACGGCGAATTGAGAAGCTTTCCGTGACAGGTTATTACTCTCGGAACGTTTGTCACCCATTCGCGAGAGGTGGGACACCTCTTTGGTGTTACTGAGATTCGAACTAAGAACCTCCTGCTCAGTAGCCACGCGCATTTCCACTGAGCCACGGAGCCATTCCATTTGTGTCCAAATATATGCATGCACAACACAATTGGTAGCGAGAAGCTAGGCCTTGGACCGCAACGGTCTGTAGCGCCGAATATTATTTTATGATAGAATAACCAGAGTAGACGTTTTTAGAGCCATGAGAGAATTCGGCATCCCAAATAAACTGACATGACTATATAGAGTCACCATAACCAATGTTATAAGCCAAATAAAAATAACCGGATCACTATCAAGCCCATTCAACATCTATAACTGGCTCCGACAAGGGAATGGACTGAACCTGCGTCCTTTTTAACCTGGCGTTGGAGGAAGTGATCCGACCGAGACTCTGACGTAACGGCGAGAGGAACAATCCTCTATAAGTCCATTCAGATACTGGCTTACGCAAACGACATTGACATCGTTGGTATAGAAACCAAAGAGTTATACATGAAGCTTTCATCCAGATCGAGCGGGCGGCACGAAATCTGGGGCTGCACATAAATGAGAGCAAAACAAAGTACATGGTGGCCACGTCTGCGAGTAGAAAGGCCAACATTGGTCCCTCAATTAAAATAGTGGAGCGCGAATTCGAAGTAGTGCAATCCTTTAACTATCTTGGGTCCACTGTAGAAGCCGATAGCAGCATGGAACCAGAAATACGCGTACGGTTTCTCAAAGCCAACAGAGTCTACTTTAAGTTAAGACTCATCAATTCCAGGAATTTAACCACAACATCCAAGCTGCTTGTGTATAAGACAATGGTCGTACCATAATTTACGTATGAATCCGAGACTTGGGTGCTTAGCCGCGTTCGAGAGAAATGTCTTACGCAGAATTTTTGGCTCCCGTATGTGAGGAATGACGATTCCGGGGCCTCTATATTGATAAGATCTACAAGCTTTACCGCGCTGTCGACCTCGTGAAGAGAATTAAACACGGTAGGCTCCGGTGTGAAGGACACCTAGTTCGCATGAGCGAAGAAGATCCCGCTATGAGAGTCCCCTGCGGTAGGATTTATGGAACACGACAGCGAGACCGGCCAAGCCTACGTTGGAAGGATAGCGTAGACGCTCAGAGTTTAGAGATGCCAAACTGGATGACATCGGCTTGAAGTCGGGACCGGTGGAGAGATTTTCTGCGGAAGGACAGGACCGGACACAGGTTGTAGAGCCAAATATAATGATGATGATCGGCTCGATATTTGTGCGCGCCTTTTTCGTTTGTTAGTCCTGGTACTACAGACAGATGCGTTACGATTCACTGTTAAGTTGTTTGCTTTTAAAAAAGACGTCAACTAGCTCCTGAAGGACCGAATTTTTTAATAGAGGATCCAAGAATTTTGAAGGCTCACTTACTCACTATTTGTAAGATTTTCTTGGTCAAGATTTTTTGTAGTTTTCCCTGACCATGATCCATTGATTAAAGCATTTGGACTCGCGTCGTGATCCGTATGGACCATATGGATTTTTTCAATGAATTAGGGAGAATTCTGAGAAAATCAATTAAAACCGGGTAGACACGTGGGGAATATGATATATTGTAAATTAAATTCGTTCGATTTGTCATTTAAATACAGGGCTTAGACCACCTTATGGCCGTGGCGCAAGTCAAACAGGGAGTTCTCCCTTGGCAATAAGTTTAAATAAAAAACATTGCAGCACTTTTTTTTTTTTAAAATAGAACTCAGACATTTTTGTAGCATAATTCTATACAAATATCATTAAAACGTTTCGATCAATCACAGACCCGCAGTGCTGTTACGCTTTAACATATCATATCCTGGTGTTATCGTCATTAAGCTGATAAATGAAGTTATTGAAGTACCCTCCATCAATGGCGGGAATTTACTCCAATTAAATTTTCTCACCTTATCCTCTTCAGTCTTTGTGATGCATTTCTGTCTGCTGTCTGAATAGAAAATTTATTTCTTTTCAAATTTTCCACCAATCAACTGGCTCTCTCGCTGACACCTGGCAATTAACACATTTCACACGTCATGCCGGTTTTTGAATGGAATGTATCCATTATTAAGCAAACAAAATCGATTTGCATCTAATCGTGGGTTTTGATGTTAATTTGATATTCCATCAAGAGATGCATCACGCAGCGCTAGCGGCTGGAAGTGTTTGAAGATCTAAATGTGAAAATTAGTGCGGCAAGTAACTGATAATCATTATTATCTGGCCATGAATGCAACGCCAAATGCAGTTAATAATTTTTTAACTCTTTATAAGCGCGTCGTTCGTTCAAGACGAATCGATTTGTTCATCTATCATTATTCAAATTTGATTAGATTTTAGGCTAACAGAGGCGTAAGGGCAAGCTTACAAAATGACTTGACTTGAGAACAAAATGTAATGGTTGGGTGACATGCAAAAATTGTAATAAACGTGGGCTGATGAATCGCTTTGATTCCTTCTGAGTATGCTATTTATAGGATATAACGTGTTTTTTTAAGAGGTTGCCGATTTTTTTTTTGAATAAAACACATATAAAATTATGAAATGACCAAAATTTTTTTTTATTTGGTAGATAATTTTTTGGCATTTAACATTTAAACACAATTTCTGGCATATGGCTACCACGACTATTTTTCACAAATGTCATTTTTTTTTTTTTTTTTTTTTTTTTTTTTTTTTTTTTTCATAATGATTTGCCAAACAATACTGAGTAGAAATGCCACTTTGAGCTGTCAAAACAACTGTCATAAAATAAAACGACATCTATCGGAAAAACAAACCTCCTAAAAAAACACCCGTTAGTAGTCGAGATTTAAACTCTTAACTTTTTACGGCTTGTTGTTAGAAATTTCCTCCGCCAAATCCATAGCCGAAAATACGGATAGTGACAACTCGACAGGATTTTCGTGGTGTGTCTACTATCAAAATGCACGCAAATTTACTTTGAACAAAATCCAATAATGTATGTCTGGACATATAATTTGTTTGGAT
The DNA here is from genome assembly GCA_947095585.1 of Nephrocerus scutellatus. Classification (NCBI taxonomy): domain Eukaryota; kingdom Metazoa; phylum Arthropoda; class Insecta; order Diptera; family Pipunculidae; genus Nephrocerus; species Nephrocerus scutellatus. Next base: position 78,897,491 of record OX352765.1, on the reverse strand, counting down.
TTGTATGCTAAGCACGAAAACACTGCAACACTGCTTCAGTAAGACTAAGATATCGGAATCTGAATCTAAAAATACCTCTCAGGAATATTATTTTCTTTCGGTTTTTTTTCATTCTTGAAAATAATTAAAAAATGTCCACCTAGTCGTCAATCGCAATGAGCAAAAGGGCTAACTGTTATAGCTGCACCCTTCTCAACCAACTCTACACTTCCAGATTTGGCGTTACTGCCATTTGTCATTCCGAATGTCTATTACTCTATATGACAAATCTACTTTTGTACTCGTAGGTTAGGTTAGGTTAGGTTAGGTTAGGTGGCTGCTATTGCACATTTAGACCGTTTTCGGTCCATTGTGGTAACACAGGATCCAGTGCCTTTCCCCATATACTACAAAACCCATTTGATGCTCTTTATGACTTTGTACTCGTAAAAGGCTGGTAAAGATTTAAATTATCTCAGCATATCAATATATGATGGGCCCTTAAAGCTATGAAGGAGTGTTTTTAAAGTTGGAAAAACTAAAGGGTTATCCATTTCGCGGTTTCAAAAGTATAGGGCTGGAATTCGACATCTGTCAAACTAAGTTGTTAAAACAATTTTTTTTTTCAGTTGAAAGTCTGACATTTACGAAAATAGATCGCTTAACTATCGCACAACGCTTGAAAATTGTAAAAACCTACTACAAAAATGGTGATTCTGCCACAGCCACATATCGTGCTTTAAGAGGAGATTATGGTTTACATAATCGTCCAACTACGCAAGCAATTGGCAAAATTGTGAAGAAATTAGAAGAGACTGGATCGGTTACAGATATTGTAAGGCCTGTGCATCATCGTTTCGCTCGTACCACTGAAAATATCGCTGCTGTAAGTGAAAGTGTTGCCGAAGACCCGAATGTGTCGATTCCTCGTCGTTCTCAGGAATTAGGACTGTCTTACGGCACATTATGGCGTATTTTGCATTTGGATCTACACCTACATCCATATAAAATCCAGCTCACACAACAACTGAAGCCAGCTGACCATTCACAACGTCGTAGATACGTCGAATGGGTGCTTGAACAACAGGCGGTGGACGGCGATTTTTCGAACTAAATATTCTTCAGCGACGAAGCACATTTCTCACTCGGTGGGTATGTTAACAAACAAAATTGTCGTATTTGGGGTTCTGAGAATCCTCAAGTAATTGAAGAGAGGCCATTACATCCACAAAAAGTCACTGCTTGGTGCGCTCTTTTGTCCGGAGGTGTGATTGGACCTTACTTCTTCGAAAACGACAATGGAACGACTGTCACCGTCAATTCGGAGGTTTATGGTCATATGCTAACCGACTTTTTTTTGCCTGCTATTGAAGAATACGACTTAGAAAATATGTGGTTTCAACAAGACGGTGCCACATGCCACACAACTCGAGCGAATATGGCTTTATTGCAAGAGACATTTCCTGGCCGCGTAATTTCTCGTCGTGGCGATATCAACTGGCCACCAAGATCATGCGATTTGACACCGCTTGACTTTTTTTTTGTGGGGCTACGCGAAAGACCGTGCTTATGCAGATAAACCTTTAACTCTTGAGCACTTAAAAACCAATATTCGTCAAGTTATGGCTGAGATACCGCCCAATATTTGTCAAAAAGTGGTCAAAAATTACCTCAAAAGAATTGATGCTTGCAACAATTCGCGTGGTGGTCATTTAAATGATGTAGTGTTTCACACATAATGTCAACGTTCAAACTTTATAATAAAAAAGAAATATCATGATAAAAAATATTTTATATGTGTTTTATTTACGTTTACTTTTGAAACCGCAAAATGGATAACTCTTACTACTACGTTAATTCTTTAATTTCTCCTATACTTATAGAAATCCGTATATCCATATGTAGGATAGAAAACGGTCTTTGTCCTTGGTTGAAAAAGAGCGATACGTCGTTTTCTGCTTTGTACCGACCCAAAGCAATTACTTCTATTCTATCTAAAGTCATGATAACGCTAATCAATCGTCAGCTCATGGCATATCTTGAAACTAGTGAATCTTTAGTGACTGTCAGTCAGTACGGATTTCATGGTCAAAGTTCTACTGGATCTCACGGAAAAGTAAAATCAGTCTACTTATAACTTCAAAAAAGTTCTCGACCTCGATATTCACGAGGCATATGACAGACTCCTTCATCAAATATTCGTGCTAATGGAATAAAAATAAAGGATGGACAATCTACTGGTTTGTTTTTAAATCATAGGCTATGGCAACTTTTTTTTGAACGATTTAACAGCTCGTCAGTTTGATATTCCGCGACAGAAAACAATTATGTTTTCGCTTGAGGAGCGTTTCGAAATATAGAAAACTTATTTTCAATGTCAGCGTTGTGTAGACGAAACCGTGCAAGTTTTGAAAAGAAATTTGGGTCGTGCAAGAGCGCCAAGCAGAAATTGATGAAGACAGTTCGTGAGAAAGGCTATTGGTTAACAGAATTGATCCCCAAGCTCAGAGAGGTCACATGCCCGAGAATATTGTCCCATAGTGTGGAACAGAAACCATCGACCTCAACTCGACACCGATCACAGCAACTGGCCATTAGTCGCACCAGCGTGAGCAGAATACTGCACAAAGACCTCGGATTATTCGCCTACAAGGTCCAGTTGACACAGGAGTTGAAAGCAAATGACGATCCGCTTCGATATCAGTTCTCAGCATGGGCCATAGACCAGCTTGATAATGACATAGATTTTGATCGAAAAGTCATGTTTTCAGACGAAGCGCATTTCCATCTTAGGGGGTATATAAACAAGGAGAACTGCCAGTTTTGGGGTTCGGAACAGCCACATGTAATTGTAGGGAAGCCAATGCATCCACCAAGAGTGACAGTTTAGTGTGGATTTTAGAGTTGTGGCATAATTGGGCCCTTTTTCTTCGAAAACGCTGTTGGAAACGCCGTTATCGTCAATGGCGACCGTTACCGAGACATGCTGACCTCAACTTTCCATTTGGTCTCAAATCGACGCCATGTTGATGACCTTTAGTTTCAACAAGATGGCGTCACATGCTATACAAGCCGACTGATCTCATGGGCACCAAACTATTTGGTAACCGAATAATCAGCCGTTTTGAAGATGTCAATTGACCTACGCGGAGCTTCGATTTGACGCCGATAGACTTTTTTATTGGTTGCCTTTAAGGATAAATGTTATGCGGATAATCCAGACTATACCAGCTTTAAAACATAACAATGTGACTGTTATTTGCGAGAACGAGACGCTGAAATTATCGAAAAAGTTGTTAAAAACTGGACTCATGGCTGATGTAAGGAGCCAAATGAATGAAATAGTTTTTCATACCTAAATCGGAGACACCAACCTTCACAATTAAAAAAAAATCCAAACAATGTTTATGTATACATACTCATTTCATAGCGTTTTCAAAAACAAACTTTTATATTGCTCACCCTTTATAAACACCTACTTTATTACATTAGAAACTTAATTTCAAGGCATTCAATAGAAGTATTTAGGTATGGAATGTTTAAGTCTGAAATTCAACGCATAAATAAAGGTGTACCGCAATGTTCTGTTTTGTCTATGCCTCTCTTTCCCTTTCGTATTTTAACTAACGGTCTTCTTCATGTCTTGCTAAGTGGCTAACTGAGGAATTGAAGACCCCACTAATGACCGACGACCACACTATACTGCCGCCAACAACCATAGACGACGTTAACAGAGGGATCATCGTCTTAAAAATAATGAAACTTCTGATGACATTGGTAGGAGCCGATTAAACCTGAATGGGCCTGCATTACACCAAGCATTTCTTGAATTAATAATCCAAATATGGGAGGCAGAAACAATTCCAGAGGACTGGAGAAGAGGCATTCTGTGCCCCATAACTTGCAGCAAATATCTTGGTATAACTTTGTTGAGTACCGCGTATAAGATTTACTGCTCTATCCTTTAAGGCAGGATAGACAGGGTGCGAAAGACATCATTGGCCTATACCTGTGTTGTTTCATTCTAGGCAAATCAACAACTGATTAGATTTTCATACTTAGCCAGGTGATGGAAAAAATGTCTAGCGATTCAAAACTCTCTACACCGACTGCTTATAGACTTTAAAGACGCCTATGATAGCATAGCCCGAGTATAACTTTATAAAGTCATAAGAGATTTTGGTACCCCAAATAAAGTGAACCAACTATGTAGGTTGACCATGATTTATGACCAATGTTAAAAGCCAAATAAAAATATCCGAATCACATTCAAATCTATAACGGGCTCCGACAAGTGAATGGACTGGCCTGCGTCCTCTTCAAGTTTGCGTTGGAGAAAGTGATCCGAGAGGCTGATGTAACGGCGAGATGAACAATCCTCTATAAGTCCATTCAGATATTGGCTTACGCAGACGATAATGACATCGTTGTTAGAAACCCAACAGAAAGCTTTCATCCTGATCCAACGTGCGGCTCGGAATAAGGGACTCTACATAAATGAGCGCAAAACAAAGTACATTGTGGTCACGTCTGTGAGAAGATTCAACTGGTAGATCAATTAAAATAGTGGAGCGCCAATTTGAAGTAGTGCAATACTTTAATAATCTTCGGCCAATTGTAGCAACCGACAAAGGCATTAGAATATGAGTCAAGGCTCTTCAAATCCAGAAATGTAACCATACATTCAAGCTGCTGGTATAAAAGACAATGATGCTACATGCACTTAGAAATGGATTTAAGATTTGGGTGCTTAGAAAAAAACTCAGGCCTCTTTTTCGTGTTCGAGAGAAATTGTTGACCTCATATGTAAGGAAGGTAGATTCCGAAGAATCTGTAATAGTGAGATCTATGAGAGCGTTACCGGGATGTCGAAATCGTGATGGGAATTAAGATCGGTTGGCTCCGATGGGCTTGTTCGCAAAGAGCGAAGATGATCCTACTCGGAGAGACCTTTTCCAAAGGATTTATGGAACACGAACGCGAGGCAGGCCAAAGCCTACGCTAGAAGGATGGCGTAGACAAGAACACTCAGAGTTTACGGATGCTAAACTGGATGACAACGGTTCGAAATTGGGACCGGTGGAGAGATTTTTTGCAGGAGTTCAGACCGGACCACGGTTGTATATCCAAAAATGATTATGATGATGATGTTTACTTCTAATCCTGGATACATTTCTGTCAACAGCTTTCTCGTTTTATAAACGATCCCTGTTTCACGTCCTTGCTCTTCGAAAATGGAACTTGAATATCAGCATAATTTAAAACTTAAATTCCAACCTTGATGGAATAACAAAATGGCAAGAAAATAATAGAGTAGAAGACCTAATAGTGTCTTCTATCGGCAAAGGGAAACATAAGTCCAAGGCGTTATCAATATGAGTGGTACTTTGAAAAGCGAAAAAGCTATTCACTAAGCGTTTATACGCCCGAATCTGGAGTACAATTGTCATGTCTTATCACTAGTGCTCTCCCTTACCTTGTTTCAATTTCTCTCCTCCCTCTGTCTTATAAAGGACACAATTATTTCAGAAACTTCTTCCAAGTCCCCGAGACCGTAATCAGCATATGTGATTAATGCTGATTAAGAGAGAGAGAAAACAGGGGGCAAATTACCACATACGTGACTGAATAATCTTGATTTGGAATGATCCCAAGGTAAATATTCGATCACTCGTTAACGTATGAATTTCATTCACTCGTTAACTGATTTCTTAATTCGAACGCAGGTCTTAGGTTGGTTGATTGAGTAAATAAATTTATAAAATCCCTATAAATATTTAGACTTAATAAAAAAATTTATTTGTCAAAATACAATAAAATAATTCCACTTCCTGCAGATTCTCAAAATCAAGATATCACTCCCGAATTGGTCACCTCAATGCGCTTTTTCATTTTACCATTTTTCGTTCCGTAATCCTGAACAGCATCGAGTATTTTCAGACCACGGATCACTTTGCCAAAAGCCAATCGCTGGCCATTGAGCATTTGCAGTGGTTTCATGCTGATGGCGAATTGTAGATGATTCCCTTCCGTCGATTTGTTCGCTTGAAATTTGTTCAGCTGACTTTCACTCCATTGAGACTTTCTCGTTTGTGCTATACCAGTTCGGAGAGTGTTCAATGAAAGCACCCCAGGTCCGACACCATGATCGACCGCTCCATAATCGAAATGTGATTTATTCTCAATCGACAGTTCCCGATCACAATCGATTTCACCCTCTATCCAAAGTCCTGGAAAGATGCGATGGAAGGATATCATCTGTTCTCGTTTTGCCGAGCAGGCGCGTACAAATTCCAGTACAATCTCTGGACATGTCTCAGTGAAGAGCAAAACAACGAGTCGTCCAAGTGGACGGATTTTTTTCACCTCCAAATCGAGGAAAACTTTCGGTCGCAACATCATCGCAGTGAGATTTCGATCTAGCTTTGGAATATAATGCTCAAACCGTTGCAACACTTCTGTGTCAATTGTATCGCCCCCTTTAATGAGTGTTGAAGCGCCGAGGCGATTTTTTTCATCTAAAGCAACTTCTGAAGATCTCGTGTTCATTGTCCCTTTAATGCAGAGAAGTCTCTTTCCCATGGCAATGTTCTCTTGCTGGATACGCTGCAATCGTTTCACAGAAACTTGCATCTTCGACTGATGGATGGGACCACGCTTGAGGTACGAATCAATCTCACCTTTTGTGCGCTGAATTTCATTCATTTTCTCCAGCAGTCCAATGTTTTCTATGGCAATTCGCTTGTATTCCATATAGTCTCGTTGCATGTTAGTCACACGAAGGTACTGCTTCGCCCTGATCATAGGCGGCCGGTTGTCAATTTCACATCGGGCGTTTTTCACTCTACAACGATGGTCGGCGTACATGAGTGCCCTATGATGATTGAAAACATCTTGCGGGCGCATTTTGTTAGGACAAAATTAGAACAAAAATTTCCTGCAAATTTTCACAAAATAAAACAAACGAAAGCAAATAATTTTTACTTTCCAGCTGACTTTTCTAACTGTGATATTAATTTTTATAAATTTTATTTATTTGAGTTGTTTTTTATGAATACTTTTCCCTTACATTACCATTGTTTAGTCTTAAAACTTATTGTAAGGTTTAGCTGCTCCAAAGGTCCTTCTTCATTCATCTCTAATTCAAGAAATTACAATTTCGAGTGACATCAAGTGAATTTAGATTAAAAATACTGCCTCGTCTTCAATTCCAAAGCTCATTAACAATGACATTCCAACTGTCAGCTCTATAGGCAAGGCCAATCTGGTTGCATCACATTCCGCAGCTAGCTCCACGCTACCAGATAGCGCGTTGTCGCCGCCGGTACTTGCAAGAGTCGAATCCTCTATGGACAGATTTACTTTCATACCCGTCAAGTGGCTAGAGTATTAAATGATCTCAACATTCAGAAATCTGCTGGGCCTGATGGTATTCCCGCTATAGTTTTGAAAAGGTGATCTTTAACGTTGGCATTGCCACTGCGCAGGCTTTTCAATTTCTCTTATTTTTCTGGAGTCGTCCCAATGAATTGGAAAACCGCTTTTAACCCGCCTGTTCATTAAAAAAGCGAACCGTCATCTCTTTCCTCGTACCGACCAATTGCGTTAAAATCTATACTATCTAAGGTCATGAAAACGCGGATCAATCATAAGCTTATGCAATACCATGAATCCTTAGCGACCGGCAGTACGGTTTTCGCAGGGAACGTTCTACAGGTGACCTGATGACTTATCTCACTGAAAATTGGAACCAGTCTTTTCACAAGTTTGGTGGAAACAAAGTTGTTGCACTCGATCTTTCCAAGATATTTGACAGAGTCTCGCATCAAGCTGTTTTGTCTAAAATGAATGCCTATGGAATTGATAAGGCCCTCCTCGATTGGACTATTAACTACCTTTCTGACCGTTCAATCCACGTCGTATTATGTTAGGTTAGGTTATGGTGGCTGACTTAGACCAGTAATGGTCCATTGTGATACCACACAATAACGTGCCTAACATACGTAGCTGTTTGAGTTACACATGAGAAGTGGAGGGACGTTCCTCAAACATATATGAGAAGCTGAGAGTGCTTGATGTAAAGACGGGTTCCACTGTTCGGTGAGATAAACCATCAAATCACCAGTAGAACCTTGCCCACGAAATCAGTACAGCCGGTCACTAATGGTTTCGTTGGTTTCAAGATATTTCCTGAGCTGAAAATTGATCAGCGTTTCCATGACCTAGGAAAGAATGGATGTAAGTGGTATGGGTCGGTACGAAGAAGAAAGATGACGGCTCGCCTTTTATGGATATGTGCTTGACAAAAAGTTTTCTAACGTATCGGAAAGAGTCCAGAAGCATAGGATAGATGGAAAAGCTTACGCAATGGTAATGCCAGCTAGGAAGAACATCTCTTCATAACTAATGGGAAAATACCATCTGGCGCAGCGGATTTGTGAGTGTTGAGATCGTTTAAAACTCTAGCAACTGCATGAGTACGAATGAATATCTGTCCCATAGAGTGTTCAATAATCGAAGGTGCATGCGGCAACAATGCACAATTTGGAAGCGTGGAGCTAGCTGCAAAATGCGCAGCAAATGTCATTATAAATGAGCGTTGGAATCGACGACGAGCCTGTATTTTTGATTCTTTTCACTAATGACAACCTTTGGGACATTGTAGTATTTTTTGCCTCAACTTTTGGTCGTAGACGAGTTTAACTCGACGAAGATGGGCACTGCAATAATTTCTGGTTCGTTTAAAATTTATTCGATTTACCTCAGTAAGGTTTACTTTGTAAAACCGATAACAAGCCTCTATAATCCTAAAAACCTCTTTGGTTTGACAGACTTATTCCTGGAAGGGCTAAAGTATCTCATACCTTTAAGGATGATGTTTGTGATTGCATTAGCGGTGGCATCCATGTTGCTATCGATCAGTTAATACTCCCAAAGAAGTTGTTAATACCGTCCCAATTGGCTTTCTCGTTTTGTTAGAGATTTTTCTCTAACTACGTGGTTTATTAACGAGAAATTAGCTGATACTACACAATGGTCAGACGAGCCTAGAGGCTATAATACATTGACGGAGTATTTATAAGGACGAGAGGTAAGGCACAAGTCAATGGTGTTTTCGGAATGATTTGCAATGTCAGGTATTCTTGTAATCTCATTTACAAACTGAGTAGGGTGATTGAACTCAGCGAATAACTCAATACACCTTCCTGCGGATGTTGTATGGCCAGAATGGCGAAGCCACCCTGAATTGTGTACACTGAAATCGCCCGCAATAAGATATCATTCTAATCATCTAATGTGACAATTCCTGCAAATGCTGGTCTTCTATGTTTTATGTTTTATGTTCCATGTCAGTTTCAGTGCTCACTCACATTTTTTTATCTGTGTAGGATTTTACGAATCAGACAGTGCTTTAAACTCGTTAAGAGTTGAAACATAGTCTAAATTTAGGCTTCTATATAAGAAATAGTAGTGTATGTTACGAATTTGTATGAAATTAAATTCCGGATTGAAACATTGGCTGAATTCAGACAAAAGCTGAAAAGCCACATCACTTCGGAGATAAAATGCGATTCTGCGTCATCTTGTCTTGTCGCCAAACATTGCACCTAGGATAAGCGGAAGAGTTGGTTTCAAAGGAACTTTGCCAAAAAAGAGAAATAATTTTTTTAAAAATATTCTTTGATGATTCTTTGTTGTTTTAGATAATTTGGTCAAGTCCTCCAAAAAAACTACAAATTCAGGCTTTTGACAAAGATTTCCCATTGTTATGAATCGTGGTTACTATTCTTAAAGTATCTTCTCCAGCTCATTTGTAATTGCCTCCCATCTAAGACTTTGAGTCTTAACGATTGAGATAATGAATTCATCTGCTGGTCTTCTATGTTGTTGATTTCAGTGATCACTCACAGTTTTTTATCTGTGTAGGATTTTGCTCTCCTTGGAATCGGCAGGGTTTCTTCGCGTAAAGCTTTACGATGAGCGGCGCTAAAAGCATTTAATGCTCTGGGAAATTATAATTTCGTTGCGGTAAGAGTTAAAATTGTATTTATATTGAAGTTTTTTTAAGAAATTTAATTGCCTATATGTGACAAGGCGAATCCTGGGATTAGTACGCTTTGGTGTTAGATAATATTAGAAAATATGTACTTTTTGATAGCAGCAAATACCGGTTTTTCATTTTCTGCCTTTGAAAATTGTGTTAAATTATTGTAATATTAAGTAATTGGAGCTTTCTCAATACCTTAATATTTGTCCAAACTAAATCAAACCATACAGACGATCTATTACATGAAAATTGGGCATACGACAACTCTTTCATTTTTGACTATAGGCTCTATGCAATGTCTATGGCTTTAATGCATACGTGGAGAGCAATCAACACTTTCCTAGCTATGTATTCAATTGTATTCAACTAGACGTATGAGTGCACTCCAAAGAATCATACGTCAAGTCAGCCGTTAATGGTCGTATAATGACGTACAATTAATAGTCAGAACCTTCAAAATGCATAACAATAAACGATGAAATGAAAATTCAGAATTTATGAAACAAAGAATGCAAAAGAGTAACTTAGAGAAGGACTCATAGGGAAACACAGGCACGCACAGTTGTGTTGATTTCCATTATCATGTACGACCTAAACAAAATGTCTGCTTAGTGATAAAAAAATTACAATAAAAAAAAAACCAAAAAGGGAGAGCAAATTGATGAGGAATTTTGACAATCGATCAAGTGATGAGTTGAAGAAACGTGTGCATGACCTTTTGTTAGAATGGCTTTTTTCAGGAATGCTTTCAGTTTGCCGCATAACGCATTTTTCGTTCGGCGGGAAACTAATTTTCCCCCTTCACACGCGAAGAAGGTCAACTGGGAAAAAAGTGTTGTATTCTATAATTGCTCAACAAAATACTGGGTTTCATGAATAAATTACTTAATTTTGTAAAGGCGTATAAATGATCGATCAATTCTGAGTTATTCAATCGATTAGAACGATCGATCGATCGTGTGACTGTCAAGAACTCTTAAAAATGATAAATGTCATTCTATTTAACCTTACTGCGTCAAAGAGTTGTAATTTGTTGGCATACTTGGATGAACAGCCAGGTGCCATTTTATGATAGGGCTTTAAGCCAGGTTACCATTAAATTTTTGTACGTTTACATGCATGGGTGGGCACAATACACGATAATTTATAGAAATCGATCAGAATTGTTCTTTTGTTCTTACCGCGCAAGTAGTGATGCCAGACATTCTGACAAACTAATGATGAATTAAATGAAAAATTTTGTCAAATATTCGACATTTATTGTTTTTATTTTATATTTACGGACGATGTTATAAGCCTCGCGTTAGACTTACTTAAAATGGTATAGGCTGGCAAGTATGACCCATGTTCAAACCCCTTTTTTACCCTTGGGTTTACAATATTGGTGTTGTTCAATTACCTGGAAAGAGAAGTAAAAAAATTCGTTAATAACTCAATAATAGTTTAAAGGATATTCAAGGATAATAAAAAAAGAAGCGGACATTTCCTTTTTCTGTTTTAATAATATAAAGGGTCCGTCATCTAAATTTTTTTTTTCAACTAGTGCTTATTTCGTGAATGGTAACACTTAGCTCATGTCTGATTTGACAGATAATTAGTTGTATCCTTCCGCTGAACGAATATGGTTGTGTATACGCTTGAACAACGCTGAGAAATATTGCGACATTACTTTGAAAATCATGGTAATGTTGCAGAATGTGTGCGAATATTGCGTACGGATTTTGGAAGAAGAGAAGCACCGTCCGCTCCGTATGTTCGTTATCTTGTGAAAAAAGTGAAAGAAACTGGCATCCTCATCGATAAACCAAAGCGTGAAAAGCCAAAAACAGTGCGTACACCCGAGAATATTGATGCTGTGGCAGAAAGTGTGCGTGAAGCGCCATCAACATCAATTCACCGTCGTTCTCAACAATTGAACATTTCGGAGACATCATTGAGACGAATTTTGCATAAAGATAATTTTTAGTATAGATAACAAGAAAATAAGATATAGAGTCAGACTGTGCATCTAACTAACTACAGGTTGAATAACTGTCTAAATGGGGACTTCTGTAGTTGACAGTAGTAGATGTTATTAAATTACATATCCAAATTGGAACAATAGTTGAACTATTCTTTGGTTTGATAAGCTACATCACTGCAAAAATCGATGGCGAGACCACGGTGGTAAAAACATACTGGCACAAATTTGTAACAATAGCCAGGTAAACTGAATTCCGAAACATCAGAATTATTGAGGAAATTCGCAAATTACTTTATTTGGAATGGAAACAATTTCGATTCGGGTGGATTTGACGTTTTTTCCATCGAGTGACACAGAATTGTTCTCTGGAATGCCTAAAGGCAACTGTATTGGCCCTTTTCTTAATACCTCAGCGTCTTGAGTTTAGAAAGTGTCTGCCATACATGATTTCGAGATATTTGGACCAGTTTAACCCAATATTAAGAGTATTTACCGCCTGTACCTCCGAGTATTTAACACTCTATGGGACAGAATCATATTCGCACTCGTGTAGTTGATAGAGTTTTAAACGATCTCAACACTGAATTATCCGCTGTGGTATTTCCCCATTAGTTTTTAAGAGGTGTTCTTCTAAGGTGGTATTACCATTGCGTAAGCATTTCCACCTGTCCTATTCTTCTGGACTCTTTGCGAGAAATTGGCTTATACCCCAAAAAGGTGAGCCATAATCCGAATAAGGTTGAATGGCCAGAAGATTCTTTTAAACCTTTCAAAGCTCCCGGCGGTAATGGGATCTTTCGAGCGCTTCTACAGAAGGCAATCGATCTCATCCTACCGGGTATTATTACTTTATTAGAGCCAACTGGGGTACATTACTACTACCTGAAGACAGATAAATGTGATTTTTGTCCCCAAACCAGACAATAGGCCTAGTGAGCTGCCTAAATCATAAAGACCTATATGTCTAACATCGTTCGTTCTAAAAACCATGGAGATATACTTATCGATGTTCATATTAGAGGCCGGTTAGAATTGTCTATCCCTCTGCACTTAAGTCAGTTTGCGTACAGGAAAGGCAAAAGCACAGAAGGTGCCCTTGACCATCTTGTACAGAAGATAGAAGGGACTTTGCGTTGCAAGGAAGTGCCCTGTGTGCCTTTCTCGATATTGAGATCGCATTCGATAACACTGGCTGTACTACAAGGGCAATCAATAGCAGAGATATTAAAGACTCGACCAATCACTGGATAAAGGCCATGCTTGAAAGTCAAGATATTATTTACTCCTCAGGAGGAGACAGAGAGTCTGTAACTGCTGGTAAAGGTTGTCCTCAAGGAGGAGTGCTTTCTCCCATTTTATGGTTACTAGTCATTGACAATCTTCTAGTCGAGCTTCACAGATCAGGCTACATCGCCATTAGATATGCGGAAGATTTGGCTATTTTTATTAGATGGGCAGGTATTCAAAACTCAAGCTCACAGAAATCTCCTCCTTTCCTCTCCAAAAAAACTTAACGCCAACACTGTGCTATGCCTAGCATTATATAGATGCCAGCCCCTTTACGCGTGCGCAAATAATAAAAAAAAACCCTAATGAATTGAATTTTGTTTAATTCTCTATATGTATGTTTGTATGTTTTTATGTTTTTATGTTTATATGTGTGTATGTTTGTATGTTTGTATGTTTGTATGTTTGTATGTTTGTATGTTTGTATGTTTGTATGTTTGTATGTTTGTATGTTTGTATGTTTGTATGTTTGTATGTTTGTATGTGTGTATGTGTGTATGTGTGTATGTTTGTATGTTTGTATGTTTGTATGTTTGTATGTTTGTATGTTTGTATGTTTGTATGTTTGTATGTTTGTATGTTTGTATGTTTGTATGTTTGTATGTTTGTATGTTTGTATGTTTGTATGTTTGTATGTGTGTATGTGTGTATGTGTGTATGTTTGTATGTGTGTATGTTTGTATGTGTGTATGTTTGTATGTTTGTATGTTTGTCTCTTTGTCCGTTATTCGTTATTCTGTTTGTCTGTTTTTCGTGAAATCTTGCGATCAGTTTTTAATCCACTTCCCAAATTTTATTGAAACTTTGCACTTTTCGGGGGACTCCCATACAAATTGTTTTTTTTTAATAATCATGCCATATAGCGGCATCAGATAACGCCATATTTTAAATTTAATTTTTAATTTTTATGGGTTGTTTTCTCCTTGAAACCTTAAATTTTCTCTAACATTGGGAACAGTTTATATTTTCGATTTCTAAGCTTTTGAGATGTCTTTCGATTATTGTTAGAACTTCAATATATTCCCACATTGAAATCCCTAATGTTTGCTGCCCTTCTTTTTCACAAAAGTGACACTCCACATCTTCCAGCGGAGTGTCACCATTATGGTAAGTGGTGTGGCAGACAACTGCCACTTTTGCATTCCGACAACTTATTGACCGATCCGAAAGTGATGCTGATGCTCATGTCCGTTAAAAGATATCATCAGACAAACAAGCATCTAGAGGTCTACAGCGGCGACACGATCTATTATCACCTTTATTGTCTCGATTGATCAACGCTGAAAAATGCCAGCTAAACGCTTAACGCGACGACGAACATCAAATAAACTGCGAATCCAACCGCAAGTGATTTTCGCTAAATTGGTATGAATTTCTAGATATCCACTGTTATGACCGGAGGAGTAACAACAAAAAGGCCAAAGGAAACACAAACACAAACAAGCCAGGCGAAATTCCTGTGTATCCCGCAGCAATTATCGCACATTTCCGACCGACCGAGGAATTCAAATATGAAAAATTTCATAACGCGAAGTAATTCGTCGTCGTCGTCGTTGTCGTCGCCTTAATGTGAGTGCATCGACGCGACAGGAGCTGAGAATTTTCGAGACAGCGTCTGAGCTGGTGCTAGTGCTGTGTGTTTGTGGGTACCGCTCTACAGGCAGACATTAATGTCGATACTCATAGTGTGGCGCACCAGCAGCGGCACAGCACATATACAAATTCCAGAAGCATTCTCGAGAAGCGACAAGACCAACAACCAGACAATCTACCAACCAACCAGAAAGCAAACATTTCCTTTTAGGGTTTTTCTGTATAAAGTTTGTATAGCTTCTGGTTTTAAAACGAAAGAAGAGTGGGCAGGTAGGTGAATAATACAACAAAAATATCTGTCTGCATATATATATATATATATATAAAATCATAGCAACAACAAAAAGTCTAAAAAGTGCGACAAACGCAAACACACGAAATGTGCCATTAATAAATTTTGAAATTTCGTTCACGTCCCGCCAAGCTACGCAATTTTCAGATTATATTGGATTGCGGCGGACGAGGATCGTACGAAAAGCAGGACCTTTCATTCTCAACTACCAACAAAAGGAAGTTGCAGGTGTAGGGAGGGAGAACAAAATTTAAAATAAAACTCGCACTAAAACGCCACATCAGCTTTCGTTCTTCATCATCGTCATCATCATTCCCGTACAAATGCTGCCACTGTTCCTCCTGTTCATATAGTAAAGCATCAACAGAGGAGACTGAGGCCGGTAGACACGCACGACGCAACCAGGCAGACAGACATTCAACAACTCTTTAATGTTTAAACAATATAATTGTTTTAACGACATAAATAATTCTCTGTTTTATTGCGAAATTAAGCAAACGCGAAGCGATGGATCCAGAGAATTTATATGGAAGAAGATGGATTCGCACATCCTATAGTGGTAGGTACAATTGACACACATACACGTACACGCGTGGATACAACACAAAGCAGATGAGTTGCAGACGAGCAAACCAAGACCATTACCATCCATGGAGTGCATTCATCTCCATTGATCGCCCATTCGCAGCACCACGCATGGCTCTATGGCACGGCGAGCAGGTAATTGCGACAAAAAACGAAATTGAAACCAGAAATGTGGTCTGTCGTTCCAGTAGCACAACCGCCAACATCACCATCATCCATCCGCGGATCAAGCACTGAAAATGGTTGCTGCAAACAATAAAAGTGGACAGATCCAAACGTCGTTCCATTTGCCAGTGGAATGCCACGACAATGTTGAAGGGAGGCACACTCTCGTCTTTCTCCATTTGGATGGGATTTGATGCGTGCATTAAAAATCTACGGCACAAAAGTGTCATTCGTCGACGCCGCCCGCTGCCGTGATTGCTCTTAACCGATGGTTTGGTTGCTTTGAGTACCCTCTATGAGTGCGCCAATCTATGCCAATATCATCATTGGAGGGCAATCGATTGGAATTTCATTCTGAGGTATGCCATACACACAAATTGTAATATCATGGTCATTCTGGGGCAATCAAGTGAACGTGCAATTGATGTACAGTGGCAGAAGGAGACAGGGAAAATGGCAGGAGCGGAATGATTTCAAAACAAGGCGGTAATATCGTTCCATAAATAAAACCTCTTATCTGAAAACTTGGCCCTAGTTTACAAAAAACAATGTTTTAGGCATTTTTTTTAGATCAATCGAACATACTTGACACCTTGAAATTTGCTTTCAAAATTTACCCTCTCAGTCAACTCGACTCTGCAATACCTTAATTAGGTTTCTATAACTTATTCTTCTGCTTCAGATACGTCACCAGTCATTATTATGATAGAAGATACTTCCTCCAACAATGTCAATGTATTACATGAGATCTCGTGGTGCACTTGACCATATTTCCACTTGTGAAGATAAAGAAAATGTGTGCTCAATGGAATTACATACATAGTTTATCCCACCGCGCGTATGGAGAGACATTAAGGCTCAATTTCTGATATGCGAAGAGTGCTGAACGATCATAATGATACAGCTTTAATGTAAGGCCTTGACCGTATAGTAGGTAGTGACCAACATTTTACACTACATAGACAAGAAAAGTTAAGATAATTTACAATTTCTTTTAATATATCTTTTTAATGTCAATTAGTTGCTAAGACTATAGTCTATAAAAGATGTAAAAATTAGGTGTTCCATTTAGGACCGTTACTTTTTATTCTTTTCTTAAATGACATTTCCGGTAAGAGAATGAAACGTTATAGGTTATCATTATACCACGCTGTCATATCCCATAAAAACCTTCTGCCAAATCCTTGCATAACTTAGCTATTAAGGTTACGCTGTATGTAGATAAGTAGCTACAGTAAAGATCCTCGCCTTCATGGCAAGAGCCTCAAATAGTGCTTGAGTATGCCATATTGCAACCACAGACTTTGGGAGACCTAATGATATAATAGGATCATTAGATTGTATCCAACCTGTAGAATTCAGGTACGAGATCATATCGATAATCCGGTACTCCTATAGTCAGGTCGACAAAGAAAGGTTTACTTAATTTTTGGAGTCGAAAGCGCGCCAGTGCCGGACAATTGCAGAAATAATAAATGAGAGTTTCCTTCTCATTACCATCCATGCAAAAGGTATTACGCGGAATTCCCAGTTTGGTTGGGTGGCTACCCACTGGCCAATTAAAACAACTACTCTTAAATTATCTTTCCGTGATCTAGAGATTAGCTAGGTGGATTTATTTTTATTGCGGGAAGACCACATCGCTCTCGATGGGGAACAGTTGGTCAAGTCATTCAACCTTAGCCTTGGAAGTATGGAAGGTGAGAACACGTTTCTTGACGGAGCTCAATGGACAGCATACTCTCTATATGTAGTCGATGTCAAATGTGACGCCCTTCTTCACCAGTACGTCTGCTTTCTCATTGCTAGGGGGTTAAGTCTAAGCTTTGTCTTACCGAAGCCAGTTCAGCTTGGTACTGCGTGTCAAGTTTCAAGTTGTTGCTTGTCGCAATAACAGGGTTTGCAGATTTGCTGTCATCGCATTTGCCAACCCTATCAGCTGTTACGGTACTGTGAGCTCGGGCCTTGCGTGCCTCCCTCATCGATATAATCTCCCCATTAAAGTCACTAGCAGAGCCGGTTAGCTTGTAAGACATTGAAAGATTAAATTTTTTCTGAAAATACTTCAGCAAGGACTTAATCTCTCATCTTGGATCTGCCATTGAATAGAGTTAAGTCAAAAAGCCTTGATACTCCCCTGTCCGTATAACTTTCTCAAGTCGGAAACTCAACGGCAAAGCTAGGACTGAAGTGAAGTAGTCAGTGAGGATGGTATCATATCCTTTGATAACAACTGCAGTATAGCGCAGTGGCCATACAGTTTGGTCAAAAACCATCCAGATTCTCTGAGACGGACTACGTTTCAGGACGCAACGTATTTAATGAAGAGTTCGGAAGGTAATAAGTGTAGGATTGTGTTAAGAGCATGGGTAGGACCAATCGCTTCATGTTGAAACGGGATGCTAATGCAAAAACTAACCGTAGTTGGTCAAACGGTACATCTTGCATACCGACAAAACAGATCTGGCCCAAGCTGAATCCGAAACGCTCCAATTGTTTGATCTCTCAATCACTGGACACTGTCTCATAGGTAAGCATGCAGCAAGACTTGCAGTCTTTTCGAATGACTTCTGCGGAAGCTGCATGGATGAGGAGGAGGAGGAGATCATTATCCATCTTCTATGTACTTGTCCAACCCTCTCCCCAAAACGTAAACTCCATATGGGAGCTTTCTTCTACAACGACACTAATGCCATTAACAGTCTCCCACGCTTCATACGAAGGTCTAATTGGTTCAACGAGTAGGTGGAAAAAATTCGGTATCACAATGGACTATTTACTGGTCTAAGTATGTAGGTTTCACTGACAGCCACCTTTACCTAAACTACCTAACCTTACCTATGGGTAGGACAGGACCGCAGTGCTCCAGTTATAACAACAGTTGCTGATCTTTGTATTGTACTTAGCTTGCTGGCATTGTACTTTTTATTAATCGCCGGCCACCAGACTAGCGTTGCATTAGTAAGGAGAATATGGGGTATCACCGCTAAGTACAGCCATAGAGCCATCCTCGGCTGTGCACTCCACTTCCTACCAATGGTTTTGTTGCTAGCATATAGAGAAATATAGGCTTTCTTAGCTCTACCGCAGACAATTCTGCGTAAAGATTTGAAGTTGTTTCTCTACAGAATTCAAATTACAAGCAAACTGAAGCCAACGGAATTGACGATTTGCTTGGTAATTTGGCAGAGAATACTTCAAATTGGGTAAAAGGATGACAGCATTCTGTTGATCCTCACGATAACTTGACTGCACCGTATTTCTTCTTGTTTGGTTATTGTAAGCAGTAAGACCATGAGACGCAACCGACCAATTTTAACGATATGGAGCCATTTATTCGCACAATAATTGATGCAATTTCCGCCGCAACTCTCCAGGAAGTTACGACATTTTTTTTCACATGTCACACATGCGTTAACTAGGGTAGATAACCTTCTTTCTAACAATTTATCAATTACCAAAACCGATTCAAGTATAAGGTAAATTTTACCTGCAGTGAACCCATTTCCAAGCTTTCTAACTTCTACGCTTTTAGCTTATACGAGTATACAAGGGCAGAATTTGGAATTGTAATGAATCGAAAATTAATTTTGTAATTTTAGTTTTAAAATCAGTTTTAGGCTCAATGAACGCTAACTTGCTTATAACATTTTAAATTACGAATACATTTTATATTACGAATACCTTGTTACTTTATGACCGACCAAACGTTGTGAATAATTTATAACACCAAACTTATAGCGCATAGCACTTTTCTTCGGCTGACGACTATGGCTGTTAACTGCAATGAACGTCACTCAAAGTGACGTTCACTTTTAAAAACTTGCCCATACTGTTATTCACATAAGGAAAGCGACGTGTTCGTTAAGTAGCTAATGTGAGTTGCGTACTCATGGACAATTAAAGTTTTCTGTATTCCACTTAGCGCTTGATGACTTGTCACCGCGCTCACTTCGAAGAGTACTTCAGACTATATAACAATATGCTAATTGCGGGCGGTTATTTTTGCATCTTGCATTTACTTATTTTTTAAAATCTCTATATTAAATCTGTGTTTGTTTGTGGCTGGCGGAATCTTGTGATAAATTTTCAACCCACTTGCTAAAGACCGATTTTGTTCAAACTTTTCACACATCTGTATCTCCGACGACAATACTTTCTATTAAAATTTGAAGGGTATCGGTCCCAAGGGCTCAGATCAACTCATGATGTGCATGACTTCTTGTTGAAAGTAAAGCATTGTAAATCTAGGTGAATCAAGAGATGTATCCTTGGATATGTCAAAGGCTTTTGATAGAGATTGCCTTATAAATAAGATTCGTTCGCTCTACTTACACACCCCTCTCATTGCATGGATTGAGGATTGATTATGGAACCGCCATATAAAAGTTGTATTGAATGGTATCTCTTTAGATTCGCATGGGATCAATGCTGGCGTGCCACAACGGCCACCCTTGTCACCTACGCTTTTCTTAATCTGTATTAATAACCTATTGACTTCAACAACCTTTAATATCCGTTAATTTGTTGATGATTTAATGAATACGACTATTCGGTCGAACATTTAAGTCATTCTAGATTCTTGGATCTAAGATAGGGTGGAATTTAAACCAAATAAATTCCAGGCTTGTCTTTTTTCTCAGAAAGCAGTTCAGCATTACGTGCCACCCGTAATTAATGGTGCCCCTATCGCGAGATCTCATTCAGTTACGATGTTATGTTGTTGTATTGTTCTTTATTAAATATTTAGGGTACAAGGTATAAATTTGCATGATATAAATGATCTAGTGATTAGAGATATAGACTCTTTCTCTTTGCATCTAAAATATTATTTGACATTTAAATTTTTTCAAGATATATATACATTGTAGTAGGAAAATTTGAAAAAAACCTAACTGAAAATTTTAAACCTTACTTAACTAAAAAAATAAAAAAATAATATAAGCTTAAAAGTAGATGTTGGTTATAATTAATTTTGGTTTTCATTTAACTTGAAACATAATTCTTTTATCATTAAAACGTTACAATTATTATGAAGCTTTTTAGTAGAGTAGTGCCAGGGGAAATTGCATATTCATTTTAGTATTTTATTTTGTGCGACCTGCAATTTGATGTAGTGACAATGGGCACAATTTATCCAAACTGATGCAGCATACGTCAAAACCGGTTGGAAAATTACTTTGAATATCAGTAATTTGTTTTTGTAACTAAGCTGTGATCGTCTGTTAAGAAATGGATACAAGGATCGGGTTATTGTTTGTGCTTTTTGAATAGAAGTTAGCGTGTGTTTTTGAAAAGTGAGTAATTTGTCAAGAGTGATTCCAAGATATTTTATAGAGTCATTCCATTCAATATCGGTTCCGTTAATACTGAGTTTTGATTGAGGGAGGTAAGTTGCTTTTCTTTTCCGTGTGAAGAATGTGGCGGCTGTTTTGTTGGGATTTATTTTGATTTTCCATTTATAGAAGTAATTAGTCGTATCGAGTAAGGCCCTTTGCAAGTTATTCATAATGGTGTTGCAGTCCGACGAGCTACAATACAAAGCAGTATCATCAGCAAAAAAGGACCTTTGAACATTAACAAATGTTGGGAAATCCGATATGTATATGTTGTAGAAGATGGGGCTCAAAACGGCTCCTTGAGGAACACCAGCGGAAATATGGTGAGAATTAGACTTGGTAGAATTTATTTGTACGTAGAAATATCTATCTTTTAGGTAGCTCGCTATTAACTTGGTGATTCTTGTGGGGAAATTAAATTTAACCATTTTATAAATTAAGCCATTGTGCCATACGCTGTCGAAGGCTTTTTCTATGTCAAACGTAATAAGAGCTGTTGATTTTTTGGTAAGAAAAGCTTTTCGGATGTCGTTAGTTAAGCGTTTAGCTTGAAGGCTGCTGGATAGTCCTATCATAAAACCAAATTGCTCTTTTGGTATGATGTTATGAGAATTAGAAAAATTTAATAAAATGTCTGTAATGAACTTTTCAAATATTTTGCTAATCGATGTTAAAAGACTTATAGGCCTATAAGAGTCAACACTATCCTGTTTTTTATTAGGTTTTAGTATGGGTATAACTTTGACAATTTTCCAGACATCGGCAAAATATCCAAGTTTTACGCAACTATTGAACAAATGCGTTAGGTAGATTATTCCTTTCTTGGGAATATTTTTGATCATGACATTATTTATACGGTCAAACCCTGGGCTTTTGTTGCTTTTTAGTCTCTTAATTATTCCCTTAACAGATGATGGCGTTATATGTTCAAAAGGTTCGATGTAATGTAAACTTTCTTAGAAGAAACATATTTATGAAATCTCAAAAAGAGCGAGCTAATGTTTGGGTTTCATAAGATGTTGTAATTTCTACTTTACCGCCTCTGTAGTATTAAGATTATATATGCATTATGCTAGAACAATTTTAGGATTTAATTTATATCTTTGGGGTGGAACTCCATCCAAAATCGCATTCGCATTATCTTGATAGAATTAACAATAGAGTTGTCCGTATGATAAACGACAAAACCATTACTTCATCTCTTGATTCTTTGGAGCAAAGACTATGGTAGCTTTAACTGTTTACTACAAATTTTAATACGGTAGATGGTCTTCAGAAAACCGTTCTCTAATCTCAGGTCCTTTTATTAGCAAGGCAAACTCTCGTTTCAGTTCTAAACAACATCGATTTGACTTGAAACAATTTTCATGTAGAACCCAATATTTCCAATCCTCCTATTATACGCGAGTGATATCGATGTGCAACAATTGGTCAACTCTGTGTTTTCCGAAACGTTTTATCTGCAAGCCTTTAAAATAGACATCAACAAGTTCCTGAAGGTTCGAATTGTTTAATAGAGGATCCAAGCATTTTTGAAGGCTCACTTACGTCATTATTTGTATTATTTGTTATATTTTCTTGGTGAAGGTTTTTGTCAGTTTTCCCTGACCATGATCCATTAAAGCATTTGGACTCGCGTTGATTTAGTTTCGCGTTCATTTTTCCATATTGCTTTTTCAATTCAGATAGCTGCGAAACCCCTTAATTTATCGAGATGAGATTGTAAGTGAAACAACTACCTATGATTTCTAAAAGTTTCATTAAAATCTATTCAGCCGTTTTGAAGCCTATTCTGGACTATCATCCGACAGACAGATTGAAATTCAAAAAATAATAAAATGTATGCTAGATGTCGTGTAAATAGCATAGCCCGCTTAGATATTGATTTCAATTTTAAAACTTTACTTCAATTTTATTTATTAGTACAGGGTGGTCGAGGAGGCTAAAGTTCGAAATACTTATCTCACAATTGGATGTGACGCTAGCGCTCATCATTCAGTATGTGGCAGCTCTGATATCAACGATAGAGGCGAATCGGTAATGAAACAATGATCATAACCATAAGTCGACAAGAAGTCTTAGACATCACTCTTGTCTCCGACTCGATCGATCATAAAATTCTAAATTGGAAGACTTTGGCTGAACACTCTTTTTCAGAACACTGTTACATCCAACTGATGATGAATCCCCTTGCCACTCAGTTTTTAGAAATTATCGTAAAATCGACTGGCTCAAATATCATCGTTCAAACGGCATTTAAACGCTGAACTCATAAATCCTCCTTTAAACACTAAAGAGCTTGATAGCAAGGCAAGGTCCATACCCTGGCATTCAATAAAGCGCTGTCTGCTTTCCGCCCTCTTATTCGTCCAAGAGGTAAGAAGAGACCATATTGGTGGAATTCAGATTCGGGACAAATTAGAAACAGCTGTAGAAAACTTTTCAATTTGGCCATGGTCACAAGAGCGGAGAACGACTAAAGTATCCCTCAAAGTATATAAAAAAGAATTGATGAGAGCCAAGCGTTTATCCTGGAGACTCTTCTGTGGAATAAAAAGAAAAATCTTTGCGGGCATCTGGGCTAAGAAAAATCTTCTCAACCAATCATGTAATGCCTAGCTGTATGAACAAAGCTGATGGCTCGTGGACTACCTCTAGCGAGGAGTCGATCAATCTGCTTCTTGATACCCACTTCCCATGTTATCAATAACGATGGCCTAAACAGGCTAAACAGTTATAGAACTATCTCCCAAGTCTTATAAATAAGGACAAATTGCTTTGGGCACTGCCAGGCCAGGACCGAAGGTATAATTCCGGCCGAACTGCAAAGAACTTCGGATATCAGCCTTCCTTTGCTAGAGCCAATTCTAAAAAGCTGTCTTGATCTGGTCAACATTTCACACCTATGGAGAGATGTGAAAGTGGTTTTCATATCCAAAGTTCCTTAGATCTCTGAAAAACCCATCAGTCTTTCATCGTTCCTTTTAAAGACTGTATGATATCCACGTACGCACGCATTAACAATAGACTTTTGTCTACTGATCAACATGTGTACTCTAAGGGTAATAAATCTGTAGAAACTGCTCCATACGCTACTACGTACTATCGAATATTCGCTTTACTATACGGAGTACACAATGATAGTATTGCTAGACATTGAATGCGCTTTTAACAACGTCAACACATCTGCGATCGCGGATGGACTGTCGGATGTCAGCGTAGACGACTCACACGGTGAATGGATTAATATTCTGCTCACAAGCCGGATTATTAATTCAAAACTGGGTGTTACGTCTGCTAGAAGATCTGTCTGCAGAGGAACCTCGCCATGTGGAGTCCTATCCCCCTTCTATGGAACTAAGTGGTGAATGAGCTGCTGCTGCTGCTGGATGACGTTGTTATTGTTGTTTCAGGGAATCACCCTAATACCTTAAAAGAACTGCTACAAAATGCTCTTAACAAGCTAACGATATGGGTAGATCGTTGCGGTTTAGGGGTAAACCCACCACAATACTGAACTTGCCCTCTCTACAAGGAAATACAAAATCCCGCATGTAGACCCTCCCTCTATAAAGGGTATTAGCTTAAGTTTTTCTGAAGAAACCAAATATCTGGGTCTAATTCTTGATAGAAAGCTAAGCTGGAAGCCAAACATACAAGAAAGAGTTCATAAGGCGGTACAAATGTATACGGAAACTGCATATCAAAAGTACATCATCTTATCAAGATTCCAGACGATGAATGTTTTAAGAAAAATTTGTCTGTTTTTTGGGCGAACTTGGTGTCCTCGGAATTGGAGCTCAATATCTTGCCATTGCACTACCGACACCGACATTTGGTAATCAACAAACTTGTCCAGTTGGTTACTATGTACATCAATCGTTGTATACTAAATTTCTCTCCAGTTTGCCAATTGATGTGTCGACAACAAACATAAAACAACTTTGGCTGGTAATTCGCTAGTAAACAACAAATAGAGAATTGAACTTACAATATTCCATGGGATAACATTTTCTTTAAGATGAGAATGTGAAACTTTGATATTTGATTTGAAAGAATCTCAGTTCTACATATTGTATAGAAGGCAGCATACTTAACATTTTGTTTGAACCTTCATAGAGCCTGTAGTGAATTTTGCATTACACTAATACGAATAGTCGAGGTTACATCGAGAATAACTGCTGAACAAACTATTCTCCTTTTCCTAAGGTAATAAAATACATCGTGTGTCATGTAAATAATGTTAAGGAGCAAATTACTTTTATTGGAATCTTAAAAAATCCATCTGCTTAATGTTATTTGTTAAATGGCGTCCTAAAAGCATCCACAACATTTTCAACTTTGTTCACAGAGCTGATGCTGAACTCATGGATAAGACCTACAATACATTAATGACAACAGTGGCGTCCCCCAATTAAGCAGGAATATCTTTAATTAATGGACACTACAAACAACAAAAGATTAATAGAGGATATGTTAAGAATTTTAAATGCAAAAATACAGGAGACCTTCACGATCCGAACAAGAAGCAATCATCATTGTACATAAATACTACTCAGGATGCACCATCACCATTAGACGACAAAGCCATCAAGCTGGAAACAGAACAGACAACGAAAGGAACGACTCACTTTTCGTCCTTGGCCCTGATATATTTACTTGACGAAGACTGCAATTGCAGCTACTAAATCTATTTAATTGCACACAGAAGGCTATTATTGGCCACCAAATGGGAGCAATGATTGTACTTAAACATCAGGTATACTCGTGGATGCCAAATGGATGACCACAAATGGAGAGACATTTCGCGGACAGGAAAAACAATAAAGCATAATGGGCAATATCATTTGATACATGCAAGCAAGAAAGCACACACACGCACACAACTCAAAGCCGCACGCAGTAACGAATGCGTTATGGCGCTGGCGATTGTGCAGCGCCGTCTCGCGGATTTTCCTTTCAAGATGATCATCAAAGGTTTATGCTGGAGACAACTACAGCTACGAGCGTACCTTTCCTTTGACAGAATTGCAGTAAAGAGCTGCCTGCCTCCCATCAGTTCAGATCTTCGAGCCAACTTAATTGTATAAATAAAAAGACAAGTTACCCGCACTTTAACGTGATGTTTTTGACATGTCTACAAAATTAAATTATTTATATGAGGAATTTTTTTCTGCAGCTCAGCGATGTTTGATGTTCAACCATAAAACAAACACACACACACAAATCGAGAGACAAACGGACAAACGGACAAACGTACACAACAAAAACCGATCGAGTCTGAATGCTGGATTGGCATTTTAAGATCAGATCTCTACCTGCGACACATTATCAGATGTTAGCGCTGTGGCACATTTTTCTCTGAGGAGCCCATTGCTTGTTGCTTTGCTGCTCGTTGACTCAACGAACAACGAACGAACCTGAACTGACTGAAGAACTGGTTGGTTGACATTTTGTTCGACAAAACAGCCAAGATCAAAAGATTTCAAGCGCGAACGCGACGCACGGCTTTATCGCGTCCTTTTGCATCGTTCTCGTAGCAATTTTATTGCGCTCGCAATAAATTCACATCACATGATCGCTGATCTCGATCATGAGGCTATCATCGAGGTGCTTGTATGTGCGAACCACAAGGCTGCATACTCGTATTATGATAATTGCAATTATTAGAGGTGAGAAGAGCTTCTCTCTTGGACATGACGCCGCTATTATATCACGGAGTTAAAAAGATCAATGTACGATCGATTCTGATGTGGCGCAAATATTTCAAAAATCAATTGACTTTGTTAAGTCACTCGATGCCAAGTCCCACGGGGAAAATTAGTACTTTGGTGGTTAAATTTTTTGAAAAGATTGCTTATAAATTTTGCAATCACTTATTAGCGCTCAATATTTGTGACAGTAATTGCTTGAGGGTGGCAGAAGAGGGTGGTCGATATCCACCAGAATCGTGTCATCTTTCAATTCTTTGACTATCATCGCTTCGAGCTGCGTAGATATGGATCGATCTCTGCAACAGTTACCATATTCCCCGCCGATCTTAAAGGTTTTTGATGTGCAGCTGATTTGCTTTTTGCAACTATTTTCATTCGCATCTATTGCGCTATATAAGCTTTACCTGTTGTAACCAGCAGCATGGATGACATTCGTAATCGACTTCCAAGTGGCTTTCTGCCGTTCAATCACGATCGAATCTCTTCCTTATTCCATACAACTTCCATTTAATGTATTCACCAAATTTCGCCAGCTTTTAAGAAGTCACCGATGTCGTCCAGGATGACCGTCTATGTCCATAGGAGGTAGTAACTCATACTCCCACACCACTGGGTCTCACAGTAGTAGTTGATGCGCCGAAATCTCGATGCCGCTAAATAGAATGGTGCCACTTTTCGCTGAGATATGCCATTATATCACCTGTTCCTTGGAAAGACTTCAGAAGAATAAGATAAATGGAAAAGCCTGCGCGGTGGCAATGCCAACGTTGAAGAACACATCTTCAAAACAATAGCAGGAACACCATCAGGCCCAGCAGATTTATAAATGTTGAGATCATTATATACTCTAGCCAGATAACGAGTACGAAAGTAAATCTGTCCCATAGAAGATTCGACTGTTGAATGTACAGCCAGCGATCTGGTAGCGTTGAACTGGCTGCGAAATGTGAAGCAAGCAGAATGGCCTTGTCTATAGAGCTGACAGTTGAAATGTCATTGTAAATGAGCGTTAGAATCGAATTCAAGGCAGTATTATTAATTCGTTACACAAATCACCAAAAATTCTTACTACCTTTGGCATATTGAAGACCCAAAGGGTGCCCATATAAATTTTTTAAAAGTTATCCAGATTTTCTTCAAATTCAAAACACATGCGTATCTCCGATGGAGGAAACTTTTTCTAAAATTTTTTGAGACATCGGGCTCTGGGGCCCAAAGTGTACCCATGTAACTTTTTTTTAAAATTAGCCCAATTTTCTTCAAATTCCAAAAATATGTGTATCTCCGATAGACAAACTTTTTTTGTAAAATGTTTGGCGTTATCGGACTCTGAGGCCCGAAGGGCGCCCATAATTTTATTTTTTAAATTAACCCGATTGTCTTCAAATTCCATGTGTATCTCCGATGGATAAAACTTTTTGTAAAATGTTTGGTGTTATCGGGCTCTGAGGCACCTTTCGTGCCAATAGAAATTTTTTAAAAATTAACCCGATTTTCTACAAATTTCTAACACATGTGTATCTCCGGTGACAACAGTGATGTGAAGAGACTCTAATATTAATTTTTTTTTTAAATTAACCCGGTTAAAGCTTTGCACACATACATATCATAGAAAATTTACATGAAAAATTTAAATTTTTTTGTATGTTATTGCCCTCAATCACAGAGTGTGCCAACCGAGTACCTAATAGGATTCTTTGGTTTTTTGTTCACTCGTTTAGTGTCTCTGTGCGTTAATATTTTAATTGTGATACTTATGAATATGAAGAATACAATTAATGGGGACTATTGGAATCAAGAATCCAATTAGACTTGTATGTCACTAATTGATTTGAGGCACTTGTGTAATTTTTCTATTGGTTTGATTACAAGTTAGTTTTTTATTATATATCGTGTGTTTCAACAGGTGCGCTTCAACTTTTCTCCGATAGGGACGGCGAACGACGCCATATTTTTTATTGTTCTTTTGTCATTTGGAAACTTCATTAGTATACATTTCATCATGGAACGCTACACATGTGAACAGCGATTGCAAATCGTGCAAATTTTTTATCAAAATATTCGTTCTGTTGCCGCTACTTTAAAAGCATTACGGCCATTTTACGGTCTATTTAACAAGCCAGCCCGTTCGACAATCGACTGTATAGTAAAGATCTTGGCCTACATCCGTATAAGATCAAGCTGACACAACAACTAAAGCCGTTTGACCATTTGAAGCGACGCCGATTCGTGAATTGGGCTCAAGAGCAAATCGAAAATGATGCAGATTTTCACCGAAAAATCATCTTCAGCGATGAGGCTCACTTCGTAAAACGTGCACGCGGTGGTCATGCAAAAGAAATCGAGTTTCATACTTAAATGTATCATATGTATATGTTCAAATTCGTTAATAAAAAAAAAAGTTAGTTCAAAAGTCGAACAGTTTGTGTTTTATTCAAAAAAAAAGTTGAAGTGCTCTTATTGAAAAACCCATTACAATGTTTTGATTGTTGTTTGTATTACGTATGGATATATGGTGTATGCGTTGATACACAGCATTGCATCATCGTCTTTATGTGTGGATATTCTTTTGTGTTTTATTTATAGATATACTCGTATGGTGTAAGAGTTTTTATTTGACAATTTAGATGAGGGAAGTTTTTAATGTAATAACTCAAACCAATTGCAAGAGTTATGCCTTTACAACAGCAAGAGTTGAGCGACTCGCAAAGCAATCACACACCGTCCGCCCCGCTACAGAGCCGAGAATTGAATGCACTAAACGATTGATATAAATTAACTAAATTAAATCTATAGAATATGGTAAACGAGGAATTTGATACGGTGCCCAAATTCTTAAGTTTTACTTGGAACAATTATCGAGAAAGATATTGCTGAGATGCCTTCGATCTCAACTATCTTATAAACTTTCACTTTACGGTCATTCAATTCGATATGATGTATTTTGTAATTGTCATCATTTCTGATGTAGTGACCTTATTGGGACGACCTGGATGCTCTTCACCAAATTAGCTCATACGACCGCATTTTAATATTTTCCCATATTCTCCGTTTGACTGCCCTTTGATTTCATTGTTCTTTTTCTTTTTAAAAACAAGAATTTAATCACAGCTCAATGCTTATTTTCTTCCATTAGGCTAGGTTAGGTTAGGTTGAAGTGGCTGTCGGTAGAAAGGCTAACACACTTAGACCAGTACTGGTCCTTTGTGATGCCACGTCGATCTACTTACTCGCTGTACCAGTTGGAGGTTCGTAAGAAGCCAAGATACTACTAATGTCCGTATCATTTAGATCATTAAGGTCGTTGTAAAAGAAAGCTCCAAGATGTAGCTTAGGTTTTTGGGAGACGGCTGGGTACGTACAGAGAAGATGAAGACTGGTCTCCTCTTCCACCTCGTCCATGCAGCTTATACAGAAGTCGTTGGAGAAGACGCCAAGCATTTCTGCATGTTTGCATATGAGATAATGTCCCGCAATGACGCATATGAAAGATTTTTCTCTCTGTCTCTCTCTTTTGAGGGATCAAACACTTGGAGCGTTTCTGATCCAGCTTGGGCCAGATTTGTTTTACCGCCAGACAAGTAGTTCCGTTTGACCATCTACGGTTAGTTTTTTTGTTAGCATTCCTCTTTAATATGAGTTTAGATGTAGCGATTGGCATGCCATAGAGAACCATTTTCAGGTAGCATGGGGAGTGTATTTCCGTAGCTCTGCACTTTCCTGGAACGCCCCGGCAGCCAGAACAGGTCCGCCATCTCTTTGAGAGATGATCGACAGTTGTGGGCTAGAATGGAGACAGATTCCAGGCATTTCAGCGCCGCTTGGCTATCCCAGAAAATGCGGATATCCTCAGCGGATATGACATTTCTCTTCAGCCAAGCCGAGTACAAGTACAATTACTCTTGACTTATATTTATATGTATACAAGCCAATGTATTGCTCAGAGAGCTTCTTAAAAGTACAATAAAAGCCAGTTGGTGCTGGGACTCAGAACGTACATATATGTTTTAATATATAACACATTAATCACCATAATTTCAGCCTGGAAAACACTACAGTGATTAGGAAGACGGAAGGAGAGACTAGGATTTAGACCTTTTGAGAAAACACCTCCGCCAACTCTGTCATCAGTTTTTGACCCGCCTGTGTAAAAGTGAATGTGAATGTCATCATCTTCCAATTCAGCTCCCCCTTCCCAGAATAATCTTGAGGGGATGGTGACTTGGAAGTTTTTGTTGAATCGGAGTTGCCAATGGCTTTTTTGCAAGACAATAGTGCCACTGTGGCTTTATGAACTCATGTTTGGTTTCCAGCTTAACTTTCTGTATAGTATTAGCCCTAGATACTTGACTTTACCAGAGAAAGTTAAGCTTGTACCTTTAATAGAAGGAGGGTCACATGTGGAATTTTGTATTTCCTAGTAAAGAGGATAAGGTCAGTTTTGTGTGGATTGACTCCTAAACAGCGCAGCGATCTGACCAATTTGTTAGCTTGTTGAGAGCATTTTGCAGGAGTTCTTTTAAGCTGTTAGGGTGCTTTCCTGAGACGGCAATAGCAACGTCCTCCGCATAAGCGATCACTCGG
This sequence comes from Nephrocerus scutellatus, assembly GCA_947095585.1. Lineage (NCBI taxonomy): Eukaryota > Metazoa > Arthropoda > Insecta > Diptera > Pipunculidae > Nephrocerus > Nephrocerus scutellatus. The sequence goes on along the minus strand of OX352765.1, from coordinate 78,865,942 downwards.
TAGCCCTCTCTTTTATGGGCATACAAGCAGTTCATTCACCACTAAGTTTTATAGAAAGGGGGACAGGAGTCCACCTTGCGTTATTCCTCTGCAGACAGATTTTCCAAGGAGTGGAAAGTACATCAGTTCGCCGAGTGAGTGGTCCACCCTTAAGGCCGTCAGTGAATCTGTGATCGCAGATGTTTTGACTTTAATAAAAGCGCCTTCTAGGAATGCTGCCATAGTGTACTCTTTGTAGTTTAGGGAATATTCAAAGGAACGTACTAGCGTATGCAGAGCTGTTTTCATAGATTTGTGATAGACGCGTGTATTCTCTTGTCAATGTTAGTACGTATGTGGATATCTATCAGTCTTTCTAGTGTTTTTAAAAGGAACGATGATAGACTGATGGGTCTGAGAACTTTTGGATTAACGTGCGAGCATTTGCCCGCTTTGGGTATGAAGACCACTTTCACCTCTCTCCATAAATCCGGGATGTGGACAATTTTCGTTGAAACAAGATGTTTTTGACAGCTGTCAAACACAAAAACTGCACTACGCAGCTGACTGAAAATTTAACAGTAGTCCTTTGACGATTAAAACATTTTTGTCTTTCGATTTTACATTTAGGCGTTGACATTCTTAAAAATTCAGTATAGTAACAATAAATCTCATCCTCCAACTAACGAGTGTTCCACGAATATGCGACAAGAAGCAAGATCGACAGCTACTCGACTAAATACTCCTGATAAGCCAATGGGCAAGCACGCTAGAGCTTAGATGTCGCCCCCTCAAACAATTTGAAGTGTTGAAATATGTGTGAATCAATGAGGGGAAATGTCCCACTGTGATCAAAGCTAGCATATCACAAACAACACATTGGCACCATCATTTGGTCATTTCTCTTTTTAGTGATGCATGTCAATGTAATAAACCCGATTCTCTCCACCGATATGCATCATCAAAAGAGCCGGAGAAAAGGTGATATCAAATACCAATCTAATTACTTGAGACTTTTCAATCGTTTGCTTATTAGTAGGATGGACACAGTTTCAACGCAGTAGGTGGTTCGATTGGTCGGTGCTTGCGTTCCTTCTTACTTATTGGCTGTTGGGCGTTCTCATCATACGTAACAAGCAATTAAAATGCATATTAGTAGACAGACTACATACATTTTCAATTGATATTCATTTAAATTTCGAATACGATGTTTTTGAAAACACAGCAACATCATCACAATCACATAATTAACCATGTCACTGACAGGGCTGCTATGGGCATTTGCAAGAGAGAGAGAGTCGAATTCCTGTATAGTGATTGTGAATAACAAAGTAGAGGATGGAAGATAGTTGCTAGAAATCACAAGAACACTGTGTGATCGTGCACACAAAAGACCCATTTATGGATTCCAAATCAATTGTGACAACCAATTTTCGACAGCATCAATGCTATCAATTAAATTTGATCTGTAATTTCCGGCAACGATAAAAGCAACGGTACCTGCTAAGCTTTCAAAATGAAAGGAAGACCGAAAAAAAAATCTGGCATTGATTTATAATCAGGCGGAAATGATGTACAATAATTTTCAAATGGCAATGACAACAATGTGCAAAAACGATTGAATTGAAAGAATTTTAAAACGTTCCCTACTGGAAATGCTGACGTGGACTCTTGTGGCCACCGTGAAACCCCACCGCACAACAGCTTTAAGAAACTCTCACAATGCATCCTTTTGTCGGACAATTAACAATAACTGTGGGCAAAAACAGATTACAAGACACACAAAAACTAAATGTCCATCAATAAAATCGACGATTGACATTTTACAGCAACAAATATTGTTAAATGAAACGATCAAGTTTAATTAGGCGGGTACGGGCTATCATTGCGCCGCCGCTTTTTGATTGTCATGCAACACGCACAATTTTACAAAATCATCCCAAGATGAAGCACACGCATCATGAAGCATCATGTGGTACAAATCTGTGTCATGTCGTGCAGCTTATATAGGGAGGGACACTGCGATTACCGATCTCGTCCTGTCTGTTTGTCTGTCTGCCTGACTGCCTGTCTGGTGCGCACTTTGATTGCAATGTTAGCAATTCCCAATGGGACATTCTTAAGCTCAATATTTAGTTGATCGGAAATCGCAGTTTACCAAGTCCAATTGAACGGCCGAAGTTCAAGTTCAACACAAGGAAAGAATAAAGAGTGAGGACCGCTGGTGATCAGCATCATTGAAGCGATGCAATGTGCCACGATTAGAGATTTATGATCCAAATAATTGTCCAAAGATGGAACATCCGACGAGCGACTGACGAGGCGGACTACAACTTTTACTCTTATGTCTTCGTCGGTTGATGTTACTCTGACCGTCTGTCTGAGACGATCGACACCGACGTCCTGATAATCAATGATCAATTGATGGGGAGAGAAGCCGCCGCGCACTCAATACTTTGTAACTTGGTGCAGCATCACCATCTATACCCATTACCCATGCACCGGATATATCCGCAATGACAGCGAACAAAACATAGCAACATCATCACAAACACACAATTAACCATGTTACAGACATGGAAGAGAGAGAGACACAGCGCGCGATGGCTACGTGCAGAATCCTTATTAGACACAACTGAAGGCGTATCAACCAACCAACCTGGGTCTCAGATTTCAGACCTTACTCACTTCTCTATTTTTCTCGCGGGTTTGGTTTCCTTAAAAGTGCAACAGCCGCACGCCAGCTGTTGCCAGCTATATACGAGTACACATTGTCAGCAGCGTTGTCGATTGGGCCGCCGCGCACCTTATTGGGTCCTAATCGATAGTATCTATTAAGAGATTTATGTGTGCACATCTGTACGAGCTAGTCTCTTTGTATCTGACTAACGTAATAAGCAATTAAATGTTTGATTAATGTTTGATTTATACCAAGACCCGAGGAAAACCAGAAACCAAAACCAGCGGCGGACGACACGGTGACTGTCTGTCGCTTAGCGAAACAAGAAAAGTGAAAGGTTTTCTTTGCCGCGTAGAGATTCCAGACAACAAGGGGCGCAAGTGGCACACAAATCTTACGTTCAAGCTTGACATGTGCAACAAAAGGTGCAAGTGAGGCTGCAATCGAAAGCCGTGTCCACGCAAGTGTCCGTCGCAGCGCAGCAGGGAAAATTACCACAAAAAAAAAAAAAAAAAATGGGCAACTTCATGCACACCGCTGCTCAAAACTAAAAAAATCTCCACACAAGAAACTCGTTCGCGCGCCATATTTCTATAAAAAAAAAGATCATCATCGCATTCGCATTCGATGTGGAAATCCACGCGGCACATTATTAGTAAAGCAGGAGCGTTGCTCAAAGCCCGACATATTAAGAGTTCTAACGGAAACTTATCTTCTGTGCTCGTAGTTCCTTTAAAGATCTTTAAAATTTGGCGCGACAGACCGTTGTCGTCCAAGGCCTAGCTTCTTCGGATCATACGTAGTGTGCGTGTTACAATTTTGCACACAAATGTAAGTAAAAGATCCTTTCTTTTAGTCTGGGACTCTCAGACCAAATCTACCTTACCGTTCAATCCAATCTCCTAGCCTTGAAATGTGTCAACAACATTACTTCAAGTCATAGTAAGTCCCTAACGCGTCACTTCTTCTATTACTGTCATACTGCCATGTCTCGACTTATCTTGTGACTTTTTTTGTTCCTTTTCGAAAATCATCGCCGATATTGTGGCATCCGGCAGCATTTATTTCCATGTCTCTGCAGTCTACTTCTCACTTTTGCCATTCTAAAGCTCTAAAAGAAAGTGTAGTGGACGTCACAACAAATCTGAAGACCTAAGCTTAAGACTTACTGATCTACGTTAACAAATAACCAAGTCTCTCAATTCCAGAGCTCTTCGCAAGGGCTCATAGATTTTCTCTGGTCTCTGTCTTTGTTCTCCAACTTCTCTCTGTCTCGACATCTCCTAGGGGACTAAGCCGATATTCATCAAACCCTCATTAATATAATCCGCTTTCTTGTAAGCAATGTAAGGTTTTTATTCGTGGCTACGGAACGGCAGAGTACCTCCAGTCAACATGTCGCTTGGGTAAGCTTTCACCGAGCGTCAATAGCGTCACTAATATAAATAATTTTTAGGTCTTACAATACTAGACATGATAAAGAAAAAGCAGGAATGTATCTGCTTCTCCAATAATGGATTTAAGCCCGAAATACATCACACCTATGTTGACCTCTGAAAAGTCAAGAGTGAATTTGGCAACTTAAATGCTAACCACCTTAAGTTGCATTTAAGTTCAGGGTGAACCTGAGGCTCAACTAACATGCCTCACCAATTGCGCACAGAACACTCTCATTTGTGCGCGCTATCTAAGGCGCTAGTCGCCGTGGCTCAGTGGATAGGAGCATGGATTTCTGAGCAGGAGGTTCGTAGTTCGAATCCCAGTAACACCAAAAGTATTTTTCACGGTGTCCTACCTCTCGCGAAAGTCTGACAAACGTCCGAAAGTAATAACTTGTCAAGGTAAGCTTCTCAATTCGCCGTTCGGATACGGCATCCCCTCCATTCGTGTGCAAAAATATACATGCTCAACACAAATGGTTGCGAGAAGCCAGGCCTTAGACCGCAATGGTCTGTCGCGCCGAATATTATTATAATCTAAGGCGAGGCCATGCTCTACTGTGCTCTTTGCTCTTTGTTGTTTGATTCGAAGACTCTGCGTGCCAGAGCGTTGATTTCCTTTTCATCTACATGTCCCAGTCATCTCAAACGTCGCCTCTAATTGCGCACACCTACCCTCTGCCGCTCATACTCCACTTAAGCTCCACTTAAGGCGAGGCCGTTGATTTTCTTTTGATCTACATGTCCTAGCCATCTCAAAAGTTGCGTCTAATTGCGCACACCTACCCTCTGCCGCTCATACTCCACTTAAGCTAGCCATCTAAGGCGAGGCCGTCCTCAACTATGCTGTTTGTTATTGATTCAAAAAAAAAGACAAAGCGTTGTAACCATCCGCCTCTACGTGTCCTGGCCATCTCAAAAGAACAGTACCTATTTTCTTGACTAAGTCGATGTCTCTGTACAGCTTTTATAACTCGTTTTGGAGTTATACGATCAAGAATAGAGTACTTGCCTCGACGCCATATAGCGAACTGGAATAGTAAAGGTCTTAAACAGAGTCTTCTTAGTGATCAGATTACTTCTCAATTGCCCTCTTAGACCAAGGAAACAGCGACTGACAAAAGTGAGACGTCGTTTAATATCCGTAATGGTGTAATTATTGGATGTTATAGCAGGACCTATGTAGACAAAGTACCTAACTACCTTAAAGTAATAGTCCTGTCTATTGTTACATTCTGACCTAACCTAACCGTCGATATTGGGTGTCCCTTCTAGATGACAGCAAATACTTTGTTTCCGAAGTCACAATCCCAAATTTGCCGCTACTCTCTCAATGCTGCCAAATGCATCAGTGACAGGTTTCCACTAAGTGAAGATCTCGAGAGCAATATCCAGCCCAATCAAAATCTCGAACAGAATCCGAAAAGTAAGTGGACTACCCTCTGAGTCCTCTTTAACTAAAATTCAGCATTGGTATCGCAATTTAGAAAAAGAAGAACGAAATCGAAGTAGTGCAATCCTTTAACTATGCTGAGTAGTAAATTCATTGGACCAGAAAAAAAGTTTTTCAAGGCCCTTTAAGTTCAGGAATTTAAACATAAAATTCAAGCTTCTGGCGAATAAGTTCTTAGATAAGTATCGAGACTGATGGAGCGATCTTTGTTTTTGTTTTAATTTGTTTTTGGAATTTTTATTAAAACCTTTACATGTGCACCTGTACTTCAATTAAAACGCTCCTGCTCTACGAGGAAAGTGACCACATTGCCCATTGCGTATCACCACCAACTGAACGAATCACAGCTTCATGAGCGCACCTCCGCTCCACAGGCCACAGCATCCTGAGCAAACACTGTGATGTTTGGTGTCTCTTTCGTAATAAGCCAGCTGACGTGCGTGTACTACTAAGTTTCCTGAAACTCTTATAGGCACAGAACACAGCGACGTGAGTCGATGCCGATCTAGAAAAGGAAGCCTATTAAAAATATTAAGAATATTAACCAGCGCTGCCGCATGCTTCACAATAGGGAACAGGCTAAGTATATAGTTCCAGCTACGACGGATGGACTCTATACTGCCTTGTCGCACACACAAACACACACTGCACACCTAGCAACTCGATTGATTCTAATTTATCAATTTTTCTATATGGGCGTATTATATCATTTTGCAAAATGACATATTGATATTGGACGACGGCATGCGAGGAACGAGCCGTCCGCGTCCAAGCAATGGAATGCAACTTAGGGCGATTGTTGCGCGGCAAAACGCACGATATTGACATAACCTTATTGGATTGGATAGGCGATCGGATAGAATTGGATGGGATTGGATTGTCCGCCTGGAAGCCGCCGACTGGTGATGCAGAATTATTAACTATGTATCTATGTATGTGCGGCGGCTACCGATGACACTAACTGCTAGTGGCAACAATTGTGCGAGCTGTGTGCGCTGCCATTAAAATGAATTGCATGGATAAACTCGTAGTTCGTAGGATCGCCTCGTATGGACGAGCGAAAAGCCTGGAAATTCTGCTTCTTCCTCACATCTTCAGAGATGTTGCGTGATTGTTAGCTCTGATGTTGCGCTATGTCTGCGTCTCTATTATTAGCCGGATACAGCGACGTCGAACGATCACCAGATGGGTGGGCTTTGATTTTGATGAGATTACTGTATTCTGCAATATAAAGACGATGCCGCTGCACGGCGAATAAGGAAAAGTTACGCTGGTGTCGAAGTGATCGATGAGGAGAGGATGCGTGGTGCGCATCACACATCACAATGTAGACTGGCATCTTAATGCTTCCACTCGATTGTGTATATGATTTATATGGATGAATTTTGGAAATCACAAAGATGTTTCTTTTTTTAATTCAAGTCATCCATCAAATATCTCCAAAATGTTTGGCTTTATTTTGACATGGCATCATATCGCCTTGAAAATATGCAGATTAGAAATACAGTTCATATGGTTTGAGAGATTTCAGAGATTTTGAATTTTGATTTGATGTCAGAGATTTTGAACGGCTAGGCTTATTACGAGTAGCATTATTATTTATTTTTTATTTTAATTTTTTGTTTATAAATAGATCGTGAAATACTCTCAAACGGGTTGTTAAAATTTTAAAACTGACAAAAGCCAATGTGTGCACTTTCCCACTTTTCACAAGAAATGACACAAGATGGCCGAAGATTTCGAGTATCAAGTAATTTGTCTTCCCCTGGGTCACTAGACTTAAAGCTAACATATAAAGCTATGCAGAATGGCGGAGGAGATCATTTTAAGGCAGGGAGTGCTGCAGTTAAAATCGAAAACGATAAGATTTAAGTTAACCTTTCGCAGCAAACGGGAGATTGATTCGCTAAAGCGATACATGGCGCGGTGTATCAGTTGATTGAAAAGAGGCGGGCACCGAAGATTAAGAGGTTAAGTCTTAAGGAAAATCGAGTTGTCTAGAGACGCGCAATCGACGGAGCCTAAGAGGAGACGGTGTATGAAAAGAAGAGTCAGCTATGTCTCTGCTCGTTCCTCGAGGGTTTTCAATTTTATGAGGTTGAGGCGGTCTTGGTAGGGAGGTAGTATAAGATGATTTTTCCAAGGTAGGCCTCGAAGAGCAAGCCGGAGAAAACGACGTTGGATGGTCTTTATTCTAGAAACATGAAGTTGATGATAGGGGGACCACACTTGACTAGCGTACTCCAGGAGGGGACGAACAAAAGTGATATTTCGTCAATACGAGAAGTCAAGTGTAGCTCGGAGTCGCACAATATGCGACGAAAAGATTACACGAGGGATATGGGTTGACTGTGGAAAATGTAATGTCTGAGAGGGGGCTTGTAGCACTTACGTGATAGGGTAATAGACTGGCATTTGGAGATATTGAGATCTAAGCAATTTTGAGGCACCAGGTTTAAAAACTGTTTAGGTCTTGTTGAAGCAGGAGTCTTGTGGGGAAGAAATGGGTTTGAAAAATTTGTTATCGTCAGCATAAAGTGAGACGGCGGAGTTTTCGATGACCCTATAAAGATCATTTATAGTTACGACGAAGAGAAGGGGGCCTAAATGGTTGCCTTGTGGGACACTAGAGGTTGCCAAAACTATGAACGATAGGAAGGACCTGAAGCAAACTCTATAAAGACGGTTATCCAGATAAGATAAGATATCCATTTTAACAAGATGAGTTCAAAGCCGAGGGCAGACAATTTAAAGAGGTGATGAGATATCTTATCAAAAGTCTTAGTGAAATCAGTTGCAACAACGTCAACTTCGTTGCCACACTCCAAGGCTGATATGGCGAGTACCTGAATACAACAAGATAGTCATGGTTGATCTACCTTTCAGGAAGCCATGTTGGCTGGGGAAAATACGAGACTAGAATGGTATATGGGAAAGTTTAGCAATGGGGCGATAATTAGTTACATCATTCTTTGATCCTTTTTGTGTATTGGGGTAATTAAAGAGGGCTTCCAAATCTGAGGAAATTCTCCTGGTGAAAGGGATAGGCAAAACAGGTAAGAAAGGGTAAGGGAGAGGCTGAAAGAACATTTTTTAAGCAATATGGCGGGAAGGCAATCCGGGCCGGGTGAGAATTCATCATTAAGTTCTTGTAACTTATTTTCGACAACAGTATAAGGTCAACAGTTTTTGGGAAGAAAGGGGCCATTGCAGAAGTTAAGTAGGGTAATTGAAATAAGAGCGGTCCGGAACGAAAGGGTTGTCAGCGAAAGATTATTTGAAAATGGTAGCAAAAAAGTTAGCAATGGTGTGTGAGTCGGTTGAGGATATGTTTTCATAAGAGAGTGATGGTGGGTAGCCGTCGGATTTCCTTTTATAGTTGATGATTTGGAAAAAAGAGTAAGAGTCTTTAATGAGTTTGGGTTGTGCATTATTAAGAAAGCGCTGGTAGAGAGAGTTATAAAGCTAGGTGAATTGTAAGTATAAGTTCAATTTTTGCGCCTTGATATAAAAACGTCTAAACTCATTAAAAGCACGGTTCTATCCAAAATTGTAGTTATACTTCAAAACAGTTTAGGTTAGGTTGTGGTGGCTGTAGGCAGCAAAACCCAAACCCACTTAGACCAATAGATGGTCCCTTGTGATGCCGCGTGGATCGAGAGGATTCCTCGCCCTGTCGCTCGTGGAGACACTTGAAGCTTCGCATGAAGCTTAGAAGGCTTTTGATGTCAGTGCTTGACGAATCGTTAAGGTGTTGTAAAAGAAGGTTCCCAAATGAAGCTTACGCTTTAGAGAAAAAACTGTGCATGTGCAGAGGAAGTGAGGAATGGTCTCTTCGTCCTAGTCGTCCATGCAGCTTCTGCAGACGTCATTGGAAAATACACTATGCATGCGTATATGTGCCTATAAGATAGTTACCAGTAATGACAGCTATTGTAGCGCTTATATGCAATCTGTTTAAAGAGATCAAAGACTTGGAGCCTTTCGGATACAGTTTTGGCCAGATCTGTTTTGTCACTACACAAGTTATATCATTTGACCATCTAAGGTTGGTTTTATCAGTAGCATCCTGCTTAAATATGAGTTTGCATGAAGCAATCAGTATGCCTAAGGAACCATTTTCAGGTAGAAGTGGCAGCGTAGTTCATCAACCCTGCAGCCCTGGCACCCAGTACAGGTAAATGTTGAACTGCTTCGTCATCTCCCTAAGAGATGATCGGCAGTCTAGGGCTACAATAGAATCCGTAGAGACTGATTCTAGGGATCTCAAAGCTGCTTGACTATCCGAAAAGATGTGGATATCCTCAGTGGATATAACGTTTCTCTTCAACCAAGACAGGACTTCTTTATTTGCCATGACTCCTGCTTGAAAAACAATGCAGTGTTTGGAATGCGGAAAGAGAGACTAATGTTTAGACTTTTTGAGAAAACACCTTTGTCTGATGGGGGTATCAGGTTTTGAATCGAGTGATCGATTCATCTTCTAATGTACCACCTTCTTCCAAGAGTGATCTGGAGGGGATTATGAACTGACAGTTGTTGTTGAAATGTAGTTGCGGAATGGTGTAGTCTATAACTCCTGGTGAAGCCCTGAATAAATTCAGAACAGAGGAGTGTCTGAATTAATTTCTTATCCACTGGGAGGTTGCATTGGGACGAATAGCCGCTAGCTAGCAGTAACTTGTCTGCTGAAGATGTCGAGTGTTGTTAGGTTGAACAGTATGTCTAGTGCAGCGGAGGGGTGGTGCGGAGTGCACCGCACATACATAGACAAGACGATCGTTGGATTTTGTTTAGACCAACGTACCACACCATGTAGGTCTTATTACCGAAATATAAAGCCATGGGGTTGAAGACCCCATTTGTTACCGATGGCTTTTTTACAGGAAAAGGCTGTCACTGTGGCTTTCTGGACTTTTTCTTGTATATAAGCTTTCCAGCTTAGTTTTCTGACCAGAATGATATTCAGCTTTATCAGAGAAGGATAAGCTTGTAGAGGATGGGCAAGATGTGGAATTTGAAATTTTCTAGTGAAGAGGACAAGTTCTCTTTTGTAGGGGTTTACTCCCACACAGACTACAACTCTTCGAAACAGTATAGCTCTTATTCAAACTTAAATATAATTTAAGGTAATTCCTGACAAAAAAAGAAATAAATCTTCACTTTAACTAAGAATTTCATATCTTTCTAAAGCCCTTTCCAGCGATTTGTCCATTGCCATATACAAATAAATTATGGCCATCCTAATGAACCCAACCTTTAATGAAAATGAAAAAAATGGTCAACAATCTTCTCATTAAAGGACATTTTTTCACAAGATATTCCGTTGCAAAGTTTATGTCCATTGTAACAGACAATGAGATCCAAAGGGTTAATCGGGCTTAACATGCGGCGGCGCGGCAGTTTGTCCGCAAAACAAAGCTAAGCTCTTTCACCTGTCAATTTAGACAAAAATTCCCACTCAATCAGTCAAAGTTGCAACTGCAACTTCCTGCACCGAAAGTCCATAGATCATCAGAAAAGAAAATCCTTCGTTTATCTTCCGGTTGACATATGTTGGCCATTCACTGAAAAATCCCTGCACTATGTAAATCTCTCAAAAGGTTATTCCATCGTTTTTTGTTGTTACACGTGGCTGTCGATGGGAAAATTTCCAAAATACCAATCTGCACAAAATGTGCAACATGTGAAATTTATGCGCGCAACGCACACACTTGCATAACCACAAACAACTAATCACATCAGATGCAGATGCATCTGGAATATACCTCGACCAGATACCAGATATTGGGTTTAATTTTAATCGAATATTTTTGGAAGGTGAAGGTATTGTTTCACCCAAATCATTGTACTCGCATCTAAACTAATCGATATCGATACCGAAGCACCTGAAGTACCCGATGTATCCGTTGGATACTTTTATTACAAATATCTTTTGTTCTCTCTGTGAAAAAAAAATTCCCGATTCAAACGAAAATCGAAAATGTTTTCCGTATTTTTATCTAAATATTTATCTAAAATTTGTTTTGCTTTCATTCAGCAAAGTCACGACGGTGATTTGTAAGAAGAATAAAAACAACGGCTAGGATTGCGCGCGATTTTTTGTTACAACATAAGTATGTATCTACGTAACAAAGATTTGGAAAATGTGTGGAAATTTTGTACCTGCGTTCGAGTGAGTGTGTTGTGGACGTGAATCAAAGAGCTGAAGATGCCGCATAACTAAGACTGACATGTACAGCTGACGCGACCTTCTCATTTCTTTGCCTTCACTCGGAGAAGTTCAGCTCATTGTCCGTCCTGATAGTTTCTTTTATTTATTTTGTCGATTCATCTTGTAAATTGGACAGAGATAGATACGAGTTGTATCGCCCGTAACTCTAATAAAAGTGCAGCGCCTCTTTATTTCAACTCATTTCCTTGATTTTAAAGAAAATATTCCCTTCAGATGCACAAAAAAAAAACACACACGTGAACAACAAAAGACGCACACACCGACGACACACACGTGAAATCAAAATGAAATATTTGAAATGTTGAAGGAAACAAAACAACGAAACACATCAAAACGTCACAACTTGTGTCTTGTGTGAGTATCCGAGAGATAGAATTTTCGTCACGTAACATCACTATGCACGCTACTCACCGGTCGCACGGATTTTTTTTTTGTATATCTATCTGATTGTTGTTGTTGTTTTATGGTGTCGATCTCTTGATTGAATGTTAATGTGAAACAATGTTCCGATGCTCCGATAGGCAATCAGCGAATTCGTGTACATTCGTTGAAGTTAATGATTGGAAGAATTGTATCACGGTGAGCGAGGTGCAGCAGCGATCGTCGATTTTTGGATATGTGACCGGCCAATAAAATTCGAATGATCAGAGGTGCGATACATGAACTGATAGTGGTGATTAGAAGAATAGATATACGAAAGATACATTTATTTATTTAATCACTTTTCGTGGTAACATTGATAGCACAACAAAAACCCATTACATTGGGTTTGCTTCCCGGAATATGGGTTCAGACTGAGTGAGTGCGCTCTTCATAACCACTTGTCGTTAGACTATTGATTTCATTTTAACTGATGAGAATTAAGGAATTAAGAACGCATTGAATGGCTAAGATAAGAATATTATTGTTTTACAAAGAACTAAATTATCGCTCTAAACTGGCGTCTTCTTCTATTTGTGGTTATTTTTATTCTTTATTTATTTCTTGTAAATATGCAGCGAGTGAGGCTGGATGCCATGGAAAGCGCCTTACTAAATGACTCATTGTTCACGATCGATTGATGATCTTCAAGTGAAATTACAGAACATAAGAACTTCAGTTGCAACAAAATTCTGTAATGAATTCATTGTTGTTGGTTAACAGCGTTTAATTGTTCCAATATAAGCGATAAGAAACTCCTTATATAAGTTAACACAAATATCGGTCGTTGCCCTTTACACAATCCCACACTGCGTTTCCACACAATACCTTTTACCGATGACACTGCACAATATTTCACCTGCCCAGACACCCAATTTCCCGTGTTGCAATATTGTTTTGCTGTAGACTGTAGAGTAAGCATAATTTGCAGAAGTAATATTCTTGCTTTAATAATTCTTAGAATAAGAATTATTAAAACTAAAACAATAGCATAAGCATAATTTGTAATTCCTAGAATAAGTATTATTGAAAGCAAATTTGTTAAATTATAAATATACGCAATAAATAAATTATCGGTAGTTCTGATTCAACCTCTAACTGCACGTGTTGTATTTTTTTTGGAGCTGCGCGACTCAAATACCTTAACTGGCGCCCGAGCAAACAAAAGTCTTTAAACCCGAAAAATTAAAAAGTAAAAGTCGTGTATAGTGCTAAGTGTTCCCTACTTTTAAAATTGATAAATTGATATCATAAAAAAGTGTGAAGTGGTAATACAAACACCCTGCCTATTAAAAAAGTGAAGTGGTTATTATATACCCTTGCTATATTAACAGTGTGAAGTGGCAATAAAGGCCCTACTAAAGGCGAAAGGTGACCTTGTTACAACACTTTTGGAAAGCCCAGGAAAAAATTTTTTACCAGTGTCCAGAGGCCTAAGACCAACTCATCAAAGAATCATCATAGAACCAAAGAAAACCAGCAGATAACCATCGGAGAACCACCCGAAAATCATCAGAGAGCCATCGGAGAAACATCAGAGGACCATTACAGGATCATCAGAGATAACCAGATAACCGGATCCAACGTGACACACCCCGTTCCCAAGTAAGCAACGCTAAAAAGGACAAAACGGACTGCCCAAAAGGATTTAAACAAGATGCTGTTGGCTGTATGTTTGCTGTAAGCGATTATTTTTATTTTATATATTAATCTTACCTATTAGTTTAGCCACAAGAATTTAAAATAAATTTCACCTTCTTTTTCAAAATAAAAATATATAAACCTTGATATTTAAATACACCAAATATATATACTAAATACTATATAGATTGAAAAGAGTAAGAATTATTATACAAGTATAAAAGAAGCAACAAACCAAGTTTATAAACCTTGATATTAAAATATATACAATCATTATTTCAAAATAATATATTTTTTAAAGTGAAAAAAGTTAGAGTTATTACACAAGTAACAAACCAAGTTATTAATTTGAAAAAATGGAACAAGTGAAAGATTTAATAACCCAGCTAACTGGGGCTGTAAATGCTCAAATGGAGCAAATCAAGCTAATTAATACCCGTTTGCAACAACTCGAATGCAGAGTCAGCCCTCCTCAAAATACTTCCCAAACCCCTCCTGCAACCCTAGCTCTTCCAAAAAGTGAGCAAGACCTTATAGATATTAGGAAACTCCCCGACTGCGTTAGAGACTTGCAAATTTTTGACGGAAATCCAGTTCACTATATTTCATGGATCCACAGCGTTGAATCCATATTAAAAGACTACGAGATAGTCAAACTTAAGCCCATTTACAGGGCAATCATACAACATATAAGACAGAAAATTAGAGGCCCAGCCGATACTGCCCTTATTTCGTACAATATTTTTGACGACGATTGGTCAAAAATTAAAAAATGTTTATCCCTGCATTACGCAGATAAACGTGACGTTCGTACCCTTGAACACGAGCTCAATTCAATGAATCAAGGAAGACAAAGTATAGACGAGTTCTATGCAAGAGTCAATCATCAACTTTCCTTGTTAATAAATAAATTAAAAACCGAAGACTACTCTCAAGAGACTATTTGTGCTCTAACAGAAAACTATAGGAACAGGGCTTTAGATATATTTATCAGAGGTCTAAATGGTGATGTTTCAAGGATGCTTGTCATCCAGAAACCCAAGACTTTACCAGAGGCATACACCTCATGCCTCGAGTTTCAGAATCTTAATTTCAGAAGCCTTCCGATCTACAACAGAGGCATAAACAGTACTATATCCGCACCCATAAATCAAATGTTCCCCAATAAATCACAGTATAGGCCAAGAATGCCACCTAGACAAATAACTCCAATCGAAAAAAATATGATTTATAATACACCTCGATATGCGGAATACTACCCCAACCAATATAATAATCCACCCCCAAGACCAACACAACAAAAACCCCCACAACCTATGGAAATCGATCAGTCTATTCAAACACATCGTGTAAATTACATAAATAGACCTGCAAACAACCCTCTCCCCAGAAGATCGAATGAGTCATCAAACTTGCCCCGAAAGCAGCAACGGCTTTTTGCTACAAACACTGTTGAAAATTCAGATCTTAAGCAGATAGATCCGGATGATAACACATATCAAACAGATGAAGAGTTCGACTACGAGGAAATCGTAGACGAAACTCCTGAAATAAATTTTATGACGGAAGCCTCTCTAGCGTACCCTACCTAGAGTATGTTACCAGAGATGGTAAAACGTTAAAATTCCTAATCGACACAGGAGCTAACAAAAACTTTGTGTCAAGTAGAATTGCAACAAATTCCAAACCTATTAAAACACCGTTTAAAATACAATCAGCTGCGGGACAGCTTGAGATCACCCACAAAATAAGTGGTCCCTTTTTCAGAAGCCTAGGTAATAACAGTATACTAGATTTCTTCGTTCTCCCTGGCTTAAAATCATTTGACGGAATAATAGGAGACGATACTTTGAGGAATTTGGAGGCTGTAATTGATAGGAAAAACAGTATCTTGCACATAAGTCCTAACATAAAAATAAAACTAAAGGCAAAATATTCCAAACAAGTCAACAGCGTACAAACAAACACTGACATTGAAAATGAAATTCAGAACATCCTGAAAAAACATGACAAACTTTTTGGTACCATTGCTGATTGTGGAGCAATCGATACAAGTGTCCGTGCAGAAATAAAAACTACAACGTCTGAACCGGTCTACACAAAGTCGTACCCCTATCCAGCTAATTTGAGGTCAGAAGTAGAAAATCAAATTGAGAAAATGCTTGCAGATGGTATTATTAGACCATCCAAAAGCCCGTACAACTCTCCTCTCTGGATTGTCCCGAAGAAGGCTAATTCAGCAGGAGAAAAACAATACAGGCTAGTTATAGATTTTAAGCGTCTTAACGCAATTACTATCCCAGACGCATACCCTATCCCGGACATTACGAACACCCTAGCAAGTCTTGGAGAATGCAAATTCTTCACAACTCTTGACCTAACTTCTGGTTTTCATCAAATAAAAATGAAAACGAGTGACATTCCAAAAACTGCATTTTCCACGGCAAATGGAAAATACGAGTTTACTCGACTCCCGTTTGGTTTAAAAAATGCTCCTGCAATTTTTCAGCGTATGATCAATGATGTGTTGAAACCACTTATCGGGAAGATGTGCTACGTCTATATAGACGATATAATCGTCTTCGGAAAGAACCGGGACGAGCATAATAGAAATCTTGACGAGGTTTTTTCATTTCTGGGAAAAGCCAACTTAAGAGTAAATTTGGAAAAATCTAAATTTTTGAGATCCGAAGTGGATTTCTTAGGGTACATAATTACTCAGGAAGGAATACGTGCAGACCCGAAAAAAATTGCTGCAATCCAAAAAATTCCAGCACCACAAAATCTTAAAGACCTAAAGAGCTTTCTTGGTCTAGCATCGTACTATCGAAAGTTTATTAAAGACTTTGCAAAAATAGCTAAGCCTTTGACAAACCTAACTAGGGGATTGAATGCTCAAATAAAGGCAAATCAATCAAGAAAAAAGGAAGTACACCTTGACGATCAAGCTTTGAAAGCATTTACAAATCTTAAGGAAATGCTCGTGTCCTCAGACATTTTAATTTTCCCAAACTTTGAAATGCCATTCATTCTAACAACGGATGCCTCTAATTTTGCAATTGGAGCCGTTCTATCCCAAGGAGAAATGGGCAAGGATAGACCTATCACATTTATATCCAGGTCACTAACCAAAGTTGAAGAAAACTATTCAGTAATCGAGAAGGAATTACTAGCAATCGTTTGGTCACTCGATAAGCTTAGGACGTACCTTTATGGAGCCAAGTGCATAAAAATCTTAACAGATCATCAGCCTTTAACATTTGCCTTGAGTAACCGCAATAATAATGCAAAACTCAAAAGGTGGAAGGCAAAAATTGAAGAGTTTAATTATTCCCTTATATATAAACCAGGTAGAACAAATGTTGTAGCGGATGCCCTCTCAAGACTTCCAACGGAATTAAACGTTCTAACTTCTTCTGGAACACAACACAGTGCAGAAGAAGATAGCACTGACCTCATACCACACTGCGAGGCACCGATTAACGTCTTTAGAAACCAGTTAATTTTTTCTGAAGGAAACGATATGATTTGCTATGAACAACCACATCCTAAATTCCACAGGCATTATATAAGATTACAATCTTTCGATAAAGTCAACCTAGCTCAAATTTTAAAAGAAAAACTAAATCCAAGTATACTGAATGGAATTAAAATACCAGAACACATTATTCCATTGTTAGGAGAAGTATATAGAGAGTTTTTTTCTCACTTCAAAATTAGAATCACACAAAGAGTAGTTACGGATATCGCAAATGAGGAAAATAAACTGAAAATAATTCAAGACGAGCACAAACGCGCACACCGGAATCATAAGGAAAACAGGGAACAAATTTTAGAAAAATACTATTTCCCTCAAATGAACAAACTAATAAAAAAGTATACCGACTCTTGTGATGTTTGTTGTTCTAACAAATATGACAGACATCCACCAAAACCTGAATTGCAACCAACTCCAATTCCATCATATCCAACCGAGATATTACATATGGACATCATCGAAATTAAAAGAGAAAAATTCATAACATGTGTGGACAAATTTTCAAAATTCACAAAATTTTTTCACATTAAAAATAAATCAGTTTTACACGTTAGAAACAGAATAATAAAATTATTGCATTTCTTTACTGTCCCAAAGATACTGGTAACTGACAATGAAAGTAGCTTTATAAGCCCAATCATCCTTAATTATATAGAAGGTCTCGGAGTAACTCTCTACCTAGCCCCCCCGCAAAAAAGTGAGGTCAATGGAGCTGTGGAAAGAGTACACTCAACTATTATTGAAATAATAAGATGTCTTCAAAGAGAATTCCCAGACTATTCGATAAAAGAAATAATTAATATAGCAGTAGACAGATATAACAATACAATCCACTCGGTAACAAAAAAGAAACCTGCCGATATCTTCTTTGGAAGAAGTCAGAGAATAAATTATCAGAATTTAACAGATTTTAAAAACATAATTAACACTGATTTAAGATACGAAATTTTACGTAATCAAAGGAATCAGATCAACAGACACAATCAAAAAAGATCTCCACCAAGAAACTACAATCCTGGTGAAACAGTATATAAAAGAAATAAACAAATAAAGGGAAAAGAAAAACCCATATATCATAAAGAAACTGTAGGATTAGATAACACCGTTACAGTAACAACAACCAATGGAAAACGAATACATAAGTCTCACCTCAAAAACAAACCTCCCATTTCAGATTAACCCCCTTATGTGCAGAAGCCGTTGTGAACGTCTACGAGTACAATAGCCCTCTCATTGCAGTGAAACAAGGAACGGGAAGAATAATAAACGGAAACTATAAAATAATACATACCATAAACCTTACCGATTACGAAGAAATAATAGATGGCCTAAGAGCAGATGTGCACCACAATATCCTTAAAACAAATCCTTATTTACAACAATTAAGTCACCAACTTTCTAAAATAGACAACCTGATGGAGCAACTACAAGGAAAAAATCTGAGGAAGACTAAAAGATCAATAAACTGGATAGGATCCGCCTGGAAATGGCTGGCTGGTAATCCAGATGCGACAGACTGGGATAACATTTTGGCAAAAAGCAATGAACTTATTAGTAATAACAATAAGCAATATCAAGTAAATCAGCGCTTCAGCAAATTAAGCAATAACCTAATAGATAAATATAATAGAATAACCGAAATTTTAGACACAAATAATACAGGAAAATATGAACAAATACTTTTTAACAAGCTTGGTCTACTTAAAGACGAAATCGGAGAAATAGTTTTAGCAGGACAACTTGCCAAAAAAAGTATAGTTAATTCAAATTTACTAAACAAGGCTGATATTGCTGACTTACTTTCCAAAACAGGAACACTTCCTTTTAAGAACGAACTTCAGGCCATCGAATATTCTGAACCCATCATGGTAATAAAAGATAATCTCCTATTATACGTTATTTGCTTGCCCCAAACGGAAGAGGTAGTGTTTAACAACATCATAATACGATCAACAGTAAAAAACAACAAAAGGATAGATCTAGACTTTTTTAACTTGTTTATATCCCAAACAACGAAATTTGGTGTCAGAGAAAAATGTACCGTAATACAAGATACGACTATCTGTAGAAAAAATCAACTTCAAAAACTAGCTCCAAACCATTGCATTATTAAGCTCTTAAATAGCGAAGATGCAACATGTAATTACCAATTTCAAAATAAACCAATTGCCGAACTCATAAATGAGGGTACCTTATTCTTAACTAACTACTACGGCAATCTTTCATACAGTCGAACCAATAGAATCCTTAACGGCACTTTCCTAATTAATTTTCAAAATGAATCAATTGAATTAGATAACATTAAATACACAAATTGGGAAAGTCGATCATACCATATTTTACCTCCATTACTATATAATAACCTGACGGAAAGTGGTATGAGATTAGATCTCCAGTATCTTCACAAACTTCATTTGGACAACGTTAAGAAATTATCCCATTTTTCATCTTATACGGCTCTCTCAATAGGCTCAGATATAACCATCCTATTAATTAGTATATTGCTAAATCTTATTCTAATCTTTTGTTTGAAATTTAAAAAACAAAATGAACCCCTTGATGCCACTTTTAAAATTTCAAATCTAGAACCCATTAAGATAAACTTTTGATCAGCGGGACGCTGATACTTAAGAAGGGGGGAGTTAACACAAATATCGGTCGTTGCCCTTTACACAATCCCACACTGCGTTTCCACACAATACCTTTTACCGATGACACTGCACAATATTTCACCTGCCCAGACACCCAATTTCCCGTGTTGCAATATTGTTTTGCTGTAGACTGTAGAGTAAGCATAATTTGCAGAAGTAATATTCTTGCTTTAATAATTCTTAGAATAAGAATTATTAAAACTAAAACAATAGCATAAGCATAATTTGTAATTCCTAGAATAAGTATTATTGAAAGCAAATTTGTTAAATTATAAATATACGCAATAAATAAATTATCGGTAGTTCTGATTCAACCTCTAACTGCACGTGTTGTATTTTTTTTGGAGCTGCGCGACTCAAATACCTTAACTTATATATACGAGTGTGGCTGCAGTCCATTGTACGGTTACCACCTAGTTTGCATTATTCAATTTAATATCAATTGTCTTACAACTAAAAAAATTTCAATATTATCGGGTGTTTCAACAGGTGCGCTTCAACTTTTCTCCGATAGGGACGGCGAACGACGCCATATTTTTTATTGTTCTTTTGTCATTTGGAAACTTCATTAGTATACATTTCATCATGGAACGCTACACATGTGAACAGCGATTGCAAATCGTGCAAATTTTTTATCAAAATAATCGTTCTGTTGCCGCTACTTTAAGAGCAGATTTTCACCGAAAAATCATCTTCAGCGATGAGGCTCACTTTTGGCTAGAAGGATTTGTCAACAAGCAAAATATGCGTTACTGGGTAGAAAGCAACCCACACGTGATTCATGAGGCACCGTTGCATCCCGAAAAAGTCACTGTTTGGTGCGGATTACATGCCGGCGGCGTCATTGGGCCATATTTTTTCATCGACGATAACGATCGCCACGTTACTGTTAATGGAAATCGAAACCGCGATATGATAAACGATTTTTTTTGGCCGCAATTGAATGGAATGGACGGGGCCACATGCCACACAGCACACGATACAATCGCGTTATTGAAGACTAAGTTCGATGAGCGTGTTATTTCGCGAAATGGGCCCGTTCAGTGGCCGCCGCGCTCGTGTGATTTGACACCTCTAGATTATTTTCTTTGGGGCTATGTGAAGTCATTGGTCTATGCCAATAAGCCGGCGACGTTGCAAGAGCTCAGAGCCAATATTGAACGTGAAATTGCTGGAATTTCGGCCGATTTATGCGAAAGAGTGGTCGAAAATTGGGTTCAAAGATTCGACATCGTAAAACGTGCACGCGGTGGTCATGCAAAAGAAATCGAGTTTCATACTTAAATGTATCATATGTATATGTTCAAATTCGTTAATAAAAAAAAAGTTAGTTCAAAATTCGAACAGTTTGTGTTTTATTCAAAAAAAAAGTTGAAGTGCTCTTATTGAAAAACCCTTTATTTAAAAGTGTTGCTCCCATTGTGGTTTGTCACAAACAACAAACAGCAAAGCTACCAATCAAACAGAAATTCTTTGTAGTTTTTAAATCTTAAAGATGGAAAAATATTCGAGTACCTAAATACAATGATCTGGGATCTGGATTGCGATTGATCGGCAAACTACTGACTGTTCAAAACTTGGTTGGAGCCAGAAGCGCAACTATCAAGTTCGTGACGTAGTGCTTGCTCTACCTTCTCTACCCCGGGAAACTATGTGTATAAATCCTTATATATGTAGGCTTAAATTGCAAGTGCGAACGGTCTAGCGTTTCTAGTCTAGGTAACGTGGGTTAGCACTCTGCGGTACCGAAAATGCCCGCTACTGAAACCGAAACAACGCCTCGGATAAGTAATGATCGAATAATGACGACTTTTGGCTATTGTACCCGGACTAAGATTGGTTTCTGGAATGTGACAACGCTCCTTGACTCAGGGAGTGAAGGACCTTAAAATGTCAAATGTTTTCTTCAACTGGAACGTGATTTTCTTCGATATAATTTGGACATACTGGGAGTGAGTGAAGTAAGATGGTTCGACGCGGAAGAGTACCAATTCCCAACGTGTAACAATCCTGCAGTGCTGATTTGTCAATCAAATTGTGGGATTTCCAACAAAGCTACGAATGCGTTAAGACAATGCACGGCCACGATCACAATGCTACTCTACTCCGGCAAACCCTCCGGCAGTCCCCGTGAATCTGGAGTGGGTCTGCTGCTAACGCCAACAGCACGCAGATGCCTATTTTCCTGGCACCCACATGGTGATAGGATACAGTGCTACGCCCCAACGAGTTCTTAGACTGAGAATGAAAAAGACGACTTCTACAATCAGCTAAGCGCTGTATTCAACGAAACGCCGAAAGCCGAGAGGAGATATCGTCATCGTGATGGGGGACATGAATGCCAAGGTAGGCAACGACAATGAAGGACTCAAACATGTGATTGGGAAGCACGGCCTTTCGTTCGCCGAGGCTTTGTTGATTTCTGCAACACCAACCACCTTGTCATAGGTGAGCATAAGACCTGCCACAAGGTTAGCTGAGTGTCAACTGACATCATCCAACCAAATCGACCATGTGACGATCAGCCGACATTTTAGAAGCTGTCTTTTAGACATCCGAAACAGACGAGGAGCCGACATGGGTATGGTACGGGATCATCACCTTATGGTAGCTACTGTCCAGTTACGTACTGCATCAGTTCAAAGAATCCGTAATATCATCCGAATGTCTAGGTATAACATCGACCGGCTTAAGATCCCCTCAGTACGCCAACAATTAAGGGATCATTTATCGCAAGGAGTGGAAGCAATCAGCAGCTCACTGCCGACAACCATCCAAGAACATTGGAAGGCTGTGACAAATGTTTTCAAATCTGGAGCGGAAAGTATTGTTGGTAGAAGCCAGGCAAGGTACAGCACGTGGCTTAGCGAAGATACCTGGAGGCTGATCGAAGGACGTAAGCTACTTAAAGCTCGTTTTGTAGATACGTCAGCAGCAGCGAGGATCGAGCTAGAGTCCCTGTATCGAACTGTAGTGTAAGACGTGACAAACGTAATTATAGTAATAACCTGGCCTCAGAAGCAGAGGAAGCAGCGAGCAGGTGCGATAACAGAACCGTTTACAGAATCATCAATGAGCTGATAGGTGGTCACCGCTGTAGCCAACATCCTAGATAGTGCCGTACTCGTTTCAGATGAGGATCAGCTCAAGCGGTGGAAGGAGCATTTCTCTACGGTCCTTAACCGTGTATTTGCTAACGATATGCACCCAAATCAAACGGAGCTGTCGGAAGTAACAATTTCCCGAATTCGCACCTCAACTCCCAGTAAAGATGAGATCGATACCACGATCAACGCACTAAGGAACAACAAGTCGGTAGGACTAGATAGTATAACCACAGAGCTTCTGCGTGCCGCTCCAAAGACATCAGCAGAGCTTTATATCCTCTTGTAGAGAAAGCTTGCGAGGCAGAAAGTTTCCCTGACGTGTGGAAAAAGGGAATGGTTGTCAAGCTCTCTAAAAAAGGTAGTCTTATGGAGTGGCATTTGCGTTCTTCCTGCAGTTGCAAAGATAATAGCCAAAGTAGTACTTGAGCGAACTAAGGAACATCTGGAAGATACACTCGATGCCGAACAAGCAGGTTTCCACACTGGATCTTCCTGTGTCGACCATATCAACACCCTGCGGATCATTATTGAACAGTGCGTTGAATTCCGGTCACCACTGCACCTGCTGTTCATCGATTTTGAGAAGGCAACAGACAGTTTATCTGGCTTGTCTTGCGCAGGAGGGGTATACCCGATAAACTAATAGCTATTACTAAAGCAGCATATGATGACTCTAAATGTCATGTGCTGCATAGAGGAAAGCTGTCAGAGGAATTCGAGATCCTAAGTGGGGTACGACAAGGTTGCATTCTATCGCCGATACTTTTTTTTGTTGTTGATTAGCGATGTGCTTCGCGAAGCTTTATCTACTGGAAACGGAGGAATGCGTTGGACTCTTACATCTCAACTCAAACATCTGGACTACGCTGACGACGTTTGTTTACTCTCACACAGGATTATGGAGTTACACCAAATGACAAGAAATGTGAAAAAGGAGGCAAATGTTGTGGGTTTGAAGATCAATCAACTGCCAAAACCAAAATCATCAACCTCGGCACTAACTCAGTAACTCAAGTTAACATTGCTGGACAACCGGTAGAGAGCGTAGAGAGTTCCGAATATCTTGGGAGTATTGTCTCGACCGAAGGTGAAACCGAACAGGACCGAATCGGCAAAGCAAAATCAGTGTTTGGAATGATGTCCATGATATGGCCTATGGCGTAGCAATGCGATCAGCTTAAACACCAACCTACGACTGTTCCGCTCAAATGTTGAATCTGTGCTGTTGTATGGGTATGGAAGGTGACCGCTACTATCACAAAAAGATTACAAACATTCGTAAATAGGTGCCTACGGAACATCTTAAGGGTTTTCTGGCCTTAACGTATCTCTAACGAACATCTTTACCGGAGACCGATCAGGAACCGATAGGCAAAACCAACCAACGACGGAAGTTGCAGTCGATTGGTCATACACTCCGAAAAGGTGACAGTTCCATAGGAAACTGCGCAATTCAATAGAATCCGTTTTCTCAAGATGGTAGAAGAACGGGTCTTCTGAGAAATACATGGCCAGAAAAGATGAGGAGGAGGCACGATAATTGGAGAAGAGTTGGAGGGAGCTGAAACTCATTGCCAGGAACCGTACGTACGCGATGGCGCATAGGCGTAGTAGAGACCCATAAGGGGATATAGGACATAAGTTAAGTAAAGTAAGTCATTTGCTAAGACTGCTGATCACAATGATTGCAAAATCTCCCAGGAGTTTATTGTAGTTTTTCTCTTTTTGAATACAGTGTTGGTTTTTGCTTGAGATCGTTCTTTTCCATGAATTTCCATTCCGACACTACTACTTGTTCTACAATCTATTTAATCGTGGCTAGTTATGACTGCAATTAAGCAAATGTTCTCGAGAAGCGTTTTTCCTACCTCATTTGTAAATAGACGGAGCAACATTTGGTATCTTACATTTTTTTGGTATTGTAGAGGTTCTGAAGCTCAGTTTTATCAGTTTTGTTAATAATTGGTGAAAAATATGTGCATTTGAGTTCTCTCCTACACTTACACTATCAGCACCTAGAGCTTTTAAGGAGTTTAGACAGCGCAACTCATTCACTACATCCATACAATATGTTGCTCCCAAATATAGTGACTAACAAAGAGGTCTGTATTCTGATGGATGTATGTAACTGATATCCATGGTAAGCGATAGTTAAAGCGAAAGCGGAGGAGTTATATGAACCACACAATTGTCTATTAGCAAATTATTTGCTTGAAATTTTCACTTGGGATATTAGTTTATGAGCTAAATTTTGTTAATAAATTATTTATAAAATTATACACGACACGACTACATGTGTCACAATCATAGAACAAGATATGTATAACCTTGATCAGCTATTCAGATTCCATTTGCGATCGTTAAATTCTCATTAACACATTTTACACAATCAGAGATATCAAAACCGACAACTCAATCCCATCAGAATCCATTTGAGTCACATTCTTTTTTCCATACAGCTCTGTCGATCATCGCAGCATACGGCAGATCGATTATTTGCAACGTCAGATTGCAGAAGTAGATTTTACCACGAGAAATGCTTGCAAATGACCTAGAACTTCCTTTAATTTCAGTTTCAACTCGATCATCACGCAGCATAAATTCAATCAATCGCATTACGATTAGGATCAGCGATCTTGTGAGCTAAGAACACAAAAATTTCGCATTCATACGATAGTATATATTCAACATTCGATTTGTTGTTCGTAATCTCGACGAAATTATTTTCATTCTCACAATCATTGTAATAATTCATATTAACTAGATGGAAGGACAGACCAGACAGCCAAGCAGACGACTTTTTCAATAATCATTTCTCAAGGTTATCGTAAATAATCATCATTATCTTCTTCATTATTATCACTGTGTGGTACTTCAAATCGATCTTGAGTCGAAAATAAATGCGAATACAAAATGATGAATAGTTGGACTATGCTATGAAATCAATAAGAAGTCAAGATACAATTCTTAAAATATTTTTCAAAAATAAAACTGAGAGCTAGCCAATTATCCTTCCATAAGGATAAAAAGACAAAATAATGATGGGTGGTTTTGTGTCTATTTTTGGGACAACATTAATCAAGTGCTCTATTAGCCGTTGTACGAGTAGACCAAGGCATCCCCGGTCGGCTTCACCAACCATTGCCAATGCCATTGACATTGCCACTCGATTAATAACAATAATTATTGTAGATTTTTCATCTAAAGGCCGCTCTGCTTGCTTGTTCATGCCATTCATTTATTTGTTTGTCGAAATGTCTATTATTGTATCGCTCGATCAAGATCGCGATCGCGATCACGCTGCGTTTTTCACTTTTTCTTTTTTTCTTATATTCCAACAGCAACTTGGAGTGAATCCGAATTCAATGAAATATAATAATTGCTTTGGAGAATGATCGTTTTTCCGCTCAGCAGCATCTTCACGATCGTTATGACGAAGATGATGATCATCATCATCATCTTTATCAGCTGTTGACTTTTTAGTTTGATCATTTTTCACTTTTTTCTTCTTCTAAAAATACTCGCTTCTTGTGATCGCGATTGAGAGTGAGTGCGAGAATGAATGAAAACAAAACGAGCAAAGTTCAATGTATCTTCCCATCAGGTTTTTCTAACACTTTATCTATCTACCAATCTAAAGTAGGTTTTTAGTTGTATAGTTTAGTTAAGAGTTAGCAGTAGACGATTACAATCTTAGAAAGAGAGAGTAAAATTAGAGCGAACAACGAAATTAAGGGATGTTTACAAAAATACTCTTACACAGTTAATACTCACTCAATCACAACCAAATGAGTTCTAGAAAAGTTTGAGCTGCTATTTCTGAGATATTATTAAAAAAGAAAGAGAAAATTTGTTTTTCCAAAAAGGGATATAAGAGACATTTTGAGAGACGGAAAGAGATTATTCACTCAATTTTAAATGAGAGATATAAATGAATGATTACTTACTCAATCCCACTCAAGTTAGATGTTCTTAAAAAGTTCGCATTGATATATCTGGTGATATTTTTACAAAACAAAGAGAACATTTACTATTACAAAATAATTAAAAAGAGCTTTATTATAAGAGAAAAAAAACAAAAATCACTCAATTCCATATGAGATATACTTAAGTAAAATTACTACGAAAATTAATAAATTAATACTCAAACAATCATAATCAAGTGAGAAATTGGTGTGACCAATTTAGCATTTTTCCTGGTAAATTTATAAGGAATTTTATTTTTAGCACCTTTTTTCTTCAAATCATGCAAGCATAATTTCACCTTTTAAGTCAACGTATGTTTTTAAATAATAAAATAAAATAAAATGTGTGAACAAGCCCAATTCAATTTTCATTTAACAATGAACAGTGAACACAGCCCAATTCAGCGAATTCAACAACCTTGCAATGAACTTGCCAAACACTATTTCTTTCTCTTTCGTACTCGAATACTAATAATATTTTTCTTTCATTAATAATGACTCATTATAAAGGGTGTTTTTTTAGGAGGTTTGTTTTTCCGATAGATGTCGTTTTATTTTATGACAGTTGTTTTGACAGCTCAAAGTGGCATTTCTACTCAGTATTGT
Source organism: Nephrocerus scutellatus (assembly GCA_947095585.1). Classification (NCBI taxonomy): domain Eukaryota; kingdom Metazoa; phylum Arthropoda; class Insecta; order Diptera; family Pipunculidae; genus Nephrocerus; species Nephrocerus scutellatus. The sequence continues at coordinate 78,838,228 of OX352765.1, read as the reverse complement.
TTGGCAAATCATTATGAATAGGTTAACTCCAGAACAACGTTTTCAAATCGTGGAAATTTATTTTCAAAATCAGTGTTCAATTAAAAATGTTTATAGAGCACTTCGTGAATTTTATGGTGCACATAATCGTCCGTCAGAGACCACCATAAAGAACGTAATTACCAAATTTCGGTCTACATTCACTCTTTTGGATGCCAAGCCACCGACAAGAATGAGAAGAGTTCGTACAGAAGAAAATATTGCTGTCGTTGAGGCCAGTGTCGAAGAAAACGACAATTTATCGATTCGTCGTCGTGCTCAGCAAATTGGACTTTGTCCATCGACTTTATGGAAAATTTTACGTAAAGATTTGGGTTTGGTGCCATACAAAATTCAATTGGTGCAAGAATTAAAGCCACACGACCATCGTTTGCGCCGTGAATTCAGTGATTGGTCGTTAAATCAATTGAACGAAGATCCATTTTTTTACCGTAAAATTCTCTTCAGTGATGAGGCGCATTTTTTGTTAAATGGATACGTCAACAAACAAAATTGTCGCATTTGGAGCAAAGATAATCCACACGCCGTTCAAGAATTACCAATGCATCCTGATAAATGTACTGTTTGGTGCGGTCTATGGGCTGGTGGGATCATCGGTCCATATTTCTTTAAAAATGAGGAAGGACGACGCGTTACCGTGAATGGAAATCGATACAGAACCATGTTAAATGAGTTTTTGTTGTCAAATCTTGAAGATATGGATATGGATGAAATGTGGTTTCAACAAGATGGTGCCACTTGCCATACAGCACGTGAAACAATCGACTTATTGAAAGAAACTTTCAACGACAACATTATTTCGAGAAATGGTCCGGTGAATTGGCCTCCGCGTTCGTGCGATTTGACGCCGCTCGATTACTTTTTGTGGGGATACGTGAAGTCATTGGTTTATGTGGATAAACCTCAATCGATTGACGCTTTGGAAACCAATATTCAACGTGTCATTGCTGACATACGCCCTCAAATGCTTGAAAAAGTGCTGGAAAATTGGACCTCCAGAATGACATTTGTGAAAAATAGTCGTGGTAGCCATATGCCAGAAATTGTGTTTAAATGTTAAATGCCAAAAAATTATCTACCAAATAAAAAAAAATTTTGGTCATTTCATAATTTTATATGTGTTTTATTCAAAAAAAAAATCGGCAACCTCTTAAAAAAACACCCGTTACATATAGCATGTCTCTCACTATCACTAGGCGAATGCGAAACCTGGCATGGCGATGGCGACTATTGTTACGTAAATATATTAAAAATTAAAAAGTAGTTATGCAGTTTTCAAGTGTTTGTTGAAATTATTTCAATTGATAAAATATTTATTTATTACTCCATGTATTTCCCTGTAGTTTCACCGAAATCAGTGGAAAAGTCGAGGAATGAGCCCGAGGATAATTATACTACCAACTAAAACGACACCAACCTGATGTCTATGAGTACATCTGAAAGCATTAAACGAAAATATTGTCAAAAAGCAAGGATAGCGTGGACCACAAGTCGAGCCTATAAAAGTGGGTTGCTGACTGATAACAAAGACGAGTCATCTGTAAAGTGGAAATTTTGCAATTGTATCTTAAAGCCAAAACTTTCTGTGAGAAAAGAAAGTCTAACAACATAAGGAAGCTAAACCTTTTTTCTCTGCATGACAAAACAAAAATGTTTCTGTGGAAACCAAATAAAAAAGTGATATACATGAAGTAGAAGCTCGGTTTGCATTAAACAGTGCAAAACATGCAAGCATAAGATCCATAGGTCTTTTTTTTTTTATTTCTACCCTAGCAGACACTGCAGACACTGCGACCTAAAAGACTTTTGAACCATCAACAATTCGATAAAACTTCATTTGGCTATTTTGGTTGGAAATGACCTCCGCTATCACCCTGCTTCGTTTGTACCACGAATTCTGGGATACCCTGTATATTCTTATCAATGACGACCGACATCAACTAAAAATAGCGAAACTCGCTAGCTTTCAAATTAGGTTGCAGTTTCAAGAGTTTATAGAAAATCTAGAATTTTAAAACAAATCCATTTTTTTTAAGTAAAAATTTTTTTGATAATACATAACCATTAACAGATTTTTTCAAAAAATAAAATGAATTCAGAACTAACATCCAAAATAAAAACAATTATCAGGATGGAAATTCATATTTAAGCTTTTTACATAAATTGTGAGGGGCCAGATGATTTTGACGGAAATTTGACAACCGGAAGTGACAGTTCACCCAAACAGTTTTTCGAGTTTTTGCAAATAACTGAAAAAGTATATGACTTGAGAGAAATCTGTTAAGTGCAAAAGAAATTTAAACAAGAAACAAATAAATAAATAAAAATTTAAAAAAAAATGTAATATACATTTACTGAAGATTCCGGTCCCGTCCGTAAAAGAAAGTCTTTTTGTACCCACACCTCCATTATTTTTTATACTGCTCACATAGTGTTACGAGGTGATTTTAATTTTGTCATTTTTGTGAAATATATTAATTTTTTTTTTGAAAAACTGATTTTAATTTAGTTTAATTTTATACTAACTGCACATGCCCGTGTGTTTGTCTGTTTGTCGTGGAATCTTGTTTTGTTTTTAACCCACTTCCTAAAGCTCGATTTTTTTTGTTACTTTTTTTATAAGTTTTTAGACGGATTCTTAGCAGATTTTGATTTCAAAATAATATTTAGCATTGTTTTTAGCAAACAGCTAAATTGCTAGTTTTAGCATGATTTCAAATAATTATTTGGTCACACTGAGTGAAATGTTGTTAAAAATTCGAACTGATAAACATATCTGGTGATATTTTAAATATGTAAAGAGAGAAATTACTCTTAACAAATTAGAATAAAAAGAGTTTTTTGTGCAATAAGTAAAGGAACATTCACTCAACATCATACTAAATAGATTTATTTCACTAAAATTTGAAAGGGAAAAACGAAGAGGTCGACCATAAGGAAAATCCACAAAAGTGATGTTTACTGAAACCACAACACAACGTGTGGAGTGTGAAGCCGCTGCGGATTGTTGATAGTTGATACAGAGAACAGAGATCATATTTCGAATTTCTCCGCTGCAGCTGGCAGTCTTCAATTACAGCATTCTCAAGCTCAGGTGTGATTATTTTATCAACCACTCAAGATATCCAGTCAAGCTACAAATTCCTTTCTGCTACTGTCTATCTCTGTCGTACAATGATCTGAAGACTCTCAGTAACAAACTGAAAATGAGACGAAGAAACAAACTTTGAAAAAGAAATACAAGAAAGGCAAGCAACAGAAGAGGAATAAAAGCATTTTACAACTCAAAATTAAGAAAAAAAACTCGCTTAGAAGAGTAATTTTTCGTTCACTCTGTTCATCTCCCCACTCAGATCGTTTTGTTTAGGAAGGGAATTTCCATATAGGTAAAGAGGTATTGAGGGTCGCTGCTAACCAATGGTACCTGAAACTTGTTTAGTGTGATGTGCTGCGGTTGCGGATGCTTCTGTTGTTCTTCTTTCTTTCTTTCATTCTTTTTGTATTTTCTTGTTGTTTAATCTTCGTTCTTGTACTCTGCACGGTCTCTTTATAAATCCCTTTACCAGATGGGTAGAAAAAAACAGTAATTCTTTTTTTTTTGTATGATACTCTTCTCGTGTTCAACCTTTAGTGAATTTTTCGGGGATTGTTCAGCGTTTATCTACCTGCACGGGTTTGTCCGTATGTATCTGTGTGGCTTAATACTTTGCAAAGTTACATATTATTTGAACACCTTTCGAAGATTTTGATTTTCTGTTCCACTCAACAAAAAAAAAATATACAACGAACGATGAAGATCACCTGAGAATGAAGAAATTTAATATCTTCACCTTCACCATCGCCAAGCCACATTTTGCACAAATAGCTGGCTCACATGCGAGCTGCTGCTCTGGCTATATTAGGTAGATACGTACGTAATATTGTATGACAGGTGACCCAATTGTTGGGCTAGAGATTCTCTGCCCTATTGTTTGTGGCTAATTTTTTTACATTTTCTTCAGCATCTAAATATCTACAGTTACATCTTGTTGGGTATTTCTAATTCCATTAACTTGCCGATTTTCAACAAAATTGAAAAGATACATTATTCGTGTCTCAAGTAGCGATACCCATTTCCTTCCTTTCTTTCTCGCTCTTCCATCTTTTTGTGCCTTTATGCAATTATTGTTGCAATTACATATAAAGAAAAGGAGGAATTAAATTCCATTCTACATAATAATTTCTATCCATGTCATCATATCTCATCTATCAGCAAAGAACAAAAAAAACCATCAGGAAGTATAGTTTCTGCTCCTGCAATTCTAGAAAGGAAATTTGATTATAGTTTTGCAATTGTTTGCTTTTTATTGCATTACACTTCGGATTGTTGTTTGCTGAAGAGGAGAAGCAACTGACAAGAAAACCACTCTAGATACATTCACGTTCGGATGCTACTCATATATAGAGATACTTGGCATTTAGCAGAATAATATGTTGCAGTTTCTTGATGAAGATGATGAATAGATGAATGGAAAAGTTTATGTTCTATGTTTTCCGTCTCGTATGACATGACTGACATGGGAAGTGCTCTTGCATTGTTTATGGTGAGGAAAACAGATTTTTTAATTAAAAGTTTCGCAAAAAAGTGCTTGTCTTTTGCTATGTGATTTTTATCGCATGCGATTGAGAGGAGAAGCATTAGATGCTTTAAAGCTACATCACGAGTTTACATTCCGTCTCACTTCTGTGTACCCAAATTTTTTTCTAAATCTTGAAGTTTTCACACAATTCAACAACTCGGAATGAATTAAAATTATTCATTTTATTTCTGAAATTACTTAACATTAAATGCATAATTTCCTACGAAGCTAAGCACTTTTCTTCAGAACGTTATCTATACATACTAATATTATAAAAAGGTAATGTTGGTTTGTGTGTAGGCGGTAATCTTCGAAACTACTGGACCGATTTCAAAAATTCCAATCCAATTTTTAGAATGGACTTTCAGGATAGGCTATATATTATCCCGTTTAAATAAAACGGCCTTTTATGGCGACCAAATTTGTAACTAAATAACTAAAGTCAACAAAAAACGGTTGGGCATCATAATGACTGTGTGCTGTGTGCTGCACTTTTCGCTATGCTGCTTTCTGTGCTGTACGAAAATCCAGCCAATTAGCGGCATCATAATGACTGTGTGCTATGTGCTGCGCTACTTTGTACGTACTACAATCTATATATATATAAATGAATGGTTGTTGGTTTGTATAATACGACACTAGAACTCAAAAACTAGACAGCCGATTGAGCTAAAACTTTCACAGAATATGCGTCTTAGCAAAATCTCAGTAAACCTTAAACCAAACGATCGAGGTGGCGCTTTGTTTAGGTTGAGCCAAAATTACACCCCTCCTGTTGTTGTGATGGCAATACAAGTACTTCCGAATACCGAATTCCGCATCTTAATTTCAGTTCTTATCATGTGAGTTGGTCTAATATTTTGACCACCCACCCACTGACCTCCCGCTCACATACCTCCTGCGCAATGACCTACCGCCAACTGACCCCCACGCTGTGCTTGCGAGGTCCTCAATTAGCGCTAGTATGCGCCATTTTTATGCCACAAAGCTCGAGGGTTCTAGCATGGATAGGGACATGGTTTAAATCCAGCCTGTAGCGTTCAGGTATGAGATCAAGTCGATGACCCTTTAATCCGAGAGCTCTTTCAAATCGTAAAAAATTGTTTACCCAAAATGCGTTATCTTGACCCTGCTAGGGCCGGCCAACTGCAGAGGAAGTGTATAAGAGTTTCTTTCTCATTTTCATCTTTGAAACTTCTGCAAAAGTTGTTGTGCGGTATACCCAACTTAGCAGCATGACTGCCCACTAGGCAGTGGCCAGTGCTGATAGCCACAACTCTGGCAATATCCTTCCGGGTTCTTGATAAAAACTCGGTGGTTTTCTTTTTGCTGTAGGATGGACACATTGATCTCGATATGGCGCAGTTCGACAGACTGCTCCACCTGAATTGTAATTTAGAATTAAAGAAGGAGAGAATTTGTTCCTTGACTAAGCTCATTGGACAGCTAACCTTCCCCATAGAGCCATTATCCATAGCGACGCCCATCTTAGCCAATTCGTCCGCCCTCTCATTACCCTCTATATCACTGTGCCCAAGCACCCATACTATGGTGATGTCCAGGAATTGATTGATCGAGGCCAATTCTTCTTGGCACTGTTGTACTAATTTCAAGTTTATTGTAGTCGCATAAATCTGCCCTTATGGCAGATTGGCTATCAACACAAATACCAAACCTTCTGATTTATGCGTTTCTGACCCTTAATGCTCTACAGGCCTCCCTAATTGCTAGAATCTCTGCCTGAAAGATGCTAGCCGAATCGTCAGTGAATATTGTTGCGTCATATTGCCTCGCTACTGTCCCATCCTTCCAGTTTCCCCTGGTAGGAAATTCAACGCTGAACGAGGAGTTGAAGCTGAATTTAGGGATGCAGTAATCAGTAGATGATGGTATCATGCCTCTGTCTGCAGTATACTGCAGTGCCCGTATGGTCTAGAAGCAAACCACCCAGATTCTCTGAGTCGTACTGCACTGCACGTAACAACATAGTTGAAAAATATGTCAGGAGGTAGTAGGTTCAATATTATTCAAACTTTACACACATGTCTATTTCCCAAGACAACCTCTCTACCGACACCTCGTGGCTCGGGGTCGGGGACAATACTTTTTGTAAAAGTACGGCCCCGGGGCCGAGGGGACCCATGTGTATCTCCGATGGAGAAAACTTTTTGCAAAATTTTTGGATTTTTGGGTGCCCATATAAGTTTTTTAAAAATTAGCCGGATTTTCTACAAATTTTAAACACATGTGTATCATTGTTGGACAAAACTTTTTGTAAATTTTTTGGAGTGATAGGGCCCTAAGGCCCGAGGTGTGCCCATATTTTTTTTTAAATAAGCCCGATTTTATTCAAATTTAAAAAACACATGTGTATCTCCGATGACAATACTTACTATTGTAATTTGGAAGTGATTGGACTCCAAGGTCGGGGGCTCCCATACTATTTTTTTACACATGTGTATCTCCGGTGACAACAGTTGTTGTAAAAATTTTGAGGTGAAGGGGCTCTAATATTAATATTTTCCAAAGTAACCCGGTTCAAACTTTGCACACATATGTATCTCCTATTATTAAATTCCCTATATTAACTTCACTTGCCCGTGTGTTTGTGGGTTTGTGGATGTGTGTGTCATGGAATCTTGTGAGCAATTTTTGACCCACTTCCCAAAATCCTATTTTATTGAAATTTTGCACACATGCATATCTCCGATGACAACACTTTCTATTAAAATTTGAGGACCCTCGGGCCACGGGGTCGGTGGGCTCCCCTACAAATATTTTACAAAATTTTAATCGATTTTCTTCAAATTTAATACACATGTGTCTCTCCGATAGACAAAACTTTTTGTAAAAAATTTGGAGACCCTGGGTCACGGGGTCGTGGGGCCCCAAAATTAAAAAAAAAAATTAACCCGATTTTCTTTAAATTTTATATACGTATCTCCGATGAAAAAAACTTTTTGTAAAAAAATTGGAGACCCCGGGCCCCAAAAAATTTTTTAAAAAAATTAACCCGATTTTTTTTAAATTTTATAAACGTGTGTATCTCCGATGGACAAATTTTTTTGTAAAGTTTTTGGAGTGAGGCCCTGAGTTCCGAGGGGTGTCCACATACATTTTTTAAAAATTAGCTCGATTTTCTTCAAATTTTAACACATACCCATCTCCTATTAGAGAATTTACATGAAAAATTGTATTTGTATGGGTGGTTTTTTTTATATAACAATAACAACGGCACCAAAAACGAACCTTCTGGTGCACTATACAGGGTGTACCCTTTTACTATGTAAAAGAAAGTAAAAAGAGCATCCTTTCAAGAAATGTGGCAGAATAATGCCTAAGAAAAAATGAATTCACTGATATTTGTATCTGAGAGATCCGGTTCGAAAGGTTAACTTTACACACTTTAGCCCCCTACAAAGTGAAAATACGTTTTATCTTAATTTGACGCCAGATACAAGCATATCAGCTTAAAAGTAAATAAAGACGATAATTTATATCCGGAATCCAAAACGGAAAACTAATTTCTTAACTTCCCTCTTACTAAGTGGATCTTAACTAACAACCGACCTACATTTCTTTTCTTTTCTTTTCTTCTTATCTTATCAACAACTCCTCGTACATAATTTCCATTTTTAATTTTATTATTTATCCAAATAAAAGTATTTGAATGTCAATTCATTTAATTCATTTTAAATCTGTAATATGTGCGTTACTCTGTATATGCGTTTGTGTATGTCTTCCTGGGCGAATGTTTTATCTCAGCTTTAATTTATTATTATTTAATCGACGAGTTTATTATAATCTTGTTAAACATGTTTCCCGTTTGCATTCCAATTAGAACGAATTTGAAATACCAAAACAATTTGAAAGAGAAAGTTGAAGGAAAAAGAAAATAACTCAAGAGAGTAAATTAGACTGAATTTCCCCTCCGCTTTGAAAACCAATATTGTATATTTCTCTTTTAATAGAAGAGGATAGAGAGTATTTCCACTCCGCTTTGCCAAGCAAAAGGTAGTTTTCTCTTTTAAAGTTAAAAAGTGAAACCTGTTTTTGTGATAAAAAATTTATATAGTTTTTTTATTAGAATAAAAGGACATAAAAAAGCAATAATTTTAACAAGTCATTGAATTCATCTCTAGAGAAGTAAACTTCAGTAACTTGAGTACGGAGAAGCTAACACATTAGTTCCAAAGAACAAATTGTATTTTTGTATGTTTTATAAAAAGTTCCGCAATTGTTTTTGTTATAGGTAGGGTATACAAAAATATTTTTATTTATTTTGCCATCTATCTGCTAGCGGTACGCTTCTAATCGTTGTTTGCTTAAAACTAAACATACTCCTGATACTACATTGGCGTCGTGAATATTGTGCAAAGTCTGGAAGAACTAATAATTGGAGCGTGCCAGATCTAGCGGATATCGTCCAATATCTAACCCATTCAAGCAATAACATTTTCTGGCGGATCATCCAACCTGAATGAGACCAGGCGTTTAAGTCATTCCTGATAATAATTTCTGTTTGGATGGCATCTCTTAATTTGTTCATTTTGTGGCATCATCATCATCCGGTACCGGCCTCCCAAAGAAAATCTCTCCGCCGGTCCCGATTTCAAGCCAATGTCATCCAGTTTGCCAATAAATACACTGCAGAGTTAATCGTAGAAAAGTCTTATAGATATTGGAAACAAGAATACGAATATAAGCCTTCCAAATGCCTTAAGCCGCCTATTTATCTCTTTTGCTCCATGATCGCTTAACTATATCGCAAACGGTCTACCGTAGGGCACAGTCACGACACCAATCATGTTCAATATATTTATGTATTTTTTAGTGCTACTGATACTGAATGGTATATAATTGAGTATAGATGATGCATCCTTTGCTAAAACGATGACGACATTCTACTCTACGTCTGCATAGTTCAAAAGCTGGAGTGATCATCTAATAATTAAATTTAAGAATAGAAAAATAGAAAAATAGAAATTGGATTTCCCCATGCATTTAAGTATCAGGAAGGACCCCTGAAAAAAATACCTAAACAGCAAACAAAAATATATGTGTACCGACAAATTTTTCGTCGGGAGGTAGCAAAGCATTGTCTGCGAATTCAAATTGAGTGAGAAGTTTTTATTCGCTCCTCTCTCTATGTATTTCTCTCTTTCATTTAAGCTAAGGAACACAAGAAATAAAAGTAAAAGATCATCAACTAGTTTTAGTTTCAAAATTCAGGGGGAGAATATACGTTAGTAAAGTTGCACATTGCTTGCGGTCGTAAATCGCACAACAGAAGAGAGCAGATTATAAATGCGTTGACGCATATTCAACAAACGAAATTTACTCGATTTACTGCTTTCCCCTGAAGCGGAAAGGCTGAAAATGAACACGAGAGAAACAACATGAAAATATAGAAAAAGAGCAACAAGAGACAACAATAAAAACATTCCAAATCCAATAACGAATACTATACTACATCAACTACATGCAAACTCACTCTTTAAAGATAAAGAGAAAGATTATAATATAACATGATCATCATCATTTTTGGCTCTACAACCGGGGTCCGGTCCTGCTCCTGGCCATCCCCAAAAAGTCTCACCATAGGTCCTGATTTCGAGCCGATGTCATCCAGTTTGGCTTCCCTAAACCCTGGACGTCCTGGTCTACGCCATCCATTAATTGATCAGGCAACTCAAATATCCGAATGTATTTCTATTATAATTTTTTATTACATTTTTTATTGACAACTGATGCAAGTAAGTGCCGCACAAGATATTAATTGGAGTGGCAATAAAAACTGATACATAGCATCGGACGACGGTCCCTCAAGAATGGTGGTTTGCTTCATATTTCATATTAACTATGGTATCTCTTTAGTACGTAGTTCTGAAGAGATGTTTCTGAATTTAAAATGACAAAACCATTCACCCCCAGCGGTCCTGATCCGGATTCGTGTAAAATTTTTGTAAAAAATTTAAATAGGCTACCTCATAAAAATTCTGAAAAAATAATGAAAACATAAGAACACATGGAGAATGTCGATTTCTTCCAAAAAATGTTGGTTCTTTTTTTTTAATACAAAAAAGGCGTGGAAAATTACAGTTCGCCACACTATTTAAATATTCTGAAACTTTTATAAAAACTTGATATTAGTAAAGAAGTGTGTGCGTGGAAGCCACATGCGACAGAAGTGACACTTCTTTGACGTTGAGGTCGATATTGCGATTAAATTAATAAAATAAAAAATTAAAAGTATTTTAAAACAAAGGATAAAGGACTAAATTTATGTCTGACGTGTGACGTTAATACGCGCAAGCATAAAATTCTCAGAAGACCGCCTAAAAGATCATCAAAAAGCTTAAAAACCGTCAATAAAGACTTAAGGGACCTCTACCAAAACACTCTCAAAAGACTCTCAGGAAACCCCAAAAAACCCCTAAAAGAAACTTAAAGGACCCACCCAAAAACAGCCTCAAAAGACCCCCAAAAGAACCCCCTAAAAGACCATGTAAAGACCTTACATAGACCCCAAAAATACCCTCAGTAACTATTCCACTAATGCGATCGGAATTTTCGTAATTTTCGAACGTTGTGGAAAGTATAGAGGACATACATATATACATATAGGCATATAGAATTTAATTTTTAATATAGACAGATATAGACATCTCCCTTTCTTTAAATCTCGCACTACTGTGTTGATCTACTTCGCCTCACTTTTTTTTTACAAAAAAAGTAGGAATGTAATTACCTATTAATGTTTTTTCCAATGAACAGTCGCTCTATCACTACACTTGTATTTAAAAATCAGTATAATTTACTGGCATTACCTATGAACATACCTATTTATTGGATAATTCTTAAAAATTGCCTCATGTTATAAATTATCTGTAAAAATATTAAGATCACAAAACCAGACATTGAGAGTGCCCTTATATTTCTGTCATTTGTTTTCGCAAAATTTAGTTGCGATATTAATAGACACCAAATCTGAGGCCAAGGTAATGAAAAAAGTTAAATTGCCGAGAAAAACGAACACTCAGGCTTCACATCCTTCATCACAGTTACACTATATGTACTCAGTTTTCGTTGAAATGAATAGCAGCTAGATGTAATGTATCTCTATTAATACTTAAATAATAATTTCGTGGATCGTGCCATTCGCACTGCGATCTGCCACTGCATTGGCATGACAATCACAATGTTCGACAGGATACTGCACACGGCGACTTCGTCTGAATTATTGCCATTTACGCTCATTTGAACAAAAACAGATATTTTCATTCGTATCTCTGTCACTGAAAGTTTTTCTGAAATTGTACCAAATAAATTTAATAAAATTCTCCCATTATTTTGTGTGAGTAGAACGATTTGAGTGAGTATTTCGCAATCTGCCACTGCAACCGAATAAAAACAGAAGTTGATGAATAAGCACCACAATGATCTCTAAAAACCAGCGTTGCCATTTTGATTTAATGCATATCAAATTTGACTAAATTTCTCTCTGAAGACAATTCTGCAAGACATCTAACGAGTGAATAAGATATTTGATTTTTGGGGCTAATACCCCAGGGCTAAGGCAATCCAAGCAACTGATCAGACCCTATTCATATAAAGAAATCCTGCATTTAGATAAAGGTAGCATTAGAAAACTAGTGAGTTTTCTAACTGGCCACTGTGGCCTTAGATATCATCTTAGGAAAATGGGTGTGGGCTCTCTAACAGAATGTAGATTCTGTGCGGAGGATGAGGAGTCATTCGAACATGTTCTCTGCGATTGCCCAGCACTTATTTGGTTAAGGAAACGCATATTCCATAAGGAAATATGCTCAACAGAGGAGTTGAAAAACTCTGCTACTAAGGACATATTATCTTTTATTAGGAAAGTTGTATGTCTATTAGATAATTAATGCCCTATTGATACAATAGATCTTTTAGGTCGCGGTGTCAGTCACTTGGACTAGGGTTTCCAAAAAAAAAAGCGAATTAGCCGACTTCGTAAAAGTTTTAAGAGATGTTAAGCTTTTAATAGTGATTTTAATTAAAAAAAGTTTATGATAGCGATTTAGTTGAAACAAAAATAGCATTGATCCTGTTAAAATACAATCTTTAGAATGTAAATGTGTTGAAAACTTTTTCGACCTAGAAAAAGAAAACCGTATCACAAAAAACGAAGAAGGCGTGTTTGGGAAAAAAAAAAAAAACCAAAACTCATTGAAATATGGCAGCAAAGAATGCCAAAAAACTTAAAGATATAGAAACAAGTTAGGTTTTTATCCTTTGGTAAGTGCTTTTGGTAAATGAAGAACCGCTAACTGAAATACTAACATAATTCAAAGTTAATTCTTATTCTAAATACAGAACGAAAGAATTTTCAGTCATCTTAACTTAAAACAAATGTTCGAAATAGAAACAAACTCTATACTAATTATTAGGAATCAGCTGCAGTTTGGCAAATGCTGCCACAATTTTCCAATACCACACGAAATTGCAGAAGAAATGTAGAAGCCCTATGCTCCCCCGTGGAGTAAAGGAAAAAAAGACACGAAATAGTAAATTGGAACAAATGATATATACCATTATATAGGGACATAGGGTAGACTTCCTGAGAACGAACACGAAAGTGACTAAGACGTAAGTGCAATTAATTAATTAATTATAACTAGAGGCCCGTTTATGTTCAAAATTCGACCGTAATTTATTAAATTATTAAGTTTAAACTTTATTACGGTTTTTTTGACAAAGAGTATAACTCATATTATAATATAATATAATTTTATTGAATTTTGTTCTATTACGTCATTAACGGGTGTTGTATGCCTTAATTTCCTGACATACCTATACAAGATTTTTAGAAATTTGAATTATATATAAATTTTAGCTTTATACAATCCTTCTCCATATAAACTTTAACTATGCAAAATTGCATTCTCTTCAGTGCATGCAATATGCTTAAAAAGGGGTACAAAGTTTTCTCTTCACGTATTAATATATAGATTATGTAGCCACACAGATTATTTATTTTATTAAATTGCTGTTTATTTTTATTAGTGTACTAACAAACTATCTATAGTTATAATGCACTATTTATACAGAATAATTTGTTATTTTAAAAGTCTTCTTGAAAACCAGTGCAATTTAATTTGTAATTTATGTTATTTTTTTGTAATAAAATAGTTGTTTTTCTTAATTTTTCAATATCACGGTTTTACTTAAAAAACTAACGAATTGTTGACTTAATTCAAAAATATAAAATTAATAATAATAATAAATTAATGAGAGATTTTTGAGTGGCAACACTGATCCACAGTGTAAGTTGGAGATATTGCAGGAGCTGATTAATAAGCATCTCCTTGCTCTTTCAGTATTCAGTTTAATCAACAACATCGTGCCAATGAGAAATTGATATGACATGACCAATTTTAAATTTCTTCAAATGCTCTCATTCAAATCTTTTTCGTCTATTCTCTACTCATTTTCTTTGTTCCTTTTTAACACATCTCTTCTAACAAACGCTCTCGCAAATTAATGACAGAAAGAGCAGGCAACATAGAATAACATAAAATTTGAGTGCGATCTCTCGAGTACAAGTTTGAGAAATAATAAAACTCGTCGAACTGGTGAACGGTGAATCGGGAAATCGCTGATAATGTGGTATGCGGCAGCAGCGACCGTACGCATATGGTTTGTTGGGATTGGGAAATCGTGCTATCGGTTACTTTGCCTTTCTCATTCTACTTCGCAATTCATTATTAACTGGGAGAGCATTTTTTTACATTGGTGCTCTTATAGATATTGTAGATACTTGTCTGCCGCCTGCGTCTGTCTCTATCTTACAAGTTACAACCCATGTGCAGCCAAGCAAGAAAATGCGAACAGGCTTACGGCTTGCTCACGGCTCAGTCAGTCAGACTAAATCGATTTCGATGTATCTACCGAGTGTTGTCGCTATTGAGCATTCAGTTTATGAGAAGAATTCGGGCAGGTTGCACATGCGTCTGCGCACGTCGGACAAAAATAATTTGGATTTTTCAAGAATTACAAAGAATTTCTAAACAAGTCGTGCGTCGATCTGCTTTGCATTTTTCTGATAAAATTCCGCAACTTAATCGTAAATCTCGTCCGAATATCACGATTACACGAATATCTCACATTTTGGATTACGGTTCGGTCATTGCGCGATCAACAATCAAGCGGTAGATAGAATCAGCAGCAGTAGCAAAAACATCGGCGAACTTACAGAATGATCGGTCTCTTTAGTAATAGAACTCAAGAAATTGATTCTTAATTTTTTTTTGTTATTTATCTGAAACAAATTGATATCAAAATGAAAAGGTCGAAAAGGAGTGAGTTCTAAAAAAATACAACAAAAAGTGTGAAAATTTAAATTGAAATTCCGTGAAAATTCCGGAAGGTGAAGTAAAACAAAAAAAAAATAAAATTCGATCGTGTCGTCGAATCGGCAAACACAAGAAAAAAAATCACAAAAATCATGTGCAAAATGGCAATTATGTCAGAAAAAACCATCCTGTCGGTGCTGATTAGTTTTGTGATACCGATCTTCGGTGCCGCGCTTAGTAAAACGGTTCTATATCAGGCGCCCGACGAATGCCGCTGGTCGGGAACCAATGAGAATGACATCGTGCTCGTGTGTCATTTGCGGACAATCAACTCGGAGTTGGAGAACACAAATTTCAGTGTTATTCAGCCGCAGAATACGATCCGTCTGCGATTGGAATGCAACGATGCGCTGTTCTTCCAGAGTAGCCTCAGTCCGGATAGCTTTAGATCGTTGGTGGAGTTGCGTGCCCTGACGATCGAGTATTGTAAGCTGGGCAATCTTACTGAAGGTTCCTTTCGTGGATTACAAGACCTTCGGAATTTGACCATTCGCACCCACAATGCGGATTGGTCGACCATGAGTTTGGATATCTCGTCGACATCGTTCAGTGAGTTTCGTCAATTGGATCGCCTCGACTTAAGTTTGAACAACATTTGGCTCATTCCCGATGGCATGATCTGTCCGCTGAAAATGCTCACGCATCTAAATGTATCACACAATGAAATCCAAGATATTGGTAATTTCCATTTCAGCGCATCGCTGAGTACACGAAAGTCTCGAATCTGCGGAACGACTCTGACATATTTGGATCTATCAAGCAATAAGATCGCCAATTTACCATCGGCGATCTTTTCGGCTTTGGGGCGTCTCAAGCATATAAACCTGGCACGCAATAGTATGAATTTTATCGCCGATCGTGCATTTGAGGGTTTGGTTTCTCTGTCAATTGTTGATCTGTCGGAGAATCGGTTGACTTCTCTGCCTCCGGAGTTGTTCTCCGAAGCGAAGTTTGTAAAGGAGATCTATCTGAAGAACAACAGCATTAACGTCTTAGCTCCGGGATTATTCTCCGATCTGGCTGATCTGCTTGTGCTGGATATGTCAGCGAATGAGCTCAACTCTCAGTGGGTTAATGCGGCCACATTTGTTGGACTGAAACGTCTGGTACTTCTTGATTTGTCAGCGAACAAGATCAGCAAACTGGAGGCTAGTATTTTCCGCAGTCTGTCGTCCTTGCAAATTCTCAAGCTCGAAGAGAACTACATCGATAATATTCCTGAGGGGGCGTTCGCCGATCTGGTTAATCTTCGTACACTTATCTTGTCAAATAATCGTATCTCTATCATCGGACAGAATACCTTCCGTGGACTTAATGGTATATTGGTGCTCAGTTTAGACTACAATCGCATTTCCAAAGTCGATACGTTGGCCTTCAAGAACTGTTCAAGTATTCAAGATCTTCACTTGAATGGAAATAAACTGTTGACAATTCCCGATGCTCTGTCATATGTTCCGCTGCTGAAGACTCTCGACATGGGCGAGAATCTCATAACTAACATTGAAAATACTTCCATTTCGGCGATGGAGAATCTCTACGGTCTGCGGCTGACTGAAAACTCAATCGATTATATTCGTCGTGGTGTCTTCGATCGTATGACATCGCTGCAGATCCTCAATTTATCCGGCAACAAAATCAAAGGTATCGAGCCGGGAGCTCTACATCGCAACAGTCAGCTGCAGGCAATTCGCTTGGATGGAAATCATTTGAAGAACATTGCTGGCCTCTTCACCGAACTGCCCAACTTGGTGTGGTTGAACATCTCCGACAATCGGCTAGAGAAGTTCGACTACTCGCACATTCCAACCGGCTTGCAATGGCTGGACGTACGTGCCAATCGGATTACTCAGTTGGGAAACTATTTCGAAATTGAATCCGAACTGAGTCTTAGCACTTTCGATGCCAGCTCCAATTTGCTCAATGAGATTACGGCCAGTTCGATTCCGAACAGTGTCGAAGTGTTGTATCTTAATGACAACCTCATCACGAATATTCAACCCTACACATTCTTCAAGAAGCCCAATCTTACGCGCGTTGATCTCATCCGCAATAAGCTTACCACGCTGGAACCGAACGCCTTGCGGCTGTCGCCCATACCAGATGACAAGGAGATTCCTGAGTTTTTCATCGGACACAATCCATTTCAGTGTGACTGCAATTTGGATTGGCTGCAGAAGGTCAACAAGGAATCGCGCACCCAACCGCAACTCATGGACTTGGATCAGATCTACTGCAAGTTGTCATACATTCGAGGCAAGACACATGTGCCACTCATTGAGGCCAAATCGAATGAGTTCCTTTGCAAGTATGAGGCCCACTGCTTCGCTTTGTGTCACTGTTGTGATTTCTATGCATGCGATTGCAAAATGGAATGTCCCGATCGCTGCGCATGCTACCACGATCAGAGTTGGACCTCCAATGTGGTAGATTGCTCGCGGTCTGGCTATGATCATGAGCTGCCACAACACATCCCGATGGACTCGACACAACTGTATTTAGATGGAAACAACTTCAAGGAATTGTCCAGTCATGCTTTTATCGGTCGCAAGCGTTTGAAGGTACTGCACTTGAATCACTCGCGCATCGAAGTCGTCCACAATAGAACATTCTATGGGCTGTTGGAGTTGGAGGTGCTGCAATTGAATCACAACAATTTGAAACAACTGAATGGCAATGAATTTCAAGGATTAGACAACCTGCAGGAATTGTATTTGCAGCACAACAGCATCGCTACCATTGACACGCTCACCTTCACACACTTGTATCACCTGAAGATCTTGCGTCTCGATCATAATTTGGTCGTCGAATTCGCTATATGGAATTTCCTACCTCCATATCTGAATGAGCTGCGTATTTCCGGCAACCCGTGGACATGCAACTGTGAATTCATCGATAAATTCCGTGATTACATCAATCGACACGATGCCGTGCAAGATCGCCAAAAGATCAAGTGCACCGCAATGGCCGGCAGTAATGGAACGGTCGAAGCACACAACTCTTCCGCATCTGAAATCTTCTCCATCTATCTGTTGAATCCGCAGCAGACAGGTGTTCTGGGCGAGTCTGCGACTAGCGCCGAACAAAGTGTTCGTTTCTTGCCGTGTGGCACGCGCAACGGTGCCAACCCAAATGGTGGTGATATCAACTCATCTGACAACAACAGCTACGACAACATCATCCTAAATGGAAATCTCACATCGACAAAAATGATTCTTTCACAGCCACCGATTCAGGATTACGTGCCTATTCTGGTGGCGATCCTCACCGGTTTCTTATTCGTGATCATTTGCACCATGTTGGTGTTCATTTTCCGGCAGGAGATGCGTGTGTGGTGTCATTCGCGTTTCGGCATTCGGCTATTCTATAACGCAAACAAGGATGTCGACAAGAACGAACGGGAGAAACTGTTCGATGCCTTCATATCGTACAGCTCAAAGGATGAGGCATTCGTAGCCGAGGAACTTGCTCCGCTGCTCGAGAATGGCGATACACGCTACAAATTGTGTCTGCATCATCGTGATTTCCCAGTGGGCGCCTACATAGCCGACACCATAGTGCAGGCGATCGATTCGTCCCGCCGTACGATCATGGTGTTGTCGGAGAATTTCATTAAATCTGAATGGTGCCGCTTCGAGTTCAAGTCAGCACATCAATCGGTGTTGCGCGATCGTCGGCGACGTCTGATTGTCATCGTATTGGGCGAGGTGCCACAGAAGGATCTCGATCCTGATCTACGCTTGTATTTGAAAACGAACACCTACTTGCAATGGGGTGACAAGCTGTTCTGGGAGAAGTTACGTTTTGCGCTGCCCGATGTGCCAAACAATCAGCGAAGACCGCGCGGCAGTGGCGTTGGTGTTGGCCATTGTACAGGTGTTGGCGTGCATATGCCGATGGCGCCACATCATCATCACTTGCAGAATCATCACTTGCATCATTTGCATGCACAACAACAGCACAATCAACAGCACCAACAACATCAGCAACTGCAACAGCATCACTTGCAACACGCCAGCTTCCGAACGAATATTCATCACAATTTGAATGGCAGCCGACAGAATCACAACCGGAATAACAATTCCAATCAACAGGCGATGATGATGATGGGCGCTGGTCAAGGGCAGCAGTGTCAACAGTCGTCGCAATTGCCGCAACCAGCGTCTGGGCATAGTATTCAACACCAGAGTCTACCATTACCACCGAGTCCGTGTCCAAGAAATACGACAACGTCATCGTCGATGGCACAAGGGGGAGCAGGAGTAAGCGGTGAAGTTGGAACGCCGGGATCAGCATCACCGAGAACAGTGGCTGTGCATATATAAAAGAAGAAGCAGATGTGATTATGTTACGATCAAAAATATTGGAACGTGTGTCGATCGGTAGCGGGAAAAAGGTCTGTTGGTTGAAAAAATACTGAAATTGTGCCGATTTCGCGAGTGAGATTGAATTTTTTCTGAAAATCTTTGAAAAAGATACATTTACTAACAAAAGATATATATTTTTCAACAACTATAAGATACATTCTGTGCAAAAATAATACCAAGAAAAAATGATATGGCTCGAAGCTGGCAGATGACAAAAAAAGAAAAAGAAAAAAACGACTGTGAGATACTTTTGAATCTGAAATATTCATAAAAATATAATAGATACTCGTGTAAAGTTTTCTTAAAGCAAAAAAAAGGTATATTAGAAGATTTCTTAAAATAAAACCAGTGACACACACACACATTAGTGATTGCATCTGTCAGATACTTTTGTATCTATAAGAAAAAAAATGTATTTTACAATCGAAATTTCCGTCGCGTTCGTCAGATACAAATCAAATACTTTAAAAAAAATCTATAAGATACTTTTTCCTCTAAGAATTAATTTAAAAATTTAAAAATTGATCTTCAGTGCAGTGAATTCATGTAACATATTTACCAATTCCATTTTCCAAAAAAAATGTAACAACAACAACAATAGCAACATTTCCGCATAATTCGTTCAAAATTTCTTATTCGAAACAAAAGTGACATTGAACATTATTTCGTGCCTGCGCGACATTCTAACGGATCGCGGGCTAACTTAACAATCGTGGTCGTCTGTCGGTCGGGTCGGTCGCATCATCATTATCATAATCATCATCAATGTACACAGCAGCGCAGCGTCGAAGTAACAACCAACAGCAATCACATCACGTTTGATTTAATTTATTTCTTAAACAGCCCGCTCGATGGTTTGTTACAAAAAGATTTTTTCATTCATTCTTTGTCGTGCGCTTGTTATGTGTTTATGTGTGTGTGTGTGTGTGTGTGTGTAACAAAGCGCAACAACTACCTACCTAAGTATCTCGTACAACAACACAAAAACCATAACAATAAAGAACGGCCCAGCAACAAAAAACAACCAGCCAGCACAACGAACGATCAAGGGATTCAATTCAGCAATATGCAAATGAGATTCGAGGTTGGCTGACTGAATGACTGACTGAATGGGCTGACAGCCAGACAGATAGATACTAAAGCGTTGCACAGTATCTCTCTGGAATCAGCCATGCAACAACTACGAACTACTGCACTATTGTGTTTCCTGCCGTCGACAGTGATTTCTTTTCTTTTTTTTCTTGGCTTCATCTTCTTCTAAAGTTGATGTTGCATGCAACACAGAAGAAGGAATAAAAACGAGCAGCAGTCGTCCGCCTTTTTGGCGAGTCCGAAAGACAGACAACAATCAACCGTCCAGCGATATTCAAGAAAATAAAAAAGCAGACGAAGAAGAAAACAAGAACAGCAAAAAATAGTTTTGTTGTTGCCGCATATCATGCCAGAAGCAACAGAGGGGAAGACACACACACAAAAAGAACAACACATCATCAGTTATCGCAACAGGCGCAACACTAACAACATTCAATGTAAGACTGGATAAAATGCAACAACACCACCAACAACAACAACAACAAAAACAGCTGCAATAGCAGCAGCAAAAAAATCTCATCACGAAGCCCGGCCCAGCAACACGATTTTCATCAGCAACAAGAAACTCGCTATTGGTAATCGAAATGTAAGTCTGAAGAACAACAATAAGAAAAAACAACAAGAAGACAAGAAACACATTCCAAAATGTATACACATACATACATCTAGTACATATACTATATATAAATATACCTTCTTATTATGTAATTCTCTATTGAAACAAATAAATTGTCAAGATTCGAATTAAAAAACAAATGAAAAAAAAAACAAAAAAAATTCAACCAACCAACAACCAATGTGATATGTAAAAAAGAATAACAATAACTTTATTCATTATAATTATAGGTATTTTTAACGAATACATAAACAAACGATAAATCACTCTCAACATGAAAATGAAACTACGTCCTGCTTATTAATTATATATAGTTAATAGTTTAGTGAAACATTTCATATTACACATAATATTATGTTAAGACCTCATCACCATTTTTTGTAAATAGGCATACGATTTCTCATGTAAATAGTATTGGTAATGAATGTATATTTAATTTATAATAAATTAATTAATAAAATCGTACTTAAAAAGTAGCACAAACAAAACAAGGATTCAATTTCTCTTAAATAGCCATATAGCATATATACTAACGCATCACATCAATTGTTGGTCCTTCCTTTGAAGTACGAAAAGTAGAAAAAACCTTTCGGAAAGCAGACGAAAAATCACAAAAATATATATAACTGTAATATCAGAAAAAAATAAAAATAAATACTAAAAAATTGACTGATAATTATGTAAGAATTGCAGCTATTTCTCTCTCTCTCTCTCTCTCAATCTATCTCTCCTTAGTCTGAAGTGAAACTAATTGTTCAGTGTAATTAAGTAGTAATTTGTTTCTGTACATAAATTAGATGCTTGTTTTCGTTATAGACTTTAAGTTAATAATTAACAATTATCTATTTTATTATTATTATTATTTAATTGTAAAAGTATTTTTGTTTTAAGGCCAACAACCAACATAAAAAGTCGTTGAATTTGTTGATAATGTAAAAGAGGGTAAAATATGTGAATCAGAAAAGAAGTAAAAAAAAAACAAGAAAACAAAAAAGTAATAAACAAATTATTTTTAAAAAAATGACAAAAGTTTTATGTTTTTCTCAATTGGCGCTTATATTGTTGCTAGGCACACATTGTTTACGTTACTATTTATCTCTTAGCGATCTCAAAAAGCTATAGAATCAACACTTAAATTCCCCCACCCGGAACAACCACGAATGGCCTAAAATCTCTGCTCTTATATTGTTGCTAGGCACAGCGTTGACGTTACTGTTTATCCCAAACGTTACTCAAGGACCACAAAAAGCTATAGAATCAACACTTAAATTCCCCCACCCGGAACAACCACGAATGGCCTAAAATCTCTGCTCTTATATTGTTGCTAGGCACAGCGTTGACGTTACTGTTTATCCCAAACGTTACTCAAGGACCACAAAAAGCTATAGAATCAACACTTAAATTCCCCCACCCGGAACAACCACGAATGGCCTAAAATCTCTGCTCTTATATTGTTGCTAGGCACAGCGTTGACGTTACTATTTATCCCAAACGTTACTCAGCGACCCCAAAAAGCTATAGAATCAACACTTAAATTCCCCCACCCGTAACAACCACGATTGGCCTAAAATCTCTGCTCTTATATTGTTGCTAGGCACAGCGTTGACGTTAAACTATTAAGCTAAGAAATAGTGAGTCTTTATTTTTTATGAATTACTAGCTTCGCACGGGTAGCACTAATTATCTATAGCCAGATGATTTCTGGTGGATGGAGGGGGCCGTCATATTGCTAGTCCCAAGAAAAAATAAACACGTGTATTTAAGGCAAATGGGAAATTATATTTCTTTTATTAAATCGTCTTAAGGCCAGCGGATAGACTATGTTTTTTGTTTTTTTTTATTTGGAGTAAAAACAAACGTATAAATGCTTCAGTGTACCAACTCGGGAGCAAGTCACATACAACTGAACGTGTGGAAAACATGAATTTTCCAAATTTAAGCCCGTACCTCGCCCGTAAAAAATTTTTATTACGGTACCGGATACACTGATATACGACGACGACCACGCTGACACGCTGTGAGGTTTCTAGTCAGCAAAAGAATGAAACCCACCATTATCGGCTTTAAAGCAGTAAATGAACGGCTATGCACCCTTCGCGTGCAGGGCAGATTTAAAAACATAAGCCTCATAAACGTTCACGCACCTACAGAGGATTCATATATGTATTCATATTCATATGTGCATTTATTCATTTCCATAAATTAGTAGCATACAATAATTTAATTCAATATTTAAGAATCAATTTATAGGCAAAGAATAATAGTAGTCATTCTATAACAGTTTTTTTTTTAGAGTTGAATGATACATCAATATAATAACTAATAAGTATTTCTTATGTGAAGTTATCATTATTGCATCAAGAAGAAGAAAGAAAAAATTTCCCCTAAAAGGTAATACATAAGCTTAAATGTAAAAAACGTGAATTAGCTTGAGCTTTTATATACGAGAAAATTACAATCTCATAAGACATTCTATCTTGGCATAATCAATTGTGTATAGCCAGTTTTTTCTTTTCTTTTCTAGTACAGGGATATTAAAATTACATCTGAGATTCAATGGTAATTCGTTAAAATGCTTCGGCCATGGTTCAGTATAAAAATGAGAGAAATTGGAATTGCGTGCGATTGGAACGCGTCAACTAGAGCCAGATTATTTATGCGTAAACTATAAAGGTAGGTAAATTACCACCTTGTTTGAAGAACTCTCTTAGGACTTAAAAAACGTAGAGGTGTCTTAAAGGAAGAATTCTTAAATTAGTAAACAATGGCCAACTAGCAGCGTACTATTTATGCCCTATCAGTAAGGGTCTTAAAGTATTAAAATATAATCCACCCCAACTAGCAATTCTGTATTGAAATTAGGAATGTGCGAGGCCATAGTAAAATATAGTTAATATGGTCTTAGCAAGTACTAGTACAGTTTTCGTGTGACTATCATTAAATTGTATTTTAAAGTCGCTGTATGAACCTTTCAATCCAGGTTGTGAACGATTTGCTTAATGGCGAAAGCTAGGCAAGCAGGGTTCTTCCCACTCAAAGTATGATGAGCCAAAGCGCCCACTTATAAAGGGTGATCAGATTGGAGGTACTTTTTCCAATAGGATTTTTTTGACATGTAACGCATGACTACTGTTAAACTAAATACATAATTTTATTCAGTAATCATTGACATTTCATCATGAAAAGACTAACGTCTCAAGAACGTTTACAAATCGTACAATTGTATTACGAAAATCGACACTCTGTGGAAAGTGTTCATCGTGCGATCAGGCCAACTAATGGTGTACATAATCGTCTTTCCGAACGTACTATTCGGCATACCATCAGCAAACTTGAGAATAATTTTACATTATTGGATGATACTCGATCGATTATGAAGTGAAAGAAATGGAGATAATATTGCGGCAGTAAGTGATAGTTTTGCCGAAAACCCGGAAGAATCGATTCGGCGCCGTTCTCAACAGCTTGGCCTATTTTATGGCACTATTTGGGCGATTTTACGGAGTGATCTTGGTTTGAGAGCATATAAAATAGTCCAAGAATTGAAGCCGGCCGACCTTCCAAAGCGTCATACTTTCAGTCGTTGGGCTCTTGAAAAACTCGCCGAAGATCCGTATTTTGGGACCCGAATTTTGCTCAGCGATGAAGCCCATTTTTGGCTTAATGGCTACGTCAATAAGCAAAATTGCCATATTTGGGCTGAAGAGAAATTCAAAGAGTTTGAAGAGCTGCCATTACCTCAATTGAAAACTACCGTTTGGTGCGGCATACGGGCTGGAGGATTCATCAGCCCATATTTCTTCAAAGACGAGGCTGGCGCCAATGAAACAGTTATTGGCGAACGCTATCGTGTCATGGTAAATGACTTTTTGATGCCGGAAATTTAAGCTCGTGATCTCCACGACATTTGGTTTCAACAAGACGGCGCTACATCCCATACAGCCCGTAACAGAATGGATTTACTGCGGTGATCAATTGATCTCTCGTTTCGGACCGGTGGATTGGCCACCAAGATCGTGTGATATCACACCTTTGGACTTTTTTTTGTGGGGGTATGTAAAGTCTAAATGTTTTGTGGATAAACAAGCTACGATTGAGGCATTGGAAACCAACATTACTCAAGTTATTCGCGAGATACCGACCGAAGTCCTCGAGCGGGTCATTCAAAATTGGTGTTTACGGATGGCCGAATTACGGCGCAGTTGCGGCCAACATTTGAAAGGGATTATCTTCAAAAAATTAATATCATGAATGGTTCTAAACAGAAATAATAAAGTTTGCCCAATCAATTTGAAGTTTTGTTGTTTTATTTCAATTTCAAATCCGATACCTCTAAATTGATCACCCATTACATATGTCGACACTTATATCGGGAAAAAATATATACGTGTTCGGTCGCGAGTTCATACAAAAATCCAATGGAAAAAAGAAAATTCAGTTTTCTCCGGGCAACGTTTCCAATTTTTCTTTCCGTATAAATCTTATCCGGACTATGACATAGATTTTAAAATAAATATTCGATTGCTGCTCATAAAGGTTTAAAAGTCAGTAGGCTTCATCGAAACTGCATTAAGTAAGAAATTATCACAAGAAGTAATGAGGAAGAACAAATTTACATTCCTAGAATATTGATTTGGAACCGAGCGAGAGTACTTTGCCATTCAGAATGAAGCGTCGCAAATTTCCATTGATGTTGGCTTTTGGAAATGACAATCAACAAAAGTGAATGCCAGTCTTTTGACTATGTGGGTGGTGTATATCTTCCTGAGCCAGTTTTCTCTCATAGACTGTTATATCTCGCTTTAACTCAAGGAAGATATCATGAACATTTAAGTGTTAGTTGAAAAAACCGACTATCAATGAGATTTACTTAAGTACTCGAGAATATTTACAAGATACAGTGTTATTAAATAAATCCTGAACGAAATAAATAAATATGCGTTTTTTGTTTAATTCCTTTTATCCTAAATAAATGTTTTTTTCTTTAACATTTTTCAAGAGCAGTACTCAAGAGTTAATTCCGATGGGTTCCCACTAGTAAACGTAATATGAGTAGTTGCAAAGCACAGACACTGCGTTCTGTTACTGCAAAGTGATTTGGTTACTGAATTTAAAAAAATCCAAAAAAAACCTCCGAACTCTTTTCAACATAAAAGGTCTTGTTGGAGTGTCTTTTATTACAGTGTGTGTCATTGCTGAAGATTTGCTCTCTGCTCTGCCTTGCCTGCCCTGTCCTTATTATTTATACTTCCCTTACCAAAATGTAATTTAATTCACTTTAGCCCATAAAAAAGTAACTAAATACATCTAGGCAGGTGAAAACGTAAAGAATTCAAATAGTAATTTAAAGTCAGAGATACAGAGAGATCGAGAATATTACAGAAAAAACGCCACCGATATAAATTCTCAAATTTTATGGGTTTCTGTGTTGTCGTCGAGTTCTTGGGTTTTTATTTGTGTCGTCCTTTTCTGTCTGTGCACCTCCTCATCTATGCAAAAGAATCGGCCATTTAAATTAAAATAAAATTAAATCCAATATTCCTTTTTTTTATTGCGCCCATTAAAATGTTTTTCTTTTTTGTCCGATTTCAACTGCGTTTTCAATTCCTTGTTAGGCTTATAAATTTAAAACAAAGCCTTAAATAATGTCATGCTGTGATCGTTTAGTCGTTTAGTGACTCAGTCCAATGTAATTCGTGGTACAGTGATCGTATTAATTAATCCCTTTAATTAACAAGGAGCACATTAACCGATCGTCGCTTCTAATTGGAATTTTCCCCTTTCATAAGGAATCCTTTGTCCACTGCGTGATTGTGATATCCGGCAATACTTCTGGATCACTTCGTCCAACAAAAACGCTGCTATGATTGATGGTTGGTTGCGTACAATGACACTTTACTGACCGAGTAGTCATCAAAAGTTTCATGTCCAATGTGTTATATGAAAACACGCAATTCAGCAATGAAGTTAATTGTGTGATTATATCAGTTCTTAATTTACGATCACTGGAAATTAATGGTAAGGAATAATTGCTGTTTTCTTCATTAGATGTAAAGTGGTTGGTGTTGGTTTTCCACAAGTCCAACTTCTATATCCCACTACAACTCGCAAAAATTCTAGAAAGCTTGGATGTCACAAAATTCGCTTAATCTAATTAGACGAACAAATTTTGTAAGCTATAAAATGCGAGCGGAATTTACAAAACTCAAGACTTAAACAAGCCTACGAAAAACTTTGTAAGAAAATCAAGAAACAGGTTGCAAAAGCTCGGAATCTGCATTTCACCAACCAACTACATCGTTATATGGGAAATATCAAGGAAGAGTGGAAAGAAGTGAACACTATTTTAGTTGAAGGAAATAAGTCTACTGTAATCCAAAGCTTAGATATTGATAACAGAGTTATTTTCGACGATTGCAGCATAGCTAATCGGTTCAATGCCAATGATCCCTAAGCATGATGGCTGCAATTGCAATTTTTCTGCACATCTGCTTGAAGAAGGATATCAGGAGAATAGTTTCAGCTTCGATGAGATTTAAAAGCAGATATCGAGCTTACAAAGTAAAAACTCCTGCTCCAGTGCCTGTATTTCTAATAACCTCTTAAAAAGTGGCAAGCCGTAGATATCTTGTGCTATATTTTCAACTTAAGCATTGCTAAGGGAATTTTTCCAAAGTCTATGAAATGTGCAGAAGTTATTCCCTTACACAAAAATGATAATAGGAAAGTTGTCTCAAACTA
The DNA here is from genome assembly GCA_947095585.1 of Nephrocerus scutellatus. Lineage (NCBI taxonomy): Eukaryota > Metazoa > Arthropoda > Insecta > Diptera > Pipunculidae > Nephrocerus > Nephrocerus scutellatus. The sequence goes on along the minus strand of OX352765.1, from coordinate 78,810,357 downwards.
TAGACCTATACATAGGGTGCCGTAAATGTTTTTAGAAAATGTTAATACTAGTGTTTTCCTATGCAAATCTCTATGTCAGTCAAAAAGTTAAACATTTTTGGAGATTAGGTTTCTCAAAAGTAATCTGTCAATTCGCATCGCAACATTGTTTTTTATTTACTTGAAAAATTGAAGTCAGGTAAGAAAATGGAATTATCGCGTGAAAATTTTCGTGTGATGATTTCTTACGATTTTCGAAAGGGGCTAACTCAACAACAGTGCTTCGAATCACTTCATTCGACCTTTGGCGACAAAGCACCGTCCTTGGCTAGTGTTTTTAAAAGGTTCGCGTCGATTGGTGCCGCCAAATGCTTGAAAAATTCACTGAAGGTACATACTGCCAAAAACGTATACAAGATCGTGACAGGTGACGAGTCATGGATATTTGCGTATGAGCCGGAAAGAAAAGGGCTATCGTCTGTTTGGGTCTTCCAATTCGAAGAAAATCCAACAAAAGTTGTGCGAGCTCGGAGCGTTGGGAAGCAAATGGACGTATTTCTTGACGAAAACCGGTTATATGGCTAGTGTGGCTCTTTTAAATCAAAAGACAGTAAATTCAGCTTGGTATACGACCATTTGTTTGCCCGAGGTTTTCAACACATTGAGAGAAAACAACCAAAAACGGCGAATCATTTTGCATCACGATAATGCGAGCTCACACACATCACATCACTCAAGCGAGTATTTGAGCACTCAAACGATCGAATTGATGGGTCATCCGGCTTACAGCCTCGACTTGGCACCCAATGACTTCTTCCTGTTTCCAACAATCAAAGATAAGATGCGTGTACATCGCCTGAAGAAGCGGTAGAAGCGTTCAAAAACCATGTTTTGGAGCTATCATCTTCGGACTGGAAAAAGTGTTTCGATAAATGGTTTGAGCGTATGCAGAAGTATGCAGATCTTAAAGGCGAATATTTTAAAAAGCAAGAAAGCAATTTTTGATGAAAAAATTAAATTTTTTATTACTTTTGCTATAAACTTTCAAGGCACTCCTCGTATCTCTGCTTCCTACTTTCAGTAAACTTTTCGAAAAAATGGATAAATCACGGATCGTTGCGTTCTTGGAGGGAAATCAATTTTTTGCGGGAGAACAGTTTGGATTTCGATCTGGTACATCAACTGAAGATGCTATCCGTCTGTCTGTTGTCATATATATAAAGAACTTAATAAATAAGTCAGTCGACAGCCGCACTATTTATAGATATGACTAAAGCATTTGACATAGTTGATCATGACTTTCTTTTAGAGAAGTTATACAATGCCGGTTTCAGGGATCAAATGTATGTCTGGTTGGTGTCTTATTTTACTGATAGGGAACAAAAAATTAATACAAATGGCATGGAATGGAATAGTTCTCTGGTGTACCACAAGGCTCTGTGTTGGGTCCTTTATTATTCTTAATTTACATTAATTCATTATTTTACCAAAAGTTAAAAACTCCCAATTCTCTTCTTCTCTAAATATTTAACTCTCTCTGCACAGGCTATAATCTACAAAGCGTTCATTCGCCTCAAGGGTTCGTACAATTGTCATATCTGGTCAGGTGCACCTAAACATTGAATCTGCTTAATACAGAATTGAGCGGTTTATTTTATTTTTTATGTCAACAGATACGCTTGAACACCGCTGAAATGTTTCTTGCTTTTCACTGATTTACCACCTTTTCCACCAATAACAATAATAATATTCGGCGCGACAGACAAAGACCTAGCTTCTCGACACCATTTGTGTTGTGCATGTATATTTTTGCACACAAATGGAAGGAACCTACAATTTAATGCCGTATCCGAACTGCGGATTGAGAAGCTTTCCGTGACAAGTTATTACTCTCGAACGGTTGTCAGACATTCGCGAGAGGTGGGACACCGTGAAAAATACTTTTGGTGTTACAGGAATTCGAACCACGAACCTCCTGCTCAAAAGCCATGCACCTATCCATTGAGCCACGACGCCCACACTTCTTCCACCAGCGGTGCTTAAAAACGACCGGTTACTTACCGTCTCTCCACAAATTCAACCGCAATACTGGTGGGTCTCGGTCTGAATGCTCATCAGTTTACTCTTAAGCTCATCATTTGACGTACTGTTAAGTTACGAGATTCTTTCTTTAGCCGTACAACAAGTATATGGAATGTTTTGCCAAGCTGTGTATTTTTGCAACAATATCATCTTTTCAACTCCACAACCTTAGTGTCAACGCTTCGAATATAGATACCATAGCATTATAAGACTGCAACCCCGTTTCCGCGCGTGCAAATTATAAAAAAAATTGAACAAGTTCTTCCGTGAGCGCCATAGGTCTAGTAGTTATTGCGTTGGATTTCTGAGCAGGAGGTTCGAAGCTCAAATCCCGGGAAAAAACCAATTATCTTTTTCCTGGTCCCACAACTCGCGAATGTCTGACAAACGTCGAGGAGTAGTACCACGTCACGTAAAGATTTTCAATTCGCCTTTCGAACAAAGTTTTAAAAATGTAGTTCCATTTCATTTGTGTACAAAAATATAACACCAGGAATGATCCCAATAAGTTAGCCTTGGACCCCCCTTGGACAATTCACAATCCTAATTCCTTGTAATCTACCATTATAGTCTCCTTTTCCAACATCAGTTGAAGAAAAGGCATCTCAGTATTTTCTCATCTGGTCGGATCACATAGAAGATGTTCATGAGATTCACAGATTTTCTTTGTTGGTGTTAAAAACCGGATACTGTTTAGAATATACTTAAGTGTCCTTAAGTCCACTAAGTTTTTACTTACGACTGTAAAACGTTCCCTGAATTAATAGAGCTGTGTTTTTGTTTTATCAAACAATCTACTACTATTTCTTGTCCCAAATAACTGTTATTGCAAAATGTACTTTTATTCACTCCTTATTCAAAGCTTCAGTTTTCAACAGAATAATCAAAATTGAAGTAAAAACTCAAGACTGGTGCGTAATTGGTAAAAATCAACTTTTATTCTGCGCTCCATTCGTTTTATTGAAACATTTTAACCTTTCGCTCATTTTATGGCATCTCCGATTCGTGTGAAGATTTGGGTTAGGTAATGAGAAGAGGATGAATTATGGACTTTAGTTGGTTTGCAATAGTATGACTATATATGAGCATTTGAATTAACTGCACTACTAGGTTCCATATTAGGAACCTTGTTTTTCTTGTGGTAAATAATCAACTTGTTTGTCCAATGCGAAATTGTGCGAAATCTATGGTAGGTTTTGATTTTCCACGATTTCACTTAACATTGTAAGTTATTTATTAGAGTTTGAGAAGTGTTTGGCATTAATAAATAATTTTTTAAGATTAAATTTTACCAAAATCCAAAACAAAGTCCAACTTTATTAGGTAACCGATCAGAATGATATTTTTTTATTATTTGTACAAGGTTCAGAACAAATAGTTGAAATGCCTCTGCGCCAAATTTGTCAATGTCTAATATATACATTGGATTGTTCCTCTCGCCGTTGCGTCGGAGTCTCGGATCACTTTCTCCAACGCAAGGTTGAAAAGGACGCAAGCCAGTGCATCCATTTGTCGGAGCCCGCTATAGATGTTGAATGGGCTTGACGGTCACCCGAATATTTCTGCTTATAACTTTGCTCATGGTCAACCTACACCTAGTTACCCTCGTACAATGGAATGATTGTCTGAGTACTATGGTGTGGTTTTATGACACCTACCCACTTTAGTTATATATAGTATACATGTACATGGGATCTGGTTGGCTGTTGGTCAAAACGTCTGATTAAAGATCAAATGATAACTAAAAAAAAAATTAAAATTTTTCATGTAAATTCTCTAATAGGAGATGGGTACCTATGTGTTAAAATTTGAAGAAAATCAAATCCGGAATTTCAAATTGATTGATTTTTAAAAAATTTACATGGACACCACACTCCAACAAAATTTACAAAAATTTATGTCCATCAGTGATACACATTTGATAAAAATTTGAAGAAAAGCTAGCTAATTTTTAAAAAATTTATATGAGCCTCAGGGCCCCCGTTCACTCAAAAACTTTACAACAAATTTTGTCCATCGGAGATACAGAGCTGTATAAAATTTGAAGAAAATCGGGTTAATTTTTTTGAAAAATTTTTATGGGGCCCACGACCAAATTTTTTGCAAAAAGTGTTGTCCATCGGAGATACATACGTATATAAAATTTAAAAAAAAATCGGGTTAATTTTTTTTAAAAAAAATTTGGGGCCCAATGACCCTGGGGCCCGGGGTCTCCAAAAATTACAAAAAGTGTTTTTCATCGGAGATACATACGTATATAAAATTTGAAGAAAATCGGGTTAATTTTTTTTTTTAATTTTGGGGCCCCACGAACCCGAGGCCCAGGGTCTCCAAAATTTTTACAAAAAGTGTTGCCTATCGGAGATACACACGTATATAAAATTTAAAAAAAATCGGGTTAATTTTTTTTTAAAAAAAATTTATATGGGGCCCCACGAACCCGCGGCCCGGGGTCTCCAAAATTTTTACAAAAAGTGTTTTCTATCGAAGATACATGCGTATATAAAATTTGAAGAAATTCGGGTTATTTTTTTAAAAAAATTGTATGGGGTCCCACGAACCCGGTGGCCGGGGTCTCCAAAATTTTTATAAAAATTGTTGTCTATCAGAGATACACATGTGTTTGAAATTTAAAAAAAATCGAGTAAAATTTTGTAAAATATTTGTATGGGAGCCCCCCGACCCTGGCGCCCGAGGGGCCTCAAATTTGAATAGAATGTGTTGTCTCCGGAAATACGCATCTGTGCAAAATTTCAATAAAATCGGACCTTGGGAAGTGGGTTAAAAATTGATCGCAAGATTCCACGACGACCGACGACCGACGACCGACAACCGACAACCGACGACCGACGACCGACATCTGTGCCACGGGCAGTGAAGTTAATATAGAGAATTTAAAAATTCACACACTTTTACTTGGATTATTACTTTGGGCATAGTCATGACGTTGAAGTTTATTTAGGAAACGGAATTAGCGCAGAGTTTTTTTTTTCAAGTACTATTCTGGCTGTAAAGCAAAATTGTTTGTTTAAATTTGATAATACTAGAAATAACCTTTGAGTTTGGGTTTTTATGCAACTAAGTTTTTTACTCAAATAATTTTTTTTGTACAAGAAGTCATCAAAAATTTCAAGCCATTCCCACAAATTACCTCTGTATGTATATGGGTTTTTTTTGAATTTTAATTCGCCTGCAATAGCGGTATATACATTAGCTGTTTAGATATTTTTTACATAGCTAGTATCTAAATATATAACAATGCTTGCTGTATGTAACAGTTTATAAGAAATTGCAACAGAATGTCTACAATAGGTGTAACCCAAACATCCAAAATACAAAAGAGCATTTATTATCTTCAAAGATCATGCGGAGCAGGATGCCTACAGAGACCAACAAAAAAAAAGAAGAACAACAATAGCAGAAAGTCAACTCTAACGGAACGGAATGTCATAAATTATAAATACAAATGACATAAAACGAATGACTCTGCTGGGTAAATGTCACAAAAACCTGGAGAGCGTAGTCGCCTAAATCACCATGCATACGGGCAGAAGGCTATCAACTTTCTACCTGTAGGAAAGGCGAACCAAAGATGCGGACAGGTGACGGCGGAAGCGTCAATTAAGGTTACTTCTTTAAGATATTTGAAAGTATATACATATATATATAGATATATGTACCTGTAAATTACAGTCAGAATGACAGCATGGTGAAATGTCGCCAGGATAATGTTTGGACATGAAATACCTGTAGAATAGTTCTTGTTCACTCTACTAAATCAAGATTTGAAAAGGAATGCGCAAATAAGGAGGCAGGTACATTTTCTGTTTTGATGCAGTTTTCGGAGCCTCTTTTAAAACGAGGATAAAAAAAACAATGGGTTTAGGGTGATTTGTTCAAGATATAGCAATAGCGGGACTCATATGAAATTTATATCCCACAGAAATGTAACCACATGCAGGCGGTTGGAAAAAAATGATCTCTGAAGGAATTCTATTAACTTGCTAGAACAGGGTCTATTCCACGATGCTTCTAAAAGTCACTAAGTCTACCTTACCTTTTACAATTTCACTTCAGGTAACATCAGTTGTAATTAATAAAGCGTAAATTTTAAATAAGAAAGTAATACTTGAAAGGTCCCACACAGTTCCGTGTTTACTAATAAGCAGTTAAGGCAATTGACTCAGGCGCACTTTGTACGAAGGGCCGCATATTTTATATTATTCCGATTCACAAAAAAATCTAAAATTACTCCAACTTAAAAAAAAAGGTTGCAAATATGTATGTAGAACACAAATTAAATATTTCTTCGTTTGTCCGTCGCTTCAACTCATCGTTACTTGCAATTTAATTATTGAAAATTACATGATTTCGTTCGTTCCGTTGCGACGACTTTCTGTGCACTTATCATTATCAGCGACGAAACCAATTTCTGGCTCAACGGCGGCTTTGTTAGTAAGCGAAATCGCCGCAAGTCTGTTGACTTGCCATTAACGAAACGCTATTACAGCCACAAATATTGACAGTGAGGTGCAGGGGCCATTGACCAATACTTCTTCTTCAATGATGCTAGCAACGCAGTTACAGTCAATGGATATTGCTATCGGAACATGTTGACTGACTATTTTTTTGATACATTTTGTGAGGTGACTTGGAGTACTTACGGTTTCAACAGCCCTACAAGCTACACATCTGGCAAAACAGCCAGAGACTTTAGACAACCTCAAGACCAACATAAAACGGGAAACTGCCGCCGTATCGCTGGATTTATGTGAAAGTCATTAAGCCATATATATAGGGTTTTTCAATAAGAGCACTTCAACCGTTTTTTTGAATAAAACACAAACTGTTCGACTTTTGAACTAATTTTTTTTTATTAACGGATTTGAACATATACATATGATACATTTAAGTATGAAACTCGATTTCTTTTGCATGACCACCGCGTGCACGTTTTACGAAGTGAGCCTCATCGCTGAAGATGATTTTTCGGTGAAAATCTGCATCATTTTCGATTTGCTCTTGAGCCCAATTCACGAATCGGCGTCGCTTCAAATGGTCAAACGGCTTTAGTTGTTGTCTTTCTTTAGATCTTTACTATACGGTCGATTGTCGAACGGGCTGGCTTGTTAAATGGCCGTAATGCTCTTAAAGTAGCGGCAACAGAACGATTATTTTGATAAAAAATTTGCACGATTTGCAATCGCTGTTCACATGTGTAGCATTCCATGATGAAATGTATACTAATGAAGTTTCCAAATGACAAAAGAACAATAAAAAGTATGGCGTCGTTCGCCGTCCCTATCGGAGAAAAGTTGAAGCGCACCTGTTGAAACACCCGATATATACTTTAGGCCAAAATATAACAAAATGGAACGCTCTTGATGTAAACATCAGGTCTTCAGAAACTAACTATAAACAATTTGATGTTTCTGATAAACAAGACAATTGATCGCTCCAATACAAGGTCAACATAAAAAACACTTTGCAATTTTTAACGGATTCGTGAATAAAGCCGGCCCAGATAACTTCGTAACTATGGAAGGATATTTCCGGATACTCGTGACTAACAAACGAAAATTAAAATTTGGTAGGTACAAGAGGCAGGATCCGGCTTTTGCGGGCGTGAGTTTTACTGAATACCCGAAAATTTTTAACATTCTCTTTTTGACCATGACATTCTTATGGAAAATAAGATTGTAAAGAGGTTTGTTAAACGTACGCACGTTGACACCAGCCAGAACACCAAGTTCGCATACCTGTTTGGAAAGCAATTTAGGGTAGAATTTATGGGTTTTGGCGGGCCAGTCCAATCCTGCTAGACTGAGATGGCTAGAGTTAGGTATGCCCAACTGCGTGATAAAGCTTCTTTGCTTTGATTTGAATTCCTGGCATGATTTGAATTCATGGCTTGATTTGAATTCGTGGCTTGATTTGAATTCCTAAAATTAATTTAAAAATATTTACTAACTTTTTGCAATTATATTTCTTTTGGTAGAGTTTGGTAGAGGGTGAAATTGAGAGCGTTACGAAAGTGCCACATCATGATGATTTAATTTATTCACTGTCCGCTACTCAGTGATGATCAACCAAATATCCAGTACACAAACCACTAAACGCTTTTCCACATCTTTGTTGTACTTTGGGGTCTTTTGACGGTGGTTTGGGTGGAGGGGGGCTGTCTTTTGGAAGGTATTTGGCCCCCCCCCCTTTCGAGGATATTTTGGTGGTACTTTAAGGGTCCTTAGATGGTCTTTTAGGGATCTTTTGAAAGATTTTTGGGTGTCTTTTTGGGGTATTTTAAGAGTCTTTTGGTGGTCTTTTTGGGGTATTTGGGGGTATTTTGGCAGTGTTTTGGGAGTATTTAGGGGGATCTTTTGGGGACTATCTGGAGTGTTTTGGGGGTTTTAGAAGGTATTTCTGAGGGTATTTTGAGTAGTCTTTTGGAAAGTCTCTTGTTTCCCATTCTTTTGGTGGTATTTGGGGTTCTTTTGGAAATACTTTGGCTGTCTTTTGGGTGGTCTTTTGGGGTTCTATTGGAAATGTTTTAGCGGTCTTTTGGGTGGTCTTTTGGGAGTATTTTAAGGGTCTTTTGAGGTATTTTTAGAGTGCTTTTTGAGTGCTTTTTGGAAGTATTTTGGAGGTATTTGAAAATCTTTTGAGGATCTTTTTTCTTATATTGAAAAAAACCCTAATACATACTTCTATATTTGATATTATAGAACTTTCTTAACTATCCAGAATAAATGAGTTGAGTTGCAAGAAGCGAATGGGAGGTCATTAATGAAAATTAAAAAGAGTTTCGGAGACAAAACTGAGCCTTGGGGAACATCGGCTTTTATGCGGTGAACACTGGATTTGAGACCTTCCAATACCACCTGAATTGAACGGTCAGAAAGGTAGTTACTATTCCAAGCATGGAGGGTCTTATTTATTCCGTAGATATTCGCATTCTTAACTATCCAGTTTTGTCATTTTGTTGAGCAGTAAACTCAACCATTCTGCTGTGTTATATATCGAGTCGTGCGACAAAATTCCATCGATCGAATTTTATTATCTCCCTTTACATGTCTTATCATTGTATTCACATGGATTTCATTTTCGTTCATATTAACCTTTAGTCTTTTAATCACGCCAAAGCACTTTAATCTCTACGCAAGTCCACGCAACCACTTTTTTTCTATTTCGTTTATTATACCAACATGCGATCATGTACAAAAGCTTTATATTTTATGGTCCAGCGCTCACACTTTCCTATAAGTTAGATTTGGTGCTGATCGACATCATTACGAAAGTAAAAGCCATAACTGTAAAATGCATTTCTTTCACTTAAACGATTAGGCAAAATAAAAATAAAAAGAAAAAATAAATACACCGTTAAAGCAACAAACCATAATTAGCTCCTCAAAATGTATTATTTTGTAAACAAATGCGAGTACTGATGGCGGCACAAGTAAAACGAAAATCCCAATCCACTTCGGAATGCATAACTTTCCCACCAGGCAGGAGCACCATCCAACAACTCGTGTCAAATAAATATCTCGATAAACGAACGAAAATAGCGCCAGACCGTGGAGTTTGGGAATTTTTCTACATTTCATTTTTCATTTCATTTTGTGTGTGTGTGTGTTATAAAAATGATTTTCGCTCAAAGTGCTCAACGGTGTTTTTTGTCAGCTTGTTGATCTGAGAAAATGTAACGTTGCAGCAACCAACGAACGGCAAAGTCGACTAATTCCATTTTAAGATAGATAGATGCATACATAGATAGATAGATACTTCTTTTTCTGGGAGACTCTGAGGAGGAGAGTACACTCGTATTAACGTTCGCTTTTACACTATCCGATCAGATACATTTCTTGCACTAGCAGCTCAAGCTGCCCCCTGTGAGCAAAACTGCAAACCACAACGTTGGTCCACCGCTGAAAGTGTAAGATGCGAACGCACAGAGTGCGAAGATTTAATGCAAAAATTGCTGAAGGCTCAACCAGCTGCGCATGCCAGTGGAAAGCGAAGGAGTAGACTCTCTGCTGCTGCTGCCGAATGGAGAGGATTGTGTGTGCGACCGCAGATCGCAAATAAATGATCGCCCGCAAAGAGGAGAAAGTGTCTGATGACGCAGCAGCCGGCTGCAGCATCAAATCCATCCAGATGCATCCATCCATTTATCCGAGAGCATTGACACGCATTAGATAGTTTTCGCTGTTGTGGTTGCTTCTTGATTTCTATTACACACTTGAGGAATTTCCTTTTCGAGGGAGAAATTAATTTGCTTTGCTATTTATTTGTGCGTGGCGCGGTTTCTCACACATCAATTTGCATCAAACGCGACGTGCGATCGCCTGCGTGCACATGAATTTAATTAAAACGAGCGCCAACACATTAATGAGATTGTGTGCGTCTGCGGACACGTTTTGTCTCAGGGAGGGGGGGCGCACACTCACATTGCCTACGACCACCACCAGCATTCTCACTCCCACTTCGAATCTCATCACGCATGAATTAAAGTGTGATAAGTATCAACACCGCAGACGACACACATCACTTCTTGTACTCTCCATCGCATTACAAAATGATGTGGAGCAACAATTTCTTTGTATCTACTAATTTTTATTTAATTTGAATTTTTGTTTGCATGCACGCACGCTCAAAGTGTCTGATGTTATAAGTAAATGAATTATAGAGGGAGTGAGTTTAAGTGCGGGTGTGGGGGGATTGTTATAACTAAATGAGGGGGGGTTTTGGTTTCTTTTTGTTTTTTGTTGAGCCTCCTCGCAGATGCTTTGTTCGTGTATTATGCCTCGAGTTCACTTTTGTTTACAAGTTGATTCATAGAAGTACCGAGTCGTATCCACTTGAGGAAATGATTTCCAACTGATGATAATGCATATGGAATTGCGCAGAGTACATATACTACATAGTCGTAGATTGCTTGTGGCAAATAAATAAATGGGAATTTAAATTTATGAATGGTCAGTCAGTCAGAGTTGCTGTTGCTCTGTGTGGCGATGTTTATACAAAAGGGATTGTGTTTATGCAAGACGACTAATGGAGGATTTTTGTTGTTGTTGTTGATATTTTTAATTTGATAAGCCGCGTATTGTAGATCCGCGATGCAGATGCGATATCCGGCAGTAACTTTGCAGTCATTAAGTCAATGTAAACTGAGTGTGGTTTGATCCAATTATTATGAAGTACATAATATTGAGAACAAAAAGTCAGCAGGACTTGCCTTAGTCAAGTTCGTTATTTTCCACTCAACTTTGTATGGAAAAATTGTTTATTCTACAAGTACCTTTTAAAAAAAGATTATATTTTGAACATCTGTGATACCAGAAAATTGCTTAATTGAATTTTAAATATGTGATACATATATAAAAGCTATAAAATACTTAATCTTTTATCTGAAATGATACTAAGTACATTTTTTATATCCTTTTTATAATGGGTGTTTTTCTTCGAAATCGTAATAATATAACGCAAAAAATTCAATGTTAGTCAAATTATTTTATTTATTCACATTCGAATGATCAATTCCTGACATTAAAATGTGAAAATGATTTAAGGTATATGCCTGCTGCGGCTGTTCTTGATGAAGCGCATTCTGGCGAATTTCAAAATTCGGCTTTATTTCACACTATGAAAGTGAAATAAGGCCGTGTTTTGAAATTCGGCTTTATTTCAATTCATGAAAGTGAAATAAAGCCGAAGCAAATGTTTCCAGAATTCTGCCTTTTAAAAGAAGGAAAACGAGTCTAGCCTTGCGCATTAAGTGTAACTTCAACTCGGCTTTATTTCGCATTTAAAAGTGCAATAAGGCCGAATTTCAAAAGTCCGCTTTATTTCGCTCGGCATTATTTCACGGGACTATTCTGGACGTTTGTATGCGCCGTGCCTCAGTAGAAATGCGCATGGCTACTGTGCAAGGGTTCGTGGTTCGAATCCCAGTAACACCAAAAGTATTTTTCACGGTGTCCCACCTCTTGCGAATTGGTGACAAACGTTCCGAAAGTAAAACTTGTCACGAAAAGCATCTACAAGGCGTTTATTCGCCCTTAACTTGAGTATATTTGTCATAGCAGTTTTAGGTGCTCCTAAGACTACCTTGTATCTGCTAGATCTTCTTAATTCGCCGTTCGGATCCGGCCTTAAATTGTACGTCCCTTCCCTTTGTGTCCAAAAATATACATGCGCAACACAAATGGTCGTGCGAAACTAGGCCTTGGACCGCAACGGTCTGTCGTGCCGAATATTATTATTCTTTTGTTTGAGTCACTTTTTCGAGTACTGCTGGCCATATGTCACAATTAACACGAAAAATGTTGGCCTCAAAGTCGTGAATTGTTGGTGAATTATCAGCATAAACCAGTGACTTCACGTGGCGCCACAGGAAATAATCGAGAGCTGTCTAATCGCACGATTGACAGGTACCAATCTCAAAATCAACTTATCTTATAATTTCAATAAATCTCGATGATTGCCGTCTTGGTACGACATTTATCACCCTTCGGTTGGAACCACACCTCGTCCGGATCAATGTAATCCATATTTTCAAACAAAAAATCATAGATCATGGTGCGGTAACGATCTCTTCCTATTAACTGTACCGTGAACTCCGGCCTCATTTTGGAAGAAATTAGTTCCGATGATACCACCACCAGCGTGTAAACCGCACCAAACGGTACATTATCCTGAATGTAATGGAGTCTGTTGGATCTCTTTTCGATTGGCCTCAGTCCATATGCGGCAATTTTTCTTATAAACAAACCCTTAAGGACAAACAAAAAATCGCAATTTTGCGATAAAACAACGGGTCAGTTTACAAACGACTGATTACTGATTTGGAAAGTAGGTTATAAATTAATCGCAAAATACAACGACAAACAGACAGACAAAGAAGCAAACAGATAGATCAACGGGCACGTGAAGTTAATACAGAGAATTTAAAAACACCCTTTATTAAGATCACGCCCTACTTCCAAAACAGACCTCAGTATGTTCGAATAAATTCTTCAATTTGTTAAATTTGTTATATTAACTTCGCGTGCCTGTGCCTGGCTGGCTAGTCAAATCTTGTGATAAATTTTTAACCCACTTCCTAAATCCCGATTTTATTGAAAGTTTACACACATGTGTATTTCTGGTGACAATACTTTCTATTACAATTTGAGAATGATCGGGCCTGCAGGTCGGGGGGCTCCTATACAAATTTTGTTTCCATATAGCGGCATCAGATCATTTCATACTATAATGACAGCGTTCTGTGTGCGTTGTGCGCTGTGCGCTATGAGCAGCACTGCTTGCTTTACGATTGGGTTGTTGGGTTCCAGTGCTTCGCATGTGTTTTTATATTTCAGCATTTATAGTGAAATTCAGTATACTTTTGTTTATTGGATAATTTACATGAACAATTTTAATTTTTATGTTCTGTTTTTTTATAGATTACCTTGCCCAGACACAGCGATCAGTTCTAGGACCTCTCTTGTTTCTTATATAAATGAATGCGGGTTTTCCAGTCTGGCTCGGTCTCATACGGCTTCGTGTGTTAATACTATTAGGCAACATAGTTATAAGTCATTATTTATTGCAATTGAACAGATAGTTTACGCTCCACATGATATGTACTTTCATCTAAATCCAAGGTAATGTTTTTTCCATAAAAAAAGGAGTTTATCTTTTATAGGCTAATTTGTGATGAAATTAATTGCAACGCAACTAGCAAACTGAAATCTGTGTTAAAGTTCAAACATACTTGGGATAACTCTTGATTGAAAATTAATTAAGCCGCCATACAAATCCAGTATTAGAATATTGCTTTATATAGCTGGTAACAGAATATTTTATTTAAGAAGAGTAGTCCCTCCAAACCGGCTTGTTGCTGTATACTATGCTTTAGTGCACTCGCGTCTAGAGTATGATAGTAAACTGTTGGGGTAGTACAATTGATTGCTGCAGTAGTGCGTATGTACGTAAGTCATCTTAAAACAGATCATAAAAAAGTTGTAAAAATTATTACTTTTAAACGGAGCTTGGAGCATTCTCTTCCACTTTTCAGATCTTTGGCCCTTCTTCTTTCCCGATATTTATACAGATTTGTTTAAGTTTCTTAAACTATTTTATGTTCGATATGGCTATCTTAATCGGAGAAGGAATGTGACTTACACATTGCAATTAGGGCGCCTGTTGTAACATCCAGACTCAAAACTGAACACGTTATAAATATTGCACCGTTTATCTTAATATATAAAAATGAAACTTTGTCTGTATGTCTGTTCGCGATTAACTCGAAGACCGTTCATTCGATATAGCTGAATCTTTGTAATGTTGTGGGGACGGTTAGGGTAGATGTTTTTAGGTTGCTAGTGTGGCGATGACGTTGGGGGGTCGGCCATGGTGGTTGACTAGGTATTTATTTTTCGTTTTTTTGTCTTTGCAATATCAGTCAATTCTTTCTACCTTCTCCCACTCAATGATTATGTTTTTGTTAGCCGCCTTGTTTTCTCTTTACAACTTGCGAATACCAGCTAAGTATTTTTTTGATGATAAACTAACATACATAGGGTTTTTAATCATCCAGTTATATATAGACATGATCAAAATTCATGTTTCTCGATTAATAAGTAAAATAATAAAATAATTGCTTTTGAAATATTCTAAGAACTCTGTAATAACTAACTTGTATAAGAAATATTGTAACATTTGGTATGAATAAACTAGGAGAGCATATATATTACCATATGAGCAATGTTCTTCTATAAAAAAATTAGAATCCTATAAGCTATCTTCTCAAATAATAATGTGAAAGTGAATACATATCTACATATCTACATAAAACAGGACATATCACAACATGCAGCCGGTATTGATGAACAATGTGGATTATGAAGGAAGTTTTTAATTATACGTAGAATGAATGGTCCCATACGCTTAACTCTTCATGGGCACGTACCGTTTTTCTTCCAGCTAGACAAATCAACAACTGATCAGATTATCTGCCTTAGGTAAGCTTCCAAACTCATTTTGCCATGCTAAAGTCTTCATTGGCCCATGCCGTTTAACATCCGCCAGACAAATCGACAAATGATCAGATGTTCACCCTGTGAGGAACAAAATTCTTGTGCCCGAATTTTGTTCACATAAAACATGCCAACATTTTTTTTCCCAAAATCGGGTGCACACTGTACACAGCATCACGCCACCGGAATGGCCAATCACAGCGCAGCACGCCATTTAGAATTTTGCCATGCAAAATGGTATAAAAGGGCGAGCACGCAGGCGCTCGCTCTCTTAGTTTCTTCTAGTCTTCTGACAGTATCACGCTTTGGTTCACGTCAAGGTGTCACTCAGGATTCGCGATCGTCTCAGGCTAACGCATCGCTCAGGAGTACACGATCGTCTTAGGCTAACGCTTCGCTCAGGAGTCTCGATCGTCTCAGGCTAACACGTCGCTCAGAAGTCTCGATCGTCTCAGGCTAACGCATCGCTCAAGAGTACACGATCGTCTCTGGCTAACGCGTCGCTCAGGAGTCTCGATCGTCTCAGGCTAACGCATCGCGCAGGAGTCTCGATCGTCTCAGGCTAACGCATCGCTCAGGAGTACACGATCGTCTCAGGCTAACGCGTCGCTCAGGAGTCTCGATCGTCTCAGGCTAACGCATCGCGCAGGAGTCTCGATCGTCTCAGGCTAACGCATCGCTCAGGAGTACACGATCGTCTCAGGCTAACGCCCATAAATCGCTCCGGATCTACGCTCGTCTCGGGCTAACGCATCGCTCAGGAGTCTCGATTGTCTCAGGCTAACGCATCACTAAGGAGTACACGATCGTCTCAGGCTAACGCCCATAAATCGCTCCGGATCTACGCTCGTCTCGGGCTAACGCATCGCTCAGGAGTCTCGATTGTCTCAGGCTAACGCATCACTTAGGAGTACACGATCGTCTCAGGCTAACGCATCGCTCAGGAGTCTCGATCGTCTCAGGCTAATACATCGCTCAGGAGTACACGCTCGTCTCGGGCTAACGCATCGCTCTGGAGTCACGATCGTCTAAGGCTAACGCATCGCTCAAGAGTCACGATCGTCTCAGGTTAACGCTTCGCTCAGGGAGCACGATCCTTATGCTCACGCCCACGTATTTCACGGAATTTACGATCGTCTCTTGGATCACGATCAGGATTAACGCTTGTCTCAGGCTGACGCTTACGCATCGCCTAGGGCGCACGCTCCTCTCTGGCTCATGCTCACGCATCGCTCAGGATTCACGTTCGTCTCAGGCTGACGCTCACGCATCGCTCAGGATTTAAGCACGTCTCAAGCTCGCGCTCACGCTCAGGCTAGAGCATCGGTAAACCAATAAATTATAAGCAATAAGAAAAATAAAGAAAATAATTCGAAGAGTCACCAAATAGAAATAGAAGGCTGGAAAAATCCGTTACAACCCTTAGACAGGCTTCCATAACTTATTTGTTTATACACTTTAAGGCCGCCTACGACACCAAAGCTATAGTGTAGAACTTCTTAATGCTATGAGTGAATTCGGCATTTCAAATAAACTGACATGGCTATGTTTTATGTAGGTTGGCCATGACCAGTAAAATACGTCCTGATAACTATCTAGTTCAAAAATGTATCCTGAACTATTGGACAACATGTCCTATATACTCGAACAAAATATCTCTATGAATCCTATTAGATACTGGTTAGTCTCTAACGTTTTTCGCAACTCTACGGAAACACAACCTTGTAGGTCGAATCGAAGAGAAATAATTCCAAATGGAATTTAAACGTAATAGTATGATTGCCTTGTATTTATACAGAAAGTCGGAACAAGCTATTGCTCGCGAGTTCCATTTACGTGTGAATAAAATGTTTTTGTATAGAATCATAAAGCGATACTAAAATAATATTGGTATCTTCACAAAATGCCATTGTGGCGGTTAAACATAAACAGGATCATCAGCCGAAATGGTTCGAAAGGTGAAGGTTTGAACTCCGAGAAATCGGCGCCACTATCATCATCACTTCGCTGTCTTGTCCTATAAATCTTACCACAAAGGACCCTTCCATTAGGACCCTCTTCGTTCAAACGAGCTAGCTGTTATATAACTGGATGTCACAACAATGTAGGGATATTGACAGCATGCCCACATACTAAACGCGGAAGCATTTAATGTAGATCAATACATTTTTAATATGACATGTCTCTGATACAATTACTTTGTCGTTGCAAATGTAGTCATTGAGCTGATCCGATGGTCATCGCAGATAAGCGAACAGTTTTAGTACAGGTTGTATTTTTGAATATCGGATCGGGTATTAATACCAATTCCGAGCAATAAAGAAATCTATTCTAGTTTGGGCAACCAATCCATCTTCTGTTCATTAAGATCGGCTGTCTAGCCTATTATCAATGCGTGCTACGCATCAAAAGTACAGTATTTATAGAACACCATATACATTCCCAACATGACCTGCCATACAATTTTTTGCCTAATTTTTTCCACGATGACAAAATCGCGGTAGCGCTCATAGATCTCATCACATTTACAATCTTTCTTCTACACATACAGGGGGCAACAGTTATTTGTAAGCTTTCCTCTCAAGCGCATCAAGGGGGGGTCGAAGTGGTTTTTGATAAGCACCCAAGCCCCGGCGGATTTCTTTCTTGGGTCCATCGATTTGAACCTTGCCTTGTTTTGGCATATTTGGGGTTTCTTCCGGTGGAAGTTCGCACAATCTTACCGAACATAGTAAAATAGCTTTGGAAGTGGTTTAGTTTGAGATAAAGCGTTTTCTGCACTTTACATAAGGTTGTTGGTGGGTTGAAAAAATATCAAATGAAGTGCAATGGCAGTTAGACAACTCAGACAAAAATATGTTAAAGGATATCGGTCCCAGGACAGACACTTGAGAACAACGCCTGCAGCTGACTATTCGTTGTTGAGACTCTTGACAGTCATACTAGTGTTTGCATATGGGCTTACATTATATACGGTCTTCGTGCTTAGTAAATACACTCCGAACTTTTAGCCACGTTCAAGAGGAAGAGGAATCTCTCCGGAAAGAGGGAATGGCGCTTCCGAAGAGACTATCACAATAAGATCTACATGCACTATCGTGGAAAGAATTATAATTTGGCTCGTTTGACTCCTGTATGCAGAACCTAGACCACACAAGAAGTCCTTTGTGGTAAAATTTACAGGATTTAATTCACTGAAAGTTTTAGGCTGCTAAGCTGGGTGACATTGGAATCGAATCGAATTGAGTGGAGCGGTTTTTGCTGTCACCATAATGATACGATTTCCTTATAAGCATTTCCTTACTAATTTCTTAAGAATTTTAATGAACTATAAGTGCATTCTGCTTACCGTTGTTAAAAGAATTCTCCCGTGAGATTTAACTCAAAGTCAAATTTCCCACAGCATTGATATCATGTTCATCTATATTCCAGTTGAAGCGGATGATGCCGACGAATTGAAGCTCCATTTTGGACTGTTTATGAAAGAACAGCGAAGGGAGAACACACAACAAATAAATAGAGAAAAAAAACAAAACATTAATGGAGGTGAAAAAAAGACAAAACGAAAGTAACTGACCGCAAGACCCATTTTAAATCATAACGTATTCATATATGAGAAATTAAGATACAATTTCGTGAAAACCGCAAACTCGTGCAGTGCAGTGTTGTTGAACTTATATTCGAGTTCGTGTTCTATGTTCTTTTGAATCCGTTAACAATTTCTTAGTTAAGCTCTACCACCAGCTTCTCATAACAACTTTTGTTGCTTTGTTGCTCATCCAATGATCTTCAAAACAATCAATCATTATGGTAAAGATCACTAGAATCACTCCAAAGAATGAGATTGAATTCGGTTATTTTCAAGCCGGGTACACTGAAAAGAAATGATTTTTTGTCTGTCGTCAGAGTTTGACGTCATCTCGCGCCTGCATGCACAGTTCCTAAGAACTGACTGATCCTATTGTGAGTTTCTCTAAAATGAATGCGACGAAGTAAAATTTTGGAAACAAAAGCGACACAAAAATGATATATCGCCGGATTTCTTTTCAAATATTCTGATGTGAGTTAAAGAATGAGTAGAGTATATATAGATATTATGAATGACATCAATGGATGTGGATGCCTCGTCATTCGTCATTTTCTGTACCGAATGAGTGTTGATCCAAGCACGTCCGTTGATGGTCTGTCACTCGAAAAATATGAGATTGCAATCGACTGTGATGATAGAATCATGATCGCAGTGGTATCGCATGAACTTATTCTTCCTAACAAAGTGTTCAAAGTAATGAGTAACTTAACGACGAAGAAAACTAATTTTTAAATAAATTATAAATTGATTTATTATCCTAGACGCTTCGCTGCGGCGATCGTGAACTTCTTCTAATAGCTTTGTGGCAATTGAGCGCGTAGACCACACATCGGCAAACAACATTGAAATTCATGATGCACAGTGGAGCAATAATTTTTGACAAACATGTACAGATTGCGATCAGTTTGGAACTTATTGGAATTCTGTCCGTGTGGTATACAAAGGTGATCGCACGTGCGTTGGTGTCGTGAATAGCCTACACTGCGTGTAGTTCGGAATTAGAAACGTGTTAGTGGTTTGCCTATAACTATAAAGCAGATATTTTATTTCCTATTTCTTTTATTTCTCAATGGCAATGTCTATATTCCAAAATGCCAAAAAAATGGATAACGTGGGCTTGATTTCGGGACCAATGGGAAGATTTTTCGCGCGAAGACCGGACCAGACCAGGAGCGGTTATAGAGCCAATTATTATGATGATGAATCTGCTACCATTTTCATTTTCCGTCGATTCAGGCACAATTTCTTAGCTTAACTAAAGCAATCCATTACATTTTCCAAAGAGCATTTAATGCTGATATTGTCAGTTCTTTGAGGGATAAGGATACGGTTTCGATTCAGTGCTTAGTTGAATATTGTTTCCAAGCTTCCTTTAAATTAGATTTCTTTATTTAGATTTAGATTTCTATTCCAAAATCTATTGTAATTTCACTTTCTGATGAAGATGGTCATGAATGGTAATTAATACGAGTACCTTGATTGATTGATTCACTGGCTGGAGCAATGATTTAGTGTTATTCGGTAGAAACACTATGTTGACTTTAGGATGACTTATAGCTTATTAGTGACCTGGCGCATTTTGCGAATTGAAAAATACATACAATTTTTTGTTAGCTTTCAATACTTTGGTTATTGTTGGCATAATATTGAGACGAAAGACATATACAGCAATTAAAGCGTGTAAGAGGCATGACAATATTTTCAATTTTGTTTAATATTCATAATGTTGATGGAAATTTATATTTAGATTAAATTATACTCCAAAATCAGAAAAACTGGAAACTCAGCGGAAAATTATTAATATAACATGTGTGGCCGCAGCCACAACTTCCACACGACATAGAGAGCCGAAGTTTTGCGTGTGGCTACGACTTCTTTGAGGTCCATTTTAACACACTTCCTTACGAACTAGAGAGCTGAAATTTTGTAAGATTCTAAGTACGAAATATCTTTTTTCATATTGCGAGTATGACACGTGTTGCGTGTCGCGTGTGGCGCTTGTGATTGGTTAAAATTTTTGTTTTTTCGACTTCTTTGAGGTTCTTTTTAACAAACTTCCTCACGACCTAGAGAGCTGAAATTTTGTAAATGTCTAATTCCAAAATAGAATTTTTTGTATTTTATGACGAGTGTCACGTTTCGCGTGTGAAACATGTGATGGTTTGAAATCACGACATTTTCTCGTTTTTTTTTTTTCTTTTGTAACCACCTTTCGCACGACCAAAAGGGCTGAAATTTTGTGAGCGGCTCAATGTCAGGGGCCCATTGATATCCCGCTTTTGACGCATGTCACGTGTGGTGCGTGTGTGGCGTGGAAAAAAGAAAATTATTTGAAATGGCCCGACCTCAAAAACAGATTTTTTTATAATAACAAAATAATAAACGACTGAGTGTTGTGTATCGATGTATATATAAAAGTTTGTAACCGAAAAACGATGTTTTTTTACATTAACTTGTTATTTTAAACTATCGGAAATACCCAGCGTTTCCCGACTGTCCCCACCACACTACTCCCAAACAACTGACCACCAGGACCCTCCAGAACCCCACAAGACCTACTCCAGGACCCACCTAAAGAAGTTTTTTAAGTAGTTGTTGGTAGTAACCAACAAATAAATAACCTCTATCTATCAAATGCACGGTCTTCAAGTCATTCTTTTACAAACAACACCACACACTAACATTCCCCTACACACATCCACACTAACCGTCCCAACCACATCCCAAAGTTTTAGCGATATCAGCTGAACAGTCCTCGAGTTAACCGCTAATAAGAGACATACAGACATACAGACAAAGTTTCATTTCTGTATATTAAAAGATCACTGAGATTCACCGAAGAATAAATGTTTGAAAACCACTTAAAGTAAAGTTCGAAAAACACTAAAAGAAAAGTTTGTACATCACTGAAAGGGTTGTCGCTTTTCTGGTTTATGGTTCATCACAGTTTTCGAATAACAATGGTACGTGCGTGCGTGAGTGAACGGGAATAGAAATAATAAGAGGCCTAGGTGACTTCCTTGTGGGACACCAGAGATCGATTAAATTAATTTAGAACGAACCGAGCCAGTTTTAACTACATGCCTCCTGTCGGATAAGTAGTTGGAGATCTATTTTAGAAAATTTCCATGAAAGTACATGCACTTCAATTTCTTTATTGAATTAACATGTTGGACCCGAACTAAAGTTTTCGAAAAGTAAAAAAAAAAATTTAAAGCTATGATAAATAGTAGAAAATAAGGCTGGTTTGGAATCAGTTGATCAGCATCCAACAAAGCCGTGCTGAACTTTCGATATCTTTTTAGAAAAAAAGGAAGCAAGTTTAATTTTAACAATGACTTTTTGGAACCAAGTGTACTGTAGATGTAGGCCTATTATTCTCGATATATTG
Organism: Nephrocerus scutellatus; assembly: GCA_947095585.1. Classification (NCBI taxonomy): domain Eukaryota; kingdom Metazoa; phylum Arthropoda; class Insecta; order Diptera; family Pipunculidae; genus Nephrocerus; species Nephrocerus scutellatus. Next base: position 78,788,300 of record OX352765.1, on the reverse strand, counting down.
GCGCTGTTTTACTTTCCATTTAAACCTTATTCGGACTATGATGAACACTTTTAAAATAAAAATGAGCATAATCGGTGCAGCCGTTCTCAAGTTATGAGGTTACCAACGAACAGCATTTTTATTTATATAGAAGATAAAAGATACGGGCTTATTTGTAAAGTAAGTAAGTGATGCTGAGTTGAACCCGTGCTGTGTTGGTGACTACATCTGGTGTAACTGGAGATATTTTCACCCCTTCGGATGTTAAAAACAAATCGAGCAATAAAGTTAGCAAACAAAGTTAGCAGTTTATGGAATGATGCCCTGTCCATATCTGCAAAAAGTTCACAACCATAGATAATGAATACATTTTTGAAACGATGTGCGTAATATGATCGTTTCTTGACAGTGTTCTGTTAATAGAAATGCCTAGATTTTTAAAGACTCCAATTTTCTCTATTCTTTTACTATCCAGAATTAAATCAGGAAATGATAAAGTGTCAAAAAGGTGCTTGTGTATAGTGATAGCCTTCGTTTTATTAGCGTTAAGTAGCAGCTAGATTTGATAAAACCACAGCAGAATTGATTGGAAGTCCTCATTGAACCTTGCCATCGCATTCTCCAATAAGCAACGGCCTCCCTGATCGTTAATTAACAGCAAACAAAAGAAAATTGGACTGAGTACTGATCCTTGAGGTAAGCCTTGTGAAAGCTGTCAAGCCCAATCCAACCAAATGGGCTTATTTACATGCGGAAAGTTTTTTTGGGGAATAAATAAACGGAATGTACGAATATTAATGTTACTATGTTAAGTTTAAGTTAGACCGAAAATTTCAACCCACTTAAGAATTGCTAGATTATAATTTGTTGCATTATAATCTGCTTTTACAAATCATATTTAATGCTACTACTATGACCTGTATCAACAACAAATTCAAATAAAATTTTGTGCTCTTGTTATTTATCGAAACTCACATTTACCAACCGATTATTATGAAATTTTCGATTTATATTACTGGCAGGTGGAGGATAGTTTTAGCTTATAGTACACCCCCTCTTACCACTATCAGGGGGTGGGAAATGTAGAATGTCAATATCACCCACATTTACAAACTGATTTTTATGAATTATTCAATGTATATTATTGGCATGTGGGGTAAGGTTATAGGCTATAGTACACCCACCGTGCCGGGGTTTCATGTGAACGGATACCGAAGCGCTAGTATGAAATAAAAGTAAAAATACCCTTCCACTATTAGGGGAAAATTATGTTTTGAATTCTACTTCGCCGGGCACGTCAATCAACACATATGCACCCTAATAGGGTACTTAACATCAGCGTCGCTACTCCTTCGTTGGATGAGATAAGGACAACAATTCGTTCACTGCAATCAGGTAAAACAGCAGGCAATGACAACATCTACGCAGAACTCCTTCAAGCCGACGTCGAGTTAACTACGCGAACATTGCATGCGATATATCAAGGTATCTGGGAATCTGAAACCATTCCATCGTCGTTAAAAGAAGGCTTAATAGTAAAACCCCGCAAGAAAGGTGATTTGAGCAATTGCGAAAACTGGAGAGGAATTACCCTGCTAAGCACCATAAACAAAGTGATCTCCTCTAAAATAGCTAGGCGCTTTCGGAATGCGTTAGAGCTTATTTTGAGAAATGAACAAGCAGGATTTCACCCAAACCGTTGTTGTACTGATCAAATTAACACCCTGCGTATAATCATTGAACAGTCGGTTGAGTATCGCTCTCCTCTGTATATGGTTTTTGTAGATTTTAAGCGCGCTTTTGATAGCGTGGGCCGAAACATAATGTAGCAGATTTTGTCTAGCTGTGGTGTTCCGAAAAAAATCATTAACATCATTAAGGATGTCGCTTTACCGCGACTCAACATGCCGCGTCATTCATAACAGTCATCTTGGCTCACCTTTCAACATCTATGCGGGACTCAAGCAAGGTTGCACCCTCTCACCATTGCTTTTCACAATTGTCATCGACTGGGTGATGAAAAAAGTAACCCGTACTCCATCGGGTTTGCCATGAAATGTGTGATTCAGCATACGTACAATACACAAGAAAGAAAATTCCGATCTACTAAGAGTTTGAAGATTTTTTCACTCTTGTCATTCCTGTCTTTCGGCAAAATCTGGAATACTCTTCCTTCGGGATGGCGGTAAAAAATCCAGCCCATCATCACTATCAACGAAGGTTAATTGAGTGAATAATCCCATTCCCCTCACATTCATCTGAAGTATAATGACTTGAGTAATGACGACAGCCTCCATTCTCGCAGCGATCAATCGATCGATTAAAAGCGAGTCCACCGCGGGCCGAACCTGGTCAAGTTTAGTCCGCAACTCGAATCGTGCGTGTATCTCATTTTTTAATCAACTCTGAAGCTCGCAAAATACAAAAGAGGCAAACACAAAGACGGCAAACTGTTGAGCGATGCGTAACCTCAAAAGGGATCACTTCTCTGTTCGCTGGCCCAAAATCTTACCATCTCCGATTACTCTCGGAGGGAAAAATTTGTATATCGACTTTTTATCGGCTACTGATCTTTCCTCATTCTTCAGAGTTAGGGGGTTTTTTTTTTTGGTTTTCTTGATTTTTATTTTATGACAAGACAATTCCCTACGAACGAATCGAAATGGATCTGCGCAGAACACAAAGCGATTGGATGGGGGATATGCGCGCTTGGCGTACGTATCGTATCGAAAAATCGAAACTTATCCAAAAGTTACATGGACGCGCGCAACAACCAGCGATCTTCATTAAGAGGTTAAGTGCAATTCGGCGGATTAGTTGCTGTTGTTGTTGTTGTTCTGTGCTACCAATTTCACTTCCACTTGCCTGAACATATCGTATCGGATCAATAAATTTCGACTCACAACGCAACAACTTCGATGCGGTGGATTAAGTGCGTGCGTGTGTGATCGCGATGAAAACGTTCAAATGCATTAAGAAATTACTACTTTCGGCCAATGTGACTTTGTAGTAATGATTCCAAAGTCGTGGTTGGACAGAGGAGGAGGAGGAGAAGGAGGAGGAGATTATCGAATGGCGGTATAACGAACCTTAATAAACGAAACAATTACTGATGATTGGAAATTGGGACACATAAACATGAGGGACAATCGCATTGATTGCCCGTTTTATCGTTTTCCTGCTAGAGGCCCAATTTATTGGAATCTTCTTGGTAGTTGATTTGTAATTAATTGGTTAGGAGTTGTTGTTTGTATAAGAGTAACTTTGACAGCTTTTCGGCATCCTCAACGACTTCTTCAAAGTGATATCTGCCATATAATCATATTACGCAGCCAAAGTTTAGGTAAATACCAAGATGGTTTCTCTTTATGGAACCAATTTGTTAGCATGACTAGTGGAAATGTCGAAATCTTAGAAAAGATGCGGCAACAAACCATGGACAGAAAACAGTAAATTTATTTATTTATGATACCGAAGTGGTATCGAGGGGATGCAATGGATTATCAAGAAGTAGTGTCCAAATGTTCAAATGAGATGACAGTAGCAAAATTTATCAATTCATTAGCTGATGCATAGATGGCGATAATTAATTGGACTGAAGTTATTGAACCACTTATAATAATATTTGGCGCAACCGCCCATTTTTTGTACAGGGCCTGGGTTTTGCACACAACTGAAAGAGACCTACAAAATGTTTGGGGTTTTTTTGGGACTCGAACTTCGAACCTTCCGGTCGATAGTCCAACACACTAACCACGGAAGCAACGACACCAATAGAACCCCTCTTGGTTCTTGCGTTGTTGTTACAAGAACAAGAGCAGTAGCAACCAAATTTGGTTGATATCTGATCCTGACACTTTCGAAGTTTTCATCGCAATGAACATGACGCTAAATTCAATCATTACGCATTTTTATTAAGAGCATTCTATTTTTTCAATTCTATATATTAACTTCCCGTCGGCCTGTATCTGAGGTCAAATCTAGTGATTAATTTTTAATCCACTTCCTTAAGCCCAATTTTATTCAAAATTTGCACACATATGTGTTTTCGATGACAACACTTTCTGTTAAAATTTCGGGTGATCAGGCTCCAGGGCCGAGAGGCTCCCATATAATTTTTTAAAAATTGACCCGACTATCTTCAAATTTTGTAAACATGTGTATCTCCGATTAGAGAATTTACATGAATTTTTATGAGTTGTGTTTTTCTTTAAGTAAGTATTCTTTATTTATTTATTATTCCTAATGATAATACAATCTAGTCACCTGGAATAATAATAATTAATAATTTTCTAACGATTCTTAATTGATTTTAGAACTACGCTGCTTACTCTTAACATTAAAAAGTTAAACCAGCTCGAAAGGTTTGGTCTTTGTATTGCTCGTATATCAGCTTAGTTTAAGAGCTCAGTTGCCTCATACATTTGTATGTATGCCTTCTTGAATTTTTTCGAATTTTATTTCCACTTTAAGGTCCCTCTGGAGGTCTTTCTTTCCTACATACCAAGGGGCATAAGCGATGTTTTTAGGACCTTGTTATTAAACCGTTGAATGACATCTACGTAGCTCTGTTTGGAAATCGTTGGATTGGAAGAAATGGATCAGTTCACTGGCCTGCAAGATCTCCTGACCTCACAGTATTGCATTTTTTTGTATGGGGAACTTATTTATTCAATAGAAAGAGCAACTTTAAGTGAATTAGAAGAGACAATTCTCGAAGCGTCATCAAAAGTAAGGCAGCAGTTAGCAGTTATCAATAAAAAGAGCAGCGAACCTTGAAGGCGCTTCTGGTAGTGGACGTATTCGACAACGCACTCCATCCAGATCGCATTACAAGGATCTGCGAAACGCCACTCGGACGCTGAAGGTCCTCGGAGATATTCCAGAGACCAGCAGAACTCCAAGGCAAGTCGCAAAGCTCAAATGGGATCAACTCTTTGTCGACAAGGACAACAAGAGGACCAGCAACGACTCCAAGTTCAAACGACAGAGATCAGTGGAGGAAACCGGCTTCCAAACGAACTAAGGTACACAACACCAGTACACATAGTGGTTCCACTGTCACATCTCTGAGGTCCTTGAGCGACATCTTGAAAGACAAGATCGTTGTCGCAGTAATTGATAGTAGCTACGTCGATTTCGCACGACCTCCTCTGAACGGTGGCAGTTGGTCAAGTTGAAGTTGGCTGGCAGCTTCTTGACCTTCATGAGGGACCTCCCAGGAACTCCTCCAATTACTTGCGTGGCATTAAGGACGCATCAAGCTAATCAATCGCCTTTGATGATTTGAGATCCTGTTATCTCTACAAGCATTTATCCAACTGAGCAATCCCTCACTTCCGATTTACGACTGGAAAGTCGCTAAGATGGAGGAGAAAAAAGGATTCCTACAGATCCGCAATAGTTGTGATCAATCAGGAATCCCTATCTTCTTTGGCGCAGAATAAAGGTGTGATAAGTTTTGTATGGGTTCATACCACACTTCGGGTCTACAAAAATAACGCAGGTAAACTGCCCTCCCATCCTTCAAACCTGGAACTCCACGTCTCCGATCCTGGAGCATCCGTCAGCTTTCCCTGAATGGATGAAGATGCCCCCACAGCTTCGGTGAACCTGTCACTGTCATCTGTCTCCATATGTGCCTCCAATGAGATGTTGTCAGAAGACAAAATGGCAGTACATCCCGAAGAAATCATTGTTTGTTCAATTCGACCCCCTGTCAGATTTGGAGACGGAGTATTTCCCTTTCAGGGACTTCCCTAATGTGGATGAACTTCTCAGCTCGCCTTGAGAAAGGAAAGACCTGGAGAGTACCGTGGTGGAGGTTTCTCTGCCTAGCTGTAGTAAAGATGCTGCTGTTAGTCCAGATTCACCTCCAACAATCCAAAAAGGACTCGTCCTCCCTTCTACTCCATCTTTGTAAAGACAGATAGGATATAGTTTTAATGCAGGAACCATGGATTGTTAACAACTTGGTTTCTGGGCTCAGGACTCCTGGTTATCATCCACTATACATAGCCGATGCATATTAGTGAAAAGTAGCCTAAATGGATTCTTACTCCCTAATTTAAGTGACAAGGAGCAGAAGATCACTGATGAATACACTGAACAGTAAGGGTCCTAGGATGGTACCTTGGGGAACTCCTTTAAAAATAGCCAAAAACGAGGATCTAGTATTACCTATAACTGTGTATTGGGATCTATCGGAGAGAAGGGAACGAATTAGCTTAAGAGCCGAGCTAGAAAGATTGAAGGCATTGGTTAGTTTATAAAATAATATACTATGATGATGAATTCTTTCTCTAATATCTAGCATGGTAGAACTAGTACTGTGAAATTTCCTAAATCCACTTTGAAATTAATAAAGGTAAGGGCTATTGTTCAGAAGCGTAGCAAGTTGATATTTAATAAGGCGCTAACATATCTTTGCTACGGCAGAGAGGCCGCTAATATTCATAATATCAGTGATATTCGAGGAAGAATTTTTTTTGGGGATAGGGATGATGAGTATACTCTAGCGTATAGAGGAAATACTATTTTTACAAATCTTACTGGGATGCCGTCGATTCCAGTGAAGTTGGAGGTAATCGATGATACTGCTTGCCATAGCTCATCTAGACTAACGTTGCTAAAAAAGTATTACGCTCGATATTATAAACTATTGGAGAAGGGGCTTTTAGTTGGGAAGCAAAAAATGAATTGACGGATTTGGGAGCAAGATTACATAGACTGGACTGACACTAGGTCAGTGACAATGCCAATATTTCGGATTTTACACCAAATTATCATTGACGAAATAGGGGACATCCTGTATATTTTTACGAAATTAAGTCTTTCTAGAGTTCCTTATGGATTTTTCTAATAAAAACACAAATACACAAGTTCGTATATTTATAGATTACATTTTTTATTAACAGATATTTTATTATTCATATATAACACTTATATTCACGTATTACATTTATGTTTACATATAACACTTATATTAACATACTCGTACAACACTGCTCTATCTACCTGCAAGTACTTTGGTACAAATACAATCCAATGATTATGCGATACAATTTGGTGTAGGTATTTATAATTAATCAACAGTTTCGAGAAGGTTCTATTGTTACATAAAAAACACCCTAGCAAATACCAGAATACACTGGTATAATTTTATATACAATTCACCATATTTTGTTTGCGTTTTTGCAACATTTAAAATCCTAAGTACCATTCTAATAGTTCGCCAACCTCTGGAAGCCATTGCGGCTGCTAGTTATCCATTTACAGGGCGATTAAAGTTTGACGGTATTTGAGGACCAAATTAAACATCGAGAGCGGCAACAATAAATAAAATAATCGCAAATCGCTAGCAAGTTCTATTCATTGGGACTTTGCACCACTTTCAAAGCTAACATTACCTTCAATACAACGGCGTTGTAGGTTGGTAATGCGTTGCTAAGATTTTCGTTGGAACCGTCAGAAAGCAATCGAGCTCTGAGTTTGTCTGTTTATTTATTCTAAAGATATCTTCTCAGCCATAGAATGGGTTCGTCAGTTAATTTCATTTAACAACAGGATTTCCATTCACAGGTTTTTTAACGCATTAACCCAAAGTCTTTGTTTTCTAATAAAAAAAAAAATTAAAGAATATAATTGATTGATGTACCTAATTAAGATTTAGGTTTTATTCATAGAGTTTTATAGCTCAACAAAAAAACAAACAAACAATAAACGTAAAAATTTCTCATAATATCCTACATTAAAAGCAATCATTAAAATAAAATACCCATCTAATAACTCTTTCCGAACCTAAACCTGAAAGTGTTTTGTTCTACTGCAGTCGTTGATATTCAAATATTAAATATTCATCAAAAGATAATGGAGAGCTGCTTGTCTTTCCAATAAAATTTTTTAAATTTTCTTTCCCTGTTGGTCGCAAAAATTTATGAATACAGCCCAGCAGATATTCGTCTGAACCAAAACTCATATGCCTACCTCCTAATGAGAGGAGTTTGTATGCACAGAGGAAACAGGTGCATTTGAGTATTCAGGTATCCAGATGATTCGACTATCGATGAGGCTACTGCAGTAGCAATATTCAGTCACAAATTAGGAAAAGATTAATCAAAGATAAGGATACTTACAGAGAATTTCCCAAAATCTACACTTTGGATTGTCTCTCCTGCTGTCTGATTTGTTTTTCTAAATTAATGTCTGAAAGGAACTTTGATAGCGCAGGTAAACTCACAATCAATCGCATCAAGTGATACTCATCAAAGTTTTACGAGTACAAGGCGATCGTTGGATTTCGTGGAATCGCAGACGGTGGCCACAGAAATAAAAATAAACTGTTGCCGGATAGACACACTTGATGTAGATACAAATGACGCTTCACTACTTGTTGGTGCCAAGCTGTTGATCCAAAACAAAAATAACAAAAAACTGCAACAACTTTCGGTTCGTTTTGTTTTAAGTGGAATTAGTTGTTGGTTTATTTGTCGTCGTCTTGTAACTTCCTCTTAAGGTAGCGCCACTCGTCGATTCTCAAGTGGTCGCTGTGTGTAGTGGTCCGTCCTTCAATGCAAGTCATTGCATTTCTTTTAATTGGAAAACAAATTTTTGAAAGGTCCTTTACATTGAAGACCCAAAAAGTGAGCAAACAATCATCATCATCAACGTCATCATCGCCAAGAAGTCGGGTCGTGGCGGCATCGCGATCATATTTCTATGGAACCGAAGAAGTCTCCTCTGTACAAATCAGCTCATCAACCACACACATACAACCATTAGCCCAAAAGTGTCAAGTGGCCTTCGTCAAACAGGCAAAATCACACACAGTGCCTGCGACATGTTTGACAAGATGTTCAACGTTTCGCTGCTGTGCAAACGCTTACCAAACTGAGAACTGTTGTTCTGTTTAGTCTGCGCACGATTGAGACATATGGTGTAGTTTTATTATATTCCCTCTTTTAACTTCGTTTCCGAATATGTTTGTTTGTGGCTCGTGTTTTTGTAGCCAAATCTTGTGATCAATTTTTAACCCACCACTTTCTAAAGCCATTTTTTTTTCTGGTAAACCTGCAGGAGAACACCATGCGAATGGAGTGGGATTTCTATTCTCTAAAGAAGACTGTTACAAGACTGGCAAGCAATCATCATCACCATCATCGTGTCCTGTAACCCCGGTTGGGGCATAGGGCGTCAACAAAACGCCTCCATCCTTCACGGTCTGCAGCAAGGTATTTTAGCTGTGGCCACGTCCTTCTATGGGATTCTGCTTCTGCTAAGACAGTTGTTTTCCATGTTTTTCTTGGTCTTCCAACCCACCGTGCACCCTGTGGATTCCATTCAAAGGAGCAATATCCGATAGAATTATTATTGCAAGATTTCAATCTGCTGTTCGATAGGTCGTGGTTGTTCAAGTTTACGCACCAACGGAACAAGCCACCCCTGAAGAAAAAAAGACACGTTTTACTTGCGTCTAAATAATTCATTAGATCAACTACGGAAGAGTGACATCGTTATTTTGATGGGTGACCTTAACGCAAAAGTAGGCAGCGACAACAGTGCGATTGGGAACATGTCATAGGAAAGCATGGCATTGGTTCTATGAACGACAACGTAGAAAGTTTTGCTGACCTATGTTCTGATCGCAACAAAAACATCCACAAAGCCACGTGGACCTCTCCTGATCACATGTACAACAACCAGATTGATCACATCGCTATAAGCCGCAAGATGCGAGCATCGTTGCTGGACGTTAGAACCCGAAGAGCAGCCGACGTCTTCAGCGACCACCACCTTGTGGTTGGCAGTGATTGAAGCTCACGGTCCGCTCAATCACACGAAGTCAAACAACGAGAAAGCCAGCTGTAGCAGCACTGAAAGACCCAGATGTGAAACTGCAATATGTATCCCGCATACAACAGTCACTCTCTGAGATACAGCCCCAAAACCTAGAGTCTAAATGGAAGAAAACATTGAATGCGTATACAGAAGCAGCCTCAACCATTTTAGGTTATCCCGACAAAACTAGAAAAAAATGGATATCAGATAAGACATGGAACACCATTCGTGAGCGCCAAAGCAGAGCTAAACGCGGTCTCGGGTGCCGAGCGAAGTGCATTAGCGCTGAAGTATAACGATCTGGACCGGCAAGTTAGGCGTTTATCTAGGATCGCAAGGACTTGTAAGGATCGGACAGCAAGCCGCTGATAGTAGACAATACAGCACAGTCTACCAACTCGCACGTGAGCTCAAATTGAAATGAGTTTTAAACGCGCTTTTGATACCGGGGGGCGTAACATGATGTGGCAGATATTGTCTAGCTATGGTGTTCCGGAAAAAAACATCAATATCATCAACGAGCTGTAGCGCGACTAGACATGCCGCGTCATTCATAACGGTCACCTACTCGGGAGTCAAACAAGGTTGTACCATTCTTTTTACAATTATTATCATCGACTGGGTGATGAAAATAGTAACCCATACTTCACCGCCTAGAAGACCTAGACTACGCCGATGATATCTGTCTCCTATCACAATCGCTAGGTTACATGGAGCGAAAAGTAAACTCAATAGAACTCGACGCTGACAAAGTGGGTTTAAAAAATAACGTCTCAAAAACAAAACTACTTCGCTTTAACGCTAGTGGAACATGTGATCTCTCGATTGACGGACATCAGATAGAGGAAGTCGATAAATTTTGGTTACTTGAGCAGCTGGATGTCAAAAAATTGTGGTGCTGACTCGGATGTGTGCTCTCGTGTAAACAAGGCGCGACACTCCTATGCTAAATAATAAGCAAATCTCCCAGAAGCTAACGATCTTCAGATCAAACGTTCTCTCAGTTCTCTTGTATGGCTGCGAAACGTGGAAAGTCACAGAGTCAATTGCGACGCTTATGGTGCTTATGGCGGATACTGAGAATAAGATGGCCGGACATTATCACCAATCAAGACTTGTGGAGAGTAACGCAGCAGAAAGCAATCGCGATAACCATCAGACGACGAAAATGGAGCTGGATTGGCCACACTTTGAGAAAGCCAGCGGACGATATAACGAAACTAGCGCTCGAGTAGAATCCACAAGGAAGCCGCCGAGTTGGCCGTCCTAGCAAGACATGGAATAGGACAATAGAAGAGGAAGTAAGGTCCCAGGGAACAGAGTGGCGTCTCTTGAAACCTCAGGCGATAAATGGAGTTCGTTGGCGGGCGTTTGTAGAAGCCCTATGCCCCCCCGCGGAATAAAGGAAAGAAAGAAGAAATAGACCTCCAGAACACTGGATTTTTTATGGGGCAAGTCAAAGGAGTACATTAACAAAACGACCAAACAATGAGGGTGATACCTTTCTGCCCACTCTGTATTTCTGCTTAAGTAATTTTCAAGTATATGGGACACAGAATGAATCGCCTCTAGCTGTTTAATCCTCCCATACTTGCACTTTTACTTTTGTTCGCAGATTGCTTAGTTAGTGCGGGATTTCCAAATTGCATCATCTCGCCAGGCTTTATTGTTCCTAATCAGTTTTATGGCTGTGCTGTCTTCATCTACACGTCCGTCAATGCGCAGCAGATTCTTTGGCAAAAACTTCTCCAATCATGTGAATAGTGGAACTAAAGCTCTAAACATTGAAAAACTTTTCCTCATTGAATAAGGAAATCATTTCGCTTCCTAATCTTTTATTATACTTCAAGCTATCATGTGAGATGATAAAACTAAAGTTTTCCACTTAACTTCCTTTAGTGATCTGCATTTTTATAGCGAAGGGGTGGGAGGTCATTCAAGAAGTACACTCGATAAAATAGAAAAATAAAAACAGGGGGGAAGATTTCCTAGCATCAACGGTAGAAACAGAATACTTATTTCCAGCCATAACTTGCTTGAGAGTTTCAGCGAATAAAAGGATTCACCAGCAAAGATGAAGTAAAAATATATTTGCCATCAAAATTCCTTTGAACTTTTGAATTTTCGTTGTTGTTGTTGCTTTTTTTAAAAGAAATTTGCGCCAACGCGATTTAATTCCTGTCGATTTCGTCGTTTTTTGCTGTTGTCGTTTTTGTTATCATTAAACGCTCCGTTAATTTATCAGCTACATCGGAATCTCTCTCTTATGATCAGTTCGCCGAATGGACCACGGAAAGGGATGCTGCTGGTGCTGCATGACGAACGAAGAAATTTTAATCAGCAGTAAATATTTAACGCAAAAGCTTGAAATGATATTTTAACAACAACAACAACAAGAACAACTGCGACTGCAAAAACGGCATTCAAGTGAAAGAAGAACAGTGTGAACGGACAAAAAAAAGGATGCAACTTTGGAACTTAAACGGAAAGATACCACTCTGATAGGAGGAAAAAGAACAACGCCGACCGCATTACCGCAATACCGATCTCACATGAGCTCACTGGAGGAGGAGGATCACAGCACAGCACAGATGATTCTGAGCGATTTTCCTGATGTGATCTCAAGTTATTTTCTCTCCTTGTCCGGATTGGTGCATCATCTGCATCAGCTGAAGCAGCGGCAGCAGCAAATGACGGCGACTGCACCTTCGGCAACTATTCACCATCCATCTTAGAGGTATCATCGGGAACGGCATCCGAACCAGCGACGAAACACCAAGCGACGAGATGATCTCAGATACAAGGACAAGATAACTTGACAAACATTAATTAGGTACCTGGGCTTTTGGCGTTGAGATCCGGCGATGATGGTTGGTCGTTCGATTGGGAGATTGGGACTGTGGCCGATGCGATGACGATGGCGATAAATGCTAGTGGTTGTTGTTGTTGTTGTAGAATTGAAGACTTTTTCCGGGCTTCGCGGAATTAATCGTGCATAAGAATTTATGCATCTTGATGCTGGGGAAATTGAGTGCATCGAATGGGTAATGGGAGCTGGGATGTCCTGTCGCTGGTTAGTATACGTGTGTGTGTTTGTGCGTAAGTGTGCTATTTAGTCAAGTCTCAAGGAAACCAGGAAGATAAAGCTGTAAAATTTCTTCTGCAACAACTCTCTCTCTCTCTCTCTCTCTCTCCTGTTTCCTATCTCTATCTCCCTTTATCGCTCTTTTATACAGATACAACATAAACTTCCGATCAGATTAAGGATACCAATTTTTATCGAAATTTCTAATAGCACACGAATGACAGAACTTTAAATTTAAGGCCTCAAAGGATAGCTGGCCGGCGCAGAGCGTACGAGATGTTTTTGTTCAGAAATGTCCTTTTATGTATCTTCGCTCACATTGCAGCTTGCGTACAAACGCAATGTCATTAAAAGGAGAAAAACAGGATTACAAGGACGCCTTGACAGTGGCACGTGGTTTGCGTGTTTCAGTCCATCCAACTGCACATGGGCGACTGTTGACAGTTAAATATAGTCACAGGAATTGGCCAAAACAAAAACTTAAAGCAAAAAAAGGTTTATTTTAACTGAAAACTGCGATGAATGTTTATCTCAAAGTAATGTAAAGGGATTTAGTAACGTAAGGGTTAGAAAATTCTTTGGACCATCGTTTTATGAAGCCGAGAGAAGAATTTGCCTTTTGTATAATATGATCGATATGGGAACGGAAGTTGAGCTCCCTGTCACAGATAATACCCAGATCGCATATAGAAGTGACTGAAGGAACTGGAGTGTTCCGAGTGGTGGAGGGGGGGGGGGCGGGAGAACGTAATGGATTGACATTTACCAACATTAAGTTCTAAGAAGTTTTTGTCGCACCAGGTGTAGAATGAGTTAAGGTCATTTTGAAGTAATAGAGAAACGTTGGGGGTAGATATTACCTTGATTATTTTCATATCATCCGGATAAATGGACAGATCTGAGTCTTTAATGATGTGACCAACATCGTTTATTGTTAGGACAAAGATTAATGGACCGAGATGACTGCCTTGTGGGACACCTGAAGTGGCGTTAATGGGGTCTGAGATTGAGAATCTGAAGAGAACCCTGCACTGGCGCTTCTCAAGGTACGATTTCAGACATGAAATGAGAAAGGGTGGGCTTTAAGTTTAAGGTAAATGGTTTGGTGGCATATTTTATCAAAAGCCTTGCTGAAGTCGGTAGTGATGACATCCACTTCCTTACTATCCTCTAAGGCTTGAAGAGTTTTAGAGACAATTTCGGTGAGGTTAGTCGTAGCGGACCTGCCCTTTAAGAAACCGTGCTGTTGAGGAGAAAATATCGATTTGCAGTGAAAGTATAGGGAGTCGTAGACAATGCTTTCCAAGAGTTTGGGGATTGAAGAGAGTTTAGCTATGGGTCGGTAGTTTGATACCTCGCTTTGACTACCTTTTTTATGAATAGGGAAAATATAGGAGTACTTCCATATAATAATGTACAAGGGATTTGCACCCTTATAATGACAAGCACAACGTGGTCGTTAGGAAATTAAGGAGAGGAAAAGATGAGATGTCTATGCACGGGTAACATAAATGACTGAAGATCATACAAATGCGAAAACAAAGAATCAGGCAATTCATTCTACATAAAGAAATAAAGGAATCTCTGAATTTTTAATTCTTTTTTTATATATATAGACTCATTGCCAAGGGATAAGTCCCTGAATGAATTGCGTCACGGCAATAAGTTGGGCTATGCCCTTTATTAAAATTAAAAAATTCCAAGGAATGAGAATCAACAATAATTTTTATATAAAATAATAGTATCCTCTAATAAACACTACGGTCGTCCTTCAGGAAGTTATTGACGGCTATTTTGAAGGCCTGTAGATTATGAGATTCGGGAAACACGGAGTCGACCAATTGATTCCGCATCAAATTCACTCTCCGATAAAAGGACGATTTGAAGTGTTGGGTTCTACATGAGAACGGTTTTAAGGCAAATCTATGTTGATTAGACCTAAAACTAGTGTTAACGTTGCTGACAAAAGGACCTGGGAATAGAGAATGGGTTTCTGAAGAACATCTACCGTTGTAAAATTTGTAGAAAACAGACAATGCTCCTACATTTCGTCTATGCTCCAAAGAATCAAGAGACGAAGTAATGGTTACATCGTTTATCAAACGGATAACTCTATTTTGAATTCCATCAAGATAAACCAAATGCGATCTTAGAGCACCACCCCACACATATGAATTAAATTCTAAAATTGGTCTAACATAAGATTTATATAACACTTCAGAGGGGCTGAAGTAAAAGTTACAACGTCTTATAAAGCCCAAGCATTGGCTCGCTCTTTTTGAGATTTCATAAATATGTTCCTTCCAGGAAAGTTCACTAGAAACTTTCAAACCTAACATCTTTAGTGAAACTGATCTCGCAATAGTGGCACCGTTAATTACTGGTGGAACGTAATGTTGAATTGCCTTTTGAGAAAAAACACAAGCCTGGAATTTATTTGGGTTAAATTCCACCCTATTAGATCTGCCCCAATCAAGAATGTCTTGAATGTTCGACAGAATTGTCGAATTCATTGATTCACGCGAACCAATCAAGCGAGAATTGCATTCTTTTTTACCAACAAACTCCATGGAAGCCGACAACGTCGTATCATCAGCAAATGAATGGATAGCACAGGTTGTAGAAGACAACAGCTCATTGATATATATTAAGAATAATGTAGGCGATAAGGATAACCCTTGAGGAACGCCAGCATTGATCTCATGTGAATCTGAAGATATACCATTTAATACAACTTTTATGTTGCGGTTCCATAAATAATCCTCAATCCATGTAATGAGAGAGGAGTGTAAGTTCAGCGCACGAATCTTATTCATAAGACAATCATGCCAAACTCTATCAAAAGCCTTAGAAATATCCAAGGACACAACGCTTGATTTGCCTAGATTTTCAATGCTTCGCTCCCAACAATGAGTCATGCACGTCATTAGTTCACCTGAAGATCGATTTTTTCGAAATCCATACTGAACATCGGATAAAAGAGCATTCGAATCCAGATGGCTCATTAGTTTGAAATTAATGATAGATTCCATTACTTTTGATAAAACTGACAACAGAGCAATAGGGCGGTAGTTAGTAGGTGCAGATTTATCACCTTTTTTCGGAACGGGTTGAATATTAGCTATTTTCCAAATTGACGGAAAAACACCTGTCTTCATTGAGAGATGAAAAAATTTGCTGAGCGGTTTTGACAAAGTATGATGAGATCTTTTCAATAATAATGGTGGAATACCGTCGGGTACAGTTGCTTTATTGGGGTCAAGTTCTTTAAGAATTTTGCAAACAACCCGTCGACGGAAATATATTGTAGACGGTTCCATGAAATTTTCTCGAAAAACATTTGCTCGAACGTCATTTTTTGGTAAAATTAATAACCGAAAAATTCTTAAAAAAACTCGCGTTTCGCCAACAAAAATTACTCGCGATAGTTTTAGAAGGAAGTTTTCGAGCAAATGTCGTTTTATACATTTGAAGGCAAATGTTCTTCGAGAAAATGTTTTTCGAGTAAGTGTCTGGATACCATTGTAGACATACTTGGGCCTACATTCGGAAGAATTGGTGGACTTTGGTTAGATAATCGAAGGGTTGACGCACAAGCCAAATGCGAAGCTAAGAGATTGGCTACTACGGATGGGCAATAAATGTAGTCCAAGTGGGCTGTTTTTTTACTCGCGACTGCTGACCTGCAGTTATCATTCGGTTAAGACCTAATGGTAGACCCGTGTGCTCGAGTTGAGGTACGGGTATTACGGGTGGGTTGGAGAATGGGCGGAATGCATCTGGATATATCTTTTGAACATCGCTTGTGAAAAAAGTCATAAAACAGTGACAAGTAGGAAACATTCCTACTATTTTCAAGCGATTCGATTGTTTTCGAGATATTTACGTCACCAATAAGTTTTAACACGCAGTTCTAAACTCTGTCTAGTAGACGCAATGTGGTCGTTGGGCACCTGCCCAGACAATACAGTTGTATTCAAGTTTAGGGCGAATATATGCCTTGTAAATAGTAGGCAGATCTGAAGGATTGAAGAACATCTTGCAACGTTTTAGGAAACCTAAACATTTCGCAGCATTCTTGGCGATGGAAAATTTGTGGTCGTTCCAATGAAGATTGTTATTGACTTACCCTAAAGTAATAAAGAGTTATCCTTGCTTACACCATAAGCTAGCATGTGTTGGTTACATGACATGGAGCATAGGTTGTTTCAACAAGATAACGCTGTATGCCACACAGCTTGCCAAACAATCGATGTTCGGGGACTATCTTATGTCCAGAGAGGGACCAGACAACTTGCCGCCTAGTTTGTATGATTTGACGCCTCTGGACTTTTCATTGGGGCTATATCAAGTCCACGTTCTATGCCAATTAACTAGATTCCTCATGACCTCATGATTCATGACCAACTTCAAACGCGAAATAGTTGGCATATCACGCGATCTCTGGAGAACATTTGAATGATGTTATATTCCTTACTTAATGGCGTAAAGCAAGCAGCGCTGCTTACAGCGCATCAGCTCATCAGCGCACACATAACACAGTCATTATAGTATGAAATGATCTGATGCCGACTAAATTTTTTATAAAATTTATATGGGTGGGCATCCCTCGGGCCTCAGGGCCCGATCACTCCAAAAATTTTACAAGCAGTTTTGTACATCGGAGATACACAGGTGTTTAAAATTTGAAGAAAATCGGGTTAATTTTTAAAAAAAATTAGATGGGCACCCCTCGGGCCCCTGCACCAGATCACTTCAAAAATTTTACAAAAAGTTTTGTACATCAGGGATACACCGGTGTTTAAAATTGGAATAAAATCGGGTTAATTTTTAAAAAATTTAGATCGGCACCCCTCGGGCCTCTGGACCCGATCATTCCAAAAAATTTACAAAAAGTTTTGTACATCGGAGTTACACAGGTGTTTAAAATTTATCCATGCGTATACAATTTGAAGAAAACCGGGTAAATTTTGTAAATTATTTGTATGGGAGCCCCCCGACCCAGAGGCCCTAGGGGCCACAAAACAGAACAGAAAGTGTTGTCATGGGAAATACACATGTGTGCAAAGTTTAAATAAAATCGGGCACAAGATTTGGTGTGCCAGTCCGCCAGCCAGCCACGGTCACGCGAAGTTAATATAGAGAATTTAACAAAATGTCTTAGCACAAACCCCATTTTAGGTTTGAACTAAAGAACAAGAAATCGTTGCTGAAAGAGTAACAAAAAGTATCGGAAACAAGGCAGAGCCTAGAGGAACACCAACATTATTCTGGCAAATTTAAGACTTTTAGCCGTCAACACCACCACTTCAATTAAAGATACAGAAAGTCAGTTTATCGCTAATGCCCACGAAACTGCACTGCCGGTCAGAACAGAATTTACGTAAATTTTTCATCAGCATCATCATCGTTTCTCTATCGGACAGCATAAAGAAAACTAGGAGAGATGATGACTTAGAGCTATTGGAAAAATACCATCGAACCGAACCAAGCTGATTTGTGAATGCTAAGATGACATGAAACCTGGACAATTTCCAAGCTAGTAGTAGCTGTAAGTGTGCTTGTAATTAATCAACACTGCAAACTGAGTCTAGCTCGTTTCTGGCTGATCTGTGACAATATTTTTCCATTTCTTACGCAATATCTACGAGATAGTCGTTAAACTCGTTCACTCGTAGATTGCAATCTCATCTTTTATGTTTCTCCCCATATATTTATCGCGTTTAAGATCAATTTTCTGAGCTTTAATAGGAATTTGAAGCGCTTTCATTTGCAATAAAAACCAAATGATGGAACATTACCATTTCAAGCGTCTACGCACTGTACGAGGAAATTCGATACGCACGATTCGTTAATAATGATGAGAAAAATATGAAGCGAATTGTCGCTTTATTCCTGCTTATACATCAAATTATACTGTGACAAAAAATGACAACAACTCCAAAAATTTACATAATTTTTAAAGGTTTCTTTTACGCAATGACAATTTTCGATTAAATTTTCGAACCGAATGCAAATGATTGAGGCAAAAATGTGGTGGCTCGCGTTGGCTTGCTGTATAGAATTTCATAGTCGATCAATCCGGATATCATTGTTGGCCATTAAATATCTATGAGAGACAGTTATGACCTTTTCTCGCGGTGTGGTAGAATTTTTTTTTATATTAATCAACGTATCTTTCAAGTTTTGCTGTATTGTCATTCAAATACGATTAAAATAATCATAATCTAGAGTTAAATAGCTAAGCTCAGGTGATGTGATGTTGTAAAGATATGAAAATGGCGCCGTAATCTTACCACCACACAAGCATTGACCCACATATAGTTCAGCACAGACACTTGTCGTATCTGAGGTTTTGGATTAAAATATTAATTAATTAGCAGGCATATATGAATAATTAATTAAATAATTTGAGGACAACAAAAAAAACGCCAATCAATAAAAGGCGTAACTGTTGAGTGGATAATATGGGAGGAGTTTCATTTAAATACGAGTATGTACTCCTAAGTAAGAAAACGTAAGGATGTTTTCTTAAAAAATCGAGTTAACTTTAAATTTGAACAAAAATAACGTAAATTTTAATTAAAATTGCTCTCTATTAAGGCATAGATATGATTTTGGCAGTTCTGGCCGTCCAACATTAATTCACATTTTCCAATTCTTCTAAGCTTTATTGACAAAGAGTTCCACAATCGAATAGTTTGAACAAAAAGTTGGTGTTCGGACAGTTGACATGAGTACCTGGGTTGAGCCAACATGACAGACCTCCGAGATTGGAGAGGTAGCAGCTTATCATATAGGTATTCTGGCTGACGCGTATTCAATATGCCTCTTAGTAAACATAGGGACTTATTTTTTAAAAGGTTTTCAAAGGAACATCCACTTATCTGCTTAGAGAATCTCGAAACATGGTCACCATATTTCCAACTAAAAAAATATACCGAGCGATGTTATTATACAGAACGTTAAGTTTTTTCTTACTCTTGTGATCGGAACCCATAAAAATTTCACAACCATAGAGTAATACTAGCAACAGAAGAGTTGTTGCCAACATCAACTTGGTTTTTGTAGGTAGAAACTACTGACTGGCGCACATTGTTATCCACTATACACTTTACCGATATTATTATTTATATGTGTGTCCTAAGAAAGCGTGCGATTAAAGATCAGTTAGGCGGTTTAGCTGTATCAGCCCACATGATCGGACTATTACCAATTTTTACAGATTGAAGTTCAGATACATCAAGAACTCTACGATGTATAACTAGCACCTGCGACTTTTTTGATTATAAACGTAGCTCATGTTTTAGGGACCAGTCATTCACGCTTGACAAATCTTCATTTATTAGATGTATAGTGTCATCAAACGCATTCCTAGGACAACTTATGAAAAGTTGAACATCGTCCGCATACATGTAAACTGAACAATGCCTAATTGCTTTAGGTAGTTCGTTCACATTTAACGAGAACAGTGTTGGGCCTATGATTGATCCTTGTGGTACACCGTTCCGGACTTTGCGAAAACGTAAAGGCTTTTCACCAACTACCACACATTGTTGCCTTCCTTTTAAGTATGAGGAGAAGAGTTATTGCACAGAATCGAGTGATTTACGGTGACAAATGCTTTCGAAAAATCTAAAAGAATTAGAAAAGTGGGGTAATTTTTATCTAAAGACTTCCGCGCTTCATCAGAAATGTATAAAACAGCAGTTGGTCAAAATCCTGATTGGTTTGAGTACAGAAGTTGGTTTTCTGAGAGATATCTACTGATTTGTGACATGATAAGACTTTTGACAGAAAAGTAAGAATAGTAATTGGTCTATAATCCGTCATGCTAGAATTTTATTCTTTGGTATTGGGATAATTTTAGCTTTCTTCCACTCGGATGGGAATATGGATATCGTTAGCACCGAGTTAAATTTGTTTATAATTTGCGCACGCGAAAAGTGGTTCGCACCCTTATTATGTTCGGCTATATGCTTGGCACAGCGTGGGCGTTAAGGAAAAAGAGAAGAAGAGAGGAGATATCTATGAGCTTGTGTCTTGAATGCCTGTGGATCATAGTGATGTGGAAAGACAGAGCTTGGCAGAGAATTCCACATACGTGTTGTACGGCTGAAGAACGAATCCCTAAACTTAACTGTACGCCCGAAGATGGGCTCAAGAGTAAACTGATGTGAATTTAGAGCGCCACGAGTATTGCGGTTGAATTCAAGGAGAGGTGGCATGCAACTGGTTATTTCTCTTGAGCACCGCTGGTGGAAGAAGCGATATAACAGTGACAAGCAGGAGACGTTCCGGCGGTGAGTAAGCGAATCAATTGATTTCGTAATGTTTTCGTCACCGATAAGTTTTATCGCACGCTTTTGTATTCTATCTAGTTGATGCAAGGTGGTTTTAGGCGCACCAGGCCAGATATGACATTTGTACTCAAGTTTAGGGCGAATAAAGGCCTTGTAGACAGTAGCCAGGTCAGAGGGAGTGAAAAATTTCTTGCACCGGGTTAGAAAACCTAAACATTTCGCAGCATTTTTGGCGACGGTAAATATATGGTCATTCCAACGAAGCTTGTCGTTGACGCACAGACCGAGAATTACGAGATTTTCAGTTTCCACGATGCAAGTGCCATTCATAGATAATGGCATGGGATTTGGGATTCGCTTGGACGACAGGAGACAGCATTGGGTTTTGGAAGCGTTAAATTCTACTCGATTGATTTCTCCCCATTGTATTATGCTGTCAATGTCAGAATTTAACGAACTTAACATACGAAGTTGTTTGAGTTCCACATGAGAGGTGGAGCGACGTTCCTCAAGCTGATAGTGCTGTCGTCAGCAAAAGAGTGAACTGGATAAGAAGTCACAGATAAGAGATCATTAATGAAAATGAGAAAGAGTGTCGGGGACAAAACAGAGCCCTGGGGAGGAAAGATGAAAAAGCTTTCGCAATTGTAATGCCCGCTTGAAGAACACCTCTACAGAGCTAATGAGGAAATACCATCTGGCCCAGCGGATTTGTGAGTGTAAAGATCGTTTAAAACTTTAGCAACTGCACGAGTTAGAATAAATATCTGTCCCATAGAGTGTTCAATACTCTGAGGTACAGGCGGAAGCAATGCACAATCTGGAAGCGTGGAGCTGGCTGCAAAATGCACAGCAAACAGATTGGCCTTGTCTATCGAGCTGACAACTGGTATATCATTATAAACGAGCGTTGGAATCGACGACGAGGCTGTATTTTTAATTCTTTTTACGAATGACCAAAAATTGTTAATACATTTGGGACATTTTAGTATTTTTTGCCTCAATTTTTGGTCGTAGGCGAATTTGACTCGCCGAGGATGATCATTGGAATCATTTCTCGCTCGTTTGAAATTTGTTCGGTTTTCCTCAGTAGGGTTTGCTATGTAAAACCGAAAGCATACCTCTCTAATCCTAGAAACCTCTTTACAGCTCGAGTCTTGCCATCAATCTTCCTTTGGTTTGACAGACTTATTCCTGGAAGGTATAAATTCTCTCATGCCAATGATGTTGTTTATGATTGCATCAGCGACGGCATTGCGAAACAATACCGACCAGTTAATACTCCCAAAGAAGTAGTTAAGGCCGTCCCAATTGGTTTTCCCTTTGGGAGCTTTTTCTCTAACTGCCTGGTTTATTAAGGAGAAATTAGCTGATAATACACAATGGTCTGACGAGCCTACAGACGATAACACATTGACGGAGTAATTGTCAGGACGAGTGGTAAGGAACAAGTCAAGGGTGTTTGCGGAATGATTTGCAATGTCAGGTAATCTTTTAGGCTCTTTATGCCCACCTATCACTCTCAACAATTAATGTGTTGTTGGGAGTGATAGGTGTGCAGTCCTCTTGCCTGGGGTCAAAACTGATGAGTGTGCTTTTCGTCTCATTCACTATAATTCTCCAAGTGGTTAACCAGAGTTTGACCCGCTTTATGTAGTTATTAAGGTTATGAGAAGGTGTTTTGGGGGTTGTTGTGGGTGCTTAGTATCACGATGTCGTACGCAAAGGTAGAGATGGTCAAGTTGTTGTCCATCTGAAGGTCTGATGTAAATTATATGTATAGGAGTGGGCTAAGAACACTTCCTTCGGGGACATCCGCTCTCATGCAGTGGTCTTTTGATGTAAAGGATTTGTAATTTATCTTGAAGTGGCTAAGAAGGTACGACGATTTAAGAAGTTTGTGTAAGTTTTCTGGCAAAAGTTTATTTATTTTGTAGATGAGCCCATGGTGCCAAACTTTGTCGAATGCTTGTGCAACATCAAGAAACATAGCCGTACAGCTGTCTATAATGGTAGGCTTTTCTAGCCTCATCTACTACCCTGTGGACCTGTTCGATTGTGCCATACTTAGCTCTGAATCCGAACATGTGTATCTATTATTCCTTCCTTTTCCAAGAACGGAACTTATTCACCAGTAACTCTAAAGCACTACGTTATCCAACGATGTTTCAATTATATAACTTACAGAAAAGGCTCTTGCTCTTCTACGCCACAATCGATTTTGGAATGAGAAATGAGAAATTTTCTTACGGTCTTGAAATAGGTGAAATTCGGAGAGAGCCAAGTCTGATAAATGGAGTGGCTGTGCTAAGCATAATTCATAATTTCTATTTATCTCAAAATAGTGTGATATATTCATGTGAATTTCCTACGAACGATCAAAGCATATACAAATAGAATCCATAACAAAAAAGTATTTTAAGATCTCATGATCGCCATTTTTCAAACACAAAACGAGTCGAGTCAACCTCAACTCCGTTATAACATTCTAAGAAGACTTTGCGAGTGATCTTCTTAGAATGTTAAGTAATGTCAAATAATTCATAATTTGTTGTTAGCTTAGCAAAATCCTTGTTAGGAAAAAGCAAAAGGGCTGAACACTTCATAAACATGACCTAAATACACAGTTGCGCCTGTTTTTTGTTCGTAGGCGAATTTGACTCGCCGAGGATGATCATTTCTGGCTCGTTGAAAATTTGTTCGGTTTTCCTCAGTAGGGTTTGCTTTGAAAAAACCGAAAGCATACCTCTCTAATCCTAGAAACCTCTTTACAGCTCGAGTCTTGCCATCAATCTTCCTTTGGTTTGACAAAACGAGTCGAGTCAACCTCAACTCCGTTATAACATTCTAAGAAGACTTTGCGAGTGATCTTCTTAGAATGTTAAGTAATGTCAAATAATTAATAATTTGTTGTTAGCTTAGCAAAATCCTTGTTAGGAAAAAGCAAAAGGGCTGAACACTTCATAAACATGACCTAAATACACAGTTGCGCCTGTTCTTTAGCTTATTTGTATCCTTAAGCTTTTAGATTTATGAAATTACTCATTCCAAAACAAATAAGAAACCACACGACCAGGTGTTGATAATCCCAAACTTAATCTTAATAGATTCTCAAAAAAAAGATGTAGTAAAATTCCAAAAGAAAACCTATTCGATGTTGATTCATCACCTTGAAGATGATTTGTGTGCATTGTGTTGCTGCATGCCACTTGAAAATAGACAGTGACAAATGGACAGAGCTGCGGAATCAGTTACATATGCATATGGACACAAATACATAGAGGCAATTGAATGCAGCAACTTCAGAACTTAATGGGCCCATTAATTATGCTTTCGAACACAAACGCACAACACTCAGATACGGATTACAAAGCCATTAGCGCATCTAACGCCAATAAATAACTGCAACAATGAAAACTTTCAATTAAGACATCTTCCGTCATGTCGCCCGACCAACCGACCGACCGACCAGCCGTGCATTTTACCATCACCTCATAAAGTGGTAAAGTGGAGGTCTATCGGTTCCATTTAAGCTACGAAGCCAATGATGATGAAGCGCCATACTTAACATCAGTTCGGCGCTCTTAGGAAAATGCCAAGCGATTGACGCATAGATTCCGATCACAACTTACACGAGTGCCTATAGTTATGAAACACAAAACTGTGCCGTCAAAGTTACTCGTAGCTTGGCTCGGATTGAAAATTTATTCACAAATCGCTAAAACTTCAAACTAATTTTAGATTCATATTTTAACGTACATTGGTCGTATGTCATTGTTGTTGTATGTGCCTGTTTGTTATGCTATTATTAATAAAATGCAAATTCGCCGTCTATCTACCTAATCAAAACATATAACGCATACCTACGATACAAGATCGAGTATCGATTACACGCGGTGGCAAAATGGGAAATTCCAGCTTCTAATTCGAATGAGCGATTAGTGTGCTTGTAGATGAATTAGTTTACTTTTTGATTAAATTTTGTTATTACCAACGTTTAACTATAAATAATAGGCATACTTTTGCTTTTGTTCCACAACGAAACATGCGTTTAGTAGATCGTCCGCACTTGTAAAGTGTAAAGAAATATTCTCGCTATTTTACAACATGCAAAGTGAATTAATTACCTGGATAAAGATAAATACTAGGAAGAAACTTCACAATATGTAGTGACAGTCAAGCATTATTAAAAATAACATAAGCTATGAGAGACTTACTAACATCACAGTATCCTTTGAGAGCATAAGCATAAAATGTAACGAAAAACCGAAACAAAAATTTATAACTGCGATTTATAGACCACCGGACTTAATCGAGAGAAGTTCCATCAATAAGTTAGAACTCACCATTGACCAGGAAAGGTGTCAAAGTGACGACGTAGTTATAATGGGCGACATGAACCTAAACATCCTCGATATTAACAGAGAGGTAGTAAATGACTATGTGCAGATGATGGCTGCAAAGGGGCTGGTCAATGTCATTAAGGAGCCAACCCACCGGGATATACGAATCGGTACCGCGACACTAATTGATCAGATCCTAGTAAGCATACATGCGCAGTCTATGCTTTCGGGGCTGATTAAGTCCTGCATATCAGACCACTACGCAACCTTCTACGAAACGTTAACAAAAATAGAGACTAATCTAAACAGAAACAAGAAAGAGCGGATTCGGGATCATGTCGTAAACGCATTTAAAAAATTCACTGACTGGGAACCTGTACTTCTGGAGCAGAATATCGTCGTAATTTATAGAAACTTCGCCGAAAAACTGAATGAGATATATAAGTGTGCGACAGTCAGAGCCGGTGAAAAAAGAGATAGAATTCAACACCTGTGGATAACAATTGAGCTGAAAGAGAAGTGTAGGATGCGCGACTAACTGTACAGAAGATGGAAAAATAACAGACTTAGCACAATGTACGAAGCAGAATACAAGCAGTACCGTAAAAGACTAAATAAAGAAATGCAATTAAGCAAAAGTAACTTTTACAAAAGAACCTTCGCAACCGTTAGAGGGGATCCTCGAAAAACCTGGAAACTTGTTAACGAAATAATTGGAAGAGGCAAAATTTCATTGGACCAGCGGGTCGTTAAGAATTTTACCAATAAAAATATCAATGAGGTTATCGATGAGTTCGCAAAAAAAATAATCCATTGATGCGGAAACACTACCTCAAATCATGTGAATAGCAGCATTAGGAACTCAATATATATACAGCAAACAAAAGTGAGTTAAACGCAAGTAAGGCACCGGCCTTTGATGGGAAAAAGCCCAGTTGATTTAAAGCAAAATGCAGAAATTCTTGGACCTATACACACAAAAATAATCAATAGTAGCTTGGAGCAATGTGTAATACCAAAAAACACTCAAAACGGCTATTGTACGTCCGATTTACAAGAGTGAAGCAAAAAGTAACCTTGAAAACTACAGGCCAATATCAATCTTACTTACTGTCTTGAGCAACGGCTTAACGAATTTGTTGGCAGGTATTCCGTGGGTGCCGTGGCTCAGTGGATAGGAGCATGGACTGCTGAGCAGGGGGTTCATGGTTCGAATCCCAGTAACACCAAAGTATTTTTCACGGTGTCCCATCTCTCGCGAAAGTTTGACAAACGTCCGAGAGTAATAACTTGTCACTGAAAGCTTCTCAATTCGCCGTTCGGATCCGGCATTAAATTGTAGGTCCCCTCCATTTGTGTGCAAAAATATGCATGCTCAACACAAATGGTTGCGAGAAGTCAGTCCTTGGACCGCATGGTCTGTCGCGCCGATATTATTATTATTATTATTATTCTGTGCTTTGAGCAAATCAATATGCTTATCTGCTTATCAAAAAAATAAAAGCACGAACAAGCTCTTAGGCAAATTAACAAATACGGTCAACGTGAGCCTCAACAAAAATCATCACGTCTTGGTTACGTTCATCTAGCTTTTGACACCCTAGATCATCATAGGCTACTGGAGGCTATGTATAGGGTAGGAATTAGGGGATCTTTAGCCAGCTGGTTACTTGACATTCACACCAAGTAAAAATGTCTGGAAACTACGTTGAAACGACGGTGATTGAATACGGCGTACCACAGGGGTGAAAACTGGGTCCTTTACTATTTTTTATATGCACAAAAAAGCTGCTGCTAGTCTACACAGAAAGTATTCACTTTGCGTACGTCGATGATAAAGACATTGTAGTAAGACATCGATCGCTAGATACCGCGAAACAAATAATGCAAGCAATGACAAGGCTGTAAGATGGTGTCACACGACAATGGTCTTGTCATAAATGTGTCAAAAACGAAACTGATGCACATCTGTGGACCTGACTGTCAACCAGATAACATAGGCATTACTTACCAAAACATGATTTTCCAGCCGGAACGACTGTACTATGTATCGAAGAAGTAAGTTCCTATAACTACTTAGCGATCACAATTGACTGTAACTTCAGATGGGACTCGCACATAAAAAATTTCGACGTAGACTTTTTGCGGGAGGACAGGACCCGATACCGGTTGTAGAGCCAAATATGATGATCATGATAAAGGAATGAAGGCCGCTATATTATATATCTTTTCAGATAGCCAGGTCCAACTTAATGGACTCGTTATTAGGTAAAAACAGTTACGATGCACTGCAATCTTTTGCCATACACAACAGAGTGAAAATCGGTTGGTCCTGGTCATCAGGGATTTCAAAGCAACGAATCTGCAGACGTACTAGATAGGGCTGGCTCGGAATCTGCGTTCATAGGACCTGAACACTACTGTGGTATCAGCTGGATTGCCGCAACAGCACTGATAAATTGTTCGGAACTCAAACTTCGTCTGGCCCACTGGGATAACGTTACAGGGCTGAGGCAATCCAAACAATTATTCAGACCCTTTTACTATAAGGAAATCCCTAATCTAAACATAGATAACATTAAAAAGCTGGAACAGGTCATCATGGCTTGCGGTATCACCTTAACAAAATTGGTGTGGGCTCATAGACAGAATGTGGGGCTGCTCAAGTCCGAATGTTAAAATAAAACGACTGTGTAGCGTATGGCGTGTGGCGTGTGTCGATATAGACATACAAGTTTGTACCCGAAAAACAAGTTTTTTTTACATATACATACTTGTTTTTTATTTTTTTTTTAATTCTCTATATCAACTTCGCGTGTCCGTGGCCGGTTGGTTGGATGGCTGGTATAATTTTGTGATCAATTTTCAACCGACTTTTTAAAGCCCGATTTTATTCAAACTTTGCACAAATGTGTATTTTCGATGACAACACTTTCTATTAAAATTTGGGGACCCTCGGGCCTCAAGGTCGGGGGGCTCCCATACAAATATTTTACGGAATTCTCTCTGACTCTCTGAAAAACAAACTCGAAACTAAAAACGACGCGAGTCCAAATGCTTTTATCAATAGATCATGGTCAGGGAAAATTACAAAAAACCTTGACATATATTTTTGAAGGCCTGCAAATTAAAAGTTTCGGGAAACACAGAGTCGACTAATTGATTCCACACCGATGTGACTCTCGGATAAAAGGAAGATTTGAAATGTTGGGTTCTGGTATTTAAGGTAAATCTATGCTGATTAGCACTGTCTTATCTTTATTATCACAAGCGATATTAAAAACAAGTCAGGTTGATGTTGTCCATGCTCCAACTTGTCCGTGTTATTCGTGTCACACCTTCAGCCCATAACTCTACCATATATCTACCATAGATGAAGAGTAGCCCGCAGTTGGTTACAACCGAAAAGAAGCATTCACTTTTTCCAGCTGCAGTTCATGAAGCATATATCGTCTCTTACAAGCCTGGACAAATTTTTCCCACCGCATGAAAAGTTTGCCCTGATTTTACCACATCTGCGCACCCAACTAAGTAACCCAACCTGAATTCCTTGGTCAATTGCCTGGTTATGGAATTCTTTGAACATAAAACACAAGTAGTCCTTTGACAAATCATTTGTCAGGTGCGAAGTGATGTACTTGTGACAAATGGAACAATAATGAAAAAAAAAACAACCACAACAACTACACCAACAAAACTGCAAATCTTCAAATGCAATTCAAATTCAATGGGCGATGGACGACGGAGGGAAATTGTCATCAAACATGAATTCGCACTTTCGCGGAGGATCATTTGTCAAAAATTTTGCAATAACAGTACAGAGAGTGCAGATTGCAATTGTTTGTCTGTTTGGCTATCTGTGTGTGTGAGTTTGCAATCAATTGCAGGGGCTTCTGTTCTGCTCCTCCTCGACACCGAATGGCGCTCTCTGCGATGCAATTCATTTTTCATTTTTATGTGGCACATACAACAGATTCCGCCGCTGACAGACAAAAATCTTTCTTATCTCTCGATTGCTTGTCGAGAATCGACAACAATAAAAATCCTCCACCGAGCCTGAGACAAAGGTGGCGTCGTCGTCCAATAATCTCATCGGTGCGGCAAACACAATCCAACTACCACAAAGAAATTACACAAATAAACAATAAATTGTATAATTTTGGGCTTTTTCTTCTTCTTCTTCTGCCTTTCCTCCCATTGCAATCATAAAATTATTTATTACACCGAATCTTTGTCGACAAGACACTGTCATCGCTGTGCAGCTTATCCAAGCAGCAGGCCATAAAACAAAGAACTTTGCTATGTCTCGACAATGATGTGCGAAGGAGCAGGAGGAGGAGGATGCATTTTTTTATTCCCAGCCGCCGACAAGGGAAAGGGAGAGATTTAGTGGATTCACCAGATAGTTTATGCGCTTGCCATAACCTCTCAGGTTTTGGGCGAAAACAACAACAAAACATAAACTCTCCCACAAGAAGAGGCGCCTATACTTACTTGGCTGACCAACCGACCGCCCACCATAAAAATGGACATTGGAAAAAAAAGTACCCATCGCTGGTTAGTATGGCTCCGGCAATAAAAAAAATTAAAAACACGAATATGCAATAAAATGGAAAAATTCCCCGAAAATATCTCAAAGAATTCGAAAATTTTGATTTATTATGGCAACTGTGGCACTGCTTCTTAGGCTTCAGCTGGAAATGCTTTGCCGCCCATCACAGGGCCACCACCACCATCACGGTACTCATTCTTTCGGAATAAAAACCCGAAAATATGTTGAACCAAAGAATCAAGCCAAAGAAATTCCAACATGCATCGCTGGGATGCCTGTCGTCATCGGCGTCTCGCCGCTCTGTGATTCATCCCGAAAATAATCTGCATTTTTCAGAGAGTGATTGATAGGCGATTAATAATAAAAATTCCGTTTCGTTCAATTGTATGGAACAAGCAAAATTTTCCTCGATTACTCAGGCGAGAGGCGAGACACGTTGGTACGCATATGTCTATATGAGTGATTATTTAAATAATTTGCAAAAAAATTATGGACACAACAATCTGGTACATGTAGAGAATGCGAACGATGATCCTGGTTTGCTTGATGTGTTCGAATTGCGAGCAACTTAAGAGTTGAAAGTTCAGCGGGTAAACAAGAATTGGCTAAAAGTGCTTAAGAGAATGTAGGTGGCTCTTTTTATAGCATATATAGCTGTGGTGGGTTGGTGGGACAGTTCAAGACCAACCAGATTCAAAGCACTCAGACCGTCGGTCCATTGTACACGTTCCCAGTATTCAAATCTCTGAGTTAACTTTAGATAGCGAAGGACTTGATATAGCTTCAACGATCGAAATTCTTCCATCGTTATTAACATCGTCTTGGCCTCCCGCAAAAAATCTGTCCATCGATACCGATTTTGAGCCGATTGCATACAGGTTTGCATTCCTAAACCCTGATCTACGCCATCTTTTCAGCGTAACCGTGGCCGGTCTCGCTGTCGTGTTTCATAAATCCTATCGCAAAAGGTTTTTTCCAGCAGGATTATCTTCGTTCATGCGAGCTAGGTGTCCCACCCACCGGATCCTGCCAAGCTTAATTCTCTTCACGATATCGAAATCGCAGTAAAGCTCGTAAATCTCATCATTATAGAGTCTCCGGAATCGTCCTTCCTCACATAAGAGGCCAACAAGACATATCTCTCGAACGCGGCTAAGAGGTCACAAGGCTTTTTGCTAAGCACCCCAGTCACGGATCCATATCTAAGTACTGGTATGACAATTGTCTTATGCACCAGCAGCTTGGATGTTATCGTTAAGTTCCTGGATTTGAAGAGTCTTGACAGTAGGTTTTGTTGGCTTAAAGCAACCGTGCGCGTATTTCTAGTTATAGGCGTCTACAGTTTACACGAGATAGTAAAAAGCTTCCTGTACATCTCTTTGGTTTCTACCAACTATGTCAATGTCGTCTGCGTAAGCCAGGACTTATAGTGGATTGTTCCTCTCGTCGTTACGTCAGAGTCTCGGATCACTTTCTCCAACGCCAGGTTGAAGAGAATGCAGGCCAGTCCATCCCCCTGTCGGAGCCTGTTATAGATGCTGAATGGGCTTAATAGTGATCCGGATATTTTTACTTAGCTTATAGCATTGGTCAACCTACATAGTCGTGTCAGTTTATTTGGGATGCCAAATTCTCTCATGGGTGTATAAAGTTCTACTCTGGCTATGCTAACATAGGCGGCTTTAAAGTCTATAAAAAGATGGTGTGGTGAGTTTTGAAACTCTAGACATTTTTCCATGACCTGCCTAAGGGTGTAAATCTGATCAGTTGTGGATTTGTCCGGAATGAAGCCACACTGGTATGGACCAATGATGAGTTTAGCGTATGGGGCTAGGTAGTCTTCTGGTTTCGTTTCTTTCTCCCATACTTGCCCTATTAGTTCATGAATTGCTTGGTGCACTGCGGGACTTCCTGTTTTAATCAGCTCCGCTTGGATACCATCTGATCCCGATGCCTTGTTGTTTTTAAGCCAATTTATCGCTCTGCTAACTTTGTCTATGGTGGGCACCGTGGCTCAGTGGAAATGGGCGTGGCTACTGAGCAGGAGGTTCGTGGTTCGAATCCCAGAAAGCCCACCTCTCGCAAATGGGTGACAAACGTTCCGAGAGTAATAACTTGTCACGGAAAGCTTCTCAATTCGCCGTTCGGAGCCGGCCTTAAATTGTATGGCCCTTCCATTTGTGTCCAAAAATTAAATGCGCAACACAAATGGTCGCGAGAAGCTAGGCTTTGGACCGCAATGGTCTGTCGCGCCGAATATTATTATTATAACTTTGTCTATGCTTGTTGGCGGCAGCATAGTGTGTTTTTCGGTCATAAGTGGAGCCTACAATTCCTCAGTAAGCTGGCCATTTAGAACCTCATTAAAGTGCTCTTCCTTGCCATTACTTCCTCACGCTTAACGCTGGTATATCCTCGCAATTAATGGTTTAAGAGAGATATTCTTCCCATTACTTCCTCACGCCTAACGCTGGTATATTCTCACAATTAATGGTTTGAGAGAGATATAACGTCCACACGCTTAACGCCAGTATTTCATGGCATTTAGTTGCCTAAGACTCAAGGCCTTTGACGCTAAACCCCAGCAAAGACTAATACCTAAGTTCATCTTAGAGCCAAATGGTCTAAGGGTGACATCGTTACCGCTAACGCAACGACAATAGGCTTTGCTAATTACATAGTTAGATACACAACGTCACCCTGTACGCGTCGCTAACAAGGATACAAGACGATACCCTTTTAAAAAATTATATTTTAAATTTCACCAGTATATATTGTTAAGCTAAAGAGAAGAGAATAAAAGATTGAATTCCATTCACTAAACAAATAACTTCTTTTTATTGTAATAACCTAATAGACGAAGAACCCTGGTATCACTGAGTACTACTCCGGCTGGTAGAACCATCCCTCATCTTCGTCCATCATCCATCTGTCTTCAGGTTTCTGCTGATACGCATTCGCGGCGATTTTTCTGCCTTTTACCAACTTACATGCGTGCCCTAATTGCAAAAATATTTTTCACAGCTCGATAGATAGATAGATTAAGATATTTTATTAAACATTTAAGTAATATACAATTTTGACTTAAAAGTAAACTTATAAATAACTATTATTAATAAGTGTCGGCTTAACAATAGGGGCCCGACGTATTTACATTGTTTTAATTTTTTTAAGTTCATCGACGCTCTTATGTATTGGGATGTACCACTATGTTACAGACCGAATTTCGTGTTCAATATTAGATATATAAACAGCTAGATGAGTTGATATTAGTTGTTGTAAATTTAGAAAAAAAAACACAACTTTTTTGCAATCATTTCTCGTTATTTGAAAGATTTTCCTCAATGAAGTATGTGAGAGCTTTCCTCCTTGCCAGACTTTTACTTAATGAACAATTTACCAATGTTACGAGTAAGTAAGCAAATTTGTAAATTAATTGACAACGATGGACATTAATGGGAACTAAAAATTATCGTATCGTCAGATAATCAATTTCCTTCCTCAACTCAACCCAACTCCAATTCTCGTTCTACCATTCCCTTTGAATTCGATCAAAATATTTTCATAACCATTAATGATATGATGCCAAAGTAATTATATCATCAACAACGTCATCGTCATCACCATCATCATCATCATCACCATCATCACCATCATCAGCATCGTCGGAAACATTCTGCATTCGCTACACTCCTGCCCATATCCCAATACGTCAACGAAAATGATAACGACAAACTGCTGAGCTGAACTCAACTCAATCTTAAACGCAAGTCAATGCTCATTAGCATTTTATCTTGACGGAAGAGCATCATAAAACTATCTGACATCTTCATTCCGTGATGAGCTCACGCAATCGAGCGCGAACCTTCCTTCCACGCACAACAACGGAGCTTGTAATAATATGACAATCGGTTATCTGTATATTATTACGACATATACGAGCGACACTCACTGCTCCGTCGTTGTGCTGCGATAAACGATCCAATCCAATCCAACCCAACGATTAACGAACAATCATCCAACGAAGGATCGAAAGAAAAGCAAAAAGTTGCCACAAGACAGAAAGGAAGTCATTCAAAAGTTCAAACTGAATAAGCGACAGCATCCCAAAATAAAAATGGAACAAGGATACCCACATATATTCAATAAACGTGAAAATTTGTCAAAATCTCTGTGGATATTTTGGTGATTCCATTCAATGGCTTTTGCTTCCGCAGGAATTATAGTTATTGACATAACCCTACCACAAAATTTATTGAGAATGGCTGGAGAAAGTATTAAAAATAGAAATTTTAACGGTTACTCATTGACACCGCGCACATCATTGCTGTCATCGTGTGTAGCTATATTTGTTTAAAAATCTTAACAAACACACACTACATTGATTGCTGTCATAAATCTGATGGCAAGAAAGTGCACCGAAGTTGTATGTAGTGATATTCACTAGGCGTGTAGGGGTTAAGATGTTTTAAAAAATATTTTTGGAACAATGTGCGCTTGTGCGCTTTGGAAAATTTAACATTCAATTGACATGATGTGTTAATGTATTTTGACAGGCACATGTCGGTTGTCTTCATTTTGAGTTGTAACAGCCGATTCTTAGCTCATTCTTAATTACTTCACCGGACCCGATGTCGTCCAATTATGCAGCGTGAAACTCTCTGATATATAGACACTCTTAAGCGAAACCCTGGCATACCCCGCTGACGAGTTTATAAATTCTACCACAAAGCTCAGGTCACCTTAGTGTTGGCACCACGGTGCCGTTTGTAGATTTCGTTATACACCACGTTGCACCTACTGCAAAGACAAAGAGGGCAAAGGCATCTTAGAGCAATGGGAAGAGCACTTTCAAGAGTTGCTAAATGGCCAGCTTTCTGAGGAATTGGAGGCTCCATCAATGACCGAAGACCACACTATGCTGCCGCCAACAAGTATAGACGAAGTTAGCAGAGCTATAAATTGGCTCAAAAATAATAAGGCATCATGATCAAATGGTATCCCAATGGAGCTGATTAAATCAGACTGCTCTGTAATACACCAAGCAATTCATGAACTAATAGTGCAAGTATGGGAGGAAAAAGTGATGCCAGAAGACTGGTGAAGAGGCATCCTGGGGCCATACATAAAAAGGAGATACCACAACATGCAGCAATTATCGTGGTATAAAGTTGTTGAGTACCGCGTATAAGATTTACTCCACTATCCTTTAAGACAGGATAGCCCCATATACTAAAGTCATCATTGGTACATACCAGTCAGGCTTCATCCCAAGCATATAAACAACTGATCAGATTTACACCCTTAGGCAGATGATAAAAAAATATTTGGAGTTTCAAAACTGACTACACCATCTTTTTATAGACTTTAAAGCCGCCTTTGATAGCATAGCCAGAGTAGAACTCTATAAAGCCATGAGAGAATTCGGCATCCCAATTAAACTGGCACGACTATGTAGGTTGACCATGACCATTGTTATAATATATAATAATATTCGGCGCGACAGCCCGTTGCGGTCCAAGGCTAGCTTGTCGCGGCCATTTGTGTTGTGAATGTATATTTTAAGACACAAATGGAAGGGACCTACAATTTAAGGACGAATCGGAACGGCAAATTGAGAAGCTTTCCGTGACAAGTTATTACTCTCCGAACGTTTGTCACCCATTCACGATAGGTGGGACACCGTGAAAAATACTTTTTTGTGTTACTAGGATTCGAACCACGAACCCCTGCTCAGTAACCATGCGCTTTTTCACTGAGCCACGGCGCCCACTGACCAATGTTATAAACCAAGTAAAAATATCCGGATCACTATCAAGCCCATTCAACATCTATGAAGGGCTCCGAAAGGGGACAGACTGGCCTGCGTCCTCTTAACCCTGGCGTTAGAGAAAGTGATCAGAGACTCTGACGTAACGGCGAGAGGAACAATCTACTATAAGTCCATGCAGATACTGGCTTACGCAGACGACATTGACATAGTTGATAGAAACCAAAGAGATGTACAGGAAACTTTCATCCAACATTGGGGTCTCAATTAAAATAGTGCAGCGCGAATTTGAAGTAGTAACTATATCGGGTCAACTGTAACAGCCGATAACAGCTCAATACACGCACGTTTCCTTAAAGCCAACAAAGCCTACTGTAGCCTGTCAAGACTCTTCAAATCCAGGAACTTAACCATAACATCCAAGCTGCTGATATATAAGACAATGGTCATACCAGTACTTACATATGGATTCGAGACTTGGGTGCTTGGCAAAAAGCATTCCGACCTCTTAGCCGCATTCGAGAGAAAAGTCTTACGGAGAATTGTTGGCCCCGTATGTGAGGAAAGACGATTCAGGAGACTTTACAATGATGACGAGCGTTACCGTGATGTTGACATCGTGAAGAGAATTAAGCTCGGTGGGCTCCGGTTGGCAGGACACCTAGCTCGCATGAGCGAAGAGGATCCTGCTCGGAAAGTCCTTTGCGGTAGGATTTATGAAGCACGACAGCAAGGCCGGCCAAGCTTACGCTGCAAGGATGGCGTAGGCCAGGATGTCCAGAGTTTAGGGATGCCAAATTGGATGACATCAGCTCGAAATCGGGATAGGCGGAGAGATATTTTGCGGGAGGCCAGGACCGGAACACGGTTGTAGAGCCAAATATGATTTTATTACTCGGATGCCGTATGCTGCGAAAGGTTAACTTAAACCTCAGTGTTTTCGATTTCAACCGCAGCACTCCCTGCCTTAAACTTTATCTCCTTCACCGTTCCCCCTATCTTTAAGTGTCTTATGTCTTAGTTATTAAGTTGAATATTAGCTTGTAACAATATCTTATGTCATAGCTTTAAGTTAATGATGTTAGTTTTAAGATAATGCTATTAGCTTGTAACAAGCCGAATAAATGGGGGCGATCTGCCCCCACCAAAAATTAAAAAAAATGTTAGTTTTCATCATCATATTTGGTCCGGTCTTGGCCTCCAGAAATGTTCCTTTAAGGATGTAGTTAATAGAGGAAATGTGAAAGATGCTTTGTAAATCTTAAGAAGATGACATTAAACGGGATATGCTATTATTTGTTGATTAAGAAAACATCATGGAAAAGACAACAACAATTTCTAAATCTTGTCTTTGACTTTCATGTAATCAGCACAAGAAACACCACCAACTTAGTATAAAATGCGATTACTACCTGGGAAGAAGATACTACAACGACACTTAAATGGCTTTCCTTATTATTAACTTGAACTTCAGACCAATGTTAATCCGAAAACTTTTCTGTGTCAGGTCACTTACACCTGTGAAACTATAAATTACCATCAAAAAGAAACGTCTCTCACAAGTTAAGCTCCCACCATTTATAAAAAAAAAACTCCATATAAAGAAAAATTACAAAATCAACCTCATAAAAAGGGGAGAAGAAATAAAATTATGACATAACACTCTCAGTATGATGTCCACTGTTATTTGATTTCACACTACGACCGACCGGAGATTCGAACATCAAAATGGAACCCGCTACAAACGCAAAGGGTTAAAGTTTCTTGTCGCAGGCAGATATCATTATACGTAGGCATTTGCGAGAGGGAAAAATGAATGAAATGAAAAACATTTATGACAAACGACAGGCAATGTTCAACACCATAAAGTCAGCAGGGGGGTTAACCACTTACACGCTAGCAGCAATCACTTCACATATATGAAATATCAGTGCGACACAATTTTAGTTTTTTTTCGGCCCTAACTCAAAATAAGTATGGGCTTGATATGACCGATTAAACTCAGCGTGTAGAGGACGTCATCATCATCATCATCATCAACATCGTGATCGTCAGCAACATTGCTATGGGTAATGGGTCACAAATATAAAACGCCAGGAGACAACTAATTTTGTTCGCAACGAAAGAGGTGCTAACGTAGCCAGCCAGTAAAGTCTCCTGGAGAGCGCCAGCAGCTGTCTACCGCGTATGATGCCAGCGGACCGGCAGTGGGATATTTAAATTTTGGATAACTTATCCAAAGTAATTTTCAACTCTTTTGCTTCTTTTCGTTTTTTAAGAGGGATTTTTATTTCCTTTTTTAGCAAATCAGTAAATGTATAGATAAAAAAAGTCTTCTTCTTTAATAGTTGCTTGCGCTTGAGGATAATGTATGAGCGTGCGCTTACAAACGTCTGCACAGAACTTACTACTTTATTAGTTCACTCACAAAACTACAGAGCTATAATTCTGTTGTTTCTTCTAATAGAAGGCGCCGAAACATCTAAAAAATCATGTGGACTTCCAAGAAAACACAGTGGAGCAAACAATAGAATTTTTTTTTTAAATTTTTACCTCAAATGCGCATTGAATATTGAACAATAAAATGAAAGTGCAAAGGTTTTTTTTATACAGCGTGACTGACACGAAGTGTTACCAAAACAAAACGCAACAGAATTTTTATTTTTTTATGAATTTTATTGAATCAAAGTAAAAAATGTTCACAAATATTTAAACTTTCGAATTGCATTAGCAGTTTTCGATTTGGCCACCCTTAGCCGCGATTATGGCCTTCAAACGGCCGATAAAACTATTGCATGCAGCACGAAAGTGGCTCTGCGGTATTTTGGCCCATTCCCGGCTATGCGCTTACTTGAGATGATCGACACTTTGGTATTTTTTTGTCCCAACCTTGCTCTTCAAAATACCCGAAACCCAGAAATCTAGCGGATTTGCATCCGTGGCCATTGGGCAGTGGAAATGAACCGCGGAACGTTGTTTCCAATCTTGATTGACGCACGCTTTATTACTCGGCGCCGAGTCCTGTTGAAATGTACAGGCTCTGCGGCCGAAATGTTTTTGTGCCCAAGGCTTCAACGCTCCCTCTAACACATGATCCCGATAAACTTGAGCACTGATCTTGATGCCACGGTCCAAAAAAAAACTTTCGTGCAAGCGTAACAACTCCTTCGCTTTCCACTAAAATTTTTTTTTTTAACCATGCGTTTTTTGGAATTTAAAACCCTTTAGTCCAAGATGATCTTTCAATATGTGCTGCATCCATTCGAGCAAAATGTTCGCCTCACGAGCCATTTTTCTGCCGATACGGTGGGGATTCCGAGCCAGTTTGGCCTTCACCTTCCGAATGATATCACAATTCTAGTTGGTTTCGCCATTCAGGCTTAACAACACCGCAAGGAAAGGATGTTGAGTTATTAGCTGATTTTAACCGTCTCACTCAGCTTGTGAATGAGCCCACTCGAATTCCAGACATTGTGTGCCATAACGCTAATACCCGTGACTTGTTTCTTACTTATCTTCCTAACAAATACACTGTCAGTGTAGGCTCTTCAGACCATTATGTAGTATCAGGTAATTTCTCGTTGTCAAACCACACAATTAAAGAGAAAACTCCTAAAAGAAAAGTATGGCTACACGAGAAAGCCAACTGGGATGGCCTCAATAATTTCTTTAGAAGCATTAACTGGGCTCTTAACGCCAATAGTGGTGTGGATGCCACTTCTGATGCGATCAATAACATAATCATCGAGAGGATGAAACGGTTTATCCCTTCCAGGACAAGATGTAGTAAACCGAATGAATATGATTGAAGCTGCAAGAGGCTACTAGGAACTGTGAGCTATGCTTTCGGTTATATAAAAAAAACCCCACTGTGGAAAACCGAACCAAATTTACACGAGTCAGACATGATTGCAAATTCGACTATGACCAAAAACAGACAAAAAATAATTCAATGTCCCAAAGAAAGTAAAAATTTTTGGTCATTCGTGAAACGAATTAAAAATATTGTCTCGTCTTCAATTCCAACGCTCATTCAATTGGCATTGCCACTGCGCACGCTTTTCCATTTCTCTTATTCTTCTGGAGTCGTTCCAATGAATTGGAAAACAGCCATTATCCAGCCTGTTCCTGAAAAAGACGACCCGTCATCTCTTTACTCCTACCGACCAATTTCGCTAACATCCATACTTTCTAAGGTCATGGAAACGCTGATTAAGCGTAAGCTTATGCAATCACAAATTTGGTGAAAGCAAAGTTGTCGCATTCGATATTTCCAAGTCATTTGATAGAGTCTGGCATCAAGCTCTTTTGTCGAAAATGAATACTTATGGAATTGATAATGCCCTGCTTCACAAGTAACTACTTTTCTGGCCGTTCTATCCAGGTCGTATTGGACAGTTTCAAATCTCATGTTCACCGCATAAACAGCGGTGTTCCTCAAGGCTCTGTTATGTCTCCGACACTCTTTCTTATTTTCATTAACGATCTCCTATTCGCTACTTCTAATCCAATCCATTCTTTTGGTGATGACAGCACTCTTAGCTTTTCGTATGACTTCATGCTTTCTGCGCGACCCTCTTCGTCGCAAGTGAAACTTGAACAACCACATGTATGTTAAGCACGTTAATTTCTAACCTTGACTGTATAACAAGGTAGGGGACTACATAATAAAGTTGAATTTATCGCTTCTATAACTTAATGATATCTTCTGTCGCCCAAGCGTATTTTAAGCCCCTAACATTTATCCATGAATCTTAACATTTATCCATGAATGGATCTTGCACCAAAGACAGCGAAAAACTCTCAATTCTCAGTATGTACGTCAACAACAAGCTTCGTTTGAACGACCTCATATTTGCCATCGCCAAAAATGCTACGAGATAAACGGTGCAAGATGTACTTCACTTCTTCAGATCTGCCTGCTATTTACAAGGCATATATTCGCCCTAAACTTGAATACAACTGTATTGTCTTGGCAGGTGCCCCCAATACGACATTGCGTCTACTAGACAGAGTTCGAAACCGTACGTTAAAACTTATTGGTGACATAAATATCGCGAAAAGAATCGAATCGCTTGAACATCGTAGGATTGTTTTCTGCCTGTCACTGTTTTATCGCTTTTTCCATAAGCGGTGTTCAAAAGAAATATCCATATGCATCCCGCCCATTCTCGTACCCATCCGTAATACCAGTGCCTTAACTATCTTAGCCATATCTTTGATCGTACTAGCCAATTTAGAGATGCTTTCATTAGCCGCACAATAATTTTGTGGAATGAATTGCCCTGCCCTACTCTATGTTCTTGTATTTGTATTATCTGCAGTCGTTTAAGACACACGTGCATAGACATCTCACCTTTTCCTCTCCCTGATTTCCTAACGCCCACGCTGTGCTAAGCATTATAAGGGTTTAAACCCCTTAAGCGTGTGTAGATTATGAAAAAAATTAAATGATAATGATGATCCGCTTATTTCTAACTTGAGAGCAAACGACTTCGCGATATCGCTTCTGGATCTAATGATGTGTCCAATCCAACTGTATTTCCTTGCGCCGGATATCGATTCAAATCGGAACCAATTAAACAACCAGAAGGATATCTGTATCGGTGAAAAACCACAAGAAGATGGCAGCAGCCAAAGACCAATCAATGTCTTACAAAGTTGGGAAACATTCCAAATGTCATCCAGCAAAGTACCCAAAATTGTAGGACTAATGCACTTTTATAAGGAAAACGGATGAATTCTCAAATTAATCAAAGTGCAGTGATAAAGAAAACTGGTTAGCAAGGTTGCCATTAAAAGCTTCAATCGAATGCACTAGTGTAAGTTCATGTATCTGGAAATGGGTAGGAGTAGGTAGGAAATGTTATTGGAGTACAAATGAAAAAGTTCAAATCGAGCTGTGATTGGGTGCTTCAAATTTTTCTGTTCACTTGAACGCACATTGTACCCCACTGTACGTTCTGATCGGCATTTCGACGAATGACCGCGATATTCCATCTAAATCAAACATCATAAATCTAAGCAATCACACACCCCAACGTCTCAGCGTGTGTTTAAAAAAGTACGTCCATCCGCACCCCGTCTCTGCACAGATTGTGTTGAGATATCTCTCTTGGGAAAACCATCAGCCAAGCCTAAAAAGTGTAGGTAAGCGTAAGCGTTTGTTTTACCATTAACGCTGTTGATTCGGCATCACATCATCATCCTCTTAACTGGACCGTCGCACCGGACTGCACTGCACCGCACCGCACGTCCCAACATACCGCTTTGAATTATTAATAAAATAACTTTTTGATTCTACTTTTTTTCTGAAGGTCCGAAATCGATTTATGGTCTGATTTATTGGAGGGCGGTTCACTGGCAATAAATCAAAATTCATCAGAGAGAGAAAAGAAGAAACTTTTTTTTATTTTTTTTATTGGGATACCCAAGCATTTCATACTTTAATTAAAAAATTTGTGTGTGTATGAGTGAGTGGCGGTATTCAGGACTGACTGGTCAGAAAATTATTCCTGACTGGGTTCCAAAATAAGGTTATACCCAAAAAGTCTTCACCAATTTCAATTTGAGTGCTGTCATTGGGCGGAGATACATTTTTTCTTTGCTTTGTAATTTTCTTTGGTTGATAATTGTATGCCTCTGTCCACTGTCCCGGTTTTTCGTCTATTACCTGCTTTGGTGAACAACCACATTTCGATCCGAATTGATCGCCATTGAAATTTGACAAAATTTTCGGGTGCAATTCGTTGTTCAATAATTTTCTTAATTATGAATAAAATAGAAATTAATAATTTTCCTTCATTCGAAAGACTTTGCATTTGTCATTGACATTTGTCAAAACTTGATTCTTTTTCAAGCTTTAGTCGACGATCGACTGGATTTCTTATTCTAATTTATGCGAGAGCCAGGGCTTGTTGTTGTTATTGCTGTTGCCTTTTTAAGCGAACTCGTATATCTAAGCATCAACTGCTGCTGTGTTGTGTCGGAGATCTCGCCTTTGGAGATACCACGATTACACTTTTTGGGCAAATTTCAACAGCCATTTTGTCATATCGGACGATGTTATCGGCAATTTAGCTCAATGTTAGATTTATTTAAGAATAATCAGGCACTTTGGTTTGTTGTTTATTGGTTTTATGTGTGTGTGTGTGTGTGTTAGTGGAAGAATGCCTAACATGGAAATCACAGCATTCAAGCAACAGATCGACACTAAACTGGATTAGCATGGTGGAGATAAATTGGAGGTTTGTAATATGTATTAGGAATTTGATTTCTTTTTTTTTTTAAATAAATTTCTGGCAACAATATTGCTCGTGGTTGTTGCTTGGACGCAGTAAAAAACCCAATTAATGAGCCATTTCGCTGTCACTAAAAATGTTCCGCTGGTTTTTTTGATTAAAAGGAGATTGTGTTTCGGAGTTAATTTTATTTTGGCAACAAAGTTTTAACTTTAGCTTTTTATGGTGATAGAATTTTAAGCCTGTTACTGACATATGCTTAGCCACCATTCATAAAGGCATGTTTACACATTCAGTCGATGTTATGTTATCTTTCGCATAATTTTGGTAATAACTCAGGATTTTATTTGAAGCAAAAATTTTTATTTGTTTGTTTAAATGTTAGTTGGAATATTTTCAATGCGTTTGTGAATAGAAATTCACAAATTTCCGAAGAAAACAAGTGGAAGTGGACTATAAATGTGACTATTGATGGGATAATATAATGAGATAATTAGAACCCGAGACAACTTAGAAAAAAACTTATGGGATGATATGTTCTTATGTCATATCCGCAAACGTTTAAATGAGAAATTGAAGTAATTGCAATTAGGGACTCTAAAATTCATTTATTTAAGTACTATTATAATAACATTTGGCGCGACAGACGATTGCGGTCCAAAGCCTAGCAACTCGCGTCCATTTGTGTTGCGCATGTTTATTTTTGGACACAAGTCGAAGGGACCTACAATTTAAGGCCAGCTTCGAAGGGCGAATTGAGAAGCGTTCCGTGACAAGTTATTACTCTCGGAACGTTTGTCGCCCATTAATTCGCGAGAGGTGAGACACCGTGAAAAATACTTATGTTGTTACTGGGATTCGAACCACGAACCTTCTGCTCAGCGCATTTCCACTGAGCCACGGCCACTTAAGTACTATTAGTTAGTTATAAATGTCAACACTTCGAAAACAGGTGTGCAGACTATTCAAAACTTATAAAACGAGAGGTAATTGGCATCAATATAGAGAAGCTCGGCGGTCAGCCATCAGAAAAATAGGGAGAATAACAGAAAATGCATCAAAATTACAAGTGGCCGTAACTATCTCTGACTGATGGAAGTGCGATCAAACCTCCACGTTGCGGCCGCCGATAATTTTCCTCCAATACAAGAAAAGCTGAATAATCGGACCAGTCCCTTCAAAGTAAGGTTGGCAAACCAAATCAAACCAAACCAAATCAGCATCGGATACACTGATTAACGACGACGACCACGGCAACGAAAACGGTTAAACGATTTAAGAATTTTCCCA
Organism: Nephrocerus scutellatus; assembly: GCA_947095585.1. Classification (NCBI taxonomy): domain Eukaryota; kingdom Metazoa; phylum Arthropoda; class Insecta; order Diptera; family Pipunculidae; genus Nephrocerus; species Nephrocerus scutellatus. The sequence continues at coordinate 78,743,900 of OX352765.1, read as the reverse complement.
TGGAACGTACGCTCACTGTATAGAGCTCGAGCTGCACAAAAGCTAGCCGATTCCCTGTCCAAATATAATGCTGGCATAACAGCAATCCAGGAGATGCGGTGGACGGGAAATGGTGTCTTACAAAAATCAGAATATGACATATATTACAGCTGTCATGCAAGACATCATGTGCTCGGGGTGGGGTTTCTAGGCAGCAAAAGAATGAAAACCACCGTTATTGGCTTTTAAGTAATAAATGACCGGCTATGAACTCTTCGCGTGCGGGGCAGATTTCAAAAAATATAAGCCTCACGTTCACGTACCTACAGAGGATTCCCCAGATGATGAAAAAGAAGAATTCTTTGAATCAGTCGAACGGGAACTCCATGCCTGCCCTCAGTATGATGTAAAAATCATTCTGGGGTATATGAATGCTAAAATAGGTGAAGAGCCAGTATTTAGGCAGTACATTGGCACCCATAGCTTACACGAGAACACTAATGACAATGGACAACGAGTCATAGAGATGGCAGCAAGCAATAATTTGGTCGTTGCGAGTACAAGGTTTGCGCGTACAATATCCACAAATCTCCTCATGGAGGCACTCGCAACCAGATAGACCACATGTTGATAGACCGCCGCCACAACCCGAACCTGATAACGCTACGAACGTACCGAGGTGCCAACGTCGACTCGGACCACTATCTTCTTGGTATGGTGCTCCGAGCGCGAATTGCATCATCACGAAAGACAGCATCCGTGAATCAGATTCGAGTCAACACGGCTGCCCTTCGCAACGAAGAGACCAGAAACAACTACGGTCCAGCGATAAGACTCGCCTTAAGTGCAGGGAGACTAAGTCCTGTGGCTGATGTGTCGGGCATAGACGAGAAATTGACACGCGTTATGAATACTGTCATTAGTACTGCTGACTCCATCTTAGGCAGTATTCGTAAAGATCGGAACGACTCGTGCGATGACGAATGTAAGCTAGCGACTGAACGTAAGAATTGCGTACTGAGCAAGCCAACAATCTCATAGAACGCGGGCACGTGAAGATGAATATAAAAATCTCAGGCAGTATGAAAAAACAGTTCACCGGCGAAAGAAAGCAGCCTGGGCGAAGAGTCTCGTCCGTGAACTAGAACAGTACAGAGAGCGAGGACCGCACCAGACGCGCAAGTTCTACCAAAGGGTCCGCGGTACGACACAATATACACCGCGTTGCACATACTGCAAAGACAAAGAGGGTAATCTGATCGCCGATCTCAAAGGCATCTTAGAGCGATGGGAAGATCACTTTAATGAGTTTCTAAATGACCAGCTAGCTGAGGAATTGGACCGAAGTCCACACTATGTTGCCGCCAGCAAGCATAGACGAAGTTAGCAGAGCGACAAATCGGCTCAAAAATAATAAAGCCCCGGGATTGGATGGTATCCCAGCGGAGCTCATTAAAACAGGAGGCCCCGCAATACACCAAGCAATTCATGAGCTAATAGTGCAAGTATGGGAGGAAGAAGCGATGCCAGAAGACTGGCGAAGAGGCATCCTGTGCCCCATACATAAGAAAGGAGATATCACAACCTGCAGCAATTATCGTGGTATAACGTTGTTGAGTACCCCGTATAAGATTTTGTCCTCTATCTTTCAAGACAGGATAGCCCCATACGCTAAAGTCATCATTGGTCCAAAGCAGAGTGGGTTCATCCCAGGCAAATCAACAACTGATAAGATTTACACCCTTAGGCAGATGATGGAGAAATGGCTAGAGTTTCAAAACTCACTATACCATCTTTTTATAGACTAGCCAGAGAAGTAGTTTATAAAGACATGGAAGAATTCGGCATCCCAAATAAACTGACATGACTATGCCGGTTTGACCAGTTTGACCAATGCTATAAGCCAAGTAAAAATAACCGGATCACTATCAAGCCCATTCTACATCTATAACGGGCTCCGACAAGGGGATGGACTGGCCTGCGTCCTCTTAAACCTGGCGTTGGAGAAAGTGATCCGAGACTCTGGTATAACGGCGAGTGGAACAATCCCCTATAAGTCCATTCAGATACTGGCTTACGCAGACGATATTGACATCGTTGGTAGAAACCCAAGAGCTGTACAGGAAGCTTTCATCAAGATCGAGCAGGCGGCACGAAATATGGGGCTGCACATAAATAAACATCCAACATTGATCCCTCAATTAAAATAGTGGAGCGCAATCCTTAAACTATCTCGGGCCAACTGTAGCAGCCGATTACAGCATGGAACCAGAAATACGTGCACGGTTGCTTAAAGCAAACAAAGCCTACTATAATCTGTCAAGACTCTTCAAATCCAGGAATTTAACCATAACATCAAAGCAGCTGGTATATAAGAAAATGGTCATACCAGTAATAACATATGGATCCGAGACTTGGGTTCTTAGCAAAAAGCATTCCGACCTCTTAGCCGTGTTCAAGAGTAAAGTCTAATGGAGAAGTATGTGAGGAAGGACGATACCGGAGACTTTATGATGATGAGGTATACGAGCGTTACCGCGATGTCGACATCGTGAAGAAAATTAAGCTCGGTAGGCTCCGGTGAGCAGGACACCTAGCCCGCATGAGCAAAGATGATCCTGCTCGGAAATTCCTTTGCGGTAGGATTTATGGAACACGACAGCGAGGCCGGCCAAGCATACGCTGGAAGGATGGCGTAGACCAGGAAGCATAGAGTTTAGGGATGCCAAACTGGATGACATCGACTCGAAATCGGGACCGGTGGAGAGATTTTTTGCGGGAGGCCAGAACCGGACACCGGTTGTAAAGCCAAATATGATGATGATGACTATGGAAACTAACTAGAAGTATCAAGGGATCCATAGCTAACATTAAAATCGCCGGTAAGTGCATTAATAGAGTGCGAACGGGCCTTATTTTACGATTCAATGGGAAGTGCTCTAGAGAAATGCTAGAAGCAAGAAGCAGTATTATATCCCCTTTTGTGAAGGCATAGTGGTCGTTCAGCGACTCTATGAAGCGAGAAACTATGCCCTAAGCGCCGAAGGCGATATAGTGAGGGCAAGAGGGAAGTTCGGGAAAGTGCTAGGTTTGATAAGCTAAGCCATACGGAAACCATCCACTTATTAAAATCAAAATTTGGCGATAAGTGATTTGGAGAAATGGCCTCGAAGGTTGTGTGATTTGACACATTCCAATTATTTCTTGTTGGACCACGTGTTTTAGCTAATAAACCGGCAGCAATGTACCCCTTGGAGGCCAACATTGTTGGTGTTATTTGTGCAGCAGTGCTCGAAATAGTAGCGCAAAATTTGACATCCAAAATGCACTTCGTCAAAAAAAAGCCGCGGTGGCCATATGCCCGCAATATTTTTCAATTATTAATGTCATGTATTGATCTTTCAAGGGAATAAAACAATTTCATTAAAATTGAATTTTTTGTGTTATTTTTCACAATTTCAAGTTCTATCTGGCTTAGAAAAACACACACACATTGGAAAATACAAATGGCAAATCACTTTAAGAGTCCCCGCACACTAGAGACTTTTTTATCGGCCGATAGTTTGGTCGTTTTCGGATGCCAGTGCGCACACTGTGCCGATTAAACAGTCGGGTTAGTGGTGAGTGCACAGACAAAGACAAAGTTGAATGGCAATCGTGTCGCACATTCAACTTATTTATCGGCCGATACGAAATCGTTGTGTCTGCGCACTTGCATACATGTTCATACTGATTCAAACTATCGGCAGACAGAAAGTCTCTAGTGTGCGGGGACTCTAAGATGAAGTTAATAAATACTCGCAAGTTAAAGAACCACGAAAGCAATAGCATTCTTCTATTGCATCAGGAACCCCGACAACCCAACCAATCAAATCGAATTGAGGTAGGAAACAACAAGCAATTTCGCCGATGATTAAAAGTGGAAACAACCCGAAACATTGGGTGAACTGGGCACGCTGCTCACACATCTGCCATGACATTTAAAACCCAATTCAATTCAATTGAATCCTCATCTTCATAGATAAATATAGTAAAGATAGCGTAGATAACTTTTTCAATAGCTCCAGTCCGGAAGGATATGCGAAAATTAGGGGCGGTTTATTGTGTAGCAAATTTCAAACACAACTGCAACCCTTTTACATTTTTTTGTGTTTGTTTTCGGTTTATTTTCTGGAAAGCAAATTCTCAATTAGAAAACGCGCTCACCATAGGAGCGCTTTCTTTCCAAACGAGCTTTGGAGTTTCCTGCTCACAACAAGCTGGGATGGCTAACCAGTGAAGCGTTCAAACGGGGGTGGCTGTAGTCAATTTATCGTAAAAATCCTTCAACTTTTGGGGGTATAATTCGTACCCGTGTCAAATGTGAAGCATGAATTATAGCGACGAGAAATCAATTTATTATAAAATTATCGTTAAAAGGTCTGTTCAAGGTTGAAACGATTAGAGAAGTCTCGGAAGCAGGGGGTTCCGGTTGCGTTTTGGCAAAGTTATAAAAAATTTTCGGTTAAAGGTCTTAAAGGATGCTGTGTGCACTTTGTTTGTGTTATCAATGGAGTTGATAAACACCCGGAATCAAATGAAATGTGAAATCAATTTATGCGATAATCGCAAAACATTAATTCGTTCGATGCACACGAGTACTAGAAGTGGAACAAATAGAGATCCGGCGGGACCGAAGATATCCAATTCGTGGTAAACAATAATCGTTAATAAAATTAAAAATGAAATCCAATAGAAGATGCCTCTGGACTGATTGATTGACTGACTCATCATCTAATGACTGACGAAATTACTCGCCATTGATACTTGAGAAGATACTCATTGTGTGTCTGTTTGTGTGTATCTTTAAGGCATCAATTTATGTGATTTATTGATTGGTTAAGTCGTTACTCTTCATTTACTACAAAAAAGAATGAATAAAACTTAAATACTACAGTTGATTGCATTCCTTGTTCTTATGTGAGGTTTCAATTCAAATTTCTATACAGCCCACTATGTGTGTGGCATGCGGTATCTGTAGCAAGATTTGATATCTATTGCTTGCATAAAAGTATCTGATTGCTTAATGAAAAGAAGAAGTGTTGTTATGTGTGGGAGTGAGCATTAGGGCGAGGGAGTTACAATGCTAGTTCCATTCTGTTTGGATGTTTATCGCTTCAATTCGTTGTAGCTATTGGAAATATTTTATTTTATTTTGTAGAAGTGATTTGAAATGTTTAAAAGAAAATAATAACGGGTGCGGATGAGTACGAGGGTTAGTGTTAAAGAAAATCGAGTTGTATAGAGACGCACAATCAACGGAGCCCAAGAGGAGACGATGTATAAAAAGAATGTCACCTATGTCTCTGCGTTCTTCGAGGGTTTTTTATGTTTATGAGGCTTGAGGCTTGAGTCTTTGTGGGGAGGCAGTATAAGATGATTGTACCAAGGTAGATTTCGAAGAGCAAACCGAAGAAAACGACGTTGGATGCTCTCGATTCTGGATACATCAATTTGATGATATGGAAACCACGTACTCCAGGAGGGGTCGGACAAAAGTGATGTATAGGGATCTGGTCACATAAGGGTTGGAAAAGTCTTTAGACCACCGTTTGCGAAAGCCAAGTGATGAGTTGACTTTAAGAATTATTTCGTCAATATGACAACGGAGGTTTAGTTCTGAGTCGCACAATATGCTGACGTCACGAAAAGATTGCACGCGGGATATGGGTTGACCGTGGAGAAGGTAATGTCTGAGAGGGGGCTTGTAGCACTTATGTAATAGGCTAATAGATTTGGAGATATTGAGATCTAAGTAATTTTTGAGGTACCAGGTCGAAAAACTGTCTAGGTCCTGTTAAGGGAGATAGGAGTCTTGTGAGGAAGAAATGGCTTTGAAAAATTTGGTATCGTTTGTGTAAATTGAGAGGGCGGATTTTTGATGACCCTATGAAGATCATTTATAGTTAGGATGAAGAGAAGGGGACCTAGATAGCTGCCTAGTGGGACTTCAGAGGTTGCCAAGAATGTGCACGATAGGACGGACCTAAAGCGAACACTATAAAGACGTTTTTCCAGATAATTATCGATATCGATCTTAACAATATGAGTTCAAAGCCGAGGACAGACAATTTAAAGAGGATTAGTTGATAAAATATCTTATCAAAAGCAGTCTTATCAGTTGCAACAACGTCGACTTCGTTGCCACTCTTTAAGCCTGAAAGGGTGGAGGAGATGAATTCAACAAGATTAGTGGTGGTTGATCTACCTTTCAGAAAGCCATGTTGGCTGGCTTACAAATACTTTCAAAGAGTTTGGGTATATGGGAAAGCAAGAGGTCTTCCAAATGGGATGACGTTAGAAATCGGTCTATTTTTTTCCATTTCGTCAATTTGAACAAATAAAAAAGATAATAACCAGGCGTATTTCGAAGATAGGAAGATTTTATATTTTTTCAATTTGGCGTGAACTAATGGCTGATATTGGTTATCAGTAATGAAATAGTACTACTTGAAGGCATTGCGTACCCAGGAAGCATTAGCGTGGATTAAGGCGCCCTTTAAGAGGAAAACAGCGGTTTGGTGACTATTAGGGTCATGTTATTTTTTTATATGAATTATTTAGATACTGTAGCTTCTTGATACGATTGGCCCATCTACATGAGTCCAACGTTCACGTGGGTGTTTGAGACTAGGATACGGGGTGGTTTGTAGTCGGACAGGAGAGATAGTAGGAGAGTCACAGATGGGATAGTATGCGTCACGCCTAGGTTAGAGGATACGTTAATAAGTACATCATGAAGTTCATCATGAATAGACAAATTATTTATAGAGTTATGATGACTTTTATTTGGAACAACGTCGACCTTTTTCTTCTGCAATTACCCCAAGGCCCGAGTGGGTTTCGGAGAGTTCGGCGTTGGTGTCATTGGATTTAAGGACTAGTTCATTTATTGTTACGGATAGATGAGTCAAGCGACGAGATAAGTGGTCTTGAGGGGGTCTTTAGGTGGTCTTCAGCGGGTTTTAAGAAGGTCTTGAGGAGGAGTCGTGAGTAGGTTTTTGGGGGTCTTAAGTCGAATTCTTGACGAGGGTCTTGAGAGGGTTTTGATAGGGTGTTTAGTGTGTTATTGAGAAGGTCTTAAGATAATTTTGAGGTGTTCTTGAGGGGTTATTGAGGGGAGTCTTGAGGGGGTTTTAAGAGGGTATTTAGTTGCGTCTTGTGGAGATTTTAAGAGGTTTTAAGGGGGATTTTTAGAGAGTCCCGATGGGATCTTGCGGGATGATCTTAAAGAGGTCTTAAGCGGTTTTTAAGAGGGACTTGAGCCTTGAGGCATTCTTGAGGGGTTTTTAGGTGGTCTTAAAGGAGGTTTTAGTGGGGTGTTTAAGTGGTTTTTAGTGGGGCTTAAGGGCGTTTTGAGGAGGTTGTGTTTGGAGTCCTAACGGGGTCTTGTAGTCTCTTTAGGTGATCTAGACGGGGGTCTTAAGGGTATTTTGAAAGAGCCCTGAGCGGGGTCTTGAGGAGCTCTTAAGAGGGTTTTAAGGGATTCTTGAGGTGTCTTTATGTAATTTTGAAAGGGGTCTTGAGGGGGTGTTTAGGTGGTCTTGAGTGGGGCTTACGGTGGTTTGAGAGGATTGTGAGTAGTCTTGAGGGGATCTTGAGGGATCTTTAGGTGGTCCTGACGGGAGTCTTGAGGGTATTTAAAAATAGACGTAAGAGGGGTCTTAGGGGGTTTTAAGGGGGTCTTAAGAGGGTTTTAACGAGTTCTTGAGGTGGTCTTGAAGGTGTCTCGAGAGGGTTTTAAGAGGGTCTTTAATAGATTCTTGAAGGAGTCTTGAGGGGGTTTTGAGGGGGGTCTTGCAAGTGTTTGAAGGGATTTTTTAGAAGGGGTTTCGGAGAGTTTTGCAAAGGGGCTTAGGGGGGTTTTAAGAGGATTTTTAGTGTGGTCTTCAGAGGGTCGTGAGAGGGAGTTTTAAAGTGGTCTTGAGGGAATTTTAGTTGGTCTTGAGCGGTATTCTAAGGAAGTTTTGAAAGGACTCTTGGGAGTTTTGAGTGGATCTTCAGAGGGGTCTTGAGGCAGTCTAAAGGTAGTATTTAGGGAGCCTTGAGGGGGACCTGGAGATGGTCTTGCGGGGTTTTCAGAGGGTTTTGATTGGGTGTTGAGATGGTCTTGAGGGAGGTCTTATTGGAGTCTTGAGTTAGGTTTAAGGGGGTTTTCAGCGGGTTTTGGGAGATTTTTTTGTGACGTTTTGAGGGGGTATTAAGGGACTCTTGAGGAGGTCTTAAGACGAGATATAAAGGTTGTCTCGAAGGGGTTTTGAGAGGGGTCTTGAGTATGTTTTAAAAGGGTCGTCTTTGATAGGATCTTACGGTGGCATTGATTGGGTCTTAAGGTCTGAGTATGTCTTGAGGGGGTCTTTTAGGAGTCATTTGGCGATATTTTGGGGGACTTTTTGAGGTTTTTTATTTTACCATCCCATTTTCATGTTTTTAATTTTATATATACATATTTCATTTAAAACTAAAAGGTATAAAATAAAATAATATTAAAACAAAATTTAAAAAAAAAACACTTTTATTAAACTATAGCTAGCCCCCTAAAAGGTAGAAAATAAAATAGATGGTAGATCTGGAGCAACTAGAGTTGTTATAAAATAAATGAATAAATGCTACAATGTTTATAATTGAGGCTCACAAAAAGCACAAAAATTCAAGGATTTGATTTTTTTTTAACCTGCTTTTAAACCTCAAAGTCTTGAACCCAAGCGAGAAAGTACAGGTCATTTATAACAAAATTGGTTTTTTCTGTTACTAACAGAAAGGTACCCTTATAGTTTAGAGCAAATTTTTCAATTCAGAACTTGCGGGTTCGATTGTTCCAATAATAGGCTTTAACTATTAAATAGGAAATTTCAGAGCGCCGGTCGTGATCTTGCAAGGAATACCTTAATTTGTAAAAACGGTTTTATTTCCAAAGAACAAAAATTTACTGGCTTTTTGGCCTCTGTGATGACCCGATTAAAAAAAAAATAAAACAAAAGCAACAAATAGAGTTAGTTGGTTGCACAGTACCATCGTAACGAATGGTTAACACAGTAATTAGCTTCTACGAGTAATTTATAACAATCGATCGTAAATATTATAAACAACAATATTAATTATTATCACAATTTGTGTGATCTTCCGAACGTATCTTGTATCTGGTCGGTTGGTTTTATATTTTTATGAATTCTCGTTTGCGGGTTGCGCTCCATCTTTGTACCTAATTAGTTGTTAATTGAGGAGGAAAGAAAAGTTCGCGGAACGACAAAGTGCGCCCCAGGAAATCAGCACGTTGTGGACGTCCTGTCGTCAAAATTATCTCTCTCATGAAGAGCTTGCACCGAAAGACCGAAGGATGAAGCAGGAGAAGAAGCAGAAGTGCAATCATTCAGTTTAGTCTGATGCAGTTGTTGACAAGTTTATTAAAAAGTCGGTTTACCTGCCCGCATGTTTGGCTAACATTTTTTTAACTGCATCACTGTTGTTGCTGTTTTTTGTTTTTAATTTAATTTGCATGACCACCACAGTCAACATAAGCCGAAGCCTGTCCATCGTCAATACCCCTTTTTACGATCCGCTCTCGTTCTGAGCAGAACAAATGAAGAATTTCACTTAGGCCCACATGCTGTTTGGTGGAACCAAATAATTGCATCCCTGCTACGACGAGACGGTTTTTTTCGGTGTTTCGGTCAGCTATTGTTGTGTGCTCGAAGCATGGTGAGCAGGCAATATTCAAACTGCTGGAACTGCCGGCGGTGCAAGCATAAATTTAACGCTAGCCGATGCGATGGCAGGCGGTAATCATGCAAACATTCGTTGTTGGCGTTGTTCCCCTCGCATTCCCGTCGCAACATAATTTTTTTTCTTCCTTCATTATTATTTGATTATGTTCACTCCTCATCTACACACCGGCGTCAAGCCGGCAGCCTATATTTAGCACTTGTGTAACCTCCGGCAATACCAGCAAAGGCAATAACCCATTCAATGGGTCCGTTGGGGACGCTCCACCGCCATCGCTGCGCCACACGTTAAGTAAACAAATTAAAAAATAGAAACTCTTAAGTTGAGTCAATAAGAAAACAAATTAACGGCCATCATTTCTGGCACTTTATGCAGATGTACGAGAACGCTTTGAAGGCTTTGTTTCGAATAGCAGTCGAATGGCCTTAGTACGGATTCGTAACGCCACCAAAGAACTGCGAACGTACTGGATGGATGTTTGATTTGTTTATTGAAATAACAACAACAACAACAGCAACTCAAGTATGTCGATACGTTTGTTGGTTACGGTTTGGTTGTGATTTGAGACGTCTGGTCTGTTGGAAGCTACGACCGTTGTTATGAGACTCATCATCCCATCATCAGAAACCAGCCATCAACGAACAACCAAAGTTCATTGCTTTGGCTGGCTTGAGAGGGAGATGCTCTGTGAGATTTTGTTGCATCAATATTTGGCCAAGTTCTTCGGTAAATACGTAGTCAAATAAACTTCAATCTGATGTTGAATAACACAGAGAAAGAGGTACGGGCTCGAGACGTCTGCAGACAGACCACTTATAACTGGTGGATGACTGACTATCATCTGTGCGTGCTCGACAGTTGTCATGTCATTACTTATCTCAGAGGTATACAAATACAAAGTTGTAATTCTTTTGAAATGAGTTTCAAATCTGTGTACGCACAAGTCTTCATGCGTGTGTGTGTGTTTCTTCGATTAACGTGGAGTTTAACATTGAAATGAATCTTCCCAAAGAGTTCTGAGTTGCGAGATAAATAAACGAATAAATTGGGATTTGACCGAGAAATTGGAAACATTGTAATAGGTTTTTATAGTGGCTGAAAAGGTATGCAATAACCACCACCTTGGGATAATCTGCCCATATAGTTACTGTCTTTACCAAATTTTACAACGTTGATAGGTCGCATTGTATCCTCATATACGACTAGTTTGTATGTAAACAGTCTGCTGTGCCATAAAAGAGCAAATCAGTCGTTATTCTGTCATCCGCGCATATCTTGAGATAATTTGAAGAGATACAATCAGCCTAGAGAAAGATCAATAAAATTAAAGGCCTCCGCCTCGACGTTTGGCGGTCAGCTATCAGCATAATAATGGGCATTACACAGAATGCATCAGAATTGCAGGTGGCGCCGGCCGTAACTATCTCTGATTGGTGGCAGTGCGATCAAACCTCCACGTGGTGGCCGCCGGTAATTTTCCTACAATACAGGAAACGCTGAATGGTCGGGCTAGTCCATCCAGAGTAAGGTTGGCGCGAGGGCAATAACCTCGCCTGTAAAAAAAGTTATTTAGGAACCCCAAATCAGCCACGGATACACAGATGAACGACTAGGACCACGGCAACTAAAATAGCTAAACGATTTAAGAATTTACTCATAAAATGTACGCTAGAGCTGCACAGCAGCTAGACGATACCCTGTCCAAATATAATGCTGACATAACAGCAATTCAGGAGATGCGGTGGGTGGGGAATGGTGTCTTACAAAAATCAGAATATGACATATATTGTAGCTGGCATGCAAGATATCATGTTGCTAATCAGCAAAAGAATGAAACCAACCGTTATCGGCTTTAAAGCAGTAAATGAAAGGCTGTGCACCCTTCGTGCATAAAAACATAAGCCTCATAAACGTTCACGCATATCCAGATGATACCACTCGCGATCAGATAGACGACTCAGTGGGAAAGGTGATAGAAAGAAACATATGCGCGCATTTTGAAAGATCACGCGGCCTATCAAGATTCCAATATGGCTTTCGGAAGAAAAGGAGCACCATCGATGCAATTGCGGCGGTATGTGATATCGCGCACGATGCATTTGCAGGAATAAGATTGAAAGGCGGGGATAAGAAATACTGCGCAACGGTGAAACTCGATGTCAAAAATGCATTCAACTCCGCAAATTGGGAGAAATCGTTGGTTTCCTTAACCAAACTACAGGTACCAGACTATATGCTACGAATCATTGCGAGCTAGTTCAGTGACAGAACCTTCTTATATGAGACCGAAGAGGGCTCAAGGCAATACAAAGTCACCGGAGGAGAACCACAGGGCTATGTACTTGAACTGCTACTATGGAATTTGATGTAGGACGGCATTCTAACAATTAGACGACCTGCTGGAGGAGAAATCGTCGGATTCGTGGATGACATAGATATAGGGGTTATTGCTAAAACACTCGTGGAGGTAACGCAAAATTGTAATGAAATGTTCCGGTATTTCAGAGATTTGCTGCATGAACCCAGGTTAGTGCTAGCGGATCACAAAAGCGAAGCTGTACTGATAAAAAGCAGGAAAAGATGGAAAGAGAAAGACAATCCGAGTCGGCGGACATAGCATCACATAGAGCCCACATATAAAACACCTCGGAGTCCTGCTGGATCACATGCTCTATTTCAAGGAGCATCTGAGATATGCTAGTAAAAAGGTGGAAAGAGTGACAATCCGAGTCAAGGAGCAATCTGAGATATGCCAGTAAAAAGGCTTCGCGTGCAGGAATAGCTCTTGCGAGGATATTGCCCGATACTGGTCGGCCTTAGCAGCCGATAAAAAAAATGCTAGCATGGGTCAATGTTAATGTATACGGTGCCTATATGGAACCCGGCGTCTTCTTGGGCCAGTTCCATGAAAGGAGTTACAGCAGCGTACAGACTACCATCGCTCAAAATATGCTGTGCATTCCGGACGGTCTTCACCGATGCAGCAGGAGTCATAGCAGGTTGGATGCCAGATCATGGCAATAGAAGCAGCGGCAGTGCGATACCTCACGAACCAACAATTCAGTGGAGGTCAGCATACAAGAGAACACATTCGAAAACGTTGCGAAATGGACTAGCAGCGTAGATGGGACGCATCTACAAAAGCCCGATGGGCGCATACGCTGCTTCCAGACATCCAAGTGTGGGTAGCAAGAAAACATGGAGAGGTAAACTACCAGCTGACACAGTTCTTGTCGGGGCATGGATGTTTTTGTGAGTGTCTTTCCAAATTCAAGCACGCGTACGAGCCATTCTTTCTCCACTGCAAGAGCAGTGCAGAGAATGCGAAACACGTACTGCAAGTCCGCGAAATTTAATGACAGGAGGCGCCTGCTGGAACAGCTACTTGGATAGCGAGTCGGTCCGGCTGGCCTCATTCAAGCAATTGTGAGCACCGAAAAAGCCTGGAACGTGATCAACAAGGTCATAGTCAGCGTGATGCTGCAAATTCGCCGGGATGAACAGGCTGCAAAACAAAGAGGGATTTTTTATGCTAAGGAGGAAATAAACCTGACCTGCGAAGGAATGCCTTAATTGGTGGTACCGCAGGGAGTAAAGAGGCCAGCAGAATGGGGGTTGGTTTTAGTCAGTAAAAATCTGACAGAAGCTCATGTTAAAGGTAAGGGTGTACATGGGAAGTCTTAGAAGACACTAACGCAAGTTGAGTAAACAAAAACATTTTTCTGCAAAAACATTTTTGATTGCACATATCCCATGAGCAACAAGGTTCGCTGAAACTATCACATCACAAACAAGTGTATTAGCAACTTCAGCAACCATCGCCGTATACTTGAAAACGAAGCAAAAAGCCCAAATCAAGACTCACCCAACCATCAGAGCAGACGCAGACGCCGAAAGCCAACGAACCAGAGCATCCAACCACTCCAGAAAGACAAACCCCATCAGACCCCAAAGGATAAATTACTTATTCTACTTATTCCTTAATGTGTTAACCTCGACTGCAATAATATTTATGTCCACAGGTTTGTTAATTCTCCGGTGCGACGCTTCAGAAGGCCGGCTGGTTGGTCGGTTGATGTGCCGGCCGGGATGAGAAGATTGACGTAACAAGATCGGCGGTTGCAGTCGATGATGTCGATGCTGATGATGACGATGATGCGATGATGATGGTCGATGTGCAATGTAGGAGTGTTGTTGTTGCTGTTGTGCTAATTTCGAAGGTGCTTTGAATGATGGTGTTGTTGTTTTGATTTGATTTGGGTTGAGAGCAAAGCCAGGATGTACGGGAAGTGCTTTGGCGCGTAGTTTGGCCATTTGACTTGAATGGTGATCACCAAGGCAAATGGCATGGCGCTGTTTCAAGATTACCATCATCATCATCATCATCATTCGTGAGCATAAAGTTCAAGACAAGATCGGTAACACGCGGTTCCTTTCGCGTATCGTATGGGGAAGGAGAAGAGAGAAATGATATACTATTAATGCATCAACATTAGAACCAGGTCAGTTCTGGAACAGTCAGTCATTCATTCTAATGCTTGTGGTGCAGCGTTAGGTCCTCTCACCTAATACATCATCCTGCTCTCTTTCTGTGAAGATTCTAGATTTTTTGTTAGTTCGTCGTGTGCTTCTTAAATAATTCTACGTCCATGTATACAGTCTTCTAGTTGGCCGCCAGCCAGCCAGTACGTCAGAAAAAATGCGATCGTGATCAAAGGCGCTTTGCAGTTCGTGTACTGTGATTTGATGATCACACAGAAAAACCGAACGTATCTTACCGGCGTTGATCTTCAAATATTTTACAGAAAATTTGTTAACACTAAGTTATGATCGTGGAATAAGTAGTTTCAAAATTCATTTGTTGGTCAGAAAACATTTCTGAATAATGAAGTAAATGCAGATTTTCAGAAAACAGTGAGTGGAAATTAAGAAGTTAGCCGATAAAAAGTTGGAAGATCAATGTCTGAATCGATCCAATATAAGAAAATCGCTTTTAGAAAGATTATTTTAGTCCTTGCAAGTGATCGTTGAGAAAACAGTGGGTGGGAATTAAGAAGTTAGCTGATAAAAAGTTGGAAGATCAATGTATGAATCGATCCAATATAAGAAGATCGCTTTTAGAAAGATTATTTTAGTCCTTGCAAGTGATCGTTGAGAAAACAGTGAGTGGGAATTAAGAAGTTAGCTGATAAAAAGTTGGAAGATTATTTTCTGAATCGATCCAATATAAGAAGATCGCTTTTAGAAAGATTATTTTAGTCCTTGCAAGTGATCGTTGAGAAAACAGTGAGTGGGAATTAAGAAGTTAGCTGATAAAAAGTTGGAAGATCAATGTCTGAATCGATCCAATATAAGAAAATAGCTTTTAGAAAGATTATTTTAGTCCTTGCAAGTGATCGTTGAGAAAACAGTGAGTGGGAATTAAGAAGTTAGCTGATAAAAAGCTGGAAGATTATTTTCTGAATCGATCCAATATAAGAAGATCGCTTTTAGAAAGATTATTTTAGTCCTTGCAAGTGATCGTTGAGAAAACAGTGGGTGGGAATTAAGAAGTTAGCTGATAAAAAGTTGGAAGATCAATGTATGAATCGATCCAATATAAGAAGATCGCTTTTAGAAAGATTATTTTAGTCCTTGCAAGTGATCGTTGAGAAAACAGTGAGTGGGAATTAAGAAGTTAGCTGATAAAAAGTTTGAAGATTATTTTCTGAATCGATCCAATATAAGAAGGTCGCTTTTAGAAAGATTATTTTAATACTTGCAAGTGATCGTTGAGAAAACAGTGGGTGGGAATTAAGAAGTTAGCTGATAAAAAGTTGGAAGATCAATGTATGAATCGATCCAATATAAGAAGATCGCTTTTAGAAAGATTATTTTAGTCCTTGCAAGTGATCGTTGAGAAAACAGTGAGTGGGAATTAAGAAGTTAGCTGATAAAAAGTTGGAAGATTATTTTCTGAATCGATCCAATATAAGAAGATCGCTTTTAGAAAGATTATTTTAGTCCTTGCAAGTGATCGTTGAGAAAACAGTGAGTGGGAATTAAGAAGTTAGCTGATAAAAAGTTGGAAGATCAATGTCTGAATCGATCCAATATAAGAAAATAGCTTTTAGAAAGATTATTTTAGTCCTTGCAAGTGATCGTTGAGAAAACAGTGAGTGGGAATTAAGAAGTTAGCTGATAAAAAGCTGGAAGATTATTTTCTGAATCGATCCAATATAAGAAGATCGCTTTTAGAAAGATTATTTTAGTCCTTGCAAGTGATCGTTGAGAAAACAGTGGGTGGGAATTAAGAAGTTAGCTGATAAAAAGTTGGAAGATCAATGTATGAATCGATCCAATATAAGAAGATCGCTTTTAGAAAGATTATTTTAGTCCTTGCAAGTGATCGTTGAGAAAACAGTGAGTGGGAATTAAGAAGTTAGCTGATAAAAAGTTGGAAGATCAATTTCTGAATCGATTCAATATAAGAAGATCGCTTTTAGAAAGATTATTTTAATGCTTGCAATTGATCGTTGATCGTTGAGAAAACAGTGAGTGAGAATTAAGAAGTTAGCCGATAAAAAGTTGGAAGATCAATGTATGAATCGATCCAATATAAGAAGATCGCTTTTAGAAAGATTATTTTACTACTTGCAAGTGATCGCTGAGAAAACAGTGAGTGGGAATTAAAAAGTTAGCCGTTAAAAAGTTGGAAGATCAATTTCTGAATCGATTCAATATAAGAAGATCGCTTTTAGAAAGATTATTTTAATACTTGCAATTGATCGTTGATCGTTGAGAAAACAGTGAGTGAGAATTAAGAAGTTAGCCGATAAAAAGTTGGAAGATCAATGTCTGAATCTATCCAATATAAGAAGGTCGCTTTTAGAAAGATTATTTTAATACTTGCAAGTGATCGTTGAGAAAACAGTGAGTGAGAATTAAGAAGTTAGCCGATAAAAAGTTGGAAGATCGCTTTTAGAAAAATTATTTTAATGCTTGCAAGTGATCTTTGATAAACTTTCATTTGGGAATATACTGCAATAAACGCAATGACTTCAAAGAATTGAAAGCACAAGACGTAAAACCAATCAAATTGGTTACTGCCCCAGATAAATGGAGAACTGCCTAGCTACTCTATTTGTTCCCAGTTTTCACTTTATCAAAATTTCAAATTTCACTAATCCAACACCAGCTCGCAACAACGACAACAAGACAAGACAAAACAATTTTCCCATAATGCTTACTGATCTTGACACAGCGGCTATCGCTTCGGATGCAACTTTCACTTGCTGTCATTTGTCGGATAAAGTATGGATTTTGTTTTTTAGAAAGTACCTACATATTTGCCGCCAGCTAGCGCAATACTAATAATGGCCAAATGCCACAAAGCATCAGGTGAAACAATTCATTTTCGTTTCATTATTTAGTGGCGGTCGAATCAGGTGAACGAGCCACCGACACAAACCGATCTACATGGCGAATTCGTTAGAAGATAGCAAGGGAACTTTCCAAAGAAAAAAGTCCCTCGCATTGTGCTGGGTGCTGGGTGCTGCTGTGCTGAACATTCACTTTGAAAGCTTCCATGCAATTCGATCCCATGGCATAATGCCTATAACCGTTGATCTGTTCATTGTCCGGTCAGTAAAAGGGCAATCGGCCAATTTCGATGATCATCGAGTGGCTCAGTTGTACGCTTCGTTCTTGTTATCAGACGTTTGTGGCAGCACCTTGTGTAGTTTTTGGAACTGGCTGCTGTTGTTTTGTAAATCGATCTGCGCGTGTTCCATTTCTTGTGCCATGATTTTAAACGTATCAGAGAATATGCAGAGAATATTCTTGCTGAAGTACTGTCGCAGCAAACGGGAATCAGGAGGAGTACTTTCCGCCAGCTGAAGATCTTTACATGTTGTGTATACCCAGCACTCAGGGCAGCACAGCACATTACCTGCTTAAGTGCCGCGAGCCAACTTGACTTGAGTACGCAAGATCAGCACAGCATCTTGCAGACAACTCTCAATAACTTTCAAGTGATTCTAAAGAGGTACTCATTACTCTCGTGTTGGCGTGTGATGTACTCCAGCAGCTCCAACTCTCCAGCAACTTTAGCTGGTAGAACGAGTATCCATCCTTATGCTCAGCGGTTCGAAAAAGTTAATGACCTGAATGTGCGCGCAAAACTGCATCTTCATGGCATATTCGCGCAGCGTTGGCACACAGTAGTAATGCGCTGCGTGCGTACTTCGAACACACACACGCGCACTCATACACGCAATCAAGAGAAATAGAGAGTAAAGCGGATACCGCTTGTCTTGTCTTGTCTTCAGATGGAAGTTGTGCGATGTGTGCTATGCTTCTTCTTCTTCTTCTTCTTCAGTTTGTCCCTCATCATCCTCTTTAGTAGGCTAAATGCTAAATGGATTGCTGAGCAGTTCCGAGATGTGCACGAGCACATCGAGAAGGCTAAATACCTTGGAAAGATGATTGTGAGGAGGAACAAGAATGCCGGTTGACCGCCATATCTATTGGATTGGATGGCTCAATGGTGCGCACACTGTGAGTAGATTCAAGAAGAAGTGGAAGTGATCCGCAGGTATAGTTGACGTCTTATCGCATCTTAACGTTTTTACGGGGCATATTTTCTAACTGGCTATGACGATGGCAGCTGGCACCATAGGACCGATACTGGTAAATGCGAATAAATTCTGTTTTTTTTTTATCTTTTCATGGTGATGTAACGATTGTTATTGAAAAAGCCCTTGAAGAAAAAAAGATATGTTCTTGTGTTTTTCTATACGTATCGCAAGACTTTGGACAAGTTATGGCACGAAGGACTGAAGTAAAAGTTTAAGCTTATCCTACCGGAAAAATGGTCTAGAATACTGGAATCCTATCTTGACAATAGGCTCCTTCGTGTTAGATACGGAACTGAGTATTCTAAGTTCAAAGAATTTCACACCGGTGTACCGCAAGGTAGTGTTCTCGGTCCAGTCCTGTTCTTGCTTTACACAAGAGACATACCTCAAGACGGAGAGACAGTCGTAGCCACGTTCGCAGATGATACGGATATCCTCGCAATGGGTAATATAGGGTGTTTCAATAGGTGCGCTTCAACTTTTCTCCGATAGGGACGGCGATCGACGCCATATTTTTTATTGTTCTTTTGTCATTTGGAAACTTCATTAGTATACATTTCATCATGGAACGCTAGACATGTGAACAGCGATTGCAAATCATGCAAATTTTTTATCAAAATAATCGTTCTGTTGCCGCTACTTTAAGAGCATTACGGCCATTTTACGGTCCATTTAACAAGCCAGCCCGTTCGAAAATCGATTTTACGTAAAGATCTTGGCCTACATCCGTATAAGATCAAGCTGACACAACAACTAAAGCCGTTTGACCATTTGAAGCGACGCCGATTCGTGAATTGGGTTCAAGAGCAAATCGAAAATGATGCAGATTTTCACCGAAAAATCATCTTCAGCGATGAGGCTCACTTCGTAAAACGTGCACGCGGTGGTCATGCAAAAGAAATCGAGTTTCATACTTAAATGTATCATATGTATATGTTCAAATTCGTTAATAAAAAAAAAAGTTAGTTCAAAAGTCGAACAGTTTGTGTTTTATTCAAAAAAAAGCTGAAGTGCTCTTATTGAAAAACCCTATACTATTGAATAATTAATGGGAAAACTTCAACGAGCTTTAGACAAAATATGCAAGTGGAGAAAGACCTGGCGAATGGTTCTCAACGAGACAAAGTAAAACACAAGTCAATTTTACGTACAGAAAGGTGAATAATTGACCCCTTTTCATCAACATGACACCAAAGCAAAATATCTTGAAATGACTCTAGACGTAAAACTTAAGTGGAAGTCACACACCAAAAAGAAGCGTGACGAGCTCGAAAACAGGCTCAGAGAGATGTATTGGCATATCGGAAGATTTTCGAAACTAAGTGTATATAACAAACTGCTCCTATATAAACAAGTGCTGAAACCGTCTTGGATATACGGTACATACAACTTAGGGATTGTACCAAACCAAGCAATATATTAATATCACAAAACAAAACTCCAAGAGCAATGGTAAATGCTCCATGGTACATAAGGTGATAATAGTGATATTCACAGAGATCTAGGAATTGCTACTGTGAGTGAAGAGGTAACAAACTTTGCTCGCAAACTTCGCCCCCGTCTTCAAGTGCATTGCAAATATGAAATAGTCCGAACTTTGGATGAGACTGACCTTGTGCGCCGAATACAAACAACCAGACCGTTCGATCTAGCGCAGTAAGGTATACCCGCATGTTATGACGGCTATAGTAGGTACCATCGCTGGAAGTCAGTCTACCTAATGAACCTAATGAATGAATTAAAGCAGACATTCAACCTGCGCAGATTAGTCATAGAAGTGCTTATAACTCTGCACCATATGTGAAGAAGAGCATAGCTAAAAGGTTGACCAATCTGCAACGAAGTTGCAACTGAAACAAACCCTTGACTATGTAGAGCTTACTTAAAACATTGACATTATTGACATGACAATCCCAGGATAAAGTCTTGTCAAGTACAAAACCCAGGCTCTTGAGACTTTGAGAAAACGGTGCAGACATTCCATTAAGTATAGTTGAATCATATCAATATAATGCAATGGCCTGACTCTTAGACGGGTTATTCTCGTGATTGTTATCATTGGCCCAGTAATGGATAAGGTCATTACTTACCTGGGAAACACAAGAAGTAACCTCGGTAAGAGGCGCTGAGTGAAGTAGCTGGGCATTGTCAGCAAAGAGACGGACTTGCGAAAAACGTGGTATAACAGGAAGATCGTTAATCAAAAGAAAAAAAGTAGGGAACCCAAAATTGTACCACGAGGGCCACATTTCTGCACGGGAAAGAAGGAGGAACAAACACCACACTTGACCGATTGTTCAAGTATGAATGAACTAGGTTGACAGCCGAGCTAGACAAAATAAAATGCGACAAGAGCTTGGATAGGAGAATTTATGGTCATTGCTATCGAAGGCTTTGCTGAAGTCGAGAAGAATTCTTATTCTTCCGAGCCAACTCGGTGTTATCCGTAATAGTAGAGCTTGTACTGTAAAACTTCCTAAATCCACTCAGAAATGGGCTAAGTAAGGATCCATCTTCGAGATATGATGTTAATAAAAGTAAATTGTTCACTTTTTGGTTTTCAAATAATCGTTTTGAAGTTAAAATAACAAATAGGACGCTTGCAGACCTTGGATATAGCCGGAAGGATATTTTTCTTATTCTTCCGAGCCAACTCGGTGTTATCCGTAATAGTAGAGCTTGTACTGTAAAACTTCCTAAATCCACTCAGAAATGGGCTAAGTAAGGATCCATCTTCGAGATATGATGTTAATAAAAGTAAATTGTTCACTTTTTGGTTTTCAAATAATCGTTTTGAAGTTAAAATAACAAATAGGACGCTTGCAGACCTTGGATATAGCCGGAAAGATACTAATGAGCCTCAACTTAGTAATTACATTAGAATTCTTTTTTGGGATGGCAATAGCACGAGACCTCCTCCAAGCCAATGGAAACATCGAGGAAGTCACCATGTTATTATTGATGTGAAGAATATGCCGTGAGTATAACGGGTTTGATAAATTTGATTATGACACCTTATCAGGTCCAATAGCGTTGGACTTAATAGTTGAAACTGCATGCCATAATTATTCAAGGGAAACATTGCTGAATGAAAAGGAATTGGAATTATTTGACAGGGTAGCAGAACTAGTGGCAGGGTTTAGGGATTGTTGAAACGAAGCAAAATATGCATTAACAGTGTCCGGGCAGAGTTCACAAGGGTCAAAATCGGAGGCCTTGCAGATACCAATGTCTCTAACCTTCTGCCAGAGAGACCTGAGTTTTTGGTAAACCGTGAAATAAGATGAACCAAAGTTTTTCTTAAGTCTCCTGATAAGGGAAATCTGCAAAAGGTCCGCCATCTGACATCGGACCGATCCTCCTTGAAGGCAAGAAACGCCAGGTCACTTACGGGCAAGGTTTAGTATAAATAATCTTTGTTCGGAATGGAACATGTGTACTGTACAAAGACAACAAGGAGGAACCGATGATGTCAACCAGCGCATTCGTGTCTGGAGTAGAAAAGATTCTATTCAGTGCGTCATAATTGATATGGTAAGACTCAATATTGACATATTGACAAATATGAACTCTAAAACAAAATGATGAACAAGTTTCAAGCTTGGGAAGGCAAAAAGGAGGCGGAGGAGGACCCAAAATTGGTCAGCAGGACAACCAAGGATGTGTAACTACTAACCACGATGAAGTCAATCCAACTATTCCAGAACGAGTCAAAATAGGGCGGCTTATCAAGATCCATAATAGAGCACTCAAACCACTGGATATCTGATATCTGATATCGGAATAATCTGAATTCGGAGACAATACTGAAGAATATAATGGGTTAAGGTTGAAATCACCAATGTGACATTATTGTTATAAGTGGGACCAATCAGATACAAGGCCTCAGACAGGCCATCCAAACTACCAGAGCTAAGGTAAACTACCCCCATTAAGAAGTTTCACAACCGTACCGTGAGGACCTCGACAAAGATGAATTCAAGGGATGAGGAACAAACCGACTTCTAACCAACTCTGGCCTTGGATTTGGATGACACATAGACAACAACACCACCACCCCTCATATAATTAGGCTCACCAGATCTAGCTAGTTCGATACACAACAACGCAACCCACTTTAATTTTGCAAAGTAAGAATTTTTTTTTTAAATCAATTATTTATCTTTTTTAAATACACGATGCTGACAAATGGAGTTTAGAAATATAATTTGACTTATTGTTTCAAATAAAATGCAAAAAAACTGTGGACAAGGGTCAAGTTCCTTTATATATTTTTCTTTTTCAAAAGTTAATTCACATTTCCATTGGTTTTAATAAATGCAAGAATTTATCGTTTTACGGTTCTTGACCCACTGTGGAATACAAATAACGATAATATTCCTAATGACATTCAAGTTACACTCGATTTTGACAGGTAAAGGCTGCACTACAGACAACTGTGTTGACGACTCTTGACAAACTTGTTACAATTATTCGACGTTTGCTAAGGTGACAATTTTCACTGTGTTCCTGCGAATCTACCCCACACTGGGTTATAGTTAGTGGTTGGTGCACTTGTATTTTGTCACAGCACTATATTTAGTGCAGTGATACTTTGTCTAACACTGAAAAGATACCACAACTGAGAACGGGGCGCAGGTGCGCGTACGCATTCATTGAATTGCTGCCTAAGTCATCAGCCGGAGAAGAAGAGGCTGGCAATTATGAGACGAACGGCTACGCTTAAATAGAAAGGTGCCCTGCAAAACTCGATGCAAGCACTTTTTATATTTTTCTGCCCTGTTATGTTGAGTGGTACTGAACTTAAGTTTTGTTGACGGCCAAAGTTAATTCCAAAGCTATAAAAACCCCACTGCGACCCATGATGATCGCACACTTAAGTGTGGGCGAACATGGGTCTCTACCTAAAATACCTCTCCAACTAACCGGTTTCTGCTAATTGGCTCCAACTAGGCCCACTTATCATTTGTCGGGCGCTGTAGCGTTGTGCTTTAGACTACTAAGCGGGAATTTCGAAGTTCAAATTCGAAAATAAATTAAATGAATCCCAGAAAAACACACAAAAGCTTTTTTATTGTGTCACCTTTCTAGAATGTCTGTAAAACGTTCGCGAGTATAACTGTCATGGAAAGCTCCCCAGTTCGCCGGTCGGATATAGCACGTACAGCATGAATGGTCACAAAAATCTAGGGCCTGGACAACCACTGTCTGTTGCGCCAAATATTATCCTTTTCCGGTCAGCCTACACTTGAGTGGCGAGGCCTTCGGTAAGTGCGCGTCCCAGCATTGATGTTCATTTTAGCTCTACATGCGACCTCAAACGTTCAGTGCGTAGTTCCTCGAGAGGACCGCTGTATCATACTTAATCGATGGGTTTGATGCTTGGTAAACTCAGCAGATAAATAAGGCAAGGCTGCTAGTACTTAGAATGTCTAGAATATTTTCGTATGCCCACTGCAGAGCCGTGATGTTGCCTGGGATAGTTTCTACCCTTTTCGGACTAGGATAGCTTGCTATCATACTGACAAATGATTGTGTTCGACGTTCCGGAGGATGTGCTGCCAAGGTTAGCTTTGCTACGCTCAGGCACTTATACTAAACGTGCTCAGGCCTTTCATTTTAGATCTCACAAAGGTAGCGTTGGTACTACGGGAGTTGGGTTATGCCCACAGATGAGGTTGGAGGTTGGCTGAGTCTGTGCTAACTTTAAGTTAAGAACCCAGCATCGTTCTGGGCTTGACCTACGTAGTGGCTTGGTGGAATTGCCTGTCTAGGAATAACGGGTGCCATGCGCACCTATTCTACGATTGCACCGATTAGTAGGGCATTCTACCCTGCCTATCTTCATTAGGAAGACGGCCTCTTGATGCGCTATTCAGCTCCAACTAGAATACGTTTAAAAACCAGGTAACTACCTGAAAATTCTTGACTCAATTCCCGAAAGAGACATGTTTTGTACTAACCCTGACACCATGGCCAGGGAGTACCGTTTCGGCTGGTTATTTGAGGTTCAAATATTGGACCAAGCAATCTGGTCTAATAGTGTTCCAGCACTGGACGATAAAGGTTTGATCTGGTACACAGACGGATCTAAGATGGAGTCTGGAGAGGGAGCTTGGGTTTTCGGACCCAGTCTCAATACCAATGGGTATGAGTCCCACTGTTTTCCAAGCTGAACTCCATGCCATTGAGTTCTGCGCTATGATTAACCTTAGACGGGTATTAGAGACGCTACGATTTATATCTTTTCAGATAGTCAAGCAGCACTAAAGGCGCTATCGTCCAACATGATGGACTCTTAAACAGTTAAATGCTGCTACGATGCACTGCAATCCATCGCAGGGCTTAATAAGTAACTCGATTGGGTGCCTGGTCACCGAAAAAGGCAGGCAACGAGCATGCAGATAACTGGCCTACTAGGAAGGGACCTACAGTCAATGTGGTATCCGAACGGAGAAGCTTTCCGTGACAAGAGGACGTTTTTCAGATATTCATCAGACATCAGAGTGGAATTCGAACCACGAACCTCCTGCTCAGAAGCCAAGCACTTATCCACTGAGCCGCCGCGCCCACAAATAATAAATAAATCTTAATACTCAACTAAAATGCTAATCAAAATTCCAGAAATCCCGAAAAGACTCATTCGATTGTATTACGCAGACAACCAAGAAAAATACCCGCATCGAATCAATTCATCCAACGCTCCAATGGATCGCAATTCACAAAACTCCACCTAAACAAATTGTCCAATTGATCATAGACCAGAATTAGAATCGGCGGACTAATAACATGTCGCACAACACAACAATCCAATCCACATGACAAAAGTCCATTCTATACCACCACCTACCACCTCGATGGCACGGTATGGTAGGTATGTCACAGAAGTTAATATCAATAAAAATGAAATTTTCCACAATAGGTGCAATGGCTAGCGCTCTGGGTCTTTAAAAGTTCACATAATAAATTTTTCATAGCAAAGACCATGTGACAGGAGCAGCACAAAAGCCCACTCTTGCAGAACTCCACCCAAAGCCCTCCATCGTCTGTCTTGTCATAAATTTTCTAACCATAAAGAAGAAGCAGAAATATTTGTGTGGCTCAATTCGAACTCAATTATTCACAATTTCATAACAAAAACACACACACACACACAATGGTCGATCGTTACCGTCCTGTGCTGTCCTGTCCTGCTGTCCGTGCTGCATCGACCCACCGCAACCGCAACCGCATATGGTGAACCTAACCGACAACCAAACAAACAAACTGTAATATCAATAATAATAAAAAAAATAATAATAGAGTTTTTGACCGAACGAGTCCACCCGGAGAAGAGGAAAGACGTGCACGTCCAGCCACACGGTTATCACCATCACCAACACCAATCGATCGTGCAGGGTACGAATCCTTCATCGTCATCGCCACCGCACCACATCATCACCAAGTTCAAGAACAAGACCACTCTTCGATTTCGACGCGAAACATGCTTTGGCTTTTAGTATCACTCCTGGGCTCCGACTCTCCATCTCCACGATCTGTTTCCATTTTTCCGCAGTTATGAAAAATTGTTTGATCGTAAAAAATTGCCGGTTGATCATCATCGTCGTCGTCGTCGTCCACGTCGTATTTTCGCACAAACAATAGACGTAAAGTGCTTTAGCTTCAGCTTTGAGCTTCGCGTGTTGTTGTTAGTCTTAGGCCAGCCAGTCCAGTCCGGTGTTCGTCGTGCTCGAATTGCGTCCATGGCGTTGGTGATCTCCCATACACACAGCAGACAGTCCCGCCATTAAGATCTTTCGCAATTGCGCGATCGATTTTTCCAGTCATTCCAACCAGGTCTCGCTCTCTGTTGTTTCCTCAGTTTCTTCCATCGCTAGCCGCTCACTTAGTGTTCCATGTTTAGTGTGGCTGCAGCAACTAAAATTGAGTTGAACAGGGCATAGCTAAGGCCCTAATGGCCTACATGTGAGGACTGCCTGCACCACAAAGGCGAACACTATGCGACAGAACAAAATATCGCACTCGGAGGAGGTCAGGATCAGCCATCATCATGAGCGCGTTTGCTGGCTGCCCGGCTGGCTGGCTGGCTGGCTGGCTGACTGGTTAGCTGAACTTCTTAGGCCATCTCGTGCAACTGAACTGAAGAAAGGAACAACTCCAAACCAATCGAACTTCACATTCACATTACTTGAACTTGGAATTAGATTTTGGGATACTTATTGTGCGATGGTCTGCTGCGATGGAGTTTCCTTTATTCTGTGCACTTTTTTTTGTTGGAGCGGCCGCTTGATGACTTTACCGCGTTTTTCCTGTTGCTCGAATTGTAGTATGTAATTCAAAGTGAGGCCAGTGCCATAGCCAGATTCGTCAGAGCTTAAAAGTATCAGTCTCTAACGAGATAAACGTCTGCCAGGCTCTTCGCGCACAAAAACTGGGCGATAGTTGTCGGCATCGTCGTTGGTTTGGTGGTTGTGGTGGTGCAATGAATATAGCCCAAAGGTGAATCGATTTTTCCTGCTTCTTCACAACATCTTCAGTTAGTTGCTGTGGAATGGCTGGGCTGGTATACCAGCATCTTCTTCAAGTTAAAATGAGAAGCGTATCTGTATGCTCGTATATAGCAGTGTTATGGAATATATAGGAAGTTGTTTCGTAGAAAATAACACGCGTGCTTTCCAAAGTGGCCAAAGAAATGTTTAAAAGTTTTATCCATCATAAATCAGCCATTAACTATTAATTCTTTAACGTTTCCTTTTATTGGGATTTATTTGCCAGTCGTTCGTTCCTCAGTCAGATAGAAAAGGAGTTTGCTGATTGTTAAAAATGAGAAGTGTGAGGGTGTGCGTATCTCACAACATCTAGTGCCAGTGTATGACTATCTCACAATATCTCGTGGGTGAGCAAATAAATGTGAAATGCGAACTGATGAAGCTTAATGGCCGGCATCAGCCAGTCATCTATCTAAAGAGGTTCTCGAAATAATTAAAATCATTTTGGTCTTTCAAATTTTGTTTGCCTTTTTTTGTTGTGGTACGACGGTACGGCAGAGAACTCTTAAAGATTGTTAACCAAAAGTAAATCTAACGAAGATGATGTTGCGAAATCGGACTATCGTTTGCCTTAGAAGTGTAAGCAAAATCCGCAGGGGACGTTGGTAATTATTTCAACAACTTGAAGATATTTTCTTGGAATACTTTAAATGAAGAGGTTTTTTTTATCGTTTTATTTGCCAATAGTTGCCTGAGGCGATTGTTTGTTTACAGAGTAGATTTGGACGCATTTCGTTTAAATTAGACAAACAACACACCTTATTATTTGCAAATTTTGGCAGACCAACGTATAGGACAGCCCAAAGAAACAACCAGCTCTTTGGACTCTTTGAAACTGTCAAAACGTGAGATGCTTTTAATATTTGCTGGGATTAAGTTCCATAGTCTAGCACATCACCACAAGAATGAGTTTTTCATATAGGTAGTGCTTGCCCCTGGTAGAATTGGATTTTGTGTTCTTAAGGATTGCGCAAAGATAAGTTTGTCGTACAGGAAGTGATTATTAATAATTTTATGAGTTAAGCTTAAGATTGTCATATCAAAGAGATCAATTAAGGAGCATCCAACGATTTTGTTATGGTAAGGTGTTAAACTGTATCTACGTTTAAAGCCGAAAATGTATCTTAAGCAGGAATTGAATACGCGTTTAATTTTAGAAAGTAAATTATACTTTGGTGGTCAGGCATCAGCAGAATAGAGGGAATAGCATAGAATGCTCTATAATAACAGGTGGCCGTAACTATCTCTGACTGGTGGAAGTGCGATCAAACCTCCACGTGGTGGCCGTCGGTAATTTTCCTCCAATGAAGGAAAAGCTGAATGATCGGGTTAGTCCCTTCAAAGTAAGGTTGGCAAACCAAATCAAACCAAACCAAATCAGCATCGGATATACTGATTAACGACGACGACCACGGCAACGAAAAGAATTAAGAATTTTCTCATGGAACGTGCGATCACTGTATAGAGCTCGAGCTGCACTGCAGCTAGCCGATACCCTGTCCAAATATACATAACAGCAATTCAGGAGATGCGGTGGACGTGGTACAGAAATCAGAATATGACATTTATTACAGCTGTCATGCAAGGCATCATGTGCTCGGGGTGGGGTTTCTAGTCAGCAAAAGAATGAAACCCACCTTTATCGACTTTAAAGCAGAAAATGAACCCTTCGCGTGCGGGTCTGATTTAAAAACATAAGCCTCATAAACGTTCACGCACCTACAGAGGATTTCCCAAATGATGAAGAAGAAGAATTCTTTGAATCAGTCGAACGGATACTCCATGCCTGCCCTCAGTATGATGTAAAAATCATTCATATGAATGCTTGAATAGGTAGGGAGTCAGTATTCAGGCAGAACATTGGCACAAATAGCCACAACGCGTACCTAATGACGTTACGAACGTAGCGAGGTGTTATCGGTGCTAAGAGCGTGGATTGAATCATCACATGCCACGTGATGATGCGAATCAGATTCGAATCAAGACGGCTGCCCTTCGCAACGAAGAGCCCAGAAACAACAACGGTCAAGCGATGGGACTCGTCCTAAATGCAGGGAGAGTAAGTCCTGGGGCTGAGATGTCGGGCGTAGAAGAGAAATGGACAAGCCCTAAAAATACTGTCATTACTCTTAGATCTGAACGACTGGTTCGATGACGAATCTAAGCTAGCGACTGAACGTAAGAATGTTGCGTTCCGAGCAATGCAACAATCTTTTAGAACGCGGGCACGCGAAGATGAATATAAAAAGCTCAGGCGATATGAAAAAACAGTTCACCGGCGGAAGAAAGCAGCATGGGAGAAGAATCTCGTCCATGAACTAGAACAGTACAGAGAGCAAGGAACGCACCAGGCGCGTAAGTTTTACCAAAGGGTCCGCAGTATGACGCAACATACACAGCGTTGCACATACTGCAAAGACAAAGAGGTTTATCTGATCACCGATCACAAAGGGATGGGAAGAGCACTTTCATGAGTTTCTAAATGCCCAGCTAACTGAGGAATTGAAGGTTCCACCAATGACCGAAGACCACACTGTGCTGCCGCCACCAAGCACAGACGAAGTTAGCAGAACGAAAAATCGGCTCAAAAATAATAAGGCTCCGTGATCAGATCCCAGCGGACCTGTTTAAAACAGGAGGACCCGCAATACACCAAGCAATTCATAAGCTAATAGTGCAAGTATCGGAGAAGAAGCGATGCTAGAATACTGGTGAAGAGGCATCCTGTGCCCCATACATAAGAAAGGAGATATCACAACCTGCAGCAATTATCGTGGTATAACGTTGTTGAGTACCACGTATAAGATTTTCTTCTCCAACCATATCAGTGTGGCTTCATCCCAGGCAAATCAACAACGAATAAGATTTACACCCTTAGGCAGGTGATGGAAAAATGTCTAGAGTTTCAAAACTCACCATACCATATTTTTATAGACGGTAAAGTCGCCAAGCCAGAGTAGATCTTTATAAAGCCGTGAGAGAATTCGGCATCGCAAATAAACTGACAAGACTATATAGCTTGATCATGACCAATGTTATAAGGCAAGTAAAAATATCCGGATAACTATCAAGCCCATTCAACATATATAACGGGCTCCAAAAAGGGGATGGACTGCCCTGCGTCCTCTTCAACCTGGAGTTGGAGAAAGTGATCCGAGGCTCTGACTTAACGGCAAGAGGAACAATCCTCTCTAAGCCCATTCAGATACTGGCTTACACAGACGACATTGACATTGTTGGTAGAAACCCAAGAGGAAGCTTTCATCCAGATCGAGCAGGCGGCATGAAATCTGGGGCTGCACGTTAATGAAAGCAAAATAAAGTACATGGTGGCCACTTCTACGAGTAGACTATACAACATTGGTCCCTCAATTCAAATAGCGGAGCGCGAATTTGAAGAAGTGCAATCCTTTCTTTCTCGGGTCTGTAGCAGCCGATAACAGTCTGTCAAGACTCTTCTAATCCAGGAACTTCATAACATCCAAGCTGCTGGTATATAAGACAATGGTCATACCAGTACTTACATATAGAGCCGAAACTTGGGTGCTTAGCAAAAAGCATTCTGAACTCCGCTTTCGAGAGAAAAGTCTTACGGAGAATTTTTGGCCCCGTATGTGACGAAGGACGACTCCAGAGACTCTATAATGATGAGATCTACGAGCGTTACCGCGATGTCGACATCGTGAACAGAGTTAAGCTCGGTAGTCTCCGGTGGGCAGGACACCGAGCTCGCATGAGCGAAGATGATCCTGCTCGGAAAATCCTTTTTGGAACACGACAGCGAGGCTGGCCAAGCTTACGCTGGAAGGATGGACGCCCAGAGTTTAGAAATTCCAAACTGGATGTCATAGGCTCGAAATCGGGACCGGTAGAGAGATTTTTTGCGGGAGGCCAGGACCGGACACCGGTTGTAGAGTCAAATTGATGATGGTGATGATGTTGGGGAACGGAAAGGGATGTTGAATACCGAATTAACATCGAAAGCCGCCTTCGGTATGCTCACTACAGTATGGCGTAACAAAAACACTAGTCTCAAAACAAAGCTAAAGCTGTTCAACTCCGTACATCATGTAAGTATTGATGTACGAATATACGTCGTGGAAGGTAACAACAGTGATCGCAACTAAACTTCAAGTCTTTTTCAACCGATGTCCTGAAGATCTTTTGGTCTATCACAATCTTCAATTACAATCTTATGCGTCAAATGGGTAAATTTTCAGTGCTCAGTGCGATGAAGGCTCTGGCTCAACGCCATCGTTGATAAGCAAATTTGCAGCATTTGGGCAAGTCAACAACCTGCAGTTATTTACGCAAAAAGTGACGGTTTGATGCGGATTTTATGCTGAGAGGATCATTAGCCCATAGTCTTTCTGCAATGCAGATCGCTAACGAATCGTGTTGATTGACTATTTTTTGGTTAAATTGGAAGAGGCTGACTTATATGTTCTCAACAGGACTGCGTCACATGCCACACTGCTGGCTAAGAATCTATAAATTGTAATATATTGTTAATGATTTACCCTGTTTGTGCTGTTATTCAAGTTCCACTTGTCAAAAAGACGGACGTGCAGAAAATGTGAACTCATTTGCTATATGCGAGCGAGAGTGTTGTCTTCAGAGAATGAATCGGATTAACTGTAGTAGACAGGAGATCTTTAATGAAAATTAGAAAAAGTTTCGGAGACTAAACAGAGCCTTGGGGAACACCAATATTTATTAGGCGAACTATTTATTTTTTTTAATTTGAAACATGAAACGTCCAATAAGACCGGTCAGAAAGGTAGGTACTAGTCCAATTAAGCATGGCCTGATCAATTCCATAACTAATTTACAACAAAGGATAACAAAGTCTGTCAAATGTCTTGCAAATATCAAGTTAATGAACTTAGATTTCACCAAAAATTGTGACTAGACTAATTCGAGTTTTCGGTGGTATGCTACCAGTAAAAAATTGTCTTTGAAAACCGTACTACTGGTCTTTAATGATTTTCCTTAATTCAAACTATTGACGTTTCCTTAAAAAGTACCGATGTTAGCCCTACAGGTTGGTATGAGAAAAGAGATGACGGTTTGCCTTTTTTGGTACAGGCTGGAGAAATTCTGTTTTCCAAGTCATTGGGAAGACTCCAGGAGAATATGAGAAATGGTAATGGCAGCGTTGAAGAACACCTCATCAAAATTATTGAGCAAATTTTATTTGGCTCCGCAAATTTGTGAATATTACGATCATTTAGAACTCTCGCAACCGTACGACTACGAAATTAGATTCATTCCATAGACAATTCGACTCTTGCTTAGGGTAGGGAGCTGTCTGGTAGCGTGGGGCTAGCACCGAAGTGTGAAGCATATCTAAAAAACTGACGGTTGTTTGTAATGTCATTGTAAATGAGCGTTCGTTGGCATTGAGGACAAGGCAGTATTTTTAATTCGTTTCACGAATGACTAGAAATTCCTTCAGTGGAACATTTAAGTATTTTGTATCTTAGTTTATGGTAATGTATCAGAAGTGATGAGTTATCTGTTTCAAAACAAAATTCTCTTGAAAGAAGATTCATGGTGGCAATTAAATGGATATCTGCCGCATCGAAAGCAACCGTTTAAAGGTGGGCACCTAGTTCAATCGTGTGCTAGAGTGCGTTGAAGATAGTCGATATAGTGGAAGAGGAAAAAATTGAAATGATCATGGGAAATGATCGTTCATTGAAGATAAAGGATACAGCTTATTAGATACAGATTATCGGCACTTCGTATCAGTGCGGACTAAAAATATCATTCAAAACTAACATTCATTCTCCATGTTTTCATGCAAAATGGGTTCCAAAACTACTTTTGTTGAACAAAACTGCAATCCACTGATGATGTCTCGCGAGTGTTTTGAAGAGTTTCAAACCGAAGATTTTTGACCAGAACTCTCGACAGCATTGATAACATAACATAACCATTTTAATTACTATCGCATTCATCTGATTTTCCATGTGATTTTCATCTGTTCCCCAACCTTAAAAAAACATTTTAAGATCGAATCTGCAGTTAACGTAGTTATTGAATGCTTTCTTAGATATCTTTAAGACCAAATGGAAGATTGGAATAGAACTTAGATGTGATTATGTTGATATAAATAAAAGCTTTTTGTAAACTTCCGAGTCTTCTTTCTTGGTCTCATCGCATTGGGTCGTCTCGTATTTGAAACTATCGAAAGTTCAACGATTCATCTGCATAAAATTACCTGAAACGAGAGACAGAAATGGAAATAATTATTGAAGTTTGAAAAATTAGATTGTATCTATTATAAGTACTAATCATATAAATAAAAATGAAAATCTACAACTAATGGGTGTTTTTTTAAATTCTCTATATTCACTTCACGTGCCCGTGCGTTTGTGGCTAGCTGACTGGCTGGCAAAATCTTTTGATCAATTTTTAACCCACTTCCTCAAAGCCGATTTTGTTCAAACTTTGCACAATTGTGTATCTCCGATGACAACATTTTCTATTAAAATTTGGGGCCCCTCAGCTCTCGGAGTTGGGGCCTTCCATACAAATTTATTTTACAAAATTAAACCGATTTCCTTCAAATTTTGTACGCATGTATATCTCCGATAGACGATACTTTTTGTACAAATTTGGAAGTGATCGGGCTCCGGGGTCGGTGGGCTCCCATACAAATTTTATAAAAAAAGTACCCGGTTTTCTTCGAATTTTGTGTATCTCCGATTGATAAGACTTTTTGTAAAAATTTAGAAATGATCGGGCCCCATATAATTTTTTATTATTATTATTATTATACACAGGAGTATCCGGACCCAGAATCACACTACGAATACCCATAGGTAGATCTCCAACAGTATTCCAGGCAGAAACTATAGCAATAGAAGCCTGCGTCCTGGAATGTACTAAAAGAAGGTACAGAAGAACCGAGATATAAGTGATCTCAGACAGTCAGGCAGCACACAGCACTTAAGGTCCAGTCTTTCATTCTAAAACAACGTGGAGCTGTTTCTGCCACTTAAAAGAACTGACCAAAAACAATAAAATCACACTAATGTGGTCTCTCCGACACTCAGGCATATCAGGAAACGAGGTAACAGACCTCTGTGTAAGAGAAGGCGCAGAAGGAATTTTCACTAGTCCAGGACGCAGCATTGCCTCTTTCAAATGCCATATCAATCGCAAAATTAGAGAGTGGGAAAACACTACTATCGAAGCCGAATGGAATTCGTCGTCTAGGATGAGACAAACCAAGAAGCTTCTAAAATACAGCAGTAGTCATATGGACAGAGCCTTGAAACTGGACAGCCATACACTAAGAACAATAGCCTGGTATACGGCAGGACATAGCCAATTCCATGGCCATCTTTTGAAAATGGGTAAATCCCAATCGGACCGCTACCGATTCTGCAACAAGACAAAGGAAGCGTCAGAGCACATACTCTTCGTATGCTTAGTCCTCACCCAGAAAAGAATAAAACTGTTTCAAGGCTCACACAGTTGCCTGGCCGAATGCCAGACCAATCGCATTGTCAGAGGTGGTGGCGTTCACGAAGGAACTGACCAAACACATAATGTGGTAAAACATCAGGGACGCACAATAGACCTCAGGGTTGCAGTGCACGAGGCTATATAGTCCCACCTCTTATAATAATAGAACTGCACACATGTGTATCTCCGATTAGAGAATTTACAAGAAAAATTTTAATTTTTTATTTTTGCTTAGATAGAACTTACTGAAGGTTTAACTGTCAAAAAAGTTGTCATACTGCACTCACTGTTGCCATTTATTGTCAGTATAGTCAGGCAAAATCATCGTGAATAGACTCACGCTTGAACAATTATCCAAAATTACTTTGAAAATCATTCGTCGATTCACGAACTTATAGACAACTATACGACATTTTTATGGCGCACATAATCCTCCATCTGAACAAGTCATCCATCAAACTGTGTTTGTGGAAAAATTTCGTACCGCATAGGCACTCTCTAAATGATGCAATATCCTCAACACTCAAAATGAGTGATTATGGAGTCGACGATAAGCTGCTTCACTGGATTAGAAGCTATATTTTGGACCACTCAATTCAAGTTCTATTGGATGGTTTCAAGTCTAAAGTTCATTACTTAAATGCTGGCGTTCCGCAGGGCTCTGTTCTGTCCCCGACACTCTTTCTCATTTTTATTAATGATCTCTTATCTGTGACTTCTAATCCAATTCACTCTTTCGCTGACGACAGCACTCTCAGCTTCTCATCTAAGTTTGAGGAACGTCCCTCCACAATTCATGTGGAACTCAAACAACTTCGTATGTTAAGCTCGTTAAATTCTGACCTAGAAAGCATAATACACTGGGAAGAAAACAATCGAGTAGAATTTAACGCTTCCAAAACCCAATGCTGTCTCCTGTCGTCTAAGCGAATCCTAAATCCTATGCCATTATCCATGAATGGCATTCGCATCGAGGAAACTGAAAATCTCGCAATTCTTGGTATGTGCGTTAACGACAAGCTTCGTTAGAATGACTACATATTTACAGTCGCCGAAAATGCTACGAAATGTTTAGGTTTTCTAGCCCGGTGCAAGAAATAGTTCACTCCCTCTGATCTGGCTACTATATACAAGGCTTTTATTCGCCATAAACTTGAGTTCAATTGCCATATTTGGTCTGATGCGCCTAAAACTACTTTGCATCAGCTAGATAGAATTCAAAACAGCCCAACAAAACTATCGGTGACGCAAATATTGCGAAATCAATAGATTCGCTTCAACACCGCAGGAGCGTTTCCTGCCTGTCACTGTTTTTTCACTTCTTCCACTAGCAGTGCTCCAGAGTAATAACCAGATGCATGCCAATTCTCCTTGAATTCAACCACAATACTCGTCGCGCTCTAAATGCTCATCAGTTTACCCTCAAGCCCATCTTCGGACGTACAGTTAAGTTCCGGGATTCGTTCTTCAGCCGCACAACACGTATGTGGAATGCTCGGCCAAGCTCTGTCTTTCCACATCACTATGATCCACAGGCATTCAAGACACAAGCTCATAGACATCTCTTCTCTTTTCTGCTCCTTTTACTTAACGCCCACGCTGTGGCAAGCATATAGCCAAACATTATAAGAGTGCGAACCCCTTGAAGCGTGCTCGAATTATATAAAACAAAATATAACCTCCATTAAATCCATTAAAATGCAACCTTATTTCTTCAAAAATAAGGCTGGAGTTTGCGTTACAATCAATGGAGATCATACCCGTACCATGGTTAATGGTTTCTTGTTTAAAAATATGGGTGAAATTTATCTGGGCAAAATGTGGTTTCAATAGGATTATGTTACGTGCCATACGGCGACGGCAACCATCGGGTTATCGAAATCAAAATTGTGCCCTAAATTGACCTAAATTGGCCTCGAAGATAGTGCGATTTGAGACCATTGGATTATTTCCTGAGGGGCCACACGTAAAGTCACTGCTTTATGCTGATAAGCTAGCAACAAATGACGTCTTGGAGGCCAACATTCTTCGTGTTATTTGTACAATACGTCCGACAGTGCTCAAAAAAGTCGCCTACAATTGGACGTCCAGAATGTGCTTCGTCAAGAAGAGCCGCGATGGTCATATTCCCGGAATAATTTTCAATGCCATGTATTTATCTTTCGAATGAATAAAAGAATTTCATTAAAGTTACATTTTTGTAGTATTTTTTAAGATTTCAAGTTCTGTCGAACTTAAAAAAACATCCTTTATTAAACAGATGTTCAATGGGTGTTGTCATCAAATAATTTAGCAGGAAAATAATCTGTTACCTGTTGTAAAAGGTCTAATCCTCTGTTGGGCAAACATATTGATTACAAACATAAAAATAATGAATGCATTTTCTTTGGAAATACGGTTTGGATTTTTTCACCGATTCTCCTTTAGAATTTCTTGGTACAAAGTTAGTCAACTTTCATCCTTAATCAACCGAAGCCGAATACCTGTGTTCCGTGCTCACGTATTTAAAAAAAATAAATAAAAAAAATCGTTTAAAATAACATCAAGGACATTCCCACATACACACACGCCCTCATGCACTCACATCTCCTAACTTTTGTACCCAACAGATGGTCATCTAAAGTCAATCTCAATCATGGGAAACCGATGTAACAAACCACATCCTTTTTGATTACATCTCATTTCTATTACACAACCTTCGACATCAAGATTGTCTGACAAAGAAAAAATAACCAAATCAAACACAACTCACATCATATGGTTATCCTTTCTGTTTACTTTTCGCTTGCAAAGGACTCGCACATTCGAATAAATTGAATTTGGAAATATTTTTCAGAAGAAAAAAAAACCACAAAAAAAAACTCTATTGTCGTGTTTTTGACAAAACCAAACAGGAGCAAGGTATGTGCGAGAATTTTGCAAAAAAAAGGACACAATGCAAGGTAAGAAGTAGGTGAAGAATGTAAAGAAAATCTACCAACACGAAAAAAGGTTATCCTGATTGCGTATGATTTTCTCATTTCGACTGAATCAACAGGATATGGATGCTTCTCGTGAAATTAATTCAATGGATTAATTTTCCGAATGTGTTCCAGAAAAACGCATGGTATAGTGTGGGATATAAAATTAAAAAAAAACATTCACACAAAAAGGATACAGTATAAAAAATTGGAACAGGGTAACATTTGTATGCTCCATGCATTGGTAAAGCAGGTATGTTCATTGAGTTTGTTTAGTATTCTGGAAATAAAGAAACATTCAGATTCTTTTTATGGCAACTGCTACTGTTATTGCGGTATGTTTTTGGCATTTTATTACCTGCAAGGATTTGCGAGGGTAAAAAAAAAATTACACAAAAGTTGAGCAAAAAGTTCGGATCTTTGTTGCTGGTTTTCTATTCTTCAGCCTATGTTTACTCGATACTCAAAAACCTTCTCATTGATTAAAAAGACTTATATATCACAACCGAGAATGAGATGAGCTATGCAGAGCGAGCAGAGTGGGCGCCGTGTCTCTAGCCTTAGACGTCTGAGCAGGAGGTCGGAGTTTCGAATCCAAGAAAACACCAAAAGTATGTTTCACTGTCCCACTTCTCACGAATGTCTGCTAAACGTCCGAAAACAATAACTTGTCAACAACTTTCAGATACAGCATTAAATTTTTGGTCTCTACCATCTGTGTGCAAAAATAAAACACAAATTGCCGCGAGAGCTAGGCTTAGGACAGCAACGATCTGTTGCGCCAAATATTACCATTACTATACAAAACGACGTCTGGCTGCTGTGCAGGATGATGCAAGCAATCTCGCTGTCTGAAACACCTAGTCATGCAACTTTATCAACAGCATATTGGAAAGATTTATGCAAAACTCTATGTCGAGTTTTCTTGATATTTGTGTTATCGGATCCCGCGGAGCTGCCACAAGCGAGTCAGCATTAAGGCGGAAGCGGCAAAAGTAGTACTGTAGTACTGGTAATAGCAAGTACAGTCTATGCTGTCAACAACAACGGCACAGAACGTAACAACAGACCACCTAGCTTTAAGTAAGTAAGGACTGTGTCTACCTCGGCTCTGGCTCCGTCTTCGTCTCCGTCTCTGTCACCATCTCCATCTCAGTCTCGTCTCTCCGTTTCTCCGCCTCTCCATCACTCCATCTTTCCATCGCTCTATCACTCCATCACTCCGTATTACCATCTCTTCGACTGGTGATGGATCGCCTTCTTACCGTTGCAGTCTCTTTTGGCTGCTCTGTTGTCCTTAGGGGCTTAAGGATCGTGTAGTGCGAGGACCAGCCGTCTTTGGACTTTCTTGGAAAGTCCTTCGCTAAGATAAGTGATGCATGAAGTTCAAGCTAATCACGGCCAAGAAAATCCCTAGAAGACCCAGGGCACGAATTTGGTTGCCAAAGCTAGAGGTGGACAAAGTCAAAGTCCTTCAATGTCTAAGGCTCCAAAAATCTGAAATCCCGACGGACAATTGGAGCATCATTCGGAGAAGTTAAATAGTTGGGAAGAGGCAATAGTGAGAAACTTTTTAGGGTTTATAACTGGACCGTGTCCAATGTCAATTCCTATTCTGACCATAAGTAATAAGGTTTGATCTAAACTTCCAGACGGAGCCGATCAAAACTTATCGAAATATCAAAAGAACTAACTGGATGAAATTCGGCAACATTATCTAGTCAAAATTAGGCAAATTACCCAATATTAAGATAACTTCGACTGAGGATTTGGACAAGAATATTGAAACGTTTAAGAAATCAATGAATCTCGCTCTAAAGGTCTCTTGCCCAATCAGTCGGAGCAAAAAAACTTTACCCTCCATGGTAGAAGGAGCCTTAGTAAACTCAGGAGTATCTTCAATATTTGCTATACCAATAAATACTAGCAGCCTAACAAAGACTGCCTAAGAAGGTACAACAAGGCCAAGGTACATAAAGAAGCCAAGCGGCGCTCTTGCATGGACTTCTGCCAATCAATCGAAACCACCAAGGACTCTGCTAGAACTTGTAAGATACTGTCCAAAGGGAGCACCTGTCCGACTTTCATCAAGAAAGCAGACGGTGACTGGACGGCATCTGCGGCAGAATCCCTGGATCTTCTAATCAATACGCACTTCCTCACCAGCAGTTATCAATGTTTAGATAATTTGAAGAGGATGCATGCTGAGCGTCTTGTCCCTTGTGGTGTAGTGGTTAACATCATAATCCAGGAAAAGGTGTCTCCTGGGCTCAAAGAAGTTTTTCGGCCTACAAGTCTCCTTGCCTGGATGGCATACCGCCGATTATGCTACACAAGTTACTGGAGCTGTCGACTTCCTGGTTAATGAAGATTTTTAGAAGCTGTCTTCAACTGAACTATGTCCCCGAAGCTGGAGAAAAGTTCGGGTGGTTTTCAATCGAATAGAAGGCAGAAGAGGCCATGAATCAGCAAAGGATTTTAGGACTCTCACTTTCTCATTGTTCTTGGTAAATGCTCTGGAGCGCATTCTAGATCATCAAATCAGGCAACGATTTGAAGTCCCACAAGCATCTATATCTCAACACGCATATCTAAAGGGCAGGTCCACTTAAACTGCCCTTCATGAGGTAGTGCAAACTTTTGTTGCAAAGATGACCTTCTTTACACTAAAGAGAGTGGCTTTAGGAATTATCACTATACTACTTCAACTGTCCTTGAAATCACTGAAACTGCTCGCGATAATATAAATCAAAAATGTTAACACTATCTTGATACTTCTCGACTTTAGCAAGGCTTTTGATTACATTAATCATAACTTATTATTGGCCATACTCATTAACAACATTAACAGCTCTGCAGCCAAACTAATTGAGTCATATTTGAATAAAAGATCACAGAGAATTATTATAGGGGACAGATGTTCGTCCATATTGCCTCTTTCCAGAGGTGTCCCTCAAGGATCTATTCTTGGTCCCATTTTATTTAGTCTCTTCATTAACGATCTTCCCTCGATTTCTGTTACTTACCCCTTTTCGGACCATGTTCAAATTCTTCAATCTGCTTCCCTTACCAACATCTCCAATTGTGTCTCTAAGATTAATCAATATATCAGGTTGATCTCTGGCTGGGCTATTCCAATCAGCGTGTCATTAACCCTGCAAAAACTCAAGCTATAGCCGTCTATCCCCATCCCACAAATTTATCACTTGATCCAATTTTGGTTAATAATCAACTTGTACCCTAATCTCCTAAGGTTGCTTAGGTTTCTTTATTGAAAAAACTCTTTTCTGGAATGCGCATATCAATCTTATTATAAAGAGGGTTTGGTCTATCCTTCGTAAACTGTATCTTGTTAAAGACTTTTAACCTTTTGACCTCAGATATATCCTCTTTGATTTTGCCTCACTTTAAAGTAAAAGTATCATCAGTGATATCCATTTGAAATCTCCTTCTTCTCCTTCGAAACGACACAAACATTGTTTCTTTCAGTTACATGTAATACAAGTAATTCCAAGATTGATGGAATGAGGAATAACATGATCCAGATTACAAATCTTATAGTTGGAATTTAGACACCATATGCATAACCTATTTTAAGGTGGTGTTGTTTCTATAAAACGATTAGATCAAGGAACTTTTGTCATTTGACTTGTCTAATATACGAAACCATAATGGCCTCCCTCCTTCCAGCTACATGGGCTTGCAAAATTTATTAGCAAATTTATTGCTGGTTGCATAATTTCCACTCAGTGCACAGATTCTAATTTAATAAAATTAACATATATCTGTAATGAATTGAGTGAGTCAAACCCCAAACAGTCACACTTCAGTTGAGACTTCTGATTGATTTGCGCATGATTAATGATATTAGGTAGGTGGGCAGGTAGTTAAAGTAAATAAGTGGCACACCAGGTAACACCCATAAATCCGGTGGTTTGTTATGTCATGCGTCTTTTGGTTTCTGATTTGAGTGAACGCGAAATCGAACCAACCAACCAAACCCAATCCAATCAAATCCAATCCAATCCGTATGATTTCATGTGAATTGTAATAATCTTGACAACTGTTCTTTATTGGCTCGACTTTTTAATCAAAAAGGTAAAATCTCACCGCTTGACATAGGTAGTTCGTAAGAATTAATGAATTCAGTTGGATTGTTCGGTCGGGGAACACGTAAAAAAGATCTTTGACGAATGTTTGTGGTTAACCCTTTTTTCCAGGGCATGTATCTAGATAAGAAGCAAACACGAGTAACATGGATGTTCGTAATCCGGTGAACATTTCCAAAGCAAAGCAAAGGTGACAAATGACAGTGGTTACCTGTTGTATCTTTAGTACTCAGGCATAAAAAATTCTATTGCACTTCGGATGAGAAAGTGACTCAAGTTTGTGTGTCGCGTGCGTTTGTTTTTTTACTAAAACTCGCTCGCTCGTCGCAAGTTCAACTGCATGCGGTTCATGGCCTCTCCTGTTCTTCATTTATGTTTCTGGTCTAATGTCAAAAGCCACCGTGTTTACACTGGCTATTAGCTTGTGCCGTGCGCGCGCGTTTATCATTCGGACAAAATTCTTTTTATTTTATTTCTTTCAGTATTTTTCGTTTTATTTTGAACCTACTAAGCAGGTTCCACAGAACAGATACACTCGTTTATGCTGCGAACAGCTACATATATACTGAAAAGTCGACTTGTGAATCGTCCGAAAGCACTGTACCACCAACAAACGGACAAGCGAGAAGCATGAACAGCAGCAGGGGCTCCAAGGAAAACAAAAAAATATCTGCATTGTTAGCACCTGATGTTATGTACAAATGTCCAACCCATCTAGTCGTGGTGTCCGGGAATTCAAGGTGTAAATTAAATGTGCCACCATCATGATCATCGTATGTATGCGAGTACTCGTACTCGTACTCGTCCTCGTATTACCTCAAGGTGTGAATCCCTGGATTAAGTCAATAAGGTATCTATCGGGCGTTTGTTGTTGGTGCTGGCTGGCTGCTTTCTCGATCGACCTGGACTGCCACACAAGTGGAAGAAACAAGGAGCACATAAAATAAATAATACAACGGTCTGGCCAAGTGGCCGGGATGAAGAACAAGAACAAATCACATCATGCTACTGCCTACCGCTATGCAATGAACTAGGATTTAATGCGGACCGATGAAGATAATTGCGCTACCCAACGGCCACTGTACCTTGTAAATATTTACCCGACCGTAGTTTGTTATCGAAATAGATTCGTCTTGGATATCCAAAGATCAGTAACTTGCTGCTTGCTTGGATTGGTGGTGGTGGTTTCTTGGTACAATATGGAAATTGTTAACTTGCACACTTCGTGACAATGATGATATACGACGTACGACGTCATCCAATTCTGGGTGGCTCTCTCATCACAAATCAATCACTTAGGACGCAGAAAATTTAATGCGCCGCCGCCTCAAGCGTCTCTCATTAATATTGATGATTGCACTGGATTGCTGTAGGAATGTTTGCTTCTGAATTGTAATGAGGATTCGAGAGCAACGCTTGGGTTGCTGGCTGAGCTGTTCAAAAGGCAATGTGGAAATGAATATGGATGAACTGATTCATCAAAATCAATTAAGGAACTAATGTGGGATGTGGCATGTGGGGGGTATGAAAAGATAACCTTATGTTAATTGCACAACTCCAAGTAAATTACAAGAAATGGATGTCGTCCAACCTTCGTTTTAGATAACTGAAATTGACATTTGTTGGTTCTGCCTAAAGGGTGTTTTTTTTGCTTAGATAAAAACTTTTATTTATTTTATTTATTCTACGATAAGCGACATCAACAGAAACGCCTTAATATATAATATAATATAAAAATAACATTGGGATATAGAAAGCAAATTCATTTACCTATTATCAAATAAATTATAATATTTAATAAAAGTAGAAGCAGATCGGTGAAGTGAATCACACTCACCATAACATGATTATGAAGTCCTAAATATAATGAGCTCATATTTCTTAAACTACGTTCAGGAGCATAAAGCATTAACTGAAAAAGAATATTACCGCAGTCCTCAGTACCGCATAGAAGGTCGCGGATCTGTAGTCTACAGATTGAATTTCACGACAAAGGCTTAAATATTGAAGATCTATAAGAGGGCATCATCTTGTTACATAAGGTGGAAGATGAAAAGAGTTAAATGAAGTATGTCTGAGAGCAAAAAGGGAAAAATTACTCTGAGTTTTCTCAAAACGCGAGGAACCAACTAGCGTATGAGGACTCCAGATAACACTACAATATTTTTAAGTTTTGGTGGGGGCAAATAGCCCCCATTTATTCGGCTTATTACAAGGTAATAGCATTAACTTAAAGCTAAGACATACAAACACTTAAAGTAAGAGGGAATGGGGAGGAGATCGAGATTAAGGCAGGGAGTGCTGCGGTTATAATCGAAAACAGTGAGGTTTAAGTTAACATTTCGCAGCATACAGGAAATTAGTTACAAGCTAATACTAAAACTAATAGCATTAACTCATAACTAAGACATAAAACAACACTTAAAGTTAGGGGGAATGGTGGAGTAAATCGGGTTTAAGGCCATTGAGGTTTAAGGTAACCTTTTGGGAGACTGGTTCGTTAGAGCCATACATGGTGCAGTGTGTCGGTAGATAGAAAAGAAGTGGGCAACGTAGATTACGGGGGTTAGTGTTAAAAGAAATTGAGTTATATAAAGACGCGCAGTCGACCGAGCCTAGGAGGAGACGATGTATGAAAAGAATGTCAGCAGTGTCTATGCGTTCCTCAAGTCTTTTTAAGTTTATGAGGTTTAGGCGGTCTTGGTATGGGGGCAGGATAAGGTGATTGTCCCAAAGTAAGCCCCGAAGAGCAAATCGAAGAAAACGATGACGAAACGATTCTAAACACATGCATTTAATGATAGAGGGACCATGTTTGACTAGCGTACTCGAGGAGGGGACGGACAAAAGGGTTGGAAAATTCTTTGGATCACTGTTTGATAAAGCCAAGTGATGAGTTGGCCTTAATAATTATTTCATCAATATAGGAACGGAAATTTAGCTCCGAGTCGTACAATATGCCGAGGTCACGAAAAGATTGCACGCGAGATATGGGTTGGCCGTGGAGACGGTAACGTCTAGGAGGGGGCTTGTTGCACTTACGTGATAAGGTAATAGATTGGCATTTGGTGATATTGAGCTCTAAGCAATTTTTGAGGGACCTAACCAAAAAACTATCTAAGTCTTGTTGAAGGAGACAAGAGTCTTGTGGAAATTGGTTTGAAAAATTTGGAATCGTCAGCATAGAGTTTTTGATGACCCTATCAAGATCATTAATAGTTAGAATGAAGAGGATGGGACTCAGATGGCTGCCTTGTGGTACACTAGAGGTTGTCATGAATGTGGTTGAGATGACGGACCACAAGCAGACACTTATAAATACGGTTTTCTAGATAAAAAGATACCCATTTTAAAAATATG
Source organism: Nephrocerus scutellatus (assembly GCA_947095585.1). NCBI lineage: Eukaryota > Metazoa > Arthropoda > Insecta > Diptera > Pipunculidae > Nephrocerus > Nephrocerus scutellatus. The sequence continues at coordinate 78,699,084 of OX352765.1, read as the reverse complement.
GGTTCAGAGCCATTTACTTGATGAGATCTCTTATCAAAAGCCTTACTGAAATCAGTTGCAACAACGTCGACTTTGTTGCTACTCTCTAAGGCTGTAAGGGCGAACGACACGAATTTAACGAGGAAAGGGTGGTTGGTTAAAAAAGCCGTGCTGGCTCGGAAAGATAAGAGACTTACAATGGAAGCTTATGGTTTCGTATAAAATACTTTCGAAGAGTTTTGGTATATGAGAAAAAGTTTAGCAATGGGACGATAATTAGTTACATCATTACTTTGATCATTTTTTGAGTATCGGGGTTATGAAAGAGGTCTTCCAAATTTGAGGAAATTGTGAAAGGGAGAATTTGTTAATTTGAGAGAGAAAGGGGGGCCATTGGATAAGTTAAGTAAGTTATTGAAAAAGAATGGGTCCGGTACGACGGGATTGATAGCGAAAGATTTTTTGAGGAAGGTAGCAAAAAAAAATATTGCCGCTGTAAATGAAAGTTTACACGCTGGTGGCATCGAATCTTATTTCTTCAAAAGTTAGGCCGAAGTTGGCGATACAGCTAATGGAGATCGTTCAAAGATCCATGATTTTTTTGTTTGAAAATACGGATGACATTGATCCGGACGAGATCGACAACCAACGACTTATTGAAATCAAAATTTAGCGATAATTTGATTTTGAGAAATTTAAACAAATAGTTTTACTCATTTGAAAGATCAATTCATGTCATTTACATATGAAAATGATTTCGGGTATTTGACCATCGCAGCTGTTCTTGACGAAGCGAATTCTGGGCGTCGAACTCGAAAACTGCTGGCGCTATATCAGAAATAACACGAACAATTTTTGTTTATCAGCATAAGCTAGTGACTTCAAGTAGATCCAGAGGAAATAATCGAAGGGTGTGAATTGGACAGGTCTGGTTCTCGAACTCAACTTATAGCCAAATTTTGATTTTATAATAATAGTATAATCGATGGTTGCCGTCGCCGTATGGCACATAGCACCATCCTGTTGAAACCTCATCTTGTCGTCCGTATCAATGTCATCCATATTTTCAAACAATAAATCGTTGATTATGGTGCGCGTAAGACCTCCATTGACTGTAACGCGAACTCCGGCTTCAAGTTCGAAAGAATACGGTCCGATGATCCCAGCAGCGGGTAAACGCCGTGACTGCAATGGAGTTTGTAGGATCTCTTGTGATTTGGTCTCACTTATTAAGATAGTAAAGCGAGCTTCTCAGCTCACCATATGGATAATTGTAATTCAGTCTTTAGGCTGAAAGGATTTTACTTAAATAAAAAAAAATAAAAAACATTTTTTTTCTCCTAACCCCTATGAATAAAAAAAAACTCAAAATTACACCATCGCTGAGCGCTTAACAATTGTTTTAAAACAAGTATTTATAAAAAAAAATTACACGCGACACGTGACACGCGTCACGTCATAGCAAGCAAAGTTTTAAAACTGGTATTTAAAAAAAAATAAAAATTTACACGCGCCACACGCGACGCGAGACATGTGTCACGTCATCGCAAGCCAAGATTTAAAATAAGTTTCTTAAAAAAGAAAAATCACACGCGCCACACGCGACGCGCAACACGTGACACGCCTCACGTCATCGCAAGCCTAGCGCTTACCAATTGTTTTATAAACAAGTCCCATCAAATTCTGACTGGTAGATGTCGCGATATACGCGATTACAAACCGACAAACCCACACACGTACGCTAGAAAAATTTTCCTTGTCCTCTGATTATTAGCTTCGCCCTTCGGGATCGCAATTAACAAACCCGTTAAGCCAAAAATTAGCGTCATCGCTAAAATCACAAAGCCGTCTGTCTGTAAGTTGGACGAATCGACAACTGTTTTCAAAGCAAATTTGGATAATTCGGTAGCGTTGTTCAAGCGTGAGTCTATTCATGATAAGTTGCCTAATAAATGTCCAGCACTGAGGGCAGTATGATAGCTTGTTTGACATTTAACCTTTCAGTAAGATCTGTCTAAGCAAAAAACCCTTTAGTTTTTAATTTTTTTTTTGGCTCCACAATCGGTAATAGTTCTAAGCCTTTCGAGAGTAGATAGTTCCGAAACATAATTTTTTTTCGAGCAAGGTTATTAGCCTAGGAATGTTCTTACTATAATGCATCTATATCTGTTTAGGTTAGTCTGTTAAATAACTATTTTCCAAAAATTTTATCTTAAATGGCATTTAAATTTAAATATGAAAAACCATTTGTTAAATTCCCAATAAAACTACATATCCTTGGAGACGAAGAATCTTATTTAAAGAATAAAAAATTAATCATCAAAGTATTAAAAGGACACTATTACCTTTTAAAATAAATTTCACATCCATAGGTAGCGACAATAAAGGACCGACTGGTCAAATACATTCACTTAATATGGAAAAGGAATACACTAATCGATGAAGAGTAAACACCGATAGATAAAAAAAATTGCACGTCTTAAGAGTCAATTTGCAATTGAGGTACAGAACGCTGAAGACAAAAAAAAAATTCTACAAAGGATATGTCTGGCCCTAGTAAACTACACAACTATATACGAGATATACGAGTAGCATAAAAGGACACTGTTGTAGGTAATTCCCTTCTTTTTCTGCACAACAAACTCTGTGAAATTTTTTGTCGAAGGATCAACTTTTCCTGTTGCCCAGTTTTCCCTTTTAGAAAAGGACTTATGTTTGCGAAACATATCTTTAGAAATGTCCGGTTTTGTTGGAAAAACAGATTCGATTCGATGTTTTCTGCTTCTTGTTGTTGTCATGAATGAAATAGGAAATCGTAAAAAACTAAGAAGTAGTACATGTGTGTGTTGGTACTCCTTTGTTGCAACAATCATGATATGTGTATTCTGTTGGTTAAATAAGATCAATTTTAAGATGAATTGAAAATTCAATTGAAAAGAAAAAGGACGATTTATTTTCTTCTGTTTATGCAAGCGGGAGACATGTTCAGCTGTCCTTTTGCGATGGACAAATAATAGCCTCAGTCCTTTTTCATGTTTTTTTTTTCCTTTGTTGTTGTTCTGTTAATATTGGGTGGTGTATTTGTGAGCATTGCATGAGCAATTATGCATGTTTGCATGACACACTACGTCTATTTTCCTTATATTCCTTCATGTGAACACGTAAATTGCTTAGGTAAGTTAACCACCATCGCAAGCTGCTGCATCGGACGGCCGGATACAAGCAATTTTCCAAATCGATTAGCAGTTGATTTGTCCTTTTTCTGTTGTAGATAGGTTGGGGTTTTTTTTTTTAAATTAAATTTTTTTTCGTAGAACGTAATGTTTGTTTACATACAGAGTGCTATCGTGGGATCAGATTGGAAAGGAACAATTGTGTCATAGAATATAATACAAGGACCATACACGCAGGACACAAATACAAACTCTTAAGAATAGATTCTCTTTTCTAAAATAAATTATTCTTATTTATAGTTCTTTTAATATTCGTATAACTAATAGTTCTTTCATTGATGAATTTACTTTGTTTGTGTATTTATTCCTATGGTTCTTTTCTGTTCAGTTCTTTTTAAAAACTTTTATTTGACCCCTTTTTGCCTGTATTTTCAACCACTTCGAGGTCCTTTTAAACCAACTTCCACACGACCTAGAGAGCTAAAATTTTGTGAGTGTCTAAGTCCAAAATATCATTTTTTATATTCCGATTATGACAAGTGTCGTGTGCCGCGTGTAGCGCGCGTGTGATGGGTTGAAAATTTGACGTCCTATGTAAGCAACTTCCACACGACCTAGAGAGCTGAAAGCTGTGAGTATCTAAGTCCATAATACCATTTCTTATATTCCACCAATGAAGCGTGTAACGTTTCGCGTGTGGCACGTGTGATGGTTTGAAATCGCGCCATTTTCTCGTTTTTTTTTGAGTTTTTTTATACCACCTCTCGGACGTCCTAGAGGGCTTAAATTTTATGAGCGGCTAAATGTCAGGGGCATTTTGATATCCCGCTTTTGACGCGTGTGGCGCTTGTGAAGCGTGGGAAAAAGAAAATTCTTGAAATAGCTCCGGCCTCAAAAACAGATATTTTGGCGATTATTATCAAATAATAAACGACTGTGTGGCGTGTTGTATATATAAAAGTATGTATAAAAGTGTTTACCAGAAAAACAAAGTTTTTTACATTTACTGGCTTATTCCCGTAGTTCTTATTTTTTGCAATTCTGTTATTCTTGAAGTTTTCTTTGTTTCTTTAGATCTGTTGTTAATGCAGGTCTTCTCTATGCAGTTTAGTGATTTCTGTAGTTCTGTAGCTCTCCAGTTCTATTACTCTTGTAGTTTTTTTTAATGACTAAAAAATAACATACCACAACATATTGTGGTAAAAACCTTTACATTACAAAGCACAGGAGCAGTTATGATTCAATAGCGTCAAGATCAACAGCCATCTTTTAAGTTTCTTTTAAAAGGATTTAAGTTTCTGAGTGGTTTTGATATCGTACGTTAGTTTATTAAAATATGTTGATGAAGTAAACTAAGTAAAAATATAAGAAATGAGTTCTATGTGCTTTCCTCCCGCATTATGCCACAGAATGTGCTGGCCCTACAAGCGGAGTTTCTGATCCTTTGCTAGCGAGCATATCCGCGGCTTCATTGCCGTGTGTCCTGGAGCCCAGAACAAACGTACCTTGTTTACTTCGCCAAGTCTGTTTAGCTTCGGCGTACACTCCTCCACCAGTCTTGACGTGAATGTGCAAGGGCTTTTAGCGCAGCTTGGCTATTTCCTGCCTCACGTAGTTTCTCTCCAAATAAAAGTTATGAATCCCGGATGTATCTGGTATTCAGTTTCAGATCTGAATTTCTTCTTGATGCTACGGTTGACTTCAAAGTTTTTCTTAAATTCAAGTTTTTGCACCATGCTGTCACAAAACATGCTGGCTAACAGAACCATTAATGCCCTTGCCCTAACGTCCGTAAAACAGCCTACATTGCTCAAACGTAACTTGGCTTCATCGGATTTGTTCTCTACCACTATATGTAGTGGGAGTAACCCAAGAATTACCTCCATACCCGGCGTGGGGCAGGTTCTCATGGCATTAAAATTCATTAGAAATCATTAAAACACAGGCCAGCCTCTGCACTTTTTCCAATTCCCTTCTCGTGGTGCTTAGGTTGGTTCTATTCGCTAATGCCACTGCTCAATAAGTTTAATTTTTCTATTTGGGATTGGCAATGCTGGATTCTAGACCAGTAAAAGTTCCTTCTGCGCCTTCTCTTGCACAGAGGTCAGCTACCTTGTTTCCTGATATGCCTGAGTGTCTGGGAGACCACATTAGTGTGATTTTGTTGATTTGGGCCAGTTCTTTTAAGTAGCAGAAGCAGCTTCACGTTGTTTTAGAATAAAAGGCCTTTTAGTGCTAGCAGTGCTGCCTGACCGTCTGAGATTACATAGATCTTTGAAGTTTTGGTAAAATAATGAAGTACCTAATATAAATTAAGAATAATAGCGGGACTAACACAGAGCCTTGTGGTACACCATTCTTCTATTGAGAGAACTACTGTTAATCCCATTTATTTTAATTTTTTGTTCCCTACTCCTAGTTATAATTAAGACAACCACCAGACATACATTTGACCCCTGAAACCGGCATTGTATAACTTTTCTAAAAGCAGGTCATGATGTACGATGTCAAATGCTTTAGTCATATCTATTAATAGTGCTGCGGTCGACTGACTTTTATTAAGATATTTATATATATGCCAACAGACTTTTAAGATAGCATCATCAGTTGATTTACCAGATCGAAATCTGAACTGTTCTTCCGCAAAAAATTGAGTTCTCTCTAAGAACGAAAACATCAGCGAATTAACCATTTTATCCAAAACTATACTGAAAGTAGGAAGCACAGATATAGGTCTATAGTTTGAGACAGTGTTCCTATTGCCATTTTTGTGTAAGGGAATAACTGCCGCACATTTCATAGACTTTCGTTAGCAATGCTTTAGTTAAAAATGTAGCACAAGACATCTACGACATACCACACTATACTTTTTAAGTAGTTATTAGAAATACAGTCACTGCAGAAGGAGTTTTTACTTTGTAAGCTCAATATCTGCTTGTTAATCTCATCAGGGATAATTGACACAAAGCCGAAACTATTCGCCTGATATCTTTCTTCAAGAAGATGTGCTGAAAGATGTTTATTGTTTCTTTAGATATGTTGTTGTTATTATTCTGTTATTCTTTGCAGTTATTTTACTTCTATCACCCTTATCCGATCATCTTTTTTGGTGACCTGTTATTTCTGTAGTTCTTTAATTTTTTTAGTTCCTGGAGATCTTCAGTTCTTTCCGTATTTTTAAGTTTCTGCAATTCATGTTAACTATGCAGTTATTTTATTCCTGTAGTTATGTTATTCCTGTAGTTTTGTTATTCCTGTATTTATGTTATTCCTGTAGATTTTCTTTTTTCCAGTTTTTTTATTTCTGCAGTTCTATTATTTCTCTTGCTCTTCAGTTATATTATTCATGTAGTTCTCCTATTCATGCAGTTCTGCTCCTCTTGTTATTATTACTGTATTTATGTTATTCCTGTATTTAGGTTATTCCTGTAGAACTGTTTTTTCATCTGTTGTTAATGTAATTTTTTTGTATTTTTTAGATCTGTTATTAATGTAATCCAGTGATTCGTGCAGTTGTTCCTGGAGATCTTCAGTTCTTTCCGTATTTTTAAGTTTCTGCAATTCATGTTAACTATGCAGTTATTTTATTCCTGTAGTTATGTTATTCCTGTAGTTTTGTTATTCCTGTATTTATGTTATTCCTGTAGATTTTCTTTTTTCCAGTTTTTTTATTTCTGCAGTTCTATTATTTCTCTTGCTCTTCAGTTATATTATTCATGTAGTTCTCCTATTCATGCAGTTCTGCTCCTCTTGTTATTATTACTGTATTTATGTTATTCCTGTATTTAGGTTATTCCTGTAGAACTGTTTTTTCATCTGTTGTTAATGTAATTTTTTTGTATTTTTTAGATCTGTTATTAATATAATCCAGTGATTCGTGCAGTTGTTTTACTTCTATCACCTTTTTCCGATCATCTTCTTTGGTGACCTGTTATTGCTGTAGTTCTTTTATTTTTTTGTTCTGTTATTCCTGTAGTTCTTCAGTTCTTTCCGAATTTATAAGTTTCTGCTATTCATGTTAACTATGCATTTATTTTATTCCTGTAGTTATGTTATTCCTGTATATTTCTTATTCCTGCAGTTCTATTATTTCTGTTGATCTTCAGTTCTATTATTCATGTAGTTCTCCTATTTCTTAAGTTCTTCAGTTTCTGTAGTTCTGTTTTTCATGTACTTTTGCTATTCATGCATTTCGGGTTCTGCTGTAGTTATGTTGTTAATGTTATTTTTTTTGTAGTTCTGTTACTTCTGCTGTTATTTTTTTGTTGTTGCTGTGTTATTCCTGTAGTTCTTCAGTTTACAATAGTTCTATACTTCTTGAATTTTTGAGGTTCTGCTATTCATGTAGTCGTGCTACAGATTTCTGCAGTTATGGCATTCTTGATCAATATCGGCTCGAAATTGAGACCGGTGGAGAGATTTTTTTTCGGAAGACCAGGAACGGACCCTAAATATGAAGATGATGATGTTGTTTTTTCTAATTCTGTTATTTCTATACCTCTTTCAGTTTTGAGTTTCTCTTATTCCAGTAGTTCCTTGAAGTTTGTAATTATTTTATTCTTGCAGTTCTTTAATTTTCTTTTAGTAGATTTTTGTAGGGTTTTGCAAATTAATTAGAAGACACTACACAGATTTCTTTATTCTTGCAGTTAGTACTGTTTAAATATTAAGTAATTAAGTTATTGTAGTTATTGAGATTGTTATAATTTTAAATATTTCAGAAATCACCGAATTTGCAGTTCTTCTTGCTATGAAGTTATTACCGCTTGAAAAGTTTCTATCCTTCTAGCAGTTCTTAAATAAGTCTTCTAGTTATTGCAGTTTTGGAATTGTTAAAATCTAAAATATTTCAGAAATCACAGAATTTGCAGTTCTTCTTGCTTTGTTATTACCGCTTGAAAAGTTTCTATCGTTCTAGCAGTTCTTATGTAAGTCTTCAAGTTATTGATGTTTTATATTACACACGGCATTGCCGGACGGCCCAGGGACATTAGTCCCAATATTTACTTTTAGGACTTATGCTCCATTTAAATGGGACATACCCAAATTGAATTAGGGACTTGTCCCAACTGATCGGATCATAAGTTCAAACATTTTTTGTCGAAGATGGGATGTAAGTCCCAAATTTGCGGAGAGATCATAATTAAAAAAAAATTGTGGAATTCATTACATTACATAAAATGGCTCCCATAAAAAAATCTTAGGTGGGACATAAGTCCAAACATATTTTTTGGGACTTATGCCACATACCATTTGATTTGACTTCTTTTGGAACTTATGTCCCGGGGACAGTGGGACATAAGTCCAAATTTTTTCTTTTGGGACTTATGTTCCTGCATCTTGCCGGACATCGGCACTGATGATTATTTGCGACATTTTAGCTCTCCCGGTCTTACAGTTCTTATACCGGCATATACAGTTTTGTCGTTTTATTTTTTGTTTCACAGACTATGTTTTCCTCAGTTCAGTTCATTTGATATTCATATTTTCATTCTCACAGTCCTTGTAGCTCTTGTGTTTGTTGTGGTAAAATGAATTGTTGCAGTTCTTATAACGATAACTGTACTGAATTGCTTCCATGACTTCATCATTATTACTTTTGACTTTTTGACTTTTAAAGCGGTATTCTGTCTTCTTCTCTTTACGACAGGTATCGTTGTGTTATGCGATTTTATTAGCATTACGCCAACTTGACTTAAAAGGAAGATTCTTGAGTTCAGGCAGGGATATTTGAATGCCCATCAATTGTTACAGATATTTCGATTTCTTTCTTCATTTCTGGCTTTAATTTTCTGATAGTTAATGTAAAATTTTTCTTTCCTATTATTTTAAGAACTCCTGTGTAATTAACTTTTTTTCCGAATTTCCGTAACAATTTCTATTTTCCTTTTGTGCAGTCCCAATGCTTATATATGGACATTGATTTATCCTATCTAATCACAAGTAAAGAAAAGTAATGCTCAACCAAACTTATCGCAGTAAAAAGCTCCCCAACCGAGTCTTTCAATTTGTAACATATGCAAAACAAATAACCCCAACCAGGACATCCATTCGTTAGCCATCAAAATTCTTATTTAAAATAATTTATGAATATTCCCAAGAGCATGACTGTCACATTTCCAGTTATAAAGCATTTCGTCTGAGCCAAGGGAAAGGCCAATACCAATACCAAATCGAAACTAGAAAACAGCAAATTCCAATCCCACTTGTAAAGCGGCACAGTCATTCAAGTCTCTGCACTTCCTCATCGCAGAGTACGCGGAGGAGCATCAAATACACCAACAGCACCAACAGCAACAACAACAACTGTCAAATCCTTTCGCCGAGATAAATGATTCTCAGTGCGGCTCCGTCACTCGACAATGACTTTGGAAAACATTTCTCTTCCAGCAGGCGCAAAAGAAACAGCAGAAGACGAAGACGAGAAAAAAAGATACTGAAGGAAAATTAGTACTAGCTCTTGGGGGAGCTGCTTCCGAGACACCAAGACTTATAGGCAGAATCTATTCCTGGTTAGCACTCGCACAGTTGGAGATCAGGCGGCTTGAAGGCAAAACCCACAAAAAACTGGCAGTCCTCTCTAGGAAATATTATTATTAATAACAATAATAGAAGTAATGGTTTGCTGGTCGAAATTTCACTGCTCCAAGAAGGCAACCACCACCAGCCACCAGCAACCAATGCATCATCATGATAATCCACTGTTTGTCTCTGTTTTTCTCGCTCCTTTTTCTAAAAAAAAAAACACAAAATCCATGGGCGAAATGGCCAAACGAACTATGATCACCGTGCGCAGAACAAGAACCATCATCGAAGATCCATCGATCGTGGTAAGAAACAAGCTATTAGCCTCCTGTGTTGCATACGGCGGGAGGTGTGCTATGTCTTGCGCATCGTCATCATCGTGGGTATCCCGCCGACTTAACTTCACTTTCTTATTAGATAGTGAGAGAGAGAGAGGGAAAGCGATAATGTTCTTTATTTGCGCCGATCGGCGCTGATCATCGTAGTCGGTTTAATTCTTTTATAATCCGAAATGAAATTAATTGATCCTTAAGGGTTTCCATCGATCTTCCATTGAGATGATGTAAAGTGGGGTGCGGTTAGGTGCGGAAGCTGCTGGTGGACGAACATCCATGATATTTATCAATTAATACGATTAAAGATCGAAAAAGACAGGACAGTGCCTTTGCTATGACCGATCATCAACGATGACGACGACGAGAAACCCTGGAAACGATTTTCCAGAAATGTGGGCGAGAGAAATACATGAGTTGCAGCTACGACTGTTGCATCGCCAGGAATTTAAGTGAAGAGCAATTTGCAATGACTGTGGCTTTCTGTGTAGTATGAGGCTTCACAACCTATGATGGATAATTCTTTCTTCTACACCGGAACTATTTCTTTATATTCTTTTGGATGGAGAAAACATCGCACAAAAGTCAAGTCTATTCTTGAAGGAAGATGAAGACAAATTTCTAATAACAAGGGATAATTGATAGCCGTCCTCCAGGCAGACATGCACTAAAGGTTGCTTCGAAGTCTTGCAGGCTGACAGCAGCTGCTGACTTTAAGGAACAGACCAAAAAGCAATTGAATTATGCTGGCCGACTTTTTGTAGTTTTATGTACTTGTAGTAACCCTTTTTTATGCTGCCCTGTCTTGCTTTCCTTGTATCGACCACACGACCAATGGACAACTCTTCCAGGAAGGTCGGTCATTCGTCGTCGAGGTAATAAAAGGAAATTTTAATGCCACCCCGGAATGCAATGGAGTTGCATATATGAAACAGATGCTTGCATGATGGGCTTGTGAAAAAGTCATAAAAACACAGCATTTATTACCATTTCGTGTTTTGCATTATAAGAAAATGGTTACGAGTACGAGTTTTGTAATTTTCGTTAACATTACAAGATGTTAACTAATCCGCAGTGCGACGACAGACTTACGTTGTTTCACTTTACACCTGAAGCCAGAAGAATTGAATTGTACGACATCAATATAATTTCTTGATATTATGCCATGATCGCAACGAATGATGTGTCGTCTTCTCTGCAGATCCGCTTGATCGAGTAGTAAAAAATGGGGCGAAATTTAATGGTAATGAAATTAAAATCCAATTTATAGCTTTAATGGCAATTAATGCATTTAATTTAATTTATTTGTTTAGATTGGTAGAGATCAGTTGGTTATATAACCAATCGACCCCAACAGAGAGCATTAAATTCAATGATATTTGTACGAGTATAATGACAAAATCTAGTAATTAAAGACAATGTTAGTGATCGAGCTTGATCAGATAGGGTGATCTCTTGACAAAATCCAAACAAAAAAAAAAAAAACAAATTCTCAAAATCATTGGAATATGCCCATTCATGGTCGAAATTCGACCGTAATTCATTAAATTTTTAAATTTGAACGTTATAGAGGTTCTTTTGTCAAAGAGTGTTATCTCATCATTGCATATAATTTTATGGAATTTTGTTCTATTACGTCAGCTGCGAGCGTGTACAGTACGAGCGTTTTTCCTTAGCTTAGGACTAGCCTTAGTAACTGCGTTTAAATAAAGTTCATATGTTGTTTGATTCTTCAGATATCTAACTTCAATCCCTATTCCAGTTTTCTTGCCCATGCAACGCATTTCGACATTAAGGTCAATTTTCTCCAGAAAATGCGTAATAAACATAACGTTTTACTATTTTTTTCTTATGAACGTAGGTTAGGTTAGGTTTGGTTGCGGTGCCAGCTAATGCTCACTTAGACCATTCGCGGTCCTTTGTATTACCACAGGATCATCTTATATCTTTCCCCTTTTCAGAAGATCCATTCAGAGCGCTTAATGTCATTGTCGAGATCTTATATGTTATTCATTAACCGCTTGCCTAAGTGTTTGTGCCTTCTGTGCATTAGTGCAGGACATGAGCAGATAAGATGTTCTATGGTCTCCTTTTCGTCCAAGCAGCTTCTGCAGAAGTCATTATATTTGACACCCGTCCTTCTCGCGTGTTACCCTAGAAGGCAGTGTCCTGTCATTATCCCTAAAACCGTTTTTAGTTCACGTCTTTGTAGGGAAATAAGCGCACTTGAGTGTGTCGTTGTTTTCCTATTCTATTTCCTTCCATTTGTTATTGTGTCTGCCTCTTTCCGAAGCTCAAGTTTCAGTGTCGCGATTGGACTCTCTACCTTTACCCTTTCCGGTAGCAGCTGTCTAGCTAACTCGCCCGCCCTGCAGTTCCCCTCAACATCTGTGTGGCCCGGGAGCCAAATGATCCTTATATTGAACAGCTCACTCATCTCGTTAAGAGAGAAGTGACAGCTCAACGCCACCTTAGATTTCAGCGAGACCGCCTCCAACAATTTTATGGCCGCCTGACTGTCCACATAAATGATAATCGTCTTTGAAGATAGTACATTATGCTTCAGCCAACTCATAACCTCTTCAATCGCTATCACGTCAGCCGGCCCGCTTATAAGCATACAGGCCGCTCTTTGTACCATCCCCAATATGTTTTTATATGTGGTTTTTTCCATTACTGGCCACCATACGCTTACCCCGTAAAGTAGTATTGGTCTCACTAACAAAGTTTAGAGCCAGTGTACCAGCTTTGCTTTCAAACCCCATTTTTACCAATGGCGTTCTTGCATGAGTATAAAGCAGTATTCGCTTTATTTATATCTTCTATTATATTAGGTTTCCAGCCCAGTTTTTTTGTCCAAGATTATCCCAAGAAATCTTGCTTTATCAGAAAAAAACAACCCATAAAAATAAAATTTTTCATGTAAATTCTCTAATAGAGATGGGTATGTATTTAAATTTGAAGAAAACCGCGCTAATTTTTAAAAAATTTACATGGACACCACACGGGGTCAGGGCCCGATCACTCCAACAAACTTACAAAAAGGTTTGTCCATCAGTGACAGTATTTAAAATTTGAAGAAAATCGAGCTAATTTTTAAAAAATTTATATGGGCACCCCTCGGACCTCAGGGCCTCACTCCAAAAACTTTAGAAAACATTTTGTCCATCGGAGATACACATGTATATAAAATTTGAAGAAAATCGGGTTATTTTTTTGAAAAATTGTTATGGGCCCCACGACCCCGGCCACCAACATTTTTGCAAAAAGTGTTGTCCATCGGAGATACACACGTATATAAAATTTTAAAAAAAATCGGGTTGTTTTTTTAAAAATTTGTTGCGGCCCCATGACCCTCCAAACCCTGTCTCCAAAATTTTTGCAAAAAGTGTTACCCATCGGAGATACACATGTATATAAAATTAAAAAAAAATCCGGTTAATTTTTTTAAAAAAAACTTTGGAGCCCCACGACCCCGGGACCCGGGGTCTACAAATTCTTAAAAAAAAGTGTTGTCTATCGGAGATACACATGTGTATTAAATTTGAAGAAAATCGGGTTAATTTAAAAAAAAAAGTTATGGGGCCCCACGAACCCGGGCCCGGGGTCTCCAAATTATTTACAAAAAGTTTTGTCTATCGAAGATACACATGTGTATTAAATTTGAAGAAAATCGGGTTAATTTTTTTAAAAAATTGTATGGGGCCCCACGAACCCGGGCCCGGGGTCACCAAATTTTTTACAAAAAGTATTGTCTATCGGAGATACACATGTGTATTAAATTTGAACAAAATCGGGTTAATTTTTTAAAAAAAAGTTATGGGGCCCCACAAACCCGGGCCCGGGGTCTCCAAATATTTTACTAAATATGTTGTCTATCGAAGATACACATGTGTATTAAATTTGAAGAAAATTGAGTTAATTTTTTAAAAAAATTGTATGGGGCCCACGAACCCGGGCCCGGGGTCACCACATTTTTTACAAAAAGTATTGTTTATTGGAGATACACATGTGTATTAAATTTGAAGAAAATCGGGTTAGTTTTTTAAAAAAAAGTTATGGGGCCCCACAAACCCGGGCCCGGGGTTTCCAAATTTTTTACAAAAAAGTGTTGTCCATCGGAGATACACACGTATATAAAATTTAAAAAAAAATCGGGTTGTTTTTTTAAAAATTTGTTGCCCCATGACCCTCCAAACCCTGTCTCCAAAATTTTTGCAAAAAGTGTTACCCATCGGAGATACACATGTGTATTAAATTTGAAGAAAATCGGGTTAATTTAAAAAAAAAGTTATGGGGCCCCACGAACCCTGGCCTGGGGTCTCCAAATTATTTACAAAAAGTTTTGTCTATCGAAGATACACATATGTATTAAATTTGAAGAAAATCGGGTTAATTTTTTTAAAAAATTTAATGGGGCCCCACGAACCCGGGCCCGGGGTCACCAAATTTTTACAAAAAGTATTGTCTATCGGAGATACACATGTGTATTAAACTTGAACAAAATCGGGTTAATTTTTTAAAAAAAGTTATGGGGCCCCACAAACCCGGGCCCGGGGTCTCCAAATATTTTACTAAATGTGTTGTCTATCGAAGATACACATGTGTATTAAATTTGAAGAAAATCGAGTTAATTTTTTAAAAAAAATTGTATGGGGCCCCACGAACCCGGGCCCGGGGTCACCACATTTTTTACAAAAAGTATTGTTTATTGGAGATACACATGTGTATTAAATTTGAAGAAAATCGGGTTAATTTTTTTAAAAAAAGTTATGGGGCCCCACAAACCCGGGCCCGGGGTTTCCAAATTTTTTACAAAAAAGTGTTGTATATCAGAGATACACATGTGTATAAAATTTGAAGAAAATCGAGTAAAATTTTGTAAAATATTTGTAGGGGACCCCACCGACCCCGTGGCCCGAGGGTCCTCAAATTGTTAATAGAAAGTGTTGTCGTCGGAGATATGCATGTGTGCAAAATTTCAATAAAAAAGGTCTTTGGGAAGTAGGTCAAAAATTGATCGCAAGATTCCATGACACACAAATCCACAAACCCACAAACACACCGACAAGTGAAGTTAATATAGAGAATTTAAAAATCACCAACAAGTTTCCGGAAATGATACTTGGGAAACCCTGCAGCAGGTAAAATTTTTAAAAAAGGGTTTTTTCGCTTTAAGCTCCAAAGTTCACTAAAAAGATTCGTCTGTCCAAAGAATTTAGCTAATAAGCTCGTTGTCATCCAATCTCCACTCCACCAAATAATCGGGAAGCCGTTTTTCACAGCTGTATGGTGGTATGGATAAAGATTTTTCACACGCCCATAAACGAAAACTAGCTTCGAAAGTAGCCTTTATGCACTCTAGTGTATTAACATATAAAACAATTTTGATATTTACTGCAGTCACAGCGAACACACATTCTCAGAGTATAGCGTACATTACTCGCAGAAAAGTGCTCATCGTGCTCGTTAAATTGCAGCTCAAGCTTCTAACTCGCACGATAAAACACTTTAAGGAGTGGGTTAAAAATTGATCACAAGATTTGGCCAGTCAGCCAATCAGCCAGTCAGCCACTGAGCCAGTCAGCTACTCAGACAGTCAGCCAGTTAGTTAGTTAATATAGAGAATTTAAATTTTAAAAGTTTGTTTCGTTATAAAATGAGTATACACCAATAATTTTTTGGAACTTTTTTTTTTTATTGTGAAGGTTGGAGTCTCAGATTTAAGAATGAAAAACAATTCCGTTCATGTCCTCTCTTCTGGCCGTACAGTAAGTAAGTAAGTAATGTTTTCAAGTTGAAATTGTCTCTGGATTATCCTCATAACATCTATCCTTAACGGCACCCTATAGAAAAAAGTCCTCAAATCGCATCTCCGCGCGGCTGATTATTCTCGGGCGTGAGGTCCGAGCTCAAGGACCACTTCTATTATCCAATAGCATGCTTTTCTCACGAACTTTCTTTACCAAATTCACCACAGCGGTTCCGCTTGGCGCACTTTCACGACCCATATTTCTTTTCCAAAATCCTTCAAAATAAAGTTGCCATAATTTAAACACAAACCAGTAGATTGTCCTTTATATGACATTAAAAATACAGCCTAATAGTCACTTCTAACACTCATTTATAATGACATTCCAGCTATCAGCTCCATCTGCTTGCTGCACATTTTGCAGATAGCTCCACGTTTGTGCGTGTGTGCGAGCCATCGTCCCCTTATTCGTAATGACCCATAAGTTCTTTATAGGATCATGCAAACGCTGATCAATTGCCGTCTCATGAATTATCTTTAAACCAACGCAATCCTAAGTAACCGGCAGTACGGTTAACGTGGCCAACGTTCTTCTGGTGATTTGATGGTATATTTCACCGAACAGTGGAACCAATCTATTCACTAATTTGGTGAAAGCAAAGTTGTTGCACTCGATATTTCCGAGGAATTTCACAGACTTTGACATCAAGTTCTTTTAAAGAAAATGCATGTTTATCGAGTCGTTGGAAAACTCCTTTGTTGGATTAGAAACTACCCTTAAAAACACTCCAAGTTGATTTGGACGGTTTCACGGCATTCCACAGGGCTCTGTTTTGTTCCCCACACTCTTTGCTATCTACCTTTGAGACCACTCCAATCCAAGTTATTTTGAACGGTTTCAAGTTGGAAATTCACAGCATAAATGCTGGCGTTCCACAGGGCTCGGTTTTGTTCCCTACACTCTTTGCTATCTACCTTTAAATGTTGGCATTCCACAGGGCACTGTTTTGTTCCCTACACTCTTCGCTATCTACCATTGAGACCACTCAATCCAAGCTGTCTTGGACGGTTTCAAGTTGGAAATTCACCGCACAAATGCTGGCATTCCACAAGGCTCTGTTTTCTTCACTACACTCTTTGCTATCTACCTTTGAGACCACTCAATCCAAGTTGTTTTGAACGATTTCAAGTTGGAAATTCACAGCATAAATGCTGGCGTTCCACAGGGCTCGGTTTTGTTCCCTACACTCTTTGCTATCTACCTTTAAATGTTGGCATTCCACAGGGCACTGTTTTGTTCCCTACACTCTTCGCTATCTACCATTGAGACCACTCAATCCAAGCTGTCTTGGACGGTTTCAAGTTGGAAATTCACCGCACAAATGCTGGCATTCCACAAGGCTCTGTTTTCTTCACTACACTCTTTGCTATCTACCTTTAAGTGATGGCATTCCACAGGGCTCTGTTTT
This sequence comes from Nephrocerus scutellatus, assembly GCA_947095585.1. Lineage (NCBI taxonomy): Eukaryota > Metazoa > Arthropoda > Insecta > Diptera > Pipunculidae > Nephrocerus > Nephrocerus scutellatus. Next base: position 78,681,854 of record OX352765.1, on the reverse strand, counting down.
GTTCACTACACTCTTTGCTATCTTCATTAATAATCTGTTGTCGGCTTCTTCTAGTCCAATTCATTCTTTCGCTGATCACAGCACTCTTATAAGTTTGAGGAACCTTTAATTCTGACCTCGAACATACTAAAATGAAGAGAACATGGCAGACATAACAGAGTAGAATTTCACAATTCCAAAACCAAATGATTACTTGTATCGTCAAAGCGAAACGTAACCCCGTAGCCATTATCACTTGCACCGAGGAAATGGAAAACTCACAATGTTCGGTAAGTTCGTTAACGACACGCTTCCTTGGAATGAACACATAGTCACATTCACCAAAAATTTTATATCTTGGAGTACTAGTACGTTTGAAAGGTGTGCCAACAGCAATACCATGCAGAGAGTACCAGCCAGTCTGTCTATCTCTTCCTTAAGTTCCTACACAGTTTCTTTTCAGATTTCAACAATAGTTTTCCTGTTTTCAACTCCTCCAATTTGATGTTTGTTCAACACAACAGGTACAACACAGCGCCGCAATTATGTTGTCAATATCCAATTTATATCACATTGGACCACCGCACCATCTGCCGGGGCGCCTTCGTCGCTCAGGCCAAAATCGAAAGCCAGTTCCATAATCACCGACATCGCCCACCACGACAATGCGTGTGACGTGCAAGTTGTTATTTGTTGCGGTGTTGTTGTTTTATTAAAATACCTGAGGGTCGTCTCACGGAAGAGATCAATATCCACTGCCGGTTCACTGTTAACTGTTGTATCCATTCTTTTTTCGAGCGCTGAAAATTGGCTTAGAGTCAAAACTATATATATCGATAACAACCACAACAACAAAAAGCTCCTCTCCTCCTCTTAAACAACATCCACGAGCACATAATTGCGTTAACTATAGGTTATGTTGCGGAGCCAACTCCAATGTCCAGTTTTGGTTGTGTGGCTGTGTTATGCTTAGACCCCCGGGCGATCGTTCTTGCTGGCTCGTTGGCAACCATGTACCTACTCGTTCCTCGTCTATTTTTGATATCAACGAAATTGTTTCGTTATAAAATGCAACCAGCGATCACCGATCATGTGTCGGGGGGGGGGTCAAACTATGACAAAATTATGGCTCTACTTTCAGACGGGTGTTGTGCTGCTCGTGCGTCCGTTCCAGTTGAGCGAAAAGCCAACCAACCGCTCGTATCATATCACATGTTACGCAGACGCAATCTGTCAATTAGTCAATCAGAGTAAATCAGTTCATAATTAGCCATTAGGATGTGATGTGATGTGGTGGCAGAAACAATTTAACAACCTGTGCGATTATCGACGACGACGCAACATATCCGTGAACCTATAAAGCAACAACGACGACACAAGTGTATCGCATACGCAAATCAGCGTCCCATGAATTATTGTAGCAAGCTTGCGGGGCCCGGGCAGGGCAGGCAGACTTCTATCATAGACATCGTGGACTACAATAATTTGATACATGGCACTTGAACATGGAATTGCGTAGGTCGACTTACATGAAATCGAGATTCAAAGTTACAAGTTTTTGTCATGTTCCAAAGTGCGATCTTTTTGTTGTCTCTGTCCATCCATCCGTCCAATCGTTCGCGGTCGCCGCTCTTGAACCGCATCAAAAGGAATTTCAATTCGCTTTCTTTTCTTCTGTTGTGGTTGTTGTTGAGGCCCTTGTTCGGTACAATGATTATGCTCGTTTTTTTTGTTTTTTTTTTTGACAAACGATGATGGTTTCTGACATGTGAACATGTAAATTAGGAAATCTTCTGGACATGAAGATTTTCATAAAAAGATGAATGAACCTACACAATATGTGAATCACGTTGAATGGTTTTTCTTGTTGTTGCAAGCGGATGTGCGAGACAAAATATGAGGGTTTTATCAACAACATGGAATGAAATATGTTTAGTTTATGAGATGAGTCATTGTACTGAAGAAGTAAAAAAAAAAAAAAACAGCAACAAAAAACCTTGGTTAGGTTATAGAACCTCAATCGAAATAGGTTTCCGTAAAACCAGAAAATTTCACAAATTGCAAAAAAACAAGGTAATCAGTGGATTTAACAGACTTGTCAGAGTATAGATTGTAGGATAACACCGTCAAGAAAAACCGCCAAAGAGTGAAAATTTGACAGAGGGAAGAAAATATCTTATTACTTACTGGAATTAACACTTGTTTCTTGGTAGACTGTTGTTCTAAAGTAAAGAACAACCTTTACTCTTTAAAATAAGTAAATACCGCATGACTCCATTGTTGGCCCAATACTGTTTTCAGTAAAAAATTATGTCTGGCTTTATGGTAAATGTATCTTGCGTTGGATCTCTTAATACTCAATATTTAAGGAGTTATTTCATTGACTTATCATGACATTGTATTAAAATTTTATATACGTTCGGGGTCCAGATATTCACTTTAAACCAAATACCAGGAAAAACACAAGAAAAGCAAAAACATCTTGATTAAGAAACATATATACGATTATTGAAACGGTGCCATCAGCAGAACAAATGGAATAACACAGAATACATCAGAACTGAAGGTGGCCGTAACTATCTCTGACTGGTGGAAGTGCGATCAAGCCTTCACGTGGTGGCCGCCGGTAATTTTCCTCCAGTATAGGAAAAGCTGAATGATTGGTCCAGTCAATTGAAAGTAAGACTGGCGCGAGGCCAATAACCTCGCCCATAAAAAACTGTATTACGGAACCTCAAATCAGCCTCGGATGATACACTGATAAACGACAGCACCCAGCAGGCAACGAAAACGACTAAACGATTTAAGAATTTTCTCATGGAACGTACGCTCACTGCTCGAGGTGCACAGCAGCTGCCCGATACCCTGCCCAAATATAATGCTGACATAGCATAGCCAGGGGATGCGGTGGACGGGGAATGGTGTCTTAAAAAATCAGAATATGACATATATTACAGCTGTCATGCAAGACTTCATGTGCTCGGGATGGGGTTTCTAGCCAGCAAAATTAAAATTCTAGTGCAGAATTAAAAACATAAGCCTCATAAGCTGCTATGGAATAAACACCAACAGGCAGTACTGAATAGATCAAAAAGAGCACATATGGTGTGCAGAAGGGTGGCAGGATAAAATACACTGGATGTACACCATGATAGTTATTCCAATGATTACTTATGGAGCAATGGCATGGGCAAATAAAACCAAGCTAAGCACCATGAGACAGGAATTGTAATTGTAAGAATTACAGGGGCCATGAGAACCTGCCCCACGGCGGGTATGGAGGTAATTTTATTCTTGGGCTACTCCCACTACATATAGTGGTCTGAGGAAATCAAATTACGTTTGAGCAAAGTAGGCTGCTTAACGGACGTTATGGCAAGGGCATTTGTGGAATCACTAACCAAACCGATTCCGTTATCCAGCATAGCTTGTGAAAACATGGTGCAAAAGCTTGAATTCAAGAAAAACTTTGAAGTCAAAATGAGCACCAAGAAGGAATTCAGATCTGGAACTTAATACCAGTTACATCCGTGAGCCAAAAAGTGGTAAACGGATGGATCAAATGCTGCACATAAACGAGAGCAAAACAAAGTACACGGTGGCTACGTCTGCGACCAGGAGATCCAACATTGGTCCAGAATCCGAAATACGCGCACGGTTGCTTAAAGACAACAAAGCCTACTATAGTATGTCAAGACTCTTCAAATTCAGGAATGTAACCACAACATCCTAGCTGCTGGTATATAAGACAATGGTCATACCACTACTTACATATGGATCCGAGACTTGGGTGCTCAGCAAAAAGCATTCTGACCTCTTAGCCGCGTTTGAGAGAAAAGTCTTACTGAGAATCGTTGGCCCCGTATGTGAGGAATGACGATTCCGGAGACTCTATAATGATGAGATTTATGAGCGTTACCGCGAAGTCGACATCGTGAAGAGAATTAAGCTCGGTAGGCTCCGGTGGGCAGGACACCTAGCTGGCATGAGCGAAGAGGATCCTGATCGGAAAATCCTTTGCGGTAAGATTTATGAAAGACGAAAGCGGGGCCGGCCAAGCCTACGCTACATCCTTCTAGCGTAGACTAGGACGCCCAGAGTTAAGCAAAACTGAATGACATCGGATCAAAATCGGGACCAGTGGAGAGACTTTTTGAGGAAGTTCAGGACCGGACCAAATATGATGATCAAAAATAAAAAATAAACCACAAACTTATAAAGAAGCCCTAGTATTTTCTAAGAGAAAGACAAGAACAGTTTTTGTAGTGATAATAAAATAAAAGCCAATCAACTGTTTTATTGCTTCTTCCACCAGCGCTGCTCAAGAGAAATAGCAAGTTGCATGCCACCTCTCCTTGAATTCAACGGCAATACACATGGCGCTTCAAATTCTCTTCAGTTTACCATCAAGCCCATCTTCGGACGTACAGTCCATACAAGATGTTTGTGGAATGCTTTGCCAAGCTCTGTCTTTCCACATCCACATTCCACACTCAAAGCACAAGCGCATAGACATCTCCTCTTTTCTCTTCCTTTTCCTTAACGGCCACGCTGTGCCAAGCATATAGCCGAGTATTATAAGGGTGCGCAAAGTAAAAAAAAAACAACCAACCACAGACTTCAACTGGGTTAAACGCAAATAATTACAAGTCATTCCAACGATTTTGTAGCAAACACTTAAAAGTAAATCGAACACAGATTTTGCACCTTCTTCTAATCACCTTACACTAAGCGGCAGCAGTAAACTGCTCTCCAACTCAGATCATTTAACATTTCGTGCAAGTATCACCCTGCGAGACCTCATTCTTTGATAGAAACAGTCGTTCGAGCTGGTGCTCCAGTACTGCATTTGTAATTGTCCTTCATTCATTATTTTCATTGTACGACTAATTTTGTTGATTTTTCTTTGCTATGTAGTTATGTATGCGATACATTTTTCAAGATACATTCACTCTGGATCTAATGCAATTCTACCACATTCGTTTTCGAACGAAGATGTGCATCATTTTGGCCAATTGCCGAAGCAATACCCATGAAAGGTGAAGCGAGCGAATTTCCTGTTTTATTTGTTTTAAGTTGAGATTTGTCATTAGATAGATGCACATAGAATGGCAAGGATCACTATGAAATCGAGCATGAGCTGCACAGTCACATCGTTGGCCATGTGGTCTACACACCAAATCTGACATCAGATGACGGGAGGCAATTTCTAGGCAATGCAGAAGCATGAGTTGGAGGTTTCACTTTCAAATTAAATTACATAATTATATGTCACACACACACGCTTGGTCGTATTGTTGTTGGCTGACTAACCAGACGGACGGACCGACGAACTTATACTCTCGTTAAAGGTTGCAGTCGTGCTGCAGATACAGATACTGTACTATGAATCCGCAGATTTACGCGACATGCACCGAATCTAGAGTGACTGTAACCAGTTGCCGCCGCTTCTACGGTAGTGCCTGACTACAGATTAGCTTCTGCTGCTTTGTGACTTGTTGTTAATTTACACCCAACTCGCGGTGCGGATGGTTGTCGGTCGGTGCTCATGATGCTCTTGACATTCTGCACTGAGTTTCAGTTGTATCAAGTGTATCTAAAGTTGAATGAAAATAAAGTTGCACACCAAAGATACTCAAGAAAGCGAGAATAAGAAAGAAAATTACGAATTTTCCCCCTCAATGAATCGCTTGCGATTATCTATGAGTGTATTTGTATGCTGATGAATGTTTATGGCACTGCAATATATGTGATAGGTTCCTTTTCGTTGTGCTGTCATCGGGATGTAGGTTCCTACTTATTGTCGTTTCTCTAAGTGCGGATTATGGTCGGTTGTCTGCCGGGGCAAAGTGGGGCTAATAGCCTTGCACCCGTTCGGAATACTCGTAGACTTAGTCATCAATCAACGCCAGACGAGATAATTCCTTTTAATGTGCAGCAATTAGCGTAGCGTACATAGGGAGTTACATTTCTTAAGACTGCATACAAATGTATCGCCCTGATCAGACTTAATTGTTGGTCAAACTCCTTTAATTTTAATTGTATTCTATTCTAAAGAATGCTTTTTTTGCTTAGATAGAACTTACTGAAGGGTTAACTGTCAAACGAGCTGTCATACTGCACTCACTCTTTGACATTTATTATCAGTACACTCCGAATAGACTCACGCTTAAACAACGCTACCAAATTATGTAAAGTCGTCGATGGTTATCCTAATTCAAGGTGGAACAGATTACGCCGATGGATGCATGGCTAAGAGGGAGCTTGGTCACTAGTAAGCGAACTTCGAATACCTGGCGACCTTCGGTTTAAACCCCAGTCTTCCCACGTGCTCTGCGTGACCTTTTTGCCCGGATACTCGTGGGTATCAAAATTGATTCAAACAAAAATATTTTTCAGACCGATGCATCTCAAACTGCATTAACCTCGGAATCTGTTGTAGGACAGCCCGTTGTAACACAAGAAGCTGATGTGCTTCCAATACCTCGGCGTGTTGTTGAGCAGCCGAAGTCTCCACTAAGTTCCGACGAAGTTGCCATACAGGCCCCATCTTTAACTTGCGAGTGAGTCGGATGTGGAGTCTACAACCTCTGATTGTGACGCATCCACACTTGTCGAAGTCTGTAGCGTCATCTCGAAGAAATCCGGTAGTTCTTCTATTGGAAAGCCATTAGACGGACTACAGTTAAAGAAACAAAGGGGTGGATTCATCAAAATGAATTCGCTTGAGAAAAGGCGGTTTAGACACTAGGGAGAGTAGATGCAGTGCTGTATCTACGGACAAGATTCTACCTACAATCGCGGCGCAGAATGCCGGACTGCATGCTAACTTGTGGAAGGTCATATAGATGAAGCAGGAGGTTCCATCCTCCACCTCATATTGGCTGTAGACGACCCCTCCATGAGTAGGCTTAACACCTACAAAGGTAAAATTGGATACCGCTTTGGTCATGTTAAGCTAACCCTCAAGAGCACCGACAAGAGTTTAGCGTCTGGCCGCGATACTTCAACTAAAGAGGAAGCCCCCTCCGCTTCAAACACCACCGATTAGCCAGTTAAGAACGAAGCTTCCGGAGTAACACCCTCCACTCAGGCATCACAACCCTCCGGTTCGACCAACAACGCTGCTGGGCATGTTGATCAAGGCGGTTTCGGTGCCTCCCCTAAGAAGAAAGTCATTAGACCATTTACTTCGATCAGCAGGACCACTGGACGTGCTTCTACAAGCTTTTCTGGCAACAGAGATGGCAAAACAATAGTTAGACTTTTGGTAAGTCTACTATCGGAAAGTTTGTACGAATGTTCCTCGTACGACCGGCAACATGGCCGGATCTTCCATTCCGAAAAACGGTGTTACTGGGCACGAAAATCGTTTGATAGTTAAGTCGGCTAATAATAGACCACTGGGTCTGCGGACTGCTTGCCGCAAAAGAAAAAGGCCCTAAAAAGCGCAATTACTCCGGCAAGCAAATTTCTCAAAGGAGGATTTATAAGCACCACTAGGGTGCTACAACCGAATCTGCATCACGCTAAGGGCGCGTCCGCTAACCTCAAAAAGATTCGCTGTAGAATCTCATCCAAGAACTATGGGTTATTAGCGGACAATTCAAAGGTTTATAGACAAAGGCAAGTAAGCCAATCTTTAAAAGCGAGGCACCAGCGCCAAGGACGGTCAACAAAAGCATTAACTTTCTTCCATTTCCAGAATGACGAAAGACCTGGTGGCACTTCTAGAGGAGATTCCGACCGAGAGGGGATCAAAGAACATCGTGTGTGCCTTGGCATACTTCCCGGCGATGACGAAAACATTCCGCACATTGAGGTCGTGAAGCTCATACTGTACTGCAAGGACAACCACCTACAATATTTAATTGGTTGTGACGCGAATGCACATCACGTTGTCTGGTGGAGAAGTGACATCAAATGAAGGGATGAGTGCCTTTTAGAATATATCATTAGTAGTAATGTAGAAATATTTAATAAAGGCTTGAAACCCACATTCATAAATGCGATTCGCGAAGAGGTACTTGACCTCACGCTTCCCAGTCCATTTATATCTTGTATCCTCGAAAACAGGCATGTGTCCGATGAAACCTCTCTGTCTGACCACCAACACAACATGTTTGACCTCCAGGAAGATTGACACATGCTTCTTCCAGATACGATCCTAAGTCTACGGATTGGAATCTTAATCGTTTATTTCATCGCCAAGATAGATATGCTACCTACTCCTATAAAGTACAAAGGGGACCTAGATAATCATATCAGTTAAATAATGTGTTGTTTACTTCCTACTACGGCAGCTGTGTCCCCAAAACCAGTCTGAGTAAACGTAAGCCTGGTGAAATGACAGGCTGGCCAAACTTAGCAAGAAAGTTAGAAAGCTTTCAACACTGCAAAACGCATAAAGAGCTGGACCGAAAATAGGTTTGACCTTACGGAGTATAACTCTGAATTGAGACCATCCAAACGAGCCACATGAAAATATGTGTGCTGTGAAAATATTGCTGCTATGACAGTAGCATTCAAAGCACCCGGCGGCAGGTATTGACATTTTTCCAGCGCCCTCACAGAGGGCACCGGGTTTGATTGCTTTATTTAGAGCCAGCTACAACTGAGGCTACATTCTGTAAACCTGGAGAAAGGTTAAACCAGGCAATGAGCCTGTTTAGGAATAAACAGACCTATTGCCATGTTTACGCCTATAGCGCTGCCTAAATCATACAGACCTATTAGTGTAACATCATTTGTTCTCAAAATTATGGAGAGACTTATTGATGTTCATATCAGAGCTGGCTACATACGTCTAGCATCTATACACTTAAGTCAGTTTGCATACAGAAAAAAAAACAGTACAGAGGGCGCCCTTCACTATCTAGTTTAAAAGATCTTGGAGTGACTTTTCGCACCAAGGAAATAGCTCTGTGTGCTTTCCCTGACATTGAGGGTGCTTTCTATAATATTAGCTACGACTCAATTACAAGTGCAATCAGTAGCAGAGGTATCGAGGGCTCGACCAACCAATAGGATAGGGGCCATGCTTGAAAGTCGAGTCATCACTTTCTCCTCAGGGGTTGTTTCTGTGTCGGTGACTGCAGCTAAGGGCTGCCCGCAAGGAGATGTCCTCTCCTTCTTCTATGGTCACTAGTAATAGACTATCATCTAGCCGATCTGCATGATCAGCAATCTGGTCTAATGATGCTCCTACACTGGACAATAAAGGTCTGGTCTGGTACACAGAGGGATCGAAGATGGATTCTGGAGTGGGAGCTGGGGTATTCGGAACCAACACCAAAGTCTCAATACCAATGGGTAAGAGTCGCACTGTTTTCCAAGCGGAACTCCATGCCATTGAGATCTGCACTAGCATAAACCTTAGTAAGGGTATTATAGGCGCTACGATTTATATCTTTTCAGATAGTCAGGCAGCACTGAAAGCGCTATTGTCCAGCATAATGGACTCTATATCAGTTTATATCAGTTAAATGCTGCTACGAAGCACTTCAATCCCTGGCAGGACTCAATAGGGTAAAACTCGGTTTGGTCAGGGCTAGCCAGGGCTGGTTCAGAATCTGTGTTCTTAGGACCGGACCTTACTGTAGTATCACCTGGGCTGCCAGCACAGCGATGATTAATAAATTGGAATGTAAACTTCGTCTGGAACACTGGGATAATATCCCAGGGCTTAGACAATCCAAACGGTTAATCAGGCCCTTTTCCTACAAGGAAGTCCTTGATCTAGACAAGGATAGCATCCGAAAGCTAGTGAGCTTCCTCACTGTTCACTGTGGCTTGCGATATCACTTCAGCAAAAGTAATCTGGGCTCAAACACGGAATGTAGGTTCTGATTCGAGGAGGATGAAACATCCGGGCACATCCTCTGTGACTGTCCAGGTTTGATCTGGGTAGGGAGACATATTTTCCACAAGGCTTTTGTTCGTCGGCAGATCTGCGAAATTCTGCCACTAAGGGCATACTATCATTCATTAAGAAGGTAGTAAGTCTGTTAGATTAGTTACACCCTACGAGTACGATACAATAGATTATTTTTAGGTAGCAATATCAGCAATATTAGGCTAGGGTTTGTCTATTGTCGTCGATTCGTGCAACTTATAAACGGCTTTGTGATTTTAATGGCGTACATAATCGTCCATCTGATCAAGCTATCCGTCGAGCTGTAGCTTTGTTTACAAGCCAACTAGCCACATGTGGAGTGGGACCAGCCCTACAGACTCCATAGCAACCAGCAAAATGCACTGTTTGGTGCGGCTCACGGATCTTATTTCTTCAAAAATTAGGCCGGAGTTAGTCTTACAGTCGCTACCGCACTATGAGCAATGGTTTTTTGTTTAGAAATATGGATGACATTGATCCGGACGACATGTGGTTGGAATTGGATTGCGCTACGTGTCAGACGGCGACGGCAACCATCGACATCAAAACTTGACGATAACGTGATTTTAAAAAATGGACCTGACAATAATTGGCCTCTAAAGTCGTGCGATTTGACAAGTCTCGTTTATTTCCTGTGGGGACACGTGAAGAAGTCAGTGGTTTATGCTGCCAATTGGTCTCCAAAGTCATGCGATTTGACAACTCTTGTTTATTTCACGGACACGTGACGTGTCACGAAGTCACTGGTTTATGCTGATTAACATCTTGGAGGCTAACATTGTTCGTGTTAATAATTTGTGATATACGGCCCGCAGTGCACGAAAAAGTGGCCTAAAATTGGACGTCCAGAGTGCGCTTCGTCAAGAAGAGCCGCGGTAGCCATATGAACGAAATTATTTTCAAATGTTCTTGCCATGTATTGACAATTTAAGTTAAATTACATTTTTTTGTGTCATTTTTTACGATTTCAAGTTCTATCGGCTTTAAAAAGAAACACCAATTATTTCACCGTTCACAGATGCAGCAAAAAAAAAAGCCACCCACAAAGCACAAAGGACGACACCAACGCAACACCTCCCCTCTATCACCTTTCAGAATTTACCACTCAGCACTTTGGATCGCCAACACGAGCATGACACTGACCTCATAGCACGTCTCGTCATTTATCAAACTGACGAGTAACGATGATGAAATTCACATCACAGCAACTGCATCCATGCCATAGTCAGTCATCTACATCTCAGATCTGATCCTTATCATCAGACAGACAGCATCATCGCAAGCACCACCCTCGGCGTTTGCTCCATTTACAGATCACGTCAGCGAGACGCGAGATTCAGGCAGGAGGCGCTATGATAATATGCGGAAGAGATAAATAGCAGATAGACGAGAAAGAAACAACACTTTTCGGTTAGACAAAGGAAGCTCCGTCCCGAAATCCTTGTCCGAAGAGATTACAATGTTTCGTTGAAATTGGTTTTGTGGTTTAGTTTGCTTTTGCTCTTGTATCGGATTAGCCCAGAGTGGCTGGCTAATGGTGCTGCTGATTGTTGACGAAGCGCGTCTGGTAGAGAATCGAAATCCGAATTTGGCTTTGCACCTCGACGGGCCTAAAGCCAATTCCCAATTATTTAACACCATCTACGAACCGACTGCAGCGCGGGGGCCCGACAGAAGACGACCGACAGAGGACAGACAGCCAGACGAACATCACGATTTTCAGGCCAACAAAACCTTGTTCTTGTTCATTCAACTAAGACCGGGTACCGGCGACCGGCGACCATTAATGCTATAACATAAGACGCTGATGTGGCACATGCGCGCAGAGAGCGTAACCTCGCCGTCGTCGTCGTCGTCGTCATCGTCAGCTGCAACTTGGCGCAATAAACAAGTCGATTTGTGGATTTGTACTTTCTGTGTGAGATATACTGCATCTATCAGCGCATGAATTGTAGCAGAACATCATCGGCATCAGCAATAGACCGAATAGACGAACGGACGAACGGATGGAGAGGCGGTACTGCAGTTAGTACAACCATCGTCCAATATAGCACACACGATGATGATGCTGCTGCCGTTGCTGGCTGGTTGGCTGGCTGGTTGGCTGGCTGATGACGATGAATTTACATATAACACGCTTTCCTTATTCGACTTCTTCTTAAGCTTCACCTGGGAGGGGTAGGTAGGTGCGAGAGGGAACGGCCGTGGACACTCCGAAGGAACACTTGAGAAAAATTAGAGGAAAAACCAAAAACATGAGAGCCAAGCTAGGCTGCGGCTATGCGATCTCCGCTGTGTCGTGCCATTGTAACAAGATACAGCAGCCATAGATAACAACCAAAGCGAACGACGCCTCTGAGTAGCGCAATTTTTTACGCTATGTTACGTTACGTTACACAAGCATAGATACAGGGAGGTAAAAAAAAAACAGCCGGCTGGGCTGTACGACTTGTGCGATATCTTCAAAAGATTAAGATGAAAATTTCATGTTGTACCTCTATGTAGGTGGCACGATGGATGAATTTGCAGAAGGGCAGCGATTGTCCTGAAGGAACTTCGACAATTGTCACACAACTTTAAGGGCATAAGAATGCAGATACGCTTCGCTTCCACTACTACTTCTATTCTTTAAAACATATGAAAGGTCATAGTGAGATATCCATGAGAGGTTTTGGTAGTTAAAGCGAAAACCACCCAAAGATGTCTATTCATCCTGAGGTCAGCCTACAGCTTATTAAGACTCTTAAGGACTTTCTTGTTGCTCTTTTGAGAACGTTAAAGCGGAAACCACCCAAAGATATCTATTCTTCTAGAGGTTAGACTACAGCTTATTAAGACTCTTATGGACTTTAGTGTTGCTCTTTTAAGAACGGTAAAGTGGAAACCACCCAAAGATGTTTATTCTTTTATAGGTCAGCCTATAGCTTATTAAGACACTTAATGACTTTCTTGTTCCTCTTTTAAGAATGTTAAAGTGGAAACCACCCAAAGATATCTATTCTTCTAGAGGTTAGACTACAGCTTATTAAGACTCTTATGGACTTTAGTGTTGCTCTTTTAAGAACGGTAAAGTGGAAACCACCCAAAGATGTTTATTCTTTTATAGGTCAGCCTATAGCTTATTAAGACACTTAATGACTTTATTGTTCCTCTTTTAAGAATGTTAAAGTGGAAACCACCCAAAGATGTCTCTTCTTCTAGAGGTCAGCCTCCAGCTTAGTAAGACTCTTAAGGACTTTCTTGTTGCTCTTTTAAGAATGTTAAAGTGGAAACCACCCAATGATGTCTATTCATCCTGAGGTAAGCCTACAGCTTATTAAGACTCTTAAGGACTTTCTTGTTGCTCTTTTATGAACGCTAAAGTGGAAACCACCCAAAGATGTTTATTCTTCTAGAGGTCAGCCTCCAGCTTATTAAGACTCTTAAGGACTTTCTTGTTGCTCTTTTGAGAACGTTATAGTGGAAACCACCAAAAGATGTCTATTCGTCTAGAGGTCACCCTGCAACTTCTTAAGACTCTTAAGGACTTTCTTGTTCCTCTTTTAAGAATGTTAAAGTGGAAATCACCCAAAGATGTCTCTTCTTCTAGAGGTCAGCCTCCAGCTTAGTAAGACTCTTAAGGACTTTCTTGTTGCTCTTTTAAGAATGTTAAAGTGGAAACCACCCAAAGATGTCTATTCTTCTAGAGGTCAGCCTATAGTTTATTAAGACTCTTAATGACTTTCTTGTTCCTTTTCTAAAAACTTTGAAGCGGAAACCATAAAAAAATGACTATTCCTTCATAGTCCAGAGGTCAGCCTACAGCTTACTAAGACTCTTAATGACTTTCTTGTTTTTTTTTTAAAAAACGTGAAAGCGGAGGCCACCCAAATATGTCTATTAGGACTTTATAAGGACTTTCGTGTTGCTCTTTTAAAAATATTTAAAAAACCTTCTTTCTTATATTAAAAACTGACAGACAATCTATTAGCATTACATTAAGATCGGCAAAAAGGAACTTTTGACCCATATTTTTTACAATCGGATTCCGGTCATGTCTTCTCGTATCATTTCCGATTTTATGTTGATTTCATCCAAAGTGGTAGAACTTAACTTGTTTCGTCCTCGATACTGAGCTCCTCTTCTACTGGCGACAAAGACGCCACACTACAGAGAAGGCGGCCAAAAATTACTACTGCGCTAGGCAGATTAAGAGTCAAAGTTGCAGTGCAAATATCAAGTAAGCGCAGATTTCTATTGACAGGTAATTACGGAATCTTACAAATGGTCACCGTAGTTAAGGGTCGTCAGCTCTTACCAAATGATTTTGGAGGCTGCGACATGGTCTTTAGCATAAGTAACACCTATCGATCTGATGATCCAAAAGCAAAGGTTTCCACTATTTCTACAACAATTTCAAAGCCTGCGATGTGGTTGGTAGCAGTAGCGAAACCTATCGACCTGGTGACCGAGAAGAAACAAAGCAAAGGTTCCATGAAAGAAGGCAGTAAGTTGGAGAGCAATAGCAGCAAAAGCCAAAAGCCAGCAAAAACTCTAAGCGGCTCTGGAAGGAGCATTAAAACAGAGAGATTGACAGTTTCGGGTTCAGCGACATCAACTACTGCATCACTAAATTGCTCACGGGGCATGGGTTCTTTTACTGCTATCTACAGAGGAAGGCGAAGCTTGAGAACTACACAATCCAGTATTTAGTCTCTGATAACGATATCCATAACACTTTTTGCTAATTATTCAAATGGACAATGACTGTGCTTCTTAGCAGAGATTGGAGAATTGATGACAGATGATGGTGGTACTCTCTGAAATGATATGTGGGACAGAGTATGACGAAACTGTAAAAGAAACCAAAAGAAGCTCATTACTAAGCATCACCATAACTCAAAATCAATATGTTAAGACGTATGGACCCATGCCAGAGACAGAAAATGTGGAGTTGTGGAAAGGGTGGTTCACAATAGGTCAGATATCTCCATACTCAAAATAAATACTTTGGCAATGACCGAAAATAATTGCCGCCTTTTACTCGAAAAGCTTTTTCGGCACCTTAATCAACGAGGCTTTCTTCTGCAACGCTGTCGTTTCCCATAAATCCAACCAAGAAAGACTTTATGTCTTTTTTATTGCACCTCTTTGAGTTCTTCGAAATTAGCTCAAGCTTTTTAACTTTAAAAAGTTAAAAAGTTAGGTCCAAAAATCATGGAATTTGCAATCCCTTTATGCTGTGAATGTGGGCGCCGTGGCTCTAGTGGTTAGTGCGTTGGACTACTGAGCGGGAAGTTCGAATCCCATAAGAACACCAAAAGATCGTTTTCACGGCCCCACCTCTTGCTATGCTATGTCTGACAACCTTCCGAGAGTAATAGCTGTTATGAAAAGCTTCTCAATTCGGTCCCGTCCAAATGTGTGCACAAAAATAAGACGCACTACACGAATAGTTGCGCGCAGCGTATTATTCCACAAACAGCGTGTCCATAAGTTCTTGTGAAGAGAAAGAGGATGATATGTCTTTAAGGCTTTGAAGTTCTCACTTGGTTCAATTATGAAAGCGATTCTCTTACAATAATGCAGAGGCAAGTACGTAACCTTTCTTTTAAAAACTAAGAACGCACCACTAAACCGTCTTCTGTATGCGGCATTGGAACACTGCAGTCTTTTTCGGATTCCTGTGTAGTAATAACAACGATAGCGTTGCTAGGAATACTCGTAATCATCATCATTATTGTCGCCGCCGTCACCGACGCCATCATCATCTGCATCATGATCGCGCACATCAAGTCGACGAGACTGCTGCCAAGACCTACCGTTAGGAATAAATGCATCCACAATCGAGATTGCAGCAATGTCGCCATGACCGTCGCCATCTCGTAAGTAGCTGTGCAATTTCCAATTTCTTGTTGGGTCGACACAACTACTGATGCAATACCACCAACTCCAACAGATCAGCAGTTCAATTTTTAACTTAACGCGTGGTAACGCGCAGTAAAATTGACATTATCTATAGGAGGAGGAGGAGGAGGAGCCGAGCTGCAAAGAGGCGCTTCGAATTTGAAAAGCGTCACTAAAAGAAAATTGGTGTCTTGTGATAGAGAACGGCGACGAGACAGCGTTAAGATAGGTTCCCGTGTGGTTCTCGTCTTTGCCTTTTAGCCTGACAGGCTGACGGCGCGTCGCGGCAATGACAACACGACTCCAGCTGTGGGCTTCTTTGGGTTATTTGCAATTTTTCTAACCTAACATGAGAATATTTGCCAGAAGCATACATTTTCCATTTGCGTGGAGTGGAGTGAGAATTGTGCTCGGCGGCTGTGCACCTTAGCCGCCTTCAATACTTCAGTTTCAGTTGGCCGCTGAGGTGTTGAAGCAAACATTGAACAATGATCTTGATATTTGTTACCATTGCGCTGACTGGCTGTTGTTTGAGTGTGTGTTCTATGATTGTATTGTCAGGAAGCGAGTACAACGTTGGAGAGTAGGCGGCAGTGGCGGCGGCGGCAATAATCGTAGGTGCCTCTCCAAATTGGTATTGGCAAACGAATATCTATTTGTTGGGGTCCTACAGTATCAAACAGTATCAGCGAAAGCGACTCCGCTACTCCAACAATCGCAGATAGATGGCCGGCTGAACTAGGAAGCTAATCGTGGTGGCATTGCAGCTAAACAATTTGGTGTCACCGTCAACGCTGTGCGAAGTTTTGCAGCACCTCCGCAGCCTCTGCCAAATTGTCAGGTTATTTAGACCGACACGGCTTCAGCGTGCACACAGAGGCTGCTGACGGTCACCATGCTACGCTACGCCACGCCACGCCACGCCAGTTGGAACCAAGTATCTGCGCTTACACTCGCTATAGCTACTTGTTGGTTGTTACGCGTAGTAGCTCTAAAGCATCGTGAATTCAGCTTGAAACGAAACGATTCAACGAGCCATCGATCGATCGATCGAATGAATCCAACACAGAACTCATGTTCTGCCTGGATCGATTTGCGCGTTGATTGAGGGTGGGTGGCGGCAGCTAGTATGGCTAGTCATGGCGCGCGGGTCGACTGGCCATGATACGACGCCGCCATTCGAACGATGGGAAATCGAAAATCGATGACGATGCAAGAGAAAAATGCAAAAGAAGAAAATTCCACACGAAGCGAAGGCTAAGTGAATGAGACACCGAGTCGCGCTGAACCGTGCATTTGGAGGACAACTTGATACGTGCGCTTTGAGTTTGCGTTGCCTGCACGCGTTGTTGTTGTTGTTGTTGGATTTGTTGCACAAACAGCGCACACATGAATTTTGCATTTTACCTGATGGAATTTCTCCACGTGGTGGAGGCTTCTCCCGTTTGCTTGCTGTTTTCTCTTCCAGGCATGTACGAGTATGGTCGGTTGGCGTGCAGCAGAAGCTTCATTGTACCATTCCACTACACTCTCCACGTTCGCCGCGAAAGCACTTAACTTCTGGTAGATACTTGTGCATTTTTCCTTACAACATAATGAACATTTTGGCGTGGGTTGTTTACTTGGCTCATGGTCGACATTGAAATTTGTGCGCTGAGCTATGAATATGAATCTCGAAATTGTTTCATGTGTGAGATATTTTGAGAATTTCAAAAAATTTGGTAATGCAGAATAAGGATTCAAGAAGAGTTAATATGACTGCAAGTTGGTAAAAATTGGGAGAAACAACGACAATTATTGATTAGTGAAGTCTAACAACCCCCACAGACTACAGAGTTTCTGTTAGCCGATAGTTTGGTAGGATTTGGCTGCTAGAGCGGGTGGGTTGGTGGTAAGGGCACGGTAAAATAAACCACAAATATTTCTTCTTTTTTTTTCTCATTATAATTAAAGTCACAAAGTTAAGTATTTTGAGAAATTAGGTTGCGAATCATCTGAACAAATTAGAAAAATGCATCCCGTCGCCAGCAGCGAAAACTTGTTACTTAAAACGACACACAGCTAAACGGGCGTCAGTCATTCAATGTGGGGCATATTAATGCCCAGCGTGTTATGGCCTGACATGTTGCCAAGATGAAAGAGGTACAAAGCTTTCTGTATGGTGGCTTTCTTGATGCGTTTGGTGTCTCTGAAACTTGTCTTAGGCCCGATACTTCCAGTAATGTATGGTGTCCCTTAGGGTAGAATAATAGGTCCCCTGCTTTTCTCTCTCGTTTTAAACAATCTTCCGCTTATACCTAGTTTATCGCAAGTCCACCTCTTTCCTGACGATGCCCATATCTATTCTATTTCGCAGGTTAAAAATGACCTTATGACCATCATTACTGGGTCAATAAAAACAATCTCTAAAATAACCCCTCTAACAGTCAGGCCATTGCATTATATTGTTATCCAATCACCCACCTGCTTGGTCCAATTATCCTTAATGGAATGTCTGTGCTGTTGTCTCAGAGTCTCAAGAGCCTGGGTCTTGTACTTGACGACACTTTATCCTGGCATTGTCATGTCAATACTATTATTTCTAGAGTCTGGGCTGTTTTAGGTAAACTCGACATAGTCAGGGGTTTGCTTTCGTTGCAGATTGGTCAACTTTTTGGCTATATGGTCCAGAATTATGTTGGGACACTTCTATGGCTAATCTGCGCAGGTTGAATGTCTGCTTTAATTCATACATTAGGTTCATTATCTCGCTCAAACAGGGCGGCCATATTTATCGTCTGGCGTTTAAGTTTTTGGAAATTACCTCCTCAAATTTCTTGAAACTTAGAACTGTTGCGTTTTTGTTCAAAGTATTGCCTTCATGTTTGGCCAGTCTTTGAGAACTAGGCTCCTCATTATTCCGACTCACACCTAAAATCGTTACCTGTCAGGGCACTTCATCTATTGATTCTTCACAGTCAGGGAGTTAAGAACCGTTTCTACTTTTGCTAAACAATAAATGCGATTCCAACGATACAGAATTGCATGGTGTTGGAATGTTCGGAATGTTCTGAACCAAAGACGAATTGGGGGATGGAGTAGGACTGGTTGTATAAGCCTCTGTCAGGTTGTGGTAGTGGCAAAATGTTAGTCTCTCGATGATATACAAGAAAGCAGAATAAGGGTTGCTGTAATATTTTCCTAAAAACACCAAAACTGCTTGAATTCTAAGAATTTGAGCAAACACTAAACATTAGTAGATGAGTTTTCTTCGAAACAACCAACAGAAAAGTTAATTCGAAGATGACGATTCCCAAACGACCATCTTTCACAAGAAACTTGATGATTTTTCAAGTCAGTCAGAACTTTTTTGATGCGCTGCTTCTCTTCTTTCCCATTCGAACGCAATCTATCTATAAGGAGCCATAGGAAAAGTGCTAAAAGTGTCATGTCAATACGCAAATCGAATAAATTGCCATGAGTGTGTGTGAAATTGTTGTTCGACGAGAGACGATGGATCGAAGACGACGTCGATGTCTGAACCACGAATTATTGGTGGAGCTTGGGGGAAAAAACCAAAACTGCAAGAATAAAATATACTGAAGAAGAAGAAAAAGAAGAAATCAAGCAACGTCCCAAACGAATCGTAACGAGACGAGCGAACAGCTCACATCTCTGTCTATGGTTGCATTAATATCCAAACAAGAAGATTCGGATTATTCCTACTTCGGTGTGTTTACATTCGATTCGATTTGCATATCCAATTAGAGAGATAGAGGGGAGCCGGCAATCCTCATCGTCTTTTTCAACTTCATCGACTCAGCTGGAGGATGGATGGATTCGCACTGTGACTTGTAGATAGAAGGCATATACGAGTCATCCAACTCCTTCACCATCGTTTTTGCAGTGCCTATGATGATGATGTCGATGACGATGACGATGATGATAATGATGATGACGACGATGATGATAGTCGGGATTCAGTTGTACGAATGACTTGCTACGCTCGCTGTCCGCCTGAGCTGTCAGCCTGATAACTACAAGCTGCTGTTGCAACATGGATAGAATGAGGATAAAACGAATCGAATGCGGAACGACGATGGCGACGTCGACGAATGCATAACAGAACAAACAGTTCAGCATACCGCTAAGCGCTGATGATTACAATGGTGATGCACGCTAGGTTCACGCGAGAAAGATGTTCGAACGCCAATTGCCATGGTGCTAGTGCTGGCTATACCACTAACACCGTGGCACTCACTGTCTGATGACTTTGAGACTCTGACTTTGTGCGAATTCAAATTCGTTGCATATCGACGTCTTGGCCTCCTCCATCAGCGTGTGCTCCGGCAGTGTGGTAGGTCGTCGATTCGACGTGGCGGTTGATCTTTCTTCTCGTGCGGTTGTTAATTCGAGAAATGCATCGCAATCGATCGGCCAATGGTAATTCTAATGATCCTACAACGGACCAGTGCTACGAAGAACACTTCGCAAAAAAAAAAAAAAAAAAGGTAACTGCAAAAAATTTGCAAATTTAACCAAAAACCTAAAAGCCTTTGCAGCTGATTCAGATTCTATCCGGAAGATGGAAGTTTTTTATTTTCATTTGGCAGCTGTGCTGTGCTGTGCCATTCATGCATATGACCGTCGCGTCGCCTTTCCAACACAGAATTGAACTTTGCGCGAACAAAATGTTGTGCAAATTTTGTGTGTGTATCTTGAATGTGCCATCTTATACTAGGCACACATTTGCAGTCGTAGTCCTCATCGATTTGCATTCTTAATCGATTGAGAGCAAACCGGCAGGCAAGGATTGCTACTGCATTGGTAATATTCTTTGAGCGTCGGTCGACCGAACAACGAAGGAACATTGGAGAACAAGTTACAAGGTCCTTTGGTTAATTTTCGTTTGTGAATTGTTTGGTGCACACGACGACGACGACGACACAAAGGTAAAGGGCACCGCTGCTTGCTGTGAGCAGCTTAGCCATCTTTTGTAGCACTTCTCGTCCTCGGATATTGGAAACATCCCGTACATGCGCGCATTCAAATTTGCGTTTCAAATTATCCGATAATCCGTAGGTCGTAAAGATAAGAAACATTTGGTTCAGCTGTGTTGCTGCATGTCGGACTAAACTGGCTAAAATCAGATAACAAATCAGAATGTGCTGACAATAATTTGCTGCAATTACTGTGGCATTTGTTAACAATTCCAGCTTACAATTGCTGTCATAACGAAGTCACAACAAGGTGTTTAGTTCAACCGGAAATAGCTAATGCTATCTAGCAAGGCTTTCAAAAGCTATCAGTGTATAATGCACTAAACAGCTTCTATGTGAAACTTTACTAGGACTTTCCTAAATTGAAGTACACCAAGGGTAAGCTCTGTTTTCTTTTAAAGCTCTTTCCAATACTTGGTTCAAGTATGAAAAGCTATTTGAAGCAAGCTATTTGGAGAAGCTGATAAATGGTTAGCTAACAGAGGAATTAAAGCCTAAACCCATTATATTGCCAACAATTAAAGACAAAGTGGGCAGAAGGATAAATTGGCTTAAAAAAGCTCAACCAATGACCCTTTCTGTTACCACCAACTATAGACAAAGTGGGCAGAGCGATAAATCGGCTCAAGAAAGCTCAACCAATGACTCATTTTGTTGCCACCAATTATAGACAAAGTGGGAAGAACGATAAAACGGCTTAAAAAAGGCCCAGCTGATTAAATCCCAAGAGTATGTCTTACACCGTATTTCTGGAAGTATGGGTGGAGACTGGAGAACAGGTATCCTGTGAAAAGGAGATATCACAGTATGCAGCAATTATCGTGGTATTGTTTAGTAGTGCGTGTAAGATTTTCTCCTCTATCTTTCAAGACACGATATCCTCATACGTTTAAGTCATTATTGTTCCACAAAAGTGTGGCTTCATCCGAGGCACATCAACAACTGATCAGATTTTTACCCTTAGTCAGGTGATGGAAAAACGTCTAGAGTATCATACATCAGTACATCTCTGTTTATAAAGTTTAGAGCCACCTATAATAGAACAGTAGGAGTAAAACTTTATAAAGAAGCCATCCCAAATAAACTGATACGATGGTTGTATGACCTGACCATAACCAATGCTATAAACCAAGTAAAAATATTCGGATCAGTATCAAGCCCATTCAACATCTAACACAGGCTCCGACAAAGGAATGGAGAGGCCTGCGTCCTCTGCAATCTGGCGTTGAAGAAAGTGAACCGAGACTCTGTTGTAACGGCAATAAAAAAAAGTTATATATAAGTCCTTTCTGGTGCTAACTTACGCAGACAATATTGACACCATTGCTAGAAACCCAAGAGCTCTACAACCAGCTTTCATCCCGATTCTGGGTCTGCAAACACATAAATGAACTAAACAAAGTATTTTTTAATGCCCTACACTGCGACCTGAAAGATCTATTGTATCTTAGGGTTTGTATATAGAGACGTACCACCTCCCTAATGAACGATAGTAAATCCTTAGTGGCTCCGCTGTAGAGCATATTACTATTTAACCAAAGTAACCCGGGGCATTCACAGAGAATGTGCTCGTATGACTCTTTATCTTTCTTGCAGAACTTACATTATGTCTCTTAGCCCACACCAATTTTGCTAAGGTGATACTGGAAACCACAATGACCTCTTAGAAAACACACCAGCTTTCTAATGATATCCATAATTTAGATTAAGGATTTCCTTATATTTTTATATATTTTTTTTAATGCCCTACACTGCAACCTGAAAGATCTATTGCATCTTAGGGTTTGTATATAGAGACGTACCACCTCCCTAATGAACGATAGTAAATCCTTAGTGGCTCCGCTGTAGAGCATATTACTATTTAACCAAAGTAACCCGGGGCATTCACAGAGAATGTGCTCGTATGACTCTTTATCTTTCTTGCAGAACTTACATTATGTCTCTTAGCCCACACCAATTTTGCTAAGGTGATACCGGAAACCACAATGACCTCTTAGAAAACACACCAGCTTTCTAATGATATCCATAATTTAGATTAAGGATTTCCTTATAGGAAAATGGTCTGATTAATTGTTTGAATCGTTTCAGCCTCGGGACGTTTTACCAGTGGGCCAGACAAAGTTTGTGTGCCCAACAAATTATCATTGCTGAGGCGGCAGCCCAGTTGACACCACAGTAGGGTTCAGGTCCTTTTAAACGCAGACTCCGAGCCAGCCCTAGCTATTTCATCTTTTTGCCTACAATTCCCTGATGACAAGGGATCCAACCGCGTTTCTCTCTGTTGTTTCTGCATCGTAGCAGTTTTTGTCTCATAGTGCGTCCATTAAGTTGGCCACCAAACGATGGCCGCTTACGTTATAATAGGTCTCACCATAATTGTGTACATCCAATGTGCCATTTTAGGATTTAGACCCCAGTTTATGTAGAAGAGGCGTCTACTGGCCCACAAGGCCCTAGTCGCACGTTCAATGGCGGCCTTGATATGAGAATTCCAATTTAGCGGTTTATCAAGGAGGACGCCAAAATATTTAACCTTACTGGAATACTCTAACGTGGTACCACTGACGATGATAGGTCCCAAATTGACCAGTCTTTTTGTCTAGAACGGTTTTGCAATGATTGATGGACAGTCCTTCTCTGCTTTCTACCATTCTAAGACGTGTAGCAAAGCACCTTGCATGACACTAGTGATAGTCATGTGCTTACCACTAATAAAAATCGCCAAATCGTCCGCATAACCAATGGCGATGTAGTCTGATCTGATGAAAATCGACTAGAAGATTATCAATGACTAGCGACAATAGAGGGGAAGAAAGCACTTCTCCTTGTGGACATCCCTTAACTGCAGTCACAGACACAGACACTCCTCCAGAGGAGGAAATAATATCTCGACTTTCAAGTATGGCCATTATCCAATGATTAGTCGAGTCTTCGATAACTCTGCCCTTGCAATAGAGTTAGTGAAGGGCATCTTCTGTACTTTTGCAATTCCGCATACTAACTTGAATGCAGAGGGGTAGACAATTCTAACCGACCTCTAATATGAACATCAATAAGTCTTAATGGTTTTGAGGACAAATTATAGGTCTATAAGATTTAGGCAGCTTATTAGGCCTATTGCCTGGTTTGGGGATAAGTATCACATTAACCTGTGTCCAGGTAGCAGAAATATACCCCCAGTTGTAGCTGGCTCTAAATAAAGTAATCATACCCAGTAGGAGAAGATCGATTGTCTTCTATAGATGCACTTACTCCGCTGGGAGCTTTGACAGGTTTAAAAGAGGTTTAAGATTTAGTGGTTAGAACTATTGGCTCCCACTCGGAGGACACTGGGTTCTATTCTCAGCGCGCCCCAAAAACCCACGATTTTTTCTCAGCAAGTACAAGATATCGAGAAAGCCTTCGACACGGTGCGGTGTTAATTTATAAGACTAGAATTTCCCACAAAAATAATCAAATGATATATGATAAGAAGTTTGTTTAACCATGACACTACAGCTCAAGTTTTTAATATCGCGAATGGTCTGCAGCAGGGGACTGTGCATTCGCCGCTCCTTTTCTGCACGTACATCATCGAGGTGACCAGGGATATGAACACTACGCTAGCGTTTGCTGACAATAACATATTGTACGCACGTGGAAGTATGGTAGGGAAATAAAGAAGCGATCTTCAAGATAAGTTCAATGAATTACAGTCGTTCTGTACTGATTGGGGGCTATAGATCAATATGACTAAGTGTGAGACAATACCGCTTTTGGCACTCTGTAATAAGGATATCAGGAAAAGCTATAAAATTTTGCGACTTCATGATAGCGACAGAGTGCCAATCCGAAATGAGACGTGCGTCAAATATCTTGGGATTGGCCTGGACAACTTCTTATACTATAATCAGTACGTAAATACACAACTGATAAAGGCGAAAGCTGCTTTCATGGCATTGAAACGCTTGTTCTTTTCAAGACACTTGCGTTCCGATGTCAAAGTAGAACGCGGGCATGCGACAGCCACCACCTTGTTATGTTATGCTGTCAATGTCATCAAGGTCGTGCTTAACATACGTGGTTGTTCAAGTTCCACTTGGTATGAAGAGGGCCGTGCAGAAAGCGCGAACTCATATAAAAAGCTAAGATTGCTGTCTTCAGATAAAGAATGAATTGGATTAGAAGTAGCGGAAAGGTGATCATTAATGAAAATAAGAAAGAGTGTCGGGGATAGAACAGAGCCTTGGGGAACACCGGCGTTTATGCGGTGAACACTGGATTTTAAAATGTCCAATACTAGTAGTAGTTACTAGTCCAATCAATCAAGAATCAAGCAGAGTCTTATCAATTCCATAGGTATTCATTTACGACAAAAGAGCTTGTTGACAGACTCTGTCAAATGCCTTGGACATATTGAGTGCAGCAACTTTACTTTCACCGAATTTGTGAATAGACTGGTTCCACTACTCGGTGAGATATGCCATCAACTCACCTGTAGAACGTTGCCTTCGAAAACCGTACTGCTGGTCGCTACGGATTTCATGTGATTCAAGGTATTGCATAAGATTACGATTGATCAGCGTTTCCATGACTTTAGAAAGTATAGCACAATGGGTCGGTACGAGGAAAGTGGTGGCTCGACTTTTTTAGGAATAGGCTGGACAAAGGTTGTTTTCCAATTCCTTGGGAAGACTCCAGAAGAATAAGAGAAATGGAAAAGCCTGCGCTGTGGCAATGCCAACGATGAAGAACACCTCTTCAAAACTATAGCTGGAATACTAGCGGTATTTATGAATGTTGAGATCATCATAATAAAATAGAGATCTACTATACATGCAACTTAACTACAGGGCTAGATGGCCAGCTGAGAACGGTGTTTAAGCGCGTTGCTCAGTCTGGCGATCGAAAATCAGGTGGAACGGAGCTAGATGGTCAGCTGAGAACAGTGTTTAAGTGCGTTGCTCAGTCTGGCGATCCAAAATCAAGTGGAACGGGACTAGATGGTCAGCTGAGAACGGTGTTTAAGCGCGTTGCTCAGTTTTGCGATCGAAAATCTCGTGAAACGGAGCTAGATGGTCAGCTGAGAACGGTGTTTAAGCGCGTTGCTCACTTTGGCGATCGAAAATCACGTAAAACGCGGCTAGAGAACGGTGTTTAAGCACGTTGCTCAGTCTGGTGATCAAAAATCAGGTATTAGAGTCCCAAAAATTGACAGACTCAGAAAGAAAATGAACAGAAGGCTGTGGCAACGACAGAGTCTATTGAGTTGCAATTTATTCATTAAAGTCCTCGGTGGGACTCGCCAAATGGTGGTTTATTTGAGTAGCTGTGCTCAATAAACCTTTTGTGTAAAATGCATTGGTTGGTGAAGTAAGACTAGCACACGTTTGGTTGGATTTCCAGGTCATTACTTATTTCGTTCAGCCGTTTAGGAATTACTTTGGTCTAGAGAAAAAAAAAAGAAGACAGTACTGGAAATTGTTTGTTTGGTGTTGATTTTGTATTTTCTTGTTGTTGTTGTATTTTGGCCTATTTAGGCTTGGTCGTACCCATTCAGCCTTGTGAATTCATTTCCTAGTGTTCTTTTCGTGTGCTTTAATTTAAGACAATAAAAAAAGTAGAGTTTTTAGGTTTCCTCTCAATTGACCGTAGTCGGATTCGAACCTATGTCGTTTGTATGCCGTTCGGGCGCTTTTGCCGACTGAGCCGTTCTATTTAATGTATTTCTGTTAATAGGATTGTATTTGTTGTTGTATGGTATGTGGCGAAGCTATTCATATGATGACTAGCTTCGTTACAACATGTGTTGGTGCATTTTAAAGCGGTCCCATTCGTAGGTAGTGATCGATCAGCTTTTCCAGTGTTTTGTTTTAATAAGAATCTAATTGGTCATTATGATTTCGGTTAATCTGGGGATTAGTTACCTCCTTTAGGTATAAATCCCACTATAACTTCTTTGCATTTGTTGGATATGTATGTGGCTTGACGTTATGCTGGCAAGGAATGAATGAATCAATGAAACCAGTCTCCCCCTCGGACTACATATATGAAAACGAAAACCTAAACCTTTAGAAAAACTAATAAACTCTTTTTCTTCTTGTAAAGATTCCTTCGGTTTACCTCCAAATATTTAAGATTCTATATCAGCCTCTCAAGCAATTACCTGCTACTTGAGGATTGTACGTACAGTGTACCCACTAATTAATGGAAACTTCGATTGCTCAGAATTTGTTTGGAAATGCGATCGGTCATTAGCTTATCGCGCCACGATTTAAACTCAAAAAAAAAAAACGCAGAAACCCAAGCGAATCGGAAGCCCCAAATACGTCCGATTGGTATCTTATAAATCCAGCGAAACACCGGCTCGCATGGAATTCGAGCATCCAACATCCAAGATATAATTTCACGAAATTTCTCCCAATCAACCGATGAAGCCGCTCGAGCTACTCGTACCTAGCGGGTATGTTATGTTACCATTAGATAACACCACCAAGTGGACATTTTTTCGTTCTCTTCGCTGTCTTCGCGGCAAAATTTTTTTCAAATTTCACCGCTAAGCTAAATTCGATTTAGCCAATTTTAATTAGATTATTGGTCAAGATAGTTTTCGAGGAAATGTTCGGCACGCAAAATGTACCGTTGTGCTGTGGTATGGTGTCGGCCGCCTTTGGGGGTGCGCGCACAGAATGTGCTATCGACCATCTCTTGTTGTGGTTGTTGTTGGTGTTTTGAGCTTTCTTTGAGCGCAACACAGATAGTAAATTACCTTCGTGATGATAATGATGTTGATCATCAGCGCACACCATCATCATCGATTCCATTCACATTTTCACATGCGAACGAATGGTGGGTCGGTCGGTTAGTCGCGGACGTCGAAGAAGAACAACAACAAATGACGCTGTATTTGCCAACTTTTGGGGGGGTTTTGGGTTCGCTGTTGTGCTCGGTGTGCTTCATCTTCTTCTTTTGCTTCTGCTGCTTTTTCCATGGCACTTCATTTGTCCGTTGTTGCATTGCACCGCTGCTCTGAATCACAAGTACACGGTACAACTGCTAATATCAATTTGTTGAGATTCACCGTTTCGTACAGACTTGTGTTGTGTTGGTCCCGGGTATGGCTTAGCGAATACCACATGGTTGCACTTCAAATCACCCAATCACGGACGGATACACTCTATAGCAGCAGCAGAAGCGGCATCCTTCTCTTCCTGCATCTCCTAGTCCTCCTCTACCATCTGCTTCGTGTGTCTTCTCAATTGATTCCATGCTGTGGCACTAAACCTAATCTTTCTCTCGCCTGATACTGAATGGTGGGTTAATTGTTTAATTGCTTGCGATTAAGCTATTTGTGAAGCGATTCCTCATTTAAATGTGCTCTGGTGGTGGTGTTGGTGGTGCTAGTGGTGGTGGTTATGGTGGGCGCTCGGCCGACAAGCCGGTTGCGTTGCTGGACGGATGTGTGTGCTGCTGGCTCAAAAGTGAAATTCATTAAGAGTTTGTACGCGAATACGGGAAATAGTTGGTCTGTCTGTCTGTCGGCTGGTTTGGCTTTTGTCTTCGTTCTCATCGACGGACGAATCGTGTGTACCTTTGTTGCAGTGCTACAGTTCGTACACACATACAACAAAAACAGACTGAAAGCACTACCCGTACTCGTATCTATCGCATTTGATATACATTTTTTCCCCATTCCGCTCCGTTGTTCTAATGAAAACTGCACCGAGATACACGATGCGATGCTCTCCATTTCCTTCTGGTTGACTTAGCGCGCGCTCTACGCTAGTAGCTAACCCATTACCGCTAGCTTACACAAAATTCTACAGATTGCCTGCTAATTATTTCCCTCTTCTAGACAGACTGTGATTTCTGGTTACTTTACGACTTCTTCCTCCGCGCATATACTCTGGATAATGTCCTGCGATTTGTGTGCAGTTCCGTTTGATTTCAATTTGGCTTGTTGGCGGGTTTGACTATGGAGAAGGTTGAATTTCGTGATTGCCATCGTTAACATCGGTGAATCCAACAACGAATTAAAGAAGAAGTAGATGAACGCTAGAAAGTCATTGTGAGTACAACAAGCCAAGGGAGGCGTTTGTCTGCAAGCGCAAGCGCAAAGGCAAACAATTACATTGAATGTAGTCGTGCATTTTGTTCTAGTTGGGAACCGGAAATGCTATTTTTCTGTGTACACATTTGCAGGTAATTTTCTTCTTTAGAATTTGTAGTGTCAGCTTTTAAGCGAACACTACTTTTGGTATCTATACCAAGGTATTTTGCTGTTGCTGATTGCCAATCATTTAGAGAATATTTTGGTATAGAAGATCGAGTCGCAAACCTATAGGAATAAAGTGTGTAACAAGTAAAATTCATGATATTAAAAAATAGTAATAAGTTATCGCCCATCTTCGGATTTCCTTGCTGTCAATTTTAAAGTTTCCTCCTTAGCCACAGAACACGAATGAGGTCTACTTTACAGACCTATGTAGTTCTGCAACAATATAATCCGCAAGCACTTAATATACAGACTATAAGACTTGACCACTCTTAATTCGCATCTTAATAACTTACAGTCATGCTATGGATGCAAGTTTAACATAAATGCAAGTTTGACATTAACCCATTACTATTGACCAACATATAGGTAAGATATAGATAGGTCTTCCATAGAAATAAAAGAATTAGATCTCTAAATGTTCCAACACAAGTGATTTGAAGGGGACTAGGTGTCTTTAATTGCCATCATTTGCTGGAATTGTTGTTTCTTTATGAATTTACATTAAGATACTATTACTATCAGTGCTGTCGAAGTGAGAACGATCGGAGTATTGTACTACTTACTTTCGACGAATCTGTACTCCTTTTTAATAAGATCAAAGAATATTGATCGAAGCAAAAATATTCCTAGTACATTAAGAAAACTAAAAGCAAGAATCAGGGTAGTAATGTGGATAGATAAACCTAATCTATCTATATTAATAAAAATAAAAATCTGATATTGGTTATTCCGTTTAAGTTAGTAAAGCGGAGCTTTTCAGCTTGTCATATAAATAATTGTAATTCAGTCCAAGGACTAAATTAAGTTAAAAGGATTTTAGTTTCACGATAAAGCCGTACCGCTGGTAGAAGAAAATCAACTCTATTGTGTAGTCGCAATCTTTTATCCTGTCTAGGTCATAATTTCACGTACTTAACATAAGTTGTTGTTCAAGTTCCACTTGCGATGAAGAGTGACGTGGAGAGAGCGCGAAATCATACGTACAGCTAAGTCTACTCTCGTCAGCGAAAGAATGAATTGAATAGGAGATCATTAATAAAAATGAGAAAGAGTGTCGGAGAGAAAACAGAGCCCTGGGGAACACCGGCGTTTACGCGGGGAACATTGGATTTAAAACCGTCCAATATGACCTGGATTGAACGGTCAGAAAGGCAGTTACTAGTCCAATCAAGCAAAGTCTTATCAATTCCATAGGCATTCATTTTTGACAAAAGAACTTGATGCCAGACTCTGTCAAATGCCTTGAAAATATCGAGGGCGACAACTTTGTGAATAGACTGGTTTCACTTTTCAGTGAGATATGCCATCAGATCAACCTGCAGAATGTTGCCTTCGACTAAACCGTACTGTTGATGTTCTCTAAGAATTTCATGTGATTCAAGGTATTGCATAAGATTACGATTATTCAGCGTTTCCATGACTTTAGAAAGTATGGATGTTAGCGCAATGGGTCGGTAGGCGGAAAAAGATGTCGGATGGGATGTTCTCATTTTTTTTATAACAAAGCGGATAGTTAGTAAGATTTTGTACGTGCTATACAAACTGGCCCCAAAAATTTAACGTTTTTACTCTTATTCGTCATAGGAACGTCTGGTAAAATCTTTTATCAGTTATGTAGTAGCTTTGTTACCGCCCTTCCATTCGACTTCTTTGAGGTCCATTTTATCCACCTTTCACATGACCTAGAGAGCTGACATTTTTTGAGCAGCTTATTTCACACAACATTTTTGATATTTCGCGTGTGTGGCGCGTGTAACACTTGTCAGAATTTGATGAGACTTGTTTTAAAACAATTGGTTAGCGCCCGGCTTGCAATGGCGTAGTTTGTGGCGCGTGGCATGTGGCGCGTGTAAAAAAAAAACTAAAAAGCTAAAGAAATTTTTATTAAAACAAAAAACAATTTCCAAAAAAAAAATACTTTAAAAAAAAGTAAGTGATATAATTCATGTAAATACAGGTTGTATCCGTTAAGGTGGCAAATACCTCACCTTGGTTAATTTCGTGAAAAAAATCGTTGCAAAGGGGGGTTATTTTCACCATCGTACGTAGCGTTTTAACGCGAAGAGACATACGTTTGCCACTACATAACTTCACACCCTGAAAGTCTTGAACGCTTCTAGTTACAAGGCCAATGTTGGTTTTTTTTTTGAAAGAAAATCAAATTTTTAAGGTCAAGCAATGTACATTTTTTTAAATTCTTAAAACAATCACCAATATGAATGTCGTCAAAGGAAAAAAGAAAGATTTTTTTAAATTTTATTTTCAAACGCGATTATTTCGAAAAATGCTTTCGGATAAGTTTTTTTTGACAAATGCAGTATTAAAGCCTACTAAATTTTCTACAAATTCACCTCACAATGTTTATGCAGTCATTTTTAAGAATTTAAAAAAACAACCCATAAAAATTGAAATTTTTCGTGGAAATTCTCTAATCGGGAATACACAATGTGCAAAACTTGATCAAAATCGGATTACTTTTTAAAAACAAATTTAAGGGAGAAACTTGGCGCTAAAAGTTTTGACAACAAGTCTTGTCATCGAAGATACACATGTGTACAAAATTTGAAGAAAATCGGGATATTTTTGGAAAAATTTATATGGAAGCCCCTCGTCTCTGGGGCCCGATCACTTCCAAATAGTTTTACAAAAAGTATTGTCCGCCGGAGATACACATGTGTATAAAATTTGAAGAAAATCGGGTACATTTTTTGAAAAATGTGTTTGGGGTCCGTACCCCGGTGCCCGGGGTCTCCATAATTTGTACAAAAAGTGTTCTCCATCGGAGATACACATGTGTATAAATGTAGTTTAAGAAAATCGGGTTAATTTAAAAAAAATATATATAGGCACCGCTCGACCCTGAGCCCCAAGAGGCCCCAAATTTTAATAGAACCTGTTGTAACCGGAAATACACATATGTGCAAAATTTCAATAAAATCGGATCATGGGAAGAGGGTTAAAAATTGATCGTAAGATTCCACGAAACACAAACAGACAAACACACGGGCACGCGAAGTTCATATATAGAAATTCAAAGAAAGTACATTGTTTGACCTAACAATTTCATTTAAAAAAAGACCAACAGTGACCTTACAGCTAGAAGCGTTCAAGATTCACAGGGTGCGAAGTGATGTAAGGTAAAAAGTACGTCTCTTCACACCGCAGGGGTGAAAATAGACCCGTCCCTCCCATTTCATTATTTCATCATATTTTCACCAATGTAGTGTTTTTTGACCCGGAGGTTATAGGCTACAGTTTTTTGTTCAGAGATAAGGGTTTTCCTTTGCCAAGTCCCTTCGTGTTCTCCAAAAACACCGCCATAGAGTGGACTTGCATTTGACGAACACGTACTGAAAGTCGCTCTGATTTTTCCACTGGTCCACAGTGAGTAGTTGAGAATCTTCGATCTTCAAACTCAGAGTGAGTACAGCGATAGTGAAAAACGGACTTTCGCCTATTGGTTAGTTTTTTATTTCTTTTGATTTTGAAATAATACAAAAAATAGAATTCGGGCCTCGTTTGACCATCACAGTAGCGGCAACTAGAGGCTGCCCACAAGACGGAGTCCTGTCACCTCTTTTGTGGCTGCTGGTTAATGGACCAGTTACTGTCTAGGCTTAAGAACAATCGTATCACTAACATTGGCTATGCGGATGACCTTGTCCTCCTGGTTCACGGTAAATTCGAGAGTACGATAGCAGAACGAATGCAGTTTGCTCTCCCTAGTAAACTAGTAAACGAATGGTGTAAAGAGGTGAACCTAAGCGTCAACCCAGACAAGATAGTGTGCACCATCTTCACAAAGAGAAGAAGAATGAATTTTACTACACTGAATTTCCAAGGCAAGGTCCTACAAATAATGCCGGAAGCCAAATATCTGGGAGTTATGTTTGACCAAAAACTAACATGGAACTCCCATATGACATAAGCTGGCTTAAGACTCTCTACTCTCAACATACACAATC
Organism: Nephrocerus scutellatus; assembly: GCA_947095585.1. Taxonomy (NCBI): domain Eukaryota; kingdom Metazoa; phylum Arthropoda; class Insecta; order Diptera; family Pipunculidae; genus Nephrocerus; species Nephrocerus scutellatus. The sequence continues at coordinate 78,648,893 of OX352765.1, read as the reverse complement.
AGGTCAAATCCAATAGACCAGGACATACTAACATCATTTCCAAAATAAAATCGGAATATGGAATTATCCTACAATCAGACTCAATGACAAAAACAACTGATTTCCAAATTAACTTCTTGGTAAGAATTCCAGAGCGTCGTCAAGTTGCAAATATCATCAATAACCTCACCCAGGTCCACAGACGGATCTTAAACAGACACAGGAACAGCAGCAGGAGTATTCGGATCTAAAACAGACACAGGAACAGCAGCAGGAGTATTCGGACTCAAAACCACACTTCCAATACCCTTAGGTAGCTCCCCAACAGTTTTCCAGGAAGAAACAATAGCATTAGAAGCCTGCATCTTGGAATGCATTAAAAGAAGTTATAGAAGAACTGAGATTTACATGATCTCAGCTATCCAGGCTGCACTACTTGCACTAAAAGGCCCTATTTTCAACACCAGAACAACGTGGAGCTGCTACTGCCACTTAAAACAATTGGCCAAAAACAATAAAATCACCCTTATGTGGTCTCCAGGGCACGCAGGCATTGTAGGGATAGAGGCAGCAGCTCTTTGCGCAAGAGAAGGCGCAGAAGGTACATTTACTGGGCCAGAACCAAGCATTGCCTACTTCCTTAGCCACCTCAAAAACAAGATTAAAGAGTGGGCTAACAATGGCATCGAAGCTGAATGGGAGTCGTCGACAGGGATGAAAAACACATAGACAAGGCAGTCAAACTGAACCGTCATGCACTCAGATCCCTAGTCTGGTACATAACGGAACACAGTCCATTCAATAGTCACTTAGCAAAAATGAGAAAATCTCAGACAGACGGTTGCCGTTTCTGTAACAAGGCAAAAGACTCACCAGAACAAATACTGTTTAGGTGTGATGCTCTTACACGGAAAAGCCTTAAGCATCTCAAGGCTCACACAGTCCCAGGACAGAATGCCATTTCGATCGAATTGACAGACGTAATGGCATTCATAAAGGAACTAAGCCACCACATAAAGTGGGTTGCACAATAGATCTCTAGGTCGCAGTGCACCAGGCTTCTCAGCCACCACCAACCACCAACCTAATAATAATAATAATAATAATAATTTTGAAATACTACAGTACATCTTTCAATATTCCTTCGAAAGTTGAGAAATTATTAGAATGCGGATGAAGAAACACACTCAAAAATCAGTTATTCATTTCAATCGAGTTTCTCCTGCAAGCCGAGATGAAGCATTCCATCACTAAAAAGGAGCGGAATCCATAAATGTCTAAGTTGTATGCAAATGCAGAACAGAAGAAAGAAAAAACGAGATCCCATTTAAAGTCAAAACAAAGAAACAAATTGGCAATTTTTGTCACTTTACGTGTCCAGCCGTTAGCCAGCATTCAAACGCGATCTGCAACACTCCCCAGCCAATTAGGTTATGTCATTATTTTCTGACATTTTCTCCAAATGCCCTTTTGAGCATCGAGTACATTGTTGCGGTGACTTTCTTCCTTTATTAGTCCTGACTGGTCGTGTGCATGGATGGCTACAGACCAACCTTAACACTATCAGTGTGAGGATCAAGTGCAAATTGGACTTGAGAGAGAGTTGAATTTGAATAAAATGTTTTGAATTAGTAGTTAGCTCGCTTAACTGAAGTTAAGATTGATAGCCACGTAGCGGGAAAAAATTGCCAATTTGGCATTCAATTCATATATGCAGGAGGAAGAATATGTGCCAGACAGACAAGACAGACTACTGCCAGCCGGTTAGCGCGAGAGCAATAGTTGGATTATTGTTGGTTTGGTCTGTGCTGTGGCTACTTCATCAGCACTCGAGATTTTCGCTCGCTTATTTATTCAGTGCAGCCCCTTCCATACTGCCAACCGCATCCGTTCGTTCGTTCGTCCGTCCGTTCATCCATCCAAATGGTACACATGTCGAAACGACAATTTCGTTAAAATATTCAAGCGAAATTTTCGTGCGACTGATTGGACACGAATAGCGTCGCGTTTCTTGCAGGCGTCGATCGCGTCAACCGGCCGCGATTGTCGTGTGAACATGCAAATGCGCATGATTCCCCGAACGATCGCGGCCGTCCGTCTTTTCTCGTCTTGGCGCACAAGTGCGATTTTCGCATTTTTCCTGAAGTTGCTGTTGTTGTCATTGAATCATTCACCTGAAGGATGGAGGAATAAAATTGCAACACAAAACAAAAAACATTTTCCATGTTGCCTCTTAACATAACGGTCTTTTGCAATTTCGTCAAATTCCGAAAAAAAAAAAAAACTCTGAAATGGCCATCATATCTGAGCGGCGCGGCGTGACACGACAATATCATTTGCTGACAACAACATGAGTCCTAAACCAACAACCAGCACGAGTGTAGGTGTAGTTGGTATTTGTGAGTGGCCATAGTTTGGTATTTCAGCTCAACCGGCAGGAACTGTCAATAAATTTGACAATACGTTGCTTATCACGGGGGTTTTTGGTATTTTTTTTAAAAGTGTTAAGTGCGGAATAACAGAATGTCCACATCATAGAAAAGAAAGAGTCAGGAAGAGATTTAAAATTCAAAAATTCAAACTGCGACCGACAGTAAAATCCCGTCGGTAAATATATATATCTAAAGGTGACCCATCGCACTGTGGGAGCCGACGGAAAGTATAGAGGAGTCCCCCCTTGCCAGAAACGTGCCTTAGACATCGAAGAATCATTAAATGATAGTCGAAGGTAAAGGTGATCCATCGCACTGTGTGAGCAAAAGTATAGAGGAGTCACTTGCCAGAAATGTGCCTTAGACATCGAAAAAGCATTCAACGCCGCATCCCATAAAGCGATAAGAAATGCCCTGGAGAGAAAGAAAGTAGACAGCACAATCACTTAATGGATTTGCGAGATGCTGGGCACTAGAACCGCGAAGACCGCAAAGTCGATGATAAAACTAAATTATGGTCAACACAACAAGAGGATGCGCACAAGAAGGGGTACTGGTCACCACTTTTGTGGAGCATCCTTGCAGATGAGCTACTCCAGCGATTAGCTGATACAGGGACGTGTTTTTTTTTATTTCTACCCTAGCCCATTCCGAGCCAGCCCTAGCTAGTTCATCTGCAGATTTGTTGCCTGCAATTCCCTGATGACCAGGGACCCAACTGAGTTTGACTTTGTTGCGTCTGGCAAGAGATTGCGGTGAATCGTTACAGTTTTTGAGTCCATTAAATTGGACGACAGCGCTTTAAGTGCTGCCTGGCTATCTAAACAGACGCCTCTAATTTCTTTATTAAGGTTAGTCCCGGCGCATATCTCAATGGCATGGAGTTGAGCCTAGAAAACTAAGGGACTTTTTCTGATTGGTATCGAGACTTTGGTTTTGGGTCCAAAGATACCAGCTCCAACTCCAGTTTCCATCTTCGATCCATCTCTTAACCAGACCAGACCTCTAGCGTCCAGTGCCTCCTTTGTCGGGGATAGCGCAGAACATGTGTCTTTCAAGAATTGAGTCAAAAATTTTCAGTTGACCCACATAGTCACCCGGTTTGTATCCGTATTCTAGTTGCAGATTAATAGCGCATCTGGCAGCCGTCTTGCTAATGAAGATTGGCTGGGGCGAAAGCCCTACAACAGCTTCTAGTGCTGTCGGAGGGCAGATGCGCATGGCACCCGTTATACCTAGGCAGCTTCTAAAGCTAAATTGCAGTACTCATGACAGTATTCTTAAGGCGTGTCCATTTTTCCACTACGCCCGAAATCTCAGCCCCACAACTTACTGTTTCTGCATTTAGGGTGAGTCCTATCGATTGACCGCAATTGTTTTTGGTCTCTTCGTTGCGAAGGGAAGCCATGTTGACTCGAATCTGATTCGCGGATGCAGTCCTTCGTGATGATGTAAACGACTCGTTCAAAGGGTCAATGTCGAGCTAGAACAAACACAGTCAGATGCCTACATCGACCAACGATCGAATGCAGTTAATTCTCACTGGGACAACATTTCCAAAATTCATCAAGAGATAGTGTCAGAAGACGAATCTGGCTCCTAGTCTCAAGATGAGTTCCTTGCAACGGAGGATGCCTACAATGACATTCTCACCCAACTAATAGAAATAAGCACATTAGCAAGTCCAAACATAACACAATCAAATGTCGAGACTACTGGTCGACTACCAAGGATTTATCTGCCACCACCTACCGGTCCTTAGCACACTGCTCTTCCAGGAGTGCTAACAAAAATACATGATGGACTGAAGAAAGCATTGCTTGGTATTGTAAACCTTGGCATAGTTACATCCAGTTGGGATGCATTAATATCACATATGATGCTACAGAAGTTAGAAACAGAAAGTCACCGGTTTTTTGAGCAATCCTTGTCCAATCTACGGTAAAGTACCGCAAGTTTTAACATTTCTAGCGTTTTTGGAGATGTTAGAAGCCGTTGGTTCTAAAAGGGAAAGACCTTACCAAAGAATAAACAATAATTCAAATTGTTTAATAAAAGCAGTAGTGTCAGTAAAAAGACATGCCACCTATGTAAGGATGTCTCTCACATGTTCTTTCGTATGTTTGAGGTTTCTACAAATGTCTCCTCAAGAGCGAAATTTTAAGTTACGAGAACTAAGGATCTGCCTAAACGGCTTGAAGTCCGGTCACGCATACTGCGACTGCAAATCAGGACACTGCTTAAGGTGTCAACAGAAACATAATACTCTGTTGCACTTCAGTGCTTTAAGGGAGAATCACAATCTAAATCCTTATAACGATATTCAGATTGAATCAACCTATTCAGAATTTCATTAAGAAACATCCTGCCTTTTTCTAGAAACAGCTAGGATCAACATTTTGGATAGTCAGAAAAACACAGTATAGGCAACAGCAATACTTGTTTCTGACTTTCAGCTTTCATTTATCTCTGAGAATCTATACAGAAAACTGGGTCTTAAGGGACTGACCCACCCAGCAACTCAAAATAGATGGAATAGGATAATCGACATTCAAATCTTATACAAGAACTACACTCAAAATTCAATCCAAAACTACAAGTGTAGTTCGCTATAAAAACAGAGACATTTGAAAATTAGTACATTCCGAGCTTTTAGCTTTATGCATTTAACTCCACAAAGCGTTTTTTAAAGAGTTTTTAATGATGAACCGAATCTCTTACCCTAAATAAATACTTTCCATTTGAACCACTTTTGGCTTTTGTTATAAAAATGGCTATAATATCTAAAACAAGTAAATAAAAAAATATTCGTTTTTCTGGTACAAACTTTTATATATACATCGAAACGCCACACAGTCGTTTATTATTTGGTAATAATCGCCAAAATATCTGTTTTTGAGGTCGGGGGACTGTTTCAAAGAATTTTCTTTTTTCCACGCTTCACACGCGCCACACGTGACTTGCGACACCCGTCAAAAGCGGGATATCAAAATGGGCCCCTGACATTGAGCCGCTCACAAAATTTCAGCCCTATAGGTCGTGCGAAAGGTGATTAAAAACGAGAAAATGGCGCGATTTCAAACCATTACACGTTTCACACGCGAAACGTGATACACGTCATACGTGGAATATAAAAAATGGACTTAGATATTCACAAAATTTCAACTCTCTAGGTCGAGTGGAAGGTGGTTAAAAAGAACCTCGAAAAAAAAAACATTTCAACCCATCACACGTGACATGCTACACGCGTCACACTCGGAGTATAAAAAATTCTATTTTAAACTTAGACAATCATAAAATTTCAGCGGAAGGTCGTGCGGAAGTTGGTTAAAAAGAACCTCAAATAAGTGGAGAAAAAAATTCAACCCATCACACGCGTCACACGCGACACGCGGAATATAAAAAAATGATATTTTGGACTTAAATACTCAAAAAATGTCCGCTCTCTAGGTCGTGTAGAAGTTGATTAAAAAGGACCTCAAAGAAGTGGAAAAACATTTTCAACACGCGACAGGCAACACGTGGAATATAAAAAATGCTATTTTGGATTTAGCTACTCACAAAATTTCAACTCTCTAGGTTGTATGGAAGTTGGTTAAAAAGGACATCAAAAAAGTCGAATAAAAAAACCTTTCAACCCATCACACGCGACATGCTACACGCGTCATACTCGAAATAAAAAAAAATTCTATTTTGAACTTAGACACTCACAAAATATCTGTTCTTTAGGTCGTGTGGAAGTTGGTTAAAAAATACCTTAAAGAAATGGAAAAAAAATCGCAACCCATCACATGCGCCACACGCGACACGTGGAATATAAAAAATGATATTTTGGACTTAAACACTCACAAAATTTCAACTCTCTAGGTTGTGTGGAAGTTGTTTAAAAATGACCTCAAAAAAGTCGAATAAGAAAACCTTTCAACCCACCACATGCGACACGCTACACGCGTCATACTCGAAATAAAAAAAAATTCTATTTTGAACTTAGACACTCACAAAATTTCTGTTCTTTAGGTCGTGTGGAAGTTGGTTAAGAAGGACCTCAAAGAAGTTGAAAAAAAAATATCAACCCATCACAGACGCAACACGCGACACGCGGAATATAAAAAATGCTATTTGCACTCACAAAATTTCAGCTCTCTAGGTCGTGTAGAAAAAGGTAAAAGGTTGGTTAAAAAAGACCTTAAAGAAGTGGAAAAAAATCGTAACCCATCACATGCGCCACACCCCACACGCGACACGTGGAATATAAAAAATGATATTTTGGACATAAGCACTCACAAAATTTCACCTCAAAAGTTAAATAAAAGTTCTTAAAAATATATATATTTTTAGTGTAGCATATAAAAAACACTCTCGCACACAGCACAATATATGTATGTACCTATATACGGATCAGTTTGTCCGCCCAATATTCGAAAAAATAGACAGTCTAGCCAGAGATAAACCGGTCCATGGACATTAATCACACTGACATGACCCTTGTTCAGCGATAACGACACCGAAGCGACAAAACACGCGTGGAGATTTTGTAACTGCATAGTTTGGATTGTTTATTCTCGCCGAACAAGATGATATCTGTGAGAGTGAGCATCAGCAACACACCGAAAACAACAACAGAAAACACAAAATAAAATGTTATTTTTCTTATTTATTATAGAAATGTTTTCTGTAAAAGAGAAACCGACAATAAACTGAACTAAATTTGATGTTCAGATGGGTTGGGCGGTCCAAATACATTACTGCATATATATGTACTACGAATGGGCTATTATGCCAGCAGCTTTACTTTGGTCAGTCGCTTCGTCTGTCTAACTAACTGCGGTCAGGTCGGATTAGACAACAGAAATCACAACACTCAAAGTAGCAACAATATCGAATTTCATTACCAACTCTGGCCACAATTCACCAAACAAAAGAAAGGAATTCAAAAAAAAAAAAAACCAGTAAAAGTAACAGGTAACTGCTGGCGGCACCACACATAAGGCCAAACTACACAACATCAATAAATTTTATTCAAAATTAATTTGTTGGTTGTTGCAACAATTCAATTGTTACAATTCGGCCAGCAATTCTGTAATAATAGTATTTTTGTGGAAAGTGGGGCAAAGTAGTAAAAATGTAAGAAATTGAACAAAAGTCTAGTCCGCCGCGAGTTACTTGTTGTATCGTATGTTTTTTTGGGGTCTTACCAAAAACATATCAACACAAACAACAACAAAAAAAAAACAGAGAGAGCGAACGATCAATAGGATCAAAAAGTATCTTTGAATTTCTCAGTACGATCGTAGCAATTTATTTCATCGGTTTTATTTCTGCCGGTCAAGTTCATTACAAACTGGAACCCCAGGTGTACAACACAATGATCAACGGCTATCACGATGACGATGACAATATTCAGTAAACCTGTCCCGGCACATTTGATACACATCGTGATTACAAACATTAAACGAACGTGAAGGGTGAAGTATGAACTCGAGGTGACGGATCGTATTGAAATTTCAATTAGCGATTATGACCACACGATCATTAGTCATTAGCGTTGTTGTACGAGTAGTGTGCAGTGTACGGCTTAATATGAAAGGCTACAATCGACAACTAACAAGTGTGTGATATTTCATAAGAAAATCATTCACTTTATTATTAGAACGATATCGATAAATCATAATCCGAAAGAGCATTTCAACTTTGATACAAATTGTAATAAATATTACTTAATTATTTGTCTTAGGCATTGCCAAGACAATGTGTCAGCCTTATTGTGACTGTCCGTCTATAATTGGATCTAAAGCTTTTAAGTAATTCCTGATAAGTTATCGTTGCCTTTTTTTTCTCTGTAATTCCATTCTGGAAGACAATTGAACAGATGGTGATTCACATAAATCGTTTATTAGTTTTTTAAGAATGTTTCCAAGAAAATATTCTCAGATCGCGGGAGATTTAAGTTTTAATTCTCTTCGCTGTCTATTCAAGCGTTCGCATTGTCTATTGTCGATTACGCAAATGATGGGACCTCTCATTTAAACTAAGCATATGTCCGAATACTTGTCAACTAATAAGAGCCATGATCAGCTTAAACACCAAGCTGCGACTGTTCCGCTCAAATGTTGAATCTGTGCTGTTGTATTGGGTGCAGCACTTGCAAGGTGACCGCTACTATCACAAAAAGATTACAAACGTTTGTAAATAGGTGCCTACGGAATATCTTAAGGGTTTTCTGGCCTAACCGTATCTCTAACGAACATCTTTACCAGAGAACGGGTCAGGAACAACCATGCAACGATGGAAGTGGCTACAGTTCCATAGCTAACTACGCAATGCAATGGAATCCGTTATCTCAGAATGGTAGAGAAGAACGGGTCGTCCAAGAAATACATGGCGCAGAACAGTTGAGGAGGATTCAAGGCAATTGGGGAAGAGTTGGAGAGAGCTGAAGCTCATTGCCAGGAACCGAACGCGATGGCGAGTAGGCGTAGTAGAGACCTTAGGACCCACAATGGGATATAGGACATAATACTAAGAGCCATGTGTATATCGTGGATGTATCTGTTGCTTAGACATGATTAATTGGGGCACGGTCTAATCGTCCTCGGGCCTGTTTGATAATTCAAACAATTATCTCAGCCAATTTAAAAAATTAGCCCGATTTTCTTCAAATTTTATATACGCGTGTATCACCGATAGGCAACACTTTTTGTAAAAATTTTTGAGACCCGGGCCCCAGGGTCGTGGGGCCCCAACATTTAAAAAAAAAACCGATTTTCTTCAAATTTTATATACGTAAATTTTATATATGTATCTCCGATGAAAAACACTTTTTGTAAAATTTTTGGAGACCCCGGGCCCCAGGGTCATTGGGCCCAAATTCTTTTTAAAAAAAATTAACCCGAATTTTTTTAAATTTTATATACGTGTGTATCTCCGATGGACAACACTTTTTGCAAAAATTTTGGTGGCCGGGGTCCCATAAAAATTTTTCAAAGAAATTAACTCGATTTTCTTCAAATTTTATACACCTCTGTATCTCCGATGGACCAATTTTTTTTTAAAGTTTTTGAAGTGAACGGGCCCTGAGGGCCAAGGGTTGCCCATATAATTTTTTTAAAATTTAGCTATATTTTCTTCAAATTCTAACACATGTGTATCACTGATGGACATAACTTTTTGTAAATTTGTTGGAGTGATAGGGCCCTGAGACCCGTGTGGTGTCCATGTAAATTTTTTAAAAATTATCCCGATTTTCTTCACATTTTAACACATACCCATCTCTATTAGAGAATTGACATGAAAAATTTTAATTTTTATGGGTTGTTTTTTCTTTTGATATTGACCCAAAGTTTTGGATTTTTTTTAAATCCCAGCGTACAGCTTTTTTATCATATTTAAAAAAAATAAATAAAATTTGGAAAAAATTAATATTAGATTTAAAAAAAAAAAAACTGTTGTCACTGGCGATACATACATGTAAACAATTTGTATGGGAGCCCCCAACCTAGTGGCCCGATCACTTCCAACTTTCAATAGTAAGTGTAATCATCAGAGAGATGATTTAAAATTTGAAGAAAATCGGCTTCATTTTTAAGGTATGGCCCGATCACTCCAAAAAAATTTACAAAAACGTTTTGTCCATCGGAGATCCACGTATGTGTAAAATTTGTAGAAAATCGGACTAATTTTTAAAAAATTTATATGGTTACCCCTCAAAACTCAAAAAAAAAAAAAAAATAACACAAAGTAAATCGGCGTAATTTTTATTCCTTCATTCTTTCATTCTTTCATTCTTTCATTATTTCATTATTTCATTCTTTCATTCCTTCATTCGTTCATTCTTTCATTCTTTCATTCTTTCATTCTTTCATTCTTTCATTCTTTCATTCTTTCATTCTTTCATTCTTTCATTCTTTCATTCTTTCATTCCTTCATTCTTTGATTCTTTGAAAAAAAAACACAAAAAATAAATAAATTTAAAGTAAATCGGCGTAATTTTTATTCCTTCATTCGTTCATTCTTTGATTCCTTCATTCCTTCATTCTTTCATTCTTTCATTCTTTCATTCTTTCATTCTTTCATTCTTTCATTCTTTCATTCTTTTATTCTTTCATTCTTTCATTCTTTCATTAATTATTCAAATCTCCAAACCTTTAATCCTCAAATCCTCCATTTTTCATTTTTTCAATTCTTCAAATCTTCAAATCTTCAAAACTTCAATTCCTCATTTCTTCAACTCTTCAACTCTTCTTCTTCAATTCTTCAATGCTATTTTTGTATTTATTTCCCCAAGAATGATTTTAACTTCATACTAAGGGCAGGCATAGAGGTCCCGGACGTGGAGGTTTGATCGCACTTCCACCAGTCAGAGATAGTTACGGCCACCTGCAATTCTGAAGCATTCTGTTATTCGCCCTGATGATTCTGCTGATGGCTCACCGTCTAACTTGCTGTTAATGGTTATGAAATTCGGGACACAGGATATCCATTCGAGATCAAAGATATCCTGTGCCCTAAATTTCATGAGAATGTCAGTAGGGATTTTGCTTTTCGTCAGCATTGAGATCTTTACCTGGTTCCTTCCAATACTTTAATACTGCTTCAGGTCACTAACAGAATTCCTATAAAATAATATTTTCCATTTTGTCTTAATTCACAATAATTATCAACACGAATATTCTATTTTTTGTTATGAATCACTTCATCCAACTTAATAAGGAATGATATTTAATAGTCACTCAGTTTGACTTGCCTCCCAGTATCCATTAGACCACTACTAATAAATGCATCCTTTAACTTAGCTCTATCATTAGCATTAAGCTCAGGTAACAACCCCCAATACTAAAACTGCACTCGTTCATCAATACATAGGTCATGGCTCCTTCATCGAGTTTAATATGTATCGTGTTTCCACTTAACATTTCTGGAGCTATCATCTAACTAAGTGCAAATTGCCAAGGAACACTTAATCTATTTGCATAAATTTCCAGTGAAATTCTTGTGTTGTTGCACAATCCCGACGAAGAAGTATGCTAGATAGAGCGTCGGACATTAATATTTTACTTCTCCCTGTTGATTTAAGAATTTTATTAAATAATTCGTCGTAATGGAAGTGCAGAGATGCAGCAGTTTGTTCGACGGAACGAAAGTTTCCCTGTACATAGAATAGTAGCTGCCACAGAAAAAGATTTGTTTTCCTCCCTGAAGTGGTGGAAAACCGATTTTGGGTTAATATTTTACTCCTCTCTCTCTCTCTCTCTTTCTGTTATTGCTCAACACTTTTCCGTTCTTCCCGGCTATCTGCATCTTACTATGCATTAAATTTAATATGCATTGATTGGAAAATATTTTTCCAGGATCTCCCCTAATTGCTGACGTGTAATGCATGTTTCGTGCTTCCTAAAAACACTTAAAACCAAGCACTTAATGTTTTTCTTTTCCCGGGTATTTTCCAATTTTCATACTCCGCTCAGTCTGGTATTTTTCCTTTTCCCACGCGCTTAATATTAATGAATTTCAATTTTCTCCTTGACTGAAAGTACAAGGACAAGAAATTAAAGTGCAGCTATATAGTTATGACTTGAATTTTGCTAAATTAAACCAAAGTGATATTTTGCATATTGAAACAGCTGCTTTTAATTAACAGCAGCATCTGAAAGTGAGCTGAAAGTTGTGAGTGTGTGAGTTGCAAATCGCAGTAGCAACACAAGCGCTGGCTAGATGTGAAGAATCACTTTAGTTGAAGGTCTTATGGGTGGGGAGGGGATAAGAAATATCTTTGTTTATTGAACATTACTGATGAGTGGTTATGACCTTGCTGTCTGCAAATTGCATAGATGCAGATACAGATTAGATGCAGATTTAAAATTCGCGAATGTATTCTTTTAAATTATCCGAACGAATTTCATTTCAAGTATCGCTTTGTGTCATAGCTTTTGACTTTGGGCTAATAGTGCTTAGCTTAGTTGGCATTTAATTGATTGATGGAAGTTTGTTAGTGAGAACCATTAGATGGAATTGCGTCGGATGGCTGATGTTGTTGCTAGTGCTTTTGTGCGCTTTGATGCATTCATTCGATGGATTTTGAATTTGCATTTTTTATTTATGTTATTTTATTGAAATTAAAAAAATCAGAGTTGTGTAGGCGTTCAGTTTGTTTCGATTTCGGTCAAGGTGTGGGAAAGCGATTAGTAATCTTAATATATAAAAATTAAACTTTGTCTGTATGTCTATATGTCTGTATGGCTATATGTCTGTTTGTCTGTATGTCTCTATGCCTGTATGTTTGTTTGTCTGTTTGTCTGTTTGTCTGTATGTCTGTGTGGCTGTATGTCTTTATGTCTGTATGTCTGTGTGGCTGTATGTCTTTATGTTTATATGTCTGTACAGCTGTATGTTTGTACGTCTGACTGTCTGTTTGTCTGTATGTCTATATGTCTGTATGGCTGTATGTCTGTTTGTCTGTTTGTAAGTTGCTGCAACACACAAGGAGGAGATAACCGCAATATGTAATGCAACAATTAGGACTATCCGGGATTGGATGACGTCAATCGGATTACAGTTGGCAGAACATAAAACTGAAGCTCTACTAATATCCAGTAGGAAAATAAGAGAGACAATAACCTTTGAAGTTATATCTAAACCATCAATTAGATACCTAGGAATGGTAATTAATGCGAAACTCTCATTCAAAGATCATATAAAGGCTGCCAGCCATCCATCTATAGAATTATGGGCCGGTAGCGGTCATGGAGAAGTCCAATTATTAATTGAGCATGGATGCGTCCGCTCATACCACTTTAAATATAAGCACGAGAGTTCACAACACTGTACTTTATGAAAGGGTATACCAGACGATGTGGAACATGGTTTCTTCCATTGTCTGTGTTCTGCAGGAGTAAGACGTGATGTGTCTTAGCAAATAGGACACACCATTTCGCCAGAAAACCTAGTTAATTCTATGCTACAAAATGAGGAGATATGGAACGCGAGCAGTGGAATGTCTTCCAGAATAATGTAAGTCTGTATGTTTGTTTGTCTGTTTGTCTGTATGTCTAAATGTCTCTATGTCTTTATGTCTGTATGTTTGTATGGCTGTATGTCTGTGTGGCTGTATGTCTTTATGTTTATATGTCTGTATGGCTGTATGTCTGTACGTCTGACTGTCTTTTTGTCTGTATGTTTGTATGTCTGTATGACTGTATTTGTTTATATGAAGTAGGTTGGAAATCTTCGAAAAGACGATCACATGTGCACCTTAAGCATTAAGATGTGCATGTATAAGATTCTTACTGAGTTTTAAAACCAACCCCCCAGTAATCAATTCATAGCCAGTCCCGCGGGACTACCGTTAGGCATTTCATCGCGGGAAGGCTCCCAGCGATGGCTGCACTTTCATTTTTGATATTTTGTTCTTCTTCTTTATTCACATTATTTTGCTGTGTTTACTTACCCTTCTTCATTCCTCGTCTCACGCTCGAGACACCGTAGGCGCTGCATTATTCTGGAAGACATTCCACTGATCGCGTTCCATATCTCCTCATTTTGTAGCATAGAATTAACTAGGTTTTCTGGCGAAATGGTGTGTCCTATTTGCTCAGACACATCATGTCTTACTATTGAAAAACGCGGACAATGGAAGAAACCATGTTCCAAATCTTCTGGTATACCCTTGCATAAAGTACAGTGGTGTGAACTCTCGTGCTTATATTTAAAGAGGTATGAGCGGAAGCACCCATGCTCAATTAAAAATTGGACTTCTCCATGACCGCTACCGGCCCATAATTCTATAGATGGTATTAATCTTGGGGTCCATCTAACCTTATTTGACTCGACCCATCTTCTTTGCCAGTTTCTAACGGCTTCAGCGCGTGCTGTTTTGCGGTTCTAGGCTCTTGTTAAATACCCCCGGCGCCTATAAATCAACTGACTTCCTTGGCCAGTAAGTCGATTGGGAGCATACCAGCAACCACAAACGCTGTATCGCTAGAGATAGTTCTGAAGCCATAGATCACTCTAAGAGCACTCAGTCGCTGGATAGGTGACATCTTTCGCCAGTAGCTGACCTTATCCATTGCGTCAGCCCAAATTGGCGCTCCGTATAAAAGGATGGACGAGACAATACTAGCCAATAGCTTTCTGCTCCTCCAGTGTTAGGCATAATTTGAGACAGTGCTGAACATACAGTCTCTGCTTTATTGCTGGCAGCCTTTATATGATCTTTGAATGAGAGTTTCGCATTAATTACCATTCCTAGGTATCTAATTGATGGCTTAGATACAATTGAACCATTACCAACTAGAAAGGTTATTGTCTCTCTTATTTTCCTACTGGATATTAGTAGAGCTTCCGTTTTATGTTCTGCCAACTGTAATCCGATTGACGTCAGCCAATCCCGGATAGTCCTAATTGTTGCATTACATATTGCGGTTATCTCCTCCTTGTGTTTTGCCACAACGAAGACTGCGATGTCATCTGCAAAACCGACTATCTATGCCTCTTCAGGCATTTGGAGCCTAAATATACCATCGTATATTATATTCCATAATAAAGCACAGACACCTGGGGAACTCCTACTGTAACCTTATATTCTTTCAGGCCATTGTCGGTGTTGTATAGCAGAATTCTGTTACTGAAGTAATCTGCCACCATCCTCATAATGAACGATGGGACCTCTCTCCGACGTAACCCCAACCCCATTTGGCTGAATTGAATGCATTCTTGATATCGAGGGTGACTATAGTCATTTGACTACATAACAAATGATTCCGAGCCTTGGGTACTTAAGAAAAAGATCTCGCTTTTGGTTCAACAGAAAAGTCTTATGGTAAATTGTTGGCCTCGTATGTGAGTAAGGATGATTCGGGAGACTCTATGATGATTAGATATACGAGCACTACTGCGAAGTCGATATCGTGAAGAAAATTAAGCTCTGTAGGCTTTAGTGGGTCACATGAGCGAAGAGGAGTCCTACTAGCAAATTCCTTTTTGTTATAATTTATGGAACACGAGAGCTAGGAGGGTCAGTACTACGCTGGAAGGATGGCATAGACTAAGACGTTTAGACTTTGGGGACGCCAAACTGGATGGAGGGAAAAAAAAATGGTGGTGCTGACTCGGATGTCACCCGGAATCTGAAGCTTACGATCTTCAGATCTAACGTTCTCTCGGTACTCTTGTATGGCTGCGAAACGTGGAAAGTCACAGAGTCAATTGCGACGCGTCTCCAAGTCTTCGTCAACAAGTGCTTAAGGAGGATACTAAGAATAAGGTGGCCGGACATTATCACCAATCAAGACTTGTAGAGAGTAACGCAGCAGGAAGCAATCGCGATCATCATCAGACGATGAAAACGGAGCTGGATTGGCCACACATTGAAAAAGCCAGTGGACGATATAACGAAACTAGCGCTCATCCTAGGAAGACATGGAAACGGACAATAGAAGAGGAAAAAAGATACCAGGGGACAGAGTGGCGTTTCTTGAAACCGCAGGCGATAGATCGAGTCCGTTAGCGGGCGTTTGTAGAAGCCCTATGCTCTCCCGCCCCGGATTAAAGGAAAGAAAGAAGGATGATATCGCCTCAAAATCGAGATAGGCGGAGAGATTTTTTTGTGGGAGGCCAGGACCGAACATGATGATGATAAGTGAGTTTTAAAACTCTAAACACTTTCCGTCGCAAATGCTACTTAAAGCATTTGGTCAGATATCCTCAGCATACTATTAAGCGTATTAAGTGTGCGTCTGGTTCCTAAATGTTAAAGTCATATCATATTCGAGGAATTTGCATAAGCTA
Source organism: Nephrocerus scutellatus (assembly GCA_947095585.1). NCBI lineage: Eukaryota > Metazoa > Arthropoda > Insecta > Diptera > Pipunculidae > Nephrocerus > Nephrocerus scutellatus. The sequence continues at coordinate 78,632,697 of OX352765.1, read as the reverse complement.
AGGCATCTTCTGTTGTTCTTCAATTTATCACAACTTACCAGGAAACACAGTGCTGAGTTCTCCTTTGCCACTTTCCTGTTACCATTGCAGGTGCAAGAAGTACATAGCTGCTACACTTACTGCCAAAATGAAATCCTATCTGCTATTTATATTCTGCTCAGTTTCGTTGGTTGCATCGTTTTCCTTAATGACTTCCCGTGTAAATCTGATTTGAGCACAATACTATGTCTCGTGGAATGCAAAATAAATCCTCTAACCATTCAACACACTTTGTCTTTTGTCTTGGAATGCAAATTAAACCTCTAACCATTCCTCTAATCTTGAAAAATATTTCACACATTTCAATGATTCCAGGAATCTACCTCGAGCTAAATTATCATTATCGAGGATAACACTGTGGTAAGAAAAGCGAATCGCCTTCAAGGTACACTGCACGCCGCACATTATTCGCGCAATAATATAAATTGCAATTGCATATCACTTTGCAGCATCCTACCAACATTTGGTGCTTCTCGACTTACACGCGCACTGGCGACCGTTCTGATGGTGCAAATCACCAAAACGCATAAGAACCGTCTCCCTCCTGCTGTTCTTCTTAAGTTCTTGGCCATATTGTCTACCACTTTTTATTACCAATGTACTTTTTTACCAGCAACAGTGCAACAGCAGAACATTCCTTTGAGCAATTCTCTGGAATTACTTTCCAGTTACCGCCAAATTGTGGATATTTTGCGTAGCACCAAGTACCGCGCTGTTCTTTGTCGTCTCGTGGTACAGCAACAGAGCGCCCTTACGCTACTATGACCGTTTTGGTTGTTGTTGGTGTTATGTTGCGCTATCATCAATGTTATTAAAGATATTATGTTTATTATGCATATATGGATACACATTTACAGATACAAGTGGCCGTTGGTTGTATGTAGTATTTATAGACGAAAATTCGCAGCTGATCGATCGTAGACAATCTCAAACGACACGGGCGCATCCATATTTCGCCTTAGTTCTTCCAGGGTTCGAGGGTTCAAGGAATACTGCGTCCCGCACTCATAATAAGCGCCTCCTGCAAGAGGCAGACAATATGAGTGAATGATAGTCTTGTTAACTGCATGACTTGACGTTTATTGCAACGATGATGGACTGTGACTGTAAGGTGCACTGAGAGAAATTTAAAAGTTAAACCTTGAATATTAATACTACTCCTTTGACTGGCCTCATAGAATCTAAAGTATTAGGTTAGCGTGCTCTCACAATGGAAAAACTTAGAACTTAAGGCTTACAAGATTGTATTGAAAAAATGTTGCCCGTTATGTTGGAAATCCATACATATCTTGTAAGTTTTAAGTTTTTCCATTCTGGGAGCTCGCTCGGGCGCATATTGAGCGCAGCACAGCACAGCACAGTCTTCACCGAGGCAATTACAAATGCCTATCACACAAGCTGTCTTGGAGCTCTCGTCAGAGGCATTTTCCCTGGTGGAATCATTACCTCGAGGCCCAAAAGAGTGAAGTTTGGAAACTCTTCAACAGGACCAAACGAACAAATAATTGGACTGCCAACAGCATGTCGACTACACAAAGCTCTCTCCCTCGATCACCAAAATCCACATGGTTCAGTCAAGACATGAAATGGTGAACTGATAACCACAAGACAAGAAACTCTTGACTGCTTGACTGGTAAAGAGTCATTTCCTTTAATTGTCTAAGCAACCAATAAGAAAACGAGGGCATTAACTCACATCCTTACCTAATCCCTAATCCTTACCACCACCGAAGGATATGTTATTAGAGCGCCAATGAGCCTCGGCGGGGATAAGATAATACGGTTCGCTGGGCAGTAAATTCCTGCGGACCATACGAATCTCCATGTGGAGACGGAATATATCCTTCTGCAACGGGGCATAATATAATAGAATCTGTACTCGTAAGACTCTATAAAGCCAGGTATAGCCTAGAACACGTTCCAAGGAACTGGAGAAAAGTTAGTTAATGGTCTCCTCATCCATGCAGCTTATGCAAAAGTCACTCGAGAAGACCACCTCAGTCTTGCTGCATGTCTGCCTATGAGACAGTGTCCAGTGATGACACCTACAATAGCACCAATGTGCGATCTTTTTTGAGAGATCAAACACTTGGAGCGTTTCGTATCCAGCTCGGGCCAAATCTGTTTTGTCGCTATGCAAGTTGTACTGTTTGACCACCTAGAGTTAGTTTTTTCATTAGCATCTCACTTTAACAAGACTTTGCATGTAGCGATTGGTAAGAAGGGTAGTGTAGTTCCTTGCTTGGAGAGTTCGTCAGCCATACAGTTACCCGGAACGTCTCTGTGCCCCGGCACCCAACACAGTTGGATATTGAACTGCTCCGCCATCTCCACGAGAGATGAACAGCAGTTAAGGGGTAAAATTGAATTTGTAGAGACTGATTCCAGGAGCATCAGTGCAGCTTGGCTATCCGAGAATATACGGATATCCTTAGCGGATATGAAGGTTCTCTTCGGCCAAGAAAAGGCTTCACTGATCGCCATAATTTCAGCTTGGAAAACCCTACAGTGATTAGGAAAACTGAAAGAGAGGCTAAGATTTGTTTTTTTTTTTTTGAGCCGACTCCGTCATCAGTTTTTGAACCGTCTGTGTTCATATTCCAGGTAATCGTATTCTTTCCAAAATGGTGACCTTGAAGTTTTTGTTGAAATGGAGTTGCGGAGTGGTGTAGTCTACGTTGTCTGGGATCCTGACTAAATTCAGGAGAAAGGAGTAAGCGATTTCATTTCTAGTCCACTGGGGGATAGCATTAAGGTGAATAGCAGAACTAGCAACTACTTGCCTGCTGTAAATGTCGAGTGGTATAAGGTCAAACAGAATGTCCAACACGGCAGATGGGGTTGTACGAAGTGCTACGCTCTGTTGGTAGCCAGATTATCATATCAAAGGATTATGTCAAATGCTCTTTTAAAATAAACGTGGACTACTTGTGCAAAAAGTCTTCTCAGATGCAAGCAGCATTATCCCGAATTCTGCTTTAACGTCGGAGGATCAGGATATCCAAAGAGGGTCCCAATGCCTAGAGTAGTCCGCTCAGCCATCTTTTACGCAGCCCCAGATTGAACGGAGGCACTGGTGACTAAGGAAATAAGAAACCACCTATCGCCTATATACAGACTTAGCGCACTAAGTGATTAATCGGTTTCCGAACGTTCTCGGATGATGCAGCCCTCGTTATAGCAGGAATTGTTCCAGAAGATATCCTCGGAAATAAAATTATCAGCATCTATAACAGAAGAGCCCCAATCTCACAGAAACAACGAATAATGAAAAGGAAAGGAATAATGATCCAGGAGTGAGAAAAGTCCACGCCAATGGCTGTATAGCAAGCTCGTTGGGCCATAAATATGAAAGGTAGATGAACCTACAAGCTGATCCCGAACATTGAGGCATGGACAAGACGATCTCACGGTAACTGCAATTACCAACTAATGCAGTTTTTGTCAGGCCATGGAGGCTATCGTAAATAACTTCATCGATTTGCACAGGATAGCTCACTTTTATGTCCAGATTGACTGTGCACCTAGAAGAAGACACGGAGCATGCGGTTTTTCATTGCAGACCCTTTATTGAATGGAAAAGTAACCTGTCAAGCCAACAGTTCCTTTAAGAAAAAATCGTTAAAATCAGTGGACAAGTGGGTGGAAGTGTGTGTATTCGTAACGAACAAGCAAAATAAGTGGCGAAGAATCGAACGCGATCATTAGCATCAGAAAATGCAGAAGGCATGGAATAATCTGATAACCAGCCCCCCGATGTAATAACTAGAGGTTGTCTCGTTGGCAGAGTGGTTGAAGTGTGTTAGCGGATCTTAGTAATAATAATATTTTGGCGCAACAGACCATTTCGGTGCAGGGCCTTACTTCACGCGATCATTTGTGTTGCATACGATCGGCGAATTGCGAAGCTTTCCGTGACAAGTTATTACTCTCGGATGTTTGTCAGACATTCGCAAGAGGTGGGACCGTGAAAAATACTTTTGGCGTTTCCTGGGATTCGAACTACAAAACCCCCGCTCAGAAATCCATGCACTTAACCACTGAGCCACGGCGTCCAGCGGAGGTTAGTACGTAGGCGTATTCTTGGCTCGAAAACTCAGGTTTACGAACAGTGTATGCTAGTATTTCAGGAGGGCTCCAGGAAGATTCCAATTCTTTGGCAAAGCCATAAACGACTTTTTTTAGTACTTTGTTTTTATCTCTTTTGCGCAAAGAAATTTAAGCTTTCTTTTCGGTCTTCTTGGCAAAAGTACTGGGATATTCGGTAAAACTAAGCTATGTCTTGCATTGTATGACACAAAATACTAGGCTTTGCAGTGCTGTGCAGGGCTGGGTTGGGCTGTGATGCACTCATATATGAGGCCTATAGCCTTACTCACGATTAGAGCATATTTCAAATTACCTTTTCTTTGTTCGTATTAATACAAAAAGGTCTTTGAAAGAATGAGCGGTCTTGTCTGCCTCAAGTCAAAAAAAAGTCAATAGAGACTCATTGTTAACAACAATAATTTTTTTCAGTGTACAGTTAGTCCGTTTTAACTAATTGCTCGTTGCTTTAAGCGTTACCATTATTAATTATTTGAAGCACTAAAAAAAGCACCCAAAGGGAATTGTTCGTCCAGTCTCCTTTGGGCATGCCGCTTTCCACCTTCGAACTCTCAACCACTGTTCGTTGGTTTATTTTGTCGCCCCTTTAGTCCTCCTCCTTATGGTTATCTGCACCATGTTCAGCATGGTTGTATATTGTTAATGTTCCGATGAAGGATATTATCCTATTAATTAGTAAGTACCCAGCGAGAAGTGCCGAGGCAGCCATTAAATATCAATAAAGATAAAAAAAAAAATAAACGTCGTCCGTCGACTGTCCAGCTCGGACAACAATCTGCATACGTTTCACAAGTTGGGGACAACGACTGCTGCATACTACGCTCAGACACACACACACACACACACACGCATACAGTGCCGTAACAAATGTCCAAAGGGAATCATTTCATTGTGTAACACGTCAAGTTGACTCATAAAATATCATCTCGAGAGTCTTGAGGAGTGTTGTGCAAACGAAGCGGATCTGGCAGATCCTCCCAGTGGACAATTGCAGTTAGTGGCTTCTTTGAACGACTTGCAACATAAAATTTTGCGACCAGCGACCAACTAAAGAGGTAACTTATATTTTCAATTCCGAGTAGCTCTTAAGCAGCACTACTGGCCGGGATTCTGTACAGTCAGGCAGCCGCTTAGATCCTCCAGAGTGTAGAAAAGAACACTTGTTGTCATAACAAAGATCATACATCAGCGACGGCTCTGAGCGTGGAGCGTAACTCCTATCATCCTCTTTTTGGTTGCTTTTTCGCTTCGGTTGGTTAGCATTTTCCCGCATGTCCCATTAACAAGGAACAAACGATCTAGCAATTGTCGTTCACTGTCGTACGACGGCGCAGTTCGCGATGAATGGGATTCTGCTGCATCTTCTTAAATCATAGAAAATTTTATTATTTGCAGACCTGTCAGTTGCGTTGTGCACCACCTCAAATGGCCATCAAGAGGCTACTCAGTATTCACAGATATATTGAGAACAAAATACGTGTAGGTATAGGACTGGACTGTGCTGCGTCGTACTTGGTCGCATTCAGAGGTAACGAAACAAGTTGCGAAGCGCTGATATAGGAATGTCTGTCTTATTTGATGGTGCTCCAGTGCTATGACGAAATCCCATTTGTTGAGATATGGATGTCTTTAATCTAAATTGGAGTTAAGTGGTCGCAGATTATGACAACGAAGATGAAGAGCGATGACATCGTTGGGAGTTATTATGCCGAATGCAGAGTTGATGTGTGCCGTCCGTCCCACATTGGTGCATTTGAAAACTTTATCGGTGAGGAAGAACAAACGTATGAAATCAAACTCAAAGGACTTTTGCCAACAGGTATTCTAAGGGTTGACCAACTCAGAAGTTAAATCGATCTAAATGTTTGATAAATTAATAAAAAAGTTCGACTAGAAACCGACTGGTACTAAACTAGGACTAAACTAGGACCAGATAGTGGACTAGTGGTATTGGTTTGACAACGATACCTTTGTCTCGATGTGAAACTCTGCTGAAAAGCATAAAGTGGAACCAACCGTTACCATACATGCTTTACGACATGCCGACTTCTTCATACGGATTGCTTTGTTGCGGATTCTTTGCTCGAGGTATTGGACATTCACAGGTGAACTTATACGGATGATGTATGTCTTCTATCAATCTTCCAATACTGCCATTGAGTGCGGGTTTATACTGCCAATTCTGGCAGGGTGCATAAATCAGAATTGGAAAACTGCTGTTTTAGAAATGGACTATCTGCAAATCCCAGCAAATCAACTACAGTTTAATTTACTCGGAAGCATACAAGTTATGGTCCTATTCCACAATGTCCATCGTTAAGGGCTTTACTCTAAAAAAAACTCCACGGAAGTCAAATATCTTGGTGTAGATCTAGACTGCAAGTGGAAGTGGAAGATGTCAGGAAAGTCAAAAGCTCAGTTTACCTTTATGCAATGAAAAAAAAAAAACCATTTGGTAATCATTTGGTAAATCAACGATACTCAGACCTATTCTCACCTGTGCGGCACTTGTTTGGTGGCCAAGAACTTAATTCATAATGGCTGAAGACGCTAAATACATTGCAGAGGAACCTCTGCTTGAGAATAACGGGCGCAATGCACTCCACCTTGGCATATGCTCTCAATACATATCAATCGAATGTTCCCACGAAGATTTAAGTTTAAAGAATTCGAACTAATATTCTTTACCGATGGTCCCCTTGATGATGAGGGAACTGGAGCAGAATGGTTCTAAGATGTGGAATACTCTTGAAAAGTACTCTTTCCATTCCACACTTCGAAAATGGCAAATTGTCTGAAAAAGGATACAAGCATAAAACTTTGCAGTGACTTTGTAGTGACAGCCAAACTGCTCTACTATCACTGGAATCACCTTCTGTAAACTCGAAAATTATTCTGAAATGTAAGAGAAGACTGATCTCTATTTCATGATGGATTTCCGTTACTCTTGTCCGGGTTCCGGGACATACAGGAATAAAAGGAAATTAATTTGCTGATGCACTTGCAAGAAGTGGTTCTTCCGATACTCCTACTGCTCCGGAACCAATGTTAGGTTTGAGTCAGGCAAGCTTAAATATTGTTATTCGACATATAGGTCTTCTGTAGGATGGCTAACCGTCGATGCGGGTATATGGATTTCCTTACTGGAAATGCATTTACTTTCCGCAACACACATCCAGGACCCAACCTCGTACTACGTTTATAAAAAAAAACTCATGGAATAGAAGATAATTAATCTGCTCATGCACTGGTCCAAAACCAATGCCAGGCTTGAGTGAGACAAGCTTAACTATTGGCATTTGAAAATTTATGGAAGCCAAACAGGAGCACTGTTGGAACTGTAGAAGAAACTGTCGGACCATGGTTGGTTTACTTACAGGGTACAACCCAACTGGACTTAAATTGCAGAACTATTTTCAGATACCAATCTTCTAACACAACTCGTCGATAAGCCAACTAGGTATCCCGATACATCTGGTCGATCACCTCACCTATTAGATTTATTTCTAACTTCTATGCCAGATAAATATTCAATTCATTTATCTGCTCCATTAGGTCTTTCCGACCACGCTCTGGTATTAGCCAAATTTTCAATAACCCCAACCAATGTAGAGTCAACAAGTAAAAGGCTACTCTGGCACTTCAAAAATGCTAACTGGGAGCTCCTGAATCAATTTTCTAGCTCATTAGATTGGTCAACCTGCTTTTCCAACAATAATGCTGATGAAGCATCTCAACTGATCACGTCAACCATTCTGCTAGGAATGAAAAATTTCATTCCTTCCTCCTTTAAGAAAAGCAATATTCGTAAGAATAAGTGGTTTAATGATAACTGCAGGTCAGCAGTCGCGACTAAAAAATCAGCCCATTTGGACTACGTTAATTGCCCATCCGTAGAAAACCTTGTTAAGTTTAGAATAGCCCGAAATAGAGCTAACGCTATAATTAATAGGTCCAAAATAATAAATGACCAAAAGATTCGAGATAGTATGCGGACAATTTTAGATTGTGATTCAAACATTAAAAGCTTTTGGTCATTTGCAGCAATGGTTAAAAGAAACTTTGCAGAAAATACTTCTTCTGTTCCTACTCTATTCCATAATGGTATTCTTTATAAAACTGATATTCAGAAAGCAAATCTCTTAGCTTCGCATTTTGCTAGTGCGTCAACCCTTCCATTTTCTAACCAAAGTCCACCAATTCTCCAGAATGTAGGCCCTGGTATGTCTTCAATTTATTTCCGTCGTCGGGTTGTTTCCAAAATTCTTAAAGAACTTGACACCAATAAAGGAACTGGACCCGACGGTATTCCACCATTATTATTGAAAAGATGTCATCATACTTTGGCAAAACCGCTTAGCAAATTGTTTCATCTCTCAATGAAGACACAGGTGTTTTTCTGTCAATTTGGAAAATAGCTAATATTCAACCCGTTCCGAAAAAAGGTGATAAGTCTGCACCTACTAACTACCGCCCTATTTCTCTGTTGTCAGTTTTATCAAAAGTAATGGAATCTATCATTAATTTCAAACTAATGAGCTATCTGGATTCGAATGCTCTTTTATCCGATGTTCAGTATGGATTTCGAAAAAATCGATCTTCAGGTGAACTAATGACGTGCATGAGTCATTGTTGGGAGCGAAGCATTGAAAATCTAGGCGAATCAAACGTTGTGTCCTTGGATATTTCTAAGGCTTTTGATAGAGTTTGGCATATTTGTCTTATTAATAAGATTCGTGCGCTCAACTTACACCCCTCTCTCATTACATGGATTGAGAATTATTTATGGAACCGCAAAATAAAAGTGGTATTGAATGGTTTTTCCTCATCTTCGCGTGAGATCAATGCTGGCGTTCCTCAAGGGTCATCCTTATCGCCTACATTATTCCTTATATATATCAATGACTTGTTGTCTTCTACAACATGTGCTATCCATTCATTTGCTGATGATACGACGTTGTCGGCTTCCATGGAGTTTCTTAGTCAAAAAGAATGCAATTCTCGCTTGATTGGTTCGCGTGAATCAATGAATTCGACAATTCTGTCGAACATTCAAGCCATTCTTGATTGGGGCAGATCTAATAGGGTGGAATTTAACACAAATAAATTCCAGTCTTGTCTTTTTTCTCAAAAGGCAATTCAACATTACGTTCCACCAGTAATTAATGGTGCCACTATTGCGAGATCAGTTTCACTAAAGGAAGGAACATGTTTATGAAATCTCAAAAAGAGCGAGCCAATGCTTGGGCTTTATAAGACGTTGTAACTTTAACTTCAGCCCCTCTGAAGTATTAAGATTATATAAATCTTATGTTAGACCAATTTTAGAATTTAATTCATATGTGTGGGGTGGTGCTCTAAGATCGCATTTGGTTCATCTTGATGGTGTTCAGAATAGAGTTATCCGTTTGATAAATGATGTTACCATTACTTCATCTCTGATTCATTGGAGCATAGACGTAATGTTGGTAGATGTTCTTCAGAAACCCGTTCTCTATTCCCAGGTCCTTTTGTCAGCAACGTTAACACTCGTTTTAGGCCTAATCAACATAGATTTGCCTTAAAACCGTTCTCATGTAGAACCCAACACGTCAAATCGTCCTTTTATCCGAGAGTGACTTCGATGTGGAATCAATTGGTCGACTCCGATTTTTCCCGAATCTTATAATTTACAGGCCTTCAAAATAGCTGTAAACAACTTCCTGAAGGACGACCGTAGTGTTCATTAGAGGATAAGATTATTTTCTATATAAAAAAATTATTATTTTTTGTATTATTTATAATATTTGTTGTTTATTTTGTAATATTTTCTTGGTCAAGGTTTTTTGTAGTTTTCCCTGACCATGATTCACTGATAAAAGTATTTGGACTCGCGTCATTTTAGTTTCGTGTTCGTTTTTTCGTATTGCTTTTTTCAATGAATCAGAGATAATTCTGAGAAATTTATCTGAAAAAAAAAAATGTCCTGCCCGGAGGAAGAAGAAGCAACAATACATTTCTTATATAGCTGTTCTTCTCATTCCAAACAAAGGCCAGAAATTTGGTAGAAATTACTGGTCCTAGCATATTTGTTGTTTCGTTGGAGGAAAAATGCCTTTTTCCAACATCACAGTTCTCACTTTGAGTGTGAAGATCAAGGATCTTACACGGATTCTCAACCACTCGCTAAAACGGTCCCTATTTCATAAATCTGAATATACAATATTTATGCGTACATAAGATAGTAAAGCGGAGCTTCCCAGATCGACATATGAATAGTTGTAATTCAGTCTAAAGACTTAATTCAGAGTTATTCCCAAGGACCCCGTTTTTTTATTTTTCCTCCTAAAACTGCCCCTATGAATAAAAAAAATCTCAAAATTACGCAATCGCAAGCCGAGCGCTAAGTAATTGTTTCAAAACCCATCCCATTAAATTTAGACTGGTTAAAGTGGAGATATACGAGTGGAAAAACTGACAACCTGACAAACTGGCAAATTCACAAACATTCGCATATGTGAGCAGAACCTCGTTAATCAATCATTGGTCACCTGTCCCGGATGACGTAGTCGCCATGATGGGACCCTAGTCAGGGTAACGACACCGTGGTGGGGTCCAGCTGCATTTTCATTCCTATCTGGTTTATGGTGCAGGGCTCTTCGACGGAAGATAAATTAAAGGTCGCGGGTACTTAGGGCATGCTCTTCGTACTTAGCGGCCTAGAAAGGGCCACTGGTACTTAGAGATGCTTACATTTGGGCAATCTCTTCGTATTTAAGTGGTCAAGTCTAACATATGTAAGTTGGATGGCTTGCTGTCGTAGTGGCAAATGATAGGGTTCGAAGTTCCGGAAGGATGTGCTGCCAGGGTTTTGCCTTGCCAAATGCCCAGGCACTCATACCTGAAATTTCCGAAGCCATTGATGTCAGACCCTATCCAAGGTCGAATTCGTACCACGGGAGCTGTCTTGCCAAACGGATAAGGTTGACCTTCGGGGAAACTGAGTCTGAGAGACCAGGTGGAACTCTGGACAAACTGACAACCTGATAAACTGGCAAACTCACAAACAAACACATGCATGCTGTAAAAAATGACTTTGCCACGATCTCGTCGTAGGAGGTATTCCAGAGATATAAAATCAAATCAAATCAAATTAGGCCGTATGTCTAAAATCAAAGTGAATATAAAACAGTTTGCGGGCTAGCTTAGCTTGGCTAAGCAATAGGAATGGATGGGTGAAAGGTGTACTAACTTATTCAGAGATTCCTTCTTTAGCCGTAGACATCTCATATTTTCGTCTCCTTAATTTCCTTACGCCCAAGCTATGCCTGGAGTTATAAATAATAAGATAGTAAAGCGAGCTTCTCAGCTCGCCATATGGATAATTGTAATTCAGCCTAAAGACTGAATTATCTTAAAAGAATTTTACCTTAAAAAATTTTTTTTTCTTTTTTTCTTTTCTTTAACTTGCGCGCGCCACACGCGACACGCGTCACATCATCGCAAGCCAAGTTTTAAAACAAGTATTTAAAAAAAAGTTACACGCGACACGTGACACGCGTCACGTCATAGCAAGCCAAGTTTTAAAACAAGTATTTAAAAAAATTAAGCGCCACACGCGACACGTGACACGCGTCAAGTCATTGCAAGACAAGTTTTAAAACAATTTAAAAAAAAAATTACACGCGCCACATGCGACGCGCGACATGTGTCACGTCATCGCAAGCCGAGTTTTAAAAAAAGTATTTAAAAAAAAATTACACGCGCCACACGCGCCGTGCGACACGCGACATGTGTCACGTCCACACGCAACGCGCGACATGTGACACGTGTCATGTCATCGCAAGCCAAGTTTTAAAAAAAGTATTAAAAAAAAATTACACCCGCCACACGCGCCGTGCAACTCGCGCATGTGTCACCAATTGTATTTAAAAAAAAAATACACGTGTCACGTCATCGAAAGCCGAGTATTTAAAAAAAAATTGCACGCGCCACACGCGCCACACGCGATGTGCGAAACGCGACATGTGTCACGTCATCGCAAGCCGAGTTTTAAAAAAAGTATTTAAAAAAAAAATACACGCGCCACACGCGCCACACGCGACGCGCAACACGTGACATGCGTCAAGTCATCGCAAGCCGTTTTAAAACAAGTAATTTAAAAAAAAATACACGCGCCACACGCGACACGCGACACGAGACACGCGACGCACGTCACGTCATCGCAAGCCAAGCACTTACAAATTGTTTTAAAACAAGTGCCATCAAATTCTGAATGGTAGAAGTCGGGATATACAACTAGACAAACACACAAACCCATAAACCCACAAACCCACAAACCGACACACGTACGCCAGAAAAATTTTCTTGTCCTCTGATTATTAGCTTCGCCCTTCGGGCTCGCAATAAAAATAAATAAATTGATTAGTTATACGAGGGTAGTCTGATAATTCAGTTACATTTTGAATAAAAGATATTTTTTCGGCAAAAAAAACGTTTTATTTCCCAACATAGTCTTCTTTAAGCTGGATACATTTAGTCCGGAGTTTTTCCATTTTTTTATTCCTAGCATTTCTCAAGGTTTTCTAGGTTTTCTCAACGCCTTCAAAATAGGCGTTTGTTTGAGTGATGACCTCTTTGTTAGACCCAAATCTCTTACCGTCCAGCCATTTCTTCAGGTTTGGGAACAGAAAATAATCGCATGGGGCTAAATCTGGAGAATATGCTGGATGGGGTAGCAGTTCGTTTCCAGTTTATGGATTTTTGCCATGGTTGACTACACACGTATGCACCCGTGCATGCATTGTCTTGATGGAACAGCACTTTTATCTTCGCCAAATACGGTCGTTTTTGCTTCAAATCAATATCGAATCTATCTTCGCCGGGTGATCGTTTTACCCTCTTCAAGGTAATCGATGTGAATGACACCACGTGCATCCCAAAAAACCGTGGCCATGACCTTGTTGGCCGACAGACCCACATTGACCTTCTTTGGTGCACGTTCACCCGGATTGTTCCTTGGTCTCTGGTGTGTTGTGATGGATCCATGATTCGTCCACGGTTACGAAACGGCGCAAAAGCTCGTTCGGATTGCGGCTGAACATCGCCGCTTAATCAGCACACGAAATTTAATTTTTTCCATTTTCGTTAAAATTCACGAGGTTGTCTGCTTTCAATGGCTGTCAAATACAAACTAAATGACGCGCAGCTTGCTCTTGACAGTAGTCTATTAATAGATGACAGTTGACAGGAGCAGTTAGCAGTTGCCTTTAAATTAACTGCACGGGAAATTCAAAAAGTCACTTATCAAACTGCCCTTATCATCTACTCCTTCATATTGGCCAACTTAATCGCAACCGCATCCTATTATGTCTTGTCTTGTCAGTCAGTCATTCTTGTTTCATTCACGTCACTATTTTATCCAGTTACAAAATTCAGTAACTTGCTTGCATCTACCACATTATCTCCAGAATTGCAATACTGTAAAGAACAAATTCGTCAGAGTGTGGGACGAATTTCTTCCACAAAAAAAATTTTTTTTTTCATTTATTTACCTTTACCAACTATTGTGGCCGCTAGTGTGATAACACAATAAATAAAGAGATCTCTAATCACGGACACGGACAGAGAAATTCAACACGTATGATAACCACGCCCAGTACGTAAGGAGAATCCAATCAGTAAAGTAGAGCGAAAGAGACAATAAGAACGATCAGCGGCCGACTGACCATAACAGTAGAAGGAAGAAATCGGCAAAAGTTAGAGAAACTATCAATAGACACAAGAAGCAACAAATACCATTCTAAAGCAAATGCGTAAGCAATGGGAACAGCTGATGGGGTGGGTCAACAAACTCGAAGCGATCGGATTTCGAACACCGAAGGCAACCAACAACAACAATACGATGAACAACACAACACCCGATGAGTAGACGACAACCGAGCAACAAAAATGCAGTAACAACAATATGCAGCATTACTTTCACTCTAAACGCTAGAATTGAACGGCTTAAGAGCGAAGTCCTTGCCTTCACTTACACGCTAAATGCTAGAATTTCCTCACAGTTGAATGGTTTATGAGCGTAGTCATTACCTGCACTTACACGCTAAATGCCAGAATAACAATAACTCTTCTAGCAAACGCGGAAATGGTGATACCCCCCTCCTGGACATACGTCGTTCCGGCATCGAACTTTGCCACAAGGCAGCGCTAGGACAAACACGTCACTACGGTGACCTTAACACAAATTTATAAATAAGTAGAACACTATATAGTCATAAGCAAAGAATAGAAAATAAATCCAAATTCTAAGTATTTTAAGCTTCAACAGTATACAAATTAAACAAAGAGAAGATGGAATAAACGATTGAATTCCATTCCCTAAACAAAAAAATGCTTTTTATTGTAAAGACCTAATATACAAAGAAACCTAGACACGCTGAGTATTACCCCGGCTGGGAAAACCTCGTTACAATACTTGCTGTATTATCAGTAAGGTATTTTTTCTCTTTTGGTATTGGTAGATCTCTCTTATTATATAGTAGAAACAATATCGGTGCCAAAATGCTACCTTGTGGTACAACAAAAATATCTTTATTATAGGGTGCTAGCATCCTATAATGTCTTCGCAGTCAGTTAGTTCTTCGTAAGTTTCAATTTTATCCTTCTAAACTTCCTATCAAAACTTGCAAATTTCAGTTATGAGAGTGCTATCCAGAATGTGATCGTGGAGTGTCCTGATTCCGGCGTCAATGAAAATAAAAAATTAAATGAAAAACTAAATTGATACAAGGAACTTGTGGCTCCGCCTATGTTTTTACGAACAAGACCAGCACATTGTACAGTATAGGGCCAAGAGCAGAGCCTTGAGGCATATTACTGGATTCGGATTAAAGAACCACAGAACCGCATAGGAGGTCGCGGATAAAAACTACAGATTGAATGTCATAGCGATGGCTTAAAGATTAAAGTCCTAGAAGAAGACATCTTGTTACATAAGGTGGAAGATGAGACGAGCTAAATGGAGTATGCCTGAGAGCAAAATGGGAAAAAATTTCTCTGAATTTTCTCAATACGCGAGGAACCAACCAGCGTATTAGGACATTGCAATACTCTAGAATAGGGCGGAAACGAATACTTTTCATTGTGTAAGGATCTTTAAAAACAAAAGACTTACGCTTTAGAAATCCTAAAAGCGAACTAGCTCTGGTACAAATATAATTTCAAAAGAAAGACTATTTTCATAAATTATTACATGATCCTTAACTGGCTCAACTCATAGAAGAATAAAGTTATTTAAAAACTGTGGGCGCCGTGGCTCAGTGGATAAGAGCATGGACTTCTGAGCAGGGGGTTCGTGGTTCGAATCTCAGTAACACCAAAAGTATTTTTCACGGTGTCCCACCTCACGCGAATGGGTGACAAACGTTCCGAGAGTAATAACTTGTCACAGAATGCTTCTCAATTTGCCGTTCGGATCCGGCATTAAATTGTAGGTCCCCCCCATTTGTGTGCAAAAATATACATGCTCAACACAAATGGTTGCGAGAAGCAAGCAAGCCTTGGACCGCAATGGTCTGTCGTGCCGAATATTATTATTATTATAGTATAAACTGCCAAAATAGGCAATTTTATTCAATGAAAAGTAGTATTGACACACTTAGAGATATTTAAGGAGAGATCATTTTTAGAACGCCAACTTGAAAAATTATTTAAATCGATCTGAAAGCGGCCAGAATAATCAAAATAACTTATAGTAACGAAATATTTAAAATCATCGGCATATATCAGACATGAGGGAAATTTTAAAATCTTCGGTAAATAATTTTCAAATGGGAAAAAGAGGACAGGGCCAAGATGAGAACCTTCAGGTACTCCAGAAAAAACAATGATTTGCCTGGAATACAAATCACCGAAAGGTACCTTTTGTGAACGACTAAGATTTCAGCCAAGCCAAAAAGGAACCATCAAAACCTAAGGCTTCTAACTTAAGAACTACTTACCCGGAGTGTAAATTGCACTGAAACGGGTCCAAAGATTACAGATTCCAAATCAAGGAAAGTTTTTCTATTAGACATCCTAAAACCATCATCACTATGATCATCATCCCACGACTGGCCTACTGGCATACCTTCTAAACTGCATCAACCATTAATATCGTACCAAAAAAAAAAAGCAACTTTGTTGGGAGATCTCATTTTTTCTGGCATTCATGTCCAGTTGGTCTCTCTTTGTTGAACTGTTGTTTGCATGAATCCATGCATAGATTTTCGCAATCTACACAGCCAAGACTTTCATGGATCATTGCCTTGAGCGCCTGCGACGATCAACTCACGATGATGACCGCCTTGTTTGTTATGAGTGCCAACAAACGACGACACTTCCAATTATGTTCGAAACAAGGAAACATAAATTGTTCCCCGAAGACGATGACTGAGTGTGCTGTGGAGAGCATAAAGGTCGATCGGTCGGTCGATTGGTCCTGTCCCAAGGAAGATTTACAACCGATCACAAGCACATACATAGGGGTATTATTTTCAAATTAACAATTACGAAATTTATTATCCTTTTTGGTGGTGGGGGTTTTCGGGAATTTTGTTGTAGACTTTTAAAGCTTCCCTTTTCTTCCAAAGACTCTTCACTTCGATGTGATTTGCAGCAACGGTCGATCCAAATTAAATTCGTCGTTATGTGAATTTGTGAAATTCTTTTGAGATCATTGAACGGGCGAGCGGGCGGGCGGTCGTCAGTCGATCGATCGATTGGAAGATGGATTGAACGATTGGTGTGTAGCACAGCATAAGTCCATCCATCCGTATCTGAATGTAATTTTCGAAGCATGCAGTGGAATAAAGGACAGACGAAAGACGACAACGACGGTCCGAGTTTCGTTGCCAATAAATCACAATTCCCGGAGATGAGAGATGATTTATTACTCAACGCTAATGGTGGAATCATACGGTTTTGCTGGCTGTGCGTCTCGACCACTTCGCCACAACGCTCAAGCAAGTTCATGTAGGCGACCTGTGCGCACAGTCAGTGCATCATTAATCCTTCAAAAATGCGGAATTTTATTACAATGCGTTTTATACTCATGCTGTTGTTGTTGCTTCGCTGCTGCTCCTGCTGCATTAAAAGGGGCTGGCATGCTGAACGCATCACGGCCTCATTGTTTCATTGCTGAGCGGCGGCAGTGGTGACGGCGGCGGCGGCCGCGAGTGACTTCCTTAATCTTTCAACTTATTACACACTTTTCCTGAGCTCCTTTCATCTTTCATCAGGTATGAGTGTGTATCTGTGTGTGAGTAAAGAAGCGGAAGGTACAAAAATCCGATTAAGTTTGCGCGCAGATGCAGAGGCCAAGACCACTTCGTTATCATCGCATCTCCGCCTACTTGATGTTCGATTCGATAAGATCATTTATCGTCTGTCTGTCTGTCTGTCGTCGTTGTGTAATCGACTGCGCTCAATTGTCCGGAGTGCGGGAAACTGCAGGCTAACTCCGCGCTATCAGACGATCACTAGACGACGTCGCCGTCGGTCGGCTGGGGTAAATTAATTAAATTAATAATAAAATAATAAAAAAAATTTGCGCCAGTCCAACAGTGCGGAACTTAAATGCATTTTGTTGGCTGGCTGTCTGACTGGCCTCCTCGTCCCTCCATCATTGACTTAACTATGACCACGAGAGACTATGCGCGTTCGTTTAATTTTTTTTGTCTTCACTTTTTCATTTGGCGGATGCGTTCGCATGGTTCCGCACATTGCACATTAAATGAGTGTTACGCCCACTTAATGGGAGTAGATAGGTAAGATGTTAAGCTTAACCGACCGAATAGTAAATTCGTACCTTGTTACGGAATTATTTGATATCGGGGATTGTTTGTTTGCACTTTTTATACAATCCCCCTCCCTTTTTTGCTCACAAGCCACACGAAAGGATGTGGGCGGGGACGCGATGTCATCTATTTTGCTAAGGCTACGAGCTGCACTCTGGGGTTTCTGGCAATTGTACTCATTAGTCCACTTTAGGAAGCAAGTTGCGTTTTAATTTGAGCATTTCGTATGCCAAGTTAACAATAAGCGTTTTAAGTGACGCTATAACTAATGGGAGAGGCAGAAGCTTTTCTTGTCGTTCTTATCTCTCTGTGATGGCAATAACTTGTTTTTGTTTTCCAATTTAATGGTTATTGGCCAATGAAAGAAGAGGATAGGATTGACGACCGGTGAATGGCCCTACCCTCCCGCAAAAAGGCTCACCACCGGTCCGATTTTGAGCCTATGTTATTCAGTTTGACATTCCTAAAGTCTAGGCGTCATGGTCTACGCCACCCTTACAACGTAGACTCGGCCTGCCTCCTCATAAATTCTTCCGCAAGAGAATTTCCAAGCACGATCGCTTTTGAAATAAAGGTGGCCTGCCCACTGGAGCCTACCGAGCTTGATTTTCTTTACAAAACATCGAGTTAACGTGCGTAGATCTCAGAATTATAGTCTTCTTCCACACAAGCGGGGCCAAAAAATGCTCTGTAAAACTTCCTACCTGATCACAAGATAAGAGATTAGAGTGCTTTTTGTTAAGCACCCAAGTCAATGTCTAAATAAAAGTATGACCACTGTCTTATACACCAGTAGTTTGGTGTTTCGATGGTAAAATTCCTGGATTTAAAGAGTCTTGACAGTATAGGCATTTTTGGCTTTATTGCGGGGTGGTTGCGCTAGAATTTCGAGAAGATCAGAGCCAAGAGTGGACTGAACGTGATCCTGGTGGAAGAAGGATCATTCCTCAGACCACACATCGTCCGTGGGTTCTTTCCACAAAGTTTGGAGCTCTCTTCTGATAAAGTTCTAGCTGGACTAGAGGCAAACTCGTGGAAAGTGGGTGGTTGACGACGTCTCCATGAGTAAGCTGCAAAGGCAAAATAGGCTACCGCTTTGGCCATGTCAAGCTAATCCTGAAAAGCACCGATGGGGTTTTAGCGTCTGGCCGCGGCAATTCTGTTAAAGAGGAAGCCTCTACTTCTTCAAACACCGCCACTGGGCATGTTATTAATGAAGACTCCGTAGTTATACCCACCAAACAGGCATCACAACCGGGTACTGCGACAAACAGCGCTGCTGAGCATGTTGATCAAAGCGGTTCCGGAGTCTCTACTAAGAAGTTCCTTAGACCTACCCCTTTGACCAGCAGAGCAATTGGGCATGATGGTCTAAGCCCTTCTGGTAGCCGAAGTGGCAAAACGTTAGTAAAACCTTTAGGTCACTATCGGAAAAATTGTACGATTGTACCTCGTACGACCGGCAACATGGCTGGTTCTTCCATTCCGAAAAGGGGTGCCACTAGACACGCTAATCGGAAAAATGTTGAGTCGGTGAAAAACAAACCACTTGGTCAAACCCCGACTGCTTGCCGTAAAGGAAAAGGCCCCAAAAAAGCCCAATTACTCCGGCAAGCTAGATCCTCAAGGAAGGAATAATGAACGCACCATTACGAGCACCACAAGCGAACCTACATAACACTAAGGGAGCGTCCGCTACCCTTAGCAAAAGATTCGTTAAAGACAACATAGCCTCATCCAAGAACCTTGAGTTATAAGTGAACAAATCAAAGGTCTACGGAAAAAGGCAAGTAAGTTTATCTTTAAATGCGGCAAGCCAGTGCCAAGAGCGGCCTGCTTAATCAGCTCGAACATTAGCTTTGTCTCAATTCCAGAACTCATGACGAAGGACCTGGTGGCACTCTTAGTAGAGATAACGACAACATTCCGCCTATAGAGAAGCTTGTAAAATACTGCCATGACAACTACCGACAATTCATAATTGGTTGTGACGCAAGTGCGCATCACGTTGTCTGGAGCAATAGTGACATTAACAGAAGGGGTGAGTGACTTTTAGAATATCTTCATTAGAAGTAATGTAGAAATTGTAAATAAAGGCTTGAATCCCACATTCATAAATGTGATTCGCGAAGAGGTACTTGACCTCACACTCGCCAGACCATTTATATAAAGTATCGTCGAAAACTGGCATGTGTCCGAGGAAGCCTCTTTGTCTGAACATCAACACATCAGATTCTCACATGTTACTTCCAGATACGATCCCAAGTCTACGGACTGGAATCTTATAGGGGACTTGTCCAAGATAGATATGCTTCCTGCACCTGTCGACACCAAAGGGGACCTAGGGGAGGCAGCATATCAGTTAAATGATATGTTGCTTACCTCCTACTACGGCAGCTGTTTGAGTAAACGTAAGGTTCCCTGGTGGAATGACCGACTGGCCAAACTTAGGAAGAAAATTAGAAAGCTTTTCAGGACTGCAAAACGCATGAAGAGCTTGGAAGATTATAGGTTCGCCCTTTACTCAGAATTGAGAAAATCAAAACGAGCTACATGAAGGAAAAGCTGCGAAAACATTGCTGATATGCCAGCAGTGACACGAATCCCCAAGGCACTTGTCAAGGATCAGACAAATTGTGCAGGCTTACTGAAAAAGAACATACGGTAACTACACTTCGGACCGTGAGGACACAATTAGAACGTTACTTCAAGTTCATTTTTCCCGATTCGTCTCCTTATGTTTCACACACGTACCATAATGCTCCTAGACATAGGGCCCGCATTGACAGCAGGGTAATCCGGAAGAATTTCAGAAGGGCCGTATGCTCCTTCAGACCATTCGAAACCCCCGGCGGTGATGGCATTTTTCCTGCGCTCTTACAGAGGCCAATCGATCTTATCCATCCGGGTTTGATTGCTTTATTTAGAACCAGTTACAACTGGGATTATATTCCGTACACCTGGAGAAAGTTAAACGTAATTTTTATTCCTAAACCAGGCAAAAGGTCCAATGAGCTGCCTAAATCATACAGATCTATAAGTCTACCGTCATTTGTTCTAAAAATTATGGAAAGATTTATTGCTGCTCATATCAGAGCCTGGCTAGATACGTCTAGCACTCTACACTCAAGTAATTTTGCATACAGAAAAGGTAAAAGCACAGAGGGTGCCCTTCACTATCTAGTTAAAAATATAGAAGGAACTTTTCGTTCCAAAGAAATAGCTCTGTGTGCTTTCCTTGACATTGAGGGTGCTTTCGATAGCACTTGATACGACTCAATAGCAAGAGCAATCACAGTAGAAGCTGTTGTAGGGTTTTCACCCCTGCCAATCTTCATCAGGAAGACGGTGGTTAGATGCGCTATTAAGGCTACAAACTAGGTGACTATGTGGGACACCAGAAAGCTCTTGATTTATTTACCGAAATAGACATGTTTTGCACTATCCCTCATGGTCAGGGAGTACTGTTTCGGCAGGTACTGTTTCTGCAAAGTGGTCTAGCTGAAGGTTTAGTCTGGTACACAGACGGATAAAAGATGGAATCAGGAGTCGAAGCTGGTATTTTCGGACCCAACACCAAAGTCTCGATACCAATGGGTATGAGATCCAAGCTTTTTCAGGCAGAACACTATACGCCATTGAGGTCTGCGCTGGGACAGACCTTAGTAAGGGTATTATCGGCGCTACGATTTATTTTTTTTTCAGACAGTCAAGCAGCACTGAAAGCGTTATCATCCAACATAATGTACTCTAAATCAGTGAAATGCTGCTACGATGTACTGCAATCCCTAGCGAGGCATAACAGGGTGAACCTAGGTTGGTCCTTGGCCACCAGGGTATTGCAGACAACGAATGTGTGGAATATGACAGGGCTGGATCGGAATCTGCGTTCTTAGGACTGGAACCTTACCGGGACGAACCGGGCTTAGACAATCCCAACGATTTATTAAGCCCGAAAGATAATCCTTGATCTAGACAATGATAGCATTAGAAAGCTGGTGAGCTTTCTCACAGGTCACTGTGTCTTGCAATATCACCTTAGCAGAATTAATTTAGGCTCCGACATTGAATGTAGGTTCTGCTCGGAGAATGACATATTATCCGTGCACGATCTCTGTGATTGTCCAGCACATTGATCTGGTTAAGAAGACGTATTTTCCATAAGGCTATATGTTCATCGGCGAATATGCGAAGCTCTGCCAAAATATCTGTTTTTAAGGTCGATCCTATTTCAAAGTATTTTCTTTTTTCCATGCATTACACGCGCCACACGCGACTCGCGACATGCGACACACGCGGGATATAAAAATTGACCCCTGACATTGAGCTGCTCACAAAATTTCAGCCCTCGGCATTTCCAACCATCACACGCACCACATGCTCACTCACAAAATTTCAGCCCTCTAAAAATCACACAGAATATAAAAAATGCTATTTTGGACTTAGCCACTCACAAAATTGAATCTCTCTAGGTAGTGTAGAAGGTGGTTAAAAAGTAATTTCAACCCACCACACGCGCCACATGCGAACACGACACACATCACAAGTGTAAAAGCGCATGGCTACTGAGCAGGGGTTCGTGGTTCGAACCCCAGTAACACGATGTCCCACCTCTCGCGAATGGGTGACAAACGTTCCGAGAGTAATAACTTGTCACTGAAAGCTTCTCAATTCGCCGTTTGGATCCGGCCTTGAATCGTAGGTCCCATCCATTTGTGTCCAAAAATAGTCGCGAGAAGCTAGGCCTTGGACCGCAACGGTTTGTAGCGCCGAATATTATTATTGGGACTCTGTAAGGGCGAACCTATATATTCCTCCCAGCTCTACCTGCGTTTAGCAGAGTTAAAGAGTTTTCTAAATTTCTTTGTGTGGTTGCATACGCCCACAATGTTTCAGCCTCTTTCCGAAGGATTAACTTGACCGTCGTTAATGGCGTTCTCACACTTTCTTTTGAGTGTTCTGACTTGAGTGTCTTCTATTTTGATTTGCGACTCTTTTAAAAGACTAGATAGCCATCGTTGCTATACTCTTTAGAAAGCAATTGGAGCATTCAAGGTTTAAAGTTTTATAATTTCAAATATTGAAGATGGGTTTTCTGGGTTTTCTGCCGTTTGTAGTAATCGATTTATTTAAAAGCTAAAAGTACCGCAACATAAACTGTCGAATAGCGACTCAATTACTATGATGTCCTCGCCAAACATTAACTGCTGCACCCTACAAAGTAATCTTTTCAACGCAACACTCTTAGGCATGGACACCTATTACAAGCATCAACAAGTGGAAGAAATTTCTGAG
This sequence comes from Nephrocerus scutellatus, assembly GCA_947095585.1. Lineage (NCBI taxonomy): Eukaryota > Metazoa > Arthropoda > Insecta > Diptera > Pipunculidae > Nephrocerus > Nephrocerus scutellatus. The sequence goes on along the minus strand of OX352765.1, from coordinate 78,609,439 downwards.
TTACTCCTTACTCCAATTGGCAACGTTCCGCAGGCAGTCTCTAAATGATTTATGATTTTTGTGTGTCAATTTTATATCGCCGCAAGAGCAGTGTTTGTTGTTTTATTTTTATTTTTTTGCTATTTCTAATTTTTATAGATCACTCCATAGGCTAGTTCCGCTGTCAGACAAACTGTCTGTCAATCGTCGTGGTTATTATCACACAACTAACGTCCATCCAGTCGAATGTCGTCGACAAGTCGACCAACAGCATTTCTCGAATAAAATTCAAGTTTGGACGACTCAAAATGAATCCATCCTCATCGTTGTGTCAAGCGCCAAAGTGCAAAATTGGTAAATGGATTACGAGTATACACGATGAGGCTAGCTGGCTGGCTGGCCAACGGCGTGTTTGTTGGGTTGGGTTGGGCTGGCTTTTAATCTATCAGTTTCAAATGCCAAAAAGGCAACAACAACAATCAAGTGCGGCCCGTCAAATGGCATATCGCTGGTGAACTGTTCCGGAAAGGAATATTATGATGCCAATGACAAACACACACCACACTCATCCATGCATACAGGAACAAATTTGCGCTCGCTCGATCGCTCGCTATTGAACTTGACCGACCAATTGATATGAGACATGCGGGGATTAATCTGTCGGACTGTCGCTCAGCTACCTCTTCTTCTTCTTCTTCTTCTCCTTCTTATTGGAGTTGCTGCCGTTGATGATGAGCAGGACCAACCAACGACCAACGACGATTATGGATTGATACAAGTCAGCGATTAGTTGATAATCCTGTTTTGATGGGTTTATAATCGAGTTCGGTGCAATGACAACCGACGGCGCGGCGGCCCCTATACGCGCCAGATGATGATGCAATGAAATGATATCAAGTGGATGAGATGTGTGTTGTTGTTGGACAACAGTGCGGTGTTGTTCTTGTTGTTGTTGTTGCATAAATGGATGTGGATGACAGATATTTTTGTCCATGTGGAATGCGAATGTGCGCACACACGCAACACCATCGCGCCGGGCACTTGACATTACCGCTAAAGATCAAGGTTCCATCAGATTGGCAACGATGACATTAAGTGGCTTTAAAGTTTAAATAATGATAATTGAGAGATTTAATTTCGTTTCATTTGTTATCTGTAATATAAGGTTATTTGTGTGTTAAGTCAGTTTTCAAGCGAGAAATATACAATCTTTTGGAAAAACAAGAATTAATTAATTTGTCGAATAAAAATATGATTTTCAATTTTAAATAAGGATACTGATGGAAGAGTAGAGTAGAGTAGTAGTTGTAGTAGTAGTTGTAGTAGTAGTAGTAGTAGTAGTAGTAGTAGTAGTAGTAGTAGTAGTAGTAGTAGTAGAAGTAGTAGTAGTAGTAGTAGTAGTAGTAGTAGTAGTAGTAGTAGTAGTAGTAGTAGTAGAAGTAGTAGTAGTAGTAGTAGAAGTAGAAGTAGTAGTAGTTGTAGTAGTAGTAGTAGTAGTAGTAGTAGTAGTAGTAGTAATAGAATCCGAACTTAGCCATATTGACATTAATAAGAAACCGTTCACCTTTCACCTGTTGTTCGCTTTACAAACCAAGTGCTGTAAGCTTAAACCCCAGTAATAGATGAATGTTTGCTTAATGTTTAAAAAAATTCGTTACTTAAGGTAACACCCTGTGAGGCTTTATAATCTAAAAAATCTTTATATCACTCTCTTTTTTTGTTTTCATTTAAAACCTCCCAATGTCTCAAAAAGCTGGACGAGTAGTGGATCATTGACAACTCCTAAGCAACTTTGTTGTTGTTTGAGCACCTCCAGGTCTGCAACAAGATCAAGTGGAAGCCCTTCAATCATTAGACTTGCATTCATAGTACAAATATATACCCAGTGTACTTAAATTAACTAAAGGCTTATGGCAGGCAAAGTTCCTATACTACTTAGACGAACTAAAGGTGGCGTATATTCATCGAGTTATGTCGGCAGGCCAAATAAAGAGCCAACAGGGTTAGACAACAGATCTGTAACGTCCAGATCCGTGGGAAAAGGTGATTTGTAGTATGGGTACCTTTCACTTATTAACCCTCCTTCTATAAAAGGTTTAAGCTTAACATACAGATACAGAGACTGGTCTGCGTTTTAATTACAGGGGCCATGAGAACCTGCCTAACAGCGGGCATGCAGGCAATCCTTGGGCTTTTCCCACTACACTTAGTGGTAGATAGCAAATCCATGGAAACCAAGTTACGTTTGAGCAAGGTAGGCTGCTTCACGGACAGCAGGGCAAGCGGGATATTAGAACCACTTACCAAGCTGATTCCTCTAGCGAGCATGCCGTGCGATAACATGGTGCGGAAGCTTGAGTTCAAAAAGAACTTTGATATCAAAATGCGCATCAAGAAGGAATTCAGGTCAGAAAGTGAATACCAGATATATCCGGGTGCCATAAAGTGGTATACGGATGGACCAAAGAAGGCAGAAGGCACGGGTGCTGGAGTATATGGGCCACGAACCAAACACTCCATATCGATGGGAATGTACCCGAGTATATTCCAGGCAGAAGTACATGCCATTGAAAGATGTGCTCACTTCAATCTGGAAAGGAACTACATGAGGCAGGAAATAGCAATCATGACAGACAGCCAAGCTGCTTTAAAAGCTCTAGACGCATTTCACGTCACATCAAAACTGGCGGAGGAATGCAAGGCGAAGCTTAACAAGCTTGGTGAAACCAATAAAGTATGTTTATACTGGGTGCCGAGACACACCGGCATAGAAGGCAACGAAGCTGCGGATAGGCTCGCGAAAAAAAGGAGCAGAACCTACGCTTGTAAGGCCAGAACCCTTCTGTGGCATAGGATACCACATACTGCGGGAAGAGGTACGCAGTATGGGTAAGGCAGCCGCTTCCGAAAGATGGGAGAATCTCCCAGGCCTACGGCAAGCTGAGGAATTGTTGGGGAATTATAACCCAAAGGGTCCCGCCTAATATTGGGACTAAGTTGAAGTAATGTAAGAATCATTACGATGTTCCTAACAGGACATTGCAAACTGAAGGGGCACCTAAAGAAGTTAAAAATAGAAGAAGATGGAAGCTGCAGACTCTGTGAGGAGGCGGAGGAGACCCCATGGCATCTACTCAACGAGTGCGGAGCAACGATCCGTCAAAGAAGAGACCACTTGGGAACCCACGCAATCTCGGAGTCTATGCGGCATTCACTGAACCCGCTCCATATTATTGGATTCTTAAGGAGCATTGGTATGGACGGGGTGCTATAGGGACGGGCATGCACTGGCTCTATAACACTAGTCAGGGGGGAGCGCAATAGATCCAAATGGGTCGAAGTGCTACAACACACCATTTTATCATCATCATCATAACACACTCTGATATAGCGAACTATTTGGGTCTTATTTTGAACAGAAAGCTAACCTGGAAACCTAAGATATAAGAAAGAGCTCGTAAAGCCACAGTGGCACTCTTCTCATACAAAAAAACGATTGGTAGCAGATGGAGTCTCCCACCCCATATAACCCATTGGCTTTAGGTATACTCTTCCATACGGTGTGATTGTATGGTTGGCTGCCTTAAATAAGAAAGTAAACCTTGATAAAATAAGCAAAGTCCAAAGATCAGCTAGTATATGTATGAGCGGAGCACTACGTACAACCCCCTTCACCGCATTGCATTTTCTGTTCGCCCTTACACCTCTCGACATTTACAGCAGTTCTGCTACAGTTCGGCTATTTGCCTTAATGCTATTTCCCAGTGGACAGTAGTTCCGACCTTTATGACTACTGCTACTGCTACTGGAGTCAGCGGTACTAATGAAAGTGTTTTTAAGGCGTGTCCATTTCTCCAGCATATAAGCCTCAGGACAAACTCTCCCTTTATTTGGGGTGAGTCATATCTTTTCTGAATTCTTCAGAGTTAATTTGACGTGACAACGTCTCATTACAAGGGGGTGCATGTTCAAAAAATAAAATTTTAAGTGAGACACTGTTTAGTGAGACACTTTTATGCTCACACTGTTATACTCACACTGTTAAGTGAGACACTGTTTAGTGAGACACTTTTATGCTCACACTGTTATACTCACACTGTTAAGTGAGACACTGCTAAGTGAGACACTTTTATGCTCACACTGTTATACTCACACTGTTAAGTGAGACACTGCTAAGTGAGACACTGTTAAGTGAGATACTGTTAAGTGAGACACTGTTAACTGGGACACTGTTAAATGTCACTATTTTAAGAACTAAGCCATTTCTCAAGCGATTCGTATGAAATTCGGTATGTAGGACTAAGATGCGTCTATAAGACTGCTTCCTATGGAAATTCTGGAATATGATCATTACGGTCTGGAATTTCTAGAAGAAAGCAATTTCTCAAGCGATTCGCATGAAATTCGGTAAGTAGGACTAAGATGCGTCTATAACAGTTCTTTTTATGGAAATTCTGGAATATCATCGTTATGGTCTGGAATTTCAAGCGATTCGCATGAAATTAGGTATATAGGACTAAAATGTGACTTTAAGACTTCTTCCTATGGAAAATCTGGGATATGGTCATTAGTATCTGAAATTTTGGAAACTATACCATTTTAAGATGCCCGTTCGTGTATTCGTTCTACAGACAAGAAGATCTTTGTTTTTTTTCGTCCCGGGCAGACATTGTCACGCTCAAAACCTACGGCCGTGTCTCCGACACAGCCTACCCTGCTATTTTTTTTATAGGCTAAGGAAACCCTCTGTAGGTGCGCTTATGAGGTTCATGTTCTTAAATTTGCCTCGCACACGATTGGTGCATAGACCTTAATTTATTGCATTCAAGCCGATAATGGTTGGGTTCGTTATTTGCTGACTAGAAAGCCCAAGCTTCAAGCTCTTGTTTGGCAACTGTAGTATATGTCATGTTCTAATTTTTGTAAGACACCATTCGCCGTCCAACTAGTATTTCTATAATGTAGCAGTTGTCGTTGTCCGTTGTGGATCAGTGTTTCCGAGGCTGCATTGGGGTTCCGTAGTAGTAGGTTTCTACTGGCGAGGTCATTAGCTTTGAGCCCCAAGGTGAGAAATGAGCGGCGGCCGCCACGAGTGTTTTGATTGCACTTCCTCCGTCAGAATAGATACGGCTCGTGTATAAATACTACGTGTTATTCCCCCTATCCTGCTGATCTTACCGCTTCTTTATTATTATAAAATGATTTGAGACCATAAATTAACCATGGGATTTTTGTAGGTCACATCGATCATAGCACGAGTACAGTATGTGGAGTGATTGTTTCTTTTGCCAATAATCCAACTTCAGAACGACCACTATCCCGACATGGCACCCTATGATAGGAAACTTCTTCAGATGCCACTCAGTTTTCTCTGCTTTGCAACTTGCTCCGGTGAGGCGTATAGTAGTGGTTTTCTATTTGGTCACGGTTCATCGCCGCAAATAAAATGATTTGTGCAGACCGCATGACAGATTGACATTTAATGCAATTACAGACTTCCCCCCGAACATAACGTTCCCGCAAGCGTGCAAGGCAATTACGTCTAAAGCGCGTCGAAAGTTAAGTAGACATGCGCACCAGAGGCTCTTGTTGCCGGTGTTTCCTGCTGGAGTCAGTGTTGTGTGCGCGATGTGATTTTCCCCGCTTGGTTACGCCGACTAATGTGTAGGTAGGACAAGGCCTTAAATATCTAATCCTTTCTCAGCCCATACAAAGACTGTCAGTGAAATGAAAATAATGGAATTGAAACCTCACGCGAGGACAAGCATTGTGCAGCATAGGTGGAGAATTCTCTCCTTCACATTCTGGAATAATAATTTATGTTGTGCGACGGTTATGAGTTTCCGCAACACAAAAACAACGCAAAAACCGGCCGCAATTTTTCACTCACAATTAATACATAGATATGGGCAAGTTGTGTTCTCGGATAATGCGGCAAAGACTTGGAATAACAGATGGAGGCCGAGCTGTGATTTTTTTGCGACGCACTGTTTTGCAGCTATTGTCGTCGGGATGAGATAAACGCAGGTACGTGATGCGCTCAAGAAAAATTCACTGCTACTGCAGCCCAACTGTTGCGCATGAGCATCTGAAACCAACGCAATAGAGACATTTCATCATGAGCGTTTACGTAATCGCAAGTCTCCAGCAGTTCTTGGTCGTCGCTGCCCATCTTTCTGTCGGTGTGCCACCAACTGACCATTGCAGAAGACAGTATACCTTTTGGGAGGATGAAATTAATTCAAATTTCTTGTGTCTCCCGTGCACACTTCCCTCACGCTCTGCCAACAAGATGTCAACTTATGTCAAAATATTTTATGACTTTTGCGACAGAGGACGCGCTAAGTCGATTTGTTGTGGTTCGTTTGTGCCGGACTGGCTGGCTGGTTGATTTTGTCGGCTTATCGTTTAGTTGGCGCAACTGCAATTCACTAAGAGTCGCCTTTGAGCTCTGTTCAGACTAATTTGGTCAAAAATGGACACGTGAAACAATTCGTTTTGAGATTGTACCTGGATGGGTGCAGATTTAGGCAGAAGGTCGTTCTGTCGATGGCGCGCATGTCATCGTCAAGTTGGTTTTAATTTGGATTTATCAGTTTTCAATTATAAGCCAGAGAGTCTTGTGTACTTCTCGTTCGAATTTGTTTGCCTTTAGTTTGCTGGCTGTCAATCGCTTGCAGACTTTGTAAAAAACCAGAACTAATCATGCCCCAAAAGCAACGATAATCTGAACGGAATATTCAACAAAATTAGTTACGGTACTCAGAGTTGTCTCAGAGGGACGCATGTACAAAACATTAATGATAGTTGCTCAACTGCTCACTGCTCAAAACAAAACTTTGCGGAGAACATTAATGCCCACGTATATAATAAGACAGGCAGATTTTGAAGAATCTACAATAACGATATCTACGAGCGCTACTGTGAAGTTGCTATCGTGCAAATAATTTATTTAAAAACACAGCTACACGATACTACAACTACAACAACAAAAAGGAGTTAAGCTGATTGACTTTTCTGCAGGAAAAATGTCACAAGCTTTCCTTATACCAAATTCCACAAGAGGAATAGTCGGTCTCCGGATTAACACACATTCAATCAAATTTATCACTCGCGATTGAAATAAGATATTCCTTCAGTATTTAAGATATATGCACCTTTCGACATGCCAACATTGACTCAGATAAATACCTAGATGGAGTCTAGGTGCGAAAGCGGATATTGTAAACCCACAGCACCGGAGAAACACGGTATGTAAATATTACGTTGAACGGGTTTTATCTCAAGAGACTATCAGAATCTTCGCCAAACAAACAAACAAGGAAACAAACAAACAAGCAAGCACGCAAACCAGCAAACAAGCAAGCAAACAAAAAAGCAAACAAACGAGCAAACAAGCAAACAAGGAAACAAACAAACAAAGAAGCAAACAAAGAAGCAAACAAACAAGCAAACAAAGAAGCAAACAAGCAAACAAGCAAACAAGCACGCAAACCAAAAAACAAACAAACAAACAAACAAAGAAGAATACAAGTAAACCAGCAAACAAGCAAACAAGCAAGCAAACAAAAAAGCAAACAAACGAGCAAACAAGCAAACAAGGAAACAAACAAACAAAGAAGCAAACAAAGAAGCAAACAAACAAGCAAACAAAGAAGCAAAGAAGCAAACAAGCAAACAAGCACGCAAACCAAAAAACAAACAAACAAACAAACAAAGAAGAATACAAGTAAACCAGCAAACAAGCAAACAAGCAAGCAAACAAAAAAGCAAACAAACGAGCAAACAAGCAAACAAGGAAACAAACAAACAAACAAGCAAACAAAGAAGCAAAGAAGCAAACAAGCAAACAAGCAAACAAGCAAACAAGCACGCAAACCAAAAAACAAACAAACAAACAAACAAAGAAGAATACAAGTAAACCAGCAAACAAGCAAACAAGCAAGCAAACAAAAAAGCAAACAAGCAAGCAAACAAAAAAGCAAACAAACGAGCAAACAAGCAAACAAGGAAACAAACAAACAAACAAGCAAACAAAGAACCAAACAAGAAAATAAGCAAAGAAGCAAATGAGCAAACAAGCAAACAAGCACGCAAACCAAAAAACAAACAAACAAACAAACAAAGAAGAATACAAGTAAACCAGCAAACAAGCAAACAAGCAAGCAAACAAAAAAGCAAACAAACGAGCAAACAAGCAAACAAGGAAACAAACAAACAAAGAAGCAAACAAAGAAGCAAACAAACAAGCAAACAAAGAAGCAAAGAAGCAAACAAGCAAACAAGCACGCAAACCAAAAAACAAACAAACAAACAAACAAAGAAGAATACAAGTAAACCAGCAAACAAGCAAACAAGCAAGCAAACAAAAAAGCAAACAAACGAGCAAACAAGCAAACAAGGAAACAAACAAACAAACAAGCAAACAAAGAAGCAAAGAAGCAAACAAGCAAACAAGCAAACAAGCAAACAAGCACGCAAACCAAAAAACAAACAAACAAACAAACAAAGAAGAATACAAGTAAACCAGCAAACAAGCAAACAAGCAAGCAAACAAAAAAGCAAACAAACGAGCAAACAAGCAAACAAGGAAACAAACAAACAAACAAGCAAACAAAGAACCAAACAAGAAAATAAGCAAAGAAGCAAATAAGCAAACAAGCAAACAAGCACGCAAACCAAAAAACAAACAAACAAACAAACAAACAAACCAGAATATAAGTAAACCAGCAAACAAGCAAACAAGCAAACAAGGAAACAAACAAACAAAGAAGCAAACAAGAAAACAAGCAAAGAAGCAAATGAGCAAACAAGCACGCAAACCAAAAAAACAAACAAACAAGAATACAAGTAAACCAGCAAACAAGCAAGCAAACAAAAAAGCAAACAAACGAGAAAACAAGCAAACAAGCAAACAAGGAATCAACTAACAAACAAGCAAACAAAGAAGCAAACAAGCAGAGAAGCAAAGAAGCGAATGAGCAAACAAGCAAACAAGCACGCAAACAAGTAAACAAGCATACGGGCACGCAAATGTAGCTACTGTACTGTTAAGATGGAGTGGGATGTCATTTGTAAAAATTTAATATAGTATTGGCCCTAATATACTTCCTTGTGGTACTCCAGTTTTAATTCCTCTAAGGTCTAAGCATCTTCTTTTTTAATACGAAAGTATATTTCTGAGAGATAAGATTCGAGTATTGGTAAACACAGTTCAATCCAATGAAATATCAACGCATGAAATTTGGGGAGAAAGATCCCTCTAGTCACGCTAACTGGTATCGAAGCTGTTATTCAAAAAGAGTTACAATTAAAAAAAAATCCCCTGGTTATGACCTCATTACAGCTGAAATGATGCAGCAATTGCCACAGCGAGCCAAATGTAAGCTAACAGCGATAATGAATGCTTGTGTGAGATTCAGAGATATTCCTTGCTATTGGAAAGTTCCCGAGATAATAATAAAAGCAGGGAACGATTCTAATGAACCGTCATTTTACAGTCCTATCTCACTCTTGCCATATTGTCGAAGTTATTTGAAAAGATTCTAATCAAGAGGCTGAAAGCGTTCATTGAAAGTGAAGACGTGATTTCATCTCATCAGTTCGAATTCAAGTAGAAACACTGAACGATGGAGCAGGTTTATAGAATAATTGACATCATTGAAAAGCCATGGAAGATAAAAAGGGTTGTTTAGCTAAAAATTTAGACTAGGCTGAAGTTTTTGATAAGGTTTGCAAAGAAGGATTGCTATATAAACTTAAGATAGTATTTCCCAATGAAAATGGACAATATACTAGGGAATATTGCAGAACTTCTCTTTGCCAATTTGTACAATTGTACATTCCTTGAAATTCCCTCTTGGTTCGGTCCGAAGACTTTGTAATGTCTCCGACTACCGATGGAACGTCTTGAGGCGCAGAAGACAAACAGGGACTAGTGTAGTCATCTTTGTCTCGTAGCTCAATGCTTCTTCTGATAGACGTTGGAACGTGTAACACGTAATCAACATAATCTCGATAGAACCAAACAAATTGTTACCTTTTTAATGTGCATTATCGGAAAATAATCATTTACTTTTATCAGGTGAAAACTTTTATCAAAATCATTACAAGATCATTTAAGGAAACCCTGACGTATGCCTATTGTTCCAACTTTAACCCGGGTGAAGAAAGAAGACGCCACTGTAAGTCTTGTTACTCACTTTATTATTATTTTTCGGATTGTATTGATAATAAAGGTAACAGAATGTGCAGGCAAAATTACAGCTACCTTATCGCAACTTCTATCTAAGCAAAAAAATCATTCATTCATTAACAGTCGAGCTGTGTTCATCTTACAGAACGTTAGAGGTTCAAAATAGCCTTTATGATACGAAAATTTTGAAAATCCTTAAGTGAAATGTCAACTTTCAAAGCTTCAAATGTTTACAAAAAATATCTGTTCATTTCTGTTTCATTTTGTTGAAAAGGAACTTAAAAAAATTAATTTATATTTTAGAATTAAACAAAAGCCAAATAGAACTCTATTCCAGTAGGTTAATTACAACACAAAATGCGGAATAATAAGCTTACTTGGATAAATAATAATTCTTTAGCTAAGATTTCTTGTCCTAATATATATCATTGTTGCTTAAACGCAGCAGTCTATCAAACTACTGAAGATAAAGTCAAACAAATCCAAGAATAATTTGAATTATATCTCAGCATACAATACGCGTAGAGGTAATATCTGTGGGCTGGTTGTTAGCTGTGGCTACTAATAATTTAATTCACTACTACCACCAGAAAACAACCGGTAACCCTAAGCGCAATAATTAAGCAAATGTTTGCACAAGAAAATTAGTTTAATCGCAGTGTAGATTGCGCACATATGTATATCCAAATTATCTGAGGCAGGGTAGATGAAACACTGAGAAGATGAAGACAAAGCCGCAAATAACTGGAGAAGCGATGGTATTTTGATTGTGTGCGTTTTCCCCACTTAAAAGAAAATTACTCCAAACATCCTCAGGAATACTGTAAATTAGAATTTACGCTGATTTTCCGACGATTCTCTACCGAAAATCGGCAATACCAAGGAATCATTGACACCAGTGTTAATTCAACAGGGTGGTTATTCTCATACAGCTAAGATTTTTTAAGTTATGAGTATTGAGGTTCATTTGTCATCACTTGCAGAGGGAAGTGTCATATATGCATAATGGGTGGGGGTTAATACACATAAATGACAGTAGAAAGCATTGAAGTATTTGAAGCATGCATATCTTAATCATTCCCAATTGTATAGCCTGCAACTGGTTATGTTTTCCAGTTCAGAACTGAACGTTCCTAACATACGCTGTTATTTTTTTTTTTGTATCAATTCTGCTAAGCAGAATTCTATTGAATGACCTGAACAAAAAAAAACGCATTATTCTCACGATCAGAGCTTATAGTGTTTATCAATTAGCTTTTTCGTGTGCCGTTTCTTAAGATCAGTAAATATCGGAAGATAATTCACATAAAGAAGAACTTTTTATTTTAATATGAATTTTGTATTCCAACAAAGAACCATTGATTTTGCGTTACTTGAACGAATTCGTTAGTCGCTCGGTTATAGCGGTTCAGAAAGATAGCTCCCATGTGGAGTTCACATGTACAGAGAAGATGGAGAACGAAGAACATGCAGCTTCCGCAGAAGTCATTCGAGAAAATGGTGCCTTGTCCTATGAGACAGTACAGTGATGATATCTATAATAGCATCGATGTGCGATCTTTTTTGAGAAATTGAACACTTAGAGCAGATCTGCTTTGTCGCTAAGCAAGTGAAGTACTACTTTGGCCATTGCACCTTTGCAAGTGCAGGAAGAACGCAAATGCCTCTCCAGTTTTCGCAGTCCATAAGCAACCTTTTTTATAAAGCTTGACAATCATTCCCTTCTTCCACTTTCTGACTCCCAAGCTCAACAAGAGGATATAAAAGCTCTGCTGATGTCGTTGGAGCGTCCTACCGACTTGTTGTTCTTTAGTGCGTTGATCGTGGTATCGATCTCATCTTTACTGGGAGTTGAGGTGCGAATTCGGGAAATTGTTACTTCCAGCAGCTCCGTTTGATTTGGGGGCATACCGTTGGCAAATACACGGTTAAGTACCATAGAAAAATGCTTCTTCCATTGTTTGAGCTGATCCTCATCTGAAACGAGTACGGCACTATCTAGGATGTTGGCTACAGCGGTGACCACCTGTCAGCTCGTTGGTGATTCTGTAAACGGTTCTGCTATCGCATATGCTCGCTGCTTCCTCTGCTTCTGAGGCAAGGGTGTTAATAAAGGGTTATCCATTTCGCGGTTTCAAAAGTATAGGGCTGGAATTCGACATCTGTCAAACTAAGTTGTTAAAACAATTTTTTTTTTCAGTTGAAAGTCTGACATTTACGAAAATGGATCGCTTAACTATCGCACAACGCTTGAAAATTGTAAAAACCTACTACAAAAATGGTGATTCTGCTTTAAGAGGAGATTATGGTTTACATAATCGTCCAACTACGCAAGCAATTGGCAAAATTGTGAAGAAATTAGAAGAGACTGGATCGGTTACAGATATTGAAAGGCCTGTGCATCATCGTTTCGCTCGTACCACTGAAAATATCGCTGCTGTAAGTGAAAGTGTTGCCGAAGACCCGAATGTGTCGATTCCTCGTCGTTCTCAGGAATTAGGACTGTCTTACGGCACATTATGGCGTATTTTGCATTTGGATCTACACCTACATCCATATAAAATCCAGCTCACACAACAACTGAAGCCAGCTGACCATTCACAACGTCGTAGATACGTCGAATGGGTGCTTGAAAAACAGGCGGTGGACGGCGATTTTTCGAACAAAATATTCTTCAGCGACGAATCACATTTCTCACTCGGTGGGTATGTTAACAAACAAAATTGTCGTATTTGGGGTTCTGAGAATCCTCAAGTAATTGAAGAGAGGCCATTACATCCACAAAAAGTCACTGCTTGGTGCGCTCTTTGGTCCGGAGGTGTGATTGGACCTTACTTCTTCGAAAACGACAATGGAACGACTGTCACCGTCAATTCGGAGGTTTATGGTCATATGCTAACCGACTTTTTTTTGCCTGCTATTGAAGAATACGACTTAGAAAAAATGTGGTTTCAACAAGACGGTGCCACATGCCACACAACTCGAGCGAATATGGCTTTATTGCAAGAGACATTTCCTGGCCGCGTAATTTCTTGTCGTGGCGATATAAACTGGCCACCAAGATCATGCGATTTGACACCGCTTGCCTTTTTTTTGTGTGGCTACGCGAAAGACCGTGCTTATGCAGATAAACCTTTAACTCTTGAGCACTTAAAAACCAATATTCGTCAAGTTATGGCTGAGATACCGCCCAATATGTGTCAAAAAGTGGTCAAAAATTACCTCAAAAGAATTTATGCTTGCAATAATTTACGTGGTGGTCATTTAAATGATGTAGTGTTTCACACATAATGTCAACGTTCAAACTTTATAATAAAAAAGAAATATCATGATAAAAAAATATTTTTTATGTGTTTTATTTACGTTTACTTTTGAAACCGCAAAATGGATAACCCTTTATAATTACGTTTGTCACGTACGTACACTACGCTGCACTTCTCTGATTTTCCTTCGATACACGGACTCTAGCTCGATCCTTGCTGATGCTTGGGTAACTACAATACGGGCTTTAAGTAGCTTACATTTTTCAATCGCGAGCGACGAGCTGTGCCCTGCCTGGCTTCTACCAACAATACTTTCCGCTCCAGATGTGAAATCATTTTTCACAGCTTTCCAATGTTCTTGGATAGTTGCCGGCAGTGAGATACTGATTGCTTCCACTCGTTGTGATAAAGGATCCCTTAATTGTTGGCGTACTGAGTGGATCTTTAGCCGGTCGATGTTATACCTAGGCATTCGGATGATGTTGCGGAGTCTTTAAACTGATGCTTTACGTAACTGGACAGTAGCTACCATAAGGCGATGATCCCGTACCATACCCATGTCGGATCCTCGTCTGTTTCGGACGTCTAAAATACAGCTCCTAGAACGTCGGCTGATCGCTACATGGTCGATTTGATTGAATTATGATTGCCTGTCAGTTAACACCCTGCTGACTTTATGGCAGGTCTTATGCTCAAACTTGGTGCCTCCTATTACAAGGTGGTTGGTGTTGCAGAAATCAACAAATCTTTCACCATTGTCATTTCGTTCGCCGAGGCCGTGCTTCCTAATCACATGTCTGAGTTCTTCATCGTCGTTGCCTACCTTGGCATTCAAGTCCCCCATTACGATGACAATATCTCCGTTCGCCGTTGCGTTGAATACAGCGCTTAGCTGATTGTAGAAGTTGTCCTTTTCATCCTCAGTCGAAAGATTCATTGGGGCGTAACACTGTATGATCGTGACGCGCCGTACTCTAGTCTGAAATCTGGCCGATAAGATCTCTTCACCATGTGGGTGCCAGTAAATTTGGGGTGCTATTGGCGTTAGCAGCAGACCCACTCTAGATTCACGGGGACTGCCGGAGTGTTTTTTCGGAAGGTTTGCCGGAGTAGAGTAGAACAGTGTTACACGTTGGGGATTGGTACTCCCCGCGTCGAACCATCTTACTTCACTCACTCCCAGTATGTCCAAATTATATCGAAGAAACTCTCGTTCCAGTTAAAGAAATCTGTCATTTTGAGGTACTTCACTCCCTGAGTCAAGGAGTGTCCTCACATTCCAGAAACCAATCTTAGTCCGGGTACAATAGCCAAAAGTCCTCATTATTCGATCATTACTTATCCGAGGCGTTGTGTCGGTTTCAGTAGCGGGCATTTTTCGGTACGCCAGAGAGTGCTAAACTTTTTCGTGGACACTGAACAATGTGCAGAGAGTTTCTTCGTTGCATTAGCCAACATGTATGGCTGAAATAAAGGCTCAAATTTGCTTAAAAAACAAAAAGATCGTGTAATCAGAACAACCTTGCAAAAAAATGGCATCTAAATCTACAGAAAAAAAATATTTTGTTAAGTTGGCCAAGCTGCCTACGTACATTTACGAGGCTTCAATTACAGCAAAACTGTAAGAGCTGGTAAATTAATGGGTAATTCCGTTGTTAGTTGTTGCTGTCTTGACAAATGCGGTACCTGCGGAGGCAATAAAAAATGCAATACGATACTCGAAGCAAGAAAATAATACAGGACCAAAACTCGAATTAATAAATTGTGGTGGTGTCCTTTTTTTCTTGGGCATTGGGTATGTGTTGCGTTCAAGGTTAGCTAGTGTACCCTCAAATTCACTTTCCATGTTCAGAAGATAGATTTTCTACAAAAATCTCAGTCTTCTTCAGGAAAAACCTCAGTAGGATAAAGTCGTCAATAGGTTAGAAACCACAGCTAAATGACGAAGGGACTGTTTTCCTATATAGCTGGAGAAAAATGAAATAAACTATAATTGGTTCTTAATGTACCTTCAATGATGCACACTGAAGCAAATTTATAAATTTGGTTTATGCAAAAATTACGTTCGCAGAACACAAAAACGTCCTTAATAATAAAAACCTCAAATTACGATCGTTTACGTAGTAAAGCAAAACAATAGGTAATGCGGTCACAACACCATTTTGAGAAACCTGATCAATTACTGAGCCGTCAACAGATCAATACAACCCTTATGTGGTAAAAATATTTAAGTATGAAGTGAAAAACACTCGGATATCAAATGACTTAATTTGAGTCAATCTCGTAAC
Organism: Nephrocerus scutellatus; assembly: GCA_947095585.1. Taxonomy (NCBI): domain Eukaryota; kingdom Metazoa; phylum Arthropoda; class Insecta; order Diptera; family Pipunculidae; genus Nephrocerus; species Nephrocerus scutellatus. The sequence continues at coordinate 78,593,714 of OX352765.1, read as the reverse complement.
ATGTCACATGATACCGAAAAAAATTATTCGTCTCTTAACCCATTTTTGCTTCGCCGCTTCACTTTCAAAATAACAACAAAAAAATGCAATATGCAACAGGTGTGGCGAAAATGGCTTAGCGCTTTCTTACATTTTTTAATTTGCATTTTTTCAACAGAAAATCTTTTTCAAATATTAGTTGAATATAGTAATTGAATAGGACTTTACAATCTAGTCATCTAAGGCCGTTAGAGCCTAAGTTTTCTGCGCATTTATAAAGAATTGCCCTGTTTCTGGAAGGATCACAAAGAACCACAACTTAACAGTGGATTTTAGAATAAAATTAAATTTATTTCCATTTTCTGAACTACTACATGGACATACTGCAGTTACATGAATATACTGGAGTACTGGAATTGAAACGTTTATTTAGGATGATGTGAGTAGATTTAGTTTCATAAACCTATTGTAACTTCTGTGTTGATTTCTACAGCAGGTTAGATTGGATTGGCGTTAAAAAAAAGTCGCCACAGTATTGTTTTCTAATGCAGCAATGTTTTTGTGTTCATTAGAAACGGGATAGGCCCTAATACAGTGCCCTGTGGCACTCCTGTTAAGGTTTCTTTTAATTCAATTTGTTGTTTTCTAATACAGGTTCTTTGTGTCCATTAGAAAGAGGTAAGGTCCTAATACTCCGCTTTGTGGCACTCCTGTTTTGGTTTTCCTTAAATCGAAATATATAAAATTTTCTTCTTCCTTATTCCCATTTGCTGTTAGGCTTGAAGAGTCCATTCCCTCCACAGGTTTCTGTTCCAGCAATCTCTTCTTATTTCCGTAACGGTCTTACCTGTATTCTTCTGCTTCTTCTTTTCTTTACTTTTAACTTTTTTTTTTAACTTTTCTTGTCTTGTCCATACGTTAAACGTGCCCGAACCATTTTAGTTGTTTTTCCACTCTTATCTCTACGATGGGTTCTGACCGACTTATTCGTTTCAACGTTCCATACAACGACGGCAACCTTCGACTTATTGAAATCCAAATGAATCTATCAGTTGGCCTCCAATGTCGTGCGAATTTACACGGAGTATAAGTCTGTTAGTCTGAATTGAGACGAGTCAAACGAACTACCCGGAGGAAAAGCTGCGAAAACATTGCTGATATCCACTTCGTCAAGGATCAGAAAAATTGTGTAGGCTTACTGAAGAAGACAGATGGTAACTACACGTCAGACCGAGAGGACATAATTAGAACGTTCCTTCAAATTCATTTCTCCGGTTCTTCTAATGTCTCACACACATACCCTAATGCTCCTAACCATAGGGCATGCATTGACAGCAGGGTAAATAGTTTATCGGGTAAAAATTTAATCCAGATAAGGTTAAATGGGCCGTAGGCTCCTTCAAACCATTCAAAGCACCCGACGGTGATGGCATAATTCCAGCTCTCTTACAGAGGGCAATTGAACTCATCCTGCCGGGTTTGATTGCTTTATTTAGAGTCAGCTACAACTGGGCTTACATTTCGAATACCTGGAGAGAGGTAAACGCAATCTTTATCCCTAAACCAGACAATAGGCCTAGTGAGCTGCCTAAATCATACAGACCTATAAGTATAACATCATTTGTTCTCAAAATTATGGAGAGACTTATTGATGTTCATATCAGAGCCTGGCTAGATAGGGGTAGCCCTCTACACTTAAGTCAGTTTGCATACAGGAAAGGTAAAAACAAAGAGGGCGCCCTTTACTATCTAGGTAAAAAGATAAAAGAAACTTTTCCCTGTATGCTTTCATTGACATTGAGGGTGATTTTGATAACACTGGCTAAGAGCAATCAGTAGCAGAGGTATCGAGGGCTCGACTAACCAATGGATAAGGGCCGCGCTTGAAAGTCGTGTAATCACTTCCTCCTCAGGGGGAGTGTCAGTGTCGTTGACTGTAGCTAAGGGCTGTCTGCAAGAAGGTGACCTCTCTCCCTTTCTATGGTCACTATCATAGACAACCTTCTAGCCGATCTACATAAATCAGCTACATCGCCATTGGTTATGCTCTTGATTTGAGATCATAATTAGCGGTAAGCACAGACCGACCATTATAAATGTCATGTAAGGTGCGTTACTTCACGTCCTAGAATGGTGCAACACAGAAGGGCTTTATATTAATCCCGGCAAAACCGTTCTAGTGCCTTTTACGAAACGAAGACTGTCCGAGTTGGGACCTATAATAATAAAAGGCACTACATTAGAGTATGTGTCTAAACTAGAATTCTGATATCAAGTCCGCCATCGGGCCACTAGGGCACTGTAGGCCAGTTGGCGCCTCTACCGCACAACTTAGGGTCTTAATCCTAAAATGATACATTGGATGTATACTATGATGGTTAGACCTATTATCATGTACGCGGCCATCACATGGTAGCCGAATGTTCTTGAGCGGACAACTGTAATAAAAGCTTAAGAAGCTACAAAGAATTACCTGTCTAGGTATAACGGGTGCCATGCGCAACTTCGCTAAGACTGCATTAGAAGCTGTTGTAGGGCTTTCACCCTTGCCAATCTTCATTAGGAAGACGGATAAAGCCTAGATAAACAGGTGACTACGTGGGACACCTGACAATTCTTGACTCAATTTCCGAAAGAGACATGTTTTGCACTATCTCTGACACCATGGGCAGGGAAAACTGTTTCGGCAGGATATTTGAAGTTAAAATATTGGACCGAGCAATCTGATCTAATGGTGATGGCGGTGGCGAAGATGGAATCTGGAGTGGGAGCTGGGATATTCGGACCCAACACCAATGGATATAAGTCCCACTGTTTTCCAAGCGGAACTTCATGCAATTGAGGACGGTTTGCGCTAGTATTAACTTTAGTAAGGGTATTAGAGGCGCTACGATTTATATCTTTTCAGATAGTCAAGCGGCACTGAAAGCGCTATCGTCCAACATGATGGAATCTAAATCAGTTAAATGCTGCTACGATGCACTGCAATCCCTGACAGGGCTTAACAGGGTGAAACTCGATTGGGTCCCTGGTCACCAGGGAATTGCAGGCAACGATAAGGCAGATGAACTAGCCAGGGCTGGTTCAGAATCTTCGTTCTTAGGACCAGAAACTTTGTGTGGTGTCAACTAGGCTGCCAACACAGCAATGATTAATAAGTGGGAAGGCAGACTTTGTCTGGCCCATTGGAATAATATCCCAGGGCTTAAACAATCCAAAGCGTTAATCAGACCCTATTCTTGATCTAGACAAGGAAAGCATCAGAAAGCTGGTGAACTTTCTCACAGGTCATTGTGACCTGCAATATCATCACCTTGGCAAAATTAATCTTGGCTCAGACACTGAATGTAGGTTCTGGTCGGAGGATGATGAATAATCCGTGCACATTCTCTGTGATGGTCCAGCATTGATCTGGTTAATGAGATGTATGTTCCATAAGGCAATATGTTCGTCGGCAGATCTGTAAAAACTCTGCCACTATACTTCATTAGGGATGTAGTAAGTCTCTAAGATCAGTTAAACACCACGATCTAAAAAGAGCTATTGTCTTTTTAGGCCACAGTTTCAGCCAATTGAGTTAGGGTTAGTTTTTAAAAAAAACGATGATCGATGGAAAACTTCAAACTCACAAAAAAAAACTCTTAGCTGATAGTCAGGTGTTCAGATGCAAGTTAGCAGCACCATCCCACGACGGCGAGTCAACTTGACTTAATTATTTATTCATCTCCAGGTTGGTGGACATCACATCGATCTCTCCTCTCGTACTTGAAATCGTTGCCACGTTGGGCTTCCCGCACCGATCAGTTACACAAAAAAGAAGAATCCACCATACGTGCACTAACATAGAGCTAACAACTAACAACTAAGACGAACAAGACAGACGACCGACCGATAACGTTGTTATACCGAACGTGTGGTATCAAATTTCGCTCGGCGTCAACTTCGAATTCTGGAATCTTTTGTCATCATTCATGATCAGGCGAAATAGGATTGCGCTACAGCTGGTAGTCTCAGACTCTGAAATTTCATTGAACTGTTTGTGGATTTACGGATGTTTACGAACGAAAGAATCACTGCCTCTATTGCAGTGTCTTATATTACAAAAGAATGCGTGGCAGTTATAAAAAAGGAAGCTTCCTTTTGAGCAATCACATCTTAAAGGCCAATACAACTTATGATTTACTCAATCTTTTCAGATTTGCGTCCTGATTTTCTCAGCACAGCTATGATACCATTACAAAATCTGGGCTTCGTTGATATTTGTGCTTTGTTTTGTTTTGAAATTGAAGATCGGTGAGGTTCAATGTTTAGTTGGCCGATTCCACCCGCCCTGTCGGCATTTGGCCAAGAAACCTTAACGGGTAATTAATTTTCCCACAAACAACGAACGTCATCGGCGGTGGAGGCACACACAAAATCCAATCCGCACTCGTAGAGTGTATTAACCAACAGATTCACTCGTGGTTGGTTGAATTCAAAAGAAATTCGGGGTGGACAAATAAATGGCAGGTGTCAGTCTCCGAAGTTTCTTTCATTTATTCCAACGGGCAACCAACGCGACGAAAGTGTGATGCGCCATGTTACCGACCAACCGACCGACCGCATCTGATCGTTAGGAATATTGTGAACTGCTGTCTCTACCGCTATCTGCGCTTGCGTGCGTCATTATGGAATATTCACGCATTCGAGGATGATTGCCCATGTCCCGTACGTCAGTCAGTACCCCGAAACTTTTTAACCCAAATTCATATTTTTTGGCCGCGTGTGTGTAGCTCGACAGATAAGATCTGATCTGCGATAGTTCTCGGCAGCTTGAATCGCTTCTTCGGTCCCGGTCGGTTCCAAATTTCGACAGCAATTAGTCACTCACCCGTTTTACCGTCGCAAGGTTCAGCAAGATTCCCTGGTCGTTTATCATTTTGGGCTTTTGCCATTAATTTCGAGTTTTTGTGATGATAACGCCACAGCCGCCTCTAATTTGCATATTAATGTCTGTCCTGTTCTGTGTTGTCCTCATTATTGGTCAGGCAATTTATATGGCACATACTAACAGTGTGTGTGTGCGTGTGTGTGTGTGGATAGCAGTTAGCAGCTGTACCTGTCCTTGTGGTTATCAACACTATGCTCGCGCCCGTTTATCATTCACTCGGGCATAAGCGATAAGCCAGCAACCAATAAGGATTTGGCAACATTTTTTTTTTTAAAAATTAAATCTTTTTGTTGTTTTCATTAACTTGGACTTTATCGCTTGATGGTTGCTATCGACCGCTCCCACCACGGTCCATTTGGAAAGTGGGCCGATAATTTATTGAGTTTCAGTGCTTTGGGTAAACAGATTTTCTCGTCCCACTGATAGGACGAATTCGTTTACCCTTTTTGTTCACTCTATCCCATTATCGATATGTGTCCGGTGATAACAGAACAACCGGGTCGATGACACACTCAGCGCAGATACTCGTACATCAACCAAACAAACAGCGAACAAAAAAATTAATTAACCGTTAAATTGATGTTTGTGCCTGAATTTGGTTATTTATGATGATGATGATGGAGATGTGGAGATGATAGCAACATGCGATCCTGTGATACTGTGCGGCAATGATTGAAATGGCTAGGCATCCCATCCTCGGCATACATGTGTGTTCTTCATATCTTATCACTACACTTCACAGTTCAGTATGGGTCAATGAAACTGTAATTTTTTTAATTTGATTTTTATTTTTTAAAAAAGTTAAATTTTTTGTTAAGCGATGATTGATGATTGTTTTGATTTGGTTTTCTGCCTGTTCTTCCAATTAAAGTTAAATTTTTATTTTATTTTCATATAACGATTTAATATAAATGCCGAGTTTTTTAGAAGAAGAAATGCAGCAAGGTCTATTTGTAAATTCTCTAATCGGAGATACCCATGCTTTTATATTAACTTGCCTGTGTCTGTCTTTCTGTCTTACTGTCTTACCGTCTTACTATTTTACCATCGTACTGCCTTACTGTCTTACTTATTGTCTCAGTGTCTTACTGTCTTACTTACTGTCTTACTGTCCTATCACTATGTCACTATCTTACCGTCTTACTGTCTCACTGTCTAACTGTCTAGGTGTCTTACTGTCTTACTTACTGTCTCAATGTCTTACTGTTTTACTGCCTTACTGTCTAGGTGTCTTACTGTCTTACTTACTGTCTCACTGTCTTACTTACTGTCTCACTGTCTTACTGTCTTACTGTCTTACTGTCTCAGTGTCTTACTACCTTACTGTTTTCTTACAGTCTTACTATCTTACTGTCTGTCTTAATATCTTACTGTCTTAATATCTTACTGTCTTACTGTCTTACAGTCTTACTGTCTTACTGCTTTAATTGTTTAGTGTCTTACTATCTTACTTTCTTACTGTCTTATAGTCTTACAGTCTTACTGTCTTAATATCTTACTGTCTTACTGTCTTATTGTCTAACTGTGTTGCTTGTCTTACTTACTGTCTCATTGTCTTACTTACTGTCCCACAGTCTTACTGTTTTACTGTCTAACTGTCTTACTGTCTTACTTACGGTCTCACTGTCTTACTATTTTACTGTCTTACTGTTTTACTGCCTTACTGTCTAGCTATCTTACTGTCTCACTGTCTCACTGTCTCACTGTCTTACTGTCTTAATGTCTTCCTGTCTTACTGTATTACGGTCTGATGGTGTCCTGAGGGGGCTGTTGAGGTGGTTATGCGGTGATCTTAAGCGGATCTTGTGGTGGTTTTAACAAGGTCTTAAGGCGGATCTTCAGGGGGATTTGAGGCAGTCTTGATGGCGTCTTGAGATGGTTTCGGGGGCGTCTTGAGATCTTGAATGGGGTCTTGAAGGGGCTATTGAGTGGGGTTTTAAGCGTGGTATTAAAAAAGTTTTGAAGACAACTTTAAAGGCTCTTTAGAGGGTCTTCAAGGGCTTTGAGATGGTCTTGATGGAGGTTTGCGAGCGCCTTGAAGGAATTTTGATAGGGTCTTTTGCTAGGTCTTGAGGAGGTTTTAAGTAGGTCTTGAGAAGAGTCTTGAGGGGGTCTTGGGTTGATCTTGAGGTAGCCTTGAGGGGGTATTGAGGTTGTTTTAAGAGGGTTTTGAGAGCGCCTCAAGAAGAATTTTGATAGGGTCTTTTGCTAGGTCTTGAGGAGGTTTTAAGGGGGTCTTTTAGTGGTACTTTGGTTGGTATAGAGAAGGGTCTTGAGGTGGTCTCGAGGAGGTCTTTAGGTGGTCTTGATGGAGTCTTATGAGGGTCTGAAGGTGTTCTTGAGGGGTTCCTGATAGTTTCTTTAGGTAGACTTGAGGAAAGTCTTGAAATAGTTTTGCGAGGGTCTTAGTGTCGGGTTGAGTAGGTCATGAGGGGGTCTTGATGTCATCTTCAAGGGGTTTGAAGACGCCTTGGGGGGTTTTTAAGGGGATTTTAAGAGTGTCGTGAGGAGTTTTCGGAGGGTCCTGAGTGGGATATTGAGGGGATTTGAGAAGGTCTTAAGAACGTTTTTAGGGGGTAATAAGGCGGTACTTAAGACGATTTGGATGGGTTTTAAGAGAGTCTTTAGGTAGTCTTTAGGGGATCTTTGGGGATTTTTGGAGGATCTTTAATGGGGTCTTGAGGGGGTCTATAGGTGGTCTTGAGGGAATCTTAAGGGGATTTTGAGAGAGTCATGAGCGGAGTCTTGAGAGGGTCTTTAGGTGGTCTTAAGTGGGATCTTGAGAGTGTTTTGAAGGGGGTCTTGAGGGAGTATTGATGGGGTCGTAACGTGGTCTTAACGGGGTCTTGAGGTGGTCTTGAGGGAGTCTTTAGGTAGTCTTAAGGAGGTCTCAAGGGAGTTTTGTGAGGATCTAAAGTGAGATCTTGAGGGGGCCCTTAGGTGTTCTTGAAGAGATTTTGAGAGGGTCGTGAGTGGAGTCTTGAGTGGGTGTTATAAAGGTTTTTTGGGCGTCTTGAGGGGCTTTTGAGATGGTTGTGAGTGTTGTCTTGAGGGGATTTTGAGTGGATTTTGAGATTTGGGATATATTGTGAGTGGAGTCTTGGGGGGGTCTTGAGAGTGCTTTGAGGGGCTCTGAATGAATCCTAAGAGGGGTTTGGTGGGTCTTGAGGAAATATTGATGGAGGTCGTTACGTGTTCTTGAGGGTGATCTTGACGGCTGGAAAAGTCTTCGATGGTGACTTTGGTTAGCACACGTTTCAAGGGATTTCGAGGATAATTAACATTAAATTAAATAATGCGAGCACCAAGTGTGCACCAAGTTTTATCCAAATTTAAAATTTGTTAAGCTTGCCTTTGTGTAAAGTTATACTTAAAAATAATTAAAAATAATACTTATAATAGTTATGTAAATACCAGCACCAACAATATCGACGATATAATAATATAATTGCAATTCTATCGGTACTAGGAGGTACCTATTGTCCAACTGCTCTTTTTGGGTAAGGGACTCGTTCTTTTTGATCTGAGTACTTTTCCGCTGGCTGGCTTTTGTTGTTGCAGGTTGCTAATATGGTTCATTAAAATAAGAAACCAAACACTCATGAATAAACAAATTCGTGTACCTTTGGATTTTGATTAATGCAATATAACAATCAAGGTACTGGGTAGGCACAAGTGGGCAGGGCAATTGGCAATTGTAGTTGACGATTGTAAGAAATCTTTTCATTCCTCAACTGACTGACTGCGATGTGTGTTCGCGCGGGTGCGCACCTCTTACCGCGCGCGTCGTATCAATCAGATCACACAACATACCGCTCAGCACAATGCACCACACTGTGACGGTCAGTACGATCATTAGTATACTGCTGTGCCGCCGCCGGGTGATTGCGCGGTGCTTGAAAACTCACAACGAGTTGTCCTTGTCCTGGTTGGCGATCGCTTAAAAACAATTCCATCATCATCCAACAAAACAATGAAAGAAACAGTCGCAGCGCACACACACACACAATAGCCAAGCGTAGTGTTAGTAGGGGGAGGGCGAAAAGAATGTTCAGCAAGGTTTTCCGCTACTCGCGCTCTCGAGAAGTTCTGACCATTTCCAAGAGTTCTTGACTTGGCTTGGCCATGGAAAAGATAACCATCGCTGAATATAAAATTAGATTGTTTGTCATTTGTTCTTGCTGCTGTTGTTGTTTCGTTGTTGTTTTGCTGTGCTGGATGTATAGTTATGTTTTTTTGGGTCTCGTCGCACAAGTGATAATATAACAAATGCATTGTCTTGTTTCGTCGTACCTTCGAACAACTGCTTCTACAAGCTGAAGAGCATCAGCCTTCGCTTACAATTTCGCCATCGTCTTCATCAAAAAAGCTGGCAATTTGCATATCCGATGCGGATGACATCGACGTCGTTGTCGTCATCGGTTACATTTAAGAAACTTCTTTGTGCCATCAGCCAGACATGCAAACATCCATCGCTACGATTTCCTGTAGCAGTTCGTCAGCCTCCGTTTTGAACAGACATATAGATGACCAATTGGGAAATGTTCACTCTTTGATTTGGTCAGTCCAACTTGTTTTCTACTTCTTGGTTGTTGATGGTTGTCTCCTCCTTAAAATCACTGCGCGCTGTGTAGATACACAATTCTTTAGATACCATCTTGCAGTCGACTAAATGGAACTGCTGGTAGCAAGCAGTAGCAGCAGCATATTGGAGCACAAAGTTGATTTGTTATATACAAGCCTGCGTCCGCATTGGTGTTCGGAAGCAGCTATCTGCGTAGAGGTATTTGAAATTTTTCACGAGCCCTTCCCGACAAACTATGTATTCCAATGCAAATCAAAGCAGAACGTTCATGTAGCTATAAACTGAGAACATACAACAACAACACAAACCCTCATGTCAATTGGAGTTGTTCCTCGTCTTCTATGCTCATGCTTACGTTATGTTTCCTCATTTGGATTCGGGTGTCAGATCATATTTAGTCACAACATTTTTTAAGAAGCACGAACATCAAACTGTCCGTCTTTCTGTCTGGCCGAATGTCCTGTCACCGTTCGTTTGTGTCTGCCTGTGGTTTCTGACAAGGCTGCCAGCCTGTGCATAATATATCCTCTTTAATCATCCGCACTCGAAGAACAGAACACCTATCTACCCAAGACGAAGACCACCATTGCAAACCACCACCCAAACAGTGGACGACAGTGGTGTTGTCCAGCATGACCCAATCAAATTAGCAATTTGCACATCAAAAGTGGAACGGAACCATCACCGGAATCAGAGCTGGCGATTGTGATGAGCTGAATTGTAGGTAAATAAGGGTATCCTGTGATTGGTGAAAATTTGTTCCGCACACTTAATGCGCTGTCATGCATGTGGTGCTGTACAGTGGAGCAATATTGGACTTGAGTATTAGAAATACTCAATAATAGAAATAAGGCATAAAAATCTTAAAAAACAAAAACAAAGTCATAAAAATGCATTTTTTTATGTAAATTCTCTAATCGGAGATGATACACAAGTAAGGAAAGTTTCAGTAAAATCGGGTTAATTTACATCAGCTGCGAAGTTTTCTGGGGTTATGCTCCTACTATCGACGGTATGTGCCTAACTTCGCAGATGTTGCACAAAGAGAAGAACTAAAAGTTCCAATGGTTAAGCGAGCACCAAAAATCATTCGAATTACTGAAGGGATAGCTATGTAGTTCTCCAATTTTGGAATATCCACAGGCAGGAGAACTCTTCATACTGGAAACTGATGCGAGCAATACGGTAGTTCTATCGCAGAATCAAGAAGCAACGAGCATCTAAAAGCGTACTACAGGCGTTCGCTTCCAAAGCCCGAAAAGAACTTATGTTTGACGCGAAGAGAGTTGCTAGCTGGTGTGGATAGCGTCAAACACTTCCACAAGTACCTATACGGTCTGGACTTCGAACTGACAATGCAGCTCTCAAGTGGTTAATGTAGTTCAGGGAACCAGAAGGTGAAGTGATCAAACGACACCAGGCATACTCATTCAGAACAGTGCATCGAAAAAGAATGCTGCACAATAATGCCGATGGGTAATATGAATGTTTGTGCCAAATTACATCTTTAATCGTATCATAGTAGTCATTGACCGCCCCACAAGCCAACCCGTAACCAACTTTGAATTTACTAAGGCGAAGTTAATAGATTTTCGATCGATATTCAAAGGTAAAATTTTCTTATAAGTGAGTTTTAGAGCTGAGCACCATGCTATGAATACTGAACCATTTTTTTTAAAGGTAGATAAGTTATCTGTAATCTTCAACATAACTAAGTTCCAGGTATCAGCCTAATACGAAAAAGCAGTATCATCAGCAAAGGCGACAGCATTTCCATTAAGTTTGAAGTTGCATAGAGATTTTACATAAACTATAAACAAAATCGGACCTCGTACAGTACCTTATGGCACTCCGCAGTTAATGTATTCGATAATTATCCATTTTTTAATAATTTTTTTAAGTATCTTGGAGAATACTCATCGACTGCAACAAAGAAACAAGTGGCTGACTCGAAAAAGTGCCAGAACTTAATTTTATTCTCTTCTCGAGCACTACAGTTGGCTATAACAGTGGTAGTACTGAGCCGATTTGTTATATTGGCAAAGAATTTATTGCATAGAGAGTTTACATAAACTAGAAACAAAATCGGACCTAGTATAGAACTTTATGGCACTCCGCAGTTAATAAGTTAATAACAAAGAAACAAGTGGCTGACTTGAAAAAGTGCCAGAACTTAATTTTATTCTCTTCTCGAGCACTACAGTTGGCTATAACAGTGGTAGTACTGAGCCGATTTGTTATATTGGCAAAGAATTTATTGCATAGAGAGTTTACATAAACTAGAAACAAAATCGGACCTAGTATAGAACTTTATGGCACTCCGCAGTTAATAAGTTAATAACAAAGAAACAAGTGGCTGACTTGAAAAAGTGCCAGAACTTAATTTTATTCTCTTCTCGAGCACTACAGTTGGCTATATCAGTGGTAGTACTGAGCCGATTTGTTATATTGGCAAAGAATTTATTGCATAGAGAGTTTACATAAACTAGAAACAAAATCGGACCTAGTATAGAACCTTATGGCACTCCGCAGTTAATAAGTTAATAACAAAGAAACAAGTGGCTGACTTGAAAAAGTGCCAGAACTTAATTTTATTCTCTTCTCGAGCACTACAGTTGGCTATATCAGTGGTAGTACTGAGCTGATTTTTTATATTGGCAAAGAATTTATTGCATAGAGAGTTTACATAAACTAGAAACAAAATCGGACCTAGTATAGAACCTTATGGCACTCCGCAGTTAATAAGTTAATAACAAAGAAACAAGTGGCTGACTTGAAAAAGTGCCAGAACTTAATTTTATTCTCTTCTCGAGCACTACAGTTGGCTATATCAGTGGTAGTACTGAGCTGATTTTTTATATTGGCAAAGAATTTATTGCATAGAGAGTTTACATAAACTAGAAACAAAATCGGACCTAGTATAGAACCTTATGGCACTCCGCAGTTAAGTTAATATATTTGATACCACTTAAAGAGCCATTCATTTGAATTGATTTAGGGCAAGACGACAGGTATGATTTCAGAATGTCGAAGGGTTTTTCACGAAAGCCCGCTTTAAATAACCAAAAATAGAGTCAATGGTGTCCCATTGTTTCTTTGGATTTACTTTATGTTTGCTTGTTAACTGCATTAACTCTTTTCTATGTTTCGCATACATAGCGTTGTTAGCGTTGTCCATTTTTTTTACAGAGAATTACTTAATTCTATCTCTCTTTATGTCCCCTTATCGCGCCCATAAAACCTCATCTACGTGACTCCCCGTTGGTATAATCGAAGACTTGGGTCCTTACAAAACAAAAGAAACAAGTTATGGGCGACGTAGCCTCGTACTTATTCGCTTTCCGACTATTTCAACTACCTCGATACTTACTTGCAATTCACCGAGCTGTATAACTCTCTCTACCAGCGCTATCTTAATAAAGCTCAAGCCAATCTCATAAAGTCGTCAACTATAAAAGGAAGTCCGATGGTTACCCTCCATCAATCTCTTATGAAAACCCATCATCAACCAATCCACATACCATTGCCAACTTATTTGCTACCTTCTTCAGACAATCTTTCGCTGTCAACTACTTAATTTCTCCAATTCGCCCTTTTTCTCTAAAACTGTGGACCCTATTGTTATCGCAAATAAGTTATAAAAACTTAATGATGAATTCCTACCCGGCCCAGATGGCCTTCCCGCTAAAATTCTTAAAAAATGTTCTTCCAGCCCTTCCCCTTACTGTATGATTGCCCTCTTTTGACAATCTCACTTTCACAAGGAGACTTTCCTTAGATTTGGAAGACATCTTTAATAGACCCGATACACAAACAAAGAATGATGTAAAAAATTATCGCCCAATTGCTAAACGTTCCCATATACTCAAACTCTTCGAAAGTATCTTATGCGAAACCCTAAGCTTCCATTGTAAGTCTCTTATCTTTCCGAGCCAATATGGCTTCCTCAAAGGTAGATCAACCACAACTAATCTTGTTGAATTTATCTTCTCCGCCCTTTCAGCCTTAGAGAGTGGCAACGACGTTGTTGCAACTGATTTCAGTAAGGCTTTTGATAACATATCTCATCAATTAATCCTTTTTCAATAGTCTGCCCTCGGCTTTGAACCCATATTGTTAAAATGGATATCTTCTTCTCAGGAAAACCGTCTTTATAGTGTTCGCTTCAGGTCCGTCCTCTAAACCACATTCATGGCAACTTATGGTGTACCACAACGCAGACATCTGGGCCTCTTTCTCTTCATTGTAACTATAAATGATCTTGATAGATAAGGTCATCAAAAACTCCGCTCTCTCTCTCTCTCTCTCTCTCTCTCTGTGCTGACGATACCAAATTTTTCAAACCAATTTCTTCTCCATAAGACTCTTTCTTGTCTGCTTCAACAAGACCTAGACAGATTTTCAACCTGGTGCCTTAAAAATTACTTAGAGCTCAATATCACCAAATGCCAATCTACTACCTTATCACGTAATTGCAACAAGCCCCCTCCCAGACATTACCATCTTCACGGCTAACCTATATCCCGCATGCGATATTTTCGTGACCTCGATGACTCGAAGTTAAATTTTCGTTCTCATATTGATGAAAAAAATTCTGAAAGCGAACTCATCACTTGGCTTCATCAAACGATGGTCCAAAGAATTTTCCAACCCTTATGTTACCAGATCCCTCTACATCACTTTTGTCCGCCCCCTTCTCGGGTCAAGCATGGTCCCCCTATCATCAAATGAATGTGTCCAGAATCGAGAGCATCCAACGTCGTTTTCTTCGATTTGCTCTTCGGGGGTTACCTCTGGACAATCACCTTATCCTGCCGCCCAACCAAGACCGCCTAAGCCTCATAAACTTAAAAACACTTGAGAAACGCAGAGACACTGCTGACATTCTTTTCATACATCGTCTCCTCTTAGGCTCCGTCGACTGCGCATCTTTATGTAACTCGATTTTGTAACTCGATTTTCTTTAACACTAACCCCCGTCATCTACGTTGCCCACTTATCTTCTATCTACCGACACACAGCACCATGTACGGCTCTAACGAACCAATCTCCCGTATGCCGCGAAAGGTTAACTAAACCTTACCGTTTTCGATTATAACCGCAGCACTCCCGGCCTTTAACTAGATCTCCTCCCACATCCCCCCTAACTTTAAGTGTTTGTCTTATGTCTTAGCTTTAAGTTAATGCTGTTAGTTTTAATATTAGCTTGTAACCAATCTCCCGTATGCTGCGAAAGGCTATCTTAAACCTGACCGTTTTCGATTTTAACCGCAGCACTCCCTGCCTTAAACTCGATCTCCTCCAACATTCCCCCATAAATTTAAGTGTTTGTCTTATGTCTTAGTTTTTAGTTAACGCTGTTAGTTTTAGTATTAGCTTATAACCAATCTCCCGTATGCTTCGAAAGGCTTCCCTGCCTTAAACTCGATCTTAGGTTTAAGTTAATGCTATTAGCTTGTAGCAAGCCGAATAAATAGGGTCTAATTGCCCCCACCAAAATAAAATTAGAAGGTTTTTTAGTTAGCTTTCTGTATAGCTAGTTTTTGAGGTCTATAGGTTTTCTGATGGTATGGCTAATCCATGGTTTTAAAGTTTTCTTTGGATGTGTTTTGAATCTATAAGGGTTTGGAGAATGGATAAGAATCTATCAACAGAAGAAGAAGAAGCGATGTTTATATAGGGAATATAAAAAATTAGATACAACAACTCTTAATCGACCCACTGTAAATCATAAACTGCCAACTGCCTGGCACCACTTAACTGGCTTATTCTGACTCTGAGCGTTTGGCTGTTTCCTTTAGGAATTTGCTACGGCCGTTCCCATAGCCAGTTGTCGGTCGGTTGTCTCTTAATGCTCTTATTTATGGCCGCATTTATATTCTCCTTCTCCGACGCGGGACGAGTTTGTTACGTGTGCGAATGCCTCACACAACGGACAGTATCATGTCACTACTTACCAATGTTGGTGGCAGGTAAAATACCAAGTGTTTCACAGACGAACAAATCCGCGAGTACATGTGTGGATATGGATTAACTCACCTGAAAGACACAAAAAAAAAAGGTGGTTAAGAAAAGTTTCAAGTTTTTTTTTTTCAAAATTAAAATCTGCATCTGCCAGTGCCTGCAATCTGCACTGAAGCAGAAAATACAGAAAAATTCACGTTAATTGTTTCCAACGCAAGGAATTTAAAGGATCAACGCACACAACGCATACTCATACACAAGCCCTGTTCGATTCTATTCTCATTATTTTCGAATTAAGGGGAAGGCGTGTCATTTTCTAAAACTGAAAGATTTTTACATTTTAGCCAGATCGCGTAGGTGCATACGAAAATATTTTAATTGCATTTTAATGATGGTGCAGAGGGTTATTATCCTTTTGCTATTGTTGCTGCCAACTATCTATCTGCTGTGCATAATTGGCTGGTGACAGGAAAATTACATGGATCTCGTTCCGGCTTATGGTTTAGAATGCAGCCGGAAATTCTTAACCTCAGGTTTTGTAATTAAAATTCCAAAATAAAAATGCATTAATCACTTTGGAGGCGAATTTCGGTACATGCTGACAGCATAAGGGTGTGTCAGAACAATTAACTGTGCACACAGTTTGCGCCCTAATTAAAAATTACATTTTTTCAGAGCAAATTAGGGACTAAATTCTAACTGAAGAAAAGTATCAGGTGATATTTTGTGGCCAATGTTTCGGATATTGTTGGGAGATCATAGACTGATAAAGAGAAATGCTTTTCTCAATCTTATGTTAAGCTTTGCTATCGGTCGAACTTAGGAAATTCAAGCTCTAGCTGCGTTCAAGTGGTTAGACCCTTATGAAAATGGAAAAGACTGTTTGAAAACCGATTTTTTTTAAAGTCTCAAACTACGAGTATGTTAAATTTCGTTCCAAAATGACTGAAATGCCTCTAAGATGTAAAATGGTTTTCTAAATCCTTGACATCTCTGTGCTGTCATTAATCGAAAGCATTCATAATTTCTTGATGAGGGGATATCTCGCAGCTTTAGTTTATTACATAACTAGCTGAGTACAATAAGTTGTCTGATTGGAGAATCTTCACTTGAAACTCATCATTGTTACCCAATCATCGACCGCTATAAAATCTAAAAAAAAAACAAAAACCAAAGAACCCCCAAACACGGCAAAATTACCAAAAATACACCCAGCGCCTAGTGGTGTTTTACCATCGCTTTTTATCTTAGCGTCCCCGAAATCTACGGAATCGACCACTAACATCAGTAACCCCTCAACAATCCAATCGGCCTCCAGCCCATATAGATGTCTTACCATCAACATTCACCTCATCACCATCATATTAGGCTCTACAACCGGTGTCCGGTCCTGGCCTGACGCAAAAAATCTCTCTCCACCGTTTCCGATTTTGAGCCGATGTCATCCAGTTTGGCGCCCCTAAACTCTGGGCGTCCTGGTCTATGCCATCCTTCCAGCGTAGGCTTGGCCGGCCTCGCTATCATGTACCATAAATCCTACCGCAAAGGACTTTCCGAGCAGGATTCTCTTCGCTCATGCGAGCTAGGTGCCCTGCACACCGGTGCTTACCGAGCTTAATTCCTTTCACGATGTCGATATCGCGGTAACGCTGGTAGATCTTATCACAATAGAGTCTCCGGAATCGTCTTTCCTCACATACGGGACCAATAATTCTCCGTAAGACTTTTCTCTCGAACGCGGCTAAGAGGTCAGAATGCTTTTTGATAAGCAACCATGTCTCGGATCCATATGTAAATACTGGTATGACCACCACCAGCAGCTTGGATGTTATGATTGAATTCCTGGATTCGATCCACCTACTCGAGGAACCAAATAGAGCTTTGTATGAAGCGTAGGAGACTACCAATGTCAATATTGATGAGCTCATTAGTGCCGTTGTAGAAGAAAGCTCCCATATGGAGTATACGCTTTTGGGAGAGGGCTGGACAAGTACAGAGAAGATGGACGATGGTCTCCTTCTACTCCTCATCCATGCAGCTTCTGCAGAAGTTATGACCAAGTCTTGCTGGATGCCTGCCTATGAGACAGTGTCCAGTGATGACACCTTTAATGGCACCGATGTGCGATCTTTTTTGAGAGATCAAACACTTGGAGCGTTTCGGATCCAGCTTGGTCTAGATCTGCTTTGTCGCTATGCAAGCTGTACCGTTTGACCACCTACAGTTAGTTTTTACATTAGCATCCCGATTTAACAATAATTTGCATGTAGCGATTGATATGCCTATGGGACCATATTCAGGTAATAAGGGTAATGCAGTTCCTTGCTTGGCGAGTTCGTTAGCCATTCACTTTCCTGGAATGTCTCTGAGACAGCAATAGCAACGTCATCCGCATAAGCGATTACTCTGCAGCCTTTACCACTTGGGCTTAGCAGCAGTTCATTCACTGCTAAGTTCCATAGCATTGCCGGTGGACGATCTAGATCTAGATGGAGCGCGTTGTCGCGAACATCCATCAGATGCGCCTACAAGATTACTGGCAGCGGATGGGCCATGAGGTGCCACAATCCTACCGCTGCCAGTAGAAAGCCTATCTGTCAAGGCCGACCAGTGATTGTCGGCAATAGGAAAACCACTACCACCGTTGCAGAAGCATTACCACTAGACGATCTAGATGGAGCGCGTTGTCGCGAACATCTACCAGATGCGCCTACTAAATTGCAACTACTGTCATCGAAAGGACAAAGAGGTGCCACAATCCTACCGCTGCTAGTAGAAGGTCTAACTATCAAGGCCGCCCCGCGCCCGTCGGCAATAGTCAAACCACCACCCACCGTTGCAGAAGCATTAACGGTAGACAGCAAAGGCACCGTACTACCGTCCGGTAAATAAGAAGTACCGGTCTTCAGAGTACTTGTGCTAAATTTTGTCTGGCTGTCATTTGGATTCCCACGAGAGGCGGAGAAAGGGTGGTCCATCTGCACAGAGATCCGCAGTATGCAGATAAGGCAAGGGGTCAGGCGCCAGGTATCCAGATACTTCGTAAGCGACTGGGCTATTATTAAACTGGGCTCCCAGCCAGGCTGATTCTCGGCACGGAACGAAAAACACCTTAATCCAGCCCAGACGATGAGTATTGGGATTAGGAGATGTAAAAAGGGTGGAGAGGGAATATTTAGAGGGGGGGGGGGGGGGAGATTGATGAGCGACCTTTGGTTTCAGGACTCATCTAGAGAAAACTGTGAAGAGTCGTTGACCTTACTTAGCCTCTACAACTCTTCAAGTTCGACGCTCGGGGCGAGATGCTTTTGGACACGAACTAAGCGAAATCCACGACAAAGTGCGCAAAAAATCTGCTGCTATCGGACACGTGCAAATTTTTTGCACACTTTGTCGTGGATTTCGCTCAATTATATCAACATATAATATAATTATACAAAAATAAAAAATTATATACGTATTATTATTTATACAAAACTCCAAAAAAGGATTAGAAGGAACAAAAAAATATCGAACTTATGGCTTAAGTTCGACATAATGAATCCAAGTTTAGTAAAAAATTATACATTTAATCAAGTAACTAAAGAAGGTTATAAAAAACTTCAAAATCGTTATTCCATATCTATGCGAATGCAAATTTTAGTTGATTAAGTCGAACGTTCGACTCGCTGTCCATTATAGGAGTGATAATATAGTATTTTCATTAAGTATGAAGTATTTTTAAATACATCTATAGCATAATTAATGATAGTGAACCAGTCAAAGCAATTATTTAAAATTACAGGACGTAAACAAATAAGTATTTAAAATGTCTTTATCTTTTTTTATATTTAGATAGTAAATCTATCGAGGGCTGCCATTTTTCAGCGAAGTCTTTATCAAGCAGCTCTTTGGACATTAAAAGAGCATTGACAGTTCCTGTAAGCAAAGAGTTCCTCTTTTTGTCCTTAATCAACCTAACATTGGAAAACACTCGTTCAGCAGTAGCACTGCTATGAGGAAAGGCGATTAAAGTTCCTATAAATTTTCGAATATTAGGAAACATTGTTTCATTCAAACCATTTTTCATACGAAAAATTTGTTGGTAGAATTCTTCAAAAGGTAAAGAATGGTGAATCAATGGTTGATTTATCATTAATCGCCATTCCTCATCGAGCACCTCGGCTTCAAACTGACTAATTATGTTGGGAAACAACAATACCAAAGGGACCAAACTCTCAACCAAATTATTGGGATCAAGACCTTGTAATGCAACTATCTCTAAAATTGAACCGAAACAAGATTTGTTCACACATTTCTTTATAATAATCGCAACAACGTTTTTTAATATTTTTTAATTCTGTATTAGAAATAGTTTCATTACATATTATTAATGCTGCTTTAGCCCCTATGTATATTTGGTCTAGACTTAGGAAAATATTTTCATCAGTAAAATCAATGTCGTTTTGGATAGCATTGTCAATAAACTGAATCTCAATAAAATTTTGAAGAACTGTTTTAAAATAAGATTTAATAGTGGGTAGTAAGCAGTGAATTCGAGGGACCTCCGCTTGAAACTCGATGTTCATTTTGTTTGTAAGATTCAAAATGTATGCTAAAAATGAAAGGTAGATTTTATTAGTACTGTTAAATTCTGAAGAAATGGTTTGAGCCATATCTGCATTCACATCGAGATTATAGCATAGAAAAAAATGTTGTAGAGGAATCCACTGCTCCAGTATTCTGTTTACTACACTCCCTAATGACAGCCATCTAGTAGAAGCAACTTTAAGAATTTTGTGAACTTTTACTGAAAAATATTCCTGAAATTCCCTTAGTTCTATTTGCCTTTTAGAGCTGTGTGCAAAGAAACTGTAAATATTTCGTATAAATGATTCTAAATAGGGAGGTAGCTTTTTTGAAGCTGCAGATGAGCACAAGTGTAGCAAATACAACCCATTGTGTACAATTGTGGCTGATCTTTTTGCATAAGTGCTCTTACTCCTGATTTCTTTCCTACCATTACGGAAGCATTATCTGAGGCAAATCCAACTAGGTTACTTAAGGGTATATTAATCTGTTTAAAAAAAATTAAAATTTGTGTGTGAATAGTAATACTATCTGAACTTTGCAATTTCAGTAATGTTAGAAATCTATCCCTAACTTTTCCCTTTATATAATCAAAATACCTAACTACACAAACTAGACACTTATTTGTACTTACGTCCGTCCTCTCATCAATTATTAAAGAAAACTTTTGATTTCGTAAAACGTTCGATATATTTTCTAGTCCTTCTTGCAGGAAAAGTTGGTTTGTCGTCTCGGTTGCCTTGGTTTTTCCACACTTTAGACCCTTTGCTATTTCTGAATCAACAGCTACACATTTTATGAGCTCTATAAGTGCTCTCACCAATGAAAAAGGCAAGTTATGTTGAATAAGAAACATTATAATTTGAAGTTCTGCAACTTTTATTTTATTTGTTTTAATTTGTATGGCTTTGACTGGTTCACTATCATTTATCCATGGCTGGCTTTTTAATAATTTTACTTTTTGGATGTGAACGCTGGACTGCTCGTGTCGAACTAAATGGGCTTTATCAAATTTCCATGGGAAAACTTTATTAAGTTTTTCTAAACGAAAAGCTGCAATAACAAATAATCAATAAAATCTTTTAAAAATGCAAACAATTTTACCATACTAACCTTAAAATTTTGCCTTGAAAAAACAATCAACGTGGCACCAAACACTGATATCTGACCGTCTACGCTTTAAAACTTGAAATGAAATTACCTAATAAGAGGTAAAACGTAAAACCAAGGGCAAAGAGCAAGACCAACAGTCTAGACACTACACTTTTTGTCAGCTGTCCCTGTCACTGTCATATCATATTTCATATGCACAATTGAACTTTGCACATGCACATTAAACACAACACTTTTTGTGAGCTGTCAAATCGCTTCGCTAGTAGCAAATTTGATTTCATAGACGTTTCTAAATTATTCCGTGGAAAGGATCCATTTTTACATTTTGGGATCCAAGAAGGCAAATGTTCGCAAAAGGATCCAAATGGATCCGATCGGATCCATTTCGACAGCGCTGCTCAGTACTCAGGGTTCGGAGAGAATGCTTCTGAAAAATGAGGCAGTTTTCTATATGTTCGCTGACCGAACGAATTCTTGAGACTGCAGACGCATTCTGTAGTTTTTTATTTGATACCTAGCGCCTATAGACGAAACGTTTCCTTCTATACATACGCATACATGCTCTAAGGCATTGTCTCTTAACAACGCGGATTTGTTCTATGTATTATGAGGTTATATTCCACCATATTGGACAGGCAAACGTCATAATTGATCTTAAAAACGCCTGGTAGCAAATGATCTTAACATTACTTCGTAGACAGTGTGAATGGAAAAGTTTGCAAGCGACCTAAATGCGGATCTTGCTTTTTCTAAAGCGGTATTTATTTGCCAAATAAACATAAAAGATCCAACCAGCCAATTAGACGAATGAGTAACCCGATGCCAAAAGCTTGCAGAAAAATCTATCCCTAGTCGCCCAGGCAAAGCCCCATTCCCACTGTTGGTAATTAATTTCCGACAATTTATTGCAGTACATTACGTTACAAATTCCTCACGTAGTTGTGCACACAAAAGGCTTTCCAATTATTCATACGGTGAATAGGATTCGCGCGCACTCTATTATGCGCACAATTTGTCCAAACATCAAAATTAAACGCATGCGTACAACTCAATTGTGACACAAAGGAGGCGGTGCAAAGGTGTTCCCACCAGAGTCCGCTGCTGAGTGCGAATAATCCGGACGCACTTTTGTGGTGCGCAAGCATATATCCATTCCATCCGGACCCCAGCCGGCTAATACAGCAACCTTAGCATTATAGTTAACATATCAAATGCACGCCACACAACCGAGAAAGATACCGAGGAGATAATCGTTCCGGTAATGATTTCATTTGCGAGATTTGGCTGCGTTACGTAGCGTTGTCTGTCTGTCTGCCTGCCTGCCTGCCTACCTCTTCCAGTGCCACCCGCAAGAGACCACCACCATCACTCTCTACCCTTGAATCATTTCGCATGTAAGCACAAAAGGACACACAACAGAAAACAGCAATAACAGAGAAAAATTCAATTGAACGGAATCAGCGGAAATCTCATTTTGATAGATACGACGACTGAAATGGACGAAAGCGAACCTGAGATCCAGCCCGAACAAAAGAGCCCCAGCCTTAAAGGTATGTGATTTGATTTGATCGGCAGTCGTCGTCTGTTGGTTGGTTGTTGTTGGCGGTACATGTGCCCTCGACTGAAGTGACTGATGCAAACAAGACGACGATGACGATGACGATATCGCTTGCTTGCTGCTGCTGCACCAATGGAAAAAATAGATACATCACACACATAACAAGAGCTCAACTTTGTTTAGTGGGTGCCACATTCAGAGCCTCCCTCAGCCACTGCAACAGCAACAGCAACATCAACAACAACGACGCGACGGCTCAAAAGAGTGATCTACGGCCAAGACATACAAAAGAGACTCGACGCAATCGCGCGCACACGCAAAATGTTTTAATTTTCTCTTCCTAGAGCGAATGCGACTATGCAGCCAGCTAGTCAGTCAGTTGTACATTCAATCCGCAATCCGATTGGAACGCTGGCTGGCTGACTGGCTGGCTGGTAGATGTTGTACCATGTTACAATCAAATCTAATCTTGCTAAACGTATCACTGCCGTGCGAGCGGTGGCGGCAGCGGCGGCGGCAGATCAGCACAGATCAGCAAACAAACACACGAACGAACAAACGAATGAACGAAGGCTCTTCCCGTCGACAACTGGGAAGACCTCGTCGGGCCGTGCTACTCAATTTGATAGGCAATCTGTCAAAGTGTAGCATCGTCTCCGGCTGCAGCTGCTGCATGGTGAAACGGTGTTCCTAGTTGGCTGGCTGGCTGGCTGGCTGGCTGACTGGTTAACTTGCTGGCTATTTTGCAAGGAGCTCTATGCTCCTGCAACAAAATAATAATAACAAGCTTCCTCCGCCGATCGGCTCCGGATCCATCCATCCGTTCGCCGTTGGCGGCTTGTATCTCTTGCGCAGTTATTTTCGGTGGGTGTGTACGAATATGTGTTTGTTGCAATTGCCATAGAGTTCCCCATATTCTATTCCCCATTTTGGCCATAGTTTATGAGTTTGTTTTGTTGCCAATATAGCGCGGGCACGCGGAGCTAGAGAGCTGCCACATTGAATTGCATCCAACAAAAGGACACTCACAAAAAAAAAAAAAAAAAAAAAAGGAACGAACGACCAAAAGGAGATAAATGTAAATTAAGCCCACTCGATCTTGATTCAGATTCATCTGCATTCTGCATTCTGCATCCGCCCACCTACTACCAATGTGCAACATGCGTCCGCATCCATTTGTCCTATAGCAGTCGGGCAAAGGCATAAGCAGAGGCTGGCAGCAAAGTCATGTGGAGGAGCCTTATCTCGTTTCTGTGTTGCTTTTCATTTGTTTGCGGGCATTCGATGCGCCGCCGCCGCCGCCGGCTGGATCCTGCCTTCCTGCCTGCCTGCCAGCCTGACAAACGCCTATAAGTAGGCAGAATAATGACATTGTAACGAGCTTGTAACGCGTTGCTTTGCAACACAGACACGGGTCGAGTTGCAAAAAAAGCCGCATGCACTCACTACACAAGACCCCATATGTTTCTTTGGAACTGCTACACAACACATCCAGCCAGCCGTGTTCATCATCCAGGCAGCAACCAACAAACGCGCGCCAGCTTAATTAAGCGGAAATTATGTTTTCTCTTCTATTTAGTTGGGTAGCAATGGGATTGTGGAAGGGAGATGAGAAGTTGCAAACAACACTTTGGAGTTAACATGAGGTTGAACAAAGTTTTTCTCATCGGGGCAAAGCGTATCGGTTTTGTCCTTGAAAGTTACATTACTGCCAAATGGCTGATTCAGTCGATTTTGGGGTAAAGCAATTACCATACACGCACGCATTTTAAAAAGAAAACGTTTAATGCCTCTCTGGTGCCTAACTCATATGACTTCATTCAATATGACACACGAATAGATAGATACGCAGAACCGTTGCATAAACCAAAAAAAAAAATCGCCCAAGTGGCACCATTGAAGGATGTAACACGAATGCTTAATGAGTTCGACTACTTTGTCAATCGCTCCAGTACCACATCTTACATTCTACTTCAGTAATAAACTGTCGCAATTCATTTAGGATGCAGATATCTATATAAATACTCTAAAAGTAATTCAGAGATCATTGCGGGATATGAAAAGCTAATAGTACAGCAAAAGAGATGTTCTTGCAACTGTAAGAAGTTTCAGAAACTTTAAAATGCGATATTAAGTAAAAGTATGGCTTGCCGTCTGCATTAATTTCATAGTATTTTGAGAACAAAAAATTAATTGATCAAATAAATTATTTACGAGTATGTATGTATAACGGATCTCATGAGGATACAATCAGAACCCTATTCCAGGTTTATTTCCCAGGTTCGTCTACTCGTGTACCATACACGTACCCGAACGCATCTGCCCAAAGGGTCTGTATTCCGAGTAGGGTAAATATGTAGTCTATCCCGTAAAATCTTCAGTTCGGATAAGGTTAAATGGGCAGTAGGCTCTTTCATGGTTATGGGACCTTTCCAGCGCTTCTACAGAAGGAAATCGATCTCAACCTACCGAGTATGATTGCTTTATTTAAAGTCAGCTACAACTGGGGTACATTACTAACGGGTGTTTTTTTAGGAGGTTTGTTTTTCCGATAGATGTCGTTTTATTTTATGACAGTTGTTTTGACAGCTCAAAGTGGCATTTCTACTCAGTATTGTTTGGCAAATCATTATGAAAAAAAAAAAAAAAAAAAAAAAAAAAAAAAAAATGACATTTGTGAAAAATAGTCGTGGTAGCCATATGCCAGAAATTGTGTTTAAATGTTAAATGTCAAAAAATTATCTACCAAATAAAAAAAAATTTTGGTCATTTCATAATTTTATATGTGTTTTATTCAAAAAAAAAATCGGCAACCTCTTAAAAAAACACGTTATATCTAACGGGTGTTATTATATGGAGACAGGTAAATGTGTAATGTACATCATACAGGCCTATTAGTCTAACATCAATCGTCCTCAAAACCATAGAGAGACGTATAGATGATCATATTAGAGGCCGGTTAGAATTGTCTACCCCTCTGCACTCAAGTCAGTTTGCTAACAGGAAATGCAAGAAACACAGAAGGTGCCCTTCAGTATCTTGTAAAGAAGATAGAAGGAATTTTTTCTTCCAAGGAACTGGACCTTCCTCGACATTGAGGGCGCTTTCGATAACACTAGCTACGACTCTATTGCAAGGGCAATCAGTAGCAGGGATATCGAAAACTCGACCAATCATTGGATAAGGGCCATGCTACTCGGGGGGATTGTTTGTGTTTTTGTTTGGGATGTCACAAAGGAGGAGTGCTTTATCCCCTTCTATGCTCACTAGTCATTGACAATCTTCTAGTCGATCTTCACAGATCAGGCTACATCGCATTGGTTTTGCGGACGATTTGGCGATTTTTATAAGTGATAAGCACTGCACGACTATCACTAGTGTCATGCAATGTGCTTTACTAAACATTTTAGAATGGTGAATCAGAGCAGGTATATCCATAAATCCTTGCAAAACCGATCTAATGCCTTTCACGAAACGAAGACGGGTGCCATGCACACCTGCCCTACGACTGCATTAGAAGCTGCATATCTACCCTTGCATATCTTCATCAGGAAGACGGTTGCTAGATGCGCTATTAAGCTGCAACCAGAATACGGGTACAAACCAGGTGACTATGTGGGACACCTGAAAATTCTTGACTCAATTCTTGAAACAGGCATGTTATGCACAATCCCCGACATTATGGTCAGGGAGTACTGCTTCGACAAGTTATTTGAGGTTGAAATATTGGACTGGGCCAACTGGTGCAATGGGGTACATGCACTGACTAGAGGTCTGGTATGTTTCACAGATCGATCGATAGATCGCTGGTCTCTTTGGGCCCAACACCAAAGTCTCGATACCAATGAGAAAAGGTCCCACGGTTTTCCAGGAGGAACTCCATGCCATTGAGATCTGCGTCAGACTAAACATTAGTTAAGAAATGAAGGGCGCTGTAATATATATCTTTTCAGATAGCCAGGCAGGAGGCAGCACTTAAAGCGCTGTCGTTATTAGTAAAAAACTGCTACCAGGGCTGAGGCAAGCGAAACAATTTCCTATAAGGGAATCCTTAATTTAAATAGGGATAGCATTAGGAAGCTGGTGAGTTTTCTATGTCACCTTAATAATATTGGTGTGGGTGTGGGCTCAGTGACAGAATGTAGGTCATGCTCGGAGGATGATAGGTCATCCGAGCATATTCTCAGTGAATGCCCAGCACTACTTTGGTAAAGGAGACGTATTTTTCATATGGAAATATGCTCGACAGTAGAGTTGAGAGATTCAGCAACTAAGGACATACTATCCTTCACTAGTGAGGTGGTACGTCTCTTAGAGTAAATACAGTAGTGTCTGCCATATGAGCTAAGGTATTCTTTAAAAATAAAAATACAAAAAAAAAAACTTATCACCATTCTTGTTGTGCGTGTATATTTTTACACAAAAATGGAAGGGACCTAAAATTTTAAGATTACAATTTAAGACCCACAATTGAGAAGCGTTCCATCAGAGTTATTACTCTTGGACGTTTGTCAGAGAAATTCGGGAGCGGGACAATTATAAAAAAGCGCTTGTTTTTTAGTAGTTCTGTAATTCCAACCTGCCCCTCAGTAGTCAAACGCACCAGTTACTTCAGCCACAGCACAAATTCAACTTCAGCCTACTACAGTAATGGCTCGATAATTCAGACAATTTTAAACCTGATGTTGTCCGGATTATCAATTCGTCCGAACTAGCAAGATCCTTACTAACCTTGATTTCTAAACATCTTGAAATTTTTTTGGTAACAACTTCATAACAAAAATATTAAACAATTATTACAAAAAAAAATGTTATTTGCTTATGGTGTTTTACATTTTATTCCTAATAAATTAGGAGTACTAAATTATACATTATTACGTGAAAAGAAAACTTTGCACCCCTTTTTAAGCGTATTGCGCGCACGGAGTAGTAGGAGATTCGGCAAAGTCAAAGTTTATATGGAGAAGAACTGCAGAAAGCTAAAATTTATATCTAATCATAGGTGTTGCAGGTGTTGCACACGCTAATGAAGTATTTGTACACGGTACACGGCAGCTGACGTAGTGAACAAAATTCAATAAAATTATGTGCAATGATGAGGTTATAACTTTTGACAAAAGAACCGGAATAACGTTCAAACGTAAAAATTTAATGAATTACGGTCGAATTTCGACTAAAAACGGGCTTCTAGTTATATTAATTGCAAGCCCGAAGGGCGAGTACATGTTAATTTTTTTCAGCTAACGTATGTACATTTGTACGTTTGTACATTTGTTTGCCGGGTGGTATATCTCGGCTTCCAGCAGTCAAAATTTGAAAGGACTTAATTTAAAACAATTGGTTAGCGCTCCGCTTGCGATGGCGTAATTTGTTCATTCAAAAGGGATTACTACCCCTAAGAAAACTGGAAAAAATACTTCATCTACGCATCGCTATCGATTTTTTCTAAGCCTGAACGTTTGCAAAGTAAAATGTGGGCTTTTAAGATAATTCAGTATTTAGACTGAATTACAATTATCCATATGGCGAGCTGAGAAGCTCGTTTTACTATCTTTATATCAATTGCTATTTTCATAATCCTATAATTTTGCCATATACATATAAGGAAAAATAATAATTATTTAAAGAAATGTATTTTTATTAAAAAAATTTTTGATCTTGGTTTTTCGAACTTTGACGCCTTTGTGGGCTAATACTGCATTTTCTCTTAGTAATATCAAGCAAAGAAATTCAATATCAGCCTAATTTTTTTTGAACATATTTGATACATCTGTTAAATGCAGATATATAGCTTCCCCATGTGAAATTTAAGAACATATAGTAGCTAACGTACTTTCATTGGTGTGATCTTTAAGATTAATGAACCTTCGTTGTCTTCACTACTCGATATCGAGGTTTCCTCATCCTCAATCCATTTATTTATGTCAGATAAAGGATATTCCTTCGATTTATTTATATCAGATATAGAATATTCCTCCGGAGCAATAATATTTAGTAAGTTGGCTCTTTCGAATCGTTCTGTAAGCGTTCTTTAAGAGTAGAAAGTGGAAAGTCAGCTTCCGAGTCTCATTCATCGCTCATTCAACACTTATTTAAGATCCTTTCTGCAACCATGGCAGGCAGCGTCTTTTATATTAAATGTCTTAATACACTTCATCAAATCATCTTCCAAAGTTCTCGAAATTTTACATAGAAAACGCTTAAGGTAATTGAGCTTTAAGATACGGACGACATTCTGATGCATTAGCTGTAAAAGAGCTGTGCATATTGGGGGGAAAAATATTGCACAGATTTTCCGGTCATCACTAAATAGCTCAGATCTTGGTGAGTGTGACACGATGCATTATCCAACAGCCTTAAAACTATTTTTGGCAATTCCTCCTTTCTCAAGTAATGTCTCACCTTTTTTTATTTTGAATAGAACTTTCGTCAGTATGCGTTTTTTCTGCGAGTATACCGAACAGATAGATTCTCTTTTTTGAATGCTCTGGTATTTTTGGCTTTTCCTTCATAATAAGTCTTTACTTTTTGGATGCATTGGAACAAACTAAAAGAGTAATCCTTTCCTTACCGATTTTTGGACCTGGCGCATATTTTTCAGTACGCAATGTTCTTTTCAGACAATTTTTCGGATTACTGAGCTTCCGGATTAGCAAGCCACTACTGTATAAGCAGGATTCTTCACCTTTAAGTGATTTAATTTTCTAATACTCATTGCGCATTACATACATGGCTCGAAGGACCAATATTTTGCTTTTTAAACAACAGTAATTATTATTTAAAGCCAATCCGAGGTAAATGTCCAAAGGAATACGATTTTTGTTCTCCATTCGGTTGTCACATACCTTGCTGTTTATTTTTCTTTTGCTTGTTCAGATCCAGTTAAGTGCATTGAAGACAGCACAAAAAAATAAGTAGATAGTTCCTCAACCGTGTACAAATTAAGGTCAACTGTCAACTACAAAGTCCCACCATACCTCAGCTTCCGAGCAGTCGCAGTCAAAATGGGCCATCAATCAATCAGTTAAACCACACCGAGCCAATTTGCATGTCAGTCGGTTCTCGATTCGCTCATGCACATTATGCAAGAACCAAAATAGCTTTAGCGTGTCCTTCAAAGTGAGCATGACACACACAGGAGACAACCTCCAATAATTGGAGAATAATTGGAGTAATTTTCAATTATTGAAGTGCTGTCAGTCTTCCAGAAAAACAAAACAGAATTTATTCCTTGCCTGCTCATTCCTTTGTGACACCTGAATTTAGAGTACACTCAGCACAGCACAGCAGATGAGAAATTCTTCATCCGTCACCGTCGTCCAACCAACAACGCCAGGATAAAGACAACCAACAGCTGTTGCCACATTCAAATTAAAAGAAATTAAAAAAAAAAGGAAACGCAGGACAAGCAACGAAATTAAATTAAAGGTCAGTCGCAAGCGAGCATCTACGAAATGTAGCAGTCAGGTTTTGTGTGAGGTTTAAGCGTGAGGAGGCGTTGGATTGTATGGGGATGGGGGAGAGAATCAGCACAAACGAAAAGTCAGGAAAAATGTCATCAGGAAAGGCAAATACACATAAGTGCGGCACTCAGAGTTAGGAGCAGTGCAGTGCAGAGCAAACCAACCATCAAGAGGACAAAATTAAAGGAATATACGATGAGATCTCGTCCTTGACTCTCCTGCTGCTTCGGTGCACAACAACCAATTGGCGGGAGCACCGTTGCGAACCGGAGCGGAGGTTGCGTTTCGTGTTCAGAAAAACTGAAACTGACAGACGAAATTTTCTTAATTGTTTTATTATTTCAGCGTTGCGACAGCAGCAGGTGTGCTGCTGCTCCGCACCGCACTTTGCCAGGGTTAGGGAGAAATGCAAAACAGCTATGAGCCACAAGCTGGAATAACCTTACCTTTGAGCGGGAGAACCAAATTGGATGACGGATTTTCATTTTAATTTCAATTTACAATTTCTGAAGCTTTGTAAGAAGGGCGACACATTGCCGTAGCAGGACACCGCATGCAGAGTAAGAGTTTTTTTTCCCTTCAAATTAGAGTGTTAGAGTGGAAGTTGGAATTGCAAACTAAAAAGAAGAAGAAGAAGAAGAGTTATAAGAGTTAAAAATATAATTGTGAACAGAACAATCGCGTGAGGTGCAGAGGCACTTACTTGAGGTAGCGACCGCTTTTTCAACTTTATCTGGGGAACGCCATTTATATTTTTTTTTTCTGTTACTATGGATTTTTTTAATAATATCGTGAGACAAGGGGAAGGACCATTTTCCAAAAGAATAGAAGAGGAATAAATTGTTCTTACCAGATGACATTTTCGATTACATTTACGAACCCAAATGTCAACTATTTCATGTGTCATCTTTACATTTCCAAGTTACTGGTACTATCTATCACTAAAGGACGACGCCACCACCTTTTTTGGGACAATAATTGATTGCATTGTTCTTGCAGAATAACTGCATTAGTCGGTCTTTTTTTCTAACTTTGTGTTACCACAGACATTCATATTTTATATTTTCTTGTGAAGAGGACAAGTACTATTTTGTGGGGTTTACTCTCGGACCACAACGATCTGCCCATTTAGTTAGCTTTGTTAAAAGCATTCTGTAAGATTTCCTTCAGGGTATTGAGGTGTTTTCCTGAAACGTCATCCGCATAGGCGGTCACTCTGCAGCTCTCCCTTTTGGAAAGCATGGCTCTGTAACGGTCGCCATTGACGGTAACGGAGCAGCATTTTTGAAGAAAAATGGACCGGCAATAGCAACGTCAACCGCATAAGCGGTCACTCTGCAGCTCTCCCTTTTCAGGTATATCAGCAGCTCCTTCACCACTAGATTCCATAGAAGGGGGGATAGAACTCCACCTTGCGGCGTTCCTCTGCAGACAGATCTATTTGCAGACTCCACACCCAGTTTTGAATAAATGATCACAGACTTGTAAGCAAGATATTAATTAGTTCGCCAAGTGAATGGTCTACCTTCACGGCCGACAGTGCAGCTGCGATCGCCGATGTGTTGACGTTGTTAAAAGTGCCTTCAATATCCAGGAATGCTACCATTGAATACTCCTTATGGTGAAGTGAATAGTGAATAGTGAATAGTGAATAGAATAGAACTAACGCCAACGTATGTAGAGCCGTTTCTACAGATTTGCCTTTGAATCATTAGACAGAAGTCTTATATCCATACTATTGCGTAAATAGATATCAATCAGTCTTTCCACAGTTTTTAAAAGGAATGATGGTCAGACTGATAGGTCTGAGATCTTTTGGACTGAAGTGAGAGAATTGCCCGCTTTGGGTATGAAAACCATTTTCACCTCTCTCCATAAATCTGGAATGTGAACCAACTCTAGACAACTCTTCAGAATTACCTCTAACACATGTAGGGTAATATCTGAGTTCGGCTGGTTTTATGCCGTCTGGTCTTGCAGATATGTAAGGTTAGAAACTGTATGCAGTGCCGAACGCAATTAATAAGATTATGAGATATGTGTGATAGAGAGTTTGACCCACTAAGGTTAACTTTTCTAATGACATAAGAGCTACCTGGGAAGAGGGTGTCTAGTAGCAGATTGAGCGATTCTTCGCTAGAGGTAGTCCACGAGCCGTCTGCTTTTTTTTAAACAGCTTGGCATTATGGGATTGGTTGAGAGTACTTTCCTAAGCCTTACAGCTTCGAAGGACTCTTCTATTTTCCCACAGAAGAGTCTCCAAGATAGACGCTTGGCTTTTCTTTATAAACTTTGAGGGATGCTTTGTACGCGTCCCAGTCTATCTCTTTCCTTGAGCTTTTGGCTAAGTTGAACCGTTTTCTGCAGCTGTTTCTGAGTTTTCCCAATTCAGATGACCATAAATGTGGTCTTTTCTTGCCTCTAGGGCGAGTAAGAGGGCAGGAGAAAGACAGTGCTTTGCTGAAAGCCAAGGTGAGTTCCCTGACTTTACAATCGAGCTCATTAGTGCTGAAGCGGATTTTTAAGAGTGAACAGTTAAGCTGTCGCTTAAGTGTTTCTCTGTATTTTAGCTAATCGCTTTTCCGATAGTTCCTGAAATACATTAAATTTCATAAACAAATTAAGTATTTATCTCTGCCGCAGATTATTACATCAAGTCTACCGATGGCATTGCACATTGCATGAATGTAAGCCTGTGAAGTTCGTTGCCCTTACCCCAACACAGGGTTGACTTTAATGCATCTACACATCTACGCATAATGGTGGGTAGGTGTGATAATCTAAAGAAAACCACACCATCAAAGCACTCAGACCATCGGCCCTTTGTATTCGTTCCCAGTGAGTTCACTAATCAAATCCCTTCGTTATTTTTAGATTGTCAACGACTTCTATCTATTTTCAACGATCGAAGTTCTTCGGTTGTTATTATATCCCTTCGCAAAACATTCATCCTCAGTCTGGAAAAATCAGGACAGCTACAAAGGAAATGTAAAGTTGTTTCTCTTCCTCGAGGTCCCAACTTAACCATATGACTTCCAGTCGCATTATGCCATGTAAGTAAACTGACCATCCTCCAAAAGTTCCTTCTAGATATTCCTAAAAGAAAGTTGGCGGTGTTTTTGTTCGAAGTATCCACAAAGTGGTAGTTCAAGGGTGGGAAATTTAAAAGTTTGGTTTCAAAACGCTATGTGAAGGTTGGAGTCTCCGATTTCAAAATGAAAAACCACTGCGTTCATGTCGCTCTTTAAGCTGGCTCTGTGAGTCCGATGGTTTCGGCGCCTATCTCGCGGATAACAGTCGCAATGTTATTTTTTATAGCTGGAATTTTCTTCGGATTATCCGCATAACATCTCTCCTTAACGACACCCCATAAAAAAAGTCTATCGGTGTCAAATCGCAGCTCCGCGAAGGCCAAGTTGCCAAATTTGGCGCGTAACGGTCGCCATTGACGGTAACGGAGCAGCATTTTTGAAGAAAAATGGGCCAATTATGCCACCACTCCAAAATCCACACCAAACTGTCACTCTTGGTGGATGAATTGGCTTCTATACGATAACATGTGGCTGTTCCGAATCCCAAATCTGTCGGTTCTGCTTGTTTACATAGGCCCCAGATGGAAATGCACTTCGTCTGAAAAGATGATTTTTGGACCAAAATCAACGTCATTATTTAGCCGGTCTATGGCCCACGCAGAGAACTGATATCGAAACGGATCGTCATTTGCTTTCAACTCCAGAGTCATCTGAATCTTGTAGGCGAATAATCGGAGGTCTTTGTGCAGTATTCTTCTCAGGATGGTGCCAGTTTCTGTGATCGGTGTCGAGTTTAGGTCAATGGATTCTGTCCCACACTATGGGCCACAGCCGTAATATTCTCGGGCGTGCGACCTCTCCGAGGACCACTTCTGTTGTCCAATAGCAATCTTTTCTCATGAGCTTTCTTCACCAATTTCTCTACAGCGGCTCTTCTTGGCTGCATAGAGGAAAGCTGTCAGAGGAATTCGAGATCCTAAGTCGATTACGACAAGGTTGCATTCTATCGCCGATACTTTTTTTTGTTGGTGATTAACGATGTACGTCGCGCAGCTTTATCTACTGGAAACGGAGGAATTCGTTGGACTCTTACATCTCAACTCAAACATCTAGACTACGCTGACGATGTTTGTTTACTCACACACAGGATTATGGAGCTGCACCAAATGACAACAAATGTGGAAAGGGAGACAAATGTTGCAGGTTTATTAATCTTCAAACTGCCAAAACCAAAATCATCAACCTCGGCACTAACTCAGTAACTCAAGTTAACATTGCTGGACAACCGATAGAGAGAGTAGAGAGTTTCCAATATCTTGGGAGTATTGTCTCGACAGAAGGTGGAACCGAACAGGACACTGTCAACCGAATCGGCAAAGCCAAATCAGTTTTTGGAAGCATGGCGAAGCAATGCGATCAGCTTAAACAGCAAGCTGCAATTATTCCCTTCAAACTTTCAATCTGTGCTGTTGTATGGGTGCAGCACTTGGAAGGTGACCGCTACTATCACAAAACGATTACAAACGTTCGTAAATAGGTGCCTACGAAACATCTTAATGGTTTCCTGGCCTAACCGTATCTCTAACGAACATCTTTACCAGAGAACGAATCAGGAACCAATTGGTACAACCATACAACGACGGAAGTGGTAGTGGATTTGTCATACACTCCGAAAAAGAGACAGTTTAATAGCAAGCTACGTAATGAAATGGAATCCATTATCTCAGGATGGTAGAAGAACGGGACGTCCGAGAAATACATGGCGCAGAACAGTTGAGGAGGAGTCACGGAAATTGGGGAAAAGTTGGAGAGAGCTGCACACGATGGACCCACAAGGAGATTAAGGACATAAGTGAAGTAAGTGGTCCCGCCCATCCTCCAACACAACCGAAATACCCGTGCCACAGCTAGAGCTCACGGTTCTACCATTAAACCTATCTTCGGACGTACCAACCAATTCACAGATTCCTTCTTTAGCCGCATAATAGGTATGTGGATTGAATTGCCCGATTCTGTGTTTCCGCATTTGTATGATATGCAGTCATTTAAGACAAATGTGCA
Organism: Nephrocerus scutellatus; assembly: GCA_947095585.1. Classification (NCBI taxonomy): domain Eukaryota; kingdom Metazoa; phylum Arthropoda; class Insecta; order Diptera; family Pipunculidae; genus Nephrocerus; species Nephrocerus scutellatus. The sequence continues at coordinate 78,558,460 of OX352765.1, read as the reverse complement.
TAGACATCTCATCTTTTCCTCTCCCTAATCCAGGAGGATCCAAGAGCACGCATGACAGAATAAAACTCTGAAGTGAAAATACGTCAAAGATCATAATATTAATGTAAAAAGCCCTTTTCTGCACCTAAGTATATGAATATAAGTAAGTTACGTTTTTTTAAAAAAGAGTCACAAAACACCCCAAGACCTAAGAAGTCTTTAAAGTATATCGGCTAAATAAAGACTTAAACTGCGTTTCGTATATGTATATAACTAAGGAGAACCTTCACGATCAATCATTTAACAGATCATGCCATTCTGTAAATTCTTAGACAACTTATTTATGGAAAAAAAAAGTGATTTCCTAAGGAATCCCAATCTCCTTCATTACCTTTTTCATCCGTCTTACTCTTCAATAACCAGCACTTGATTCCTAGATCCTTCCACTTGCTTTACTTAGTTGCATCCACATAATTTCCTCGAAGCAATACAGCAACCTCGTTCTGCACCTCGTGTTAACTAGTTGCAGATGATCCAAGGTATCTACCTACCTACCTCTTACCTATCCTGACATGCAACCATGCAATTATTTTTTTTTTTTTTTTTTTTTTGCAAATGCGCTCCCCATGATCATGCGCTAGTTGATGTGGTGGTTGTCGACGCCGTCGGCGGGCTCATGCAATGTTTTATACGCTTGTTGCTTGGCTTGTTGTTGTTCGTTGCATGTTCTCACTCGCTGTGTGGAAGGGGGTCAAGGAAAGTAGTTTATATTTGACTTAAACGATGTTGCGCCTGCGCACTCGCCCGCTAGTCGCCCTCTCGCAATGTTTATCCTCTCAAGATCATTTAAGGTATAATTTGTAACTTGTTATGCACATGCCCTTTGGTTGTCTACGAAACTAGGCGCAATTTCAGCGACCATCAGTATATGGGTGCCGTCCGCGTGTACTCTCGTATTTTATGTAAATTTCCGCTGGGTTAGGTTTGCCTTTTTCTTTGTTCCCCTCTTAGATCGGGGATGTGCAGCGCGTATGTAAAACGATTTTCAATGGCGGTTTTACAGGGCCGGCTAACAACAAGTGCACGCTCGTCCGTTGTACGGCTGATCCTTTAGTGTACTGTGTGTGCATGTGTGTGATTCCAATTCGTTTTTGTGTTCGAAAGGTTGTGCTGCTGCCTTCTTGTGTTACTTGCGTTTTTGTTTCTTTGGTGTTCTGTAGGTATGCCAGAAAACAATCCATCGATGCTACACAGCCTTAGCGTATCAAGGGGAAGCCTCCTCAATTATATCATATCAGATTTTTAACTCACGCATGCGTGCTAGCCGTGCAGTGCGGAACTGCTCGCTCAGACTTGGTCTGGTATCCGAAAGCGTAATTTTCATCGCTCAGACAAAGCCGATGATGGCTGGTAATAGGTTTTAATGATACCAGCAAGGATGGGGACTTCTGTTCGCAGTTCGCTTCGCCTTTTTCGTCCGTCCTTGAGGATAGTGCACAGCCAATCTGGTGGGTTTGCCTGCAAATATCGCGATTCAACCCACGTTTAATCATAATTTGATGGTTGCCATTTTCCGAAAGATTGAGCTGGAAAATGCCGGACAAAATATGCTTTGCAGCTTGGGTGTTTGTTTGCGCGAAAACCCAACCAGATTTGGGAAACTCGCTTACATAACTGAATCCACCTGTTACTTGAAGTGGTGCTAATTATAGATCTCGTTCGTTCAATTTAAGCAGCCAGCTGCCCATTCATATTCGAGTTGCGTTGTAAGCATTCCAACTTGGCTTTTCGTTGTCTGCCATACGTCCGCCTATTTCCTTGATATGCCTTCCATAGATCTTCCCGCTGGGGATACGCGAGTGTTATTTGATCACCTTCTCGGTGAAACGATCTACCGCTAATTGCGTAGAAGGTATCTGTCTGCAGGCGAACAAATTGGATTTGTCATCCACGAAGGATTTATTTGCAGCAACTTTAATTAGGATCAACGTGCGGTCTCCAAATCTTCGTATTGATTTAGTGACCAGTCAAGCAATGAGTTATTGATCAAACACCAAAGTGATAGAGAGAGAGTGCGAGCTTATGGAATGGAAAACTGGCTATTACAGTTGCAGCTGATTCTTTTCGAAAACAAAATTAAACACTAACACTAATACTAAGATAGAACGGTCAATTTGTGTGTCTTGTGTGTATTGCTTGCTACCCTGGAAGCTCGTGTTCTTTATAAGTATTCTTCTAACTCCTTTTGATTAATTTAACTTTACGGCGTTGCCAGCGCTGTGCAGCAGTTAGAAGATCGTCGCAGCCCTATAACCACAACCTTATATATAAACTTAGCTAGCGCGGTAACAACAACAAAACCACAATCAAGATGCCACCCGAATTGCATTCGGAGAGACAAGCACCCACTTTAATAGCATTTAAAATGCCAAAGACCAATGCCAGAAATCAGTGGATCTCCATCTCCATCTCTCTGACTCGTTTCATTGGCTAAAATGGAAATGTGCTATGCGCTGTAATTAATTTCCTATGCGTTACGCTTTCTCTCTCTATCTATTTGCCCAGTACCTAATAATCACCTGAGTCGAGTTGCCTTGCGTATTATTGTGCGAGGAATTTGTCAACCGCGTATGGAAATTGCAAGGGAAGCAGCAGACGACGAAGCAGGCATGCAGTCCAGTCCGTTGCCTGGACTCTGGAGCAGGCAAAAAGACCTGGCGGTTGGTTCACGGAGATCTTTTTAAGATCGCGATTACAATTCCGCGCGTGTGCTGCAAGCGAAGCGGAATCGTTGTCCAGCGTGTATGAGGTATGTGGGCTTTGGGTAAATTAAAATTGCAAAGAAGCCTGCGAGCGGTCTATCTTCTTTTTTGGTATGTATCTATGAGTGTGTGTGGATACAGAGATGCACCATTATTTATACTGCGTTATACTGTGCGGTAAAACGGTTTCGTATTTCCTTCCGGGACTGCGGGAATATATTGGTGTATCAATTGCTCGGTCGTTTGTAACTGCTGTGGGTCGTTCATATCCCAGCGCAAATGTAGAGCGAAGAAGCTAATAGAATAGAAAAAGGATAAAACAAATTGTCAAATTGGAGAATTCGGTACTCTCCGGGGTAGTTTCTGAAATCTGTTCATGTCCACTTCCAGAGTCATCTCCTAGTTGTTGTGCCAGAAAACATCGATGCTGTGAGAAAACTGATTGAAGAGGATCGTCATGTGACTTATCGAGGCATGCCTAGGCATGCGTATATACGATCTTATATGAACAATTAAAGGTGCGGAAGCTATGTGCACGTTGGATTCCACATTTTTTGATAGACGCACAAAAAAAGGTCCGTGTCGATTAGTGCCGCCAAATGCTTGAAAAATTCGTTGAAGGTACTTCCAAAAACTTGTATACGTTTCGTGACAGGTGACGAGTCATGGATATTTGGAAAGAAAAGGGCAATCGACTGTTTGGGTCCAATTCCAATTCGAAGAAAATCCAACAAAAGTTGTGCGTTAAGAAGCAAATGGGCGTATTTCTTGACGAAATCCGGTCATGTGGCTACTGTGGCTCTTGCAAAATCAAAAACAAGTCAATTCAGCTTGGTATACGACCATTTGTTTGCCTGAGGTTTTCAGCGAATTGATAGAAAACAACCCAAAACGGTGAATAATTTTGCATAACGATAATGCGAGCTCACACATATCACATCAAACAAGCGAGTATTTGAGCACTCAAACGATCGAATTGATGGGTCATCCGCCTTACAGGCCCGACTTTGCACCCAATGAATTCTTCCTGTTCCCAACAATCAAAGATAAGATGCGTGGACAACGATTTTCATCGCCTGAAGAAGCGGTCGAAGCGTTCAAAAACCATGTTTTGGAGCTATCATCTTCGGACTGGAAAAAGTGTTTCGATAAATGGTTTGAGCTGAGCGTATGCAAAAGATCTTAAAGGCGAATATTTTGAAAAGCAACAAAGCCATTTTTAATGAAAAATTTTAATTTTTTATTAATTTTCTACAAACTTTTAAGGGCGCCCTCGTAAATTCTTTCACAATTTTAAATTCGCGTGCCCGTGTGTTTGTGGCCGGCTGGCTGGCTTTCTGGCGGTGAAAATCTTGTGGTAAATTTTAACCCAATTCCTTAAGCCCGATTTTATTCAAACTTTGCACACATCTAAATTTCCGATCACAACACTTTTTATTAAAATTTGACCCCGATGCCCCCGAGGGGGCTCCCATACAAATATTTTACAAAATTTACCCGATTTTCTTTAAATTTTATACTCATGCCGCCAAGTTGAGTATACAGCACAGCAACAAAACACAAAGTCATTTCAGGATCGAAGATGTTAATGAGAAAGAAACTATCATTAACTTCCTCTGTAGCTGTCCGGCCCTAGCAGGGTCAAGACACCGCACTTTAGGTAAACTATTTTTCGCCGGCCATGAAAGGGCTCTCAGATTACCGGATCATCGAGTTGATCTCGTATCTGAACGTTACAGGCTGGATTTTAACCGCGTAAACATGAGATTTGTGGTATCAAAATGGCGCACTCTAGCGCTAATTGAGGACCTCACAAGTACAGCGAGGGTCATGTGTGGAGTCTTGAGGGGATCTTAAGAAGATTTTGAGAGGGTCTTGAGGTGGTCTTTAGGGGGTCTTGAGGATGTCGTGAGTGGGACCTTAAGGCGATTTTTAGGTAGTCTTGAGGGAGTAATGATGGGGGTAGTAACGTGATCTTAACTGGGTATTAAGGTGATCTTGAGGGAGTCTTTGGGTAGTCTTAAGGGGGGTCCCGAGGGGATTTTGTGAGGATATTTATTGGGGTCTTGACGGAGTCTTTAGGGGATCTTGCGGAGATTTTGGGAGTGTCTTTAGTAGAGTCTTAAGAGGGTTTAAAAGGGGCTTGAGGGGATTGAGAGGGTCTTGAGTGGGGTCTTAGAAGCGTTTTTATGGGTTATTTAGGGAATTTTGAGTCTCTAGTAGAGTCTTAAGAGGGGTTAAAAGGGGACTTGAGGGGGTATTGAGTGAAGTCTTGAGGGGTTCTTAGAAGGGGTCATGGGGTGGTCTTGAAAGGTTTTCGAGGGGGTTTTGTGAGGATCTTTAGTGGGGTCTTTAGGTTGTCTTGCGGAGTTCTTGAGAGGATTTTGAGAGGACCATGAGTGGAGTCTTGAGGGGGTCTTAAGAAAGTTTGAAGGGGGTCTCGAGGTGGTCTTGAGGGGATTTTAAGAAGGTTGTGAGTGGAGTCTTGAGGTGGTCTTTAGGTGGTCTTGAGGGGGTCTTGAGTGGGTCTTAAGGGAATCTTAAGGAGAGTTTTCGGGGGTCTTAAGAGAGTATTGATGGGGGTGGTAACGTGGTCTTAACGGCATCTTATGGTGATCTTGAGAGATTTTTTTAAGCCACAAATATGCCAGATTTTCATTAAAAATATTCCAGCAGTTTTCATTTATTTTATACAGTTCTAGTTGCTCCACATCTACCACCTATTTTATTTTCTACCTTTTAGGGGGCTAGTTATGATTTAATAAAAGCATTTTTTTATATAATTTTATCGACAAGAAAACTTTTTATTTGAACAAGAATATAAGAATAAAAGTGGGGTTTCTTACAGCCATTGGAAGCCTGAGAAGACATTTACCTACAAGACCACCGATTAATATAATTTTTACATAGCATGCTGTGCTGTAACCCTAATCCTTTAATTTAGTTAAATTTAGTTAAAAAAATGACCTTACAAGCACCTCATAAACAAGCAGACTCTTTAATGGTACGGCAATAAAATATTAAATTAATATTGCATCCAACCCAGGCACATTCTTTGGGAAAAATTAACTTTTAATAACATAAGAGGCGAGACACATAAATACTTATTATTAAACTCTAGAGATCCAATTTGGGTCAGGGGCTCTTAATCAAACAAGAATCAATTAAAGTTTCCATTAACTGCATGCAGCATACTCGACGGAATATTCTGAAAGTGCCAAAAGCTGAGAGACTCCTAGACTACTCTTTGTAAACTTTTAATTGAAATTAAGTGGTGCAATATTGTGATCCGTTCAGTTTGTATTTCAACAAGAGATGCTGACGCGCTCTTGCACGTCACGACCTAGCTAGAGCGTTCAATCAGAGAAGCGCATTCCAAGAAAGAGCACCCTATCACTTCCCCCTCGTCAAAAAACGGAGCGAAGTCATCATCTTTGGAAGAAACTGTCAGTCAATCAGTAACGATGTTAGCGTGACGTGACTTGACTGACCACTTCAGAACGAACAAAGTGCACAGCATGTCTGACACTCTGAACCATTTTTGATTAGTTTGGAGGAGGTGAATGGTGAACGTTGACCGCATGCAGATCATCGAGAACAAATGACAGGTTGCAGCATGAATTTCCACAAAATAAGGGCGAGGGAAAAAAGACACAGGCTGACGAAGCACATTTTTGCGAAAAATTTATTTCCAGTCGATGAGTTCGTTCGTCTGTCTGTCCATCCCTACAGGTCTGCCTATCAATGAACGAACATAACACGGCATAATGACTTTGCGCGAATCGAATCGAATTAACATCAAGCGCACACACTGCATTTCTGTGGTTCGGTTCAGGTTAGCTCCAGCTAGCAGGGATCTTGATTAGAGATTGGGTAGGTAGAATATAAGATTTTCGTTTGGCTTAGGTAAAATTTTGAGATTCTTCACATGAGTTTACGACGCTTACGACGCATGCGTGCGTGCGATAACGCGCGAAATTAACAAAAATGAAATTAAAACAAAGTGCGCCGCCACCGCAGCAGGAACACAAAGCACAGAGTCGCGCACCGCAACAAAGATCCATCGTAAGCGATTAGTTACGATTCCATGCTAGAAGTCATGTCCAAGAAGTAGCATCGACACTGCATGACACGACACGAGGACGATGCAGATTAGCCGCCGCTTTACACTCTCTCTTACACTCACAGGTTACAGTTTTCAACTTTGCAGACGGACTTCAACTATGACTCCACCGCCACACATCGTGGGGTGCGTCCACTCGATGTTATTCCATCGAATCAGATCTACGCCGATAGATAACAAGATATTCCCGGCTTTCGCTATTGCGTGGATATTGCTGTTGCGCTTAATGATTAGTTGGCTGCGAATTGTAATTTTGTAAGGTATCGAGGCTTAATTGTGCTCAACTTCCGTCCGAATACGACTGTTTTTTGTGAGTGAAGGCCAAAATTCTCTTTCACTAAATTACTACAAGGTAACTGGAACTCCGTTAGTTAACGTTGTTGTTGCGTGGCGTAATTAGCGTCACGCAAGTAAATTAAATTACGCACAGCATTTCTGTTACCACACAACAAAGTGGAGCATAGAAAATGCCGTTCTTAAAGTTGAAGGTTTAATTTGGTTCACTGATTTCATCATCATTTTGAGTGAATTAATTTGCTCGCTTATGGAATGGTATGAGACTTGAATTGGATATGGCTGGCTACCACCAGGTGGTCAAGGACAAGCATCAAATTGTTTGGTTAAAAAATAGGCTGCCAAGACAGTGAATCGAATCAAATTGCTTTAAATTTATATTTGTGCAAACACCCATTATATAGGCGACTAATTGTAAAATTATTTATTTACAAATTAATGATAGGTATTTGCATAATGGACAGTGGAAAGACGGAGCCATGTTTTATCGTTATGTGCTGAGAAACCCGAGAGCTATACCTGGGTATGCACATATTTAACACACACACTAGATGAATCAGTATCATTAGAAACAGTTTCTGCTGAGCTTGGTGAATATTAAAAGTCCCCGATACACACAACACCGAAATTTTCAGCATACAGCCAACTACAACGCTTGTCCAAAGCGACTAGAATACCAATTACCAACAGATCCGAATGAATATAAATCAAAGGAATCGAACGGTTAGGTCTTATTTTAAAATTAAAAAGGAACAGTTCTCCACTCTCTCTGACTACCATCGTCTTTTTACCTCATCATATCCAAAGCCGATAGTGCAATCGCTTCAATTTCTATCACCAAAACCTACCACAACACAACAACTGTTAACGAGCCATACTTGGAGCGAAGTTCATCGCAATGAGCCAGAATTATTGACTATGTCACAGCTGATGCATGGTTAGGTTAGGTTGGGGTGGCTGTCGGTAAGAAGCCGACCCACTTCGCCCTACTCGTTGAACCAGTTGGAGCTTCGAATGAAGCGTAGAAGACTTTTGATGTCAGTGCTTGATAAATCGTTAGGGCCTTTTTATAATAGCACTTAGCACATGTCTATGCACATGTGTCTTGAATCCGGCTTTAAATTACAGGTCCCCTCCATTTTTATGCAAAAATATACATGCTCAACACATTCAATTGCGGCCAAAAAAAATCGTTTATCATACCGCGGTACCGATTTCCATTAACAGTAACGTGGCGATCGTTATCGTCGATGAAAAAATATGGCCCAATGACGCCGCCGGCATGTAATCCGCACCAAACAGTGACTTTTTCGAGATGCAACGGTGCCTCATGAATCACGTGTGGGTTGCTTTTTGCCCACTAACGCATATTTTGCTTGTTGACAAATCTTTCTAGCCAAAAGTGAGCCTCATCGCTGAAGATGATTTTTCGGCAAATGATTTTTTAAAGTAGCGGCAACAGAACGATTATTTTGATAAAAAATTTGCACGATTTGCAATCGCTGTTCACATGTGTAGCGTTCCATGATGAAATGTATACTAATGAAGTTTCCAAATGACAAAAGAACAATAAAAAATGTGGCGTCGTTCGCCGTCCCTATCGGAGAAAAGTTGAAGCGCACCTGTTGAAACACCCGATATTTGTTTAGAACCATTCATGACATTTATTTTTTGAAGATAATCCCTTTCAAATGTTGGCCACAACTGCGCCGTAATTCGGCCATCCGTAAACACCAATTTTGAATGACTCGCTCGAGGACTTCGGTCGGTATCTCGCGAATAACTTGAGTAATGTTGGCTTCCAATGTCTCAATCGTAGTTGGTTTATCCACAAAACATTAAGACTTTACATACCCCCACAAAGAAAGTCCAAAGGTGTGATATCACACGATCTTGGTGGCCAATCCACCGGTCCGAAACGAAAGATCAATTGCTCACCGAAACGAGGACACAGTAAATCCATTGTGTCACGGGCTGTATGGTATGTAGCGCCGTCTTGTTGGAACCAAATATCGTGGAGATCACGGTGGGCTTCAATTTCCGGCATCAAAAAGTCATTTATCATGGCGCGATAGCGTTCGCCAGTCGCTGTTACATTGGCGCCAGCCTCGTCTTTGAAGAAATATGGGCCGATGAATCTTCCAGCCCATAGGCCGTACCAAACGGTGGTTTTCAACGGATGTAATGGCAGTTCGTGAATGGCTTCGGGTTGCTCTCCAGCTCAAATACGGCAATTTTGCTTATTGACGAAGCCGATTCTTCCGCAAAACTCTCACTTACAGCCGCAATATTCTCTTCATTTCCATGATGAAATGTCAATGAATACTGAATAAAATTAGGTATTTAGTTTGACAGTAGTCACGCGTGACATGACAAACGATTCCAATAAGTGAAATAAGAAACGAGAATAAGAATAAGAATGACGCGAATATTAGCGTTGTTCAAGTTTGCAAAAAGTACGCCTTTTGCTTTTGGTCTTTTCCGAGGCGCAGCGGTTAAAGCTCTGGATGGAAATGAAGAACGGTACAGAGGTCTCGGGTTCGAATCTCACATGAGAAATTTTTAAATTTGTTTTTACATCTTTTTTTTTTCCAATATCTCTAAAGTGTAACGGAGTTTTCTCAGCCGGGGTAAACTCAGCGTGACCAAGGTTCTGAGGCATGGGGGGTCGTTACAATAAAATTTCTATTTTGGGACTTTTCGAAGTATTTTCTTTATTTTTCTACTTTTCTTATAATATCTATAATTTAACGTGAGTCCTGAGCGATGCGTTGGCCTTTGACGAGCGCAAGTCCTGAGCGAGCGTTAGCCTTTGACGAGCGTCGTGAATGGTGACGAGCCTTGACGTTAGTGACGACGAGCGACGTGAATGCCTTGACAAAGTGACGTGAGTATCGACGAGCCTAGACGTGAGTGACCTGAGTAATGCCTTGACAAAGCATGACGTGAGTATCGACGGGCCTTGACGTGAGCAACAGTGGTGGATGCAGCGAGAGAACGTCGGCAGCGATCTGCTGGATGTACCAGCGCAACAACCCGTAGGGGAGCCACACAGTGAAGTTGCGTCGTACGAATGACGAAAGCAGAGGAAGACGTCGGCAGCGATCTGCTGGATGTACCAGCGCAACAACCCGTAGGGGAGCCACACAGTGAAGTTGCGTCGTACGAATGACGAAAGCAGAGGAAGACGTCGGCAGCGATCTGCTGGATGTACCAGCGCAACAACCCGTAGGGGAGCCACACAGTGAAGTTGCGTCGTACGAATGACGAAAGCAGAGGAAGACGTCGTCAGCGATCTGCTGGATGTACCAGCGCAACAACCCGTAGGGGAGCCACACAGTGAAGTTGCGTCGTACGAATGACGAAAGCAGAGGAAGACGTCGTCAGCGATCTGCTGGATGTACCAGCGCAACAACCCGTAGGGGAGCCACACAGTGAAGTTGCGTCGTACGAATGACGAAAGCAGAGGAAGACGTCGGCAGCGATCTGCTGGATGTACCAGCGCAACAACCCTGGTAGGGTTCCTCACAAAAGGCATTGGAAATATGCATTTTCACACTACTCGTTAAAGTTATATGTAAGGTCGAAGAATTAAAAAACGAAGGGAAGAAATTTTTTTCAACGAATTATTAAAAGAAAGAAAATTGGCAAGAGCACCAATACGTTTGTCGTCACAAAACGTTAAACTCAAGGGCTGGTTTTGGTCGTTATTCTTGGAACTTTTTCAACTTCTACATAGCAATTGCAAACATTTAAATCCAAACACATAAGGAAGGAAACACACTGGTTTCTTGTCATGGCATTCCATAGGAAATCTTTTCGAAATCGTTCTTCGTCTGGCATTGTGTTTCGAGAGAAAAAAAAACTGACTTTCTTTTTACTCTCTCTCTCTCTTTCTCTTATCACAGCCAAATGTAAAGGGTGTTTTTTTAGGAGGTTTGTTTTTCCGATAGATGTCGTTTTATTTTATGACAGTTGTTTTGACAGCTCAAAGTGGCATTTCTACTCAGTATTGTTTGGCAAATCATTATGAATAGGTTAACTCCAGAACAACGTTTTCAAATCGTGGAAATTTATTTTCAAAATCAGTGTTCAATTAAAAATGTTTATAGAGCACTTCGTGAATTTTATGGTGCACATAATCGTCCGTCAGAGACCACCATAAAGAACGTAATTACCAAATTTCGGTCTACATTCACTCTTTTGGATGCCAAGCCACCGACAAGAATGAGAAGAGTTCGTACAGAAGAAAATATTGCTGTCGTTGAGGCCAGTGTCGAAGAAAACGACAATTTATCGATTCGTCGTCGTGCTCAGCAAATTGGACTTTGTCCATCGACTTTATGGAAAATTTTACGTAAAGATTTGGGTTTGGTGCCATACAAAATTCAATTGGTGCAAGAATTAAAGCCACACGACCATCGTTTGCGCCGTGAATTCAGTGATTGGTCGTTAAATCAATTGAACGAAGATCCATTTTTTTACCGTAAAATTCTCTTCAGTGATGAGGCGCATTTTTTGTTAAATGGATACGTCAACAAACAAAATTGTCGCATTTGGAGCAAAGATAATCCACACGCCGTTCAAGAATTACCAATGCATCCTGATAAATGTACTGTTTGGTGCGGTCTATGGGCTGGTGGGATCATCGGTCCATATTTCTTTAAAAATGAGGAAGGACGACGCGTTACCGTGAATGGAAATCGATACAGAACCATGTTAAATGAGTTTTTGTTGTCAAATCTTGAAGATATGGATATGGATGAAATGTGGTTTCAACAAGATGGTGCCACTTGCCATACAGCACGTGAAACAATCGACTTATTGAAAGAAACTTTCAACGACAACATTATTTCGAGAAATGGTCCGGTGAATTGGCCTCCGCGTTCGTGCGATTTGACGCCACTCGATTACTTTTTGTGGGGATACGTGAAGTCATTGGTTTATGTGGATAAACCTCAATCGATTGACGCTTTGGAAACCAATATTCATCGTGTCATTGCTGACATACGCCCTCAAATGCTTGAAAAAGTGCTGGAAAATTGGACCTCCAGAATGACATTTGTGAAAAATAGTCGTGGTAGCCATATGCCAGAAATTGTGTTTAAATGTTAAATGCCAAAAAATTATCTACCAAATAAAAAAAAATTTTGGTCATTTCATAATTTTATATGTGTTTTATTCAAAAAAAAAATCGGCAACCTCTTAAAAAAACACCCGTTATAAACGATTTTCTGGTGCACTCACATCAACAATAGAAGTGGAATCAGTTCTCCCGTAGAATATTTTGGAATAGATAGGCAAGTGAGTGACACTTACTCACTAATTCAGTGTGTTGCCAATCGGAATATGTATCTATGTAGATGGTTGAAATAATTTAATTAAATTGGATTAATTTATGGTTAATGATTATCTTTTATCAGCGGTTGTATATCAAAGACTTGAAATTTTAGCCAGGCGGAGTGGAATGGAAGGAGGGTTAGATTCACATCGCAACCGCCATTTGATTGTTTTTATTTTTATTTTGTTTTCTTTATTTATTCTGACATTGATCGATCTCAATTAAGGAATTTTTTAATCTTTTATATCCGGATCGGAGCGTTCCGGAGACTTCTACAATTGCATCACACCTAATGCTTATCGGAATTTCGTTTAATTCACACAATTAGATGACTCAATTTGAAGCCAAAGTCACTGTGATGAAGACAGTCCAACTTCCTAGGAGTGTTGTCACATAATACGACTAATTGTGATGAAACGATGAATGACAGTTCTTAATTGTGACAAGCATGCAACTGTAATCAAAAGCTGACTTGCTAATGTCATTTTAATTGCCAGTAGACGGTTAGTTTTAGGTTAGAGTATAAAGTTCAGTGTTGAATCTATCGTCTGTTCTGTAACAAATGCAGGAGTGATCATTTTTTACAGATAGACGCAATGAAAGGCGGAGTCGATGTAGATGTAGCTCAGAACCATAACGAAATCCGGTTAATCACAGAAGAAGTATAATTTTAGAGTATGATTTCCGAAAATACTAAGAATATTAATAAACGAGCGATTCTGTCAGACGTTCTATGACAAAACTTTTTTATAAAATAAGTTATTGTACGTTTATCTTGCGAAATGCATAAGTGAATCTTAAGAGCGATGATCTTATTTCGTGATGCAAGTAACCGCTCCGTAAAATACAATTTCTGTATAATAATAAAGAATATCTTTTTATATAGAGTCTTATGCATTGAGTGTAAATTATTTTAAGGAGTGATTCCTGTAAATGTTTTACACAACAAATTGATTTACATATCAAGGGTACGTGCTATCGCTCCTTCTCAAATAGAAATATCAATGGATATTTAAAAAGATCGTTAAAATGGAAAACAGTAATATACCTCATCGAAGATTTTTACATAAAGCTTAAAATTGCAGCTTACAAAAGGTAGCTAACTGCCTTGTGTGTTATGTTAGGTTAGTTAAGGGTCGTTGGCTGCTTTCACACACTTTGACCGGTGACAGTCCATTGTGGTACCACAGAATCATTATCTTCTCCCCTTTTTCGAAGAGTCCTTGAGCTTTTATAAAAATCTCAGGATGTCTCGCACTTTACAGCTTTTGACGTCTCCGATATATACTCGTAATATCACAAATGTTTTTGTGCAAGTCTCTGCCTGCAAGTGCCGGACATGAACACAGGAAGTGGGCTACTGTTTTTTCATCCTCAATATAATTGCAGCTTCTACAGAAGTAATTGAAGCCCCATCTTTCTCGCATGTACTCCGAGTAGATAGTGTTCTGTTAGAATACCTATTATCATTAACATATCTCGTCTTTGCAGTTTTACTCCAGCTTAGGCCAAACTTGTTGACTATAGTACATGTCGTGGCATACGTCCACCACTCATTTGTCAATGTTTACACCTCTTACCCAAGCATTAACCTAACCGTTAATACTGGCCTTCATATACCTGCCCTTTCCGGTAGTAGTTGAAGCTTTATGCCATCTACCATACAGTTCCAAACGATGTCGGAGTAGCCGGGAACCCAGTCGTAATACACGCTCATCTCCTTAAGAGATGTCTTGCACCTTAACGCCATTCCTGACGTCAGTCATACTGATTCCAGCGATTTGATCTACATAGATTACAATATCAGTTACTTTATATTATTCAGGCAGTGCTTGCTTAATTGCTGCCTGATAAATGCTGAAATAGTCCGGGAAGCGATCGGAAATTCTCCTACTAGGTTTTTCACAGAGGAGGAAGAAAAAATGAATTTTCCAAGAGCCGGCCACCAAATGCTTACCCCGTACATAAGTATTGGCCTTACTACTGCAGTGTATGGACAGTGCACCAGCTCTGATTTTTATCACACGCGTATATAGCTCTGGTAGCTTTGTTAACCCTTCCTACAATATTTGGTTTCCAATTTAGTTTACTATGCAGGATCGTGCCCAGAAATTTCGTCTTCCTTATGAAAACTTAAAGACTGGTACCCTTTAAGTGGGCGGCGCACCTATTAAAACTTTATATTTCTTTGCGAAGAGGACCAGTTCTGTCTTCTGATATAGGTTAACTAGTCTACAACCTCTGGCCCATTTTGTGACGATTGAGAGTGCATTCTGCATAACCTACTTAGTTGTTACTAGTTACTTACCTGAGACAGCTATCACAACATCATCAGCATCGGCAACTGAGCTCATGCCACTTCTTCTAGCCGTCTATTGATTACTACGTTTCCAAAGTAGAGGAGACCGACCATCTTCATGCCTTTTAACGGTGGAACCAACCAGACATACGGTAATAATTCTGCTTAAGAGCATATTATTGATTAGCTTACATACCATACCAGAAAAGATAAGCCATTCATTATAGCCTTTGTCTTGACCTTCGAGTTTGAAGAACGCTATAAAGTGAGTACTCTTTCGAGAGCTGTGATTTTTCAATCATACCCGCCAGTATATGAGGAGCTGTATTCACACACTTTCCTTTGAAGAATTAGTTTTTAGACTGTTCCCGTCTGCTGGGATTCACCTTGTTTCTTATAAAAACATCTAGAGTTCTCAAAAATAACGAACATAGGGTTATTGGCTTTAGGTCCTTTGTCATGTGAGCTTTATCCTAAACACTAATCTTGTACACCCTTTCAAGATCACTTCACGCTAAAACCAATGTTGAATTAAGTGCCAGTACGATCCTTTAAGGACTTAAATTAATTCTATCAGAATTTATTGATAAATACTGCGATAATACTGCTCACTAAGATCCTTCTAAATGTTTGTTGCTGGAGACTAGTATTGTCAGTCAAGACTTTTCAAATTTTGAAACTGAATCATAACATAATTTGCCCCAGGGCTCGTCGCCCTCGTACTCTTTAATTTGTACATCTGCGATATACCTATACGACCACATCGAATAAATTTGGTTCTGCAAGAGAGAGATAGACAGAGAGAGAGAGAGAGAGAATATTCCTTAAATGTTATTTTGTGATTCGCCCCTGCACCACAAACAAACACCCCCAAAAGCCTCCTAAAATACCCCAAACGACCCAAAAAAAAAAACCATCAAGACACACTCGAGACCTTAAGACCCCATTAAAGACGACCCTTTTAAAACATACTCAAGACCCCTCTCAAAACCCCTTCGAGAGACCTCCATTATATCCCGTCTTAATACCCCCTCAAAATCCCACCAAAAACTCTCCTAAAATCCCCTGAAGACCTTCCTTAAACCTAACTCAAGACCCTCTGAAAACCTCTCAAGACCAACAAAGCCCCCTCAACTACCTCTAGACGCCTCTAAAGAGCCATTCCAAGACCCCTCTCAAAACTTCCTCAGAATCCTCCTCAAGAGTACCATAAAACTCCATCAAGACCCTCTGAATACCACACACAAAGTCGTCTTAAAACCCCCCTGAGACCACTTGCAAAACTTGCAAAATGAAAATTATTAAGAAAATCGTATCGTAGTGTGAAGTGATCCAGGATCAACAGTACGTTTCTTTGCATTAAAACGCTACGCACACCGAAGGGAGTGAAATACAATTTTGTTCTCCTAATTAACCAGGGAATCACCCCTTTAAGTATTTTGCCACCTAAACTGATAAGCCCCCTGTATGTTAGTTCAGCTTAAGCTTCGTTGTATAACTTTTGTGAGCAAACTTTTATGTTCTGCAATTAAAATGCAAACATATGACAACCGAAGGTTTGACTACATACTTTCTTTTCTTCAAATCCATGGCCTTGCAAGCAAGCAGCAATAAAAAAATACAACATTAGAGCCTGCAGTTTGCATTCCGATTGTATAGTGTCTGCCATCTATAGGTGGTACGAGTATCTCTGCTGTTTATTGCAAACCATTAATGCTGTTGTTGTTAAACAAAAAAAAAAGGGAGTGGTGTGCTGATGGTAGCTGCTTCCTTCAACTGGCAAATGACTTTTGCTTCTGTTTGGCTGGTCAAAAGTTGTTAACTCGTTTCGTTGCCTCTTTGCCGCAGGTTCAATTAAGTTATTTCCTTTGTAATGTTGATATTTTCAGTTTGTTGGTGGCTGTTTGTGCCACTGCTGTGTGTCGCTGCAGTTACCACAGTTGTTGTTGTGTTCGATACTGCCCTGCATCGTCGTGCGTCGTTCTTATTTATAACAACAACGAATTAAAGGAAGAATTCTGCGTTCACTTGCTACACATTGTGTAGCATATGCAAAACCAGCTTAATAGCAACAACAAGAACAACTCTTTGCACACATCCAGCCCCGTTGCATTGCCATCGCCCCAGCAACTGGTTCGTTAGCGTAACAATGCGTTTCGCCCTCAGGCAATCGTTTGTCCCATATCCGGGTACGTTAATGTTGCGCATGCGCATGAAACTGTCCGGCTAACTTTATTACATATTATCACATTAAACAGAGGCTCTGGACACGTCGTGTCATTGTCATCATCGTTCGTCGTAGTCGTCGTTGCCGTTGCCACGTTGTCAGAAAGGGTAATGTGAATAGAGATATTTGCTGGAGGGAGGTGATTTGAAGCAGGCGTCCCTTATACGGATTTGTTTGAAAAAGCAGCGTTGCACGCTGCTCGTTTGGATACATTTTCAATTTCAGATTTTTCATTTTCATTTAAAACCAAGCGCTGATATTAAAAACGGATCCTTTCAGCAGAAAATGTCATTTTTTAAAAGGTGGTTACAATTTTACACTTTCTTTTTTAATAAACTGTATATGTACAACAATGTTACATATTTTTGTTTCAATAAAAAATTAGGATACTAATAAATGATAATATGATATCGACTAAATATCCTTTTGATTAAGTTAAAGCATGCAATAATGTAACATTTGTAACCATTTATATCATGCAACAATGAATGAAATGGTTGGCTCGCAACACTAGAAGCACTCTAGCAGAATATCTCCGTGCTAGGAAAGCCACGACTAAATAACTCCGACAAAAGAAGCGCGATCATATGAGATCATGCATCAAAAACATCAGCTTCCAAGCGGAAATAGGTAACTCAAGGGACTGTTTTGCTAATGCCAGAAATCTAACTAAAGACTTCCACCCAAGAAGTACAGCCATCAAAGACGGCAATGGAGAGCTGAGAACAAACGTGGCTGATGTTCTCTCAGTGACGAATGACGGAATGACGAAGTGACCCTCATTAGAGCAATAGCTCCTCCAGGTGAAGAGATCTTCGTCGAATATCCCACAGCAGAGGAAGTAGATGCAGCTATTAGTAGATTAAATAAAACAACCCATAAAAATACAATTTCTCATGTAAATTCTCTAATAGAAGATGGGTATGTGTTGAAATTTGAAGAAAATCGAGCAAATTTTTAAAAAAAATTTTATGGGCACCCCTCCGACCTCGGAGCCACACTCCAAAAACTTTACAAAAAATTTTATCCATCGGAGATACACACGTATATAAAATTTAAAAAAAAATCGGATTAAGTTTTTTAAAAAATTTGTTGGGGCCCCATAACCCTCCAAACCCTGTCTCCAAAATTTTTGCAAAAAGTGTTGCCCATCGAAGATATACACGTATATAAAATTTAAAAAAATCGGGTTAATTTTTTTTAAAAATTTTTTGGGGCCCAATGACCCTGGGGCCCGGGGTCTCCAATTTTTTTTTTACGAAAAATGTTGTCTATCGGATATACACATGTGTATTAAATTTAAAGAAAATCGGGTTATTTTTTTAAAAAATTTATGGGGCCTCACGAACCCGGGCCCGGGGTCTCCAAATTTTTTACAAAAAGTGTTGTCTATCGGAGTTACACATGTGTATTAAATTTGAAGAAAATCGGGTTATTTTTTTAAAAAATTTATGGGGCCTCACGAACCCGGGCCCGGGATCTCCAAATTTTTTACAAAAAGTGTTCTCTATCGGAGTTACACATGTGTATTAAATTTGAAGAAAATCGGGATAATTTTTTAAAAAAAAGTTATGGGGCCCTACGAACCCGGGCCCGGGGTCTCCAAAATTTTTACAAAAAGTGTTGTATATCAGAGCTACACATGTGTATAAAATTTGAAGAAAATCGAGTAAAATTTTGTAAAATATTTGTAGGGGAGCCCACCGACCCCGTGGCCCGAGAGTCCTCAAATTTTAATAGAAAGTGTTGTCATCGGAGATATGCATGTGTGCGAAATTTCAATAAATTATGACTTTGGGAAGTGGGTCAAAAATTGATCGCAAGATTCCATGACACACAAATCCACAAACCCACAAGCCCACAAACCCACAAACACACGGGCAAGTGAAGTTAATATAGAGAATTTAAAAATGGAAAGGCCCGGCCTCGACGAAATCCCCGCAGAATTGATCAAGCTCGGAGGCGCTACTCTTGCTACAAATATATACGATCTCTGCGTCTCTATTTGGGACCAAGAAGAGCTACCGGAGAATTGGAAGACCGCACTCATATGTCCAATGCACATAAAAGTAGACCGACTTAAATGTGGAAACTATCGTGGTATCGCTCTATTGAACACTGCTTACAAAGTGTTGGCTAATGTTGTACTTGCCAGACTCATTCCTTTCGCCGAAAACATCATTGGCGACTATCAATGTGGTTTTCGTCCCAACCGATCGACCACTGACCAATGTTTTACCATGAGGATGATCTTGGAAAAATGTTGGGAGTACAACATAACCATACATCAACTGTATATAGACCTGAGACAGGCATATGACAGCATAAACCGCGAACCGCACTCATATGTCTAGGAATTCCAGAGAAACTCGTCTCTCTGTGTAAATTAACAGCCTCTGGGTCGTAATTGAGGGAGCTGTGTCAGACTCCTTTGAAATAACATCTGGTGTTCGTCAGGGAGATGCAATCGCGCCTGTGCTGTTCAATTTGGCGCTTGAGTACGTAGTCAGAAAAAGCAACAATGAAACTTCGCGCTGTGTCAAATTCTTGGATATGCAGATGATATCGTGCTGCTTGGCCTAAGACCTAGCGATATCAAAGACAGTTTCATACAGCTCGATCGGTGCGCAAGAAGACTTGGTTTGGAGGTGAACAGCAACAAAACAAAATTTCTATCAACACCCAGGAACATCTCCATGGTAAATCTCGGAACTGGCGACCATAACTTTGATAGCGTCAAAAACTTTAAATACCTCAGGGTCACTTATAACATCGTCGAATGATATGCAGGCAGATATAAAAGCCCGAATCGCTGCCGGACAACGAGTTTCTATGCCCAATGAAAATTATTGCGATCTTAACATCTGTCGCAGTCGTGCAAGCTCGCACTTTATAAAGCACTCATAAGACCTGTGCTGGCTTTCGGAAGCGAGAGCTGGACCATGATCTCTAGCGATTGTAGAGTTGTTATCTACCTTCGAAAGAAAAATCATTCGCTCAATCTTTGGTCCAATTAAAGTCGCGGACAACGAATACGGATTCGTATGAACCATGAGATAAGGCAGCTTCTTGGAGGCTGCGATATTATAGGATTCATCAAATCCAATCGAGTTAGATGGCTCGGTCACGTTACACGGTCTCCACAACAACGAATGACCAATAAAGTGTTCCATCAACAACCAGCCGGTGTGCGTCGTAGAGGAAGACCCCGACTGCATTGGCGTGACGACCTCGAACAAGATCTACATGCATTAGGATGTCGAAACTGGAGGACGAGAGCGATGAACCGGGACGGATGGAGGACCTTAGTGCGGGCGGCCAAATCCCTTCATGGGATGTGAAAGCCAGAGAGAGGGAGAACAATGAAATACATGTAACGATGATATACCTGTAACAATGTAAAAGATGTAACAATGTAACGCATGCATGATGTGTTACACATGCAATAGAGTAACACATGCAATGATGTAAAACATATAACGATGTAGGACATGTAACAATATAGCACATGTAACGATGCAACGCATTAAACGATGTAACAAATGCAACGATATAAAACATGTCGTTACATGACATGTGTAAGGTGTAACAATGCAAAACATGGGAAGATGAAACGCACTTAACAATGTAACACCTGAAACAATGTAGCGCAATCAAAGATCTAACGCATTTAACGATGCAACATAAGCAAAGGATTAACACATACAACACATAGCAAAGGAGTAACACATGCAACGATGTAAGACATGCACCGATGCAACGCATTTAACGATGTAACCAAGTTAAGGATAAAACACATGCAAACGAGTAATACATGCAACTATGTAACAGATGCAAAGGAGTAACACATGCAACGACAAAATACATGCAACAATGAAACACATGTAAGATGACCAACATATCGTGATGTAACACATTCAATGAGGTAACGCATTTAACGATGCAACGCATTCAACGATGAAACAAATTTAACGATGTAACACACTTAACTACGTAACACATGTTGTTACATGCTACATGTGTAACGCATTCAACAATGTATCATATGCATACATGCAACTATGAAACACATGCAAGATGAATAACATTTAACGATGTAGCACATGTAACACATAAAAACATGTAACGCACGAAACATAGACATAATAAAAAGAGAGAAAAAGAGAGAGAGAGAGAGTGTTAAGTGTATAGTTTCGAGTTGTTCGTTGGAGTTTACTTCTTAAGAATCTATTTCTATATATAGATAAAAATTACACAAAACATTTTATGGGGCGTAAAATCGAGTGTTAACAAGTCGAGCTTTAACTTAAAGCGGCTGACAGACTATCGAACCTGACTGTGTAACATAACTGATGTCAGTTTTGACTAATATGCCTTGCGGTCAGATTAGTAGGATGCTTTGACAGTCAAACCAACAGTCAAGCTCTAATTTTCAAAGAGGAAAGATGGACAACCGACAAAAAGCTTGTTTGTTGTCCATTCTTGCGATCCGCCGCCGTTGCTTTTTTCATAATTTCCACCGATTTGCGATATCCATAATTTTTTCCACGTATGGCATATTCGGGTCTCAGTTTTTCCCACAAACAGCGGTTATATTCGTAGGCGCACACAAATTCTTCTAAAAATCTGCTGCATTCATGTCCATAACGTCCTTTCATGTTAAAAATTACAGCTGACAGACGAATTTGTGTACACATTATCGATCATAAACAAACATGGCCGCTGACTGACAGTTAACCACAAAAATTTTTGATTTTTGATAGATGTTAACACCGCCAACTGAGGGCACAACTCCACGGTCCTCTTCGGACGCGGATTAGTTAAACGACAATCAACCTCCATCATGAAAGATGTATCAGTATTAACTCAATGGTAAGTAAGAGCAGGATCTATCTAAATCCTTGCCAATCTTTGGTTCACAACAACCGCTTGAGATGTGCAACTCCACAATGAGCACATCATAGCACCGGTTACATCGGGGACGTAAACGGATGCTCCAGAGACTTGGTAACATTAGTCTGCCTCTGATGTTACCATGCTAGCGCTATACCCGCATTTGGGTGGTAAACCACCAGCGTAGGTCAAGCCCAAAACGAAACTGGGTCCCCAACCAAAAGTTGGCTCAGATTCAGCTAACATCCAAGGAGATCAGCCTCATCTGCGGTAGGGCCAACCCCCGTAGTACCAACGCGACCTTGGTAAGATCTAATATCAAAAGACTTAGTTCGTTCAGAGTGAATGACTTTTTGCGAAGGAAAAAACTGTCACCGAAAACCCCTTGAACCCCATCATTTGTCACTAGGATAGCAAACTATCCTAAGCCGCCAGGAATAGACTCTATTCCAGGCACATCAGTTCAACAGTTTGTTACGACAAGGCCGCTAAATACGAAGAGCTCCACCGAATAAAAACCTCTAAGTATTAGCAGCCCTTTCAAGGTGGCTAAGTACGAAGACATGTGCCCATAAAGAGCATACTCTAAGTACCCGCGACCCTTATTACTCTCCCGTGGTAATGCCCCACACCATATCCAGTAAATAAATCTACGATGCAGTTGGACCCCACTACGGGTTAACCACTCCTCATTTTTCAACCGGGCTTGTGACCGGCTACAGTGGAATTAGCGATCAGTTACGAGTGTCAGGCAGTCGGTCAGACGTTCACACTATTATAAGTTTTGTTTTGGGAGTTCGATCAAAACTTACAGTCAAATTCGATAGTCTGTCAGTTGCTTAACGCGTTAGCAAAAAGTGAAGTCGTTAGTTTTTGACCTTTCTCGCTGAAATTTTGTGAGCAGCTATATCTCACACAGCATTTTTGATATTCCGCGTGTGATGCGTGTCGCGCGTCGTGTGTAATGCATGGAATAGTGGAACTGGTATAAATCGGCTTCTACTAGTCAGAAATTGATGTTAGCGCTCGGCTTGCGATGATGTAATTTGTAACACGTGGCGTGTGGCGCGTGTTATATATGAAAATCGATTCTTTAGGAGTAAACTACAGTCACGCGTCTGAGCGGACACGCAACTTTTTTGTATATTTTGAGATGTACGCCCTATCTTTTTCGAGTGTAAGCTGGACAAACGCAGTTTTCAACTAATCGCAGAGAAGCCTGGACTGAGGGATAGATATAGAAAAGCCTACGCAATGGTTTTGCCAGAACACCTTCTAAAAACTATTGGGAAAATACAAATCTGTCGAGAACTACCACCAAGGAATTATCCATTTAACTCAAGAAA
Source organism: Nephrocerus scutellatus (assembly GCA_947095585.1). Taxonomy (NCBI): domain Eukaryota; kingdom Metazoa; phylum Arthropoda; class Insecta; order Diptera; family Pipunculidae; genus Nephrocerus; species Nephrocerus scutellatus. The sequence goes on along the minus strand of OX352765.1, from coordinate 78,535,196 downwards.
TCATCGTAAATTATCAGTATGGTTTTCCGCATCAAACAAACCACTCTTACCAGTCTTTTACCATGTGGATGGTCTTCGAAAAATGTTGGGAGGAGCATAATAATCGCGAAAACCTTTTTCTTGCTGAGGCACTCACCTGTCACCTATAGTTTGCTCCTTTCGATATAACGTGCGACGTGTTCCCGTCTTTTTTTGAAATATTAGCAAAGTAAGAATCAGACAAAGTCAAATTTGATATTCAGCGAGGGTTCCATTACGCCGAACCGAACTATAGACATAGAAGCATCAACGAGCAAACCCCTTTCGGCGGAAGTCAGGAGGGCACAACATACCACACTACAGCGCATGATGGTAATGAGCTCATTGCTCTTCGAAAACATGCTGATGATAAAAAACCAACAAAAAAAAATTGGGTAATCGAAAAAACAAATCATGCAAAGAACAGGCCAATCAATCCAACTAGCCGGTCGCTCCAGTCGGCCACCAATTGTACGAGTATGTCTCGCTTAGGTTGACCAGAAGACCCAAAAAAAAAAATTCGCGAGTGAAGAAAGAAAAATTCAATGAACCTCCTAACTGGGTAAATGAGAATGGAATGCGCAAGCGCGCGCGTTCCCCAGAATTCACCCCATCATCATAATGACCAGAAGTACGAGTATATCGCCACTGCACACATTCTCATGTATCCAGACGATGGGCGAAATAAGCAGCAGGCAGCACTGCACAAGAGAAACAAAACACAATGTCATATAGGCCGCGATCCATCCATCCGTCTGTTCGTCCGTTTGTCCGTTTGTCCATCGACCCAGCCAGCGGACAATTCTTCAAGTAACTATCATCGACAACACCAACGTACCTATATACTCGGCAAATAGATTACCGTGTGCCCTGTTATTAACTTGTCGTTTTCGAAAACAAGATGAGGAACGATTAATGCTCGTGGCCAATTTGAGTTCGCGTTTATGTGGTATCGGAGTTGTGACTTGTGAGGCGCTGGCTGCTGATGCCAAACGAGAGTAGAGCACAACTTTTGTCTGTCTGTCTGTCTGTCTGCGTTCCTGAAATAAAACCAGCTCGAGGTGGATCACTGATATGCATCCTCTTCAGCGAAACGATCTTTTCACGACCTATACAGCTTGTCAGGGTTCTGATTTGGATTTGTATTTTGTGTTGTTGTTGTTCTTTTTTTGTTTTCTTTGTCCACAGTCCACAGTCGTGAACAATGTTCGTCCGGTTCGTCAGCAACAAGGTCCTCTGTACTTTTTTTTCTTCCTTCAATGTACCTACAAGAAACTTTCGACCTGATTATCTCAGAAAATGGCAATGTTCATGCCATTTTCGAATGCACTACACTAAGACTCACTCGAATGGCCGAAATTTCCATCAACATCAAGATTGTCCGAATGCCACGGCAACACACCACACCACACCACACAGAAGAACGGAGCGGGCGGCCTTCGCAAACTTTCCCCCATACACACAATCGATACGAGATCCACCACCGCGCTTGGCCTTCTTTCTTCGGTTTCCATTTACATTTTTACTACTTGCAAAAATCTCCACAACGCTCTCTCTCTCTCTCTCTGGCACCGATATCACAGGTAGCGCTGCATAATTTAGTGGCAATTAACAGTATATGTATAAGGCTATTTGTAGCGTACTTCATCTGAGTTGAGCTTAACTGGACATCGACTGGACATTTGTGCAAGACACACAAACAGACGACGACATAGCGATAGACAGAGTAAGACTAAGGGCATATCTTGGACACTGCTGCTCTGCACTCATCAACTCGACCCTAATTTGTTGCACCGAGCCATCTTCCTGATCCACAGATATACTCGCCGGTAAGTAGTAGGTGCACTTGAAGAAGTACACTTACCCCGCCCCATCAACTTGTTGAACGAACACAGCAAATCATGTTTGAAGTACGCACCGAATGTACCACTTAACAGTGGGAACAGTTGCAAAAATATATGATGAAAATGAATTTTTCAAAATGTACTTAGCATTGATGGATTGAAAAATTTGATCTAATGAGACGTCTGTTTAGAGAAGGAATGTTCTTAAAACTACCAGCTATTATAGTAATCACGGGGTTTATAAATAACGACCTCTGTCTAACAGCGGTCGATCGAGGATGGCAGCGAAATGGAAAGTTTGGAGGAAATAAAAAAAAAGGTACAAAGAACAGAAGGATGAACTGCGAGGCAATTTTTCAATCGGGTGGCGTGGCTCTAGTTGTTAGTGCGATGGACTACTGAACGGTTTGTGCGAAGTTCGAATCTCAGAAAAACACGAAAAGGCTTATTCATGGTCGCACGTCTCGCGAATGTCTCACAAACGCCCGAAAGTAATAACTGTCATGGAATCTCAAAATAGCCGGCTACAAGCAATACGGAAAAACGATCATCATCATCATCATCATCATATTTGGCTCTACAACCGGGTTACAGTCCTGGTCTCCCGCAAAACGATCACGAAACTAAATGGACGCGATTCCAAAAGCTGAAATCAATGAAACCCTGCATAAATCATACCACAAAGGACTTTCCAAGCAGGATCCTCTTCCCTTATCCGTGTTAGGTGTCCTGCCCACCGGAGCCTACCAAACTTTATTCTCTTTATCCTACCGCAAATGACTTTCCGAGCAGGATCTTCTTCACTCATGCCAGCTAGGTATCCACCCACCGGAGCCTACCGTGCTTAATTAACATAGCGATAACGGTCGTAGATCTAATCACAATAGAGTATCCAGTATCGTGTTTCCTCAAATACGGGGATCATTTTCTCCAACGCCAGTGTCAGTTTATATCCGAATGCCGAATTCTCTCATGGCTTTGTAAAGGTTCTACTCTGGCTATGCTATCATAGGTGGCTTTAAAGTCTATAAAAAGATGGTTTTGATGAGTTTTGAAACTCTAGACATTTTTCCGTCACCTGCCTAAGGGTGTAAATCTGATCAGTTGTTGATTTGCCTGGCATGAACCCACACTGGTATGGACCAATGATGACTTTAGCGTATCCTGTCTTGAAGGATAGATGAGAAAATCGTATACGCGGTATTCAACATCGTTATACCACGATAATTGCTTCATGTTGTGAGATCTCCTTTCTTATGTATGGGGCACAGGAGTCCTATTCGCCAGTCTTCTGGCATCGCTTCTTCCTCTCATACTTGCACTATTAGTTCATGGATTGCTTGGTGTATTTTGGGGCTTCCTGATTTAATCGCGCGTTCTATGAAATCGTTGCATTGCTCGGTACGCAACATTCTTACATTCGTCATTTAACCAGTCTTTCTGATTCCTACGACTACTGTCTAAGATGGAGTCAGCAGTACTAATGACAGTATTCTTAAGGCGTGTCCATTTCTCTTCTACGCCCGATATCTAAGCCTCAAGACTTACTCTTCCTGCATTTAGGGCGAGCCCTATCGCTTGGCCGTATTTGTTTATGGTCTCTTCGTTCCGATGGGCAGTCGTCTTGACTCGAATCTGATTCGCGGATGTAGTCTTTCGTGACGATGCAATCCGCGCTCAGAGCACAAAGCCAACAAGATAGTGGTCCGAGTTGACGTTGGCACCTCGCTACGTTCGTACTGTCATCAGGTTCGGGTTGTGGCGGCGGTCTATCAACACGTGGTCTATCTGGTTGTGATTGGCTCCATCAGGAGATACCCAGGTGGCTTTGTGGATATTTTATGCGCATTTATAAAAGTTACGTTTCGAACTGAAACAAGCGTTTGACTTGCTGACAAAAGGACCTGGGATTAGAGAACGGGTTTTTGAAGAGCATCTACCCTAGTACCTAGAATCAAGAGAACATGCATTAACGAACGATTGCAACAATTTTAGTGTTCTTTTAGGTGCTACAGCAATAAAGAAGTACTAATTTAACGTTTGAGCATAACAGTCGCAGCTTGGATTAAGTGCTGTTAAGTTTTACTCTTCAAGGCATTAAAAACCGTGAACTTTCCTAACATATTGTCCAACAAGGGTTGATTGAACGAAAGAGTTATTTTGGACGTAGGTACTTTTCCTCAAATAAAAAAAAACAAAAAACAAAAAAATTTTCAGTAACTTTGCCCCACAGTACACAGCCAGCTTGCAATTGGTAATCCACCTTTACAACAAGCATGGAACATTTTTTTTTTGCTTTATTATGCCAAATAATTCATTATCAGGTTGTTAAGTGAGGTGCTGTGCATGCGCTGCTATGATGATCATGTGGCATCAGCAGTCAGAGAGATTCCCATGTGCGAAGCGAAGCAGCAGCAACAACAAGAACAACAGGAGAATAAGCGGATGAACGAACGACTCCTGCAATCATCACCTTCATCACGTTTAATACAATTCGTTGGATCTTCGTTCCTAGCAACAAAATGCTGATGTTGTGTATACCATTTTTTATTGTTGTTGTTGCTGTTGTCTTCGACAAGCGAAGGTCTTACAGTACTCGGTTGTGTTTTGCCTGCCCGTTCGTCCTGGGAGCGAAATTTCAAAATTGTGTGTTGACAAGATAATGATGTGAGTCATCCGGTTTGGAGTAACTGGTGAACTGGTGTATTGTGTGTTGTGTCTTAGGTGTGGTGCACCTTTTCCCAACCAACCAACGTTTGCCATCGTGTTTGTTGGAACGTAGTAGGTACGTACGCTTCGTATGATTCGACCATCTTCTTTCCATCATCATCATCATCATCATCATGGGCGATAATTGGAGTGAGGAAATTGGAATCTATCAACCAGGTGATTTAGCGATGATGATTGTTTGTGCGCGTGTGGAGGATCGGCCAACTTCGCTTTACCAAATGCTCAATGCTAAAAGGGGTCCGTCATATCGGCTTTTGTATTTATTTAGGGATTTACTTTTACTTTACTCCATCATGAAATATAGAGTGATAATCGATGAAATAAGAAATAAGAACGACTGAAAGATTGAAAGAGTTGAAGTGAAAAACTTGAAACATTTCGCGTTACGTATTACCACAGCTGTAATAAAACAACCCATAAAAATTTTTATGTAAATTCTCTAATAACCTGAATACTGAATTCCTCTATAAATGCTGAAAAATAAGAACACATGCAAAGCACTGCAAATCAACCACAAAACAACCACAATCGTAACCCACACTGAACACAGTTATTATAGTATGGCGTGATCTGATGCCGCTATATGACATGATTATTAGAAGAAAAAAACGGTATGGAAGCACCCAGACCCCGCGGCCCAATCACTACCAAAATTAATAGAAAGTGTTGTCACCGGAAATACACATGTGTGTAAAGTTTCACTAAAACCTGGCTTTGGGAAGTGGGTTAAAAATTGATCGCAAGATTCCGCGACAAACAGACACACACACGGGCACGCGAAGTTAATGAAGAGAAGAAAAGAGGCGAGCTAATTGGAATGACATTTTGATGTGACAACGTCTCACTCTACAGGGTAGGTAGAGTGATGAACCTCGCTATACTGCGAAGGACCTAGCATGGATATTGACGCGGTTCAAATTCAGACTGTATTGTTTGGATACGAGATCAACTCGATAATCTGAGAGGTCTTTCAGGTCAGCAAAAAATGGTCTAACTAAAGTGTGGTCTTTTGACGCTGCTAAGGCCGGACAACTGCAGAGGATGTCTATGAAATATTCTTTCTCATTTTTATCTTTGAAAATTCTGCAGAAGTTGTTCTGCGGTATACCTAACTACTGGCCAGTGTCCCATGCTGATAGCCACAATTCTGGCAACATCTTTCCGGGTTCTAGATAACAACTCGGTGGTTTTCCTTTTGATGTAGGATGGCCACACCAATCTTAATATGGCAAAGTTCAAAAGAATGCTCCACCTGAGCTGTGACTAAGTATTGCAAAAGGTGAGAATTTGTTACTTGGGCACATTGAGCTCATTGGACAGCTAACCCTCTCCATAGCGACGCACATCTTAGCCAATCCGTCCGCCCTCCAATTTCTCTCTATGTATATTACTTTGCCCCGGCACCCATACTATGGTGATGTCCCGGAATTGGCTGATGGAGGCCAATTCTTCTTGGAACTGTTGTACTAGTTTCGAGTTTATGGTGGTCGATTTATGTGACCATCATAACCTCAAAAGTAATGCCAGATTTTCTATCAACACATAAGCCAACCCTTCCAATTAGAGCGATACTGAGCCCTAGTGCCCTGCAGGTCTCTCTAATTGCCAGGATCTCTGCCTGAAAGACACTAGCTGAATTGGGCAGCTTATATGACTATGACCTTGAAAGGTTTAGATCATCCGAGAAGATACCTGCACCGACTCCATCCTTTATCCTGGATACCTCAGTGAATATTGTTGCGTCAAATTGCCTCGTTACTGCCCCATCCTTCTATTTTTCTTCTGGTAGGAAACTCCCCGCCGAATGAGGAGTTGAAGCTAAGTTTATAGATGCAGTAGTCAGTAGATGATGGTATCATACCTTCAGATACTGTCTGCAATATATTACAGTGCCCGTATGGTGTATAAGCAAACCACCCAGATTGTCTGAGTCGTGCTGCACTGCATGTTGCAACATACTTGATAAGTATGTCAGGAGGTAATAGATGTGGGGTGTTAAGAGCCTCGGTCGGATATGACCGTAGAGCTGCTCCAGTGGTACCGATCGCTGCTGGTCGTTGTAATCTGCTGAGTTTGGTGGCATTATACTTTTTTTTCATCGCTGGCCACCAGACTAGCGATCCCTAGGTAAGAATTGGCCGTACAGCCAGAGAGCCATCCTTGTTTGAAGACCCCATTTCCTGTCGATGGTTTTACTGCTGGCATAGAAGGCCACGCACGTTTTCTTAGCCCTGTTCTCTATGTTAGCCTTCCAACTAAGCTTCCAGTCAAAGATTACTCCGAGAAGCGAAGGAGAAGACAAGCGTGCAGCGCAATCCACATGGATCTCTTCAAATATCAATCTTCTCACCCAACTCATCGATAAGCAAACTAGATATCCCGATACAACAGGTCAATCACCTCACCAATTAGATTTATTTCTTACTTCTATGCCAGATAATTATTCAACTGATGTATCTGATCCATTTGGACTTTCCAACAAGGCTCTGGTAATAGCCAAATTTTCAATTAGTCCATCCCATTAAGAGCCTATTCGTAAGAGGCTACTATGGCACTTCAAAAACGCTAACTGTGAGCTCCTGAACCAATTTTTTAGCTCATATGATAGTTCAACCTGCTCTTCCAACAATAATGCAGATGAAGCTTCACAACTTATCACGTCAACCGTTTGAGAGGGTGAAATTGAAAGCGTTACGAAAGTGCGACACGATGATTTAATTTTTTCACTGTCCGCTACGCAGTGTTGATCAACCAAATATCTAGTACACACACCACTAAAAGCTTTTTAACATCTTGGTTGTACTTTCGAGCCTTTTGAGGGTCTCTTGGGGGTATTTAGGTGGTTTGGGTGGGAGTTTTTTGGAAGGTAATTTTGGAGTCTTTTGAGGGTATTTTGGTGGAACTTTGGGGTCATTAGAGGATCTTTTGAAAGGGTTTTGGGGTCCTTTTATGGTCTTTTGAGAGTCCTTTGTTGGTCTTTTTTGGGTTTTGTGGGCCTTTTTGGGGTTTTATTGGGGGTAGTTTGGCGGTCTTTTGAGAGTCTTTTAAGGGTCTTTTGTAAATGTTTTGGGGGGTTTTGTGAGTATTTTAGGGGGTCTTTAGATGGTGTTTTGGGGGAATATTTGGAGTCTTTAACGGGGTTTTATGAGGTATTTTTGAGGGTATTTTAAGAGGACTTTTGGGATTCTTTCTTTTCTTTCCCCCTTTGGGGTTCTTTTGAAAATGTTTTGACGGTCTTTTGGGATGTCTTTTCGGAATTTTTTGTTGGTCTTTTAAAAGCCTTTTAAGGGTCTTTTGTGGGTCTTTTTGGAATCTTTTGAGCAGACGTTGGCACGCTGAAAGCACCTGCGGCGGTGTAGAAGGCAAAGCCTATACCATTTCTTTTTATTTTCTTTGTATTGCATCTTGTACCTTTGTGTTTTTGTGACTGGAAAAAATCAATTCAAGGACAACAGTTGTAATTGTTATTAATCACTTAAAGACCATAACTGAAAACACACAACGATTCCACAAGAGACCTGCACTTTTGTTTGAACTGCAATTTTGATAAATTAGTCAGTGGTCATTACTAAAAGTTATGTAAGCTAAGCCCATAATTAACAAGAAGAACTGCGAGATTTTAAGCTAAACGTCAGTCAGTTTTTGAATATTTATTTACCTTTTTAACCAAAGACCTATACTTTTCTTACTAATAATTTGATATTTGCGGTGTTCCGCGACCAACCAAAGACGCAACATAGTATTAAAAAAATTTAAATGCAAACATTGCAGTAAGACCTTAATAAGGTGAGAAGAAGAAGAAGAAGAAGAAGAAGAAGAATGAAATGGGAAGACGACGACAACAAGAAGAAGCCTCAAGTCGGCTTCGGTGAAACTCCTCTACTCGCCAAACAATTCGCAGTAATGCAACTTCTACTTAAATGGAAATTACATGTTCGGCGGCTTATTTTCAAAAAAAATTGGTATTTGGCCAAAAAGTATAAAGGCATCGCCGCGAACCTTAAACCTATAATTTCGACTAACAGCTGTGAATAATTTGCCGCCGCCGTAGGTCTCTTCACTTGTGGTGTGTCGTGGTGCTGTGCTGTGACTTGAAAATTGCTTGATAATTGAAGGTTTGCAAACATTTTCCCTGTGTCTCCTCTCTCTGTAGTTTGGGCTTTAATCAATATTGGTCTTTGTTGATAATCGGCTCAGTACACATCGTCGTCGTTAATTCGGTAGCTGCATTTTTGCACAAAAAGGCAGAGCTATCAAATTATGGCAATAAGAAATTCATTTTTTTAGAGGAAAATTAAAAAGGTGCCAAAGTGTTGCATTTCTGCATATATTAAATTTTTGCTTTAACAATTTTGAACTGAATTGAACAGCAATATTTTTAGCATTGCTGAAGTTGTCTTTAATCCGGAAACCACTGCTACAACAAAACATCGTCTACATCAACTCCAAAACTCTTCAAGCGGATGCCGATTTACAAATTCAATGAAGTTTGAATACCGAATGAATTTACTCGACACTGACAGGAGGTTTAATTATCGAGCTCCTGAAGAAAAGTGAACTATAGAAACTAGAGTGCCATCGTTGGAAACAGAAACTGAAATTTAGCGAAACATCAGTGGAATTGTTGAAGAACGGTTATAGTACACCCCCACTTCCCCCTCTCCGGGGATAGAAAATGTAAAACGCATCAGCCACATTTGCCAAACGATTTGAATGAAATTTTTAATGTATACTATTGCCAGGTAGAGAAAGGTTATTGGCTACCTGTTAGTATCCTTTCCCCTCCTAGGGGAACATTAAGGAACATCTGGAAGATAAACTCGATGCCGAACAAGCAGGTTTCCGCACTGGATCCTCCTGTGTAGACCACATAAACACCCTGCGGGTCATTATTGAACAGTGCGTTGAATTCCGGTCACCACTGCACCTGCTGTTCATCGATTTTGAGAAGGCGTTGTTTGACAGTGTCAACAGACAGTTTATCTAGCTCGCCTTGCGCAGGAGAAGTATACCCGATAAACTAATAGCTATTATTAGAGCAACCTATGATGGCTCTAAATGTCATGTGCTGCATAGAGGAAAGCTGTCAGAGGAATTCGAGATCTTAAGTGGGGTACGACAAGGTTGCATTCTATCGCCGATACTCTTTTTGTTGGTGATAAGCGATGTGCTTCGCGCAGCATTATGTATTGGAAACACATCTCAACTCAAACATCTGCACTACGCAGATCTGCACTACGCTGACGATGTTTGTTTACTCTCTCACAGGATTATGGAGCTGCACCAAATGACAACAAATGTGGAAAGGGAGGCAAATGTTGCGGGTTTATTAATCTTCAAACTGCCAAAACCAAAATCATCAACCTCGGCACTAACTCAGTAACTCAAGTTAACATTGCTGGACAACCGATAGAGAGAGTAGAGAGTTTCCAATATCTTGGGAGTATTGTCTCGACCGAAGGTGGAACCAAACAGGACATTGTCAACTGAATCGGCAAACCCAAATCAGTGTTTGGAATGATGTCCATCATATGGCGAAGCAATGCGATCAGATTAAACACCAAGTTGCGACTGTTCCGTTCAAATGTTGAATCTGTGCTGTTGTATGGGTGCAGCACTTGGAAGCTGACCGCTATTATCACAAAAAGATTACAAACGTTCGTAAATAGGTGCCTACGAGAGATCTAAAGGGTTTTCTGGCCTAACCGTACCTCCAACGAACATCTTTACCAGAGAACGGGTCAGGAACCAACCATCCAACGACGGAAGTGTTAGTAGATTGGTCATACACTCCGAAAAAGCGACAGTTCCATAGTTATCTACGCAATGCAATGGAATTCGTTATCTCAGGATGGTAGAAGAACGGGTCGTCCGAGAAATACATGGTGCAGAACAGTTGACGAGGAACCACAGCAATTGGGGAAGAGTTAGAAGAAAAGTGGTAGAACTCAAAAAGGTCTATAAAAAAGTATAAAGAAGACATATCTTTATATATTAAGGCTATATATAACAATTGACCAAAAAATATATTTAAGATTAAAGCGGCATCATAATGCTTGTGTGCTGTGTGCTGCACTGTTCGCTACGTTGATTTCTCTGCTGTGTTTTGTACGAACATCACACCATATAGCGTCATATTATTGACTGTGTGGTATGTGCTGCGCTGCTTTGTACGTACTATTATCTATATATATAAAAATGAATGTCTGTTGGTTTGTAATACGACACGTGAACTTAAAAACTAAACCCTACTGAGGAAAACGAAATAAATTCCAAATTAGCCATCTTCTACGAGTCAAATTCGCCTACGACATTAGTCATTCGTGAAAAGAATCAAAAATACCGCCTCGTCGTCGATTCAAATGCTCATTTATAATGGCATTCCAGTTATCAGCTCTAAAGACAAAGCCAATCTTGTTTGCTGTATTGGAGATTGTTCATTGCTACCGCCTGTACCTCCGGGTATTGAAAACTCAATGTTCGTACTCGTGCAGTTGCCAGAGTTTTAAACGATCTCAGAGTATGTCAGGTCCCCATTAGTTCTGAAGAGATGTTCTTCCAAGCCATTAGCATTGCGTAAGCTTTTCCATCTTTACTATTCTTCTGGGCTCTTCCTGGGAAATTGAAAAACAGCCTTTGTCCAGCCCATACCCAAAAAAGGCGAACCGTCTACTCCTTCTTCGTACCGACCAATAGCACTTACATCCATTCTTTTCAAGGTCATGGAAACGCTGATCAATTAGCAGCTTAAGAAATATCTTGAAGACCAAGGAAATCCTCATTGACCGGCAGTACGGATTTTGTGGGCAACGTTCTACTGGTGATTTGATGGCATATCTCACTGATAAGTGGAACCAGTCTTTGCATCAATTTCGTAAAAGCAAAACTGTTACACTTGATATTTCCAAGGCATTTGACAGAGTTTGGCACCAAAATGCGTGCGATAAAAAACTGCTTCACTGGATTAGGAGCCGTTCAATTCAAGTTGTATTGGACGGTTTCAAGTCTAAAGTACATCATTTAAATGCTGGGCGTTCCTCAGGGCTCTGTTTTGTCTCCGACACTCTTTCTCATTTTTAAATTCTCTATATTAACTTCACTTGCCCGTGGGTCGGTCGTCGGTCGTCTGTCGTGGAATCTTGCGATCAATTTTTAACCTACTTCCCAAGGCCCGATTTTATTGAAATTTTGCACACATCTGTATTTCGGAAGACAACACTTTCTATTAATTTGAGGCCCAACGGGCCACGGGGTTGGGGTGCTCCCATACAAATATTTTACAAAATATAACTCGATTTTCTTCAAATTTTATACACATGTGTATGTCTAATGGACAACACTTTTTGTAAAAAATATTGGAGACCCCGGGCGCCGGGTTCGTGGGACCCCATAAATTCTTTTTAAAAAAATTAACCCGATTTTCTTCAAATTTTATAAACGCGTGTATCTCCGATAGACAACACTTTTTGTAAAAATATTGGAGACCCCGGGCGCCGGGTTCGTGGGACCCCATAAATTTTTTTTAAAAAAATTAACCCGATTTTCTTCAAATTTTATAAAGCGTGTATCTCCGATAGACAACACTTTTTGTAAAAATTTTGTAGACCCCGGGCGCCGGGTTTTTTTAAAAAAATTAACCCGATTTCCTTCAAATTTTAGCACATACCCATCTCCTATTAGAGAATTTACATGAAAAATTAAAATTTTTATGGGTTTCTGTTTTATTATTAATGATCTCTTATCTGTGACTTCTAATCCAATTCACTCTTTCGCTGATGACAGCACTCTCAGAGTCTCATATATGTTTGAGGAACGTCCCTCCACTTCTCACGTGGAGCTCAAACAACTACGTATGTTAAGCACATTAAATTCTGACCTAGACAGCATAATAAAATGGGGAGAAAACAATCGAGTAGAATTTAACGATTCCAAAACCAAATGATGTCTCCTGTCGTCGAAGCGAATCCTAGATTCCATGCACTTATCCATTAATGGCATTTACCTCGAAGAAACTGTAAAATCTCACAATTCTTGGTATGTACGCCAGATGTATGCCACCTCTCCTTGAATTCAACCGAAATACTCGTGGCGCTCTAAAGGTATTCGTTCTTCAGTCGTACAACACGTATGTGGAATGCTTCGTTATGCTCTCTCTTTCCACATTACTATGATCCACAGACATTCAAAACACAAGCGCATAGACATCTCCTCTTTTCTCCTCATTTTCTTTAACGCCCACGCTGTGCCAATCATATAGCCGGCCATTATAAGGGTGCGCAAATTATAAAATAGTATATTACATAACGAGCAAGGAAAGTGGAGTTTATTGTGCGAGGTCGAAGCTTGACGAGCACGATGGTCACTTTTCTGCAAGTCATGTACGCTATTTTTCACGCGTCCAAACCGGTTTTTCTGCTAAATCGAGAGAGAAGCAGAAATGTGAGAATATGGGTCGCTGTGACTGCAGTAAATAACAAAGAAATGAATTTTTCACGCGTCCAAACCGGTTTTTCTGCTAAATCGAGAGAGAAGCAGAAATCACAAACGACAAACAAAAGAGAATTCTTGCTCATGCGCAATGTGTTCGCTGAGATTGTAGTAAATAACAAAAGACGTTTATATCATAACATAACTAGTGTTGTTATGGGCTACTTTCGAGGCTAGTTTATAGCGTACGAAACAGTCACTTTCGTCTATGGACGTGTGAAAAAAAATTAAATGAACTTTTGGTCAGCTAAGTTACACGGCATGACGCGACTGGAAGTCATATGTTTAAGTTGGGAATTATATTGGATTATTGGATCAAATATGTAAGTCATACCTCGAGGAATAGAAACAACTTTATAATTCCTTTGTAGCTGTCCTGCTTTTTCCAGGCTAAGGATGAACGCTTTGGGATGGCTTGGGAGATTTGAATGGTGGGAACGAATGCAAAGATCCTACGGGTTGAGTTCTTTGGATTATCACATCTACCCACTACAGCTATAATAATGTGTCAGCAAAAAGTATTAATGTGTGGAGGAATTGAAGTCAACCCTGTGTTAGGGGATTGGCAACAAACTTTACGGGCTTACATTCATGCAGTGTGCAATTCCTTCATCGAAACACTTAATGCGATAATCCGCACCAGAGATAACGAATTAATTTTTATATGAAATGTATGTAACATTGTCTTATAACATTAAATAAATAGCTTCATAATTATCGGAACTACAGCATTTTGTTCGCTAACACTTCGATACCATATGAGACCCTCTGGAGTATGCTTCAGCATTCGTAGCATTGTAATTTTTAGTTAAGATTTTTTCACCTTAAGAGCAGACGACTTAATCTAAAAATCTAAACAGAAACATTGGTACCTTCACATTCCAGCGAAACTACAATCGATGCGGGCATGTTAGTCAACATTGAATGCGCATCATGTCTTAGAGGCCAGCAGACATTGTACATATTGGCCCTTGTTATAATTTTTTTCCAGCTTTTCAGCTGAGGCTGAGTCTGCTAGTTAGTGGGCAGCGATATAAGGCTTTGATTTAGTTACAAAGCTGTACACATATATATCTGTGTAGGTGCTGCTGCATGATGATCTTGGAAGTCTGATGGTCTTAAGGGCCAGTTAGTTGGCCAAAAAAAATGTAAGCAGGCATGCAGCAGTCCTCCGTGTTCCATCATCGTCATCGTGGCGGTGTGTGATGCACATCATCGTCACCATCATCATCATCGTCATCGCCAGCACCATCCACTTGAGGTCGTGAAGAGTTATTTTTGGTGTTCGTTTTTTGCGCTCTCGTGTCTTCGACAGTTGTTGTTGTTGTTTCTGTTTGGTGAGTCCTGTTTAGTGTTTTGTGATTTAATATTTTTTTCCTATTACCTTACATTTATTTATGTACGAGTATGTACATGTAGCGGAGAGCTATGTACACTTGGTCTAGTACTTGAACAGCAAAACGAATGGTGGAAGAAAGCGCGTGCAGTACGAGCCAACGCTAAGCAGCTCGAGATTAATCGCTTTAAGTCATCTGCGGTTGTGGCTCAAAAAATTCAACCCACCAAGCAACCAAGCAACCAGCCAACCAAACATGCATCCCAGCATCACCCTTTCAGCTGTACATGCGCTCAGTAGATGAAAGCAAAAACTCTGAAACAACATCACGTTGAACATGATTGGAACGGAAGGTACAACGATGGACGCAGCGCAACTCAAGCGTTACACTCTCCACGCCATAACGATGAGGAGTTGATCAAAGATCAGTGAAAATGATGAAATAAATGCACTGCAATGCATTTCAGTGAGCAGACGACGGCGACGGCGACGAAGAAGGCCGCGCCAAACGAACAAACTCATCCGTCTCGACAACACTATAAATTCCATAGTTTCTTCTGGACAATGATGGCTCTCTGATGTTTATGAGATGATGATCATGAGGGTTTCCCTTCGTGAGCATGGCACTCGCAATGTGTTTAGACGGGGACTCTGAACTGACAAAGATGATGGGATCTCGATGAAAACATTGTTGTGACGAAGAAGCTGCGAGAAACATGGCCAACATGTTGAATATGACGCAGATCGTGGCTAGCAGAGAAAAAAAATGCTTTGTTGTTGTGGTCCTAACACGTAATCGAATCTTGAATCGTCGAGAAGCAGCAAGTAGGCGGCGGAGGCGGAAGACTGTTCCGAGGAAAATTCCTCAAAATTTTGACCTTTGTGTCGCAATATTGTCGTTTATCTTAATCATTTAATTTGACAGTTATTACAAGTACGATGGAAAGTGACAACCGATTGTGGTTTTAATTTGGAATTTTCTTAGAGGAAGTGCAAATTTTTTCATCAGTTTTTTGTTTTTCTTGGAGTAATTTCATTTACAGCATAGCATTGTAAAAAAAAACTGTAAAAGCTTTCAATTATTGATTTAATTAAAGAAAATTACTAAACACAGAGTTGTTCAATTTATGGTCTATTGGAAGATCTGAAGTAAAAAGTAAAAAAAATTAGCATTGATACAAGAATGCTGCCTTGAGGAACACCAGCCTTATACACTTCGAGCTTAATACTTGGCTATGATTACTTATGAAGTAGTATTTTGTAGCCATTTTGTGGCAGGAAGATCTGAAATAAAAAAAAACCGCATCGGTACAAAAATGCTTTTTTTTTTTTGTATTTAAACTTATTGTGGTGTTTAATAAGGTGGGCTAAGCCCTTTATTAAAGATAAGAATTAAATCGGAGAAATGTGATTTGCAATATATCACATTCCTCACGTTTGTAGCCGGTTCCAAATTATTTTCTCGGAATTCTCCCTGATTCATTGAAAAAAGCAAAAACAAATGCTTTAATGAATGGATCATGGTCAAGGAAAACTACAAAAAACCTTGACCAAGAAAATATTACAAAAAAAATGACATACGTGAGCCTTCAAAATTCTTGGAACCTCCATTGAAAAATTCGGTCTTTCAGCAGGAACTAGCTGACTTCTTTCTTGAATGCCGACAAGTCGACAGTGAATGGTACCGGATTCGTTTGTAGTACCAGGCCTAACAAACGAAAAAGGCACGCACAACTATCGAGCCGATAAGCTCCAATGCCAAACATTGCACCAAGGACGAGCGAAAAGACCTCTTGAATATTCTCTGCGGTTCCTCGTAGTTTAACCAAATTTACCGTAGAAACATCCAATTCAGGCCTTTGATGAAGATTTGTAAATTTGGTTCTTTGTTTTAAATTTTTAAGATTTAAAAAACTAATGAAAAAATTCAATTCCGAAAAACGACTACTACTACTTCTGCCTTGAGGAACACCAGTCTTATTGCTACATTCCTGTGATCAAGTTCTAGCCTTATACTTAAACTTTATACTTGACTATGATTACTTATTTAGTAGTATTTTGTAACCATTTTGTGGCGGGAAGATCTGAAGTAAAAAGAAAAAAAAAGCATTGGTACAAGAATGCTGCCTTGAGGAACACCAGTCTTATTGGTACATTCCTGTGATCAAGTTCTAGCCTTATACTTAAACTTTATACTTGATTATGATTACTTATTTAGTAGTATTTTGTAACCATTTTGTGGCAGGAAGATCTGAAGTAAAAAGTAAAAAAAATAGCATTGGTACAAGAATGCTGCCTTGAGGAACACCAGTCTTATTGCTACATTCCTGCGATCAAATTCTAGCCTTATACACTTGATCATTAACTTTACTATGATTTCGAAGGTGAAAATGATTATGAAGGTGAAAAGTGTCACGTGCAGCACAGGGGTAGGTTGTTCAAAGAATTTCAGAGCCAACGTGGTGTTCCGCAAGGCTGCGTACTTTCACCACTATTCTTTTTGGTGGAGTTTAGTGATATTTTGCACAGCGCTCTGCCGTCAAGAAGTAGCGGAAACATTTACTTACACAAAAATACCACTGGTTTATTGGCAGAGGTAAGCTTGGTAGAACTAAGGATTTACTATTGAGATTATCGCCACTGAAGACCGAAGCATCATGCAGAAAAAGCGGAAGCATTTGCCATTTTGAAAGGAGCTTTACGGACCGACCACCAACGCATCTTCCAGATTTTGTGGAAGAGGTTGAAAGTCTTGTGGAAGACACCACTTCTCCAGGAAACTCTATAGTGCCGTTCAGTGAAGAAAATCCAGGAACAGCCTTTTCCTTTCAGTTTTTGAGAGAAGCACTCTACGCTGCACAGTGACGTCACAAAATGACTGAACGTCAAAGGTAGTACAGTAGCCTGTTTACTAGACATTGAAAAAGCTTTCGATCGTTTGGACAAACGGGGTAATGTACAAACTTATTAGTTTTGGTTTCCGCAATTATATTGTTAAAGTAAAAATTTTCTTTTCAATATGGTCTTTTTTGTACAGGGGCAGCCCATCGACAAAGAAAAGGATTAAAGCCGAAGTTCCTCAAGGTTTCAGTTTTCGACCAGTCCTGTTTAGCATTTTAACGGCGAATCGACCCACTAATACAGCCGGAACAAGGACGATGCTTTTCGCGGATGACTCCATCACGTATGCAGTTTCCCGCTCTCCCTCCTGAGAGTGAAATCTTTGTGATTACTACCTAAAGTAAAAACTGAAGATCAACGCCATCAAAACGGAACTCATCTGCTTCCGAATACCAGCAACGAAAACAGGAATAAGAAATTTTAGAAGCGGCTAAAAAATCACCTTTCCGAACAACACGATAATAAACACCAAGTCAGAGACTAAGTACCTGGGAATAAACTTTACCGAGTGGCTCAAGTTAAACTCTCACATCGATCGAACAATGAAGAAAGCCAAATACGCACCGTGCCCATATAATTTTATAAAAATTAGCCCGATTTACATTAAATTTTAATCATATCCGATTGACTAAGCAAAACTTTTGAACATTTTTTGAGTGAATTGGCCTGAGGCCCGAGGGGTGCCCATATAAAGTTTAAACACATGTGTATCTTCGATGGACAAAACTTTTTGTAAAAATGTTGGAGTGATCGGGCCCTAAGGCTCGAGTAGCCCTCTCACCCTCACCGGTAGAAGTAATATAGGTATCTTACTTATGTAGTTAAAGAACTTACTAACATTTTTACTACAAACCTTTCAAATATAAGTTTTTTAAAACTATAAATAACTACAATATTTCAACATGACAGCTGTCAAGGTTTAGATTTTTCATGACATTACACATAAACTATTTTGTCTTTGCCTAAGAACAGATTAATGTTTTTCATTTATGAAGAGTTTATTAATTTTAGTAAAAAAAGTGCGAATTGTCAGAAAATTGACAGCTGTCAAATTATATTATTGTCTGGTTTATTTTAGCAGCAAAAAACTTAAAAATGTAAAATATTGATAACGTATATTACGAAATGTCACAAAAGCCCAAATCCAGAGGCAGAACAGATTAAAATGATGATGGTATTCAGAATGACAGCTGTCAAAATTCTACCGCAACGAGTTAAACATTAAGCTTTCCATTGTGCACTGTTAGAATATTTCGAGCATTCGTAACTATCAAACAACGTTGATACCAACTTTTCGCATTTCAAATTACAAACCACAAATAATACCTACATGTGCAACTGTCACTTCTTGTATTTTACTCATTGTATGTGTCAACACATGACACATAACAAAATTTACATGGTGCGACGTTGTGTTTGGAAAAACTTTACGCTCGTATGAGCACACACACACACACATTCATTCAGTTGTTGTTGTTCACTGTCATCGGTTGTGATAAATGTTCGTGTGGCGCTTTTAATTTGACAATTAACAGTGGGAATATTAATTTCTCATGACATTTTATTGTGTTGCTGTGTTTGTTTCTGTTCCGTTGGGACGATTGCCAACGTTTAAGTACCCCCTTGATAGACGGATTAATTAGCAAAATTACACAGCATTCTTAGACTGTGTGTTTACTTTGTCTGAAAGTCATTGTCTGTCTACAAAATCACTACAAAGGAAAGCAAAAACCTGCAAACACAATTGGTTTCTAATCATAGAATTAATTTCATCTGTGACCGCTTATTAAGGATAAGAGGCAATTGAAGCAAAAAAAAAAAATCTGTAATCGATCATCAGGACAATTTATAAAATAATCAACTTCAAGTTGATGCCGGTCGACAATCTCAACTAACCGATCAGGCAGGCAGGAGCAATCCTTTATGACCTCATTTGCGCGGCAAAATTAAAACAACATTGCGCGTCGTCCGCTTTAGAACTTTGTTGTATGCGTGTACGCATATTAATATTCGCAGGCGCTTATCACCGATCGCTCTAATCGACAAAATAAAATTAAAATTAAACTTTTAATTAGTTATTATTGGAAGCAACTTACGCACACAAGATGCCCCAGTGAGTTATTTTTTTTTTCGTATCGTCAGCCTTGTCGATGTTAATTGATTTTTAGATTGCTGCACAAGGATAAGATCCTCACAGCGACCGGCGTAATGCGTACACGCCAACGTGGCGTAGTGCAGGTATGAAAAACGGACGGACATACTTCCATTTAGCATCAAAATGATTTCAATCAAAAAGTGATTATTAGCGTATTTGCGAGTCTGGATGGATGGATGGATGTATGGACGGATGGTTGAATGCATTGATGATGGAGTCGTTGTCCGTTGGTCGTTATCATGATTCGAATCCGTCAAAGCCAGTGTAACTGCCTGCCTGCCTGCCAGATAGACAGTCCGCCAGCCAGTCAGTGAGTTACGTCCTTCCTGCTGATGATTTGTTGCAATTAAGTTTTAGCTTTTGTCCGAGATACAATACGATTGCAATCTCTTTTTTGGTCCAACTTGGTCTTGGAATTTGCTGTTTACCGCTGGTCGCGACTCGACGCGACGACTTCACTTGTTGATGTTGATGCAATGCCAAAGATTACTGTCAAACTGCAGCATAAACTACATTTTTAGATGGGCGAGCGAGTGATAGTTCATCCATGGGTCATACAAAATCGTTTATTATATTGTCGGCCAAAAATTTCGTCCGCTGTCCATCCACCAACTTTTGACGCACAGCACACTACCACCAACCAGATCAATTAGCTCTGATTGGATGTGCGCGCAATTGGATAAAGAAGCGAACATTGCGTACTGGCTGAGGAAAGCAAAGCAGGTTCCAAGAGGCTCTCCTCAACATCTTCAAGATTGCTGTCATAATTTCTACCTTGCTGCAGAGCGCGTATGAGTGATCTTTTTACCTCCTTTCATGACTTTCCACAGAGTTCAACTGCCTGCTTACCAAGAAGCACTTTATCATATTGTCTGTCGGCTGGCTGTTTAATCAGAAGTCGTCCACCTGAATTGGTGTCACGCTCTGTTCGCTGTGCAGAGTGCAGTACCTGTTCCTGGCCAATCAGTTTGGTTATCGATTGAATATGACATGATTTTGGCACTTTTTTTTATTTGTTACGATAATACCGCTCATCATACGGCAATTGGCCAAACGTACTCGTAATTGGATATTTCACAACCTCGGCGGATAATCGGCGGCAATTTTGAAATGTTTACTTTTCCTCTGGAGTAATCACAATTCGTATTAAAAAGTCGTTCAAAGAAATTTCAGTTTCTGGTTCAAAGGTCTTGAAGTGATGGTTTTCGTTAGTCAGTCAGAGAAGTGGTCCGGTTGGGGAAGGGCGGATTAATTGTTTATTGTTTTTTTTTTGTAGATATCATTATATTATTTTCGAAATGAGATTTCGTATTCAATTGAATCCACCGAATTATTTTAATATCACCCAATTATTGTGTATAGGAAACAGCTGAAGAGTTGATAATTTGTAAAACAAAAATTGACAAGATTTGTATTTTAAGGTCATTATATAGTTATGTGGAGATTTAATTTATTTATTTTATTTTTTTTTATTTTATTTATTTTATTTATTTTATTTATTTTATTTATTTTATTTATTTTATTTATTTTATTTATTTTATTTATTTTATTTATTTTATTTATTTTATTTATTTTATTTATTTTATTTATTTTATTTATTTTATTTATTTTATTTATTTTATTTATTTTATTTATTTTATTTATTTTATTTATTTTATTTATTTTATTTATTTTATTTATTTTATTTATTTTATTTATTTTATATTATTTAATTTATTTTTTTTATTTAATTTATTTAATTTTTTTAATTTATTTAATTAATTTAATTAATTTAATTTATTTAATTTATTTAATTTTTGTTTTTTAATTTAATTTTATTAATTTAATTAATTTAGTTAATTTGATTAATTTAATTAATTTAATTTATTTAATTAATATAATTTATTTAATTTATTTAATTAATTTAATTTATTTATTTAATTTAATTTATTTAATTTATTTAATATATTTATTGATTATTTATTTGGTTTTTTGTCCAGTTATTTTTTTATATCTACCTATTAAATTTATTTAATCGATTTACTTAATTATTTAATTTATTTGGTTTATTTAATTTATTTAATATATTTAATTTATTTAATTTATTTAATTTATTTATTTGGTTTTATGTCCAGTTATTTTTTTTATATCTACCTATTTGTTTATTTATTTATTTATTTATTTTTTATATAAGACTTACACTTATTAAAAAAATGCCTAAACGTATAGAAGAAGAATAACCTAAACCAAGAACTATGTACGTGTATTCTTCGACCTTAAACTTACCGTCCAAGATAGGTAACAATCGCGTGGGTCTTGATATAAACATAACCCTCAATAACATCCATGTTAAAGTTATTAAAATTCTTGTTACACTGCTTACCTCATGTGAGCGATCATTCATTATGGTTACCTGTCAATAGAGTACACGATCTCCATATGTCCCTTAACATAGCAGCAGAGCATTTACAAGACCAACAATTGGCAAAAGGAGCAAGCGCACTGTGCCAGGATGGACACATCTATGTATGTTTTATAAAATTCGTTTCTTCGCAGACAAGTTGTGTGACAAAACTAAAACGATTTATGAACACACTAGCTAGCGAGCAAAGACAAACGAGTGGACCAACAACACACAATTCGATTTGAATCGCAATAACATGCACTCGGGAACTACATGTAGGTCCGATTGTTGACAGCACTTAATCCAAAGGATCTTTGTTTGCAAATAAAAGCAAAAAAGAAAAATACATAGTCCATGAATTAAGGAACGACTATGACAATGGTTCTTAATCGATGCCATCGAGTTCTAGATGACCACGAACAAAAAGAAAATAACAAGAGGAACATGGATAGCAAACACTAACACGTTAAGTTGAAAATGACGTACCGTAAAAATAGTTAACATTATTGCGGATTAACAAAGCCGTTGCGGCAGAAATTGGCTTCATTGCTGCGAATAAAGTTATGTCGCAGTTGATGGTTCTTTGGTTTCAAACCAATTTTACAGGTAAGCTGACCCAAATCCGCGACAAACTGGTCACAAAGATTACCAATTTCTGATATCGACACGAAATTGACAAATTTTGGCCCTCTCTTACACTCGCCGAGTCAGCCTTATTATTCTCAGTACTGATTGCATTTCTTTGCCTTGTTAGCAGGGAAACATTACGCAAATGTTGACTCAGAGAAATGGGGGGACCATTTTGAATAGGACTGGTGGTGTTACTTCGCCCTGTGGCACATAACATGTTTTGATGAATTCCCTTAGTTTATGTCAACTTTAGTTGTATCTGAAAAACCATCCAACCTGGTCTACGCCATCCTTCCAGCGTAGGCTTGGCCGGCATCGCTGTCGTGTTCCATAAATCCTTCCGCAAAGGACTTTCCGAGCAGGATCCTCTTCGCTCATGCGAGCTAGGTGTCCTGCCCAACGGAGCCTACCGAGCTTAATTTTCTTCACGATGTGGACATCGCGGTAACGCTCGTAGATCTCATCATTATAGAGTCTCCGGAATCGTCCTTCCTCACATACGGGGCCAACAATTCTCCGTAAGACTTTTCTCCCGAACGCGGCTAAGAGGTCAGAATGCTTTTTGCTAAGCACCCAAGTCTCGGATCCATATGTAAGTACTGGTATGACCATTGTCTTATATATCAGCAGATTGGATGTTATGGATAAGTTCCTGGATTTAAAGAGTCTTGACAGGCTATAGTAGGCTTTGTTGGCTTTAAGCAACCGTGCGCGTATTTCTGGTTCCATGCTGTTATCGGCTGCTATAGTTGACCCGAGATAGTTAAAGGATTGCACTACTTCAAATTCGCGCTCCACTATCTGAATTGAGGTACCAATGTTGGATCTTCCCTCAACTAACACGCCTCTCAAATTCGCGCAAGCTGCTAACTGCCTCTAACTGCGCGCATCTATCCAACACTTGTGCGCATCGCCTAATGCAAGACCGTCCACTACTCTGGGTTATACTCGTAGTAGGTAGAAGACTGGCCTTAGTATACTGCCTCGTTGAACAGGCTTTTCCTTGTTTGATTTTAAAAATCTTTCTGATATATAAGATTGTAGTAGTTCTGAGAACTGAACTGGAAAGAGTACTTTGAGCTTGGTATTCAAGCCTCATGCCAGAGTCTGCCAAAAGCCTGGGCTATATCCATAAATATTGTTGAACAGGCTGTTTTCTCATCGAGCTTTGAGGTCCTTTGTTAACCGACTTCTCCACAACCTAAAGAGCTGAAATTTTGTGAGTGTCGTCATAAATAGCATTTTTTATATTCCGCTTGTGACGTGTGTGGCGTTCCGCATGTGGCGAATGTGATGGATCGAATTTGTTTTTTTTTTCGACTTCTTTGAGGTCCCTTTTAACCACCTTTCACCTTCCCCTAGAGATATGGAATTTTGTGAGTGTCTAAGTCCCAAATAACATTTTTTTTATATTCCGCTTATATAACTTGTGTCGCGTTTAGCATTTGGCGCGTGTTATGGGTGGAAATGGCGCCATTTTCTTGTTTTTTGAGGTCCTTTTTTAACCACCTTTCGCACGACGTAGAGGGCTGAAATTTTGTGAGCCGCTTAATGTCAGGGGCCAATTCCGCATGTCACGTGTGGCGCGTGTGATGCATGTAAAAAAAATACTTTGAAATGGTCCGACCTCAAAAACAGATATTTTGGTGATTATTGTCAAATAATAAAGGTCTGTGTGGCATGTTTAATTTTTTTATTTAATTTTTAAAGTTTTAAGTCTCTAGATCAGCGAAAAATTAGTTTAAAATTAATTACGAAACAGCCATACAAGAAAGCCAGATAATAAAAACGTTTTTAAATAAAACTAATCGAGAATCTAAACATTTGTTTGGACAACACCCGATTCAATAAGTTAGTAAATTTATTGAGAACTATATTTCAAAAAAATTTACAGTGTAAAGTAACATATTCAATGTAGCGCTATATTACGGTAACTAAAGTCCATTCAGTCTCAGTTAGCAACATACATATGAAGACAACATCAATGGGAATAATTCACTTAAGTCATCGCTTTTGTTAACTTTGAGTGTGCGACCGATTTTTATTGCAATTCTATGCAGGAATGTTTGGCTTTGCTTTTGGTATAAAATTTGGAGAATAACAGTCCGTGAAATAGGCGGTGAAAAGCCAAAAAACAACAATCAGACAAACAGACGACGACGACGACGACGACACCAGCCACAGCAAAATCCAAAATCGAGCCAGTGTCAAAAGATGAGAAATAACAATGCTTGGGTTTCTGCCCCCTGAATGCTTCTTCCTTTATCCACTGTGCAAGTGTTACGTTGCATTCTTCTAACCAATAGATTGAATAAAAATTCAGCACCATCGGAGTAACAATAAAATGTCCGAGAATGTCCGAAAGACCCAAAGACAGACAGTGCTGTCTCTATACGAATTCGACGACTATTTGAAGCGCAACCGGCGAAACGACAGACACAATCTGGACGAAAAACACCAAACAAACGTCGGAATTTGCATTTTACAAGATCGAAAATTGATTTTTCATGTTAACGAATTGAATTGGACAGCACCACCAACAATAAAACAACACACAACAAACAAAAAACTGGGAGAAAACAAAACATTTTTACAATGGGTAGTGAGTGAGTCTTTGTATGTGGGTTCCTGTGTGTGTGTGTGTGTGTGTGTGTGTGTGTGTGTGTGTGGGAGCAGGTTCATATGGCCGCTGTTGGTGTCCACTTTTTCGAATGTTCCATCGACTGAGCATGTTCACGGGTATGTTTGAATGCGCAAATTACCGACAGCGTCTTTGGTCGCTAGAAGCAAACGATCATAATCAACCCCTCCACCTTATAGCGTCTTTTTTTAAAGCAATTGTTGTTTTTTTTTAAACTTTTATTTAACTTGACTTTGTCTGTCTTTCGGTTTTTTCGACATTTCTGAGCACGACCTAAAAAGCTGAATTTTTGTGAGCAGCTCAGTATCAGAGACCATTTTCAAGATCCCGCGTATTCCGCAAGTCTCGCGTGTGATGCATAGAAAACTGTTTTTTTTTTTAAACATCTAGAGGATGAGGTTTTTTTTATAGATAGGGCGGGCACATATATATAAATGTGTGTATAAGAGATTTGCACCCTTACGCTTGATTTACATTTGTGGCGTGCGAGAAAAAATGAGCAGGACGGCTATTAAATAGCAATTGTGGTTAGCCAGACGAAATAAGTTACCATAATGCTATAGATAACATCTCCCATCTTACTATAAAATAACTGTAACATTCGTTTACTGTCAATCTCGTCTGGCTAACCACAACTTCAATTTTACTATAGGCTCGCACGCCTCAAAGGTAAATTTTGCATTATAATGCTTAACACAGCGTGGGGGTTATGAAATTAGAGAGAAGAAACGACGAGATGTCTATGCACATGTGTCCTAAATGACGGCAGATCATACAAATGCGGAAACACTTGTGGAAAAAGCGATAAAACAGTGACAAGCTGGAAACATTCCTAAGATGTTCAAGCGATTCGATTGCTTTCGCTATATTTACGTCACGCTATATTTATATCGCGCGCTTTTGAATTCTGTCAAGTAGATGTAATGTGGTCTTGGGGGCACCTGCCCAGACAATGCAGTTGAATTCAAGTTTAGGACGAATACATGCCTTGTAAATAGTAGCTAGATCTGAGGGAATGGAGTACATCTTGCACCGTTTTAGCAAACCTAAACATTTTGCAGCATTTTGGGCGATGGCAAATATGTGGTCGTTCCAATCGCAGATCATTAATGAAAATGAGAAAGAGTGTCGGAGACAAAACAGAGCCCTGAGGAACACCGGCGTTTATGCGGTGAACATTGGACGGTCAGAAAGGTAGTTACTAATACAGTCAAGCAGTGCCTTATCAATTCCATAGGCAATCGTTTTCGACAAAACAGCTTGATGCCACACTCTGTCAAATGCCTTGGAAATATCGAGTGCAAAAACTTTGCTTTCAACAAATTTGGGAATAGACTGGTTCAATTTTTCAGTGAGATAAGCCATCATTTCACCTGTAGAACGTTGTATTCGAAAACCATACTGCTGGTCGCTAGGAATTTCACGAGATTTAAGATATTGCATAGGCTTACGATTGATCAGCGTTTCCATCACCGTAGAAAGTATTGGTGTTAGTGAAATGGGTCGGTACGTGGAAGGAGATAACGGTTCGCCTTTATGGCTTTATGGTTATAGGCTATTTTTCAATTCTTTGGAAACACTTAAAAAAATTAAAAAAGAATAAGAGGAATGGAAAAGCCTGCGCAGTGGCAATGCCAACGTTTAAGAACACCTCTTCAAAACTATAGCGGGAATACCATTAGATTTCCATCAGATTTATGAATGTTGAGATCATTCAATACTCTTGCTTTTTGAAGATAACAAAAGTAGATTTATTCCATAGAGGTTTCGACTCTTGAAAGTACAGGCGGAGGCAATGCTTAATCTGGTAGCGTTGAGCTTGTTGCGAAATGTGAAGCAAACAGATTGGCCTTGTCTATATAGTTGACGGTTGGAATGTCATTGTGAATTGAAGACGAGGCAGTATGTTTGATTTTTGGTTTCACGAAGGACAACAAAAAGTCTTCCTTCCTTTGGGACATTGAAGTATTTTTTGTCTCAGTTTCTGGTCATATATCAAATTTGACTCGTCTAACGTAGGCATTGCAATCGTTCCTGACTCGTCTGATTTTGGTTCGGTTTTCCTCAGTGGGGTTATTTTATATAACCGAAAGCATACCTCCCGGTTCCTAGAAGCCTCTTTGCAGCTTAAATCATATAACAATACTGATTTTTAAAATGCAAGTCTACCATACATCAGTTACATCAAATTACAAAATACATTAAATCGAATTTTTGTTAAAGCCAATCAATTGGTATTATGGTATATTGAGAAAGCTTTTGGTTATGTTTGACACTCAGGTTTAATTTCGAATATGATAGTTTACCATTTTCCGAGATATCTTATTAAAATTTTCAACTCTGTTCTAAGCGATTATTTTTTGTATCTGCAGAAGGCAAAAAACCAGTTCTAGCATCACTCTCTTTGGCGTTCCTCAACGGGCAGTACTGAGTCGTCCACTTCTTCACAATATTTTTATGTCTGATATGTCCGTGCTGCAAAACTGTCACGTTGCACTCTTTGCAGATGACATTTTCTACCTCCTCAAGATTTCGGGCACCAATAGTAACCTTAACATTACGAGAAGCAATGTTGGCATACTCGGATTTCTTTACTAAATGGAAACTAAGACTTAATATTTCAAAAATTAAGGTCATTTTTTTTTACTCGTAGACGAAAACGTGAAATTCCTAAGAGACCTCTCAGGATCGGAAATAGTTCGATTAAATGAAAAAATCACTTAAAATATTTAGGCATTATATAAGAGAAAAAATTGACTTTTAATCAGCATTTACAATGCACAGTTGAAAAAACTTACAAATGCATTAAATTTTTGTACAGTACTATAAACTGGCATTCCAAGCTTAGCATTAATAACAAACTAATGTTATTTAAAGTAATTTTGAGGCCAGTAATTAGTCATTGCTCGCCAATAACTAAAAACTCTGTAGAAACTCACATTAAAAATCTACAAGTACAACAAAATAAAATCCTTATAATGTGCTATCAAGCATTTTCCTTCGTCTTGATACACTTAGTCCTGGAAGGGATAAACTGCTCATAATAATTAGCAATATTTCTGTTCTATTCATTCACCAATCACTTTGCCCCGATCTTTGTCGATTATAGGTTTCTTATAACTTTTGTGTAATTTTATTTAGTTTTCACTACAATTTTAACACTTTAATCTTTGTCGATTTTTGTGTATGTATAGTGAATTGGTCGCGTGTATTAAATGTTTTTTGCTTTCGAACCTTATTTCGGTTTATCGATTCGATCCCTGGATCCTTATTAAGAAAAAAACAAACCATAAAAATTAAAATTTTTCATGTAAATTCTCTAATAGGAGATGGGTACCGATGTGTTAAAATTTGAAGAAAATCAAATCCGGAATTTCAAATTGATTGATTTTTAAAAATTTTACATGGACACCACACGGGTCTCATGGCCCTATCACTCCAACAAATTTACAAAAAGTTATGTCCATCAGTGATACACATTTGTTAAAAATTTGAAGAAAATCGAGCTAATTTTTAAAAAATTTATATGAGCACCCCTTGGGCCTCAGGGCCCGCTCAATCCAAAAACTTTACAAAAAATTTTGTCCATCGGTGATACAGAGGATGTATAAAATTTGAAGAAAATCGGGTTAATTTTTTGAAAAATTTTTATGGGGACCACGACCCCGGCCACCAAAACTTTTGCAAAAAATATTGTCCATCGGAGATACACACGTATATAAAATTTAACAAAAATCGCGTTAATTTTTTTTAAAAAAAATTTGGGGCCCAATGACCCTGGGGCCCGGGGTCTCCAAAAATTTTACAAAAAGTGTTTTTCATCGGAGATACATACGTATATAAAATTTGAAGAAAATCGGGTTAATTTTTTTTTTAAATTTTGGGGCCCCATGAATCCGGGGCCCGGGGTCACCAAAATTTTTACAAAAAGTGTTGCCTATCGGAGATACACGCGTATATAAAGTTTGAAGAAAATCGGGTTAATTTTTTAAAGAAATGTTATGGGGCCCCACGAACCCGGGCCCCGGGGTATCCAGAATTTTTACAAAAAGTGTTGTCTATCGAAGATACATGCGTATATAAAATTTGAAGAAATTCGGGTTATTTTTTTTAAAAAATTGTATGGGGTCCCACGAACCCGGGGCACGGGGTCTCCAAATTTTTTACAAAAATTGTTGTCTATCAGAGATACACATGTGTATAAAATTTGAAAAAAACCGAGTAAAATTTTGTAAAATATTTGTATGGGAGCCCCCCGAACCCGGGGCCCTCAAATTTTAATAGAATGTGTTGTCTCCGGAAATACGCATGTGTGCAAAATTTCAATAAAATCGGACCTTGGGAAGTGGGTTAAAAATTGATCGCAAAGTTCCACGACGACCGACGACCGACAACCGACGACCGACATCCGTGCCACGGGCAAGTGAAGTTAATCTGGAGAATTTTAAAAAAGATCCTACCGACTGCGGCAATGCGCGTCCGAATTAAAAAATAACACATGTTACAGTTACGAGAATAGCGGAATTTATTTTAACAGAGAACGAAAACTTTTTATCTGCTTACTACAATATGCAAATTATTACTTTTAGGCACTTTTATTTATTGTCGATAATTTGCCTTATATTGCTTATTACCTACTTCTAAGAAATAGATTTGTACTCCACAAATCGCATACATAACGTCAGCGGCTTCGTAATAATTTTAATTATTCTGCAAGTCTTACTGGATACTGCTGATTAGTTCATCGTACGTATAAGGCTTTCGGGTCGTGACATTATAAGTACGAAATTCTTCCGCTTTATATAAAGCTGATACTCCTCGGTGTACTGCGCGTGTCGCATCAGGTTCTGTAGGGTGAATTAAGTAACTCACGTGACAGAGAGAATGTTGCACACATCGACCCTGGATTCGCACATTAGTCGATTGGCACACACACCGCTACAGTCCTTTTTAACCCACTTTCACACATCCTATAGATCTGAAATTCTGTGCGCGTATAACGAGTGTGGTGTGTGTCGATATATTCATAAGTTTGTACCCAAAAATTATGGATTTTTTTTTTTCATTTACTTGTTTATGAATTAATTTCAGCATTTCTACTTTTATTGGTAAAAACTACCATCGATTGAGCTTTGCTGGGCATTTTTAATTTTTTTAAATTCTCTATATTAACTTCGTTTGTCCGTTTGTTTGTGTGTTTGTCATGAAATCTAGCGATCTATTTTTAACGCGTTTCCCAAAGTCCGATTTCATTGAAACATTCATTGCACACATGCATATCTCCGATGACAACACTTTCTATTAAAATTTGGAGGTTGGAGGCCGCCCATACAAAAATTTTACAAAATTTACCCAATTTTCTTCAAATTTTATATACATGTGTATCTCCGATGGAAAACACTTTTTGTAAAAATTTTAGAGACCCGGACCTGAGGGTCGTGGGGCCTAATACAAATTTTTTAAAAAAATTAACTCAATTTTCTTCAAATTTTATAAACGTGTGTATGTAACACTTTCTATAAACAAAAATTTTTGCAAAAAGTTTGGAGACCCACGGCCCCTTACACATTTTTTAAAAAAATTCACGCGATTTTCTTCAAATTTTATATACATGTATATTTCCGATGGAAAACACTTTTTGTAAAAATTTTCGAGACCCTGGGCCCTGGGGTCATTAGACCCCATACAAGTTTTTAACAAAAATTAACCCGATTGTCTTCAAATTTTATATACATGTGTATCTCCGATGGACAAAAATATTTGTAAATTTTTTCTGGAGTGAACGGGCCCTGTGGCCCAGGGGTGCCCATATAAATTTTTAAAAAGTTAGCCCGATTTTCTTCAAATTTCAAACACATGGGTACCTCCGATGGACAAAACTTTATGTAAAATTTCTGGAGTGAACGGGCCCTGTGGCCCAGAGGGTGCCCATATAAATTTTTAAAAAGTTAGCCCGATTTTTTTCAAATTTTAAACACATCTCCGATAGAAAAAAATTTTTTGGGCCCTAAGGCCTGAGGTATGCCCATAAGAAAATTATTAAAAATTAGTCCGATTTCATCAAATTTTAAGCAGATGTGTATTTCCGATGGAACGGGCCCTGAGGCGCGAGTTGTTTCCATAACAAAAATTCAAAAATTAGAACGATTTTCTTTTTATTTTAAGCTAATGTGTATGTCCGATGGACTTAACTTTCTGTAAAATTTTTGGAGTGAAGGCTCGCGGGGTGCCCACATAAATTTCTCCAATGACAACACTTACTATGGAAAGTTGGAAGTGATCGGGCCCCAAGGTGCCATACAAATTTTTTACACATGTGTATCTCCGGCGACAACAGTTTTTGTAAAAATTTTGAAGTCAAGGGGCTCTTATATTAAGTTTTTACCAAATTAACTCGGTTCTAACTTTGCACACATATGTGCAATTTACATGAAAATTTTGGATTTTTATGGGTTGTTCTTTTTATGACTGAGTACCCCCACTACATTCACACAAGCACATGCACAAAACGACTCATCAATTTGTATTTATTTACTTGTGTATGCATGAGTATCCACACCACACTCACACACACAATAATAAACAACTCTTCGCGTAATATATTTAATTCGATTTTATTAGTTGTTTGCATGCGGTTGTCCAGTGGCTATCACCAGACAACCAACCAACCAACAGACATCATACCGACTCCACACACACACACACACGAGAATGCATGCGTCACATGAGGAGCACAGCTTGTGTCCTCCACATATGTCAAGTTCACAAATTATTGCTTCAATAATCATGTTGTACATTGTCCGAAACACCTGTCCGAATTACAACACAAAGGACAAATAATACTCGTAGTGGATTTGTTGCCATCCGACGACGCTCCTCGCTGGGCATTTACTCATCGCACTGTGGATGACAGAGAGACATGGAAAACATGTATCGGCGATTAAATGCCATAACAAAGTGTCAAACTATAAATCTCCTATTCACTTTTTTTTTTGATATTTGTTTAACACTTGGATGTGTGCGTGTGTGTGTTTTTCCAGTAAACATTGCTTTTGTTAAAAAATAAATAAATTATCACTGGAGCAGAGTTGTAGCAGGGTGGAAATAATGAAATTTTGTCATTGTTGACCACAAATTATTTGTTTACATTTCTGAAGTGGTTTTTTTCGAAGTATAGAAGCGGACCATGGCTGAAGAGCCAAATATAATAATTGACAATGAACGTTTTATATTCAAAATGTCCAAGTCAGTTCATATGACAGACACGTTCATGTATGTACTGTTGTTGGCGACTTACATAATATTTATTTGCAATAAATGCAGGAAAACATTTAATTCCTTAATTCCTAGAAGGTCCAATTAAGTTTATTCAAACTTTGCAAACCTGTCTATCTGCAATGACAACGCTTTCTATAAAAATCTCGAAGTGATTGGGCCCAAGTGCCGAGGTGCTCCCATATATTTTTTTTAAAAAATCAGCCCGGTTTTATACAAAGTATGCACACACGTTACCACGAAACTGCTGACAAACGCTATGTCTACTGGTCAGCGCGTGTAGCGAAGCAAATGCAACGCTAGCAACTTTGACGCAGTAGCAGCTTCGTTGGAACAGCGTTGGCTCCGAATCCGCGCCGTAGCGGCAGAAAAACGGCTCGTGAGGAGAACGTTTCGCTCGAACGGATGCAGCACATAATGAAAGATCATCTTGGACTAAAAGCCTTGAAATTCCAAAAAACGCATGGTCTCACCGATGCTCAAAAAAAAGTTAGAGTGGAAAGAGCAACGGAGTGGTTACGCTTGCACGAAAGTGGCGATTTACCGAATGTGGTTTTCTCCGATGAGTCACCGTTCGTTATTGAGTGATGGTGACAATGGTGACAGGCAAAACGACCGAATTTACTTGCCCGGCCGTTCTACTGAAAATTTGGACCAACGGATTGCCACTCGAAACCAAGCGCCGCCGAAAGCCGTTCACCGCTGGTTTTTTTTTGGACCGTGGCATCAAGATAAATGCTCAAATTTATCGGGATCATGTGTTGGAGGGAGCGTTGAAGCCTTGGGCACAAAAACATTTCGGCCACAGAGCCTGGACATTTCAACAGGACTCGGCGCCGAGTTATAAAGCGCGCGTCAATCAAGATTGGCTGAGAAAGAACGTTCCGCGGCTCATTTCCACTGCCCAATGGCCACCAAATTCACCGGATGCAAATCCGCTAGATTTCTCGGTTTGGGGTATTTTGAAGAGCAAGGTTGGGACAAAAAAATACCAAAGTGTCGATCATCTCAAGCAAGCGCTTCGCCGGGAATGGGCCAAAATACCGCAGAGCCACTTTCGTGCTGCATGCAATAGCTTTGTCGGCCGTTTGAAGGCCATAATCGCGGCTACGGTTGGCCAAATCGCTAATGCAATTTGAAAATTTAAATATTTCTGATTTATTTTGTACTTTGATTCAATAAAATTCATCAAAAAATAACAATTCTGTTGCGTTCTGTTTTGGTAACACTTCGTGTCAGTCACCCTGTATGGAAATTAAATTTTTAAATAAACAGAATTTAACTGCACTTTGTTAAAAGTAGCCGTTTAACTCTCACTGGCGCAGTTGGAATATCGAATCTACGATGCCGCACAAAGGTATTGGAAAGTTTAATTTCATTTAAAATAATACCCCGTTCAATTAATGTATGGTTAGACAAGTAGGCAGGTGATAGAAAAATGTCTAGAGTTTCAAAACTCACTACACCATCTCTTTATAGACTTTAAAGCCGCCTATGATAGTATAGCTTTATAAAGCCATGAGAGAATTCGGCATCCCAAATAAACTGACAAGACTTTTAAGGTAAACCATGACCCATGTTATAAGCCAAGTAAAAATATCCGGATCACTATCAAGTCCATTCAACATCTATAGGGGTTGGGCTGCCCTGCGTCCTCTTCAACCTGGCGTTTTGAGAAAGTGATCCGAGACTCTGACGTAACGGCGAGAGGAACAATCCTTTATAAGTCCATTCAGATACTGGCTTACGCAGAAGATATTGACATCGTTGGTAGAAACCCAAGAGCTCTATATGAAGCTTTCATCCAGATCGAGTGGGCGGCATGTAGACTGCACATACATGAGAGCAAATGGTGGCCACGTCTGCGACTAGAAGATCCAACATTGGGCCTGCAATTGAAATAGTGCAGATGTTGCAGCCGATAACGGCATGGTACCAGAAATACGCGCACGGTTGCTTAAAACCAACAAAGCCTATTATAGTCTGTCAAGATTCTTGAAATCCAGGAATTTTACCATAACATCCAAGCTGCTGGATTCTGACCTCTTACCGGCGTTCGAAACGAAAAGTCTTACGGAGAATTGTTGGCCCCGTATATTAGGAAGGACGATTCTGGAGACTTCATAATGATGAGATCTACGAACGTTACCACGATATCGAAATCGTGAAGAGAATTACGCTCGGTAGGCTCCGATGGGCAGGACACCTACATGACATGTTTGCCACCACCATGCGCACCTTAATTCCTTGATAATTTCCTTATTCCCACCCTTTGCTTAGCATTATAAGGGTGCAAATCCTTGAGTGTGTGTATATTTGAGAGAAAAGTACAAATAAACAGTCAAAATATTTGACAAAATATACGGCTGTGTTTGCTAAGGCTGCGCTAGTAAATGGACTTTATACCACTGACTATCTGATGAACCTCGAAGAACAATGAAAATCAAAGGATCTTCCATCATTGTCTAAAGCATTTCATTCTGCGATGGCAATGAGTGTGTAAATAATACTTTGTGGGAATGCTGCTTGATACTTTGCCGTTTTCTGATTACGATTCGTGCCCGCTCTGCTCTATATCTCCTCTTACGATTGCGAATGAATAAAAAATGAAGATGATCGAATGGCAAACGTACAGCAAGAACAACAACAACAAAACAATCATAGCAGTGCGAGTGTGAAATTTTCTTCGTGTGCACAAAGGCTTAGTGCAGTCCATACTTAACATTGACGCAAAAGGTTCAAGATCTTGCTTGATGGTCGAGGTGTAGTCCCAACGCGATGAATTCATCTCGACTTTGAATCTCGCTAAGCCACTATAATCATTGGGACTGTGCGTCCTTGTACCGGACGAGAATATCGTTCGTTCGTCAGACAGATAGATCAACCGGCCAGCGACCAACAGACACAGATTTTTTGCGCACATCCTCGGATAGTGGTGAAAACTTAATGATCGGTTCTCGAAATACAGAAAAAAAAAATTAAAGATTTTCCCTGGATATGTGGGTACTTTTCTTGGGATTGGGCAGCCAACGGCCGCGACCCTACGAACGGAGAATGTTAAAATGTTTTGCGCTGCAAAAACAAATCGCATTAAAAAACGCTGTGCCGTAGATTTATTTCCAAAGGAAACAATAATTATAGTCGCTCAAAAGTCAACAGTCCAGACCAGTCAGTAGTTAGTCACGCTGGATTGAGCTTGGGTTTATCCCTTTTAAGTTTGGTTGCTGTTGTTGTTGCTGCTACTACCACAATAGTTGTTAACCAAACACATCAGAGTCAGCAGTGCCACGCCACAGAACGGAATTTTCTTTTCCATTTTTCTTTGAAAACGATAATCGCTTTGTTCTTAGTGGCATTTCATTAGGAAAAGCCTTCGCTTGGTATTGCAGTTGTTTAGACGGGATTGGCCTGATTACCATGGATTTCCGCAGATATGTTTTTTTTTCGCATTAAATTAGGCGTAGACGATTTATTGAATGTCATGTGGAAGTGATATTATTCTTCCATTCAATGATGTAGAACCGCGAAAATCAATTTTGGAGGTAACCCATAAGAGTTCAGGTGGGAGTTTGTTGATGCCCTATTGCCAAGACGATGATGATTTTATTTTATATTTATTTCATTTTTCTCATTTTACCAAAGATTTTATACATGAAGTGATTAAAATGTCTATTATATAATAGAATACATAACGGGTGTTTTTTTAAGAGGTTGCCGATTTTTTTTTTGAATAAAACACATATAAAATTATGAAATGACCAAAATTTTTTTTTATTTGGTAGATACTTTTTTGGCATTTAACATTTAAACACAATTTCTGGCATATGGCTACCACGACTATTTTTCACAAATGTCATTCTGGAGGTCCAATTTTCCAGCACTTTTTCAAGCATTTGAGGGCGTATGTCAGCAATGACACGTTGAATATTGGTTTCCAAAGCGTCAATCGATTGAGGTTTATCCACATAAACCAATGACTTCACGTATCCCCACAAAAAGTAATCGAGTGGCGTCAAATCGCACGAACGCGGAGGCCAATTCACCGGACCATTTCTCGAAATAATGTTGTCGTTGAAAGTTTCTTTCAATAAGTCGATTGTTTCACGTGCTGTATGGCAAGTGGCACCATCTTGTTGAAACCACATTTCATCCATATCCATATCTTCAAGATTTGACAACAAAAACTCATTTAACATGGTTCTGTATCGATTTCCATTCACGGTAACGCGTCGTCCTTCCTCATTTTTAAAGAAATATGGACCGATGATCCCACCAGCCCATAGACCGCACCAAACAGTACATTTATCAGGATGCATTGGTAATTCTTGAACGGCGTGTGGAT
Organism: Nephrocerus scutellatus; assembly: GCA_947095585.1. NCBI lineage: Eukaryota > Metazoa > Arthropoda > Insecta > Diptera > Pipunculidae > Nephrocerus > Nephrocerus scutellatus. The sequence continues at coordinate 78,498,454 of OX352765.1, read as the reverse complement.
TATCTTTGCTCCAAATGCGACAATTTTGTTTGTTGACGTATCCATTTAACAAAAAATGCGCCTCATCACTGAAGAGAATTTTACGGTAAAAAAATGGATCTTCGTTCAATTGATTTAACGACCAATCACTGAATTCACGGCGCAAACGATGGTCGTGTGGCTTTAATTCTTGCACCAATTGAATTTTGTATGGCACCAAACCCAAATCTTTACGTAAAATTTTCCATAAAGTCGATGGACAAAGTCCAATTTGCTGAGCACGACGACGAATCGATAAATTGTCGTTTTCTTCGACACTGGCCTCAACGACAGCAATATTTTCTTCTGTACGAACTCTTCTCATTCTTGTCGGTGGCTTGGCATCCAAAAGAGTGAATGTAGACCGAAATTTGGTAATTACGTTCTTTATGGTGGTCTCTGACGGACGATTATGTGCACCATAAAATTCACGAAGTGCTCTATAAACATTTTTAATTGAACACTGATTTTGAAAATAAATTTCCACGATTTGAAAACGTTGTTCTGGAGTTAACCTATTCATAATGATTTGCCAAACAATACTGAGTAGAAATGCCACTTTGAGCTGTCAAAACAACTGTCATAAAATAAAACGACATCTATCGGAAAAACAAACCTCCTAAATAAACACCCTTTATAAATAAAGAGAAAAAGTTAAATTTAGGATTAAATGTCACTTCAAAATACATACTTAGTAGTAAAAAGAAAATATAGTGGGGTGCATTTAGCTAATTTTTTACAATTAAGTGTTGGTTATCATAAAAATTAATTTCAAAAGTAAGAACTTAATTACATTTACAATATTTAAATTGATGTTTATCTTTATTAAAATATTCAAGGGAAAAACAACTTAAAGAGTTAGTAGTGAGAGCAAAAAAGTTTAGAATACTACCTTACGTAACAAAAAGCAACAAATTTTCGATTTCGGAATGATTCAAATCAAGAAGCCGCAGTCTTATTTTTTTTTTAAGAAAACAGATAATTTTCTGACGATTCGTATGCTTGCAGCCTGTTAAATAATCGACAAGAAACGATGGTGTAAAATCGGCTAAAATGTGTTGTATGAAAAGAAGGAACATCTACTAAAGGGTCCGCCAAATAACTTTTTTTTTTTTGAAAATGCTATAAAAAAAAACTACTGAATATTTTCTCAAATTTCTTTTTTTATTTGAAAGTACAATCCTTCCGGTTAACAATGGAAAATAATTTCATTAAAATGGCTGCATCGGCTGGCCATGCAGTAGCCTACACGATCGGTCCAATTTTTAAGCACATTATCGATTGTTTGCAGCTGTATTTCACCAATGGCTTCACGAATATTGTCCTTTAAAGCGTCAATTGTCTCTGGCTTGTCGGCGTAACACTTATCTTTTGGGGCACCCCACAAATAATAGTCCAACGGTGTCAAATCGCAGCTCCGAGGTGGCCAAACGACATCAGCTCTGCGGCTGATAATGCGATCTTCAAAAACAGGGCGCAAAACATCGAGTGTAGCTTCGGCTGTGTGGCACGTATTAGCGCCGTCCTGTTGAAACCAAATGTTGCCAATATCCTCCTCTTCAATTTTTGTGAACAAAAATTCGTTTAACATGGCCCGATAACGATCGCCATTGACTGTAACGGCCACTCCTTGCTCATTATCGAAGAAATATGGCCCAATTATGCCTCTGGACAAAAATCCGCACCAAACAGTGACTCGTTTTGGGTGTACCGGCTTTTCAATGTATGCGTGCGGGTTTTCTGTGCCCCAAATGCGACCAAGGTCTTTATGCAAAATTCGTCTCAATGATGTCTCCGAAATGTTCAATTGTTGAGAACGACGGTGAATTGATGTTGATGGCGCTTCACCCACACTTTCTGCCACAGCATCAATATTCTCGGGTGTACGCACTGTTTTTGGCTTTTCACGCTTTGGTTTATCGATGAGGATGCCAGTTTCTTTCACTTTTTTCACAAGATAACGAACATACGGAGCTGACGGTGCTTCTCTTCTTCCAAAATCCGTACGCAATTTTCGCACACATTCTGCAACATTACCATGATTCTCAAAGTAATGTCGCAATATTTCCCAGCGTTGTTCAAGCGTATACACAACCATATTCGTTCAGCGGAAGGATACAACTAATTATCTGTCAAATCAGACATGAGCTAAGTGTTACCATTCACGAAATAAGCACTAGTTGGCGGACCCTTTATAAAGCCTAAGTTGCTGCGTAGATTCAAACCTACATTTGGAGTCCTATAAAAACCACTTCTTTTAAAGAACACTTTCAATGCTTTAAAGTAATATAAGTGCCTTACCGGTAGTATTCCTAGGAATCTGAAAAACTCCATTGAATGGGCTAGACGACTTGCATTACAAATATTCCTAATAACACACTTTTGCAGCACAGCCAATAACTGAATTTTATTGAAATATGCACCTCCCCAACAGATTATTCCATATTGCAGTTTAGAGTGGAAAAGGCCATAATAAATTGCCTTTAAGGTATTAATATTTAAATAATTTCGAATACGGTTAAAGTATCGAATAACTGAAAGTAAGTATGTTTTTAAGATTTCAATATGTTTAGACCAATTGAGGTTTTTGCCAAACGTAAGGTATTTAAAAGTGTTTACGTTTTCTACTACGAAACATTTTGCATCGCATATCTGTTCATTTGCGAAAGTGGCATTAGAACCGTGTATAATGCAATCACTATTAAGTGACGCAAACAATTAGAAGAGTGAAAAACGATATCACAAGCAGGTAAATCCTGTGAAGTAAGGCGGAAATATATTAGTTTGGTTTTGCTGCTGACAACTAATTGGTTTTTAGCAAACCATTCTCTTAGCAAATGTATGTCGTGGTTTAAATCGGCAACCAGATTGAAAAAGTTTGCAGAATTATATGCAATATCAAGATCATCCGCAAAAGATGTGATTTTACCCATTAAGGGGAGATCAAAAATCGAATTCAAGTATATTAAAAACAAGATGGGGCCAAGAACAGATCCTTGCGGTACACCTTGTATAATACATTTTGAATTACTAACCATATCACTGATAATAACCCTTTGGGATCTATTGGTAAGATACGACTTAAAACAGTCGTAAATAAAATCACGAAAACCAGCATTATATAGTTTAGATAAAAGTAATTTATGGTTTACCCATATCGAAAGCTTTAGTTATATCAACAAAAAGACCTGCACAAGAGCTTTTCGAATCAAGATCCTTATGCATAACTGAGCAAAAGTCGAGAAGAGCATCTTCAGTAGAAAGGCCTGTTCTAAAACCAAATTGTGCAGAATTAAGGTAATTAATCTTGCTAAGGTAAGCAAGGACTCTGTTTTTAACCGCTTTTTCGAAAAATTTTGAAATTGAAGGTAATAAAGAAATTGGTCTATAGTTGTTTTTGTCTGTTTTATAACCCTTCTTAAAAAGAGGTATTACATTTGCTCATTTGAATTCACAAGGAAAAATACCCGATAGATAATACTTAAATTGAAAATATGATCTAACACATCGACTTTATTGAGCGAAATATTTTTTAATAAGATGTTGGAAATACCGTCTTTACCACAAGAGTTCGAGTTCCTTAGGGCATTAATTAATTTTAAAATCTCCAGTCCAGAGATGGGATTAAAAAAGAAGCTTATTCTGGGAGTACTATTTTCACAGGTAGCAGAGCCAGTGCAACAATTACAATGAGTATAAGAATTTATAGAATTAGAAGATTGTCCAACTGAAGCAAAGAATTATTCGTTGAATTCATTTGCCACTCTTGATGGTTCAGTAATCACAGTACTACCATTTCTTAATGCAATAGTTCTTCTTTGACCTTTGGGTTTTCTATTTGCAATACTGATGACAACATCCCATTCCATCTTTAAATGAAGGTAATGCTTTAGCACACTATGCCATTGAAACACAGTCTATTTTTTGGCTACTTGACAATCCGCCTTACAACTTCAAGATACATGAAAACATCGCTTCGGAGCTTTGATGTCATTTGATTCAAAAAACTTCTCGAAATTCCATATAACCCAATGGTAATGGTGCATTTTTTAAAATTAATACCCTAGCCCATATGGCAGACACTGCGACCTGAAAGATCTATTGTATCTTAGGGTTTGTTTATTCTAAGAGACGTACCACCTTCCTAATCAACGATAGTACATCCTTAGTTGCAGAATTTCTCAACTCCGCTGTCGAACCTTTTTTTTTTATGCGTCTCCTTAACCAAAGTATTGCTGGACATTGACAGAGAATGTTTTTTAGGATGACCCTTCATCTTCCGAGCAAAGCCTGCATTCTGTTTCTGAGCTCACACCAATTTTGTTAAGGTGATATCGCAAGTCACACTGACCTGTTAGAAAACTCACCAGCTTCCTAATGATATCCCTATTAAAAAATAAGGATTTCCTTTTAGGAAAAGGTCTCGATTAATTGTTTTGATTGCCTAAGCCCCGGGACGCTTTTCCAGTGGGCCAGGCGAAGTTTATCCATGCTGTGGCGGCAGCCCAGTTACCCGAGCCAACCATACCTAGTTCATCTGCAGATTCGTTGCCTTCAATTTCCTGATGACCAGGGACCCAACCGAGTTTCACTCGGTTTTATCGTAGCAGTTTTTGAGGCTGATAAGGAGTCAGCTAGGTTGGATGAAAGCACTTTAAGTGCTGCCTGGCTATCTGAAAAGGTAAACATTAATTCTTTATTTAGATTAAGTCTGGCGCAGACCTCAATGGGATGGAGTTCTACCTTTTACTTTTCCCCATTGGTATCGAGACTTTAGTGTTCGGTCCAAAGACATCAGCTCCAACTCCAGTTTCCATCTTCGATCCATCTGTGAACCAGACCAAAGCTCTAGCGTCCATTACCGGAACACCATTGCAATAGTTTGCCCGCTCCAATATTTCTACCTCAAATTTCCTTCCGAAACATAATGTCGGGGATAGTGCAGAACATGTCTCTTTCAGGAATTGGGAATTTTTAGGTGACCCACATAGTAACCCGGTTTGTACCCGTATTCTAGTTGCAAGTTATTAGCGGATCAAGCCGTCTTCCTAATGAAGATTTTCAGCGATGAAAGCCCACTCTAAGATGTCTTTAAGATCGCCGATCAGATTACCCTCTTTGTCTTTGTAGTATGTGTATATTGCGTCATACCGCGGACTCTTTGGTAGAACTTCAGCGTCTGGTGCGGTCCTTGCTCTCTGTACTGTTCCAGTTCACGGACTAGATTCTTCTCTCTCCATCGAACCAGTCGTTTCGATCTCTACGACTACTGCCTAAGATGGAGTCAGCAGTACTAATGACAGTATCCTTAATGCGTGTCCATTTCTCTTCTACGCACGACACCTCATCTCTCTTAAATTTAAAACCACAACTGTTACTGTCAGAACTAAAAATAAACCTCTATCATTAACAGCGATCTACAGTCCCCCCAAGCATTCAATCTCATCTAAGGAAAAAAAAAGCGGCTCATTGAAATGCACAAAGCTAAGTTTATAATTCGAGGATTCTTCAATGCTTAACATACAAACTGCGGATCAAGACTCACTACAAAAAAGGTCTTGAACTCTACGACGCAGCTCAAAAAAAAAGGGTGTACATTTGTATCCACTGGCAAGCCTACATACTGGCCGACGGAAGTTAACAAAACTCCTGATCTGATTGACTTTTTTGTGATATGATAAATAAACTGTCAAGGAACTTTATCCACTGATTCGATTCGGACCACTCTCCAATATACCTGGGCACTTAGTGAAACTATTATAGTTAAAGAGAACAATCCATATCGTTAAAACAAATCCACATATTGGTTTAGTTTTATACAGATCCTACGAGATAAAGCCAATATTAGTACCCCTATTGAGACAACAGACCAGCTAGAAATTGAATCATATGATTTCATCAAACTAATCCCATATGCGGCTTGGAACTGTCCATCAAAGTGAAAAACGATGGGTAGCAATTATCCAAAAGAACTAAAGGCGCTCATAAGAAATAAAAGAAAACTTCGGCATATGTGGCAACAAATTCGGTCTCTCTTCGAAAAAGCGAGTCTAAACAAGGCCACAAAAGATTCTTAAATCGAGATAAAGCTAATCCGGAATGGGACAATGAAAAAATATCTCTCAGAACTTACTGCTGATACTAGCACTAAATATTCAATATTTGGAAAAGTAAAAAATACCTTATGCGACATACATATCATATTCCGCCAATTAGATACAATGACGAGAAATTGGCTAAAAGCAATACGGAAAAAGCTACTGCTATTGCAGACTACCTAGCTTATACCTTTAAGCCAAATGATGCTGTCTGTGATGAATTTTTAAGTCTCAATGAAAATTACAATTCTTTGATTCCTCCGATCACAATGTGTGAGCTAAAGTATGAGATAAGGCGCTTAAAAGACAAAAAAGCTCCAGGTTTTGACTTGATTACTGCGGAAATCCTGAAGCAACTACCAAACAAAGGATTAGTTAAACTCCTACGGTTGATGAATTAAAAACAATTAGCATTGAGTATGTACCAAACATTTGGAAAGTAGCTGATGTGATCATGATCTCTAAACCAGGTAAGGTCGTCATATAGGCCAATATCTCTACTTCCCTTGACTTCAAAGTTGTTGGAAGGGTTGATTTTTAAGCGTCTCACATCAATCGTAAAATCAAGAAACCTAATCCGAAGTCACCAGTTTGGATTTCGAAGCGAGCATTCCGCAATAGAACAAGTACACAGAATAACAACTAAAATCGAAAGAGCATTAGAAGAAAAAAAGTGTGCTCTGCAATCACGGTCAAACCCATATACCGCGTGGAATCTTTTCGTGATCTCAGCATATTGTGCGACTCGGAACTTTTTTACACGTAGCACAGGCTTTCGATAAATTATGTCATGAAAGAATGCTCAAGAAATTAAAAGTGTACTTGCCAGAACAGTATTTCCACCTAATGGAGTCTTATACAACATTGCGCTTCTTTCGTATAAAACAAGAAAACTGTTACTCGAAGCTAGTACGAGGTTGGGTCAATAAGTCCCTGAAAATAAAATAAGGAACACTCTTTTCTTCATCCAACATTTCTCCAATTTGTTGATGCCCTCCAAATAATACGATTTCTCGAGCCCCTCAAAATAAGCGTTTGTTTAAGCGATGCCATCTTTATTCGACCCAAACCTCCATTGGTTTGACTGTCCCTTGGTTTCTGGTGTGCTTTGGTGAATCCAGGTTTCATCCACGGTTACGAAATGGCGCCGCATTTTTATGGAACATCGCCAAACACACCCCTGAAGTTGTCAAACGAATGTTGTCGATTGTGAGCAAACGAGGCACCCATCTTGCGGACAGCATTTTCATGTCCAAATATTTATGTAAAATCGAAATCACTGAGCTATGTGATAAGCCTGTGGCCTCTTTAAGCTCGCGCACTTTTACTCGCCGATCGTCCATTATCAAACCTTTCGTTGCCGTGGTCGTCGTCGTTCATCAGTGTATCCGAGGCTGATTTGGGGTTCCGTAATAATAATTTTTTACGGGCTGGGTTATTGGCCTAGCGCCAACCTTACTTTGAAGGGACTAGCCCGATCATTTCGTTTTTCCTGTACTGAAGGAAAATTACCGTGGAGGTTTGATCGCACTTTGACCAGTCAGAGATAGTTGCGGCCGCATGAATTTCTCAAGTATTCTGTGCCAAATCACATAAACTAAAAGTGGCTTGAGATGACGATCGATTTTCAAAGTAAATTTGAACAATTTGGAAGCTGATCGAGTGTTGAGAATATGCATAATGATTTACCGTGCAGACTGACAGCTCAATTTTACAATTATTTTTATAGCAGCTTCTATTCAAGCAAAAAACACCCTTTGCAATCTCACCCATGAAGTGCACTTCACTACTTATGTTGTTTGTATTTTAAGTCCAGAACAAGACGCCAACAAGCTGAATATCTATCAGAGCACGAACAACACGCAGCACACACTCATTGTTCAATTATTTGCTGTTTTCTTGTAGTTTGCAATTTTTTTTTGCATAGGTACTTCATTGTTCGCTATTTTTTTCTGCTTACGTGTGTGTAATCCATCTCCATTTCGGTTTCCTTTTAATTTAAATCTGGAATTCAAATTCAAATCGTCTGCCTGTCTGTCTACCTTGCGGCTTCTTGATACGTTTATATGTTTGCAGCTTTTTACCGCCAACTCTTTGGTCGTTGGATGTTTTTTCCAAGAAAGCGACAACACACAAAGTATGACACACACGTACTACACATTTTCAATTGAATTTCTTGAAGTAGCAGAAAAAATTCCACGGAATGGTAACTGATCCGTTGTAGATTCTTTTATTTAAATTTACTTGCAGATTTGGCGCTAACATCATCGAACAAAGGTTGTTCGCCGAAATCAAAATCTGATGGCCAAAAGGAACGCCTTGATCCTTCCTTTTCACGATTTGCATCGATTCAATCATTCAGAATTCGCACAAATGATCTCGGTTTGTTTTCGCTATCCTGTCAGGGGCTTTTGTTAAGTTTAGATGAGATGATGTCGGTGGTATTATGTATGTAGGTTTTTTTCTCTACAATTCCTGCTTCTTTTTTTTTTCTTTTTTAATAAAACACATTAGAAGCTGAGTTAATATACAGAGTTATTTTTTGCACCTTTCTAGGAGAAACAGGGTGGATCAACTTCATATCGTTTATAAAGTAAAAAGTACAAATGTTAACGGTCTAACGTATAGTGTTCATTTCTATTCTACGCCCGAAAACTCAGCCCCAGGACTTAATCTCCCTGCATTGAGGGCGAGTCCTATCGCTTGACAGTATGTAGTTGTTTCTGGTCTCTTCGTTGCGAAGGGCAGCCGTGCTTACTCGAATCTGATTCGCGAATGTAGTTTTTCGTGACGATGCAATCCGCGTTTGGAGCACCATACCAAAGAGATATTGGTCCGATTCGACGTTGGCACCTCGATACGTTCGTACCGTCATCAGTTTCGGGTTGTGGCGGCCGACTATCAACACGTGGTCTATCTGGTTGCGAGTAGCTCCATCAGGAGATAAGAGTGACAGAATTCCATTTTGAAATTCAGTTCAATTTTCTTTTACATTCGAGAACAAACTTCGAGTTGACGCATGGAGACTCCAACGCTAGTACAGCATATTGAGCGTCACCTCATATTGCCCAGTTAGCAGCTTGCAAAATAGCAAACACTTCTGTTAGAAAAAAAGTTCGCCTCTTTAGAATTTTTATCTAAGAACAGTTTCCTCGACATCATTCTTTGAGTGGGACAAACCCTGCTTGCCTAGCTTTCGCCATTAAGGATGCTCATGAACTTTTTCCATTAAGCGGTCCTCTCTTTGAGAATAAGCCGTAAACCACTACGTAGGTCAAGCCCAGAACGAAACTGGGTCCTCAACCAATAGCTGGCCCAGACTTAGCTAACCTACAAGGAGATCAACCTTATCTGTGGGCGAAACCAACTCCCGTAGTACCAACGCGACCTTGATGAGATCTGACATCAAGGGACTCAGCTTGTTCAGTATGAGTGCCTTTGGCGTAGGCACACTACAACCTTGGCAGCACATCGTCCGGAACTTCGAACCCAATCATTTGCCACTAGGATGACACCCTATACTAGGCCGCCCAGGATAGAAACTATCCCAGGCACGTACGGTCCTGCAGTTGTACGGTTAGGCTGCTACATACGAAGACAGTGCACGTTCTAAACATTCTTAGTACTAGCAGCATTGTCCCTTTTATCTTCCGAGTTTAACCAAGTATCAAACCTATCGGGGAAGTTTCCTCAACAGAAGGGAACCGTCGGTGAAGAATCTTGTTTAGAATATGTACAGCACTATCCACAGCCATCGGCAGCGAGGGAATTTGGTTCGAAATTTAGCGTAATATGGTTCCATACACACTCGCATGTCCAGCATACCATACCTTATTATTTCAAAGTCGACATATACCTTTCACCCCTTTCATCTGAATAACTAGGTCCAGAGATGGAAGATTTAGCAATGAGTCGAGAGCATCTACCGAGATTGAGCGCATTCCGCCCGTTATTTACAAGTAGACATTCCTTTGAAGTAAATTTAGAGCCCTCTTAGCCAACAACTACTGCATAGGTGATAATTGGTCTTGGAAAAGACATACATCATCAGCATCCCCCCTGACTAGTGCTATAAAGCCATACCAATGCTTCTTAAGAATCCAATAATATGGAGCGGGTTCAGTGAGTGTCGCACAGACTCCGAGATTGCGTGGGTTCCCAAGTGGTCTAATCTTTGACGGATCGTTGCTCCACACTCGTTGAGTAGATGCCATCCTCTTCTATTTTTAACTTCTTTAGGTGTCCCTTCAGTTTGCAATGTCCTGTTAGAAAACCCGTAATGATTCTTACATTACTTCTACTTAGTCCCAATATAAGGCGGGACCTCTTTGGGTTATAGTTCCCCAACATTTCCTTTGCTCGCCGTATAGGCCTGGGAGATTCTCCTATCTTTCGGAAGCGGCTGCTTTAACCATACTGCGTTACTCTTCCCGCATTGTGCCACAGAAGGGTTCTGGCCCTACTAGCGGACTTTCTGCTCCTTTATTCGCAAGCCTGTCCGCAACTTCATTGCCTTCTATGCCGGTGTGTCCCGGCAAACAGTATAAACATACTTTGTTGGTTTCACCAAGCCTGTTAAGCTTCGCCTTGCATTCCTTCACCAGTTTAGAGCTTTTAAAGCAGCGTGGCTGTCTGTCATGATTGCTATTTCCTGCCTCATGTAGTTCCTTTCCAGATTGAAGTGAGCACATCTTTCAATGGCATGTACTTCTGCCTGGAATATACTCGGGTACATCCCCATCGGTATGGAGTGTTTGGTTCGTGGCCCATATACTCCAGCACCCGTGCCTTCTGCCTTCTTTGATCCATCCGTTTACCACTTTATGGCACCCGGATGTATCTGGCATTCAGTTTCTGACCTGAATTCCTTCTCGGTGCTCATTTTGATTTCAAAGTTCTTTTTTAACTCAAGCTTCCGCACCATGTTATCGCACGGCATGCTCGCTAGAGAAATCAGCTTGGTAAGTGGTTCTAATATCCCCCTTGCCCTGCTGTCCGTGAAGCAGCGTGCCTACCTCAAACGTAACTTTCCATGGATTTGCTCTCTACCACTAAGTGTAGTAGGAGAAGTCCAAGGATTGCCTTCATTCCAGCTGTTGGGCATATGCTTGCGTGTGTATGTCCAATTGACCAACTTCCTCAAGCAAAGAATCGACAACTAAGCACCAAAGAAGGGGCGAAAGGACTCCACCCTTGGGTCATCCCCTAACTTTGACGTCCATATTCTCCACGGTCTTATAGATATGTATACGATTTTTCGATCACAAAAAATGGTGCAGAGGTAAGTTATCAACATCTGCATGATCATAGGAATGTAAGTCCGTCTGCCTGGTTGTCTGCCAAACCTTCTAAACTTCTCATAAGGATGTTGGCAATCCCGTTTTGAAGTTTTTATAAAATCGCATTGAATTAGATTTTCTTTTTTTTTTGCTCAACTGCTTTCACACAGCATATGGGAAATCTCAAAAGCCTTGAGATTGCTCAGAGGTTTCTCATGTTAATCAAAAACTTCCGCCAAACTCGATCGCGGGGACTCCTCGAGACAAACAAATATTAATTTTTTTTATTATTATTTTTAACCAATGAGTGAGTGTCAAGTTCATGGATATGAAATGAATACGATGTGTGATAATATGGACGGCGATCCAAAGGAAAGAAGCAAACGAATGCTGCGATATCTGCTGGTGTTGATGATGGCTGTGGCGGCTTCTCTTTGAGACATGATTCATCCGGTTCGGTCTAACTCTTAGTACAACAACTACTTTATACACCACTTGCTCGCCTTTGTGTCTTCCATTGAACACGGTACGGGAAGAAGAAGGAGTTGCTTATTTTTTGCTTTCTGCCATTTATTTCAAGATCCGCTCTGGCTGTTCCAGAGCAGAATTCGTGCAGAATATAGAAAGCAAATTCATCATTTCAATTGAATACAAGAAAACATCTTTGCTCCCTCTTTTGGCGAGAAGGAGGCGGCTGTGGCGGCGGCGGCGGCGGCGGGTGGCAGTGATACACTCCACATCCATTCACCTCTCTGAATGTCTGAAGTACAAAATTTCATGCACAAAAATTCAAAATTCATTCGCGTGTCTGTTTAGCATACGGAGCGGTGCGGTGCGGTGCGGTGCGATACATACGATCCTTCTCACATCCTCATCAACTGACATTTTGAGAATCATTAATTCACAGAATGAGAAAAAAACTAACGACATTTCTACAGCAAAACATGGAACTACAATTTCTCATTGCATGCGAAGTGCTAGCGGACGCGTGGTCGTGAGGGGAAGTGCTTATATGCTGGATATGATATGGAAATGTTGTGTTCCTGTCGTTCGCATTAATTTCATCAGCAGTTGTCCGCCGTGTTGACATAAAATATGGGATATGGCAGCAACGGTAACGTGGCAGTTATTTTGGGGTAAGTAAATTTGCAGGCGATCTTTTCTAAATGAAATAATTCCACAGAGATGGAGAGAGATACACGTGCAAGAAGTACCCAACTGTATGGCTCCAGCTCCAACTCATTGTGGTAATGGCTTTTGAAGGATAATAATTAAATGCGTATGCGAGTGGAGTGCAGTTTTTTGTTTGCCCAGAAAAAAGAACTGGACAGACAAAGTCAAGTCGACTTATTTAATTGGTAAATGAAGACAGTGGGGAGCGCCGCCGACACGAAAACAATTTTAGTTTTATCATCCACTCGAAAAAAATCAAGTCAAGTTTTAAAAAAAAAAAAAAAAAAAAAAAAAAAAAAAAAAAAAAAAAAAAAAAAAAAAAAATTAAAAATCCGCAGAGATTTGCAATATCCCACCGCGGATGACGGACACCAAAAACAATTTACCAAATTAAGTTTGCTGGCGTGTCTGGTGGGCAGCGAGCGAGGGATAGGAGATACCAGAACGCCATCGCCATCTCGCTAATGAATTGCAAACAAAGGATTCTAATTAACTCGTTGTTGGTTGTAAAATGCTTTGCTGACATCGCAATTCGCAATTCCCATCCGCAGCCGGCCATTGCGACGAGCCGAGCCCCAACTGACAGAGCAAACACACGCAACATCAATCAACTTCGTAATATGACAGCTGGAAAGGAGGCAAGAGCACGATGCACGAGTAGTCCAAGTACAGTGTGACGACGACGATGGCGATAGATAATAATCATCTTGGTGATGATGATGATGATGATTGTGTGCTTGACGAGCGAGTGGGAGTGCAAGTGTCATGTCGCGCATTGTGTGTTCCGCACAAATAAATTGGATGATTCGACGTCATCGTCTCATCTGATAGACCGTCTTCGATAGTAAGTGCAGAAAAAAATTCTTATCTGGCCGCGGCGCTTCTGCGATAAATCTTTCCGAAAAAACTTTGACTTTTGACAGGTTTTTACCTCTGATCGTCCAATGGGACTTAACACTTACGTGGACGTTTTAAGTGATTCTTTGATTAAATTATGGGAAATCAATGTATCAATGTATTAAAATCAAAAATCTCGTCATTAAATGGAGAATGTATGTGGAATTGATGTCCTTTAGATATTTATCATATATCCTTGTGGCTGGCAAACATAAGGGTTCTCAATTTGGCCCGTTGATATTTTTTGTTCTACATGTCGCAAATTCGTTTTTATAATTTATTTCAACTCTATTTGAGATATACAGCTATACACGTCTAACCGATTAAGGAATGATTCTGTAATGATGAAAATTTGTGCATCAAATTTCGTCGAACACCCACTGTGCGCACCTCAATAAGAAAACAAACAACAAAAACAAAAAAGCAAATGCCTATCGTGCGCATGCATAAATGTAAAATCCAGCATAGCAACAGCTTTTGTATAGAAATCCAGCATAGCAACAGCTTTTGTATAGAAGTAAAATCCAGGATGGCAACACAGCCAATGCAGCGTGCGCACAAGTCGCTAAGTACGGAGGAGGTGGCCAAATGTCGAATGGAAGATTTCCATTCTTGGCGCGTCAATCAGGTGAGTCCCATCTATCGAGCAAGACAGTTTAGTATCCCCTTTCCTGATTTCGAGACTCTGTCTTACACGTTTTCATCTCGAAATCTGGAAAACATCTATAGGGGGAGATTTCCCTTGTTAGGTGAAGATACCCTTCGACTTCAGGACTCTGGTGGGCCTTATAGAACTCCATCTTGAAGCTCGATCTCTCTTAGGGTCCAGTTTTCCACGCAGTAGGGAGTGAGTAGTAAAAGATCAGCTGCTCCCGGCTGCGTTCAGTGGAAGTCGAAAGGTTCTTTTTATGTCAGTGTCGGTGATGCAGTGGTTAGAACCGTTGGCCGCCACTCGTAGGACTCCGAATTCCGGAAAAAAAACCCACGAATTTTTCTCACCGTACTGATCATCTAGCTTACAAGTACACATAATACTATGCTGTGCATGTGATATACAATTTCCGTATACTACTGTCTTCACATGTGGGTTGAATTGATGTATGAAGTAATCGAGATGTAAGTCCTTCAATGTAGGTTTATGCAAAACAATGTTCGCAATGGCTTCTATCAAGTAATGCCACTTTTTTAAATTCTCTATATTAAGTTCGCGTGCCTGTGGCGGGCTGGCTGGCTGGCTGGCTTCGTGGTGGGTAGAATCGTGTGATAAATTTGTAACCCACTTCCCAATGCCCCATTTCATTGAAACTTTGCCCACATGTGTATTTCCGATGACAACACTTTCTATGAAAATGTTGGCCCCTCGGGCCTCAGGGCCATGGAGTGCCCATATATATATTTTTAAAATTAACCCGACTTTCTTAAAATTTTGTACACATGTGTATCTCCGATTGACAAAACTTTTTGGACATTTTTTGCGCGAATGTGCCCTGAGGTCCGAGGGGTGCTCATATAAACTTTTTAAAAACTAGATAGTATACAACACAGCACAGTATACCAACTCGCTCCTTATCTCGCCAACAAGAAACACCACATACACTAACCTGTTAAGGAAATAGACGGCTCCTTGATCCTTATGGAGGAACAACAATTAAACCGGCTGGACAGAACATTTTAAGAATGCTTTGAATTGTACTTCGTTAGGCACGTCAATCAACCCACATATGCACCCTAATAGGCTACTTAACATCAGCGTCGCTACTTCTTCGTTGGATGAGATAAGGACAACAATTCGTTCACTGCAATCAGGTAAAGCAGCAGGCAATGACAACATCTACGCAGAACTCCTTCAAGCTGACGTCGAGTTAACTACGCGACGACGACATTTTTGAGAAATGAACAGGAAGGATTTCGCCCAAACCGTTCTTGTACTGATCAAATTAACACCCTGGGTATAATCATTGAACAGTCAGTAGAGTATCGTTCTCCTCTGTATATGGTTTTTGTAGATTGCAAACGCGCTTTTGATAGCGTCGGCCGAAACATGATGTGGCAGATTTTCCCGGAAAAACTCATCAACATCATCAACATGCCGCGACTCAACATGCCGCGTCATTCATAACGGTCATCTTGGCTCACTTTCAACATCTACTCAGGAGTCAAGCAAGGTTGCACCCTCTCACCTGTGCTTTTCACAATTGTCATCGACTGGGTGATGAAAATAGTAACACGTACTCCATCGGGTTTGCCATGTTTTACCGCCTAGAAGACGGGGAATATGCCGATGATATCTGTCTCCTATCACAATCGCTAGATGACATGGAGCGAAAATTAAACTCACTAGAATTTCACTCTAACAAAGTGGGATTAAAAATTAACGTCTCAAAAACAAAGCTACTTCGCGTCAACGCTAGTGGAATATGTGATCTCTCAATTGACGGACATCAGATAGAGGAAGTCGATAAGTTTTGTTATTTGGGCAGCTGGATGTTAAAAAATGGCGGTGCTGACTCGGATGAGTGCTCTCGTGTAAACAAGGCGCGACACTCCTATAGTATGCTAAATAATATCTGGAACTCCTCGCAAATCTCCCGGAATCTAAGGCTAATGATCTTCAGATCTAACTCTTGTATGGCTGCGAAACATGGAAAGTCACAGAGTCAATTGCGACGCGCCTCCAAGTCTTCATCAACAAGAGCTTAAGGCAGATACTGAGAATAAGATGGCCGGACATTATCACCAATCAAGACTTGTGGAGAGCAGGAAGCAATCGCGATCACCATCAGACGACAAAAATGGAGCTGGATTGGACACACTTTGAGAAAGCCAGCGGACGATATAACGAAACTAGCGCTCGACTGGAATCCACAAGGAAGCCGCCGAGTTGGCCGTCCCAGCAAGACATGGAAAAGGACAATAGAAGAGGAAGCAAGATACCAGGTGACAGAGTGGCGTTTCTCGAAACCCCAGGCGATAAATGAGTTTAACGTTTAGGCCTTTGTAGAAGCCCTATGCTCCCCCGCGGAGAAGGACAAAACTTTTTGTAAAATGTAAAAAAAATTGATCGGTCACTAAGGCTTGAGGGGGACCATTTAATTTTTTAAAAATTAGAAATTTTATTCACATGTGTATCTCCGATGGACAACATTTTTTTTTAACAGTTTTGGAGTGATCGGGCCTTGAGGCTCGAGGTGTGCCCATAATTTTTTTTTTAAAAATTAACCCAATTTTCTTCAAATTTTAAACACATGTGTATCTCCGATGACAACACTTACTATTGAAAGCTGGAAGTCATCGGGTCCCAAGTTTGGGGGCTCCCATACAAATTTTTTACACATGTGTATCTCCGATGACAACAGTTTTTGTAAAAATTTTGAAGTGAGGGGGCTCTAATATTAATTTTTTCCAAATAAACCCGGTATAAACTTTGTTTACATATATCTTCGGTAACCTGCTGATTCCACTAGACACAATTCCACTAGACACAATTCCACTGGACACAATTCCACTGTACACAATTCCACTTGGCACAATTTAGGGTGCAGTGATTCGCGCGCGCGATTTACCACCCTGAATGCGTTTGATTATCAAAAAGTTAAATTGTGCCAAGTGGAATTGTGTCCAGTGGAATTGTGTCGTGTGGAATTGTTCTAGTGGAATAGGCCTAGAATCGTATCTTCTATTAGAGAATATAATTTTTTATTCATTTCATTAATATAATTTTGAAAATTCCGATTTGTTTTTAACATATTTTGGTTCTTCTACGTCGTTTTTCTCGAAGGTTTTCTAAAGCACTGGGTAGTGTTGTGTTTTAAGAGGGAGTAAAGTGTGTTTGGTAGCGGACGGTTGGCAAAACTAAATGTACGCGGCTCTAATATGCATTAGCTGGATACTTTCACGATATCCTCTGGTTCATGGAGGACAGCGACAGACTATCCAAACAATAGATCCGTGAACGGATTCAAACCATCATACTAGATGTATTTTCTTGGTGGTAAGAATATAATTGTCCTAAGAATTTAGATATTAAAAATTTGTTCAATCTGTTCAAAGCAAAATAAATGTGAATCATGCAACGAAACGATGCTATGAATCTTTGGATTCGAAATCAATGCATCAGCTTGTATCAGCCAAGGCAATACACATATTCGTGGAAATGTTTAATTCGTCGTGTTCGCCTGTTTGTCATTTAAATTTAATTTTACTTTTTATTGCCTAAAAACATCTGTGTCTATCTGTTTTCATATTTAAGTATTCCGTCTGAGTGTAATCGAAACGATCATTAAAGGAATTCAATGGGAAACCATAAACACACACAGCACAGTGTTGACAACATCGAAATTCTACACGGCAAAGACAATGAAAAGCTGAACGAATGAATAGAGGTATGGAAGGTAATTTATGTTAGTGATATACTTTGACAACGAAATACCGAAATAAAAATCAAATAAAATTCAAAACTCCAGAAAAGCAGCAATAATTGCATTCTGCAACGACAATCTCGTCTTACCGGCAATAATAAAAAGAATTTCTCTGTGTATCTGTGTATCGGGATGAAGTAAAATTGTTAAACATTGAATTTAATTATTCATTCGTTATAGATCGATGCGGCGACAAAACAACAAAAAGTTGTAAACAATTTTTTTTATTACTCGCAAGATATTCGAGTTGATAGTGCGAGGGCGTTGTCTGTCTGACTTAGTTTTAGTATCCAATTTTTACAGATTTTTTAATATCATCAGCATTTTATTGTTTCAAGTGACGACGCCATTACAATGATATTCCATTCAATTTTCTCCGAATTGAAAGACTGTTTTGTTTCCTTGAATCACTGATAGTAACACTAACTTTTTAGTTTAGTAATAAACCAACCACTTCCATTTCTCTGATAACATTCTCCACCTCACAACCCACTACGAAAATTTATTGTTAATCAAAAATACAACATTTTCTGCCACTTAATCTATCACCTGTCAACCTATCTATTGCCCCAAAAGTCACCTCACCCTCACACATAAAAATTCATTTAAATTTCGTTTAAATTGTTTAATATTCAACTTAAAAAGAAAAACAAGCCTGTGAAAAATATAATTGCCACTAAAAACGAAATTCTACCAAACTTCTGAATTAGGTCAGAAGGAGGCATAAAACTGTACAGCAGAGTACCAACCATATTCGATCATAAAGGTCAATTAAAAAGTCCATAAAATACATAAAACTACACTACACACTCACGTATGAGTATCTTGCTTTTGTTCCCTCTGGAGATCAGATAAAATTAAGTTCCCCAAACATAACTTTTAACACCGCACTTACGTACTGATACGTTTTTGTTGTTGAACCAGAGAAATGCATTTAGTTAACTCGAGCGTTTCTGATTGAGATGATGTTCACCTCTCATCGAGACACAGACAAGATCAATCATAATAAAAAAAAAAAAAGCTCCCTAATTTCAAATTAAAGTTTTTTATTATTTTTTTTCTGAACACAAACATAAACAGGAATAGCTAATGGATGATAGATAGCAAACATAGATATTACGCTAGAGACTGGCAAGCTTATGCGCGTGCCGAATTGAATAATTTGACCCACCTGATCCACCTGATCCAACTGACCCATTCAAATAAACAATTTTTGAAATTAAAAAACAATTAAGAGTATTTTGGATCATCTGCAATCTGCTTGAAAATCAAACTTGTTTTCTTTTTGCCTCTTCTATACCAACTACATCTGCACGACAAAATGAGTTCTGTAATTAATTATCCAATGCCAGGTGTGACATGAGTGGCTTCTGTTGGAACAGGTGAGGGATTTTTCGAAAATTACATCTCACACGTTAATGTTTTATAACTTTATTTCCTACATTGTTCTAATAAGGGACTTTAATCGTTAAGATCAAGGCTAACATTAATTTTTAAACTTTTAAAGTATAAAACAAAAGTATGGCAATACGAGAAAGCCAAAAGGGATGGCCTTAACAACTTACTTGAGCGTATTAACTGGTTGGTATTATTTTGCGATAGCAACGTGGATGATACCGCTGATGCAATCACAAATTTCGTGGACAACGTTCTACTGGTGATTTTATGGTATATCTCAACGAACAGTGGAACCGATATTTACAACAATTTGGTGAAAGCAAAACTCAATATTTCCAAGCTTTTGACAGAGTTTGACCAAAATGCGTGCTTATGGAGTCGATGAAAAACTGCTTCATTGGACCGCTCAATTCAAGTTCTATTGGACGGTTTCAAGTTTTAAGTACCTACATCATATAAATGCTGGCGTTCCCCAGGGCTCTGTTTTGTCCCCGATACTCTTTCTCAGATTTATTACGGATCTTTTGTCCATTACTTCTAAACCAATTCACTCTTTCGCTGACAACAGCACTCTCAGCTTCTCAGACAAGTTTGAGGAATGTTTTTCGACTTCTCATGTGGAACTCAAACATCTACGTATGTTAAGTACGTTGAATTCGGACCTGGACGGTACTTTTTATAATGTACACACGATAAAGGGATTTGCATCCTTACAATGCTTAGCACAGCGTGGAAATTAAGGAGAGGAACAGATGAGATGTCTGGCCTGTGGAGCACCTGCCCAGACAATGCAGTTGTATTTAAGTTTAGGGCGAACATACGCCTCATAAATAGTAGCCAGTGAAGTACATCTTGCACCGTTTTAGGAAACCTAAAAACATCACGCAGCATTTTTGGCGATGGCAAATATGTGGTCGTTCCAACGAAGCCTGTTGTTGACGCACATACCGAGTATTGCGAGCGTTTCAGTTTCCTTGATGCAGGATCCATTCATGGATAAAGGTTTTGGGTTTAAATTACGTCTAAGCGTAGGTCGACAGAAGACGGCATTGGATTTGAGAAATGTTAAATTCAACTCTATTGTGTAGTCCCCATCTTGTTATGCTGTCAAGGTCAAAATTTAACATACGCTGTTGTTCAAGTTCCACTTGTGATGAAGAGGCGCGTGGAGAGAGCGCAAACTCATATGAAAAGCAAAGAGTGCTGTCGTCAGCGAAAGAATGAATCAATAATGAAAATGAGAAAGAGTGTAGGAGAAAAAACAGAGCCTTGAGGAACCCCGGCGTTTATGCGGTGAACATTGGATTTGAAACCGTCCAATGCAACCTGGATTGAATGGTCAGAAAGGTAGTTACTAGTCCAATCAAGCAGCGTCTTATCAAGTCCATAGGTGTTCATTTTCGACAAAAGAGATTGATGCCAGACTCTGTCAAATGCTTTGGAAATATCGAGTGCAACAACTTTACTTTCAACAAATTCGTGAATAGACTGATTCCACTTTTCAATGAGATAAGCCATCAGGTCGCCTGTAGAAAGTTGCCTACGAAAAGCGTACTGCTGGTCACTAAGGATTACATGTGATACAAGGTATTGCATAAGCTAACGATTGATCAAAGTTTCCATAACCTTGGAAAGTATGGATGTTAGCGCAAATAGTCGGTACGAGGAAAGATATGACGGTTCGTCTTTTTAAGGAACAGGCTGGATAAAGCCTCTTTTCCAATTCCTTGGGAAGACTCCAGAATAATAAGAGAAATGGAAAAGCCGGCGCAGTGGCAATGCCAACGTTGAAGAACACATCTGCGAAACTATAGCGGGAATGCCATCACGCACAGCAGATTTATGAATGCTGAGATCATTTAATACTCTAGCCACTTGACGAGTACGAAAGTAAATCTGCCCCATAGAGTATTCGACTCTTGCAAGTACCGGCGGCGACAACGCGCTATCTGGTAGCGTGAAGCTGCGAAATCTGAAGCTAGCAGATTGGCCTTGTCTATAGAACATTTATAGAAAGTTGGAATGGCATTCTGAATGAGCGTTGGAATTGAAGACGAGGCGGTATTTTTAATTTTTTTCCCGAATGACCAAAATGTTTACTTCCTTTTGGATATTGAAGTATTTTTTTTTCTCAGTTTCTGGTCGTAGTCGAATTTGGCTCGTCTAAGGAAGGTATTGCAATCATTTCTGTATCGTCTAAATTTGGTTCGGTTTTATATAACCGAAAGCATACTTCCCGGTTCTTAGTAGCCTCTTTGCACCTTAAATAGTACACGAGTAACCATACTTTTCTTTTATTGGTTGATATTACATAATGGTCTGAAGAGCCTAGAGGTGATGATACACTGACGGTGTATTTGTTAAGATGTGAGGAAAGAAACAAGTCAAGGGTATTTGTGTTATGTCTGGAATCCGAGTGGGCTCATTCACAAACTGAGTGAGCTGGTTGAAATCAGCAAATAATTCAACATCCTTTACTTGCGGTGTTGTTAACACTGAATGGCGAAGCCAACTAGAATTGTGTATATTGAAATCACCCGCAATTCAGAAAATGGATCAAGCGTCAAAATTCTAGATATAGAGTCAGACAGTACATCTAACTCAGTACAAGTTGAGACCCTGTCTGAGCTAGGGCTTCTGTATATGAAGCAGCAGTTGATATCATGCTTACGCACTTTGACTTTGAGCCAAATGTAATTACATTCCGCATTGGAACAATGTGTTGTGCTTGAGTTTGTTAAGCAACATCACTACGTACATAGATGGCGAGACCGCGGGAGGGGAAAAAATACTGGCACCAAGTTGTAACCAGGCCAACTAAAATCCGAAACGTTGGAATCAGCATTAACCTGCGTATTTGTTAGTGCCAGAATAACAGGTTTGTGGTCTGCTAAATGGACACACGCATAATAAAATGGGAAGTAAACAATCGAGTAGAATTAAACGCTTCCAAAACCCAATCAAGTCTCCTGTCGTCTAAGCGAATCCTAGATTCCATGCAATTATCCATTAATGGCATTTACCTCGAGGAAACTGAAAATCTCGCATTACTCGGTATGTGCGTTAACGGCAAGCTTCGTTGGAATGACCACATATTCACCGTCGCCCAAAATGCTGCTAAATGTTTAGGTTTTCTAGCCCGCTGCAAGAAATATTTCATTCCCTCTGATCTGGCTACTATCTACAAGGCTTTTATTCGCCCTAAACTTGAGTACAATTGTCATATTTGGTCTGCTGCGCCTAAAACTACTTTGCATCAGCTAGATAGAATACAAAACCGCACGTTAAAACTTGTCGGTGATTCGCTTGAACACCGCACGCATGTTTCCGGCTTGTCACTGTTTTATCGCTTCTTCTACCAGCGGTGCTCTAGAGAAATAACCAGCTGCATGCCACCTCCCTCCCTGAATTCAACCGCAATACTCGTGGCGTAGTGTTCAAATCCTAGATTCCCGAATTCTGAGCCACCACTTGCTAGTTTATTTGCAGATTCTTTGCCTGCAATTCCTTGATGACCAGGGCCCCATTCAAGTTTCATCCTATTATGTCTGGCAAATGATTGTAGTGCATCGTAGCAGCTCTTAACTGATAAAGAATCTATTAAGTTGAAGGACAGCGCTTTAAATTCTGCCAGGCTATCTGAAAAGATATATATTCTCGCGCCCTTAATGCCTTTTCTAAGGTCTATCACAGCGCAGATCTCGATGGCATGGAGCTCAGCCTAGAAAACCGTGGAACTAATTTCCATTAATATCGAGACTTTGGTGTTGGATTTAAAGACACCAGCTCCAACTTCAGATTCCATCTTCGATCCATCCGTGAACCGGACCTGACCTCAAGCGTCCAGTGCCGGAACATCATTAGACCAGTTTAATATTTTTACCTCAAATAACCTGCCGAAACAGTACTCCCTAATTATAATATCAGGGATGGTACAAAACATGTTTCTTTCGGGAATTGAGTCATTGAGTCTTCGCTTATGCGAAACTAGGTGTCCTGCTCACACCGAGCTATGTTCCCATCACGATGCCTACGTTACGGTAACGATCGTAGATCTCATTACAGATTTCCCGGAATCGTCCTTCCTTAGATACAGAGCCAATTTTTCTCTCGAACGCGGTCAGTATATGATTGCTAAACACGGGTCCGTATATAAGTACTGGTACAACTGCTGCCTTGGATGTTATGGTTAAATTCCTGTCTTGTCTACTTAAGTCTTGACATACTTAGGAAAGCTTTGTTGGCTTTAAGCAACCGTACGCGTATTTCTAGTTCCATAAAGGTTTTTATTGGCTGCTTCAATTGGACCGAGATAGCTAAAGGATTGCACACCACTTCGAATTCGCACTCCACTATTTTACTTGTGGGACCAATTTTCGATCTTCTGGTCGCACAAGTGGCCACCATTTTCTTTTCATTACACTCGAAGCTTATTGCAAAGCAAGCAATACGCGATCGTTGGAAAGAGTTTTCGATGATTGTACGGAAATCGCAACGTATCTTCCGATTATATGTTCGGGGTTGTACCGATATTGACACAGAACGACGTTGTACAACGATTGTATTGTGTATTCTTTGCTTAACATTATGTGTAGGAACCAATTACGTATTTATATGATTGTTATTTGTTATTTAAAGAATTCCTTGAACTATTTTTGCTTCGGGTTACCTTTGTCAGAATTTCACCAATCTTCCCTTTTTTGGAATTCTTACTTTAAAATACAGTAATTATTACTTTTTTGCATTCGATTCATCTGTAGAGCGAGCTGGTCTTTTAACAGCCGATCCAACCGATTCTATTTATCCAATAAGAGATCTGCAAATGGTTAATTTCAAAAATGTATCACATAAAAATGTTTGCAAAGGTAAACTTTATTTTAAATGCACCCTTCCTTAGTTGCTTGCATCTTCTCAGAGTAAACAGTAACTAAACAAACTCCTCAGTACTAAGACGTAGAGAACATTTAGTTTTCATCTTACAAGTCTTACAAGTCATTCACTTCTTAAGTTCACAATTATTAAATCCCTCTCTCTCTTTAATTTAATGTCGTTCCATGGGAATTACCATCCCAATTCCTTCAATCAGCTACCATTTTCAGCAGTCTTCCCTTTGGAGTATTTCCAACATAAATCCGATGAAAAAGTCATCGACATACAACTTCTGTCAGCCGATAAGTGAAATGTGGTAATGCCCTTCTTCGCTTCCTTCCTCTGTTTATTGATGCCAATTTAATATTTTTTGACAAGTGGTAAGAACAAAACGAAGCAACGAACAGACGAAATATTAAATCTTTGCAATCGCAAGACTAAGCTAAAAACTAAGAAGCTCTGATCTCCTTTCTTCACGTTACATAGCATATTACTGTCAGTGAATCCTATTTGTCGCCCCGCCGCTACACCAAACGTGCAACAGCATTAGCTGTTTTGCTGGTGTTTCGCTTTGTACAGTGGCGTAAAGTGAAGAAATAGTTGAATATTTGGGACATTCCACTTTTGGACTTTTTGCTAAAAAAAATGACGAATCCAAAATCTTTAGACTTGGTGGTGTAGGACAAATTTCGGCTATACTTGCTTGCGAAGCTGATGTTAAAAAAGTCTGCTAAGTTCTTTTGAAATAAGGTTAACAATTCATTAAAATTAGGTAGATGGGTGCCGTGTGCTAGCATTAAACTACTGAGCTGGAGATTCAAAGTTACTTAAAACTTAGTTGTTTTGTACCATTTTCCTATTAAATGCGTTTTTTTAAGTGTTACTTTGGATAACGGCGTTATTCAAGATTTAAATCAAATTTGTACTACCTCTTATTCCATAGATATTCCAATTTTCATAGCGTCTTAAATTTATTATGGCAACCCTGAATTCCAACACCAAGGAGTGGGGAATTTTTATAAAATACTCTCCTTAGTTAGCCTTACAAAGTGGTCACGCGGTACAACTTGCATAGCGACAAAACAGATCTGGCTCAAGCTGAATCCGAAACGCTCAAAGTGTTGGATCTCTCAAAAAAGATCGCACATCGGTGCTATTGTAGGTGTCATCATTGGAAGCAGGCATGCAGCAAGACTTGGAGTCTTCTCGAATGACTTCTGCAAAAGCTGCGTGGATTAGGAGTAGGAGGATACCATCGTCCATCTTCTCTGTACTTGTCCAGCCCTCTCAAAAAAAAACATTAACTCTGGGAGTGGAAGCTTTCTTCTACAACGACACTAATGATCTCATCAAAACTGACATTGGTAGTCTCCTACGCTTCATAAGAAGCTCTAATTGGTTCATCGAGTAGGTGAAGTTAAATTTTTCTAATCCGTTAGTATCACAATGGACCATTACTACTGGTCTAAGTGTGTCGGTTTCACTGACAGCCACCTTAACCTAACCTAACCTAGCCCTACAATCCTGCAAATTTTTATTACTATGTCAATTATGTACTACTTTTGCACAGTTTTCCTGAATTATGGTAATAAATGTCCTTATTATCTTCTATCTATTAAATATTGATAATTTTCTCACCCCCTTCTTCTTTATTTTTTCCATAACTCTTGCCAACATTCAACTCTAATGATAATCGGAGGTAGCGTGCGTTGCATGCAATGGGTCTCGTAGGTTGTCCTAGGGCCAGATGTAAAGGGTCCGCCAAATAACTTTATTTTTTTTTTGAAAATGCTATAAAAAAAAACTACTGAATATTTTCTCAAATTTCTTTTTTTATTTGAAAGTACAATCCTTCCGGTTAACATGGAAAATAATTTCATTCAAATGGCTGCCTCGGCTGGCCATGCAGTTGCCTACACGATCGGTCCAATTTTGTATGGCGTCATACCAAGGTCTTTATGCTAAATTCGTCTCATTGATGTCTCCGAAATGTTCAATTGTTGAGAACGACGGTGAATTGATGTTGATGGCGCTTCACGCACACTTTCTGCCACAGCATCAATATTCTCGGGTGTACGCACTGTTTTTGGCTTTTCACGCTTTGGTTTATCGATGAGGATGCCAGTTTCTTTCACTTTTTTCACAATATAACGAACATACGGAGCTGACGGTGCTTCTCTTCTTCCAAAATCCGTACGCAATTTTCGCACACATTCTGCAACATTACCATGATTCTCAAAGTAATGTCGCAATATTTCCCAGCGTTGTTCAAGCGTATACACAACCATATTCGTTCAGCGGAAGAATACAACTAATTATCTGTCAAATCAGACATGAGCTAAGTGTTACCACCATTCACGAAATAAGCACTAGTTGAAAAAAAAACTTTAAATGGCGGACCCTTTACTAGTTGTACTAATGGTTAAATTCAAACGAGTGTCTGCAATTTTTGACGAATTACCTGCCAGAATTGATGGAAGACGTCCCTTACTGACTCGAATCAACATGTTTTTTTTAGCTAGATGGTTCTTCCATAGTGGACGGAATTTTACTGGAGTGATTAAAACCGATCGATTTATTGAAAGGGTTCGCGGTATTTTGGCAGTCTAGTTAACTGCATCTAACTCTTCTAGATTGTTTTGTAATGAGAAGAACGAAAGAGCTGGTATGTTCTACAGAAATAGAAACTTTAGAACAGCTTGGATGAAGGATTGAACATCCAGCTCAGACGATTGCAATGTACTGCCTTAAACAAAATTGAAAAGGTAAAATTCATTTTACAAACTTTTTATTTTAGCACTGCTCCTAGTAAGGCTTGACAATGCATTGACTCTTCCACAGTCTGCGAAGCAAAGAGTCTTTCTTATGGGTGGTAATAAGATCAGATAATAATTTCCTAAGTCCATAGTCGTATAATAAAGAAGACCACTTCAAATTGCTACATTTTTCTAAAGCCTACTTTAGTCTGTCAGGACTCTTCAAATCCAGGAATTTAACCATAACATCAGATAGGGAGAGGTCGAAGGGTCGTGATCGTTCGGAGGACGGTGGGGAGGAAATGGGCGGTGGCATCTATAGGTATTGATTGTATTGAGTGATGGATGGTGATTGGTGAGAAGGCATGGAGAAAGAATGATGGCGACCGACAATGAGTATACATACCAGTACTTTCATATGGATGCAAGACTTTGATGTTTAGCAAAAAGCATTCTGAGCTCATGAGTGAATCGTTGAAAGCTTAGGTTATGATGAGATCTACGAGCGTTACCGCGATTTCGGCATCATTAAGAGAATTAAGCTCGGTAGAATCCGGTGGGTAGGACACTTAGCAGACGTGAGCGAAGACGTTAAAGTTATTTGTGGTATAATTTACGGGACATGATTGCGTAGGTCAGGACACCTAGAGTTCAGCGATGCCAAACTGTATGATATCAGCTGAAAATTGGGACCTTTGGAGAGATTATTTGCTGGAGACCAAGTCCGGACACCGGTTGTAGAGCCAAAAATTATGATGATGAGTTAATATTCTTTTGATTCTTTGTTGTAATGAAAGACATCGTCTAACAACATAATTACCGTGTCTGTGTTGTCTGTTTGTTTTTCTGTATGGATACAACGCATTTATGTCGCCTCATCCCGCCTAAACCATTATATGTATCGAAGCCATATTTACACCATATGATCGTTTGGTGCTTCGATAAGTTTGAGTTTTTTCGAACAGGTTAGGTGGTGCTGGAGTCGAGATACTTACGAACATTTTTGTTTATGGTTGGATTTGGTTTATATTCATACCATATGTTCGTTTGGTGCTCTGATAAGTTTAACTTTTTTTGGACCCGTTAGGTGACGCTGGACTCGAGATATTTACGAAAATTGATGTTTATAGTTGGGTTTGCTGCATATTCACACCATATGTTCGTTAGGTGCTTCGATAAGTTTGAGTTTTTTTTTTTGGACCCGCAAGGTGGCGCTGGAGTCGAGATACTTACGAAAATTTTTGTTTATGGTTGGATTTAGGTTTATATTCATACCATATGTTCGTTTGGTGCTCTGATAAGTTTAACTTTTTTTGGACCCGTTAGGTGACGCTGGACTCGAGATATTTACGAAAATTGTTGTTTATAGTTGGGTTTGCTTCATATTCACACCATATGATCGTTTGGTGCTTCTATAAGTTTGAGTTTTTTTGGACCCGCAATGTCCAAAAATTGACGAAAATTTGTGTTTATGACTGGATTTGGTTCATATTCACACCATATATTCGATTGGTGCTCCGATGAAAAATGGTGAAATGGTTAGGTGGTAGAAAAAGATTCAGTCATTTTGGACGGGTCTTCTTTCTTTCTTTCCTTTACTAGGCGGGGTAGTAAACTACGCGGCTTCTACAAACGCCCGCAAATGAACTTGATTTATCGCCTGAGGTTTCGGGAGACGCCATTCCGGCCCCTGGGTCCCCTTGCTACCTCTTAAATTTTTCTTTTCCATGGCTAGGATGGCCAACTCGGCGGCCTTTCAAGCGCTAGTTTCGTAATACCGTCCGCTGGATTTCTCGAAGTGTGGCCAATTTTATGGGTACTCACTACTAATTAAATAAAAAAAACAACTACCTGAATTCAGTGGTGACCAATCTTGACCCTTGTGAGCGCCCAATTAAAACGTTCAACAAATAATTCACAAAACTTTCTTAATTCAGTAATACTACTTTGCTCCACAGTGCATTGTATCGGTCGCCTCTCCACGTCATCCTCACCAAACGGGATTGGAAGTCAGACAAGCGTTATTCCTTATATCTTAATTGAAATTTTGTCAAATTACGTTGACAGTTCTAGATTAGATTATTCCAATATAATTTTTATTGCATCTGAAGAGTCATCGTCATCGCCAGCCGGCCATCGGCATCACTGTCTCTTCCGGCAAACAGGGACAAAGAAGACAACTCACGAACGAATGCCGATTCCTTGCGCTAAGTAAGCCGGATCGGCGGTTTTTGAATGTAGAGCACAGAATAATGAAGCAGACTCTGAGACTAAATCCGAAAGCAAAGGCTTTGGCTTTTATTGGTCTTCTGCTTTTACGTTGGATTGGATTTGTCGCGATTTTCTTTTCTCAGTTCCTTTTGCTGGAGCTTCTGCAGCATCACCACGAACGGTTCCATCGGTGGGAATGCAATGGTTTATCCAGAGCCAGAGGTTATGAATGTTTTAAATTCGATTATTACTCCTTTTGCATTGAAATGGAGGGCTTTGCGTTGCCGCCACCGCCACCACCACCGCCACCGACCTTGGCTTAAATATTTCGCATCAGACTTGTCAACATCCTTTTTTTTGTACTGTTTTGCGTGTCTTATCGTCACATCATTGTGGATTTAGCAAACATCGACGAAACAAAACGATTGACAGCGGAAAAAAGGGTCAGACTTTATGTTGATATGGAAAAATAATGGAATTCGAACGTCGAGCCTCTGAAGATGACGCGACGTCAATGTTGTGTTGTCGTATTAATAGGCTTAAAGGATTTGCTGTTTTGTCTGTTGCTATTTATTTCTGCCTTCAGACGCATGTTAACGCATTTTCCATTGATCTCATACACAAGAGACGCAGTGGAAAACTCAAATCCTTGACAGTTATTTGATAATTTCGATTAAAGGAATTTTTTGCAGAGCTTTAGGAATCACAGATTTTAGAATGGAACTGTGAGTAGATAGTTGGCGAAAAAAAAACATTCAACTGATATTCTGACGGCACAGGGATTTATCCTGTCATGTAAAGAATCACTGACAATGAAATTTTATAGAAAAATGCAAGAAAGTCTACCGACTGACTGACGTCGTAACATTTTATCTTCTTTTTATTACTTTCATAGCTAAATTCCTCCTATAGAATATTCCCATACAAACTATGTACTTAGCCTAAATCGAAGTTAAGCCTTTCATTCATTGACACTCCTTGACGTGTAGGTGTAGGTCTTCAATAATAAAAAAATGCTGGCTATTAAGAAATGAAATCGTAAAATCAGAATCTAGCATCCAGTTGACGATGTGTTGCTCCAGTATGGCAAAATGTAATAAATGAATGGACATTCAAAGGCATGTCAGGAACACTGATGTAACAGGATTGGAAGGTCAAAAAGGGTTTTCTTTTATTTCATTAACAACAAATCAATAGTGATCTGTTTATAAATAGTGTATTGGTTGTTAAAATTTTATAACTCTTACTTTTAGGCGAAATTGTCTTTGTCTTCTTTTCCATATTCAGGGATAACAATATGGGTTTACTAAAGGAAATAGGGACGACTTCTAATGACGAACGAAATTAATTGGTTGCTCCAAAGACCGATGTCTCCTTGTGGACATTGCTATGAGAAAAACGTGTTCTTGCTATAGTGCCAACCAATACCGCTGTAAAGTCAATCATCCTAAAACCTCAACCATTCTAAAAGTTATCCATAATAAGCTTAAGTTGTAACGAAGCTAATCGTCTTACATATGATTATCATCGTCACATGCCATACGGCTACATTAATATAACCAGATAATAAACCAATCCCGATTTTGAGCCGATGTCATCCAGCTTTGCATCCCTATGCTCTGGGCGTTCCGGTCTCTTCGCCATTCTTCCAGTGTAGGCTTGGTCGGCGTCGCTGTCGTGTTCCATAAATCCCACCGGAGCCTGTCCAGCTTTATTCTCTTCACGATGTCGACATCGCAGCAACGCTTGTAGATCTCATCATTATAGACTCTCCGGAATGGTCCTTTCTCATACACGGGGACAACAATTCTCCGTAAGACTTTTCTTTCGAACGCGGATAAGAGGTCAGAATGCATTTTTATAAGCACCGGTCTCGGATCCATATGTAAGTACTGGTATGACCATTGTCTTATACACCAGCAGTTTGGATGTTATGATTATATTCCTGTATTCGAAGAGTCTTCACCGACCAAAGTAGGTTTTGTTGGCTTTGAGCAACCGTGCGCGTATTTCTGGTTTCATGCTCTTATCGGCTGCTACAGTTGACCCGAGATAGTTAAAGGATTGCACCACTTCAAATTGGCGCTCCACTATTTTAATTGAGGGACCAATGTTGGATCTTTTACTCGCATACGTGGCCACTATGTGCTTTGTTTTGCTCTCATTTATGTGCAGCCCCAGATTTCGTGCCGCCTGCTCGATCTGTACAGCTCTTGGGTTTCTACCAACGATGTCAATGTTGTCTGCGTAAGTCAGTATCTGAATGGACTTATAGAGGATTGTTCCACTCGCTGTTAGATCAGAGTCTCGGATCACTTTCTGCAACGCCAGGTTGAAGAGGATGTAGGCCAGTCCATCCCCTTGTCGGAGCCTGTTATAGATGTCGAATGGGCTTGATAGTAATCCGGATATTTTTACTTGGCTTATAACATTGGTCATGGTAAACCTACATGGTCATGCCGAATTCTCTCATAGCTTTGTAAAGTTCTACTCTGGCTATTGTATCATAGGCGGCTTTAAAGTCTATTAAAGTATGGTGTAGTGAGTTTGGAAACTCTAGACACTTTTCTACCACCTTCCTAAGAGTGTAAATCTGATTAGTTGTTGATTTGCCTGATATGAAGCTACACTGGTATGGACCAATGGTGACTTTAGCGTATGGGGCTATCCTGTATTGAAGGAAAGAGGAGAAAATCTTATACGCGGTACTCAACAATCTTATACCACGATAATTGCTGCACGCTGTGGGATCTCCTTTCTTATGTATAGGACACAGATTTACGTGGTTACTGCAAGAAACGCATTACCACACGCTCCTCGTCAGACACGGATTCGGTTTTGAATCGCCAATCAACGCCCATCCACAATATCTTTTATTGCAGATGTATCAGTATAACTGAGTGTAAGGGCCCAGCGTTCTCACTGATTGGAGCGAAACCTATCTAAATCTCTGCCGATCTATGAGTCAAGGCACCCGGTTGATTCAAACGCAACACCACGCCGACTGTTGTCTTCTCGTTTGGGCATAACCACACCCACTACGAAAACTCCCCGAAGGGCTGCCCTATATGCCAGGGACAGATATTCATCAGTGGACTCCTCGACACCCGTGGTACCAGAAATCTCTGGTGGGATTTTATAGCAACCACTTGAAAGCTAGCGGCGAGAAACCCGCCTAGCAACCAGCAGTCATAATCACGTTCCTCACAACTCGGGGCTGATAATCCTTAGTCAGTCAGTTGTTTCCATCGCTATATCCTTCCAAGCTATTTACCTGTCCATTCGTCCGTAATTAGTCGATCCGTCTGTCGACGCCGACATCCGCAACACCAAGCTAACTAGCTATCCGCCGCCCAAACACTACACAAAATCAGCTTTCAACCTCACTGACGTGCCTTTGATGCAAAAACGTATCAAGGTAACCATGACTAGTGAGCAAAAAGCCCAGCTTGAGGCTAAAATTGAACTCCATGTTTACCCTGGCATATTGCACGTCCATGATGAACCCAAACGTCACCCTTCCATTAACAGATTGGTTCCATCTGGACTGCCATTTGGACAACATGCTTTCATCCAGAAGTACCTTGCACTAGCTAAGGCTCCTGTTAGCCACATCATCCTCCACTAGCCAGTCACAATGCAGTAAGCGCTTTTCTCTTCTAACCTTGAAGACTAAGCTTCTTTGGATCACAAACAAGTCAAGAGGAGGAACACCCATTAACACCTGCATTGCCTCCGTTGAGACTGTGCGACAAACCGGCAAGCAGGCAAGAAATACGACCCGCTGAGCGGAATTAAGCCTAGCCATACCCTTTACAAGTATGACAGCCACGTACATAGGTACAGAAGCCCAATTTGTTGCACAGGCAACAAAGAGACCGCCATGTATAGCGCACAGGATGTCTCTTCGTCAGTATTCTGGCATTGCTTCTTCCTCCACTATCATTTCATGAATTGCTTGGTGTATTGTGCGGCCTCCTATTTTAATCAGTTCCTTATCTATACTCAGTTCCTCAGTTAGCATTTAACTCATTAAAGTGCTCTTCCCATCGCTCTAAGATGCCTTTGAGATCGGCGAAAAACTTTGTCTCTGCTGTATGTGCAACGCGGTGTATTGCGTCATACCGCGGACTCTTTGGTAGAACACCAAGTTCGGGTTGTGGTGGCGGTCTATCAACACGTGTTCTATCTGGTTAGGAGTGACTACCATCAAGAGATACCCAGTCGGCTTTGTGGATATTTTTACGCGCAAGCCTTGTAGCAAATTATTGATTGCTGCCATATCTATGACTCGCTGTACAGTGTCATTAGTGTTCTTGTGTAAGCTATGGGTGCCAATTTACTGCCTGAATACTGGCTCCCTACCTGTTTTTGCCCCCCAAAATGATTTTTACATCTTACTGAGGGCAGGCATGGAGTTCCCGTTCGACTGATTCACATAATTCTTTTTTTTCATCATCTAGGGAATCCTCTGTAGGTGCGTGAACGTTTATGAGGCTTATGTTTTTAAATCTGCCCCACACGAGAAGGCTGCATAGCCGTTCAGTTACTGCTTTAAAGCCGATAACGGTGGGTTTCATTCTTTTGCTGACTAGAAACTCCACCCCTAGCACATGATGTCTTGCATGACAGCTGTAGTATATTTCGTATTCGGATTTTTTTAAGACACCATTCCCCGTCCACAGCATCTCCTGGATTGCTATTATATCAGCATTATCTCCGGACAGGGTATCGCCTAAAGATCAATACAGTTAGCGTACGTTCCATGAGAAAATTCTTAAATCGTTTAGCCGTTTTCGTTGCCGTGATCGATCGTCATCGTTCATCAGTGATCTGAGGCTGATTTGGGGTTCGGTAATAAAGTTTTTTTACAGGCGAGTTTATTGGCCTTTTAGTAGGATAATGCTACAAATAATCTAAAAAATTCCTTCTTATTTAAAAATGTTTTCTTTATTTGGAAAAAAAAACTAAAATCAACCCAAATTTATCTCCAACTTCAATTCCATCAATATTTTAATCCATAATTCGAATATTCATTGAAGTCGCAAAATTGACAGTTAATTTCAAATTACGATAATTACGTATCGCTCATAGCAGACACAGGACAAAGCAAAATATTATGACAACACCGTATTTCGGAAGTGATTTACTGACGATATTGTCAACGTCAACGTCAACTATTCGCTGCGCCTAATTACAGAGTGTGAAAAATGACACAAATGGCAACGTCGGCGCTCCCTGCTGTCACAGACCATAGCCACAATGGGCGCCCGTATCGAATCATATAAATTAAACAGATTGGATTTCTCTCACGCTGTTCGTGAATAGGATACTACCCCTAATTCACTTGGACACATTTTATTTCTCTATTGCAGTTTGCAGTGCGCTTTGTTGTTTCATATGCGGCACAGACACTTTCTATTATTTCTTTACATTTCATTTAAGTTGCACACCCAACAAAAACATTATTTTCTCTTATACACCCTATTAGTATATGTGTGTCGGTATCAACATCCCTTAAGAAAAGACCCTAAACCCAGACCATACACAATTCTAATTGTGTTTGACCCTACACGTGCTGAATTACACACGGAAGGAAGTTGACAATAATTTTGTTTTGATTCTGTGAAATTTTCTTGAGGCTTTTTGCTAAAACTGACTGTGTGACTGACTGGGCGTACCCTTACATACCCTTAGGGCAATTAATAAATTCCGCTAACGATTACCCTCGTGGGATAACGATATTAAATTCTCCTGTGACAACGGCTTCCGATCCGATGCGACTGGAGTCCGTTTTCATTTTCATTTTCATCTGCAAAAAAAATCTCGTCCTTCGTTGTTTACATTGTCAGTTTTCCCGCCAGCTTGTCAGTGTGTCAACTCCTATCGATCAAGGAAAATTCGCAAATATTTTCTTTTTTTATTTATAGTTCATCGTATATTTTACATAATCCAAGCTTAAACCAATGGATCGGGACAAAATATGCAGCTGCATCAGTCAACACAAAAAATATGAACGGACGGCCGGAAAAATGCAGACCCTGAAGCAAGATGGCATCGTTTCGGTCCGGTCCGGTGCGGTCCGCTTGTTATGAACATTTCGCGGTAAACGGATCCCATGCAATTATCACCATCCTCGGCCCCCTTCCTTCACAGCAAATGCAAACAAAAGTAAGAAGGATGACTCCTCGTGATGGTCGGTCTTTCATCATCTCTCAAACGCTGTTGTTCCATCCATGCTTTACAGTTTTACACCAACCGATTATGGAGTAATTATTGCTCTAAAATGTATTCGCGAAACAACAGAAAAATTATTACATTTTTGTTGTTCTTGTTGGTAATTTTTATGAGTCGAGCTTGTGCTGAATTGTGCGCTGTGCAACAGCGATCAGCATGCGATTTTCGAATATTCAGACGACGGCGCTTAAGGACCTTAACGTAAATAAAAATTTGTTTGGGTGGCATCGAGTTTTTTCTTCTTTTTTGTTATCTTTCTCTATCCTTCTATCTCTCTCCCCCTCTTTGTTTCATATTTTTATGTGAATCGTGTGCAGGCATATCGCCTTCATCGATTGGTCGTAAAATTTAGTAATTAAATTGCTAATTTTTCTGTATCGTGTGTAGTTTTTATTGAACCAATAATTGGGATGAGAGGCTCACAGTATGGTGGATAGTGCTAAACTCTTTTGTCAGGCAATTTGCAGCGATGGGAGTAAAAAATTTTAATTATTGGTCGCCGGAGTCAGTTTTGTATTTTTAATTAAAAACTGAACGGTTGTCATTATTTAGAGTTAAAACTCAACTAGGGATCAATGAGGCAGATTTGTTTTACTTACACGCCTTAAAAATACTGTTATTTAGTACTGTGCCAGGTGCCAGTATTTTTACCCATTGCGGTCTCACCAGTGTAATGCAACGTAAATATCTGAATGGCATGGGGTCTTAACAATCAATTACAGCGAATTCGGTTAGTCGGTTAGTGGAGGACATCACTCTACCCTAAAGAAAGCCGACATAGGAACTGGAGTTCCTACAAGTCGGCCTTACAGGTCTGTCGACGTCTATGTGGCAGAATCTGGTACCCTAACCACCATAACGTAATGCACACCATTTTGGGTAAGCCCATCATAACGTAAAGTAACAAATGACTACGGCAATGAGGTTAGAAAAACTTAAGACACAAAACGACCTAAAACACTGATGAATCGAAAATGAAAGGAATCTGTCCAAATAGCAGAGCCTCGGCCTTTCCGAAAATTTACTGTTTATGTGTTTGAGCTAAAAATCTATGCCTTAAATAAATCTTTAAAAAAAACAACCCATAAATAAAAATGTTTCCTGTAAATTCTCTAATCGGGAGGGAATACACAATGTGCAAAGTTTGAATTAAATCGGATAAGTTTTTAAAAATTATTATATGGGAGGCATCAGGCCATGGGGCCCGATCACTTCCAAATTTTTACAGAAAGTCTTGTCATCGACCATATATGTGGACAAAATTTCAAGAAAATGTAAAAATAAAATTATATGGGAGTCCCTCGACCCTGGCTACTTTCAAATTTTTACAAAATGTGTGGTTCATCGGATTATACAAGAGTGTATACAATTTGTAGAAAATGGGGTAAATTTGTTTAAAAAATCATATTGGAGCCTTGCTCAGTGGAAATGCGAATGCCTTCTGAGCAGGAGGTTCGTGGTTCGAATCCCAGTAACACCAAAAGTATTTTTCATGGTGACAAACGTTCCGAGAGTAATAACTGGTCATGGAAAGCTTCTCAATTCGCCGTTCGGATCCAGCCTTAAATTGTAGGTCCCTTCCATTTGTGTCCAAAAAATATACATGCACAACACAAATGGTCGCGAGAAGCTGAGCCTTGGACGGCAACGGTCTGTCGCGCCGAATATTATTATTATACTGCATGTTGTACATTGCGTGTAGCACGTCGCATGTATATTGTTGCAAGTAAGGTATTGCATATTGCATGTTGCACGTCTCATGTAACATATTGCATGTGTGTTGCATGTTGCATAGTACATGTTGTAAATTGCGCGTTCCAAGCAACACGTTGTATGTCGCAAGTCCATGTTGCAAATTGCCTCTTGCAAGTAAGTCGTTAGGTGTTTCATATTGCATTACATGTGGCACATTGTGTGTGGCATGTTCCATGTTGCAAGTTGCAAGTAAGGTGTCGCATATTGCATGTCGCATGTTGCATATGTCAATCTTTATCACACACATCGACCAATTCCTATGGGTACTAGGGGTGTCTTACTATCGTTAGTTGCGTCTTAAGAAGGTTTTGAGAGGGTATTGAGTGCGTTTAGAGTGGTCTTGCATAGGATTTTGAGGTAATCTTAAGGGCGTCTTAAGAGGGTCTTGTAGTAGTCTTAAGGATGTCTTGAGAGGTTATTGAGGAAGTTTGAGTGGTGTCTTAAGAGGGTTTAGAGAGAGAGAGAGAGAGAGTCTTCTGGGGGATCTTGAGTGGGGTCTTTTGGTAGTTTTGAGAGGCTTTTGAGAGGGTTTTCAAGTGGTCATGAGGTGATCCTGAGGGATTTTTTAGAATGTTCTTAAGATGGGTCTTGAGGAGTCTCTGTACGTCCTGATGTCTTGAAGTATGCAACGTAAAGGCATCTCACTGACAGTGATGTCGTGAACTGGGTGTCTGGGGTTGTGGCAGGCTAACAAAAACTGCTTTGACAACAGTTCATTGTGTTGACGGACGGGGAGCATGGACGTTTCGCCATGAAGATGATCAGGTTTGGTTATGGAGTCGCACCCAGTTGCGATGCGAAGGGCTGTGTTTTGACTAGACTGGATATTATTCCATTGAGTGTCACTTAAAAATTACGTCCAGATGGGGATGGCGTAGTTAATAATTGAGCGGCCAACAGCTTAATACGTCGTCACAAAAACTTCTTTGTCGTTTCCCCATGCGGTTCCGGTTAGGGCGGCTCAAAGAACCCTATTACGACTGTTCACTTTACTGCAAATGTTTTTTGCGTGCCTACAAAAGGTAAGGAGGTTGTCGAATATGACTCCTAAAATTTTAGGGTTATTGACTGTAGGGATAGTTTCGTTGTTAATACGAATGTCAAGTGAAAGCTTGACTTCTTTAGTCCAAGGGGTGAACAGCGTAGAGGATGATTTTTGGGAAGCGAGGTGCAGTTTCCTTTTCTTGAAAAATTCAGATAGCTCTGTCTGTAGGTGGGTGTGGGGTGGTTTCAGTGGGATAGAGGTCAGTTTAGTTGGGTCAGTAGGGTGCGCGAGGCAGACAGACGACGCCTGTTATTTTAGCTTTTGGTGGGTCTAAACGGTGTCTTGGTGGTGGGGGTCGGCTGGTGCCGGGTAACGCCGGGATTAACAACTAGTACTTCTATACTTCTCATGATAACGTTACATTCTGCGCTTTGGTATGCTTTAAAGGTGTTCCATCTATCGATTTATGGTCTTAATATCCAGCAGTTAACATTTTCTTAACAAAATATTGCAACCAAATGCCTACATAAGAAGCGTGGTTCTGAGGCAGTTCAAAAAGAAACCTCTGTTGACCCACTCATTACTTAAATTTGCAATATATGCAAAATTTCGCTCAAATACAGTCTCTCTTACAACAGACCCAGCAAAAATTCAAAAATTCAGTAGAACACACACACGAACTGTCAGGCAAGTGAAGGGAATTTCACTTAACCCAAAAAAAAAAACTCGTCCTCCCTTTTTGAAAGCAAATTCCCTGCAAGGACGCCTGACAGGTTTCAGTTAATGAAATGTCTTACAATGAAGAACGCACTTATTTTGAAGATAATTTTTTTTAATTACAGCCTCAATACTGTGTGTTTTGATTGAGGCCTTCTTCGTTGTAAGTTGTTTTTTTTTTGTATACGCGCCGCTCTGTGCCTATCAAAATAAATCCATTTCAAGGGAGTTCACTGTCGCAAATGAGAAGAAGAAGAAAATCAGCTCATATCATATTCAGACATAACTCAAATTAATCACTCAAGTAACTAACTACCTGTAGCGCTGAAGTTAAGGCGGAACGAAAGGAATAAGACGACGCTGCTGGGAGTTAACCTTCTTTTTTTCTGCATCTCTGCAGTCAATCAGTTAGTGTAGCTTTGTCAGGTAGATGCGCGATCGTGCGATCTTAGCAAACCCAACCCAACAACAACAACTGCAAAAAAACAAGGTAAGGGCAAAAAAATTAATCTGTCTTCTGAGTGAACGGACGCATTCCGCTCTGCTCATCAGGTTAAAAATTAAAATCAATAAAACTTCACGAGAAGAGTTCCGCCCGTCAAGAAATCACAAATTGCTCGCGTCTGCATATAATTTGCAACTGCAGCTCTTATGTTTGCCTACCTGTCGGCTCTCGGTTGCCAGATTCTGCTTCTGCTGCTGCTGCTGCTGCTGCATTGACTGACAACTGCGAAAGGACGTCCGACAGACATCTCGTTGAAGGTACGAATATGTATACAGAATGATTGGATGGATACGAGGAGTAGAGTATGTGAATGGAGGTTTTTTTTTTTTGATGATGGACCGACCCTTCCACTGATGTGATTCCATGGATATAGTTTATTCCCGCAGGTAACGCGGACAATCTAAAGCAAATAATACCCAACAACAACAACAAAAAAGCCAAAGACGGATCAAACTAAATTACATAGCGGAGGCAAATCATTGTTTACTCTGCAGCAAAACGACGGCTTGGTACACTCATACACAACAACAACAACAACAAAGCAGCCAGAAGAATAACAACCAAATTGCTATGCTTACCACCGTCCTACAGATAATGACTTGTGTTGCAACACAATCATCAAAACGGCCAAGAAGACCAAGATCAAGAACTGCATCAACGCTGCTGAGATGTGAGCCTCATATTGACGATGACGATGACGATGATAATAATGATGAGATGTTGGCGTTTTTTCTGCTCTGCTTGGTGATTGTAATAGAGGAGACCTACTACCATGCTCTGTCATATTTTTCTACTTCTAACAGCAGCTTTAGCAGATTCTTCACCTTGACAAACGAAGTGCAGAAATCGTGTCCCATCGCAGCTTATGCCACTCAGCCAGTCAGTATCAGCGCATGGCTCATGACTATAAATTATAACAAGAGATGATGGGATATGATATGATGATGATTGGAAGAACCCTTGTGCTCCGTTGATGTACCGTATTGACCCAGAAATCAGGCTTACCATGTATCCTTTGCAATTTTTCGATTAGATGAGGTTAAAGGTGGATTAACTCAACCCGAGTGTAATAGAAATTATATCTAATCACTGCTTTCAGGAGTAGATTTTGTGGATTTAAAAAAAAAACCAAAAAAAAATTAAAAAATCAACACTGCTGGGTTACTTAAAGTTTTTTACCAAAAGTATTGCAATACTACTTGCGGCATACATATACATTCCAACTCAAAATTAGCAAAAGGCTAATTATAGTACTGAAGTGCATTGAACCAGAGTTAGACCCTGAGCTAATCGAAAAAGCTCTACATGAAGCAGGTTTCATCACCAAATCTGCCTACAACATAGTTAACAAGAACTAAATTCCACAGCCGCTTTATCGTGTAGAACTAGACCCTTCGATAAGCAAGCCTCCAAAGGGTGAAGCCCATACTATCTACAATCTGCCTCTTTCGATTACGTAAAACAATACCCAAAACCATACACAGGGATAAGCCACCAAAATGACATGGTTTTCGTGGTGAATGCTTTGCAAATAGAACGCCAAACCGAAACCAAATTTAACAAGAACAACAAACTGAGAAATTAGTCAGCTTGCTCTCTCTTCGCCAACAACAAACTGAGAAATTAGTCTGCTGGCTCTCTCTTCGCCAACAACAAACTGAAAAATTAGTCTGCTTGCTTTCCCTTCACCAACAACAAACTGAGAAATTAGTCTGATTGCTCTCTCTTCGCCAACAACAACCTGAGAAATTAGTCTGCTTGCTCTCTCTTCGCCAACAACAAACTGAGAAATTAGTCTGCTTGCTCTCTCTTAGCCAACAACAAACTGAGAAATTAGTCTGCTTGCTCTCTCTTCGCCAACAACAAACTGAGAAATTAGTCTGCTTGCTCTCTCCTAGCCAACAACAAACTGAGAAATTAGTCTGCTTGCTCTCTATTCGCCAACAACAAACTGAGAAATTAGTCTGCTTGCTCTCTATTCGCCAACAACAAACTGAGAAATTAGTCTGCTTGCTCTCTCTTCGCCAACAACAAACTGAGAAATTAGTCTGCTTGCTCTATCTTCGTCAACAACAAACTGAGAAATTAGTCTGCTTGCTCTCTCTTCGCCAACAACAAACTGAGAAATTAGTCTGCTTGCTCTCTCTTCGTCAACAACAAACTGAGAAATTAGTCTGCTTGCTCTCTCTTCGCCAACAACAAACTGAGAAATTAGTCTGCTTGCTTTCCCTTCACCAACAACAAACTGAGAAATTAATCTGCTTGCTCTCTCTTCAACAACAACAAACTGAAAAATTAGTCTGCTTGCTTTCCCTTCGCCAACAACAAACTGAGAAATTAGTCTGCTTGCTCTATCTTCGTCAACAACAAACTGAGAAATTAGTCTGCTTGCTCTCTCTTCGCCAACAACAAACTGAGAAATTAGTCTGCTTGCTCTCTCTTCGTCAACAACAAACTGAGAAATTAGTCTGCTTGCTCTCTCTTCGCCAACAACAAACTGAGAAATTAGTCTGCTTGCTCTCTGTTCGCCATCTTGCTGAGTAAACGAAACTATACCCGTCGATTGCCGACGGGTAGCAAAATAACAGTGTTGGTTACAAAACCTTGCAAATAAAACGCAAAATCAAACCGTACCCCATGTACAGTTTGCAAATAGAACGCCAAACCAAAACCACGACAGAGAAATTTTAACTCTACCCTGCAAATCGAAAGAGCTATAAAATTCCTGTTTTACCGCAAGATCGAATTAACCGCTAAATTCAATAACAACAATGCAATGGCATACCCCGAAATCACTCGTTCGGAAGACGTAATCGATAGAAGACCGCTACATCTAAGCGTTGGTATGATGGTATGATGACAATATTCGCATATCAACGCTTAGCCTGAGCGGTCTTCTATCGAATATGTCTTCATCCGGAACAAGAAAATGAACACCACACCAGAGGTAGCCGCTAAAGTGGTTGCACTAATCGATGCGGCTCGACAGTTAAATTTAAGCCGATTCTCCGTTCGTCGAGTGTGGCAGAGATATCAAGAAACTGGCGGCTTTAGATGGCGACAAGAATCTGGCTGACCTCGTGCTACAACACAGCGTGATGACTTCTTTCTTATGACGACTTGCGAAATCGTGGTTCAAAGGCGGTTCGACTGGGGCAGCGGCTTCGAGAAGTTCGTTAAGACGAAGTCAATCGGTGGACAGTTAGAAGACGACTTCGAGAAGGTGATCTGACTGCACACGGACCAGCAATCGGGCTGAAATTGACCCCAGCCCACCGACGAGCACTTCGATCGAGAGCATTTGGATTGGACAGAAGAACAATCGAGAACAGCCCTGTTCTCTGACGAGTGAAGGATGTGTTTATATGGCAACGATAGGCGAGGAAGAGTGTACAGAAGATCAGGAGCGCGATTTGTACAATGTTGCATTGAAGAACGTGTCTGATATGGCACTGGAGGCGAATAAAGTTCTTGTGTTCATCTCCGGAGCGAATACTGGCCCTCAATCAACAGCTTTGACTTCTCAACGGTACATTGAGGAAGAACTCGAGGACTAGGTCGTACTTTTTGCCGGGTAAATTGGTGAAGACAGTTCTTGTGTTCATCTCCTATATAGCGAATACTGGCCGTCAACCAAGAGGATTCACTTCTCAACGGAAGTACTCGAGGACTACGTCTTACCTTTTGCCGGGTTTATTGGTGAAGACTTCATGTTTGCAGTATAATGCGAGACCGCATACTCTTGGTATAGTGTCCCAGTACATTCAAGAGGTGGATGTGCCTGTTATGGAGTGGCCAGCTCAAAGCCTGGAGTTCAATACCACCGAGAATTTATGGGACGAGCTGGAAAAAAGAGTTCGAGCCGGAGATATTGCTCCAACGAGTCTACAGGAGCTGCAATAGGCGATCGCAAAGGAAAGGGAGGCGATACCTCAAGATTTGGTGAAAACTTTTGTGAAATCAATGGCACATCGAATGGAAGCTGTCATTCGGGATAGGAGAGGGAATTCTTCTTAATAACAAAAATGTTTTTTTGCTGATTTCCATCTTTTAACTCAATTTTTACCAATAATTTTCATGCCGACAAATTCATAAACAACGTGTACTTCAGATATTGACCCCAAAAATCACTTTTTTGGCGAGGCATAAGTAAAAAAAAAAAAAAGGTACCACTGGATAGGTGTTGAAATAGACTTTGATTCTGCATTCAAGGAAATTAAACAAACATTGGATTTTTTATATATACGAGTATATATGAACTGAAGAAAAAAACAGCATTCTTGGCATCCCTGCCTGACATATTCATCTGATCGACAAGCAAAATAAAAATTACGATTGATCCGAAAAAGTACCAAAAAAGATGGATGGATGAGATGAACTCTGTGGTAATGAAAAGATCCTCCTTCAGAGCAATCTGGGAAGATTTTCTCTACCAAATGTCCTAAGAAGAAAAAAAACAAATTTAAGGTGAACTTCCTTTGGAATGGACTGAAAATTTTCGAGGGCGTTCCTAGAAAATTATTAGTTTGCTTAAGGAGAGAACTCAGCTCAGAATTATAGTCGCGTCGATCGTCGGTCCAATGGCAATGACTTAAAATTCAGCTCAACAAAGAACCGGCAAAGAACGATCAAAAGCGAACAACAACAACAACAACAACAAAAAAACACTAACCATAATAAAATTGCGTCCAAACTGGACGTTCTCAGATCGCCGCTCGCAAATAGCAACAACAAAACTAGCAAGGTACTTTATTCATAACGACCCAACGACGGTCGTCGCTCGTTCTGATCTTACAGCAGATGATTAGAGCATCATAACACGGCAATCAATTTAATAAGAGGGTTCTCCTCCTGGTGGTTATGCTGTGCGGACGGACGAATGGACTGACTGACTGCCACAGCGTCATCGTCATCGTCATCATAATATGACGGAACGGACAGACGAACGAAGAAGCAACGGAAGGTTTTCTCGCTTAGATGCAAATAAAGCAACGCAATTGCATGGCAGGCAATCGCAGTGCAGTGCATCATTCCCTTTTAAGTGAGATGATCGTTGTGGAACGCTTTCGATAGCCCAGGCGGACGGACTACAGGCAACAACACAATGAAAATCGGAAAATTCCTGCCGCCTGAATTGCTTGTTATAAAAAGCAGAGCCTGAGTTTTATTATTTCTTCGATTTTGTTGTTGTTGTTGTTGTTGTTGTTTATAAGTTACTCCACCTCCCGCGATAAAGACGACTAGAATCGGAAACACATACCAAATTATAGAGAGGCATCTCTGGAGATCTCAACAAAGAAGATTGGGGAATTTTTTTTATTCAGTTTCTTTGGTTTGCTCTTCAAATTGGCGAGGCGAACGTTACCGCCGACCTAGATAAATGATAATGCACCGTGTTCGCCATGACATCCACTGCCTGACAAGAACCCTTTCGAATTCAAGCCAGCCTCAGTTAATCTTATATCTATATGTATACGTAGAATTTTTAAATTTT
Organism: Nephrocerus scutellatus; assembly: GCA_947095585.1. NCBI lineage: Eukaryota > Metazoa > Arthropoda > Insecta > Diptera > Pipunculidae > Nephrocerus > Nephrocerus scutellatus. The sequence goes on along the minus strand of OX352765.1, from coordinate 78,453,644 downwards.
TGTGGAGGGCATCTCATAACCCCATAATGCGCTTCAGAATGACCGACCTGCCAGCCGGCCAAAGACAATAAAAAGAAGCTAAAGCAAAAATTAACTTTTGGAGCATTGCAGTTCAACAACTGTGGTAGTCATTTTGGAAGGAAAAATTCGTTGATCTTCAACAAAGTTGCCAAAGTTGAACTGATTATTGGTTTGCCTTGACCACTAACCACTTACAGTTGTCCTGGGTAGTGACGAGCGAGAGCATTCACTGCGAGAACACATATGCCCTTGCAAGACCAATCCCAAGAGCAAGACCATTTCAGCAATACTGCAAGATTTTGCAAAAACAAGAACAAAAAGCAAAAATAAAGACTAAAAGGGTAATATGATCGCCGATCTTAGAACGATGGTAAGAGTACTTTTATGAGTTTCTAAATGGACAGCTAACTGAGAAATTGAAAGTTCCACCAATGACCGAAGACTACACTATGCTGCCGCTAGCAAGCATAGATGAAGTTAACAGAGCGATAAATCGGCTCAAAAATTATAAGGCCCGGGATCAGATGGTAGCGGAGCTGATTAAGTCAGGAGGGTCCGCAATACACCAAGCAATTCATGAACTAATAGTGCAAGTATGGGAGGAAGAAGCGATGCCAGAAGACTGGCGAAAAGCATCCTGTGCCCCATACATAAGAAGGGAGATAAAACAACATGCAGCAGTTATCGCGGTATAACGTTGTTAAGTACCGCGTATACGATATCAGTTCTCTGCGTGGGCCATAGACCTGCTTGATAATGACGTCGATTTTGGTCGAAAATCTTTTCATCATTTCAGACGAAGCGCATGTCCATCTCGGAGGCTGTCTAAACAAGCAGAACTGCCGGGTTTGGGGTTCGAAACAACCACACGTAACAGTTTGTTGTGGACTTTGCAGTGGCAGCATAATAGGCCCATGTTTCTTCGAAAATGCTGCTGGAAACCCCGTTAACGTCAATGGCGACCATTACAGAGCCATGCTGGCCAACTTTTTATGGCCTCAAATCGAATGTGGACGACCTTTGGTTTCAGAATGATGACGCCACATGCCATACAAGCCGACTGACAATCGATCTCTTGCACGCCAAATTTGGCAACCGAATAATCATAGGTTTTGGAGATGTCAATTGGACTGTGCGGAGCTGCGATTTGGCGCCGATAGACCTTTTTCTATGGGTTGCCGATAAGAATAGATGTTATGCGGATAATCCAGAGACAATTCCAGCCAGAAATGATCGAAAAAGTTCATGAAAACTGGACTCAAAGGATGGCTTACTGTAAGGCCAGCAGATGGAGCCACATGAACGAAATTGTTTTTCATTCTTAACTCGGAGACTCCAACCTTTGAAATAAAAATATTTTCCACAAAAAAATATTGATGTACATATACCTATTTTATAAAGTTTTTAAAAACAATCTCTTAACTTGCCCACCTTTTACTTTAAAAGGGAACTGCTTCCTTTTATTGCATGCACAGACAATGGAAAAATAATAATAGAAGACTATAGAATAATAATTTTTTCTTGTATCTGTTTGAAGTTTCGATGTACTGAATTTAGAACACAGGATTTCTGGCGCCTTGGAACAACTGGTTGTGCGGGTAGTAAAACGCTATATTTTTATATATAAAGCTTCAATGTATGCCAGTGCTCTAAAAGTATTGCAAAACCCGCCTAAGGTTCAGTAAGAAATCAAGCGCCTTAAAATTCAGAACATGCAGCTATTGTTCTTATCGAGATACTCTTGATATATCTAAAGGGCATCTCCTTTTTAGGTTCGTAGACAGGCAGAAAGGAACCCCAGCTTAGGCACACAATTTTGGCAAACTTACTCAGTGGCAATTGATAGACACCCTAAGGTAAAGCGCGTATTAAGTATAATCCTGCAAAAAACAGAAGGAAGTATTGCAAACCCAATTCATTTCAGTTCCTGTCTAGGTTTCTATGTCGGACGGTGTGAAATTTGTCTTTTTATTACGTTCAATGGCACGCTAATTCCACACTCACGATGGTAGCATTTCCTATCACAGAAGATTTTTTATTTATAAAGGTGAATTAAATAAAAACAACCTTCCTACCAGTACCAATTGAAAGGACAAATTGTAAAACAACAAACCAAAACAAGAAAACAATTCTGGACTAAGCATTAACTTCTGCGGAACATCATTTTTTCTACATTTTCATTTTTTATAATTAAACAGATGTGCCTGCCACATAAACCAACAATTATACTGGCTTCCAAGGATATCCAAAAGCAATTTTTTAAGAAAAACCTGGAATTCAGCAAGACTTTAAGACTCAATCAGGGAATGAATAAAGAGAAATAACACACACGTGCTCACGAGAACACCCATGGAATAAGCAGAAATGTTTCTCAAATGTTTACTTAAAGAAGGATTTGAGGCCTACATTCAATAGATATATTTTGTCAGGCAATTTTTCACGCACAATATGTGGTGTATGGATATTTAAGAAGGACACAATCAACTGTAGCTGTTTGTTTACCCAATCATCAGGAGTATAGCCACAGCAGGTAGTCTCTAAAGGTGGTTTTTAAAGCGAACTGAGCATAATTGTCCTTCGAAGAATTTTATATAATATGCGATTACAAGCGTCTTTCTTCAGACGACCACCAAAGGTGGTTTGCTAACAAATTGTTGTATTCCTCTATTTGTTTGTACGTTTGTGTCCACCGATGCACCTTCAGGATTATAATTGAGAGACAAAAGTCAAACAGGAATGACTGCTAATATTTGGTTTCTGGATGTCATAAATTCTAAAAGAGAAATTCCATTGTTGGTTTATTTCGGTGACTGAATGCAAGTGCGATCGCGAGTCCACCACAGCTGAGTCCCATGCTGTTTAGCGAAAAATGTTTCGCAAAAAGAAAAACCAACCCTTAGACCCTTTCTTATCTTCAAGAGTTGGCAAAATATTTACAATGAAATTTCTTTCGTCTAGGCGTCTAGGGAACCACTTCTTTATACTCCCATGAGGTATAAAGAAGTTGAATTCTTTTTTCTAGCATTTGGAGAAGACTTTAAGCTGGAGTGAACACCCCCTGTGGCTTGCTGGGATATCTGATTCCGGTGGAATTCAGTGATCGCGACAGCATGTGGTGACTGTGTGACTCCCTGTGACGACAAACACGCTCGTATGACCACTTAATCTTATCGGTGTATCGTTGGTCGATTTTTCTGCCAGCGAGCAAGGAAGGAAACGTCCGATGTTCGCATTGTGCCAGCGACATGCATCATTGTGTCAGCTTTACATTTCCTTTTTCTTTCTTTCGACTTTTCCAGCCACTTAATTAGGTATTCCCGAGCAGGAAGAAGCTGCAAACGACTGCGATGACAGCCAAAATAGCCCTAAGTCGATGGTAATTCCATTCGATCGTCCGTCCATGTTTGTGTAATAACTTGAGCTGCTTTCGTTAGATGGTCGACGAGCGGACGACCGGACGGAGAGGCAGCCAAGTCAACTGGCCAACAGCCCGGGAAGTGGAGGAAAAATATTTGTCACTTCCACTTAGGTGCCATGTGAAGAAGATGATGCTGCAAACTGGTGACTTTCATCATACCTTATGATGCGCTTCTCTCGGGCACCTCCACAACTCATCATCATCTTTGCGTTGACTTACTTAATCCGACTAAAATCACTTGCAAGACGTTTGCCCGTCCACCAAGTGTCGTGTCGCCAAGAGTTTTGGTACGTCGTGGTCGTGGTGTTGCGCTACCGTCGCGTCGCGGCACCTTCTGGCATAATAAAGATATGTCTCGCTCGTTATTGCCTGCTGGTGTTGCTCACTGCTCAGACGACACTCCGGTGGGGTTCCCTCCTCTTGCCGCATATAATTTACCAAATTAATAATAATATTAAACAGAGTGTGATGCGTCGTGTGGTGTATCGCTGACGTTAAATATTTTTTACGATACGGCTACGCTACGCTTGGAATATAGATTTATGGGGAGTGAAAAGACATTAAGCGGATCGGCGGCGGCGGCGGCGGTCGCTCGCTCTGTCGGTCGGTCGGTCGGTCGGTCGGTCTTCTCGGCATCCAATATGATGGAGCGTTATGATTTTTAATAAAAGCGACCGTACGTCGCTTGTCGCTGCTGCAACTCAACCGATCTATTTGAAAGGATTAGAAAGGATTTATTTTTAGTGTTGTTGCTCGGTTGTTTGGTTTATTTTCTTTTTCCTCCCGTTGCTCATCTTTCATAAGAATCTATTTCCGTTACGGTTGGTTGTTAGCGTTTGCTATACTAATAGACTCGTTCGTAGCTGTTTGGTTTTAATCCTTCCGTGTGATACCTAAATGATCTTGTTAAGAGCTTATTTTACGCGTCTTAACGGTTTCGTTAAGATTTTTCTCACCTTCGGTTTTTTTACGGTGATCTTAAGAGGTAGTAAATTTTAATTGAATTACTAAATGACGTTTTTTAAACTAAGGAAAAATGCTGCAGAAATTCCATGAGCTTTTAGAGATTTTATGTATTCTTTGATATGTTATTTCGACTTAAATTTAAGACTTTACATATTCTTAAAGCCATATAGACATAGACTTAAAGCCGACCCAAACAATGCTTCGTTGTTCGCAAGGCAACTACGAATGACATTAGCATATCTTGATACTCTGGAATCGCGCGGGTTGAGATGGTGCACTTTTAATGATGAGGCGGACATTTTTTTCATCGATACATAAACGACTTATGTTCACGATAAATAATTTTTAATTTTAAAATGTCGCTTGGCAAGAAACGTTACTTAAATGCTTCGCGTTCTGGTTTAGCGTGTAAAGGTTATGTTATCAGGTCAATCAGTCAGCTAGCAGTAGTGTTATTTAAGAGTTCGGATAAGTTATGAGATATAAAAGAGGTGGGTGAGTGGACTTGTGTACTTAAAATTATCATGTTATTGAAAGAAAGGTTAATATGCACGCTAATAATCCATATAAATAGAATAAGACGAGGAAATCGAGATAGTAAATACGATCTATGAAATGTTAACCCAAAGACACTTAAAATAAACGACAATAGTTGAGTTCACTGCGTAATAAAATGTCACAACTCGATAATTAAGAACGCTCTATAATATAAAATATAGAAATACATATATGTATTATTTTTTTTAAATAAATAAAAAATTCCCCCAAAAGACCCTCAAAAGAATCCAAAAATACCTACCAAGAGACCTCTCAAATGACCCCCAAAATACCTCTTAAAGACCACATAACAACTCAAAAAGACCCATAAAAGACCAACTCAAGACTCACAAAAGACCTCTTAAAAGACACTTAAAAAAATCCCAAAAGACCTACTAAAAGACCTTTCAAATGACCCCCAAGATACCTCCTAAAAGACCACAAAACAAACCTCTTAAAAGACACTTAAAAGAATCCAAAAAGACCTACCAAAAGACCTCTCAAATGACTCCCAAAGTACCTCCTAAAAGACCACAAAACAAACCTCTTAAAAGACACTTAAAAGAATCCAAAAAGACCTACCAAAAGATCTCTCAGATGACCCCCAAAAAATACCTCCTAAAAGACCACAAAACAAACCTCTTAAAAGACACTTAAAATAATCCCAAAAGACCTACCAAATGACCTCTCAAATGACCCCCACAATACCTCCTAAAAGACCGAAAAAGAATCCCAAAAGACAAACCAAAATACCTCTCAAATGACCCCCAAAATATCCCTTAAAAGACTCTTAAAAGAATACGAAAAGACTACAAAACAAACCTTCTTAAAAGACACTTAAAATAATCCCAAAAGACCCACCAAAAACCTCTGAAATGACCCCCAAATACCTCCTAAAAGACCACAAAACAAAACTCTTAAAAGACACTTAAAAGAATCCCAAAAGACCTACCAGAAGACCTCTTAGATGACCCCCAAAAAAATACCTCCTAAAATACCACAAAACAAACCTCTTAAAAGACACTTAAAAGAATCCCAAAATACCTACCAAAAACCCTCCTAAAAGACCACAAAACAAACCTCTTAAAAGACACTTAAAAGAATCCCAAAATACCTACCAAAATCCCTCCTAAAAGATCACAAAACAAACCTCTTTAAAGACACTTAAAAGAATCCCAAAAGACCCACCAAAAGACCTCTCAAATCCCTCCTAAAAGACCACAAAACAAACCTCTTAAAAGACACTTAAAAGAATCCCAAAAGACCTCTCAAATGACCTCCACAATACCTTCTAAAAGACCCAAAAACAACCCAAAAAGACCCGTAAAAGACCATCAAAAGACTCACAAAAGACCTCTTAAAAGACAGTTAAAAGAATCCCAAAAGACCTCTCAAATGACCCCCACAATACCTCCTAAAATACCACAAAACAAACCTCTTAAAAGACACTTAAAAGAATCCCAAAATACCTACCAAAAACCCTCCTAAAAGACCACAAAACAAACCTCTTAAAAGACACTTAAAAGAATCCCAAAATACCTACCAAAATCCCTCCTAAAAGATCACAAAACAAACCTCTTTAAAGACACTTAAAAGAATCCCAAAAGACCCACCAAAAGACCTCTCAAATCCCTCCTAAAAGACCACAAAACAAACCTCTTAAAAGACACTTAAAAGAATCCCAAAAGACCTCTCAAATGACCTCCACAATACCTTCTAAAAGACCCAAAAACAACCCAAAAAGACCCGTAAAAGACCATCAAAAGACTCACAAAAGACCTCTTAAAAGACAGTTAAAAGAATCCCAAAAGACCTCTCAAATGACCCCCACAATACCTCCTAAAAGACCCAAAAACAACCCAAAAAGACCCATAAAAGACCATCAAAAGACTCTCAAAAGATCACCAAAAAAACTCCCAAAAGACACTTGAAATAAGCAAAAAGACCTACCAAAAGACCTCTAAATGACCCCAAAAATACCTCCTAAAAGACACAAAACAACACGAAAAGACCCCTAAAAAAAGACAATCAAGGATTCCAAAAAGATATAACCTATAACACTCCCAAAAACACTCAAAATATTTCCAAAATAACCTCAAAAAAAGGAAAAGATGAAAGAAACCGAAAAAACCTAACAACAGACCTCTCAAAATGCTGCTAAAACAACTCGTTAAAACCCACAAAATACTTCAAAAAAGTTCTCCAAAAGACCACCCAAAATACTACAAAAAGAACCTAAAACCCTCTTCGAGCTGTAAAGAGGCTTCTAGAATTAGACAGGTTTTACAAAGCAAACCCTACTGAGGAAAACCGAACAAATTTTAATTGAGCCAGAAATGATTGCAATGCCCATCTTCGGCGAGTCAAATCCGAGTTTGACCAGAAACTAAGATAAAAAATACTTCAATGTCCCAAAAAAAGTACAAATTTTTGGTCATTCGTGAAACGAATTAAAAATACTGCCTGATCTTCAATTCCAACGGTCATTTACAATGACATTACAACTGTCAGCTCTATAGAAAAGGCTAATCTGATTGCTTCACATTTCGCAGCTACACGCTACCAGATAGCGCGTTGCAGCCGCCTGTACTTTTAAGTGTCGAATCCTCTATGGGACAGATTTACTTTCGTACTCGTCAGGTGGCTAGAGTATTAAATGATCTCAACATTCATATGATGGTATTCCTGCTATAGTTTTGAAGAGGTGTTGCCACTGTGCAGGCTTTTCCATTTATCTTATTGGTCGGGAGTCATCCCAAGGAATTGAAAAGCAGCCTTTGTCCAGCCTGATCCTAAAAAGGTGAACTGTCATCTCTTTCCTCGTACCGACTACCGTCCCATTGCGCTAATATCCATATTTTCTAAAGTCATGGAAACGCTGATCAGTCGTAAGCTTATGAAATCCTTAGCGACCGGCAGTACGGTTTTCGAAGGCAACGTTCTACAGGTGATATGATGGCATATCTCACTGAAAAGTGGAACCAGTCTATTCACAAATTTGGTGAAAGCAAAGTTGGTGCACTCGATATTTCCAAGGCATTTGACAGAGTCTGGCATCAAGCTCTTTTGCCGAAAATGAATGCCTATGGAATTGATAAGACCCTGCTTGTTTGGACTAGTAACTATCAATCTAACCGCTCAATTCAGGTCGTATTGGACGATTTCAAATCCAGTATTCACCGCATAATTGCCGGTGTTCCCCAGGGTTCTGTTTTGTCTCCGACACTCTTTCTCATTTTCATTAATGATCTCCTATCCGCTACTTCTAATTCAATTCATTCTTTCGCTGACGACAGTGTTCACGCGAGTTCGCTCCCTCTTCACGTCCCTCTTCATCACAAATGGAACTTAAACAAAAAACGTATATTAAGTAAGTTAAATTCTGATCTTGACAGAATAACAAGGTGGGGACTACACAATAGAGTAGAATTTAGCGTAAATATCGCGAAAACAATCGAATCCTTTAAACACCGTAGGAATGTTCCCTGCTTTTCACAGTGGTTTTATCGCTTTTTCCATACGCGGTGTTAAAAAAAATATCCAGATGCAAACCGCCCATCCTCCAACCCAACCGTAATACCTCAACTCCCAAAAGACCTCCCGAAAGACCCCCCAAAATATTTCCAAAATAACCCCGAATACCCCCAAAAGAAAGAGAAAGAGGAACGAAACCAAAAAGACCTACCAACAGACCTCTCGAAATACTCCTAAAACCCCAAAAATACTCCAAAAAGTACCCAAAACATTCGCTAAAGACCCAAAGAACCTTTCAAGATAAGATGTTGTAAGGCGTTTAGTGACTTGTGTACTGGATGTTAGACGATCACACGGCGTAGCAGACAGTGGAAAAATGAAATCATCATGTCGCACTTTCGTAACGCTTTCAATTGCACCCTCTCCTAAACGATCCAAAGGAAATATAATTTCAAAAATGTTCCCCAGCACAGTTTGTGTCTAAATTGTAATGCAACCAGTTTTTTCTTAGGATTCTGGACTGTAACCGCTGCAAGAGTTCTAGATTGGAAGAGCTTGCTGAGCCCCAAAACTGTATGCCATATTGGCTTCATGATTGCTTTATAAAGAAGGATATTGTTATCTACACTGATGGTAAAGTGTTTGTTGAGCATCCAGTGCATATGCACAAAATTTGAGTCTGACTTGATTGCTTTTAGACTCAATGCGTTTTTTCCAGGTAAGCCGTCTGTCTAGGTGGATACCGAGGTACATCACATCTTCACTTCGTTGAGAGTGATAGGTGGGCAGTCCTCTTGCGGTGCATAAGGTTTAGTAAGGATTTTCTTGCAATAATATCTTATCCAATAATATCTTAGGCTAAATGACACTTGCGCCAAGAAAACCAAATACAATGTATTCGTAATTCCCAGTATGTCCGTTAATGACACAGTTTTTTTAAAATGAATTTTTTCAATGTGATCGGAGTAAATTGTTAACATCCCTATTGCCATCACATCCCATTTTTTTATCGTTGTTATCAAATAGAGGTAATAATTCTTATTTGTCACACTGCACTTGCCACATTCGCTCACTCAATTTCTGTCTTCCATTAATTTATCGTTTAATTTAAATTAATGAGAAAATTATGATCGTTTTAACCGTCATCGGGACAACATTGCCCGCAAACAATAACATCACTCATCACGTCACAATGAGAGACCAACCGCACCGCACATTAAAACAAAGTACTTTCGATTAAAAATCGATAAATGTTACAAGAAGTAATGTCGGTCTGTCATTGTCATGTCAATGACGTTATTGCCAGCATTTTGCAGTTTTGTTGTTATTTATTTCAAAATTACAGTTGAATTAAAAAACACATTGCACACGTTACGAATGCTTTTCCAAATTTGTTAACAAATAAAAGGGAAATTCCTGTGTAAAGGCACGCAGAGGCGCCAACGAAACAATGAAAAAATTTCTCCATGAAATATGTAAAACAACATTTGGTTATATTAAAGTTTGATTTGTTGTATTATATTATTTTCACACGACCATAGACGAAAGTGACTGTTTCATACACTATAACATAGCTTCGAAAGTAGCCTTAACACACTCTAGTGATTTAACATATAAACCGCTTTTGTTATTTACTGCAGTCACAGCGAACACACATTCCCAGAGTAATTTCGCTATGCGCATAACCGGTTTAGCGGAAAAACCGAAAGTAGGCATTATCAACACTAGTGTATTAACATAGAAAATGCTTTTTTTATTTACTGCAGTCTCAGCGAACACACATTTCCACAGCAGTTTTGCATTACGCATAAGCACTTTAGCAGAAAAATTGTTTTTTTTTTGTCGTGTGAAAAATAACGTACATTACTCGCTGGAAAGTGCTTATCGTCCACTTTCCTCGCTCGTTATGTAATATACTATATAACTATAGTTGTAACAGAAAACTAAGTGCCAACGACCGCAATTGACTACGCATGCGCGACCGATAGTCGTCTCATCGCCTTTTAATCGGCTTGATCGGTTTGATCGGCTTGATTTAATCCCCACTTAACTTACAAATAATTTGCAATACGCAATAGCATCTCAACAAGGAGCTATTTGTCTCTTATTTCAATATACGCCGAAAAATCTTTCAATCGAGTGTGAGCACATACCATAATTGATAACCTTATTAAGTGGAAGCTTGGTCCAAACTTTATTTACTTTATTAAAAGCTTCCTTTCGAACAGAAAATTAAAGTTTAAAACTAACTACACCTTTTCCAATATACGGCCACTACATAACGGGATTCCTCAGGGTTCCCCATTGTTAGTAGTCATATTCCTCATAGCATTCAACAACTTTTTAAATATAAATAAAAATGAAATGCTGTTCGTTGGTAACCGCATGATTTGAGAACGGCTGGACTGAGTCTATTGCACGGTCTTTCTTTTGCGATCTGTCAAAGCATCCCAATGATTCCGACCAGCATGCCATTTGACTTTAAGCGCTTGGAGTGTCGGGTGCAGCTTGCATTCGCAATTACAATAAACAGATCACAAGGGCAGTCAGTGGAGTGTTCGCGGCATTAACCTTGAAAATCCATGCTTCTCGCAATTCTATGTCGCCTGTTGCAGTGTCGGAAAACCGTCAGCGTTGTTTGTTTACGCGCCAGACAAAAAAACAGATAAAAAGACCCTCAAAAGACCTCACGAAGACTCCCCATAAAGACCTCGAAAGGGCCACCAAAGGACTCTCAAAAGAATCATAAAATATCCCACAAAAAATCATTAAAGACCCGCCAAAAGATCCTTAAAAAGATCATCAAAAACACCCCCAAAATCGCCAAACCATCAAAACTGTAAACTGCACTAAAAGAAATTGTAAGACCAACTATACTCTCAAAAAATGAATTGAAATTGAGAAGGCGTTTGACAGTGTCAACAGAAAGTTTATCTGGCTCGCCTCACACAGGAGAGGTATACCCGATAAACTAATAGCTATTTTTAAAGCAAGCTATGATGGCACTAAATGTCATGTGCTGCATAGAGGAAAACTGTAAGAGGAATTACAAGATCCTAAGTGGGTTACGACAAGGTTGCATTCTATCGCCGATACTTTTTTTGTTAGTGATTAGCGATGTGCTTCGCGCAGCTTTATCCACTGGAAACGGAGGAATTCGTTGGACTCTTACATCTCAACTAAAACATCTAGACTACGCTGACGACGTTTGTTTACTCTCACAGAGAATTATGGAGCTGCACCAAATGACAACATGGTGCAGCACTTGGATGGTGACAAAAAGATTACAAACGATCGTAAATAGGTGCCTACGGAACATCTTAAGGGTTTTCTAGCCTAATCGAACATCTTTACCAGAGAACGGGTCAGGAACCAATAGGCACAACCATCCAACGACGGAAGTGGCAGTTGAGGAGGTGGCACGACAATTGGGCAAGATTTGGAGAGAGTTGAAGCTCATTGCCAGGAAACGTACGCTATGGCGCCTAGGACCCACAAGAGGATATAGGACATAAGTAAGTAAGTAAAGCAAGCTCCGAAAAAACCTTCAGTCGTATACCAAGTTATCCATGGCTCCTTCAACCAAATACAAATGCAATTACATATCGTCAAAATATCCCGTAACGCTACTCGGGCAGGAACTTTATTTAGAGCCACGGGTCAAAAACCCAAGCTTCGACGTTCTTCGGCGTCGTAGACAACAACAATATCACTTTAAGACAAGGATCTCTACCATCCTATCTTTCTCATCTTTCTCAGCGGAAGCTACAGCCAACCTCATTGCTGCAGAAATAGCTTACAAAAGAAATAGCATGAACATGAGATGTACCGATTCCTTAGGTACAATTAAAGCCGTTCTTAACGTCAACTACGTTGACTCAACAACATCACAAATCTATACTAATTTTTACAAAGAGGTAAGGTTGGTTTGTGTGTAGGAGGTAATCTTCGAAACTACTAGACCGATTTAAAAAATTCTTTCACTAGTATTTAGAATGGCGTTTCGGGGTGAACATAGGCTATTATATCGTTTTAATAAAAGGGCATTTCGTGGCGACCACTTTTGTAACTAAATAACTAAGTCGTCGAAAAACGGTCGGGCATCATAATGACTGTGTGCTGATGTGCTTCGCTGTTCGCTGCGCTGTTTCTGTGCTGTACGAACGTACGAACATCATGGTTGCGATTTGTTTAGGTTTAGACAATACTACACCCCTGTGGAAGTGAGGGCAAGTCGGCGATTCATGTGTGCGGGTGGTGGAGCGCCCGGGAAAAGCTAGTAAACATATAAACTCCTTAACCACAACCAAATCCAACCTATCTACCCAGTGTAAATCTCAAGGAAAACACCATTACTTACACTAGGTTTCGATTGGAAACTCCAAAATCACACACCAACATCAGTTCACCTCCTCCACCTCCGCCATGTTGTACTTTCTGCTCCTCCAATCGAATAACAAACAATACGCCACTAAATCTATGAATGCCAAAAAGTCGAGTCAATTTGGAATAATTGCAATCATCCACCGATGGAAACCCTCCTTCAAAACCCATCCGAAGATAATATTTAAAAGTTGTCTTCCTTCTTTTTTTAAACATAGTAAAATACGCGTAAGGAAGAAATGCTGGGTGGACGAACTCGCTGGACATAATACGACTCTCTAGTTGCAACCAGAAAGGGCGAGGAAGTCTTAAACTTTCACTTCGGCAAGAGGCGGAAGTCTTGACACAAAAAATGCAAAAGAACACCGCTACATGCAATATATCAAGGAAAGTTTGGTCAAAACTAGTCTTGAGGCTTCTGTGGTAATATGCGAGAAGGCTGAATTATTATTTGGTAATAATCGCCAAAATGGGCGCCGTGGCTCAGTGGAAACGCGCGTTGCTACTGAGCAGAAGGTTCGTGGTTCGAATCCCGGTAACACCAAAAGTATTTTTCACGGTGTTTCGCGAATGACAAACGTTCCGAGAGTAATAACTTGTCACCGTAAGCTTTCTCAATTCGCCGTTCGGAGCCAGTCTTAAATTTTAGGTTCCGTCCAAAAATATATATAAATATGCACAACACAAATGGTCGCGAGAAGCTAGGCCTTGGACCGTAATAGTCTGTCGCGCCGAATATTATTATTAATAATCGCCAAAATGTCTGTGTTTGATGTCGGAGCTACTTTAAGGTATTTTCTTTTTTTCACGCTTCACACGCGCCACACGCGACTCGTGACACGCGTCAAACGCGGGATATCATAATTGGCCCTTGCCATTGATCCGCTCACTTTAGTTATCTAGTTATCAGTTATCTAGGTCGTGAGGAAGGTGGTTAAAAAGGACATCAAAGAAGTCGAAAAAAAAATTGTTCAACCCATCACACGCGCCACACGCGGAATATAGAAAATTTTATTTTGGACTTAAACACTCACAAAATTTCAGCTCTCTAGGTCGTATGGAAGGTCGTATGGTGGTTTGGAAAGTTCTGAATGGGTCCTTTAGAAGCGCAAAGGTTTGGAAACACAACGGACTATCATCAGTCAAGTGTACAATGCAGCCACTCTAACCTAACCTAACTTAACCTTTTGCCTACTTATTCATCTCTTTTTCACCTACTCTCATTCTCTCTCTCTCCCTCTCTCTCTCTCTCTCTATCTCTCTCTATCTCTCTCTCTTTCTCTCTCTCTCTCTCTATCTATCTATCTATCTCTACGCTAAACCAAAACAGTATATTTTTATCAGAGTACGTTACGAAAATATTCTTCAATTAAATTTTTCTCAGTGTATCATCAATAGGGTGCCGCTTGCTTATTCAATTGAAGCCACACAACAGAACATATCGTCACTCATTGGCACATTCCTTTTGATCATTTTCCACTTAAGGTTCCCATAAAATGTCAATTTGTAATTTTGATTGCATCAACAAGATTTACAGTTGGCATTTATCGGTGATGCCAATTACTCATAATTGTCGAAGTGTATAGTAAATTTTCAACTCAATTTATGGACTCACATATATCTCTGTACTATGTACGCGCGTGAATTCGTTTAAATTTTCAATTCAATTGAAAACAACCACAACCCCCTCCTTTTGGTTAATGAATTTCAAACTTTGTGAGCAATAAATTTTTCAACAACAGAGCCCCCCCCCCTTCTTTTGTGACGAATTTTCAGATGGTGACTGATTGGCATTTTGTGTTGGAAATTTAATTTCAAAAACGACCTCACTACGCCTCATGCCAGTTTAGCAGCAAAATAAAAGAAAATCTCAAGAAAGATTTCAACTTGATTACCGCTACTTCAAGGCTCTGTTCGACGTCTGTATCCATAATGAACTCGCACTTAACAAGCGTGAAAGCTCTGCAATTATAATCATTACGACTTAATGTCTCATTAAAGGACCTCTTTGAGATGAGGAAAACTTTCAATTTTCTTTTATTTTCCTTCATAACTCGCTCACAGGTGTAAGGGCAAAGTTATGGCGGACGCAATTGGTGTCCTTAAAGAGGAAAATTCTTCTCAAAATTTCTTGTCTGTATAAAAACTCCTACATAATACGGAACATAACGAAGGTGGCAACAAATTTGGTAAACTTTCGCCGTTTTGATAAAATTGAAGACGGCACCGGTACAAAATAAAGTTTTGCTTGCGATTATTTATCATAAAGTTTCGCTTTATTTCGGCACTCAAGGAAATCGAGTTCAAGATAGATTCTATAGGTAGGACAATAAATTGTTGATTGCAGTTGTTTTCAGAAACGTCTTGAAAGGGAATTAATTTCCAAAAAATGTATAATGTGTTCAGTATTTTCGTTGCATATAATAAATGTTTCTTATAAGGTAACTGTACTAGTACACGGTAGCAAGGTTTGTACAAAATGCCGTGTTTTGTGAAGTCGTCTTATATACGGCTAGAAGTCAGTGGAAAAAGTATGGTAGCTTTCCAGGAACTATAAAAAACACATTATTTGTTTTAATTCGATATAATAAACTTAATTTTGATACATCCGGAGTGGCACGGCGCTTCCCTCCGTCCATTACCAATAACCTTAAAAACTCTACCCTCATATTTACCCCACGAGACCACCAAAACATACTGCACTCGCACACACCTACCAGCAGTGACACAACCACCCACTTAAACTGTAGTCTCCGGGGTAATGTAATAAGCCCTGTAAAACTATGAAAATCTCAGCAAAATCTGGACCGATGTCCAGTAGCTTTAAAGAATAGCGTCTTCAATTGAAAAAGCAAACCAACTTACCTCTTTTTTTTTATTAAAAAACTTTTATTTAACTTGTATTTTCGACTACCTTGAGGTCTAGGTCCACAAGACTTAGACAGCTGAAATTTTGTGAGTTTTCCGCGTAAGACGCGTGTAGTGTATGGCGCGTGTGATGGGTTGAAATCGCGCCATTTTCTCGTTTTTTGAGGTCTTCTTTTATCACCTTTTGCACGACCTATAGGGCTGAAAATTTGTGCGCGGCTCAATGTCAGGGGCCAATTATGATATAACGTGTTTGATGCGTGTCGCGTGTGAAGCGTGGAAAAAAGCAAATTCTCTCATAGAGCCCCGACCTTAAAAACAGATATTTTGGCGATTATTAATAATAATATTCGGCGCGACAGACCATTGCGGTCCAAGGCCTAACTTCTCGCGACCATTTGTGCTGCGCATGTTAATTTTTGGACACAAATGGAAGGGACCTAGAATTTAAGGCCGATCCGAACGGCGAATTGAGAAGCTTTCCGTGACAAGGTATTACTCTCGGAACGTTTGTCACCCATTCGCGAGAGGTGGGACACCGTAAAAAATACTTTTGGTGTTGCTGGGATTCGAACCTGAAACTCCTGCTCAGCAGCCATGTGCACTTCCACTGAGCCCACGCCCTTGGCGATTATTACCAAATAATAAAGGACTATGTGGCTTGTTTCGATGTATACATAAATTTTTTTTTACATTTACTTGTTGTTTAAATACATTACCATCCAATGGATTGCGTTTTTACAACTATGTATTACCAATCCAAATGAATGCGTTTTCCATTTTTCCAATTATTGGTGCACAGGGACGAACCAGCGCATTTTTTGCGGGTATCGAAGAACCTGCGGCAACAGCACTTTTAATTTAATTTAATTTTAATTTTTCTCAATGGTTCGGACTGTTGCTTTATTTAAATTTAGAGTGTTTGCAATGTTCGATGCTTTTCTTTCCTTTTGAAAGACGATCTAAAATTTTCCAAGAATTAGTCTCTAAAATAAAAAAAAAAGTAGCTTCACTTACAAAAGATCATACCCAAAAAATATATATTGTTACGAAAAGTAGTTAGTAGCGCAGATAATGGAATTCGAATCCCAAGATAAATCGCAATGTACATACTGCATACTAAAAATAGGCACTGAATTAGAATTAAGAACGTTTGAATAGAATACTTTTAGGCTGTAAGATTTATTAGATTCTTTGAAATGTAACGGACTATAAGTTTAAATCATTATGTACTGGTCAAAAATTTAGTCAAACCGGTTTGTGTGGTTTGCCAGGTTTTTGTGAAGTTATATGCCGCACATGTAGTTTATTTTTAGAAGATGACACAATAGGTTGCGGTGGCAGCTAATGCTCACTTAGACCATTCGCGGTCCTTTGTGTTACCACAGGATCTTATACCTTTTCCTTTTTCAGAAGATCTATTCAGAGCTCTTAATGAATCGAAGTATATCTCGCACTTTGCCGTTTTCGAAATCTGATAGGTTATTCATTTACCGCTTACCTAAGTGTTTGTGCCTTCTGTTAGTTAGTGCCGGACATGAGCAAAGAAAATGTTCTATGGTATCTTCCTCCTCCCCGTCCATGCAACTTCTGCAGAAGTCATTATATTCGACACCCATCCTTCTCGCGTGTTTCACTAGAAGGCATTATGTCATTGACCATACAACCGTTCTTAGTTCACGTCTTTGTAGGGAAATCAGCGCAGTTGAGCGCTTCAAGTCCAGCTCGGCCAGACCTGTCTTGAAATATTGCAAGTGTCGGTGTTTTCCCACCTTACATTTAGTATCTTGCCTCTTTCCGTAGCTCAAATTTCAGTGTCGCGATAGGACTCCCTACCTCCGCTCTGGAGATTCGTACCACGTCTAGCTAACTCGTCCGCCCTGCAGTTCCCCTCAACATCCGTGTAGCCCGGGACCCATATGATCCTTATATCTCGTTAAGAGAGGAGTGACAGCTCCACGCCACCTTAGATTTCAGCGAGACCGCCTCCAAAGATTTTATGGCCGCCTGACTGTCCACATTAATGATAATCTTCTTTGAAGATAGTACATTATGCTTCAGCCAACTCATTACCTCTTCAATCGCTATCACCTTAGCCTGGTATACGCTACAGCGATCAGGTAGACGGACAGAGAAGCTTACTTTCAGCTTGTCATAGAAGACTCCTGCTCCTACTTTACCGTCTAGCTTAGAGCCATCCGTGAAAAACTGTATTGTTTCATTATCGGTTACGGATCCACTCTTTCAGTCTTCTCTGGAGGGAATTGTTGTCCGAAAACCTTTTTGAAAGCATAACACTGGTGTTATGTAATCCAGTTTCGTCAGCTCCTGCTTTTGCGATTTAGTTATGGTGGAGTGCCCTTTTTGAAGACTTCTTCACTGATTAATTGCTAACAGTCGCGTAGCCGTATTGGCCGCTTTCTGTTTTCACAAAGATATCTAATGAATGAGAGGGAGTATAAGGAACGTGTTGGTGTTATTCTCAGCGCCTTTACATAATCTCTATTATTTTCCTATACTTAACTTTTTCCAAAAGCTGGCCACCATATGCTTACTCCGTACATAAGCATCGGTCATACTGCGGCAGTACTTTTTTATTTTTTATAATTTGCGCACACGAAAAGGGGTCCGCACTCTTATTATGTTCGGCTATATGCTTGGCACAGCGTGGGCGCTTAGAAAAAGGACAAGAAAGGAGGAGATGTCTATGAGCTTGTGTTTTGAATGCCTGTGAATCATAGTGATGTGGAAAGACAAAGCTTGGCAGAGCATTCCACATACATGTTGTACGAATCCCTGAACTTAACTGTACGTCCGAAGATGGGCTTAAGGGTAAAATGATAAGCGGCAAGAGTATTGCGGTTGAATTCAAGGAGAGGTCGCATGCAACTGGCTATTTCTCTTGAGCACCGCTTGTGGAAGAAGCGATAAAAGAGTGACAAGCAGGAGACATTCCTGCGGTGTTCCAGCGAATCTATTGATTTCGCAATGTTTTCGTCACCTATAAGTTTTATCGCATGGTTTTGTATTCTAACTATAGCTGTTGCAAGGTGGTTTTAGGCGCACCAGACCAAATATGAAATCGCCCGCAATAATGATTTCAGTGTTATCAATATTTGTGACAAATCTTGTGCATCAAACTCGTGAAGAATTGAAGCTCTGTCTAAGTTGGGGCTTCTATAAAGAAACCAGTAGTGGATGTTGCGCCCTTGTACCATTTTCTCTCAGCCATATGAAATTAAATTCCGCATTGGGACATTGGCTTGACTGAGGAAAAAGTTTAAACGCAACATCACTACGGACATAAATTGCGAGCCCGCATCGTTGGAAAAATAATGGCACTAAGCTATACCCAGGCAGATTTAAATCTGAAGTATGAGAATTCTCAAATACCTGAGCAGTATAAAGCCATTCTTTCAGCTCCGGTTGCAGCCTAGAGCTATATTTGCCTTATTTACTCGTTTATGTTAGGTTTCTAGCTAAGTTTTCTAGTCCCAGATAATTCCCAGAAATATCTCGTGGAAGTTCTTTTTTTTTCAAAACAAAATTTTCCATACACCTTTAGAGGTCTTAGTTTTGTACAAATAGATGCAAATTTTCTGACGCTTTATCTAAAAGTAATTCGACTTCCGACGTATTTCTGGGGCTTAGTAACCAGCTATTAATCAGCATCAATAAAGAAATAGCAAAGACGATTCGATGAGCCAATCGTTGTGTTCAGTAGTATTGGTTATTAAATTTACAACAATTTCTATGAAACTGGAACACTTTACAACGTTGTAGTTTCAAGTAAATGTCTCTTCACAACACCACTCACTAACTCTTTGACACATTCCGTTAAGCGATTCAATTAAATTGTAATATCACAGTAAGCATTTTTCCCGCTACTTAAAAGTTTCTGCTCAGTGAAATCCGAGAATTTGTGGTGTCATTGCACAGTGGTCAGAAAACGCAACAACACGTCCTAATGAGATACGCAGTCGGAATTGTTATTTATTAACAAATAAACTAAAATGCAATGACAGTTTAGGGGCACCGCCCGCACCCATTATCCACACCTACAGGAGCTGAATATTTGAGCGTGTAGTTTTCAAGAGAGAATTGCATTGTCCCGATGAAAGAACGAGTACGCGTACGGCGAGCGTGGGTCTGTATGTGTCCGCCTCTATTAACGTTAGGAATAGGAAGAAAACAATAGGACTCGATGATGACGCCTTAGGAACTTAAGTGGCGTAGCTGATGATGCCTCCTCATCATCTCTATCTACCCTCAGATGAAAACATGGAACATTTTCCCCAAGCACGTGCATGCAATTCAGTTGCGAATTCTTCGATGAAAACGCATCATTAACGCCCCAAACTGTCAATTACATACCCTTGTCGGAGCGGACCGACCGACCGACCGACCGACCGTCCAACCGACCAAAGAAAGGTACTAGCTCGTTGATCCTGTAACCAATTTTGCTATGTCCCATGCCTAGTGCTTACAGCTTGGCTTAACTTCACTTTCAGATCAACTCACGGTTCTTGTTCCTTGCCTCCCGTGTGTGATGCACGAAACTAAAAACCACTGAATGTTCCTATCATCGGCAGGTATCTTCCTTAGATTGAGTTCGGTTTGTTGTTGTGCATGCTGCATTGAGGGCTGGCTGCTTTGGTTGCTTGCACTTTGCGTTGCATACCACAACCTATAAGTACCGGCGATAGACCGGGAAGCAGCATGCAATCACCACACCACACCACATACCACTTGGCATTGATTTCACAACTAGACGCCGCGCTCCAGCGAAGGATGAGACTCCTCATGTGCAATGTGCAATGTGCAACGTGCTGCACAAAAAGGCATAAGCGTAAATATTGATTTAATGAGGTGCGATAAAAATACCTTTGAACGAGAAGTGGCAACAGACGCAAAAAACTGCGAGCACAACTGCACAAGAAGCTGCCATCAGTTGCCGCCAATGCAGAAGAAGAGCAGAGATTAGACCAAGCGCAGTAATTGAGGTTTCTATAGTAGGTAGGTAGGTACCTGATTCTAAGAGCAAGCAAAGCAACTTTCTTGTCGGTCCCAGTCGCCAGATATGTATGTACGTGAAATTCAGAAGCTGTTGCAGCATAGCAAATTAGCGCGAAGGCGCAAGAGGCTACTGTCAATTATTATTATGCGTCCTTGCAGATGGAAGCTATATGACTGTTGGCGGTCTCCAATCGAAGTATAGTTTTAATAATCACGTCGAGAGTCAATTTCTCGTGCATCCAGTTTGGGGGAATTAAAATGTTGAAGCGACTCAGGTTATGTGCATTCTGGAATACCTAAAGTGTCTTTTAATTTTAATAGGAAATGTCTAGCATTGTAAGTGAGATGAATGCCACGAATGGTATCGACTCCTATTTCATCGTTTTGATAAAAATGTATTTGGAATTTTCCGGCTGGTTGGCGCCAAGATAACAAACATCGAACTTACTGTAAAGATAAAAATTTATAGCTACGTCTAATTGCCCATAGCAACATTCTAACAACACTTACACAGATGATATGGTGTGGCTTAAATCAGAATAGTAATCCTATGAGTGATTGGCGAAATAATGAAAAGAAAATCGTAAGCTCTTGAGCATTAATTTCTGTTAACTCAGGGAAAACTTTTGTTGTACTCGATATTTCCAATGCATTTGACAAAGTCTAGCATCAAGCTCATTTGTCGAAAATAAGTGTGCCTATCGGATTAATAGCTACCTTGCTTGTAGCTACCTTTCTGCCCGTTGAATCCAGGTCGTACTGGACGGTTTCAAATCGGATTTCCACCACAAAAACGCCGATGTACCCCAAGGCTCTGTTCTGTCTCCTAAACTGTTTCTCTTTTTCATCTCCAGTTCGTTACTTCTAATCCAATATAAAATATTTAGCGTGTCTATAATAATATATAAAAAAGAGAATTTATTTATATATGAATGTGTATGTTTGTGTCTAACAAACTCTGGAACGCCCAGACCAATTTCAAGAAAACTTGGTATTCATATTGCTTACAATATGGAATCAAACACGGGTGGTGGAGGGTAACAGCTTTTGTGGTTGGCTGGCTGTGGGGTGGCTACCATTATTAGTGCCGAATATATAGTTTTCGGGGTCACTGAGATGAAGAAGAAAGAAGAATGAAGCCGAATTTGACGCGCAAGAGATTGATTGTCAGTCAATTTGTATGGCATGTGGCGCAATGTTGTTGAAACCAAAGGTCGTCCACATTCATGGCGTTGATTTGAGGCCATAAAAAGTTGGTCAGCTGGCTCTGTAATGACAATAACGGCGTTTCCTCCAGCGTTTCCACAGAAAATGGGCAACCACTCCAAAATCCAAACAAAACTGTCGCTTTTGCTGGATGCATTAGCTTCTCAACGATTACGTGTGGTTGTTCCGAACCCCAAATCCGGCAATTCTGTTGTTTACATAGCGGAAAAGATGATTTTTCGACCAAAATCGACGACATTATCAAGCTGGTCTATGGCCCACTCAGAGAACGCTTGGCGCTATTTCACGACCCATATTTCTTTTCAAAATTCCCAAGGTTTCGGCTACACAACAGTGACATTGAAAATATGTTTCCAATATTTCGGAACGCTCCTCAACCGAAAACATGATTGTTTCGTGCCGCGGAATATCAGACTGACGAGCTGTTAAAGTTTCAAGCAAATCGTTAAAAAAAGTTGCCAAACAAACCACTAGATTGCCAACCCCTTTATAAATAAAAAATTAAATAGTACTTTGCCTAACACCAAATGTCTCGTTCTCTAATACCTGTAATACCTGTGGAACCGGTTTTTAGTAAGACCTTTGAAAAAATTACGCACAGAATTATTCTTCCCAAACTCGAAACTCTTGACTTTTAATCGGTGCTTTTAAGTTGATACATTCTTATTAAAATAAAAGACAATACAAAGTCCTCTATCTGAGCATATTACAGACACTTCTGGAGTACCTCAAGGTAGCCACCTTGGTCCTTTAATATTCGTCTAATAAATAATTATTGATGTTGATTGCATCTTAAGACATACAAATGCCGCATGAGAATACCGCACCGCCGGAGGCGATCGAAAAATTCATAAGCCAATCAAGAGGGGACAATGTCCTCATGGGGTGCAATGTCAATTTCAGGCACAGCCTTTGGGGAAGCTCAGAAGATAACGAACGAGATGAGTACTTTTTTGATTTTTTCATAAAATATAATCTTAAGATACACAATACTGGTAACGCTCCTATCTTTATCTTTCCAAGATCGAATATGTACAATGGATAGGATGAAGTGATAGAGATCACATACTAGTATTTTTGAATTCAGGGTTAACAACTGGACTGTCTCCAGTGTCAACTCCTATTCCGATCATAGATATATAATGTTCGGACAGTCGGAGACTCCCAAACC
This sequence comes from Nephrocerus scutellatus, assembly GCA_947095585.1. Lineage (NCBI taxonomy): Eukaryota > Metazoa > Arthropoda > Insecta > Diptera > Pipunculidae > Nephrocerus > Nephrocerus scutellatus. The sequence continues at coordinate 78,430,563 of OX352765.1, read as the reverse complement.
GTACAGGAACATTAAAAGAACTAACTGGATGAAATTCAGTAACGTATCCAGACCAAACTGGTCAACATTCCTTCTATTGAACCAGCTACGACTGTGGACTCCAGCATTAAGTTGTTTGAAAGCATAATGGAAAGTTTCATTCCCGATCAGTCACAGCAGGAAAAAGCACCCACCTTGGTGGAGCAATGAGCTGGACAAGCTCAGAAGACTGTCCAGATCCATGTTCAATATTTGCTATACTAATAATTTCTAGACACCTTACAAGGACTGCATAAAAACATATAAGAAAGTCATCAGGAAAGCTAAACGACGTTCCTAGATGGAGTTCTGTCAATCCATTGTGTCCACAGAGGAATCGGCTAGAATATGTAAGATTCTATCGAAAGTAAACTCTTGTCCGACCCTTATAAAAAGATCGGATGGCAGTTAGTCATAATAAACGGCTGAATCTTTGGACATCTTAGTAAATACCCACTTTTCCGCTCACTGGCTGAGTGCTCCTGAAAGCCAGGCGGTGACACCATGAGAAGTGGACAACATTATAACCCACGAAAAGGTTTCCTGGGCCGTTCGCAGCTTTTCTGCGTATAAATCGCCTGGCATTGAAACTCTCGTGCTTCAGAAGACTATAGGTCTATTGACCCCTTGGTTAGTGAATATTTTCAGAAGTTGCCTACGACTTAGCTATGTTCACTACAGTCGGTGAAGAGAGTACGAGTGGTGTTCATTCCCAAAGCAGGCAGAAAAGGTCAGTCATGTTCGTTCCTATTGAAAACGCTGGAGCGAATATAAGACTATCACATAAGCCTAAGTTTCGAAGATACGGCTGTAACAAAATACCAGCATATTTACCTTAAAGGTATGTCCACAGAGACAGCCTTCTACGAAGTAGTACGCCCAATGAACACTTTCTTCGTTTCAAGTAATACACCCTTGCCACCCTTCTCGATATAGAAGGCGCCTTTAACAATGTCCCCATTGATGCCATACATGAGGCTTTATTCAGTAAGGTAGAGGTAGAGAAACTCCTAATATGGTTGATCATCTCCATGCTCGGTAGCAGGGTGACCCATGGCATTCTGGGCAGTAGCAGTATAACCAAATTAGTCGACAGAGGCACTCCCAAAGGAGAGGTGATATCGGCCCTACTATGGCTGTAGGTAATAAACAAGGTCCTTAGGATACATAAGAAAGCAGGGTAAGCTCCTGGGCTACCGGTTGTGGCTTGGGGGTTAACTCTGGCAAAACTGAAATGGTATATTTCACCACTACGGCCAAAATACCAGACTTTGCCCTGCCCAAGCTCAATGGTAAGAGACTCAAGCTTAACTCAGAAGGAACGAAGTTCCCCTCGTTACAAACCATATTTCTAGGTTTTCCGCGTGTCCGTCCGGTCGCCATGCAAAGCAATACACACATTACATAACACGCATAATTGCCGACACCCACCACAAAGTAATGGACACCCAACCAAACACGGGTAAATAATTTCACTTCAAGTAATAAAATTCCCACCGAGTTCTCAAAAAATATTAGTGAGGTTCGGCAACTTGTGCTCATAAATTGGTCGAATCCGACCACGGGCAAAAGTTCTCTACCGAACTAAACCCAATAGTTTTTTTTGTGTGCTATGATATCAGCAAACATAAATTAACAGACTAGGCGACCGTCTCAAAACCGTGCACCGTTCCTCTCCTCTCTCCCACTGTCGTGTCTTGACCAGGGCCGTCAGTGTTTCCTCTCTCCCATTATCGTGTCCTGACCAGGGGCAGTCAGTCATTCGTAGTTATATAGTTATTTATTGGTGGTGGTATAGTATTTAAAAATTTATAAATGTTAAGCATAGACTAAGGTAACCAGAACAATAATCAGAAAGAAAAGAATAAAAGAAAATAAACACACAATTTGTAACCCGAGATTTTTTTATTTGGACCCTGGAAGTCGCTGAGTCATACCTCAGCTGAGAAAACTCGTTACAACCTGAAGGGCTCTGAGGGCCATGTCTTTTTCGCTCTTTGTTTTTCGGTAAAAAATTTACTAATTTTTAGAGGATAGTAGTAGTAGTAGTTACCCTTCAATCTTTTTTTGATATATGGCGTGTTTTACCAAGCTGTGATTTGGATATCTTTAATAAATTACTGAAACTCTGAATATGCGGTCAAAATTTAGACATAAGAGAGGTACCGATCTGAGGTTAAGTGGGTTAAGGGAGATCATTCGGAGCAGACTATCTTCTTTCAGGACCTCTGTTATCAAATTACTATTAACATTAGAATGTCTTTTTCTATTACATTACTTAACATGACATGTTTCAAATGTATGGGTAGATCGATGCAGCACTTCTGGTGTCACAAACCAAGTTCCAAATTAAAAAAATCTCCCTGTGGCCTCTTCTTACAATCACCTCTCTTGTTTAGCTTCGTTGCCAACAGTGTTACTATTGGGCAACCAATAACAACCAGACATGTGTGTCTGCCAATGCACAAAAACAGCTAATAAACTGCAGCAGCTGTCCCTCCAGCACCAGAGTGTGACTTCTAGATAAATTGAGATTGGGATTCCTTTCGTCCGCTTGTTCCTGTTCGGTTTTTTGTCACTTTTTTCTCCTTTCCTTTATTATTATTGTCATTTTTCAGCTCTTGCGAAAAGTCCCATTGTGTTTAGTTTGCTGGTTGAATTGGCGATGGCAAGTTGGCGCTGGATGATGGTGTTTCTCTCCTTGTTCCTAGTTATACCTTATATTAGAAGTCTTGTTACCGGCCCTGTTCGCTGTCGTCGTTGCGGCAATAAAGTAAGGTGCTAAATCCCACATACTATGCTCGTTTTGCGCGACAAGCCGCCGCTGCCGACGCCACGTTAAAACCAAAACACAAAAGTTTGGAGTTACGACTTAGGAATCGAATCGACGACGACACCGGCAAACAAATACAAAAAACGATGACGTCCTATAAATATAAATATAAATAACGTGTGTGTGGGGGTACAGTTACATGACTTTTGTGTTAGTGAGGGCTGTCAAGAGTTCTTTCTGGTCCCTTGAGGAGACGCGAAAAACATATGCAGCGGCAGATAAAACTTGCACACGCCGCCGCCACCGCCACCACTCGTCAACCAGGCATACAGGGGACGGATGAGATTGCAGTTGCAGTGATCGTGCAATTGCAATTTTTGCGCAACAATCATCAATGCCACAATAATGCACCGCGATATATCGTCATAATTCCAGGTCTACAGTCACTTTGCTCACTACTGGGTCTGGGTGGCTGTCTGTACAGAGCGTTCGAATTGAATTTGCGCGCGAAATTATAGAACATTTCAAAATCAATATTAGCTGCTGGAGTGGGAGAGGAGACGGATCTAGCTTGATCGAATGATTGCGGATTGAGGAACCAAACGCGGTCATACTCTATGCAAAAAAATATGCCTTTGGTCAAATAATGATGTGCATTTTTTGTTGCCGATTTTAAGTGAGTGCACCTTTGATTGAAGGCTGAAACTGCGGGAGACTCTGATGTTTATCTATGGTCGTATAATGTATTGCTCTCAGTCATAGGTAAAGATTGGATTTTTCTGGATTACCAACATTAGGGAATATTTTAAGAGTTAGTAGATTCATTTGTAACCCGGACGTGCACTGATCAACAATTTTCAGTGTTATTTGAGATTACTTTTTCTCTCAAATTTATGTGGACGTTTTGTATATCTTTTATGGGATAAGGCGACGATAAACCAAAATCTAAAAGAGAACATTAAAATAATCAAGCCATCAAAAGCAAGGAATCTCGAGATGAACAGTTTTTTTTTATGATTTCTGTTGAAAATTATTTAGCGCGCTGAGAGTAAACTTTTAAGATCACGTATGTTACAACGTATTGGACCTTTGGCGAGTATCTCTTCAGAAGATAATTAAAATAGAATGATATACTAAAGAAAATAGATAAATACATTAAGTCCGCGATCACAATTGGTTTATTATGACGGAATTGAAAGCGTTTATTAAGGTGCTTTTACACGAAGCGATCAGGTCGCCGTTCAGATCCTCTTAAAACTGATACGATTCAAATAGGTCTTTTCCGTTCTGTCAGCTCTCCGTCTCCATTACAGCATTTTTACTCTTACAATACAGTCTGACAGTCCGAACAAAATCTTTCTGTTATAACGATTCCGGTTGTACCAACTAATTCGTTTCTAATGACCATGTTGTTGCCTGTTGTTCTGCGAAAAATTTAATTTCAGATAAACGACGGTAGCAACAAAATTTAACCGCTTGTCTGCGACTACCGAAAATTTAAAAAAAGGAGTGCGTACATTTACGCGAGGTTGAAGTGAAACTACTTTGAAGTTGTGTCCGATATTACGATAAAAGTAATAAAAATAAAAAGTATTTTAATACAAAGACTGCAGGACTAAATTTATGTGGGAATTTTTGTTGACCACCTCAAAAAAGACCACCAAAAGACTCCCAGAAGACCCACTAAAAGACTTTTAAAAGACCCCAAAAAGTCCACAAAAGACCCACACAACCCCCTCAAAATACCACCAAAAATCCTTCAAAAGACCTACAAAAGACACAAAAAAACCAAAAGACAACCAAAATATCCTAAAAAGACCCCAAAAACAATCTAAAAAGAATCCCAAAAAAAACTTCAAAATAACACCAAATGGCCCTTGTAAGACCCTCAAAAGACCCACAAAATACCCTTAAAAGACCACAGAAGGCTTCAAAACGACCCTCAAAATACACCCAAAAGACCCTTAAAAGACATCCAAAAGACCCTTAAAAGACACCCAAAAGATCCACAAAATACTAAAAAACGGCGCCTAAAAGACAACAAAAAGACCCCTGAAATACCCTCAAAAGATCCAAAAAACAATCCAAAAGACACCAAAAATACCTTCAAAAGACCCCAAAAACAATCCAAAAAGACAACCAAAATACCTCCGAAATACCCCCAAAAGATCTACAAGAGACCCTTAAAAGAGCACAGAAGACTCCATAAAGACCTTCAAAATACCCCCAAAAGACTCCGAAAAGACCCTTAAAATACCTCCAAAAGACCCCTTTAAAGACCCTCAAAAGATCCATAAAAGACCTCAAAAAGACCCCCAAAATATCCTTAAAAGACCTCCAAAATACCCTTGTAAGACCCTCAAAAGACCCACAAAATACCCTTAAAAGACCACAGAAGACTGCAAAAAGGCCCTCAAAATACCCCCAAAAGACCTTTAAAAGACCTCAAAAGGACCCTTAGAGCTCCAAAAGACCCCAAAAGACCCACAAAAAACTAAAAAACGGCGCATACAAGACAATCAGAAGACCTCTTAAAATTACCCCAACAATAGTCCAAAAAGACACCCAAAATACCTTCAAAAGACCCCCAAAAAACCCTCATAAGACCCTCAAAAGACCTACAACAGACCCTTAAAAGGGCACAGAAGACTACAAAAAGACCCTCAAAATACCCCCAAAAGACTCCGAAAAGACCCTTAAAATACCTCCAAAAGACCCCATAAAAGACCTCCCGAAATACCCTGAAAAGATCCCAAAAAGACCCCCAAAAGACCCTCAAAAGATGAAGCACTGTCCTCCTCTACCGGTGTCCTCACCACGAACCTACCTAACTATTCCCCTCATGCGATCGGAATTTTCGAACCGCCCGAAACGGAATTTTCGTAACGCGTAACGCTTGAAAATTGTAGTGGACTTGTGTTGGTGCGTTAGAAACTATACTTCTTTGGTGTCATTAAGAGATTAAATGTTAATATGCACTTTAAAAATCCCAATGAATAGAATGATAAAAAGGGATTTATTAAATCCGATCAATGGAATGTTATCGCACGATTCAGCTATTCCTCTCCTTAATTTCCGAACGCCCGCGCTGTGCTAAGCATTATAAGGGTGCACACCGTTGAGCGTGTGTACATTATATATAAAAAAAAAGCAGAATGGTGGAGTTTTCTGCGCAACAAAATGTTACAACTGGATAATTAAGAATGCTCCATAGTATAACATTTAGAAATATGTAAAAAATGTACCAAAACACATCTCAAAAAACCTCTTAAAAGACCCCCACAATACCTCATAAAAGCCCTCCAAACACTCCAAAAAATACAACCAAAAACCACCAAAAACTCGAAAAAGACCGCAAAAACATTTCTAAAGGAAAGCCGAATACCCCAAAGGAAAGGGAAAGAAGTATCCCAAAAGACCCACCAAAAGACCTCTCAAAATACCGCCAGAAATTAATTCCTAAAACTTCCCAAAACACTCCAATTAGTCCCCAAAAAGAGCCTCTAAAGACCTCCCAAAACCCCCAAAACATTCGTCAAAGACCTCCAAGAGACCTTCCACATACCACTAAAAGACCTCCAAAACACTGCCCAAAATACCTCTCAAAACCCTCCTAAAAGAACCACGAAAGACTTTCAAAACACTTCCAAAAGACACATAAGCACCCCAAACGGACCAAAAGATTCTCAAAGACCCAAAAAGTCGTCCAAAAGATCGCCAAAAGACCCTTTGAAGACGACCAAAGTACCAACAAAATATCCCCCTAAATACCTTCCAAAAGATGCCACCCCAAAAACCAACAAAAGACCGTCAAAAGTACAAAATGCTCAAAAGTACAACCAAGATATGGAAAAGCGTTTATTGGTTTGTGTACTGGATATTTGGTTGATCAGCACTGCGTAGCGGACAGTGGAAAAATTAAATCATCATGTCGTACTTTCGTAACGCTTTCAATTTCCGGTCCAGATTTCGAGCCAATGTCATCCAGTCATAGATGTCCTGCCCAGCGGAGCCTACCGAGCTTAATTCTCTTCACGATGTCGACATCAGGGTAACGCTCGTAGATCTCATCATTATATAGTTTCCGGAATCGTCCTTCCCCACATATGGGGCAAACAATTCTCCGTAAGACTTTTCTCTCAAATGCTTTTTGCTAAGCATCCAAGTCTCGGATTCATATGTAAGTACTGGTATGACCATTGTCTTATATACCAGCAGCTTGGATGTTGGTTAAGTTCCTAGATCTGAAGAAGTTTGACAGACTACAGTAGCCTCTGTTGGCTTTAAGCAACCGTGCGCGTATTTCTGGTTCAGTGCTGTTATCGGATGCTACAGTTGACCCAAGATAGTTAACGGATTGCACTACTTCAAGTTCGCGTTCCACTATTTTAATTGAGAGACCAATGTTCTACGTGGCAGACGTGGCCACCATGTACTTTGTCTTGCTCTCATTTAAGTGCAATTCCAGATTTCGTGCCGCCCACTTCCTGTATAGCTCTTGGGTTTCTACCAACGATGTCAATGTCATCTGCGGAAAACAGTATCTGAATACACTTATAGAAGATTGTTGCGCTCGTCATTATGTCAGAGTCTCGGATCACATTCTCCAACACCAGGTTGAAGAGGACGCAGGCCAGTAAATCTGATTGTCGGGGCCCGTTATAGATGTTGAATGGGCATGATAGTGATTTGTGTGTAATAAGTGCCCATATAGGTGTCATAACTGGACACTGTCTCAAAGGCAAGCATGCAGAACGACTAGGAGTTTTTTCCAACGATTTCTGCAGAGGTTGCATGGATGAGGAGAAGGAGGAAACCACTCCCCATCTACTTTGTACGTGCCCAGCCCTCTCGAATAGGCGGAAGATCCATCTGGGAGCGTTCTTTTTCAACGATCTCAACGATCTAACCCACATTGACATTAATAGTCTCTTGCGCTTCATACGAAGCTCCAAGTGGTTCAACGAGTAGGCGTATCACAACGGACCTTCATGGTCTAAGTGCGACGGTTTTGACTGACGGTCACTTCAACCTAACCTTTTCTAGTGATTCGGATATTTTTATTTGGCTTATAACATTGGTCATTGTTTGTGATATCTCCTTTCTTATGAATGGGGCACAGGATGCCTCTTCGCCAGGCTTCTGGCATCGCTTCTTCCTACCATATTTGCACTTGCACTGCTAACTTAGTATGTGCCTGATGGCGGCATCATGGTGTGGTCTTCGGTCATTGGTGGAGCCTCCAATTCATCAGTTAGCTGGCCATTTAGCTACTCATGAAAGTGCTCTAAGATGCCTTTGAGATCGGCGATCAGATTACCCTTTTGTTCTTTGCAGTATGTGCAACGCGGTGTACATTGCGTCATACTGTGGACTCTTTGGTAGAACTTTGGCGCCTGGTGCGGTCCTGGCTCTACCCCTTTGGCGGGGAATGGTTTGTAACAAACTGTGAGGTAGGTTTGATGGAATAAGGCAGTGGAGCTGACAACTTCGTTCGAATGATGAAGGCTAAACGTTTAGGAATTACAATATAGATAACATCAGCTTGAAATCGGGACTGGCGGCGAATAGTTTTTTTTCGAAGCAAAGGAAGGAATCCCTGTGTAAAAGAATAGAAGCTAGAAATTCATCGAGTAGATTAGCAATTGCTCGAACTAACAAATTGTTTTGAACGTCAGTGATCGTTTCATTATTTTCCATATCTTTGAAAATTGCTCTAATAACAAGAGAATTTTTTTCGAATATGCTTGCTCTCTACGTCATTGAAAGAATGAACATTCATGAGAAATTCTTTTGAAATGATCGATCTCTATTCTCCCCTAACTTCCTTTGAAAACACCTTTATGAAGAATTGGTAGACCTTCCTGCGAAATCGAATTAAATTTCCCAACAGTAAACCAATCATACACTTTGCATACTCAAGCATGCAATCGAATTGTATTTTTTGCAAAATTGCAAAATAAAAGAAATTAAAACCAACCTCTTCACACGCGAAGTCAGTTCTTGGGCCGTCAGAAACATTCAGAATCGTGCATTGATGGGACAGACAGACGGACAGACAGGCAAGCAACACAAGTAATTACACAAACTCCATCAAGTATTCATGGTTGTGGTTGTTGCGGCTCCAATACTACGAGTACTACACTTGGTACATGAAAAGGCTTGCAAAACGCTCATGGAAAAATTCTGGAAAACATCACGTCTATAGGACAAACTTGAGTAGAGACCAAGAGGAAGAAGATGGATTTTGCAACAACCACAACAATAAATCGTCCATTGTAAAAATGTCAAGTTAAACAGAATTCAAGGTCGATGGGGGGATGCTGTTGTCGCCCGTTCAAAATCTTTCACTGTACGAGAATGTTCAACTTAGCACCTCTCTGATTCTCTAGTTGTGCATACTAGATTCAAAGAAAAACTCCGCCAAATACATCTCCTTACCTTCTCCGAAACTCCAGCGTACATCGGTGAACAAACAATTTTATCTACAAGACAGACAGACAGATAGGCAGACGTTTTCTTTGAGCGTTCGTTGTTTGGTTGGTTAGTTGGTTGGTTGGTTGGTTGGTTGGTTGGTTAGTTGGTTGGTTCATTCATCCATTCATTCTATGGAAGGACACGACGATCGATTTGAACAAAATTGGCAGTGCATTCATTATAATTGACACCTTTCGCGTTTATTTATTGTTGACGATGAATGCGACAGAGATCCCATTGAAGAGATTAGGGGACGGGTGCGATGACGGCCAGTCATTGACCACAAAAGTATTTAGTAAAAAGGAATATTCTTTAATGGACATAAGATTACTGTTCATTTAGTGTTATGTTTATTCCAACGATTGAATATAAAAAAATGTGCCTTTTAGTTTGTTTTGTGTGCCAAGTGGAAGTCCAAGTGTCCACGGTGTTAATGATTATAATTTTTAAAGAAAGCTGAAAGTCAAATATTAACAAAAGCACGAATCGAATCGATTACTAGCGAATACTACCCAAACATTACTAAATCAAAAATACCGGCCTTTGTCCTTTCAAAACTCAAGGTGGAGTTCTATCCCCTCGGATTATGGAATGATGTTACAGTGGTATTCATAACCAAAGCGGGCAAATGCTCGCACGTTAATCCAAAAGATCTCAGACTAATCAGTTTATTATCATGCCTCCTAAACTGGACACTGGAAAGACTGATAGACATCCATATACGTACTAACATCGACAAGAAACTTCTGTCCACAGCTCAACATGCGTATTGCAAGGGTAACAGCTCTGCATACGCTAGTACGTTCCATTGAATATTCCCTACACTACAAGGACTAGGTACACTTTGAGAAAGCCAGCGGACGACATTACGCAACTAGCGCTCGACTGGAATTCACAAGGAAGCCGTCGAGTTGGCTGTCTTAGCAAGAAGCAAGCAAGAAGCAAGATCCCAGGGGACCGAGTGGCGTCTCTTGAAACCTCAGGCGTTAAATCGAGTTCGTTGGCGGGCGCTTGTAGAAGTCCTATGCTCCCCCGCGGAATAAAGGAAAGAAAGAAGACAAGGAGTAGGTACACTATGGTAGCTTTCCTAGATATTGAAGGGGCTTTTAATAACGTCAACACATCTGCGATCACAGATTTACTGACGGCTTTGAAGGTAGACGACTCACTTGGTAAACTGATTAACCTTCTTCTTACAAGTCTGATTGTTAACTCAAAACTGGGTGTGTCGTCTGCCAGAAGATCTGTCATTAGAGGAACCCCACAAGGTGGAGTCCTTTCCCCCTTCTATGGAACTTAGTGGTGAACGACCTGCTTGGCTGCCGAGTGATTGCTTATGCGGATGACGTTGCTATTGCCATCTCAGGAAAGTATCCTAACACCTTAAGATAACTCCTGCAAAATGCTCTCAACAAGATAACAAATTGGGCAGATCGCTGCGGTTTATTAGTAAGCCCACACAAAACTGAACTTGTCCTCCTTACTATAAAGTACAAACTCCCACGTGATTACCCTCCTTCTATTAAAGGTACAGGCTAAGCATTCTCCGATAAAGCCAAGTATTTGGGTCTTATTTTGGAAAGGAAGCCAAGCTGGAAACCTAACATACAAGAAAGAGTTCGAAAAGCCACAGTGGCACTCTTCTCATGCAAAAATGCTATTGGTAGCTGATGGGGTCTTCAATACCATATAACTAACTCATTGGCTATATACAGCGGTAGTAAGGCCTACTCTTATATACGGTGTGACTGTTTGGTTGACTGCCTTAAATAAGAAAGTAAAAGTGAGCGGAGCAGTACGTACAACCCCCTCCGCCACACTGGACATTCTGTTCGACCTTACACCTCTCGACATTTTCAGCAGGCAAGTAGCTGCTAGCTTGGCTATTCGCCTCAAGGCTATCTCCCAGTGGACTTGAAACAAAATCGGCCACTCCTCTATCCTGGATTTAGTCAGGATCCCAGAAAACATACATCCACCACTCCACAGGTCCATTTCAATAAAAACTCCCAGGTCAGCTTCCCCTCCAGATTATTCTGGGAGGAAGGAGCGTACCTGGAGGATGAACACATTCATTTTTACACAGACGGGTCTTAAGTGTTTTCTCAAAAAGCTAAACCTTAGCCTCTCTTTTCGTCTTCCTAATCGCTGTAGTGTTTTCCAGGCTGAGATTATGGCGATCAATGAAGCCTTATCTTGGTTGAAGAGTAACGTCATATCCGCTAAGGATATCCGTAAATTATCGGATAGATAAGCTACGCTGAAATACCTGGAATTAGTCTCTACAAATTCAACCTTAACCCTTAACTGCCGATCATCTCTTAGGGAGATGGCGGAGCAGTTTAATATCCACCTGTGCTGGGTGCCGGGGCATAGAGACATTCCGGGAAACTGTATGGCTGACGAACTCGCCAAACAACGAACTATACTACCCATCTTAGCGAAATATGGTTCTCTAGGTATACCAATCGCTACATGCAAACTCATGTTAAAGCGGGATGCTACTGACAAAACTACTCGTAGGTGGTCAGACGGTACAACTTGCATAGCGACAAAGCAGATCTGGCACAAGCTGGATCCGAAGCGCTCCAAGTGATCTCTCAAAAATGATCGCACATCGGTGCTATTGTAGGTGTTATTAAGGGACACTGTCTTATAGGCAGGCATGCATCAAGACTCGGAGTCTTTTCGAATGACTTCTGCAGAAGCTGCATGGATGAGGAGGAGGAGGAGACCATTATACATCTTCTTTGTACTTGTCCAGCCCTATCCCAGAAACGTAAACTCCATATGGGAGCTTTCTTCTACAACGACACTGATGATCTTATCAACACTGATAACAGCAGTATCCTACGCTTCATACTTCAACGAGTAGGTGGAGGGAATCTGCGGAGTGATCGCATATGCGGATGACGTTGCTATTGCTGTTTCAGGAAAACACCTTAATACCCTGAAGGAACTCTTACAGAATGATCTTAACAAGATAACTAAATGGGCAGATCGTTGTGGTCTGTGAGTTTACCCACAAAACACAGAACTCGCCCTCTTCACTAGAAAATATAAAATTCCACATGTCGACCTACCCTCTATAAAGGCACAAACGTATCCATATCTGATAAAGCTAAATATCTGGGTCTCATTCTGAACAGAAAGCTAAGCTGGAAACCTGATATACAAGAAAGACTTCGTAAGGCCACAGTGACACTCTTCTCTTGTAAAAAAGCCATTGGCAGCAAATGGGGTCTTCAACCCCATATCACGCATTGGCATTACATTTCCGTAATAAGACCTACACTTCTGTGCAGTGTGGTGGTCTGGTGGACTTGCTGAGACAAAACAAAAAATCGCGACAATCTAAGCAAATTCTAGAGATCGGGTTGTCTATGTATGAGCAGAGCTCTTCGTACCACCCCCTACACTAGACATAATGTTCAACCTAACACCACTCGACATCTTCAGCAAGACAAGTTGCTGCTAGCGCGGCTATACGCCTCAACGCAACCTCCCAGTGGATTCGGACACTCCTCTATTCTGAATTCATTCAGGGAATTCACTCAGGACTGCAACATTCCGCAGCTACATTTCAACAACAACTTCCAGGTCACCATCCCCTCCAGATCACTCTGGAAAAAAGGTGCTATCACGGAAGATGAATCAATCTGTTTTTGTACTGACGGGTCAAAAACTGACGATGCAGTAGGCTAAATATAAGTCTCTCTTTCCGTCTTCCTAATCACTGCAGTGTTTTTAAAGCAGAAATCATGGCGATTAAAGAATTCCTGTCTTCGCTGAAAAGAAACTTCATATCCACTAAAAATATCCACATCTTTTTTTGAATAGTCAAGGTGCTTTTAGATCCCTAGAATCAGTTTCTACGAACTAAATTGTAGCCCTTGACTGCCGATCATCTCTCAGGGAGATGGCGGAGCTGTTAAACATTCACCTGTGCCGGGGCATAGTGACATTTTGCACAAAACAGATCTGGCCAAATCTGGCTTCGAAACGCTCCAAGTGTTGATCTCTTTAAATAGAGTGAACACAAGTGTGTACATAATTACGATAGGTGTACTTACTACTGGGTAATTACTAGGCAGTCTTCGTGTATTTTCCAATGACTGCACGAACGAGGAAGAGGAAGAGACTACTCTTCACCTTCTCTGCACATGCACAGCTCTTTCTCTAAAAAGTAAAACGTAGCCTTCTTTTACAACGACCTTAACGATTTCTCAAGCACTGACATCAAAAGTCTTCTACGCTTCATTCGAAGCTCTAACTGGTTCAATAAGCAGGGCGAGAAATCCTCGCTATCCTTGTGGCATCACAGTGGATCATCTATTGGTGTAAGTGGGTCGGCTTCCTGTCAACAGCCACTCTAACCTAACGTAACCTAACCTTGCAAAACTAAGTGGTCAAAGTGCTCACTCTTACCACAGTGCCAAATATCTCGGCATCAGAAGATCAAAAGAGCTTAACGGTATTGACCGACTAAGGCCCTAAACACAATCTTGTATTTACTACCTCCTGACATATTAATCAAAACGTTGCGACATGCAGCGCAATACGAGTCACGGAATTCCAGTCCAGAGCAGACCATATGTGCACTGCAAAATACTGCAGACAGAACCGAAAGGTATGATACCATCTTCTACCGACTACTGCATCCCTAAACTTAGCTTCAACTCCACCTTTGGTATCGAGTTTCCGACTAGAGGAAACTCGAAGAGCGGGGTAGTACTGACGGATCCTAGATGAAGGACAGAGTCAGTGCGCGCCACGGATGATCTCAATCTGTCAAGATCATACAGGTTTTCTGACTCAGCTAGCATCTTTCAGGCGAGGATCGTAGCAAGAATGGAGGCGTACAAAGGCATTAACCCATAACACCGCACAAATTGAAAGGGTGTGGATAGCCTCCGTGACGGATCCAAGATGAAGAATGGAGTCAGTGCTGATTCCTTCTCGGATGATCTCAATCTGTGAAGGTTATACAGGTTTCCTGACTTAGCTAGCATCTTTCAGGCGAGGGTCATAGCAAGAAGGCAGTAATGGTGCAGAGCCATTACTCCATAGTACCGCACAAATTGAAAGGGTGGGTATTTGTGTGGGTAGCATCCATAACTCCAAGATGTAGATCGGATGATCTCAATCTGTTCATGTCATACCGACTTTCTGATTCAGCTAGCATCTTTCAGGCGGAGATCATAGCAAGAAGGGAGGTGTGCAGAGGCGTTAAGCCATAGTAACGCACAAATTGAAAGGATTGGTATCCGTATGGATAGCCAATCTGCAATAAATGCCACCAGCAACTCAAAACTTGTTAAATAGTGCCAAACAGAATTGGCTTCTATCTTGCCACCGGCACCCACTTTTTTTTTTTCATTTCTACCCTAGCCGATATGGCAGACACTACGACCTGAAAGATCTATTGTATTGAACGATAGTACATCCGTAGTAGTAATGCCGGGCATTCACAGAGATGTGCTCGGATGACTCTTCATCTTCCGAGCAGAGCCTACATTCTGTCTCTGAGCCCACAACAATTTTGTTAACGTGAACGTGATACAAAACTCACCAGTTTCCTAATGATATCCCGATTAAAATTAAGGATTTCCTTGCACGAAAAGGGCCTGGATTAATTGTTTGGATTGCCTAAGCCCCGGGACGCTTTCCCACTAGGCCAGACGAAGTTTGTGTTCCCAACAATTTATCAGTGCTGTGGCGGCAGCCCAGTTGACACCACACTGTAAGGTTTAGATCCTATGAACGCAGATTCCGAGCCAGCCCTAGCTAGTTCATCTGCAGATTTGTTGTCTGCAATTCCCTGATGACCAGGGATCCAACCGAGTTTGACTTTATTGGGTCTGGCAAGAGATTGCATTGCATCGTAACAGTTTTTGACTGATATTGAGTACATTAAATTGGGCGACAGCGCTTTAATTGCTGCCTGGATATCTGAAAAGATAAATATACTAGCAACCAACATTACCCATACTATGGTGATGCATAGTGCCGGGGCACAGTAACATAGAAGGCATCGAGAAAGCGGGCGAAATGGCAAATAAGGGCTTCGCCATAAACACTGGCTCAATAGAAAGAGTTAGCTGCCCAAGTTACTAATCGCCTCCTTATTCCATACAATAAGGTTGAGCAGTCTGAGCAACTGCGCTATATAAAGATCCACCGAGTTGGTATAATATCCCGAAAGGATATTGCCAGAGTTGTGGCTATCAGTACGGATCAGTGGACGGTGGGCAGCAACGCTGCTAAGCTGGGTATATCACATAACACTTTCTGCAAGGAGGCAAATTAGAAAGAAACTCTTTTCCACAATCTTTACAGATGTCCGGCCATAGAAGTTTTCAGACTCCGCACTTTGTGCAAATCATTTTTTCCGACCGGAAAGAGCTTTCAAGGTACATGATCATCGAACTGTTCTTGTACTTAAACCATCCAAATATCCATTAAAAAGGTCTCTAGAGGTCTGTGGTAATAAAATTACGCACTCTAGCGCTAATTGAGGCCCTTACAAGTGCACTCTACCAGCGAAGTTTTGCAAAAATTCGCAGAACTTAACGAGGTACCAAGACATAAAAACTTCAAATTACTCATTGTTGGGACACAAACTCGTTCATTCCAAACATATTAAACAACAGAATTAATTTCCCGTAAATGAATTATTTTTAAAAACAACTTAAATGTAATTACCGTGCAAACAAATTATGGTTGAACAAACACCTGGTACCAATTTTCGAGAACAAAAATTTACAACTCAACTACTGAGATGTTGTAAAAATTAATGGCAAACAAGGGGTAATAAAATTTCCGACACAATTTTGAATGAAACCCTAGAGTTATCCGGTGATTTGAGTAAAAACGACACAAAGTCCGAAATATATAATAAAAAAATATAACAAATTTGTTTCCAGATTCTTTGGATGTTCGCTGCTTTCGTACAAAGAGCAGAACGTTGTGTTTCCCCATTTTATGCCCATTGGTATGCGAAAGGGCAACCAACCACGCCAATTTTGCCATCATCATCGCAGCCAATTGAAAGTCACGCATGTGCTCGTTATGAATTACTATCACCATTGAAAGTTGAAAGATATAATTATTTTGAATGGTCGGATATTAAAAGTTGCAAGGTTAAGCTGTAGGTACGTAAAGAACAGGGTACAGTGGAACAAAATGCGGTAATATATGAGTTAAAGAGTTAAAGAAAATTACGTAGTACCTCTGTTTTAACCAGTCAGGTGCTGGATTGCCAATTCATTATTATATAGTATATCACATATCGAGCGAGGAAAGTGGAGGTTATCGTGCGATTTAGAAGCTTGAAGCTTACTCTTCAAAATTTATACGAAACATAGAAACGTTTCAGAAATTTTCATTTATTTAATAACAATTTAGCTCGTAACTTATGTCCGTAATGATGTTGCTTTTAAACTTTTGTCTCAACTCAGCCAATGTTTAAATCCGGAATTTAAATTCACAGATAGTATCGGGTGTTTCAACAGGTGCGCTTCAACTTTTCTCCGATAGGGACGGCGAACGACGCCATATTTTTTATTGTTCTTTTGTCATTTGGAAACTTCATTAGTATACATTTCATCATGGAACGCTACACATGTGAACAGCGATTGCAAATCGTGCAAATTTTTTATCAAAATAATCGTTCTGTTGCCGATACTTTAAAAGCATTACGGCCATTTTACGGTCCATTTAACAAGCCAGCCCGTTCGACAATCGACCATATAGTGGCAAAATTTGAGTCTACGTTTTCGCTACATAACATCGCAGCCGCCAGGGCTTCAGTTCAAGAAGACGCGAATGTGTCGCTCACACGACGTTCGCAACAATTGGGCCTTTCTGTGACATCATTGTGGCGAATTTTACGTAAAGATCTTGGCCTACATCCGTATAAGATCAAGCTGACAAAACCATTTGAAGCGACGCCGATTCGTGAATTGGGCTCAAGAGCAAATCGAAAATGATGCAGATTTTCACCGAAAAATCATCTTCAGCGATGAGGCTCACTTTTGGCTAGAAGGGGATTTGTCAACAAGCAAAATATGCGTTACTGGGCAGAAAGCAACCCACACGTGATTCATGAGGCACCGTTGCATCCCGAAAAAGTCACTGTTTGGTGCGGATTACATGCCGGCGGCGTCATTGGGCCATATTTTTTCGTCGACGATAACGATCGCCACGTTACTGTTAATGGAAATCGGTACCGCGATATGATAAAACGATTTTTTTTTTGGCCGCAATTGAATGGAATGGACTTGGACGACATGTGGTTTCAGCAGGACGGGGCCACATGCCACACAGCACACGATACAATCGCGTTATTGAAGACTAAGTTCGATGAGCGTGTTATTTCGCGAAATGGGCCCGTCCAGTGGCCGCCGCGCTCGTGTGATTTGACACCTCTAGATTATTTTCTTTGGGGTTATGTGAAGTCATTGGTCTATGCCAATAAGCCGGCGACGTTGCAAGAGCTCAGAGCCAATATTGAACGTGAAAAAAAGTTGAAGTGCTCTTATTGAAAAACCCTGAAGGGCGTAACATTCACTATTGCTTTTTATATAGAAGCCCCAACTTAGACAGTGTTTCAACTCGCATTGATTCACTATCTGATTCAATGTCAACAATTGACAAAAATCGTTATTGCGGGCGATTTCAATGTACACAATTCTGGGTGCCTTCGCCGTTCGGGCTAGACAAACAGATATTTGCTTAGTGTAGTCACCTTACTCAGCATGTAAATGAGCTTACAAGAATATCTGACATTGCAAATCATTCCGCGAACACCCTTGTCTTGTTCCTTACATCTCGTCCTGATAAATATTTGCCTCTAAGCTCATCAGACCACTAATTTCTCGTTAACAAACCACACAGTTAGAGAAAGAACTCCCAAAAGAACAGTATGGCAATACGAGAAAGCCAATTGGAACAACCTCAACAATATCTTTGGGAGTATTAGCTCGTCGCTATTGCAAAACGTCGATGCCGCCGCTGATGCAATCACAAACATCATCCTTATTGGTATGAGAGACTTTATCCCCTGCAGGAATAAGTCTGTCAAACCAAAGAAGGATGGATGGTATGACTCGAGCTGTAAAGAGTGACCCCTTCAAGATTTCCTTCTAGACCACATAAAAACCGTCTCAAGACCCCCTCAAGACACTACTCCAAAACTCCTTAAAAGCCCTTCAATACCCCCCAAGACCATCTCCAGACCCACACTATCAGATCAGATCAGATCCAGATCAGTAAGGGATTTTCACTTCATGGTTCCGCTTAGCATCGCCGGAGTGTGTTTTGATTATTTGTGTTTTGTTGTAATGCATCAATTCAGGGTGGATATAAGCAACATTCCTGGGTTATGCCCGAATTTCTTTGTCACATATGCCCACGTAGCAGATAATAAACCTGCTCTTTTGGCACTAAGTGAAACCCAGGTGAATAAAGACTCGATTTAAATTTAAATGTCCACAATTCTGATTGGCTTCGCCACTCTGGACAGACAACAGCCGAAGGAAGGTATGTTGAGCTATTAGCCGAGACAAATAATCTTACCCAGCTCGTGAATGATCCTACACGTATTTCTGACATTGCGAAACATTCCGCCAACACTCTGGACTTGACTTGTTATTTACCACTCGTCCTGAGAAATACACCGTTAATGTATCATCACCTCAAGGGGCTCATCGGACCATTGTGTTGTATTAGCCAATTTCTCGTTTCTAGACCACTCAGTTAAAGAAAATAACTCCAAAAAGAATTAAAATTTGGAAGTGATTGGACCCCAGGGACGAGGGTTTGTGTTTTAGTTTTTCTAACTTCCACACTGTGCTTAGCGTGTGTACATTATAACAAAATGGAGGTGTGACCGCAACACGATTTTCTTTTACCGACTAGGGCGGAATCTTCAGTATAAATGAATATTAAGTTTTTTTAAAATTATTTTCTCTTTCAATTTCTTTTTCACTTAATATAAGTGCTATACTTTTTTAGATATTGCAAAAACCCTAAAACTGCCACTTCCGGTTTGCCGATTTCCGCCGAATTCTACTGGGACCACCAAATTTATTTAAAAAGCTTAAATATGAAATTTCATCCACATCAATTTAGCTGTCTGGGCTGTAGAATGGACACAGACAGACAGACGGAGATTGGCTTCGCTTTTTCTGACTCATTAGATACGGAAATGGGAAAATCTGTAAAAATCTCGAGTTCGAAAATTTTCATGATTACTATACTTCTCGGCATTCATTGCCGGAAAAAAGGACCAATCATATAGAAACGAGTAGTGTTTCATTTTAATGTAAATTGTCTAACAATTAAAATATTTCTCAATTTTATTTAATAGCAACACAATTATCGTTTGTCTTTCTGTTAAAATTTGTGAACCACTGAATTAAGAGGCTGATGATATTTCATCATAGTTTTAGAACCATTTTCTGCGTGCATTTTCTGGCCAATTAGTATATAGAGAAATGTTTCCTCCCAGTAAGTCCTTTTGTGGATATGACTTTTTCCTCACAAGCTAAGTGGTTATCTGCAGATAGCTATTAGTATCGATATCAAGTACAGGACGAATCAATCAAGAAACAAGCCCGGAAACAAAGTTAAGGGAGAACTTTGTAGCTCAGTTGGAAGGAAACGATGTTCCATCGGCCCGAGATTATTGGCGCGAATATCTGAACCAACGCATCATAAACTAAATACCTTGAAGTTTATATATAGTGGCCCAGTTGAAGGCAAATCGAAAGAACAATACAAGCTCCGATCAAATTTCGATTCATATCATTTTGGCCAAGTCGTCAATATTCTCCTCAGTGTCTTCGGCGTGTTGGAGTTATTGCATAAAAGAGTGAGCAACAATAAACATGAAGTTTTCAAACAGTTTACGATTGCTTTGATATAACGCTTAACTTGAACATAGAAGACAGAGTTCTCAGGTTCGAGTCACCCCTATAATTTATTATGATATTATATTTTATTTATTTTTTTTCTCCAAACCACACAGGCGAACACACGTCTTACCTTAGTTCTATGTATGCCCTCCCTGAATGGCTACTAACGGGGTATTACTCGGAAATTTTCAGTGCTCTTACCTAAAAATAGAAAAAAAAAAACATTTTTATTATTAATTTTTTTTTTAATATGAAGTGATATATTATTATATAATTAACACACTTTAATAATAATAGTTATCAAATTTGTTGGAGTACAATGTACAAAATCGAACTACAGATAAGCTACTCTGATTAGCACACAACATGCGGAATTTATACTTCAATTGCATTAAAGTATTAAAGTAAAGCAGATTATTTACACCTCCCTACCACAACAATGTGCTTTTTCATCACAAATCGAAATTAGCCACTAATCGGAGGAGCCAGAGCCTGACTGGTGCATTTTTATTTTTTTTATATATAGAGACTCATTGCCAAGGGAGGACTCCCTGAATGACTTGCGTCACGGCAATAAGTTGAGCTAAGCCCTTTATTAAATTCAAAATAAAATAAAAATCGAAGAAATGTGATTTACAATATATATCACATATCTCACGTTTGTAGCCGGTTTCAATTTATTTTCTCAGAATTCTCCCTGATTCATTGAAAAAGCAATACGGAAAAACGAACACGAAAAACTAAAACGACACGAGTCCAAATGATTTCGACAATGAATCATGGTCAGGGAAAACTACAAAAAACCTTGACCAAGAAATATATTATTAAATTTTAAAAATAATGTTGATAAAAATAAAATAAAAATATTAATAAAAAGCTTATGAGCACTTCAACCTTCATCTCCATCCTTCAGGAAGTTGTTAATGCCAAATTTGAAGGCCTGCAGATTATAAGAATCGGGAAACACGGGATCCACCAATTGATTCCACATCGAAGAGACTCTCGGAAAAAAGGAGGATTTAAAGTGTTGGGTTCTACAAGAAAAAAGTTTTAAGGCAAACCTATGTTGAGTGGACCTTAAACGAGTGTTTACGTTACTGACAAAAGGACTTGGAACTAGAGAGCGGGTTTCTAAAGCACATCTACCGTTGTAGAATTTGTAGAAAACAGATAAAGCTCCTACATTTTGTCTGTGCTCCAAAGTATCAAGAGACGAAGTAATGGTTACATCGTTTAACAAACGGATAACTCTATTCTGAACACCATCAAGATGAACCAAATGCGATCTTGGAGCACCACCCCACACATATGAATTAAATTCTAAAATTGGTCTAGCATAAGATTTATATAATCTTAACACTTCAGAGGGAGTGAAGTAGAAGTTACAACGTCTTATGAAGCCTAAACATTGGCTAGCTCTTTTTAAAATTTCATAAATATGTTCTTTCCCTTGATACTTTTAAATCTAACAACTTAAGTGAATCAGATCTCGCAATAGAGGTACCATTAATAACAGGAGGAACATAATGTTGAGTTGTCTTCTGAGAAAAAAGGCAAGACTGGAATTTATTTGGGGTAAATTCTACTCTGTTAGAAATGCTCCAATCAAGAATGATTTGAATATTCGACCGAATTATCGAATTCATTAATTCACGCGAACCTAACAAGCGAGAATTGCATTCTTTTTGACTGACAAACTCAATGGAAGCCGATAGTGTTGTATCATCAGCAAATGAATGGACATCACAGGTTGTAGAAGACAACAGGTCGTTGATATATATCAAGAAGAGCGTGGGCGACAAGGATGACCCTTGAGGCACTCCAGCATTGATCCCATGTGAATCTGAAGATATACCATTTAATACAACTTTTATTTTACGGTTCCATAAATAATTCTCAATCCATGTAATGAGAGAGGAGTGTAATCATGCCATACTCCATCAAAAGCTTTAGAAATATCTAAGGAAACAACGCTTGATTCACCTAGGTTTTCAATGCTTTGCTCCAAATAATGAGTCATGCACGTCATTAGTGCACCTGACGAGCGATTTTTACGAAATCCATACTGAACATCGGATAAAAGAACATTCGAATCCAGATAGTTCATTATTCTGAAATTAATGATAGATTCCATTACTTTAGATAGAACCGACAACAAAGCAATTGGACGGTAGTTCGTTGGTGCCGATTTATCACATTTTTTCGGAACGGGTTGAATATTTGCTATTTTCCAAATTGATGGAAAAACACCACTCTTCATTGAGAGATGAAACAATTTGCAAAACGGTTTTGCCAAAGTATTATGACATCTTTTCAATACTAATGGCGGAATACCGTCTGGGCCAGTCGCTTTATTAGGGTCAAGTTCTTTAAGAATCTTTGAAACAATCCGTTTCCGGAAATAGATTTTACATATATTATTGTATGTGCCCGTTCTTCCTCTAACAGTGTTAATAATTAGCCATGTAATTAATGCTTTAGATACATAACGTTTTTTTTATTTATTTTTTAGAAATATAAAGTACTGTTGTTAAACAACTTACTGTCTATATTAGTGTTACCCAGTAAATTAACCTACGTAGGATTTCACTACTTTCTATAAAAGATAATATTTGCTTAAATCTAACAATAATATTTTTTTTTGCGGTATTATATACCTTACTAGACTTAAGAAAAACAAATTAAAAATTCTTCTACAATATCTTATAAGCAAAAATGTATACTAATTAAAACTACCTTCAAATAAATTCGTCAAAAACTTAAAAACTAAATCCCTACAAGAGTCATGTCTGTCTTTGAAGGCAGTTCGTAAAGCTACCTGTGCCCGCAACTGTCACTCATTAGGGCTAAGTGTCGGCCACACTTCAAACCAGCCACCAGTATCTTTTTTTAAATTCTCCATATAAACTTCGTGTGGCCGTATCTGGCTGGCTAACAAGCTTTTTGATGCCGTCCTCGTCTTCAAGTCCAACGCTCATTCACAATGACATTCCAACTGTCAGCTCTATAGACAAGGCCAATCTGCTTGATTCACATTTCGCAGCTAGCTCCACGCTACCAGAGTCGAAACCTCTATAGGAAAGATCTACTTTCGTACTCATCAAGCAGCTAGAGTATTAAATGATCTCAACATTCATATATATGCTGGGACTGATGGTATTCCTGCTATAATTTTAGCCCTTGTAGAGCCTAATCGTAAGGTTCTACTCTGGCACTTCAAAAACGCTAACTGGGACCACCTGAATCAATTTTATAGCTCATTTGATTAGTCAACCTGCTTTTTCAACAATAATGCTGATGAAGCATTTCAACTTATTAAGTCAACCATTTTGCTAGAAATGAAAAATTTCATTTATTCCTCCTTTAAGAATAGCAATGCTCGTATTCGTAATAATAAGTGGTTTAATGAAAATTGCAGGTTAGCAGTGGCGAGTAAACAAAATAGACCATTTGAACTATGTATGTTAATTGCCCTTCCGAAGAAAACCTTGTTACGTTTAGAATAGCCAGAAACAGAGCAAACGTCATAATAAACAGGTCCAAAATAATAAATAGCCCAAAGCGTTTAAATGCGAAGAGATGTATTTTTGACCTTACATCACTTCACACCATGTAACTCTTTAACGCTTCTAGCTACAGGGTCACTGTTGGTCATTTTTGAAAGAAAATTAAATTTATAAGATCAAATAAGTAACATTTTTTTAAATTCTTGAAACCATTACCGATAAAAAGGTCGTCAAAATCCAAAAATGTTTTTCAATTCTCTATATTAACTTCACTTGCCCGTGTGTTTGTGGGTTTGTGGATTTGTGGATTTGTGTGTCGTGGAATCTTGCGATCAATTTTTGACCCACTTCCCAAAGGCCTATTTTATTGAAATTTTGCACACATGCATATCTCCGATAACAACACTTTCTATTAAAATTTGAGGACCTTCGGGCCACGGGGTCGGTGGGCTTCCCTACAAATATTTTACAAAATTTTACTCGATTTTTTTTTCAAATTTTATACACATGTGTATCTCTGATGGGCAACACTTTTTGTAAAAATTTTGGAGACCCCGGACCCCGGGTTCGTGGGACCCCATAAATTTTTTTAAAAAAAATTAACCCCATTTTCTTAAAATTTTATATAAACGTGTATCTCCGATAGACAACACATTTTGTAAAAATTTTTGGTGACCCCGGGCCCGGGTTCGTGGGACCCCATATATTTTAAAAAAAAAATTAACCCCATTTTCTTCAAATTTTATATAAACGTGTATCTCCGATAGACAACACTTTTTGTAAAAATTTTGGAGACCCCGGGCCCCGGGTTCGTGGGACCCCATAAATTTTAAAAATAAAAATTAACCCCATTTTCTTAAAATTTTATATAAACGTGTATCTCCGATAGACAACACTTTTTGTAAAAATTTTGGAGACCCCGGGCCCCGGGTTCGTGGGACCCCATAAATTTTTTAAAAAAAAATTAACCCCATTTTCTTCAAATTTTATATAAACGTGTATCTCCGATAGACAACACTTTTTGTAAAAATTTTGGAGACCCCGGGCCCCGGGTTCGTGGGCCCCCATAACTTTTTTTAAAAAAATTAACCCGATTTTCTTCAAATTTAATACACATGTGTATCTCCGATAGACAACATTTTTTGTAAAAAATTTGGAGACCACGGGCCTGGGTTCGTGGGGCCCCATAACTTTTTTTAAAAAAATTAACCCGATTTTTTTCAAATTTAATACACATGTGTAACTCCGATAGAGAACACTTTTTGTAAAAAATTTGGAGACCCTGGGTCCCGTGGTGGTGGGGCCCCAAAATTTAAAAAAAAAAATTAATCCGATTTTCTTTAAACTGTATATACGTATGTATCTCCGATGGGCAACACGTTTGGAGACAGGGTTTGGAGGGTCATGGGGCACCAACAAATTTTTTAAAAAACTTAACCCGATTTTTTTAAATTTTTGTATCTCCGATGGACAAAATTTTTTGTAAAGTTTTTGGAGTGAGGCCCTAAGGTCCGAGGTGCGCCCATATAAATTTTTTAAAAATTAGCTCGATTTTCTTCAAATTTTAACACATACCCATCTCCGATTAGAGAATTTACATGAAAAATTGTATTTTTATGGGTTGTTTTTTTTCTTTTTTTAAATTTTATTTTCAAACGCGAATATTTCGAAAATAGCTCTCGGATAATTTTTTTTGACAAATGCAATATTGAAGCCTATTAAATTTCCACAAATTCATCTCACAATATTTGTACATTCGGTCAACAGGAGCAGGGTTAAAAATGAAAGTTTGTAAAATAAACGAAAACGTACTCAGACCTTACATGACTTTACACCACATAACTTTTGAATGCTTCCAGCTACAAGCTTACTGTTGGCCTTTTTGAAAGAAAATTATATTTTTAAGATCCAACAATATACACTTATATTATTAAATTAAATTAATTAATTAAATTATTTTAGCCATACCGATATACCGATATAAAGGTCGTCAAATTCAAAACAAAATTTTTTAAAATTGTTTTTACCAACACGATTATTTCGAGAAATGCTCTTGGATACACTTTTTTTTATTAATAAATACAGTATTGAAGCCTTTTTAATTTCCTACAAATAAATGGCAAAATATTTGTGCATTCGGTCAACAAGAGCGAGATAGTGCGGGTTGTTTTACTACTACTACGTATAAGAAGGGTTGCATGACGTCCTAGTGTTCCTGCAGCAACAGTGTAAAAAATTGCTCAACATTACGTGCCTCCATTAATTAATGGTGCCACGTCAGTCCCAGTTTTATCGTTGAGTTTCCAAATATTTAGAAAAAGTTGGAAGAACGAAGGAGTTTTGGGACTTTTTGACGTGACTCTATTCACCGACGGGTATATGATGAGTAATGGAATCTTCTCAGAAAAATTGAATCTTTCAATATCCTACAAGCATCCGGACTCCGCTTGCATCTTTCAGGCGGAGATCCTGGCAATTAGGGAGGCATGCAGGGCTCTTGCTAACAGTACCGCTATATACCGTTTGCATTTGCGTGGACAGCCAGTCCGCAATCAGAGTCATTACTGCGACTAGCAACAATTCAAAACTTGTCAGACAGTGCCAAGCTGAATTGACTTCAGTAAGCCAAAGCATGGACCTAACCCTAGTGTGGGTGCCGGGGCACAGCGACATTGACAGAAACGAGAAAGCGAATGCACTGGCGAAGACGGGCGTAACATTGAACATCGACTACATGGAGAGTGTGTGCTGTCCTTTGAGCTCCGTCAGATAACGCGTCCTAACTTTCCATACCACTACGTTACAACTAAGGTGAAATGACTTGACCAACTGCTCTACTTCGAGGGCGATGTGGCCTAACTACAAAAAAAAACAAATCCACCGAGCTGATCTCAAGGTCACGGAAGGATATTTCCAGAGCCATGGCTATCATGACATCCACGCTGCCAAGCTGGGAATTCCGCACCATACTTTTTGCAGAAGCTGCAGGGATGTCAATGAGAGGGAGACTCTCGTCCATTATCTCTGCAACTGTCCGTCCCTGGCGGGCTTCCGACTTCACAAATTGAAAAAATCCTTCTTCACCAACCTGAGGGAGCTGTTCGGAGTACCGGATCGCCGATCTGATCTCGTACCTGAACGCTGCAGGCCGGCTATAATCATTTCAATGTAACTAAAATGTCACAAGGTCTCCTGAAGTCTGTGGTTGCAAAACGGCACACTCTGGCGCTACTTGAGAGAAATAAGAAGGCGTCAGTAGTGGAGTGGAGTCTGTTAATGCCTTTTTTCTACTTATGGATAGAGAGAACAAAAGAAACTAACAAGCGAACGATATTTTACATCCAGTTGTTCCCTGCTCGTTCTTTCATTCTACCCCTATGCCACACTCCCTCCTCCAGCTATACAGGTATACCTATTTTCACCTACGTACAGCTATAAAGGTCATAAGGTCTCCCGAAGTCTGTGGTTGCAAAACGGCGAACTTTGGCGCTACTTGAGGTCATCGCTGGGGCGGCACGGACAGCCACCCTACCTACCTACCTACCTACCTAGAGAAATAAGAAGGCGTCCGTAGTGGAGTGGAGTCAGTTTATGCCTTCTTTCTACTTATAGATAACGAGAACAAACAAAACTAACAAGCGAACGAAATTTTACATCCAGTTGTTCCTCGCTCGCTCTTTTTTTTCTCCCCCTAAGCCACACTCCCTCTTCAAGCTATACACTATACACTTTTTTACAACTACGTACCACTATAAAGTAAATTATAAAAATGTTCAAAAACATTTCTGCAAAATGTACGCGTACCATCTATCAGTTGGGCCATAATTCTATCCCGTCGATCGATTTGTACTGTGCCTTAGGCGTTCATCGTAAGTCCGTTGTTTTTTTTTTTTTTTAAATTTGTTTGTTTAGAAAATTTGCACCATAAACGAGTACCTAAGCTCGTCTCATAAAAGTACTAGGTATATTATGCATAACATTCCCGCAGAGCAAATGATTTTCGTATGTCATGTATCAGAAGAAGAGTCTACTTGGGCTGGCTGGCTGCTCAGTGCTCACCTGCGAGGAATTAATTACTTTCAATGTTTTTTAATGAACATGAGTACACAGTTAACAAGATGATTATTTCTTGGATGGTCTTAGAAAGGTGGAACGTTTGTGCAGTGTTTAGTTATTTTTTGCTTTTTAATACGCTTACGCACTTGATAACTTTGTTGCTTTAAAGCGGTTCTCGATGAAAAACTTCTGAAGCAATTCAACAAGCATCAACCACAGTATTGCTGCGGGGTCGTTTCGGAAAGAACACACATTTATACGAGTACTTGATTAATAACCTTTTCTTGTTTGTGCTGCTTGAATAATTCTAATTAAAAAGACTCAAGAGGTACTTTTTTTGTTTCATCTAATTACCTCATTGATTTTCTTCAGCCGCTTTCGATAGATTTAGGGTTTTTTTGTATTATCGCTTTGATTAAAAGATTTAGCTGTAAAGCTGTTTTTTTTCACTTTCAATACTAATTGGAAAGTTAAGTTTTAAGAATGAGTACATAACACAAAAATTCGTCGGCCATAAGCCGTTACATGTTTCTGAGAATATACGTCTTCAATACAAAATACCTTGACACAAAAAGGGTCAAACTATAAAAATGTTGTTCTTGGACACTGTCAAGCGTAGCGTAGCGTACAGATATAGGTTAGGTTAGGTTAGGTTGAAGTGGCCGTCAGTCAAAACTACAAGGATCTATGGAAAATTCCACGCCTACTCGTTGAACCACTTGGAGCTTTGTATGAAGCGCAAGAGACTATTAATGTCAATATGGGTTCGATCGTTAAGATCGTTAAAAAAGAACACTCCCAGATAGAGCTTCCGCCTATTCGAGAGGGCTGGACACGTACATAGTAGATGTAGATTGTTTTCCTCCTCCTCCTCATCCATGCAGCTTCTGCAGAAATCGTTGGAAAAGACTCCTAGTCTTTCTGCATGCTTGCCTATGAGACACCTATAATGGCACTAATGTGCAGTCTGTTTTTCTGTTATTCAGGCAATAGCGGTAGTGTGGTTCCATGTTTAGCGAGTTCATCAGCCATATAATTACCAGGAATGTCTCTATGCACCGGCACACAGCACAGGTGAATGTTGAAATGCTCTGCCATCTTCTCAAGAGACGATCGGCAGTTCCGGGCTAGAATGGAATTTGTGGATATCCTTAACAGATATGACATTACTCTTCAGCCAAGACAAGGCTTCCTAAGTAGCCATGATTTCAGCTTGGAAAACACTACAGTGATCAGGAAGAAGGAAAGAGAGAGACTTAGATTTAGTCTTTTTGAAAAGACACCTCCGCCAACCCCTTCATTAGTTTTCGACACGTCTGTGTAGAAGTGAATTCCTTCATCCTTCCTCCCAAGAAGACCTAGAGGGGATGGTGACCTGGAAGTTTTTGTTGAAGTGGAGCTGCGGAATGGTGTAGTCTAAGTTGACAAGTGAAGTCCTGACTGAATTCAGGATAGAAGAGTGGCCGAAATCATTAACGGTCCACTGAGAGATTGCTCTGAGGCGAGTAGCCGCGCTTGCAGCCAGTTGTCTGCCGAAGATGTCAAGTGGGGCAAGGTTGAGCAGAATGTCCAGTTCAGCAGAGGGAGTTGTACGAAGCGCTCCGCTCACACAAAGAGAAGCTGATCTTTCGACTCTGCTTAGTTTGTCGCGATTGATCGCTTTATCTAATGCAGTCCACCAAACAGCCACACCGAATAGCAGCACAGGTCTGACTACTGTTGTGTACAGCCAATGAGTAATATGCGTTTGAAGACACCTTTTACTTCCTATGGCTTTTTTGCTTGAGAAGAGTGCCACTGTGGCTTTACGGACTCTTTATTGTGTGTTGGGTTTCCAGCTCAGCTTCCTATCCAGAATAAGATCAAGATATTTGGCCTTATCGGAGAAAGTCAAGCTTGTGCCCTTGACGGACGGAGGGTTGACAAGTGGGATTTTGTACTTCCTCGTAAAGAGGACAAGTGTGGTTTTTTTTTGGGGGTTTACCCCTAGACCACAGTGATCTGCCCAGCTTATTAGCTTTTTTAGAGCATCTGCAGAAGTTCTTTCAAGGTGTGTGGGTGCTTTCCTGAGACGGCTATGGCAACTTCGTCCGCATAGGCGATCACTCCACAGCCCTCCCCACTCAGGCGAACCAGCAGCTCATTCACCACCAGGTTCCAAAGAAGTGGGGACAGGACTCCTCCTCGTGGGGTGCCTCTGCTGACAAACGCAGACGGCAGACACCAAGTCTTGAATTTATGATCCTACTTGTTAGTAGAAGATCAATCGGTTCACACAGTGAGTCATTCACCACCAAAGTCGACAGCGCATCCGTGATCGTAGATGTTTTACGTTGTAAAAAGCGCCTTCGATGTCCAGGAAAACCACCATTGAGTATTCCTTGTGATGAAGGGAGTTTTCAATGGAACCTACTAGCGTATGCAGAGCTGTTTCTACACTTTTGCAGTACGCGTATTGATCGAAGTCTTTTGTCAATACTAGCACGAAGGTGGATTTTGATCAGTCTTTCTAATGTTTTTAAAAGGAATGACGAAATGAATGAGGTCTTTTGGACTGACGTGGGAACATTTACCTGCTTTTGTAATGAAGACCACTTTCACTTCTCTCCATATGACTGGAATATAGACCAGATCAAGACAACTTTTGAAGATTGTCTCAAACAAAGGAATGATAAAGTCCGAAGTCCTTTGCAGTTCGGCTGGAATTATGCCGTCTAGTCCTGCAGTTTTATATGGTTTGAAGCTATGTAGTGCCCAAAGCAATTTGTTCTTATATCTCGAGAGATGGTATTATACCTAATTGATCTATTTAGATCAGTGTTGTAGGTAGTATGAGAGCTATTTGCGTAGCTTAGCATTGTTTTTTGCTATGCTTAGCTTACCTGAAATATCCTAGCCCCCTTCCATACAGTCGTGCACAGGGCTAGTCAATCGATCACCCATTTAGCGGTATTGAAAAAAAAACCCACACTTCTTTTAAGTACATCTTGTCTTCAAGAATCCATATTCGATCAAGAGCAACAAACAATACGTACAACATTTGCTGCTGTCAGGTGAAAACGAAAGAAAAGACGGATTAAATAATCATCTGAGCGCAAAATTCACATCCGCATAGTCTGCTTGATTACTAGCTAGGGTACTCGAAAAAAAAAACCGTTCCTCGGGAATATTGCTAATAAGCTCAAATAGTCGTAGCAACGTCGCATTTTCTATTGGACAGTTTCAATAATGAAATTTAAATTACGTTGATTAGAGGGAAATTTATATGTTAATTATTTTTCAAATATCATCGTGTGTAAGTGATGATGAAGCGATGGCGCACAACTCCCGAAGATGTTTCTCTTCTGCCCCCAAAGATACAATGCCACAAGCATCAATCGAACAATGAAGAGCCAGCGAGGCAAGTTCAGATAATAAAAAACGTTTTTTAAGATTCTTGCTGTCATTTTTATTCGATTTTCAATTTAGTTAAAGGTTTTTCGGTGTTTCTGATGAGACTTTACTGTTTTATTGACTTACTCACTGTGTACACTGGGAAAAATTTCGTGTAAGAACAAAATACCTATCACACTTTTATTGTTAGTATGGCGTCTATAGAAATTGCTACTTTCCCACTTAGAAGGGCGTGCGTAGCCTTTCGGCTTTAAGTTAGGTTGTGTCTTGTAATAAAGCCGACTATAACCTTTCTATTGATTCCTAAAAGCAACTTTTCTTCAGCAACAAAGTAGGTTAGCGGTGTTTATGGAGGTTGAAACGTTTATTCATATAGTTTAGCGCTTGCTTGACTTGGCTTCTGGACCTATTGCAGAAAAAAAACAACCCAACAAAAATTGAAATTTTTCATGTAAATTCTCTAATAGGAGATGGGTATGTGTTAAAATTTGAAGAAAATCGGGCTAATTTTTAAAAAATTTACATGGACATCACACGGGTCCCAGAGCCCTATCACTCCAACAAATTTACAAAAAGTTTTTTGCAAAAAGTGTTGTCCATCGGAGATACACACATATATAAAATTTAAAAAAAAAAATTGGGGCCCAAAAACCCTGGGGCCCGGGGTCTCCAAAATTTTACTAAAAGTGTTTTCCATCGGAGATACATACGTATATAAAATTTGAAGAAAGTCGGGTTAATTTTTAAAAAAAAAAAATTGGAGCCCCACGACCCCGGGGTCCGGGGTCTCCAAAATTTTTACAAAAAGTGTTGTCTATCGGAGATACACACATATATAGAATTTAAAAAAAAACGGGTTAATTTAAAAAAAAATTGGGGCCCAAAAACCCTGTGGCCCGGGGTCTCCAAAATTTTACAAAAAGTGTTTTCCATCGGAGATACATACGTATATAAAATTTGAAGAAAGTCGGGTTAATTTTTTTAAAAAAAAAATTGGGGCCCCACGACCCCGGGGTCCGGGGTCCGCTTTTTAAATTCTCTATATTAACTTCACTTGCCCGTGTGCTTGTGGGTTTGTGGGCTTGTGGGTTTGTGGGTTTGTGGATTTGTGATGGATTCTTGCGATCAATTTTTAACCCACTTCCTACAGCCCGATTTTATTGAAATTTGGCACACATGTGTATTTCCGGAGACAACCTCGACAGCCCCTTGGTCTGCGGGGTCGGGGGGCTCCCATACAAAAATTTTAAAAAATTTACCCGATTTTCTTCAAATTTTACACACATGTGTATACCCAATAAACAATACTTTTTCGAAAATTTGGTAGTGATCGGGTCCCGGGTTTGGCCGCAAGGCCCTTATACATTTTTTAAATATCTATACTGGCATCAGATATTCGTCGCCCTTTATGGACTGTGTGCGGTGTGTGCTGCGCAGTCGGCTGCGCTGCATGGTTTTGTTGGTGGTGGAGAGAGAGAGAGAAATCTTAGCGCACGCACAAATGAACCCAGCAAATGAAACGAGACATACATGTTTTATGCTTACTTCAACTTACATTTTTATTTACTGAATTGTATTTTTATTGATGTCGTTTTTTTTGTTGTCGATATCAACTTACAGATAGAACAACAAGTTTTCACAATATTCTGTCATTTGGCGTTTTCATAAATTAGTTCAGAGCAGTCAAAGAGTTCTCAAGATAACTGCTCGTGTTTCTTATTTGCTCAGAGTATGAGCGTGCTCTACGTGCTCAGAATAAAATGATCTGAGCATTTTCAATTTTAACATCTGATGTCAAATGTCTGCTTCGATGATTTTCTCCTACAATAAAAAAAAATGGCCCAGGATCGAGGGGCTCCCATATCAATTTCTGCGATTAGAGAATTTAGATGAAAAATTTTAATTTTTATGGGTTGTTTTTTTCCAAGTATATTGGTAGCTTCTATTTCTGTCTGGTCTGAATAAGAGTTTTCGAAATGTATTTTCATTTGTTACTTTTGAGTAATATCAAATCGGATTAGCTATCACTTCGTATTGCAAAGTTTATTTCTCGTATCCTTAATGAGATAGTTACTGCTGTTAGCAATGCAGTTTGTTGGTAATTTTTCAAGAGAAACTGATTCTAAGAGAACCAAACAGCGCTTAACTAGATTTTTTAAACTATTCCCAATTAGATATCATATCTTATATCCCCTTAAGTGGTACTACATACTAAGCTATCCTTAATCATAAACAGAAGTGGAGCTGGCTATGATATTCATCGTTCTAAGGTCTACAACCGAGGCAATGTCTTCGTGTTCCATAAAAACTTTCTTGATTGATCCAGATATTAAGCCGATGCTGTCTAGTTACGCAATCGATTTATATACAAATGCAGATGCAAATTTTAAAACATTTGTAAAAAAGTAAAAAATCAGATTCAAATACAGGAACATATTAAAAAGCAATACAGATAGAACAGATAGGAATACAGAACAAATGCAGAAACACAAATAAAATACGCGGCGATTAACTCTAGAAATACCACAGTAACGCTTCATATAAATAACAGTACAATAAATTGGAAAAACCAGGTCAAATCTTTAGGAATTATTCTTGACATTTTATCAGCAAATTCAACATTGAATTGTAACCTTACTCTGGCTGATGGTAATAACCAAAATGCTAATAAAACTTGAAGAGGAACTGGTGATACACGGAAGGGCCCTGGGTAAAGTCAGCTCGTGGGCAACAAGCTGTGGCCTTAGAGTCAACCCTGGAATGACTGAAATGGTATTGTTCATCACTAAATCCTAATCCAAAATAACGCCCTTTATCCTTCCAAAACTTAATGGAAAACGTTTCAGCCTTACCCCCAGCGCCAAATATCTCGGAGTAATATTGGATAGAAAAGCTTAGCTGAAAGGATAACATAGAGAACAGAGCTAAGAAAGCGTGTGTCGCCCTCTAAGCCAGCAGCAAAACAAACGGCAGGAAATGGGGTCTTCAATCATTACGGATCGCTGGTCTGGCCGCCAGCGATGAAGAAAAAGTATAACTGCACCAAACTTAGCAGATTACAGCGATCAGCACCAGTAGGCATCACAGGAGCTCTACGGTCATGTCCGAACGAGGCCCTTAACACCATCTTGCACCTATTACCTCCTGAAATATTTCCTGTTCGAATTTCCTACCAGGGAAACTGGAAGGATGGGGCAGTAACGAGGCAATTTGACGCAACAATATTCACTGACGGATCCAAGATGAAGGATGGAGTCGGTGCAGGTATCTTCTGGGATGATCAAAATTTGGCAGGGTCATACAAGCTACCCGATTCAGCTAGCATCTTTCATGCAGATATCCTAGCAATTAGGCAATATGCCCATAAGGGCGAATTATACGACCTCAATAAACTCGAAACTCGTACAACAGTGCCAAGAAGAATGGACCTCGATCAGCCAATTCCTGGACATCACCATTGTATGGGTGCCGGTGCACAGTAATATAGATGGTGATGAGGCGGCAGACGATTTAGGTAAGATGGGCGTCGTAATGAATACCGGCTCTATGGAGAGGGTTAGCTATTCAATGGACTCAGTCAAGGAACAAATTTTCTCCTTTTTAAATGCACTTTATTAACTTCGCGTGCCCGTAGCTGGCTGGCTGGTGGGCAGAATCTTGCGATAAATTTTTAACACACTTCCTAAAACCTTCAAACTTTGCACACATGTGTATTTCCCATGACATGACATGCCTCGGGCTCCCATACAAATTTTTTACAAAATTTACCCGATTTTCTTCAAATTTTATGCGCATGGTATCTCCAATGGAAAACACTTTTTGTAAAAATTTGGAATTTTATTCAAAATTTGGACATTTATGTTTTTTTTTTTATAATAAGTCACAGCTCAGGTGGAGCAGTCTGTCGAACTGCGCCATATCAAGATTGATATGGCCATCCTACAGCAAAAAGAAAACCACCGAGTTGTTATTTAGAACCCGGAAGGATATTGCCAGAGTTGTGGCTATCAGCACGGGCCACTGGCTAGTGTGTAGGTAAGTTGGGTATACCGCACAACAAATTCTGCAGAAGTTGAAAAGATGAAAATGACAAAGAAACTCTCATATACTAGCTCTGCAGTTGTCTGGCCCTAATAGGGCCAAGAAACCGCATTTTAGGTATTCCATTTTTTCACGACCTGAAAGATCTCTCAGATTACAGGATCATCGAGCTAATCACGTATCTAAACGCTACAGGCTGGATTTAAACCGCGTAAATATTCATATAAGCTCCCTCGAGATTTCAAAGTGACACACACTAGCGCGCAAGTACAGCTGGGTGCACCACTCTACCTAGCTATACTGAAATAAAAATCCTTTAAACTAACTAACTAATACAAAAAAATCGAAGAATTCATTCCAATGGGTATAAATTTGTTCTGTCTGCTGTTTTTTTTTCAGTGTATCACACTGTTTGTCATACACAGAAATTATTATAGCCATCTACTCGCCACGGTTATAGCCCAATGTAATTTTGCTTAAAAAACTTGTTGTTAACTTTTTAGTAACTAATACGAAGGCACTCGAACAGCTATGCGTAAAGTCTTGAAATGGAATGATACCACCATAACAACAAAAACTAAAAACGATAACATGGACAAATGAGAAATTTATAATTTTATGACAAATAAATTTTAGTACAACAATAGTTTTTGACAGATAAACGATGGCTTGTTTCCTTTTGCTATCTTTTTCT
The DNA here is from genome assembly GCA_947095585.1 of Nephrocerus scutellatus. Classification (NCBI taxonomy): domain Eukaryota; kingdom Metazoa; phylum Arthropoda; class Insecta; order Diptera; family Pipunculidae; genus Nephrocerus; species Nephrocerus scutellatus. The sequence continues at coordinate 78,394,686 of OX352765.1, read as the reverse complement.
CGCTGGACAGACACAATTCTGAATTGGTTTTCATTTTGTTTTTTGTTGTTTTGGTCAGTTGAGCGACCACTTGACCAAATAGTCGATAGGCCTACAAAGCCACGCTTAACCAGTGGAGCAAAAGTAGCTTTTTTGTTAATAAAAATCCCAACTTATATGAGAAGATATGCAAATTAGGAAAACACCTCATAAAGATGATGCGGGCCACAGATAGGCTTTTCTACTTGACAAGGCGGTTGCAGAAGCGAACATGACTTTTCACTCGATCACTCGACAGAGATTACAAAGATAAATTCGATTAATTTAAAAAAATATATTCCAACAGATTGTTATTGCGCAATTTAAAACCAATTTCATGTACGACATAGAACGTCATTTTGCGAGATGAGTCTTATACTAAAGTTTAATGTTAATTGATTTCTCTACGCTTAGATTGATGCAAATTTAATTTCGTGAAAAATCTGATCTCATCATGATACGAAGTTCCAGAGACATCCTATTAATATGATTCGTTTCACCAATGACTCTCGAACGATGACATCTTAAGTGCGATACTTTGTTTGTTTGTTATCTTAATTGTCTTTCCAATTTGTCTTGAATTGTCTTTGTGTGTGGTACTATTTTGGAAACATTGTGTGAATTATTCAAAAGATGACCGGACCCCCAACAATCCATTTCGACAGATAGATAGATAGATATCACCACAAAAGTTAATTTAATTTTCCGGCAAATTGATTTTGTCAGTTCGAGTGTGTTGCGTGAATTTGTTGTCTCGCATGAGGTGCAAAATTTGCAAACTGCGTAATCAACTGAGGTGAACATTTGTCAATATAATAAAGCTTATATTAAGTTTATTTAAATTGGCAATAAAATATTTTAATTTATTTTTTGATTAAGTGCAAATTAAGTTTTATTTTAACGTATAACTAATTAATAGGCAGGTTGGTAGTAGGTACGGTAGTATATATGATTATTATGAAAAAAAAGTTAAATTTTAAATTGTTTCACGTTGTATATAGTGCTGCAGCTTTTTCAGTTGTTGTAAGTTGCAAGTCAACTGAAGAACATTTTCAGGCTATATCTTATTACGATTTTAAAAGCGAGTTTAGTCAAATTAATGGCTATTTTAGAACTGTCTTTGCTCAGTGACAAGTACCTTAAAAGACGACCTACTAACGACATGACCAGTGACTACAAAAAACATGTGGATGAAATGTTCCAAATGATAGAAACTACGAGTTTGGCAGCAGCCCGTTTTATACGTCAATACGTTTAATGTCAAGTTTTCTTTAAAAGTTTAAGAATCAATGAAAGAAAAGTTTTAGAATCATTGAAACAATTGCTGCCTTTACGGTCTATGCTCTGCTAAAAATTTGAGGAATCACTGATGATATTTCGTCACAGTTTTACAATCTCTATTGTGAGGAACAAAATTCTTGTGACCGAAGGATCACTTTGTCAAAGTTTACGTCAAGGATCGTTTCGGCAAGGCTCACGTCAAGGATCGTTTCGTCAAGATTCACGTCAAGAATCACTTCGTCAAGGCACGTCATGGATCGTTTCGTCAAGGCTCGTGTCAAGGATCACTTCGTCAGGGCGCGTTAAAGTTTACGTCAAAGATCGCTTCGTCAATAGCAAGACTCACGTCAAGGCACGTCAAGGATCGCTTTGTCAAGGCTCACGGCAAGGATCACTTCCTCAAGGATCGCCACTTCGCAAATACGTCAAAGTTAACGTCAAGGATCGCTTCGTCAAGGCTTACGTCAAGGATCAGTTCGTCAAGGCACATCAAGGATCGCTTTGTCAAGGCTAGCAGCAAGGGTCACTTCGTAAAGGCACGTCAAAGATCGTTTCGTCAAGGCACATGTCAAGGACCACTTCGTCAAGGCACGTTAAAGTTTACGTCAAGGATCGCTTCGTCAAAGTTCACGTCAAAGATCACTTCGTCAAGGCACGTCAAAGTTCACGTTAAGGACAGCTTTAAGGCTCATGTCGAGAGGGTGTTGACCTAAGTCTTCGCCCACTTATACACCTAGGGCTGCTGGTCACATCGGCGCGAGAACCGGTCGATGTTGTAGGGAGCTGTCAGGCACTCGAGGACTCCTTCCACACAATATATGCCGGGCAGCTCGAGAAGCATTTAGGTGTGTATGTACCTTGAGACAGGTAAATGTGTTATTTCTCTTCAAACCAGGCAATAGGCCTAGTGAGCTGCCTAAATCATACAGACCTATAAGTCTTACATAATTTGTCCTCAAAACCATGGAGAGACTTATTGATGTTCATATTAGAGGCCGGTTAGAACTGTCTACTCCTCTGCACTTAAGTCAGTTTACGTATAGGAAAGGCAAAAGCAAAGAAGGTGTACCTAACTATTTTGTAAAGATGATAGAAGAAACTTTTCGTTCCAAGGAAGTGGCGCTTTGTGCCTTCCTCGACATTGAGGGCGCATCCGATAACACTGGCTACGACTCTATTGCAATGGCAATCAGGTCGGTAAGGTATCGAAGACTCGACCAATCATTGTATAAGGCCATGCTTGAAAGCCGAGATATTTTTTTCTCCTCAGGAGGAGTATCTGTGTCTGTGACTGCAGTTAAGGGATGTCCCCAAGGAGGAGTGCTTTCTCAGCTTCTATGGAACGAGAAAATGGCGCGATTTCAAACCATCACACGTTTTACACGCGAAACGTGATACGCGTCATACATGGAATATAAAAAATGCTATTTTGGACTTAGACACTCACACAATTTAAGCTCTCTAGTTCGTGTAAAAGGTAGTTAAAAAAGACCTCAAAGTGATGGACAAAAAGCGGCCAAGTCAAGTTAAATAAAAGTTTTTAAAAATAGCACTCAGGGTACTCAGAAGGTTGGCAGGTAAATTCTGGGCAGTTAGTCCCAGAAAAAAGTGCAGAGGCTGGCCTGTGTTTTAATAACAGGGGCCATGAGAACCTGTCCCACAGCGTGCATGGAGGCGATCTTTGGGCTAGCCCCACTACACCTAGTGGTAGAGAGCAAATCCAGGGAAACCAAGTTACGTTTAAGCAAGGTAGGCTGCTTCACGGACAGCAGGGCAAAAGCAAAAGCTCGAATTCAAAAAGAGTTTTAAAATAATAGTGCAGATAAATTCGGGAAGGGAAGAGTTACGCAGTATAGGTAAGGCAGCCGCCTCCGTAAGATGGAAGAATCTCCCGGGTCTATGGCAACCAATGGAAATGCTTGGGAACTATAACCCTAAGGCTAATGACACACGAGCTCCTTTTGGCGCGCTCCCATTTGGTCGCGCGCCATGAGTACCCAGAGAACCAATGGAATAGTACACACGAGCGTTCGCGAACAAAAATGAGTCGGTATGGTCGCGCGACCTTTTTTACGCAGCGACTTCCCTTCATGGCGCACGAACCGTAGAGCGTCATGAGGGGTACTAATATATATCAGAATGAACACACGAGCGTCCAAATGGGAGCGTGTCATTTAAAATTTAATTTTTCAAAGGCATCGTAGTGCGTCATGAGGGGTACTATTATATATCAGAATGAACACATGAGCGTCCGAGTGCGTGGAGTGCGTCATTTAAAATTTAATTTTTGTAAGGCAAGGTGAGTCTAAATGCTAAAATTAATGAATTTAGGAAAGGAAATCATGGATCGTATTGATTCTTTCTTTCTTTTTGCAACAAATATAAAAATAAAACATTATTTTGAACTGTATTCATCTTGAATAACCAAACTAAACCAACAAGCATGATCAGCAAAATATGCTGTCGCGCGCTCAAAATGCAGCTCGTGTGACAACAACGAAATTTTCTCCGGGCGCGCGGACAATTTGCCGCGCGACCTTCAATCTGCTCTACATTATTAAGTTCTTAAGAGGAATAGGTAAGGAGGGAGTGCTTTAGAGACGGGCGTGGCGCTATATCTCTGTAGAACAAGTCAGGCGGAAGAGCAATAGATCTGCATGGGTCGCAGTGCTACTACACCCCATTTATCATCATCATCATTATCATAACTAATTAGACTTGAAAAGTTTTCAAATCTTTTGCTAGGCAACCTTTATTTTTGAATGTCTTCCTTTAAATTTTTCATGTGCATCATTTCAAGCCCTGTGTAGTTAACAAATTTATTTGAATCAATTGCATGTGATTTCATTTTGTGTAAACGACCTTTTCTGTTCCACTGCGAATGTTTGTTCGCTCTCTTTTTGTAGAACTCAAAAAAAAATGGAAAAAACGAAAGAAAAGCGCTTGGAATTTAATTAACATGTTATCAAGTAATTGCTTCTTTTGGATTTCAAGAGAAATTCCATCAAATTATCATCAAAACATGTGGAACGACGTATGTGATTGAAAAGATCATGCGATCCTCGGACTCGACTGTTTTTCAGAATTCAATATAATTTGCATCCAATTACATGTCATTAAAACCTGACATAATTGAGTACCTATTGAAGATTCTTTTGCGTTCCTTTAATAAGCGCAAAGAACTCATTCAACCTCGATCAACTTGATCACTTTTGAATGCAGAAGTTATAATTATGCAGCATTTTTGGCCAGAAGGCATAAAGCAGCTAAGTGGGCAGAAGGAGGATGGATGGTCGCATCGACGAATCGGATCGAAATGACAAAACGTCATCATTATCGTATCGTAATAAAGCTAAGGGGCTGGCTGGTGCACATGCTGTTGCTGATGCACGGAGAAGATCTGAAATAATACTGAACGACTGAAACGCTTCTTTCACTTGACAGAGTTGCAGCACCGACCGTGGTAAATACGTTTTTCAAAAGTGCGAAGGTATCATGGAAAACTATAGGATCTAAAAGCGGATTAGCGAATGCAATTAACTTTTTCTGCGTTAATGATGGTGGTGACGTTCATTTAAGGTTTTGGCAATAAATTAAAATTCATTCTGGTGATCAGGATCAGCAAAATGACTGCCGCGCCGGCTGTGGCTTTCTACATAATGAGTGACCACACGGACATTTTATTGTTCTGTGGCATTTGTTTTGTTTATTTCTTTTATTCCATTACCGAACCACATCGTTAACAGCATTTCTAAGGGTGGTAGTTGGTTGAAAATTTCCTGAATTTACCCCCGCAATGTGGTTGACCACGAAAAATGAAAAATGACTACAAGTAAGTTGCGCCGCCGCTATCCCGTCAATATAAGTAACAGCTGTTAAGAATTTGTCCCTCTTTGAGGGTACTCTTTTTCCCCGACATATTGTGACAAAGTCATTGTGTTATCACACATCGATGGATATCATTGAATCAGCCAACGTAACACAACACAAAACAAGATTACACTGATCCGGCGATAAATCGGAGGACATTGATCAAAAGTTTTAGGTAGCCACAGATTCTATACAATTTCCAATTTCAGTCAAGGACACTTTGCACAATGGAATAATTGAATCAAGGCACAAAAAGGATATGCGCTGTTTGTGTGCAAACATGTGACAACTGACAACTGACAACAGAGATAAAAGACACAAGGATTTTCCAGTACAAGTCGTACAGTTTGCTATAATCTTAGCTACCAATAGAAAAGAAAGCAAAAAAAAAACATAATTTGCGGTGTGCAGGTTTGAACATTTGACAACAAGAAGATTCTATTTTATTGCATTGCCATTGTACTACAGACAAATGCTCGGAAATTGACTAAGGTCCCTGCAATAAAATAATTAATAGTCTTGAACATCTTGTGACCAAAGTCCTTGCAATAAAATTATTTGATAGTCTTACACATATGACAGTAATAGAAAGCGAAACTCTCCCATCCAGATTTATGGATTTTGTAAAATGTCGAAAAGTCACAAAGCCGGCGAATAAAAGAAAGTGATCATCGCTGGAATTTATCGAATAAAAGGAGCTACTTTCAAAGAAACCAAAAATTCTAAGGAGCAAGAAAATGCTGCGTAACGAAATGAGAATGAGGCACAAAAAAAAGTAGGACGATACCACAGATCATCCTTGAAGTGATCCTCAAACGTTCATATGACGGGTGATATGAAAAACTACGCCCATGGCGGCAGCATTGATTCACAAAATAATGGGATGCAACAAATGGCGCATCCTTCCTTTTGCTGCTCTCTCTTCTTTGAAAAAGACTGCCGAGGCGAGGGTTTTCTTCGAAATTCCTCCATCAGCGTTTGTTGGTTTTTGTCTGCAGGTAGTTTGTTTGTTTTTTATATCTATTTGCCGTCAATTTTGATAAATGCATCATGGCATGGCGGTTGGCTTTGTGTAAAGGTGCCCGCTCGCTCACTCACTTTGTAAATATTTAAATATTTTCGCATACATACGATTCGGGGAAAACAGCTGCCGCAATAAAAACGATCGCCAATTTTAATTATCTTTAGAGTTAATGAAATTATGACTTCTTCTTTTTCAATATGCAGATTTTTGCACCAATAATTTATTGTGTAGCTCGAGCAGAGTTTCGATACTTGAGTTGAGGGTCGTAAGCTGCCGCAAATTTTTTTGGAGCAGATTTTTTCATATGGCTGTATGTTTTGTTTTAATTCTCTGTACTAACTTCACGTGCCCGGTTGACTGTCTGTCTGTAGGTGGCTGGCTGGCTGGTAGAATCTTGTGATCAAATTTTAACGCACTTCCTAAAAACCGATTTCATTCAAATTTTGCACATATGTGTATCTCTGATGACAACACATTCTGTTAAAATTTGGAAGTGTTCGGACCCGGGGTCGAGGTGCTCTCTCTGATCTCTGATGACAACGCTTTCTTTTCGGGTGTCTGAAGGCTCCCAATAAATTTTTTAAAATAATTACCCGATGTTTTTTTTTGAAATTTTGTACACATGTGTATCTCCGAAAACAACACTTTTTGTAAACATTTTTAAATGATAGGATCCAGGCCCTCCCATATACTTTTTTTTTTTCAAAATTAACCCAATTTTATTCAAACTTTGCACACATGTGTATTTCCGATTAGAGCATTTACATGAAAAATTGTTTTGGGTTTTTTTGTTGGCTCTTAACTGAATAAATTGATCATCATCGAAAGCCCAATCTCAGCGATGAAGCTCATTTGTGGCTCAACGGCTTTATTACGAGTAATTAACAAAATTGTCGCATTAAAGAAAGTCAGATTCCCGAGGCCATTCACAAATTTTGGTGCAAGTTTCATGTTAGAGGGGTCGTTGGCCCATATTTCTTCATCAATGAAGTAATAGTCAATGTGGGACGCTACCGGACCACGTTGACTGTATATTTTTGGGACAAAACGAAAGTGGTTGACTTGGAGCATATGTAGTTTCAACAAGACAGCGCCACATACCACACAGCTTTTGGCCACCTACTGAAGTGAAAATTCGGTGACCGCGTTATCTCCAGAAATCGACCAGTCAATTGGTCGCCTCGTACTTTTGATTTGGTGCGTCTGGAATTTTTTTTTCGGGGCTGTTCTATGCAATTAAGCCAGAGACTTTAGACGACCTCAAGACCATCGAAGTAAAAATAAAGGGCGGGCAATATAAAAGTTCGTTTTTAAAACCACTATGAAATCAGTATACATCAATATTTTTTTGGAAATTTTTTATTGTGAAGGAAGGCTGACTGGAGTCTCCGATTAAAAATGAAAAACAATTTCGTTGATGTGGCTCCCTCTGCTGGCGTAGTAAGCCATCCTGTGCGTTCAAAAACTTTTTCGATAATTTCGGCGCCTATCTCGCGACTAACAATAGCAATGTTACGTTTTAAAGCTGGAATTGTGTCTGGATTATCCGAATAGCATCTATCCTTACCGGCACCCCATAGAAATAAGACCACCGGCGTCAAATCGCAGCTCCACGCAGGCCAATTGACATCTCCAAAACGGGGCTGATTATTTGGTTGACAAATTGGGCGCGCAAGAGATCGATTGCCAGTCGACTTGTATAACATGTAACGGAGCCTACAGAGCTTGATTCTCTTAAGCATCACGGTAAAGTTCGATCTCATCCTTATAGCTTCGCCGGAATCGTCATTCGTTGCATACGCGACTTACAGTTCTTCGTAAGTCTTTCGAATGGGAATTGAAGGTCAGAGTGCTTTTTGCTAAGCACCCAGATCTCTCGATCAGATACACTCGATGCCGAACAAGCAGGTTCCCGCACTGGATTCTCCTGTGTCGACCACATCAACACCCTGCGGATCATTATTGAACAGTGCGTTGAATTCCGATCATCACTGCTCCTGCTGTTCATCGATTTTAAGAAGGCGTTTGACAGTGTCAACATACAGTTTATCTGGCTCGCCTTGCGCAGGAGTAGTATACCCGATAAACTAATAGCTATTATTAAAGCAACCTATGATGGCTCTAAATGGCATGTGCTGCATAGAGCAAAGCTGTTAAAGGAATTCGAGATCCTAAGTGGGGTCCGACAAGGTTGCATTCTATCGCCGATACTTTTTTTTTTTTGTGATAAGCGATGTACTTCGCGCAGCTTCATCTACTGGAAACGGAGGAATTCGTTGGACACTTACATCTCAACTCAAACATCTGGACTACGCTGACGACGTTTGTTTACTCCCACACAGGATTATGGATCTGCACCAAATGACAACAAATATAGAAGGGAGGGAGGCAAATGTTGTGGGTTCGAACATTAATGCTGCCAAAACCAAAATCACCAACCTCGGCACTCAAGTTAACATTTCTGGACAGCCGGTAGAGAGAGTTTCCAATATCTTGGGAGTATTGTCTCGACAGAAGGTGGAACCGAGCAGGACATTGTCAACCGAATCGGCAAAGCAAAATCTGTGTTAGGAATGATGTCCATGATATGGCGAAGCAATACGATCAGCTTAATCACCAAGTTACGACTATTCCGTTCAAATGTTAAATCTGTGCTGTTGTATGGGTGCAGCAATTGGATGGTGGCCGCTACTATTACAAACGTTCGTAAATAGGTGCCTACGGAACATCTAACGGAACATTTTCTGGCCTAATCGCATCTCTAACGAACATCTTTACCAGAGAACTGGTCAGGAACCAATAGGCACAACCATCCAACGACGGAAGTGGCAGTGGATTGGTCATACACTCAGAAAAGGCGACAGTTCCATAGCAAACTACGCAATGCAATGGAATCCGTTATCTCAGGATGGTAGAAGAACGGGTCGTCCGAGAAATACATGGGGCAGAACAGTTGAGGAGGAGTCACGGCAATTGGGGAAGCGTTGGAGAGAGCTGAAACTCATTGCCAGGAACCGCACGCGATGGCGTGTAGGCGTAGTAGAAGCCCTAGGACCCACAAGGGGGTCTGCCGTTGCATTGTCTTTGCGGAAAAGCACTTCCTTCTTCATCAAATGCAAACGCTTTATCTTTAAATCGGCGTAGAATCCATCCAACAACTCAGCATAATATACACGGGTGATTGTTTTGCCATTTTTAAGATATTCTATGTGAATGATACCGCGTGCATCCGACAGATCCATCTTGACCTTTTTCGGCTTCGATTCGCCCGGAACAGTCCACTGTTTCGAATATTCCTTTTTCTCTAGGGTGTTGTGATGCATCCATGTTTCGTCCACGGTTACAAAACGGCGCGAAAACTCCTCTTTGTCGCGGTTGAAGTTTGCACTTTCCCCGACATCATGGTCAGTGACAGTGAGTATACTGTTTCGGAAGGCTATATTGCCAAACACTCCTTTGAAGCTGTCACACGGTCGTGCTTGTTGTCAAAAGAAAGCAAACACGGTACCAATCTGGCGGCGAGTGGCGCAGGGACATAAGTCCCAATATTTACTTTTGGGACTTATGACCTACTCAAATGGGACTTAAGTCCCAAATCGAATTAGGGACTAATGTCCTAACCGATCGGGACATAGGTCCAAAAACATTTTTGTCGAAGACGGGACATAAGTCCCAAATTTTCGGAGAGATAATAATTAAAAAAAATAGCCTTTCGCGTACCTTATCTCGTCGATCGTCAATTACTGCTTATCAATAATTTCTGGACGGCCTGGTCGCTAATCGACAAAAATGTTCGTACGACCGCGCTTAAATTCAGCTGTCCAATATTTTATTTGTGATATCGATAGTGTCGTTCGTTTTCTTTTTTTAAAAAAAGTATCCATCACTGCACGATATTCAATTTTATTCATTTTTGTAAAAACGCAAGTTTTTCGCTTTCAATGACTGTCTGGCAAAGAATTTAACAGAAAGCATTTGAAGGATAGAAAGCCAATATTGCTTTGTTTCCCGTAGCGCCATATCTTGCCGAGGGCGATTACTTTTCAGTCCGCCCTCGTATAACAGCGATCAAAGAACTTCAATCGTTGAAACTAGATCAAGTTCTTTGCTATCTAATGCTCACGAAGAAATTTGAATAGATGTTGAGCTTCATTGGGATCGAGTACAATGTACCGACAGTCGAAGTGGTCTGATGTGATTTTTCCACACGTACCCAGCACAACTAAATACATACATAAGTATAAGTCTAAGAAAACGAGTTAGCCTGATTATTAAAAAAATATTAGCCATTCCCAATTCAGCTGTTCATTATAAATCAGGATTGCTAAGAGAAAAGTCAGCTTCAATCACAGGACGTACATTTCCGTAGTTTATTTAATTATTGCATAAAATAAATGTTTAAAATTTTACTTTTTTTATTTATTAACTCTGCAAGCAGAACAAAAAATGTCACACAAAGTGCAAAATTTATGAGCAGCAATGGTGCTGTCAGGCATCTCCTCATGCAACCGTCACCACCAACACATAGTAAGGCAATCAGTTGATGGGAAATCGCCCATAAATCGAATTAAAGTTAAATTGTTCGAGATAAAAATGACAATAAAATAAACAACATTTCCTACACTTAATTTAGGATCACACGAAATAAAGTAAATCCCTGTCTGCGTACCGGTTTTCAGCCTTTCACTGTCCATTGCCTGGCATCAGGCAGCACAGACGGCCGGCCAGGCATTCACATTCTTCCCCAATTCCAATCAAAATTTATCACCATTAAATAAAACGATTACGCGAAAAACACACAAAAGGACTCAAGTGAAACACCCACTAAAACAAGAGCGCATCACGATGATGATGATGCCGAGCAAATAAATAAATTTCCTCAAAACTCAAATAAACGGTTGTTGTTTTTTTATTTCAAACGAAAAAATAATAAAAATAAAAAACAGAAAATAAAAAAAAAACCCAAAATCCCCGAAATGATCTCTGCTGCAGCCAATAAATTACTTAAAAAAATTCGAATGTGTGCAGCCACCATACACTGGAGGTCACTAAATTAGGAGCAGGCTATTTTGAGAAGTAAAAATTATCTTCCTTTCGTTATAGGGCAGTGAAAGCAAAAAATTGTGAAAGAAACAGTGGTTCATTTTGAATGCAATGGGGAATTTCAAAATTTTAAGAGAACAAGCTAACGGTAGTTTTATGCTGTCGGAATCATCATCATATTTGGCTCTACAACCTCCCTCAAAAAGTCTCTCCACCGGTCCCGATTTCGAGCCGATATCATCCAGCTTGGCATCCCTAAACTCTGGGCGTCCTGGTCTACACCATCCTTCCAGCGTAGGCTTGGCTGGCCTCGCTGTCGTGTTCCATAAATCATACCGCAAAGGACTTTCCGAGCAGGATCATCTTTGCTCATGCGAGCTAGGTGTCCTGCCCACCGGAGCCTACCGATCTTAATTTTCTTCACGATGTCTACATCGCGGTAACGCTCGTAGATCTCATCATTATAGAGTCTCCGGAATCGTCCTTCCTCACATACGGGGCCAACAGTTCTCCGTAAGACTTTTCTCTCGAACGCGGCTAAGAGGTCAGAATGCTTTTTGCTAAGCACCCAAGTCTCGGATCCATATGTAAGTACTGGTATGACCAGCAGCTTGGATGTTATGGTTAAGTTCCTGGATTTGAAGAGTCTTGACAGAATGTTGTCGGAATAGCTTGCATTAAAATTTGTTTATAAGATTAGAAGCATTCAAAGTACAATCGTTTTTCGTGAAGTATTTTTTTTTTTTGTATAAAAAGTTAATTTTGAAAAAAGAAAGGTTTTGCCGTATTTTTTTAAAAATGAGTAGAAAGAAAATGTTTGACTTGTTAGGGAACAAGCATCGTTCTACTCGAGCGTCGAACTTGGCGAGTTGTAGGGGCTAAGTAACGTCAAAGATTCTTGAGAGTTTTTTCTAGATGAGTCCTGAAACCACAGGTCGCACATAACCCTCTCCGCCCCTCCAATATCCCCCCTCCATCAACTCACATCTCCCAATCCCAATTTTCATCCCCTGGGCTGGATTAGGGTTTAAGGGATTAAGGGAGACCAGTTTAAAAAATAGCCCAGCAGCTCAGGTAGTATCTGAATACCTGGCACTCTCCAGACTATGTAGCCCTATCTGTATTTTGCAGATCTCTGTGCAGATGGACCACCCTTTCTCCGTCACACGTGGGAATCCAAATGACAGAGAGAAAAAATAGAAAAAAATAGAAAACTAGCACAAAAACTTTGAAGACCGCACTCTGTTTGGCTGTTTGGAGGTATAAACACAACTTTTACATTTGGGTTAAAATTACGTGGGGCTTGTGGATGACTTGGCGCAATTTTGAGAATAAGCAGCACTTTTAAATCTAGGTATTGCTTCTTAAGGTAGCCTTCAACTTCGGAATAAAAGTATTTGCTAAACGATTAAGTAAATAGTGATGAGTTCATCCAAGCCTTTCTGTTTGCCCTCCAATCTACAGGAAATCTTTACTTTCTAATATTTTTCAAAGCCCTGGCTTTTTAGAGTGATAAATCAGAAGTGGCTTACACTTAAAATCACCGGTTGAATTTCCACAAAACAAAAGACTGATCCTGTCTTTGGCTGCTCTTTTTTCATTCTTAAAGATAAAATTTTTTTAATTCAAACCAACAGATTAGTAAAGTTTTCATCTTTTCCAGTATCGGTTTGCTTTTTTTTTGCTTTTTTGCTGATAAAGGTGTAGCATTTTAATAACTGTCTTGATTAAATCTTGATAAGTTCTTTTCACACGCCCATAGACGAAAGTGACTGTTTCGTACGCTATAAATTAGCCTCGAAAGTAGCCCATAACAACACTAGTTATGTTATGATATAAACGTCTTTTGTTATTTACTACAATCTCAGCGAACACATTGCGCATGAGCAAGAATTCTCTTTTGTTTGTCGTTTGTGATTTCTGCTTCTCTCTCGACTTAGCAGAAAAACCGGTTTGGACGCGTGAAATATTCATTTCTTTGTTATTTACTGCAGTCACAGCGAACACACATTCTCACATTTCTGCTTCTCTCTCGATTTAGCAAAAAAAACCGGTTTGGACGCGTGAAAAAAATAGCGTACATGACTCGCAGAAAGTGCTCATCGTGCTCGTTAGATTGCCGAACTCGGCTACCGCCTCGTCAAGCTTCAACCTCGCACGATAAACTCCACTTTCCGTGCTCGTTCTGTAATATACTATATAGTGCGAAATGTGGACTCATTCCTGTTAAAAAAACGCCCAAAGCAGAGGGCCCTTTTCCCTAATCTTTCTAATTCTCTGAAAAATGAAAAATGAAATTGTATCTTTCGGAGAGATGTACTCGTACTATGCTGAATTTTTGTTTAAGTGTAACTACAGACACTCCAGTAGACAGGAATGAGAATAAAAATTCATTTTTATTTTGCGCAGAATTTGGATGGACCGCGTATAGGAACCGCGTATAGAAATCGCGTATGAGAGAAATCGCGTATGTTGAGTTGATTTTGTATTAACTTCCCACAAACTACTCTTACTTTCACCATAATTTGTTTCTGACATATAACTCGAGAAATGTCAATTTTATCTCTAAAAATAATGTGCTTCTAATCAAGTGAACCGCTGTGTATCTAGTGCAGAGCAGTGGCGCATCGGAAACAAAAATCTTGAAATCTCGAGTAAGCGAAAAAGAGAGAGAGAAACGAAAAAAAAGAAATAAGATAGAGATAAAAGACACCAAACAATCAGTACGAACGCACAAGATAAATTGTCGAAATGTTTACCGCCGGCTGTCTCGTCGTCCTCGTTTAGGACAGGGCCAGGCGGCCAGGTAACGCCAAACATAAATACACGCACACAAACAGAAATCATAAAGCCACAACACGACGGCGATGAAATTCGAAAATTCAAGTCAAAATCCAAATGAGCGAAGATGGCACATCATCATCATCAGCTCCAATGGCGTCGTTCATCGTTTCGTGAGTCAGGCATCGGACATCAGGCTGGTGGCTGGCTGGCTGGAATGATGGCACAGGCGCGGTCGTTAAGGTGAAAACACCGAATTCCAAACGAGAAACAATTTCTCGTGTCTTGGGAACATGAAAACTCACTAAATTGGACAGATGCCGCTGCTGCTGATGGGACTGCTGCATCATGATGACGATGGTGATGATGATTATGATGATTATTATGGCAATAGCGATACAAGAGTTGGAGATGAGCGCACATATTTTTTTTTGTTGAGTTATTGCTTTAGTTCAAGATGCCAATAGAATAGAGAGCCATGATGATAATGCATTTAGATCAAGCGTTAGCCATGCGCATAGGCTTGCCACCCGTCCTCCTTTATTTCTTTTTTAAAGAAAAATAAATCGCGTTTCCAAAAATTTCAAAAAAATTATAAACAACAACAAATACTTTTAGCTATTATTATGGGAAACCTAACAAAACATTTTATGTAGTCTATTTGCACTTAAATTAATCCGTTTCATAAATTTTTTAATTTTTCCAACGCTATTGAAGATATAATTTCTGACAGTGTATTGGAAGCCCTAAGTAGCCCTAACAAAACTGTCGAACTCAGCGTTCTCACATCATTTGACATTTCGTATTCATATTAATTGTTTTAAAATAGTGCAGCTGTTTGTTCTTAAATGCAAAATGATCAGTAAACTTTTATTCAATCAAAATAAAAGAAGTAAATGTAAAACAAAAACTTCGTTTTTCGGATACAAACTTTTACGCCATACACATACATAATAATTTCCGAAATATCTGTTTTTAAAGTCATTTCTTTTTATCACGCATCGCATGCGTTACACGCGACACGCGTCATACGCGGGATATCAAAATTTACCCCTGACATTAAGCTGCTCACAAAATTTCAGCCCTCTATAGGTCGTACGAAAGGTGGGTAAAAGGGACCTCAAAAAACGAGAAAGTGCCGGCATTTCAAAACATCACACGCGCCACATGCGCGTAACGTCATTATTCAGCAATTGGTTCAGAGATTATGACAACATGGTTCCATTAATGACTAACCGAAAATTGGAAGGCCAAGATTAGATCGCTCTGAACAAAACTTAGAGCTTCTACGGCAAAGAGTCGAAGACGAACCAGTAACGTCTATTCAAAGACATGCTCCTCAATTAGGTCTGTCCCGTTCGTATTTTGAGATGGGATTTGCACTTATTTCCTAAAAAGGTGCAGTTAATACATTGGCATCGCCTTAATTATGTAATTCGGTTTCAACAATATTTAATTAAATGCTTCTCGAGCTGACCGGCATATCTTTTTTTGGAAGGATTCCTCGAGTGCCTGACAGCTCCCTGTTACATCGACCGGCCTTAGCGCCGATATGACCAACAGCCCCAGGCGAAGACCTAGGTCAACACCCTCACGACCCCCGAGGCTTTGCCATAGAGTTTCCGAGGTTCGATAAGGTCTCATTCCGGATGACCGGTGGAATTTATCCCCGAGCAACTTGGCAGACCGTCGTATCGACACCCGGAACTCCGAAAATAATAAATCTATTACAAAAAAAGGATAAAAAAACCCACCCAAGAAATCTTAGATAAGGGTAACCTATAAATTAGGGAAGGAAAACGAAGCCATACCAAGCGAGAGTTTTGCATGCTGGAACCCGTGTAGAGTTAAAAATGGTAGCCTATAACGCGTTTTCGGCCCCACCATGAGGCCTCTTTAGTAGGCTTTCTGAAGTGAGGGGATTTTAAGATAGACAAGATATAGATGTTCAAACCCCATCCTTCAGAAAGCCTAATGAAGAGGCCCCGCGGTGGGGCCGAAAACACGTTTAGGCTACCTTTTCTAACTCTACACGGCTTCCAGCTTAACAAACTCTCGCGTGGTATAGCTTCGTCATCCTCCCTGATTGATATTTTTCTTGGGGTGGGTTTTTATTTTTATTTTTATATTTATATTTATTATTTTATTATTAGTTTGGAGATTCGGAGATCGACGGGGTCTGCAAGGTTACTCAGTCTGTTGTCTGGTGGGGGACCTGTGCCTGGGTGCCGGTGCAAAGAGACATTCCTACTAACTGTATGGCCGATGAACTCGCCAAACATGGAACCACACTACCCCTATTGCCTGAATATGGTTCACTAGGCATGCCGATCGCTACGTGCAAGCTCATGTTTTAACGGTATGCTATAATGAAAACTAATTATAGATGGTCAAACGGTACAACTTGCATAGCAACGAAGCAGATCTGGCCCAAGCTAGATCCGAAACGCTCCAAATGTATGATCTCTCAAAACAGACTGCGCATTAGTGCCATTACAGGTGTCATAACTGGACGCTGTCTCATATGCAAGCATGCAGAAAGACTAGGAGTCTTTTCCAACGATTTCTGCAGAAGCTGCATGGATGAGGAGGAGGAGGAGGAAACCACTCTCCATCTTCTTTGTACTTGCCCAGCCCTCTCGAATAGGCGGAAGCTCCATCTGGTAGCGTTCTTTTTCAACGATTTCAACGATCGAACCCAAATTGACATTAATAGTCTTTGCGCTTCATACGAAGCTCCAGATCTAGATGCTTGTGGCATCACAACGGACTTTCATGGTCTAAGTGCGTCGGTCTTGACTGACGGCCACTTCAACCTAACCTGGTGGGGGACCCTTGCGATGTCTGGACACTCCAAGGCAAAGCCTCCGGGGTCGGGGTGGTGGGACCTTTGGTTCTTGCCGACTTGGACACCGGGGAATGCTGGTAGCATCGACCCGAAGACCGGTCGATGTGGTAGGGAGCTGCCAGGCACTCGAGAATTTCCATTCACAAAATGATATATGCCGGGCAGCTCGAGAAGCTATCCTATAATATATATGAACACGGACAATGCTTAATTTCTTCGTAACTTGATTATGGGCGATGGGGCCTTTTTTCACTTAAGTGGATACGTCAACAAACAGAATTGCAGAATTTTGGGTACTCAAAATCCAAGATTTACCAATGAACGGCAAGTACACCCTTCTTGTTTTAAATGGTTTTGCGAAATTATCTTTCTTGTATACGTTTTACTGACAAAAGAAAATGTATTTCTTATATCCGTTATTTTTATTTATTTAGAAAACTCTGATATAAGAAAGAAATTCTCTGGATTTTTGGACTTCCTTACATCCGTCACCATGTGGGCGCCGTGGGTCAGTGGAAATGCATATGGCTACTGAGCAGGAGGTTCATGGTTCGAATCCCAGTAACACCAAAAGTATTTTTCACGGTGCCCAACCTCTCGCGAATGGGTGACAAACCCTCCGAGAGTAAAAACTTGTCACGGAAAGCTTCTCAATTCGCCATTCGGATCCGGCCTTAAATTGTAGGTCCCTCCCATTTGTGTCCAATAATATATATGCGCAACACAAATGGTCGCGAGAAGCTAGGCCTTGGTCCAGCCGAATATTATTTATTAAATCCGTCACCTTCTGCATTAAATTGTGGTAATTTTTGCCTCATGCCTCATTTTGCGACCAAATCTGATTCGCTTTTGCTGACTGTTTGTTCTCGCACTCACGCACACAGAGGCATACGCACACAAACATTTGCCGCGCACTTGAAAGTCACATCTCATCGCGCATGCATCGCAGCAGATGCACAGATCGTTTATCGCAATTACAAGCTCAGGAAGCCAGTCACAAAGTACTGTGCCGGACTAGTACTTCTGGTAGTCTGTTTGTGATCGTAAAGTGTGTCTACGTGAGCAGTACATGAGTAGGAGGATGATATGGAGTGATTCTGAAACAACGCCGAAGCCGATCTAATGTTCTACACTCTAGAGGAGTCTGGAGCAATTCGAAGACGATGAGCAAGTTTCGATTTTGAAATTACATTACGCACTGACGAGGACGACTCTACCTGACTTTACTTCGAAGCGAGTTAGAGATACTAGAGTACTCCATTTATGGCAATTAACTATCCGCCAAGCGCGGATTCTTCCACTACTTCATCATCTGCTTGACTGTCTGCCTGCTTTATAGCTTATCACACTTTTTGCATCTGTGTCTCGTACCATTGGATCGTCGATGGTTAGACTGCCTCCCCATCCGCACATTAGATCTTTGATTGTTTGGTATTTCGCTGGAGCTTTCTTTTAACTAAGCACGAGCGGTCGCATTTTTATTAAATTCAAATCCAAGATCATAGCGCGGCTCTCGAATCACAATTAGATTAGAATCATGAAGGTTGAGACTGCCGCACATGTGCACCAGCTTTTTTTTTTGTTTTCAAATGCACGTACATAGAGTTGCCTGGAAAAAACAAAAACAAAGCAGACAAGAAACGTTCAACTCGACAAAGATCCACACTAAAGATCTCGCGCACTGATGCGTGCCTTCCTGTGATATGTATGTGTTCCTCTGTCATTCCAAACGAATGGGAAATAAATCATCTACCAACTGTTTTTTTGGATATTTGATCGGCTAATCCGAATTTAATGGGTTTTTCCATGGAAACGTGCGAGCGTTTTGAGCTGAAACAATTAAAAAATCAAATCACTAAATTGGCTTCTGACGGACGCTTAATTAATTCACATGGAGATCAGCGGTCGGTCGGTTCGAAATTACGGTCTCTTGATGGCTTCTTGTTGATGGTGGAATTAAAGTTTAACTTTGTTTCTTACCAAATTAACTTTTAGACTTTTTTTGTTTTGGAGAAATTGTGGCAGATTTGTAAATTTGTGCTGAAGATGGATTTTGGGACTATGGTTTTTATTTATTTCGGAGCTACAATAGCATCGATATTTTATCTGAGTTCAAAGTAACGATTAGGTTTATAGTTTGAGCAAAAAAATTAAAAAAAATCCATCTGCCAATGATATATATTGGAAATTTTATAAAAATCGGTTGGTAAATGTGAGATTCCATAAATAACAAAAATACACACATTGGAGCACGCTTCAAGGATTTTGGGGCTCTTCAGAGTGTCATGTTTTCTTTTTAGGGCGGGGTCGATTTGATATATGTTTTGAATCTGTAGTTTTCGGGACCGTTGAGAGGAATAGTGTTGGTAACACAGAGGTGGGTCAAAGGGGAACGGTGTTGTATGATGGTTCTTTGAATTACCGCACACGCTTCAACTGATTTGGATGATCTTGATAGTATTTTTTTGGCACCAGATCGATAGTGATATTAATGTCGAATCTATAGTTTTTTGGATCACTGAGATGAATAGTGTTGGTAAGACAGAGGTGGGTCGGCGGCGTGTTGTGTTACATGGTGGAGATTTGTTTAAATTAGCACACCCTTCAAGGGGTTCGGTTGATCTTGAGAGGGTCTTTTTATTGGGACGGGGTCGCTGAGATGAATTGAGTTACTAAGACAGAGGTGTGGTGTTATATAGTGGGGTTTATTTTGTTAATTAGCGCACGATTCAAGGAATTACTTATAAAATTATGGGCGCGTTTGTTCGTATAACGTGCCTGCGTATACACTTTTAGTATAAATGTCATCATTCCAAAGTATTTCGAATTTTTATAAAAAGTGTTGTCCATCGGAGTTACACAGGAGATACACTCGATGCCGAACAAGCAGGTTTCCGCACTGGATCCTCTTGTGTAGTCCACATAAACACCCTGCTGATCATTATTGAACAGTGCGTTGAATTCCGATCACCACTGCACCTGCTGTTCATCGATTTTGAGAAGGCCTTTGACAGTGTCAACAGACAGTTTATCTGGCTCGCTTTGTGCAGGAGAGGTATACCCCATAAACTAATAGCTATTATTAAAGCAACCTATGATGGCTCTAAATGGCATGTGCTGCATAGGGGAATTCGATATCCCAAGTGGGGTACGACAAGGTTGCATTCTATCGCCGATACTCTTTTTGTTGGTGATTATCGATGTACTTCGCGCAGCTTTATCTACTGGAAACGTTCCAAGGTGCTGGAGAGAAGTGCGAGTTATTTTCCTACCAAAGGCTGGTAAAAAATCTCCCGAAGATGCAAGGTCCTACAGACCAATCAGCCTATCTTCATTTTTACTTAAATCCATGGAGAAGATATTATGTCACCATATAAAATCTAATGTACTCCAAATTAACCCACTAAACCCCAGCCAGCATGCATATCAGACAGGGAAATCCACAGAAACTGCACTGCACGAGCTGACAGACGTAATCGAAGATACACTTCGGAACAAAGAAATGTTAACATGTGCCTTCATAGACATTCAAGGCGCTTTTGACAACACTAACTTCGAAGTGATTCAATCACAAGCTAGGAACAAGAATCCTCAATCATAGGCTGGGTTATAAGCATGCTAAGGGGTAGGAGAATTCGGGCCTCATTCGGCGACGAAGCCATCACAGTAGCGGCAACTAGAGGCAGACCACAAGGCGGACTCCTGTCACCTCTTTTGTGGCTGCTGGTAATGGACCAGTTACTCTCAAGGCTTAAGAATAATCATATTACCAATATTGGTTATGCGGGTGACCGACCTCGTCCTTATGGTCCGTGGCAAATTCGAGAGTACAATGGCAGAACGAATGCAAATTGCTCTCAAACTAGTAAACGATTGGTGTAAAGAGGTCAACCTAAGTGTCAACCCAGACAAGATAGTGTGTACCATCTTCACAAAGAGAAGAAAATTAATCTTCCCATAATGAATTTCCAAGGCAAGGTCCTTCAAATAATGCCAGAGGCCAAATATCTGGGAGTTATGTTCGATCAAAAACTAACATGGAACTTCCATATGACATACATTATCAACAAAGCTAATAAAGCTTACTTCACATTCCAACGCATGTTCAACAAAACATGGGGAATAAGCCCGCAAATGACTCTTTGGCTATATCAGAGCATTATCAGACCTAGGCTGACATACGCAGCCTTGATATGGTGGCCAAAAACAGAGCAATCTAAGACACGCTCAAAACTCAATAAGATACAAAGACTAATTTGTCTTAGTGCAACAGGTGCCATAAAGACCTGCCCTACGGCAGCCCTCGAGAAGATTATAGGACTGACACCACTTCACATACACATTAAAAGTGAAGCTGGCTTAAGACTCTCCACTCTCAATATACACAACCAGGTTAAGTCGAATAGACCAGGACATACAAACATCATTTCCAAAATTAACTCGGATTATGGTATTGTCCTACAATCAGACTCAATGATGAAAACAACTGATTTCCAAAGGAACTTCTTGGTTAGAATTTCAGAACGTCATCAAGTTGAAAATATCATAAATAACCTCCCTCATCATGCATCCAGCTGGTACACAGATGGATCTAAAACAGATACAGGAACAGGAGCAGGAGTATTCGGACCCAGAACCACACTGCGAATACCCCTAGGTAACAACCCGACCGTTTTCCAGATAGAAACAATTGCACTTGAACCTTGCATCTTGGAATGCACTAAAAGAAAATACAGAAGAACTGAGATTTACATGATCTCAGATAGCCAGGCCGCACTACTTGCACTAAAAGGTCCTACTTTCAACACAAGAACAACGTGGAGCTGCTACTGCCACTTAAAACAATTGGCCAAAACCAATAAAATCACCCTTATGTGGTCCCCAGGGCACTCAGGCATTGCAGGGAACGAGGCAGCAGATCTTTGCGCAAGAGAAGGCGCAGAAGGTACTTTCATTGGGCCGGAACCAAGCATTGCCTACTCTCTTAGCCACCTCAAAAACAAAATTAAAGAGTGGGCTAACAATGCCATCGAAGCTGAATGGGTATCGTCGACAGGGATGAAGCATACCAAGAGGTTTCTCAAGTACACCATTGTACATATAGACAAGGCAATCAAACTGAACCGTCATGCACTCAGATCTCAGCCACATAAATGCTGGCGTTCCCCAGGGCTCTGTTCTGTCCCCGACACTCTTTCTCATTTTTATTAATGATCTCTTATCTGTGACTTCTAATCCAATTCACTCTTTCGCTGACGACAGCACTCTCAGCTTCTCATATAAGTTTGTGGAACGTCCCTCCACTTCTGATGTGGAGCACAAACAACTTTGTATGTTAAGCTCGTTGAATTCTGACCTTGACAGCATAATACAATGGGGAGAAATCAATCGAGTAGAATTTAACGCTTCCAAAACCCAATGTTGTCTCCTGTCGTCAAAGCGAATTCTTAACCCCATGCCATTATCCATGAATGGCACTTGCATCGAGGAAACTGAAAATCTCGCAATTCTCGGTATGTGCGTTAACGACAAGCTTCGTTGGAATGACCACATATTTACCATCGCTAAAAATGCTGCGAAATGTTTAGGTTTTCTAGCCCGGTGCAAGAAATATTTCTCTCCCTCTGATCTGGCTACCATATACAAGGCTTTTATTCGCCCAAAACTTGAGTACAATTGCCATATCTGGTCTGGTGCGCCTAAGACTTCTTTGCATCAGCTAGATAGAATACAAAACCGCGCGTTAAAACTTATCGGTGACGAAAATATAGCGAAATCAATAGATTCGCTTGAACACCGCAGGAACGTTTCTTGCTTGTCACTGTTTTATCGTTTCTTCTACCAGCGGTGCTCAAGAGAAATAGCCAGCTGCATGCCACCTCTCCTTGAATTCAACCGCAATACTCGTGGCGCTCTAAATGCTCATCAGTTTACCCTCAAGCCCATCTTCGGACGTACAGTTAAATTCAGGGATTCGTTCTTCAGCCGTACAACACGTATGTGGAATGCTCTGCCAAGCTCTGTCTTCCCACATCACTATGATCCACAGGCATTCAAGACACAAGCTCATAGACATCTCCTCTTTTCTCCTCCTCTTCCTTAACGCCCACGCTGTGCCAAGCATATAGCCGAGCATTATAAGGGTGCGAACCCCTTGAAGCGTGCGCGAATTATAAAAAAAAAAAAAAAAAAAAAATAACGAGACACGGCCCATTCAACAGTCACCTATCGAAAATGGGCAAATCCCAGACGGACAGCTGCCGTTTCTGCAAAAAGGCAAAAGAATCTCCAGAACACATACTGTTCATGTGTGATGCTCTTACAAGGAAAAGACTCAAGCACCTCAAGGCTTACACAGTCCCAGGACAGAATGTCATTTCAATCGAGCTGTCGCACGTGATGGCATTCATTAAGGAACTAAGCCACCACATAAAGTGGTAATCATCTGGGATGCAGTGTACCAGGCTTTTCAGCCCACCAAACAATAATAATAATAAAAATAAATAAAAAAATCTACTGGAAACGGAGGAATTTGTTCGACTCTTATATCTCAACCCAAACCAATCAAATTAGCAGTTCCTTTCAAAACTTCATAACTTCCTTTATTAGGTGAATGTAGTGTTATAGAAGTGGATAAAGTTTGGCCTCAGTTTGGAACCCTGTGGTTGGCATACAAAATTGGTTTTTCACAAAATTTAGTTTAAATTTTCCACTTGCGCTAATTTGGTTGGTGGCCAACTACTTATTTGCAACAAAAGCAACCACAACAACCCAATCAATCAACCATTTGTTATTGTTATAGACATTCAGCTCAATGGCAAGCACAAAGCGAAAGAAAATACTACGGTAGCATTTGGACCGCGGTAAGTAATTGGGTTAAATGCTTTCGGCCTACTGAAAAACGGTAGTCATATGCTTTGATCACGCTTTTGTTTTCGCTGATCCAAACGTTAAGTAATTAAGAAATTATTAGCTCCAAATCTCCGATAATTAGTTAGATAGGCACTGCAGAAGCAGCGAGCTAGGTACCAGAGGCACGGAACTCAAGCTGAAACAAGCCCGCTGCACTCTCCTCATATTTTATTTTAATTTTTTTTATCGCTCATGCTGTGAACTTTATTCGACTATCGGTATAAGAGGGAATTTTATTTTGCTGTCAGACATTTTTTTATCGTTTGGTGAGAAGCTGTTTCGCTTGTGCTACAGATTCAAAAAAAGGTTCGCGCCGCGATGGGGTTGCCAGAACTATGGGCTCACAAGAAGACAGAAGATATTTTCAACAGAGTCAACGCCGCCGATAGTTAAGTTCTTGGCCAATGGGCGAAGGCAGCAAATGTCTAATTAATAAATGCGGGTAGCATGAGAAAATTATTTTAATTGTTTTTATCACAACAGGAAGCGGATGACTTTACTTGCATAGTAGAATGAACAGCGAAATGACGTGAAGCGTTAATTTTCACTGCTGGGTGTCACTCGACGTCATCGTTATTCATCTTTGCCATTATTCTTAGGACTTTTTATTTACCTTCGCCGGCCAACCACCACCATCTCAGCAACAGCGACATCGGCTGAATTAATGTGGCGGCAATTATCACAGATAATGCTGTACCACTTTGCTAGTAAATTTGCTGATAAACTATAATTGGATTAATCCATAAAACAAACGGTAAAAAACGCGGATATCAACAGAGTTGATTTTGGTTTTTTGCTGATCTGATGTGGTGTGCGGTGTTTTAGATCTTCAGTTAGCTAATTCTCCAAACGGATGTCAAATTAAATTCATTAAGTTCATTATCTTTCGATTTAAATTAAATCAAAGTTTTGATCGTAAAAATCAATTAAGAAAGCAGGAAGATCGAAGACGTCCTATTGGGTTATTTATTGTTTAGTCAAGTCGCGAAAGAAAAATTTCTCAAAGAATTTCATGTTTTCCTGTTTGTCTCCAGTAATTAATTAACAAAGGAATGCGCGCATCTCTGAAAAAGAAATTAATTTCTGCATCCAAATTGAAGTTAAAATTAGACAATCAGTGCAATTCATTAGCCTTTGCTTGTTATGACTTTCAAAACAGATTAGAGTATGAAGAGCGATGGCTGTAGTTTCGTGAAACTGGGCGAATGTCAAGCACAGTTTGACCAACAGAGTAAGTTTACAGCTAATCATGAATTTCCAAGTGACAACAACACAAGATCTCTAGTTCGCTGCGGCGCTGGAGCAAGCGAGACTTCAAAACGTTAATGTTACATTATAAGGAACAGTCTCATAAAAGTCTAATGAGAAACTAGTTCATCAGAAACTGCCTTAAGTAGAAGAGGATGTCGTAAGTAGAACTCCAAAAGGCTGTTCAAGACGATTTCACGATTTCAGAGGAACAAATTCTCTCCTTCTTTAATACTAAGTCACAGCTAAGGTGGATCAGTCTGTCGAACTGCGCCACTGTCGAGATCAAGGTGGCCATCCTATACAGCAAAAAGAAAACCACCGAGATGTTTTCAAGAACCCGGAAGGATATTGCCAGAGTTGTGGCTATCAGCACTGGCCATTGGCCATGCTGCTAAGTTGGGTATACCGCACAACAACTTGTGCAGAAGTTGCAAAGATGGAAATGAGAAAGAAACTCTTATACACTTCCTCTTCAGTTGTTCGGCCCTATAGCAGGGTCAAGACAACGCATTTTGGGTAAACCATTTTTTTACGACCTGAAAGAGCTCTTGGATTACAGGATCATAGACTTGATCTCATACCTGAACGCTACAGGCTGGATTTAAACCATATCCTTATCCATGGTAGAACGCTCGAGTTTTGTGGCATCAAAATGGCGCTAATTGAGGACCTCGCAAGCAGAGCGTGGACCACCACTACCTAAAATAACATAAAATATGAGTTTACCAACATAGTACAATTATAAATTTTAAATATTCGCATAAATAATTTAACAATAATATAACTAAAACTAATTATAATGGCGTTTCTCTTTTAAAAATTTTTCCTCCAGGATACATTTTCTATATATTTACGCCTTCTTAGTGTTGTTGTATAACACGTTGCACCCATATTCTCCATTTAGAATGCTCAGTGTTCTCTCCTCGTCCAGCACAGTTGCCCCGAAGTATACCAGATGGTATTCTTTTGAAATAGGGCAATTAGCTATAAAGTGGAAAACGTCCTCCCTCACATTTAAGTTACACATATCGCAAAGGATTGGTAGCTCAGGGCGATGCTGAATAAAATTAATTGCGATCAGCTCACCTCTTGCTTTAAATATTAAATTTATTTTGTCGATTGAGTTGCTTATTAGAAAGTATGTTTCATCTTGCAGATCATATCCAAGTTGCGCGTAGTATTTTCTGTGTTGAGAGCTCCGAGCATCACTTACGCATCTCTCGTATCTCTCTCGTCCGATTGATGACAGTAGCGCGTAACATTTGGATCTTAAGATTGTACCCTGATCATCCGTTGGTAAACTAAGACTAAAACCGCATTCAGTCGCTAAATTCTCCCAATTTTGATACAGATGACTTCTTCTTGAAATTATATGGTTTAGCTCCAGAGTAGGTTCCTTGTTCCATCTCAGTAACTTTAACTGCAGACGCAGAGCATCCAGGAAAAGATGATGTACCCCAGTCTCCAAGTGCAACATATAATTAGGAGTGTTGCTAGGTAGGTGAAAAATTCGTTTTAAGAAGTATCGAAGAAACCTTTCTAGTTCCTCAAAGGGGTGGAAACCCCACACATGGGCTCCGTATAATACAATCGATTTTGATGTTGCAGAAAATATTTTCTGTTTTGAGCCTTTTGTTAACAATGCAGCGACTCCAAGTGAAAGATATTGCACGTTTTGCTTACGATAATTTTGCATTGAGGTGTTTTTTCATATTGAGGTTGCCGGTTATCAGAACTCCCAGGTATTTGTATTCTCTCACTATTTCAATACGTTCGCCTACCACATTTCGTTTCGTGAATATTTACCGCTTCCGCCTCTGAATATCAATATCTTTGAGTTTTCAAGATTAACACTCAGGTTCCATAGCTTGCAGTACTCAGCTAGTCTGTTTATCATTAACTGCATACCGTTGATTGTCTCAGAGAGGAAAACGATGTCGTCAGCATACATAAGCACAGGGTTTGTTACTTGGTTCAGTTCTATTCCACCCTTCACCAAATCGGTTATGTCATTGACGAATTGAATAAATAAAAGCGCGCTCAGTACGCAACCTTGCTTCACCCCTATTGATGTTCCAAACTCATCAGAAATAAATTCGCCATCCCAGACGTATGCTAAATTACTGTCATACATTGCCCTTAAAATGTTGATGACTTTGTGAGACATTCCTATTAGGTGGAGTTTTTAAAATAGTACCTCGCGCGGTACTGAGTCAACGGCTGCACGG
The DNA here is from genome assembly GCA_947095585.1 of Nephrocerus scutellatus. NCBI lineage: Eukaryota > Metazoa > Arthropoda > Insecta > Diptera > Pipunculidae > Nephrocerus > Nephrocerus scutellatus. Next base: position 78,367,430 of record OX352765.1, on the reverse strand, counting down.
AAATCGACAAAGAATGTATACAACTTGACTGTGTTGGCTTTTGTAGATTTCATGAGTGAAAAAATTTTTAAAACCCTCTTGGAATTCTCGAAGAATTTTCCTATCAGAGACCCACTAAATGAGTCTTTTAAACAAAATAGTTCCAAACAGCTTAGCCGATGTATTTAAGAAAGATATGCCCCTGTAATTTCTTGGATCATCATAGTCACCTTTTTTGTACAATGGGAAAATAATTGCTCTCTTGAAACTAGAAGGAACGTTCGCTGTTTCAAAACTTTGTCAAATTCCACAGTAAGTGCTAAAAGGAATTCATTCGTGCAGTTTTTATAGTATTCGAATGGTATACGGTCGTCTCCCGGAGCTTTTCGAACTTTCGGAACTTTGATGGCTTGTAATATCTCAGAAAGAGAAATATGTGCGTCCAGAATGACATCTTCAACCAGAGAAGCCGCATAAAGAAAAGCTGGCGAAATTTGGACGGGGTTGAGGAGCCTGCTGAAATGTTCCCTTAAGTGTGGTGCCTGCAATTTGGAACCAATGGTATTAGTTTTCCCGATAACATACTTTACAGCCTTCCAGAACTCCGCTGATGATCTTGATCCGTTGATTATCTCAATGGTCTGTTCTTCGAAGGCCATCTTTTTCTTGTAACAGATTCGCTTGAAGATCTGGATCGCTTCACCATAGGTCGTTTTGAACACATGTATCTAGAAATATACGCACGGCTGCGCTTTAGTCTGTCAAGACTTCAACTCCAGGAATTCAAGTATAATATCCAAGCTGCTCGTGTATTAGACAATGGTCATACAATGCATTCCGACCTCTTTGTCGTGTTCGAGAGAAAAGTTTTGCGGTGAACTGTTGGTACCGCATTTGAGGAAGACGATTCTGAAGACTGAAGAGATCTACAAGCGTTATGGCGTTGAGCAGGATACTGGACACATATCTCGCATAAACGAATGGGATCCTGCCCGGAAAGTCCTTTGTCGTTAGTCCGGTAGAATTTATGGAACACAACAGCGAGGCCGGTCAAACCTACGGTGGAAGGATGACGTATAAAAAAATAATAATATTTGGCATGACAGATGGTTATCATCCAAGGCGTGCAAGTTATATATTTGCACACAAATGAATAGGACCTACAATTTAAACGTGCATCCGAACATCGAATTGTGACTACAAGCCTCCCGCTCAGAAATCCAACGCACTAACCAGTAGAGCCACGGCGCTCACTGAAGGATGACGTATATTGGCTCAAAGTCGGGACATGCGAAAAGATTTTTTTGCGATAGGCCGTTTCCCAGTTGTCTAGCAATATGATGATGATGATGATCTGACTGGCACTTAATAATCATAATATTTGATACGGACCTACAATTTAAACCCCGCATCCGAACGGCTTTCATCCAGATCGAGCAGGCGGCAGCAAATCTGGGGCTACACATAACTGAGAGCAAAACAAAGTACATGGTGGCCACGTCTGCGAGTAGAAAATCCAACATTGGTCCCTCAATTCAAATAGTGGCGCGCGAATTTGAAGTAGTGCTTTAACTATCTCGGGTCAACTGTAGCAGCCGATAACAGCATGGACCCAGAAATACGCGCACGGCTGCTTAAAGCCAACAAATCCTTCTGTAGTCTGTCAAGATTGTTCAAATCTAGGAACTTAATCATAACATCCAAGCGGCTGATATATAAGACAATGGTCATACCAGTACTTACATATGGATCCGAGACTTGGGTGCTTAGTAAAAAGCATTCTAACCTCTTAGCCGCGTTCGAGAGAAAAGTTTTACGGATAATTGTTGGACCGTGTGATGTAGGCAAGGAACCTGCAAAGCCGTAAAATTCGGATCAGTCCCGAGCTATCCCGGCTTTAACAGCGTAAGCTGTTTGTTAATACTCACGTCGTTCATAATTAAAGTGATTGTGAACTTTACTCCGCATAAGGCTAAAGTTAGCATCTAAGTAGGGACCCCCAAAGCATTTACCCATTGCGAATAATTAAAAACTTTTTTTGTAAAGCCATAAAAAAGACTGGTGGACTCTTGTATCGATTTTTGTGTAGCTATATTTTAAGTCGCATCTTGCCCAGTGTAATGAAAGGCCTAATAAATATTCTTTGTTATACTAATATATAAACAGTGTTCCGACTAAGCTTGTCTTATTCGCAATCCTTCTTCATTTCTCATTTTCTAAAGGTCTAGCAAACCGTATTAGATGTTGATGCGGTTAATTTAATCCGGTTTTTTGCTATGTCCGCTTAAACCTTGAAATTCCGTATTTTATGCGATAACTTAGCAACAGTTTCCCGCCCAACCAATTACTTTGATCTGACCGTAATTGTATGACAATGAGTTGGCGCTTCAATGAGTCTACCGCCAACATAATTCATTTATCCGTAACGTTTTAAGGAAAAGGCATGAAGTCATTTACTGTCTGGTATAATTTTTAAAAAACAAAAATATCTCCCTTCGATTGTATGATGCGCAATAACAGCAAAACTCCCGTATCCGTGTAGAATTGAATGTTTTCAAAACTCCAATTTGCTTCGAATCGAAAACCGAAGCAGATCGGTAAAAAGGACACCGGCAAACTCCGAATCCTTGCAAATGACTAATCAATTTTTACCAGGACGAAATACTTGTAACCAAAACTGCACACATATCAAAGAAATTGGATTTATTTGGACGCTTCTATGTAACCGCACAACACGATCACTGATCGGTACGTACATAGATACCCAATGGCTATCTTTGCATCCGCAAAATTGCCTAATCATGCGTTAGAAAATGTCAGCTTTTTCAAAAAGAAATTCCTTTTGATCCGTTCTATTGTTTGAGACCTTTTGCGCCTTAGGTAGACGATTGCTTTTGTTCTTTTTATTAAGAAGCCATAATTGGATTTTATGGATCGCCTGTCGATGTGACGATGATGATGATGACGATGACTATGACGATGACTACCAAAAAAAATCCTGATCCCTTTTTTGATGTAGGTCCACCATTCAGGTCTTTGTTTCACCTTCGATCGTTTTTCTTATTATCTAAAGCAGAGATCTTTTCGTGAGAGAAGTTGTCTTAGGATAAGAAAACAAGTTTGTTGTTCTCTGCTGCTCTCTGCTGTAATTCATTTCTTTAAAAATTTATTACTTGATGAAGGTAGCAATAGTGTGATCTGAGTGTATCTGAATTTGGATCATGCTAGGTGCGTGGTATGTCAATATTCATATGGTCGGTATCTCTCTAAAGCTACCTTCTGAGAATTCATTAATTCATTAAAAAAAAACAACACAAAATATGCAGATAGAAAATTTCTTCCCAAAATTCCCGAATTAAATTTCGATTAAAAAATAAAAACGGTAGCCAGTTTGACAAACGATGAATTCTATTTGCTTTTTAAATAATGAAGGCGTGTTGTGTGTTGTGTGTTGTGTGTGTTGCGGCAGACAATCTGTCCCCAAGTCCAATCAGCGGAACCTTTGAACAGATTATTCTGATCTCGCGGATGCCGGCGCGTATGCGTTGACACTTTTACTGACAAGCTGACTTGTGAGAGAGTCTATTCTTTTTGTGGGTGAACGAACCGCAGTCATCCGTGTTAATTCTAATTACCACAGAATGCTTTTTTTTTTTGTCAATAATTATATTCCATTGCAACTGTTACCATTCTTAATGGAGTTTTTCTTTCCGTTTACTTTTAATTAAAATTTTGTTTGGAAAACAAACTGAAATTAGAAAAAGGTTTTTTCTCTGATCACTAGCCCCAGGGTTTCTCCTGTCCGCAATCTACATAAAGCAACGACAACAACTACCAAACAATTAAGTTGATTAATTAGTAAAAAAAAAAAAAAAGGTAACATGTTGCCGGTAATATTATTGTGGAAGGGGAAGCTAATTGAGTTACTTTGGGAAACATCTTGATTTCCGCGTCTAAGCCGCCGGTTATGTGTTCATTTCAAAGTCGGCACAATTGAGACTGAAGTTTAGTTTAGTCGAAGCTTAGATTTAAGTCTACTTGTTTAGGGTTAGCAGAAGATAAAGAGCCATTTTCTTAATTATCGCTAGTTGAAGCAACATGGTATGTTTGGATTAACCGCCGCGTCGATTTGAACTTTCAAGTATAGTCGTTTTTTTTAACTACGACTCGCAATTTCCAACCGGCCGCTAGTATTAACGTTTTCATTAAAATATGCCAAGCAAATTCTAATATTAGAGAACGATTTTAACAATTCATCTTCGCATACTATGAGATTGTTGATCATTGCTCGGTACGCAACATTCTTACGCTTAGTCGCTAGCTTACTAGTCGTTTCCTAATGACTAATAAATAATGACGGTATTCTTATTTCTATTCTACGCCCGGCATCTCAGCCCCAGGACTAACTCTTCCTGCATTTAGGGCGAGTCCTATCGCTTGACCGTAGTTGTTTCTTTTCTTTTCGTTGCGAAGGGCAGCCGTTTTGACTCGAATCTGATTCGCGGATGCTGTCTTTCTTGATGATGCAGTACGCGATCGGAGCACCATACCAACAAGATAGTGGTCCGAGTCGACGTTGCCACCTAGGTAGAGTCGTACCGTCATCAGGTTTGGGTTGTGGCGGCGGCTTATCAACACGTGGTCTATCAGATTGCGAGTGGCTCTATCAGGAGATAACCAGGTGGCTTTGTGGATATTTTTACGCATAAACCTTGTACTCGCAACGACCAAATTATTGCTTGCTGCCCATATCTATGACTCCATTGTCCAATGTCATTAGTGTTCTCATGTAAGATATGGGTGCCAATGTACTGCCTGAATACTGACTCCCTACCTATTTTGGCACTCATATCCCACAGAATGATTTTAACATCATACTGAGGACAGACATAGAGTTCCTGTTCGACTGATTCAAAGAATTCTTCTTTTTCATCATCTGGGGAATCCTCTGTAGGTGCGTGAACACTTATGAGGCTTATGTTTTTAAATCTGTCCCCCATGCGAAGGGTGCATAGCCGTTCATTTATTGCTTTAAAGGTGATAACGGTGGGTTTCATTCTTTTGCTGACTAGAAACCCCACCCCGAGCACATGATGTCTTGCATGACATCTGTAATATATGTGATATTCTGATTTTTGTAAGACACCATTCCCCGTCCATCGCATCTCCTGAATTGCTGTTACGTCGGCATTATATTTGGTCAGGGTAGCTGCTATGCAGCTCGAGCTCTACGAGTGTACAGTGAGCGTATGTTCCATGAGAAAATTTTTAAATAGTTTAGCCGTTTTCGTTGCCGTGGTCTTCGTCGTTCATCAGTTTATTCGTGGCTGATTTTGGGTTCCGTAATATGGTTTTTTTACGGGCGTGGTTATGTTTTTCACCTCCTAGAAGACCTGGACTATGCCGATGATATCTGTCTTCTATCACAATCGCTAGGTGACATGGAGCGAAAATTCAATTCACTAGAACTTCACGCTAACAAAATGCGTTAACGCTAGTGGAACATGTGATCTCTCGATTGACGGATGATCAGATGGAGGAAGTCGATAAGTTTTGTTATTTGGACAGCTAGATGTCAAAAATGGTGGTGCTGACTCGGATGAGTGCTCTCTTGTAAACAACTCGCGACGTAATGCTAAATAATATCTGGAACTCCTCGTAAATCTCCCGGGATCTAAAGCTAACGATCTTCAGATCTAACGGTCTCTCAGTACTCTTGTATGGCTGCGAAACGTGGAAAGTCACAGAGTCAATTGCGACTTCGTCAAGAAGTGCTTAAGAAGGATACTGAGAATTAGATGGCCGGATATTATCACCAATCAAGACTTGTGGATATTAACGCAGCAGGAAGCAATTGCGATCACCATCAGACAACAAAAATGGAGCTGGATTGGCCACATATTACGAAACTAGCGCTCGACTGGAATCCACAAGGAAGCCGCCGAGTTGGCCGTCCTAGCAAGACATGGAAAAGGACAATAGAAGAGTAAGGAAGATCCCAGGGGACAGAATGGCGTCTCTTGAAACCTCAGGCGATAAATCGAGTTCGTTATCGGGCGTTTTTGTAGAAGCCCTATGCTCCCCCGCGGAGTAAAGGAAAGAAAGAAGAAAGAATAATCACTCTACGTTGTTAAATTGTTAAGCAGTTCTTTGAATTAAGTTAAAAATGTTGGAACATTTCTAAGATTGGAGTAAATATATAGATCATCAGCATAAATAGTGTGCTAAACATTTTTTTATTGTTTATAATACTTGAAATGTTGTTGAAGGCTATGAGGAATAGAACTACTGTGGCTATATACTAGAAAGGGTGTTGTTAGTTTTAACCCTTTTCTCTTTGAAATGAAGCTTTTAGTAAAGTTAATTATGTTTGGACCAAGCTTCCACTTAATAAGGTTATCAATTATGTTATGTACTCCAACGCGTCTATTTAAATAAGGGAGAAATAGCTTCTTGTTGAGATGCTATCGCATAGTGATTGGTCCAGTGAGAGTAGGCATCATGGATGGCTTTACAGTGTGTAAGAAACCAGGCTAATCTTTTTGCGACAATCTTTTCAAGAACTTTGCTTGTACAGGACAGGAGATATATTGGTCTGTAACTGGAGGAATTAGTGGAATCTTTATTTGGCTTTAGAATGGGGACTATGGTGGCAACCTTCCATTGTTGCAGAAAAATATGAGTGGACAAAATTTGATTGTAAAGGCTGCTAATTACTGGTCATACATTGGTACATTTTTTAATATGCGATAGGACAACTTATCATAGCCCGCCGTCAATGTGTTTAGGCATGCCTGCAATTCGAAAAGTGTAATAGGTTGCTCCATTATCTTGGCACGATTTCTTACTGTATAGGGGGTAACAATACGGACTGAAAGATCATTCTTTTTTTTTTTTTGGTTAAAAGTGCTTGTAAAATTGGAGTCGCTGGAATATGCGGACCATGATTTTGCTAGTATGCTGGCAATATCTTGAGGGTGACTGACATTGATGCCATCTGAATTTTTTAAACATTAAATTTTTGATAACCGGCTGCAAATTGAGAGGAAGCTAACTTTTTCCCACAATATTTTTAACAGATAAGGATCATATATCCTTTGTGAAGTTTATAAAGGTAGAACTTTTTGATATCTGAGCTTCCCTCTTCAATTTTGCGTTGGATTTTTATACGCTAGACGGTTTTGCATATTAGGAAGCCTTTTAAAGATTTTCCATTTATTTTTTTTATCCAGGATTTTTAGCTCGTTGTTCCACCAATACACGTACTTTTTTTGAAACTTGTTTGTAGTCCTTGGGATAGAGTTGTTGACGCTTTTTATTAGAAGTTTTTGAAACTTAGCTACTTCCCTATTGATGTTGTTATTTTGCTGGTCAAATGTATTTACCTCGTGAGAAACTAGTACTCGAAATTTTGCCCAGTTCACTTGACCTGTAATGTGCTTGGATGGTCTTAAGTTTTGATGACTTGTAAAAAGCTTTATAGTGATAGGAAAATGATCTCTACCATGAAGTAAGTCTTCTATTTCCCAAGAAGCAGAGATGTTAGTAGGCGGACTGCAAAGTGCAAGGTCAACGTGCGTTTGAGTTGAGCGAGTGGAAAAGTGAGTGGGAGAACTGTCGTTAAGAATTACGAGTACAAGGTTAATGTTTTAAATGAAGTGTGTTGTTATTGTTCCCTTTTTTTTATACTTAGGTGACCCCATCCAACAATAATGACAGGTTTGTTGATAATTGCAGGTACATTATGTCAGTCCATGCGATGCAAAAACCTGACGAAACAAAACGAAATCTTAGACCACACACAGAAACGCTGTAGAAATGCGTTTCATGCGATTACTATAATTTGCATCCTCAAAGCCCCGTTTCATGTACCCGTATCTTTTGCGCCAACTGCCTAACATATATTTCCCATTTACTTTAACCCAAATCTAGAAAATAGCCAATTCTGTTCTCCAGGTTATGATCGGCTGCAAGCGGGTGTCTGTCTCTTGCAAAAAGCGGCTCGCTATATAAACGTGTAGCACAGGTGTGGACTGGATGCCTTAAGGATACAACCATCAGTCTAGTGGCCCTCCTACAGGGGGTTTGCGCTGGGCCAGTAACTCAGCCATTAAAAAAAAAAACTATTACTCAAGAAACGGAAACAACAAGCCTCGGACACGGACCGGATTCATCGGCAACGACTTTTGGCTTTCGAACAAGGACAAAGATCGGGACATGGAATGTACGTACCCTTACAGAATAATCGAGATTCGCGCAGGTGTGTCGTGAGATGCAACGCTACAAACTAGAAATCCTGGGCCTCAGCGAAATGAGATGGAAAGGACAAGGTGATTTACACACACAGACCGGCCACTACCTCATGTACAGCGGCAACAACACCAGCCATGCGAACGGAGTTGGAATCCTTATTACACCAAAAGCTAAGAAATCTTTAATGGAATTCAAACCTATTTCAGGCCGTATAATTATGACGCGATTCCACTCCAAAATCAGGAACCAGGTTCCCGCATCTGGATATTCACAAATACACGTGGCATTCTCCAGATAGATCGACACGTAATCAAATTGACCATATTCTGATCAGCAAGAGATTTCTCAGCTCGCTGTTAGATGTCAAAACTAGCCGCGGCGCCGATGTCTACAGTGACCACCACCTTGTGATTGGAACGATTCGGTTACGTCCAGCGGCGATTCACCCACAACAGAGAGCAGCACGAAAGTACGATATTCAGAAACTGCAGGATCCTGCCAAGGTGGAAGATTACAAAATGCGATTTGACACCCACATCGCAGAAAGCTGTGACAGCACCTGGAACAGCATTGAGGCCGCATGCAAAAACGCTGCAGCAGACACACATGGCTACGTGCAACACCAACGAAAGCCTTGGATACGGGATGGAACGTGGAGGTGCATCGAGGTTAGAAGAGCAATCAATGCTCAAAAGGTCCAGTCGCGCACGCAGCAAGAAACCCAACAGCTTACAAGGGAATACAACGACGCGGAACGACAGGTGATTAGGATGGTACGCAATGATCGTGAGCACTTAAGAAACAACATCGCTATTGAGGCTCAGAACGCGGCTAAGCGCGGTGACATGCGTGAAGTATATATGGCGATTCACAAGCTCAGCGGAGAAGGCATCAAACCATCGCCCCCGCTCAAGGATCGTGACGGAAATGTACTTGTCACCGAACAGCAACAGCTAGAGCGGTGGAGAGAATTTTTCAACGACTCGACCGATGTTACAGACAACAATGACCCACTGGCTCGTCAAGAACGCCGCAACCCGAGACGCAACATATCTACCAAACCACCAGGTGGAGAAGAGATCGAAACTGCAATAAGGAAGCTGAAAATCACAAATCTCCAGGACCGGATAACCTGGCTGCGGAACTTCTGATCTGCAACTCGGTCACCCTTGCGTGTGCACTCACCCCAATCATTCGTGAAGCGTGGAGTACTTGTAGAATTCCCGACAGTTAGAAAGAAGGAGTCATCATAACAATCCCAAAGAAAGGTGACCTTTGCGATTGCAAGAATTGGCGAGGGATAACCCTTCTCAACTCAATCGAGAAGGTGCTGGCTTTACTAATACTCGATCGAATCTCACCAACTGTAAACAACGTACTGCGAAGAGAGCCAGCTGGATTCAGGCCAAATCGACCATGCGTAGATCACATCAACACACTCAGAATCATCATTTTGCAGTCTGTGGAATGGAGGTCACCGTTATTCCTTCTCTTTGTCGACTTCGAACGAGCCTTCCACACGATCTCAAGAGTTGCCATTTGGAATGCGTTGCATAATTAAGTTGTACCGGAAACAATTGTGGCGCTCATTCGTGAGCTCTACAGAGACGCCTCCTGCAGTGTACGTTTCAAGGGCAAGCATAGTGTCAAATTCAACATCACCAAAGGAGTACGCCAAGGTAGTGTTCTTTCACCTTTGCTCTTTTGGTTGTTCTTGATAGTGTCATGGTGCAAACAAACAACGAAGCACCGAACGGAATACAATGGCGCCCATTTCAAAAGCTCCACGATCTCAATTACGCTGACGACATCTGCTTGATGACACACACACTTCCTGACATCGTCCGGAAATTGGAGAAACTGATCGCCAATGCAAGGAAAGTCGGGTTGAAGGTAAACATGCGCAAAACAAAAATGATGCGCATCGAAACCAGAAACCTAGCTCCGCTAACAATTGGAATTGACGAACGCACTGTTACCATCGATGAAGTTGAAGAGTTCTGCTACCTCGGCAGTGTGATAAAGAAGGATGGCGGCTCGGAGGCGGACATCTCGTCCCGAATCAACAAAGCACGCTATGCGTATCACAAGCTGAACAATATATGGCGTTCACGCAACATCTCCAGACGCACTAAGCTTAACATTTTCAATGCAAGCGTGAAATCGGTTCTTCTCTGCGGATGTGAGACCTGGAAGGTAACCGACTCAGTATCTACGAGGTTACAGGTCTTCATCAACAAATGTCTCAGAAGGGTGTGCTGCATTTTCTGGCCAAACTTGATCTCAAACGTGGACCTTTAAAAACTCACCAACAGTCAGCCAATAGCTACAGAAATTCGACGGAGAAAATGGCAGTGGGTGGGGCATACTTTGAGGAAACCAGATGATGCAAAATGGCATTTGAGTGGAATCCGGAAGGAACGCGTCGCCCGGGACGCCCGCGAACTATCTGGAGAAGGTCCATTGAAAAAGAGTCAAGAATGACAGGTACGTGGCGGCAAATCAGGGCACTGGCACAGGATCGACGAAAATGGAGGGAGTTTGTTTCTGCCCTATGCTCTCAAGGGGGCGATGTTTATTTAATAATCTTTTATGTTTATTGTTAATCGTGTCAAACACTTGTAAATAATAATTGTAAACTGTAAATAAAAATTGAACAACTATCAAGAAAAAAAAAATCTAGAAAATCCAATAAAAATTTCGTTAACTTCTTCTCCAATGTTCAAAACTCTTTTTTCTGCTTTCCAACATAATTACTCAACTCTTAAATTAAATGGCGATCGCTTACCTGTTGTATGGTGTCCAATAAATTCGAAGTCATCATCCTGATCCCAATGCTTAAGCGATAAATTACTCAACGGAGTAGCATTAGCAAATTCCAAATTAGCAAAATGCCAATCGATGATCTGACGATCCTTTGACGAGAGATAAACATCACTGTGGCAGAAGCAAAGTGTGGGGGGGAGGGAGAAGAAAAAAAAATTAAGTCTCTAATATTGAATGGGCTGTAACTTTATCACTCACCTTGGTGGATTTGTTTCGATGGCCTTAAGCTTAACTTGTAATTCCTCTTCCTCCTTGTTGACAAGATCGAGCTCTTTGTATGCCTTCGACCATTCATACTGAGCAGTCTTAACCTTAAATTCATGTTCGATCCATGCTTGATCATTTTCTCCCATCTTTGGTGGACGTGACTTGCTGAGTTTAGCATGAGCTGCCTTAAGTGATTTAATTTTCTCGATGAGTTCGGCAACACGTTTTTGATTTTGAATAATTGCCTTTTGAACATTGGTCAAATTGGTCAAGTGCTGAACCTGCTTCTCTTTGACAGCCTTCTCTTGAAGTTTAATAATCCATTCAAGTGCTTGTCCCAAGGAGACGGGATTATTGCCGGCGTAATTAAAATCCAGCTGATGTGACAAATACGAGGCCGACTCGAGCAGCCGATTGAATTCGTGTTCGACCTGGATGGAAAGGGGTACAGTAATTAATAAGGATGTCTTAAGGCGTAGAATTGTGGATGAATTGTATGTTTTTTCTGATAAAATAGCAATTTGCAATCGAAAAAAAATGGCATACTCCCAGGTTCCATTGTAATGCCCAATGTTTTCATAGAAGACATTTTTTTTTTATTTCAACTTTGATGTATTTTAAGAACCACATGCATCTGTTCAAAATCATTCCATGATAGATTACAATCGGATCAAATTATTTCTTTTCAAGCAGCCTCTACCTACTGTGACGTTTCTGTTAATAAAAATGAGAACCCCTCGAGCTTCCTGAATTATTTATCTATAATTTTTTCGAAAAAAAAAACGATAGATGAGAACACAGAGTGTGAATAAAAAATTAACCTTGAATTATACAGATAAGGGTAAAAGGCAACAACAACGAAGCATAGCACTTCATCTAAAGCCTCTTCAAATAAAAGAAAATTCGAAACCTCAAATATTCGGGTTCCAATTGAGTAGATATATGCATCTACTTGAAAAAAAAAACATATAATTTTACACTGCTCCTGATCTGCAGGTAATGATAAGGGATCACCATCACACGAACAATGCACCCCTGGGGTGGTTTACCGGTAAATCAGCCGGCATCAAGTCCATTTTTTAACCCTCGCAATTAAAATTCACCCAATTAGTTGCTGTATTCATCATCACACCCTGTTTTCGTTTAACACAACTGATATGGTTTTCTCGTTGAGTTTCGCTTGGTTGGCTTTGGCGAGCGATGTTTGCTTTATGCCAAGTCACATAACTACCAGCCGACTTCACTGATCGAATAAGCGATATACAGGGGGAATGAAAAAATAAAACGAAGCTGTTATAAGTACGCAACTGAATGAAAAGGTACTGTATTAAATGAAACTGCAAATAAGTTTGAAAGAAGAGTTTTAATTGCTGTGTAAAATAAGAGACTCGATTCGAATGAAAGTAAGTTTTAAAGCTCATTTGGATTTGGTACGCGCCTTGTAATAACCTAGTTTACCTTATTTTTAAATTCTCTATATTAACTTCAATTGCCCGTGGCACGGATGTCGGTCGTCGGTCGTCGTGGAATCTTGCGATCAATTTTTAACCCACTTCCCAAGGTCCGATTTTATTGAAATTTTGCACACATGCGTATTTCCGGAGACAACACATTCTATTAATTTCAGGCCCCTAGGGCCCCGCGGTCAGGGGGCTCCCATTCAAATATTTTACAAAATTTTACTCAATTTTTTTAAAATTTTATACACATGTGTATCTCTGATAGACAACAATTTTTGTAAAAAATTTTGGAGACCCCGGGCCCCGGGTTCGTGGGAACCCATAAAAATTTTTTAAAAAAATAACCCGAATTTCTTCAAATTTTATATACGCATGTATCTTCGATAGACAACACTTTTTGTAAAAATTTTGGAGACCCCGGGCCCCGGGTTCGTGGGGCCCCATAAATTTTTTTTAAAAAAATTAACCCGATTTTCTTCAAATTTTAAATACGCGTGTATCTCCGATAGGCAACACTTTTTGTAAAAATTTTGGTGACCCCGGGCCCCCGTGGGGCCCAAAAATTTAAAAAAAAATTAACCCGATTTTCTTCAAATTTTATATACGTATGTATCTCCGATGAAAAACACTTTTTGTAAAATTTTTTTTTAAAAAAAATTAACCCGATTTTTTTTAAATTTTATATACGTATGTATCTCCGATGAAAAACACTTTTTGTAAAAAATTTTTTAAAAAAAATTAACCCGATTTTTTTTAAATTTTTTATACGTGTGTATCTCCGATGAAAAACACTTTTTGCAAAAAATTTGGTGGCCGGGGTCGTGGGCCCCATAAAAATTTTTCAAAAAAATTAACACGATTTTCTTCAAATTTTATACACCTCTGTATCTCCGATGGACAAAATTTTTTGTAAACTTTTTGGAGTGAACGGGTCCTGAGGCCCAAGGGGTGCTCATATAAATTTTTTTAAAAAAAAAATTAACCCGATTTTCTTCAAATTTTATACACCTCTGTATCTCCGATGGACAAAATTTTTTGTAAACTTTTTGGAGTGAACGGGTCCTGAGGCCCAAGGGGTGCTCATATAAATTTTTTTAAAAATTAGCTCGATTTTTTTCAAATTTTTAACAAATGTGTATCACTGATGGACATAACTTTTTTTTATGATTTTTTCAGTCTCTGAGGGTCGATTCTCGATTTGTGAAGTTGTGAAGAATTTTTTGACAACTTTACGCTTAATGCGATTCGGGTTGTGTAATAAAATGAAAAAAAAGTCGAATTTTTTTCATATATCTACGAAGATGTAAATATCACCATGTACATAGTCGTATATAAGAATAAGCATTGTATTGAATTGTGTTATAATTAAGAAATTACCAAAAAAAAACCATTGCATATTATTAGGCTCAGTAATACAGTCAAGAAAAGTTATAATATTCTAGTTTGTGAGTGCTCGGGTATGAACTCAATTTAACCCACAACAACACTTTCTTTCCTTTTTCTCTATCCAAATATTTTTCCAAACCCACGCTGCGCCTAGGCATTATAATGGTGCAAAAGTGCAAATCCTTCGAAGCGTGCGCTAAAAAAACGTCTATACTATATTATACTATAGAAGATTATACCAGTATGTTCTCGTATTTCCTAAGTTGTTATCTAAGAAAATATTGATTAGGTATAGATAGAGCAGGCGCCGTGGCTCAGTGAATAAGCGCATGAACTTCTGAGCAGGAGGTTCGTGATTCGAATTCGAGTAGCACCAAAAGTATTTTTCACGGTCCCACCTTTTGCGAATGTCTGGCAAACGTCCGAGAGTAATAACTTGTCACGGAAAGCTTCTCAATTCGCCGTTCGGATACGGCATTAAATTGTAGGTCCCTACCATTTGTGTGCAAAAATATACAGTCCGTAACATTTGGATAGCCTCAGACATATTTTTTCTTAAAATCACTTATTTTTGGTACGTTCTTGATGTTTACTTACAGTTTTTAATAATGAGAGACAAGGTAAGACTGAGCCGTTAACTCAGAAAATTCCGTTAACTTTAAGAAGCCAGTTAGTACTTCTCTTGATCTCAACGGCTCAGTCTTACCTTGTCTCTTATTATTTTATTAGAAAGCCTACATTTTGTAACAATATGTTATTTTTTTGTTAACCCAAGCCATTCATTCTAATGAAGCTTGCAATATAGTTATAAATAAAACAGTGCGTGTAACCTTTACACACGGTTGAAGTGAAACTTCTTTGATGTTGTGGGGCAAAAAGACCCTCAAGAGACCCCTAAAAGACCTCAAAAGACCATCAAAAGATCATCAAAACCCCAAAAGAATCATAAATATACCCCCAAAAGTCCCCCAGAAGACTTCCTAAAAGACCACCGAACGACTCTTCAAAAGACCACCAAAAGACCCCAAAAAGACTCTCAAGAACTCGTCAAAAAACTCCTTAAAATACCCTCAAAAGACTTCCCAAAAGACTCTCAAAACTTAAGACACCCAAAAGGTCATACCTAATTCCATACAAATCGCTTGAGAAATGGCTTAGTTCCCAAAATTCAAAATCGCAATTCGCAATTCAAAATCATAACATTTTTATTTTTGATACCGTACTAAACCGCCGATAAAGTAGTTTTACTTCAAAAACAACCCATACAAATTTAAATTCTTCTTATCACAGATACAGATGTATAAAAAATTTGAAGAACATCGGTTATATTTTTTAAAAAAATTGTATGGAAGCCACACGACCCCGGGGCCCGATCAGTTCTAAGTTTTTACAAAAAGTGTTGTCCATCGGAGCGATAAATCGACTCAAAAATAATAAGCCTCGGAATCAGATGTTATCACAGCGGAGCTGATTAAATCAGGAGGCCCCGAAATATACCAAGCAATTCATGAACTAATAGTGCAAGTATGGGAGGAAGAAGCGATGCCGGAAGACGAAGGCGAAGAGGCACAGGATCCCCATACATAATACATACATTGTTGATTACCGCCTGTAACAGTTTCTCATCTATCCTTCAAGACAGGATAGCCATCATTGGTCCATACCAGTGTGGCTTCATCCCAGGAAAATCAACAACTGATCAGATTTACACTCTTAGGCAGGTGATGGAAAAGTGTCTAGAGTTTCAAAACTCACTACACCATCTTTTTATAGATTTAAAAGCCGCCTATGATACCATAGCCAAGGAATAACTTTAAAAAGCTATTAGAGAATTCGGCATCCCAAAATAAACTGACACGACTATGTAGGTTGACCATGACCAATGTTATAAGCCAAGTAAAAATATCCTGCCCTCTATCAAGCCCATTCAACATCTATAACAGGCTCCGACAAGGGGATGGACTGGCCTGCGTCCTCTTCAACCTGACGTTGGAGAAAGTGTTCGGAGACTCTGTCGTAACGGCGAGAGGAACAATCCTCTATAAGTCCATTCAGATACTGGCTTATACAGACCATATTGACATCGTTGGTAGAATCAGAAGAGCTGTACAGTAAGCTTTCAACCAGATCGAGCAGGCGGCACGAAATCTGGGGCTGCACATAAATGAGAGCAAAACAAAGTACATGGTGGCCACGTCTGCTTCTACTCGCAGACACAAAATTAATCCCTTATGTCAAATAGTGGAGCGCGAATTTGAAGTAGTGCAATTCTTTCACTATCTCGGTTATCAGCCGATAACAGCATGGAGCCAGAAATACGCGCACGGTTGCTTAAACCCAACAAAGCCTACTATAGCCTGTCAAGACTCTTCAAACATCCAAGCTGCTGATATATAAGACAATGGTCATACCAGTACCTACATATGGATCCAAGACATGGGTGATTAGCAAAAAGCATTCTGACCTCTTATCCGCGTTCGAGAGAAAAGTCTTACGGAGAATTGTTGGCCCCGTATGTGAGGAAGGACGATTCCGGCGACTCTATAATGATGAGATTTACGAGCGTTACCGCGATGTCGACATCGTGAAGAGAATTACGCTCGGTAGGCTCCAGTTGGTAGGACACTTAGCTCGCATGAGCGAAGAGGATTCTTTGGGGTAGGATATATGGAACACGAGGACGGCCAAGCCTACACTGGAAGGATGGCGTAGACCAGGACGCCCAGAATTTAGGGATACAAAACAGGATGACTTCGGCTCAAAATCGGGACCGGCGGAGAGACTTTTTGCGGGAAGCCAGTACCGGACCTCGGTTGAAGAGCCAAATGATGATGATATCGTTCATTTTTATTTTTGATGTACCTGTATGCTCCAAAATATCCAAATCAATTTATTTTTTGTCAAAATGAAATAATTCGGAGGTTAATTCAAAATGAAAATGAAAAACATCTAATTTTTTGCTATCGCGTTTAACCTTTTTTTTCTTACTGTGAATTGCCTGTATATCACGTTTATCTTTATGAATCAGTAGAGCAGGCTGTCTCCATTGATCGTTTTCCATCATCACAAGTCTCGCCCTTTAATTTTCCATTTAATTTCTAATTTCTAGTTACCGTCGGGGGTAAAAACCACAAACCGACTGACTGACATCCTCATTTGCCTCATCAAGGGTAGACCATCTGCGCTTGAAATTGAAATTCGCTCTTGATTCATAATTTCGTGTAGCCTTCAGTTAATTTGAGGGCTAGCCAATTTTACAGTGAATGCGATCAATTTATCCGTAACATATGATTGTTGGGGTGCAGCATCTCCCTTTATGATTCCATAAGTGTTTCCTTCCTTCTAGGTCTAGTATTAATATTTGCGTCCATTTGTTATAAACAATAACCCTTTCTTATTTATTTTTGAGTTTGAGTTGGTTATGTTTGAGAGCTGACTGTCTGTCAAAAAGAGATTTGCGAATTGCACCGAAAATTACGAAGACGGCTTGTCTAAGCCAGTTGGCTACCTAAAAAGGATTATGTGCAAATTCGTTCCACATAGCGCGCCCCTATTTATGAATCAGCTCGTAGCACCCTTTGCATAGGTAGCTAATACTGTGCGCATGTGTGTGTTTGGGTTATTGTTTTCTGAATTTTCGAGCATTATTCTGCAATAAACCCAGTTCTCCTCTTTCTTTTATTTTTTTATTTTATTTTTTGAGAATAAATAGAATCCGATTTGGTTTCATATTTCAGATTCAGATTTCTAAAAACGCTTAACGATCGTTGATCATATATAGAGAAGCTGCTGCAAAACTCCGGTTGAATATTTCAAACTGTTTCGAATTTCACGCTTTGGCAATGTGGTGTGATGGGAGCGCGCAAGCGGAACCCTTTTCCTTTCATCATTTTCATTCATCATTACCGAATATCCTTACAGCAAGCAGCCTATCTGCTTGGTAGTATTTCGCCCTGCGTATTTGTGTGTTTGCGCATAATTTAAGCAAAAAAAAAAGGAACAAGTAGTGGCATCGTAACTCGCGGTTCACGCCTATTGTTTTGATTGGCAACTCGTAGGTCCGCAAACGAACCAACTCAATTGAATGGAATGGAAATTAGCTTCTATTGGTGTAGTCTTTGCCGTATGGTGGGACACAGTGGAACAAAATACAGTTTTGGTTCTATGAAAATCGCAAACTTTATTTAATTTTTCAAATCGTTAATACAAATACTTCGATCATTCTATGCTGTCGCGGTGAGAATAAACTTTTAGGGCTATGTAGCGTTAAGCTCTGCTATGACGTATTTGCCTTATATGATTATAGGAAGATTTCGGATTATTTTAGAATTCTTATGGTATAATTAATTGCAGGAAGATTATAGGATGCATATAGGATGCATATAGGATGATTGAAGCATATTATAGGATAATGATTATGGTATGATTGCAGGAATATTATAGGATCATTTAAATATAATTAAAGTACGATTATGTGAGGATTACATAAAGATTATAGGATGATTATAGTAAGATTATAGAAAGTTTATGAGATGATTAAAGAACAATTACAGGATTATTACAGGATGATTAAAGCATAATTATAGGATGGTTATAAAATCATTATGAGATGATATCAGATTATAGAATAATAAGGAGATGATTACAGAACGATTATAAGACGATTATAGGCTAATTGAAGCAACATTATAGAATAATTATAAAATTGTTATGGTATAATTGCAGTAAGATTATAGGATGCATATATGATGATTTAAGCATATTATAGGATAATTATAAAATGATTATGGTATGATTGCAGGAATATTATAGGATCATTAAAATAAAATTAAAGTAAGATCATTTAAAGATTATAGGATGATTATAGTAAGATTATAGAAATGTTATAATATAATTAAAGAACGATTTTAGGATCATTAAAGCATGATTATAGGAATATTATGGGATGTTCAAATAATGATTAAAGTACAATTATAAAAAAGAATGATAAGGAAATGATTTCAGAACGATTATAGGATAATTGTAGCAAAATTATAGAATAATTACAAAATAGTTATGGAATGATTGCAGGAAGATGCCAGCACGATTGAAATATATTTATAAGATCATTATAGAAAGATTTAGGAATGATTATGAGATAATAACAGGAAGATTATAGGATGATTATTGGAATATAAAAGAATGATTACGGGATGATTGCTGAAAGATAAAAGGATAACTATTCATGATTGGGAAATAATTACAGGTGACTTACAGGAAGATTAAAGGTTGATTATATTATAAGTATAGTATGATATTTGGATGATTTCAGGAAAATTATAGGACCGTGGTAGAATATATGGTTTTTGTACATTTTAAAGGCGCTTTTGATAGCGTGGGCCGAACCATGATGTGGCAGATTTTCTAGCTATGGTGTTCCGGCCCGCTCGTTATTTTTAATATGGAATAACTTTTGAACCATCAACAATTCGACAAAAACCCACTCGGCCACCTAGGTTGGAAATGACCTCCGCCATCAACCCGCCTCGCCCGCACCACTAACTTTGGAACACTCCGCACGGGCGGGCGTTCCGACGGATTAAAATGAATTTTATTCGACGATGCTGATTATGTATTATGGCAAATGGTGGACACTTCGAACACTTGTTATAATATTTAAAATAAAAACAAAATTAAAAAAAATTATAATTTTGCTTTATTTCTGACAACGCAGCTTATTTTAGCACTCGAAAGTGCTAATATTCCTGTTTTGAATATTCCTATGCGTGATACCATTTAAGAATCTGCATTAATGTCGCAAGTTTTTCTAATAGTCTGGTCAACTTTCTGTAGTACATTGTTTTTCCGCCAGAGCTACTTAAAAATCAATCAAAAAATTTTGGGAACTTTTTGTTTCACAAATCTATTGTTTTAATTTGACAGATAATATAATAAAGTTTATAAAAATGACTTTATTGGAAAGGCACACTCTTCCAGATCGTATTAAAAAATAAACATAAACAAAAGAACTGTTATTTTTTTAAATTCTCTATATTAACTTCACTTGCCCGTGTGTTTGTGGGTTTGTGGATTTGTGGGTTTGTGGGTTTGTGGATTTGTGGATTTGTGTATCATGGAATCTTGCGATCAATTTTTGACCCACTTCCCTATGCACACAGGCATATCTCCGATGACAACACTTTCTATTAAAATTTGAGGACCCTCGGACCACGGGGTCGGTGGGCTTCCCTACAAATATTTTACTCGATTTTCTTCAAATTTTATACACTTGTGTATCTCTGATATACAATACTTTTTGTAAAAATTTTGGAGACCCCGGGCCCGAGTTCGTGGGGCCCCATAACTTTTTTTAAAAAAAATTATCCCGATTTCCTTCAAATTTAATACACATGTGTATCTCCGATAGACAACACTTTTTGTAAAAAATTTGGAGACCCCGGGTCCGGGTTCGTGGGGTCCCAAAATTAAAAAAGAATTAACCCGATTTTCTTTAAATTTTATATACGTATGTATCTCCGATGAAAAACACTTTTTGTAAAAACTTTCGAGACCCCGAGCCCCAGGGTCATTGGGCCCCAAATTTTTTTTTAAAAAAATTAACCCGAATTTTTTTTAATTTTATATACGTGTGTATCTCCGATGGGCAACACTTTTTGCAAAAATTTTGGAGACAGGGTTTGGAGGGTCATGGGGCCCCAACAAATTTTTTAAAAAACTTAACCCGATTTTTTTTAAATTTTATATACGTGTGTATCTCCGATGGACAAAATTTTTTGTAAAGTTTTTGGAGTGAGGCCCTGAGGTCCGAGAGGTGCCCATATAAATTTTTTAAAAATTAGCTCGATTTTTTTCAAATTTTAACACATACCCTACTCCTATTAGAGAATTTACATGAAAAATTGTATTTTTATGGGTTGTTTTAAATTAAATTAATTTTTTAGTGGCGGCGGCGTATGCGATTTTACCCAAAAATACTAAAAATGGAATAACTTTTGAACCATCAACAAACATCAAACAAATTGTTTTGGTTGGAAATGACCTCCGCTATCACCCTGCCTCGTTTGTGCCACGAATTCTGGGACACCCTATATATCAAGAAGAACGTAGGCGATAAGCACGATCCTTGTGGCACGCCAGCATTGATCCCTTGCGAAGCAAAAGAGATACCGTTCCACGATGACATATCTCTATATGTTAAGATTAATACAAAAATTGTTAAAATATGACTGAAAAATATATTTACAATTAAAGCGGCATCATAATGACTGTGTGCTGCACTGCTCGCTGCGCTACTTCCTGTGCCGTGTTTTGTACGATCATCACGCCATATAGCGATATTATAACGACTGTTTGCTATATCATGCGCTGCTTTCTGTGCTGTGGTTTGTACGTACTGCGGTGCCCATTAAAAAGAATTAAGGGCCAATTATAATGAACTTGAGTTGGATTAGTTTGGCTGATGTGAACGACTCATTACATGGAATTCGTATGTTGTGACCATAATGTGCTTTTGGTCGGTTTCGTCAAATGTTCGTTAACTTACGTGTGATTAAGCAAGTTGTCAGTGAAGTGAGACATTCGGTGTGGAAATTTGACAACTGAGAGAAAATGTGTGAAATGCAAGTACATAGTTGCTAAAATTCATTTTGGGTAAATTAAAGAATGAGAGAAATTAGCTAAGCTTTTCGTTCGGTTTTAACGTGAGAATAAGCCCACTGCAGCCTATCATTGTTGGCCCTTAAGACTATGTGCTTAGTGATTATTTCTCTATGGTTATAAGCTATTGTACAACACCCACCACGCGATGGTAAGAGGAAGACGTGGGTTCATGTGTGCGGGTAGAAAAGCGCCCGGGAACATCTAGTTTCAGATATTTTAGAGAATTCGGTATATCGTACAGCTCTTTTAATAGACATTTTTTTGTAGTATTGCCGGAGATGTAATTATGTATTCTAATTGGGTACAGTAATAGGTAGTAGTGTGTACAACTAATTATTGTACAGCAAAAAAAAAATATTATATAATGGGCTTAGATTCTGTATAATGTCAAGGTACCTATCTACAAGTTGCTGTAACAGGCGTGCTAGAATATCGGGCGTGCCCAACCAACCTTTTATTGGTTGATTATAAATAGCTTTTTGGTGTTCGCACAATACGAAAAGCTACGATGATGTTAGCAAAAGTAATTGTCCTATAGTTTGCGCAGCTAAGAAGGTTTTTCTGATATTCCTGAGACATTTATTCTGAACAAATCTTAGAGATAAATTGCAGATTGAAGTTTTCTCGAATATTTCTAAAATATGAATATTTCAAAATTATGGTAAACTTTCACAAACATCATGCCAGCCTTTTTTCCCCATCTATTCGCAGAAGAGTTGCTGACAGCTTCTTTTTTTTTATCAAATTCCTGTTTTTCTATTACGAATTGTATATCTACAGCTCACATAACTCAATCGACTGATGTGTAGCTTAGAAATGTCACTCAACACATTTTTCAAATTTACAAATCGTCAGCTTTTCACATATTAGCGAGATAATTCGCGGCATTTCAAGTCCGAGACTCCATGGAATCCATATACACCAATTAATAACAACCAATTTAAATGTTAAGTCTCTTATAATAAAACAAAAAGCAAATAGTAAACAAGATCCACTTGGTTGTCCGGTAATGAGCCGTCATTCCCATAAAGTCTAAGGTAACGAGGCCTGAGACGACGCTCGCAATTAACATCTCAATCAGAGTTTTGTGGAAATTGAGATTGGTAAGAAAAATGACCAATGAACCTTACTTGATATATATATACGCACAACGCGGCAATAAAGTAACAACCCAGCGGTCTTCGCTTTTTATTGGATTATGACAGAAGGTGCAATAAATTCCAAGATCAACAGATCGTAATCGGTTGAGCATCGAGATTGGGTATTTGAATTTCGAAATGATGCGGTCAGACATTCGAAATTGCCCTGAATGGTTTTTTATGATACGTAGCTATTTGCTTATAATTCTAATTTCTCGTTTTATTTATTTAGTTCCGTAAAGCGTTCGCTTAGCCATGTTAATGTTTTATATGAAGCTCATGCCTATGGGAAGAAAAGATGATCGCCAGAAAGAGAAGCGTTTTATTTTATTGGTTGCCCCTTTTTCAAATTCCTATTAAGAAATTCGTATTATGATGGTATGGTTCCTTTAACGAGTTGAATGTTTTAATGCAATTACTTGCGTTTCTAAAATGTAAAGGCCTTTCAGCACCGTCACAACCCAAGTTTTTATATTGAGGATGAGCTTTTATGTTGTTAAATTCTGTATGCAATAAATCAATATACCAAAGATACAATTAGATGATGTGCATTCAACTGTTACTGCGCCCATTCGCACATGCACTTTTCTCCCAAAATAAAGATGATCCCCTGCTAGAAGTGTGCAAGATGTAAGGTTAAACATTTTCCAGCAGAACACATTTTAGAGGCTTTTTAAAGGGCAATAGAGATATTTTTACTAATTTGTAAAAGGAAAATTTCTTCCAATGGAGATCAAGATAACTGTGTCGGTCGTCGGTCGTCTGTCGTGGAATCTTGCGATCAATTTTTAACCTACTCCCCAAGGCCCGATTTTATTGAAATTTTGCACACATCTGTATTTCCGGAGACAACACTTTCTATTAAAATTTGAGGCCCGTCGGGCCACGTCGTCGGGGGGCTCCCATACAAATATTTTACAAAATTTTACTCGATTTTCTTCAAATTTTATACACATGTGTATCTCTGATGGACAACACTTTTTGTAAAAAGTTTGGAGACCCCTGGCCCCGGGTTCGTGGGGCCCCATAAATTTTTTTTTTAAAAATTAACCCGATGTTCTTCAAATTTTATATACGCGTGTATCTCCGATAGGCAAAACTTTTTGTAAAAATGTTGGAGACCCGGACCCTGGGTTCTTAAAAAAATGAACCAGATTTTCTTCAAATTTTATAAACGCGTGTATCTCCGATAGACAACACTTTTTGTAAAATTTTTGTAGACCCCGGGCCCCAAAATTTTTTTTAAAAAAATTAACCCGATTTTTTTTAAATTTTATATATGTGTGTATCTCCGATGGGCAACACTTTTTGCAAAAATTTTGGTGGCCGTGGTCTTGGGGCGCCATATAAATTTTTCAAAAAAATGAACCCGATTTTCTTTAAATTTTAAACACATGTGCACCACTGATGGACAAAACTTTTTGTAAATTTGTTGGAGTGATAGGGCCCTGAGACCCGTGTAGTGTCCATGTAAATTTTTTAAAAATTAGCCCGATTTTCGTCAAATTTTAACACATACCCATCTCTATTAGAGAATTTACATGAAAAATTTATATGGGTTGTTTTTTTTGTTTTGTTTTGAAAAATGAGTCAGAAATTCATGACTGTTTCGGTTTATTTGATTACCGCCACTGTAAATATTACATGAAATAAATAATAGCATTATGTGTGATTTCTTACCAAATTTATTTTTTTTTTAAATACAATATTAAAATATAATTTCTTATATTTAGTAGAACTTCCATTTTTCAGAATAACTTCTAAAATACGATCCTTAAGTGAGTCGTACAATGACTTTAAATAATTGAGTGAAATTTCTGCCCAGGCCGCTTTAATCCCTAGAATCAGCTCTTCCTTAGTATCATACTTTACGTGTGAGCCAGCCCCAAACATGGCCACGGCAATGGCTGGACATTTTGGCTTGTGATGTACGTCTTTACAACGCGAGCCGTGTGAATTGACGCGTTATCTTGTTGGAAAATCCATGAGAGTGGTGCGAGAAGGTCATGGATTTTAGGGAAAACAGATTCCAATAATGTTTTGTAACTGTTTTCGGTCATTTTTGTACTTTGAAACACCAAATCAATTGTGCCATAATAAGAGATTGAACCTCAGACCATTACGCCCCCTTCTCTACTATGATGGCAATTCAAAAACACTTTCTCTTTCCTAAGGTCATGAAAATAATAATTATACCCATCTGGTCCATCCAAATTAATTTTTTTTTCATCTGAAATTATGACTTTTCGCCAGTCACAGTCACACTTTGACCTTGCATCGCAATCCAAGTCATGTGCTTCTTTGCGAATTCCAATCGTTTCTGCTTTCGTTCATCATTCAGTGGTGGTTTTTTCTTTATCTTCAGGCGCTTCACATGTTTTGCACTTAAAATAGCAAGGCGGACAGTCGATTTACTGCCATTAACACCAGCTTGGAGGGCAATTTTTGCTGTAGAAAGAGCCGAATTGGAGGCTAATCTAACAATTTTTCGTTTAAACTGAGGTGTAAGTGCCGTTGAAACCCTTCCTTTATAATTTCCTCCATAAGATTTTGTATCCTTCAAATAATTTAGTATGGCTTCGTGACCTCGTCCGATCCTACGACCTATAGCACGGCCTGAAAGCCCTTCCTGATGATACACATCTATTTTGGCCCTTTCTGATAAAGTTAAACACTTTTTCTTACCCATTGATAAAAAAACTGACTAGCAAAAATACTAATTTTTGACTTCACTTTCAAATTTTTAAAAAATAAACTATTCAGATTTATAAAAAATTGACTTTTGCTTCTCAGAAGAGTAAGAGTAAGAATTCATCCGTTTCCAGTAGATAAAGATGCGCGAAGTACATACATCGCTTATCACCAACAAAAAAAGTGTCGGCGATAGAATGCAACCTTGTCGGACCCCACTTAGGATCTCGAATTCCTTTGACAGCTTTCCTCTATGCAGCACATGACATTTAGAGCCATCATAGGTTGCTTTAATAATAGCTATTAGTTTATCGGGTATAGCTCTCCTGCGCAAGGCTAGCCAGATAAACTGTCTGTTGACCTGTCAAACGAGCCTTCTCAAAATCGATGAACAGCAGGTGCAGTGGTGACCGGAATTCAACGCACTGTTCAATAATGATCCACAGGGTGTTGATGTGGTCTACACAGGAGGATCCAGTGCGGAAACCTGCTTGTTCGGCATCGAATGTATCTTCCAGATGTTCCTTAATTTGCTCAAGTACTACTTTGGTTACCAAATCCAACTCCAATGGCCCCTTTCTCTCTTAAACTGTTGACCCTACTATTATCAAAATAAGTTACAAAAACTTAATCATGAATTCTCACCCGGACAAGATGTCCTTCCCGCTATATTTCTTAAAACATACTCTTCCAGCATATCCCTTCCGCTTTCTTACCTTTTTTGCCTATCCCTTTCAGAAGGAGAATTTCTTTAGATTTGGAAGACCTCTTTCATAGACCCGATACACAAAAAAGGAATAAAGAATCATGCAACTAATTATCGCCCCATTGCTAACCTTTCCCAAATAACCAAACTCATCGAAAGTATTTTATACGAAACCCTAAGCTTCCATTGTAAGTCTCTTATCTTTCCGAGCCAACACGGCTTCCTCAAAGGTAGATTAACCAACACTTATCTTGTTGAATTCATCTCCTCCGCTCTTTCAGCTTTAGAAAGTGAACTCGACGTTGTTGCAACTGATTTCAGTAAGGCTTTTGTTAAGATATTTCATCAATTAATCCTTTTTAAATTGTCCGCCCTCGGCTTTGGATCCCCATTGCTTTCCCATATACCCAAACTCTTCGAAAGTATTTTATATTAAGCCTTAAGCTTCAACTGCAAGTCTCTTATTTCTCCCAGCCAACATGGCTTTTTAAAAAGGTAGATCAACCACCACTAATCTTGTTCAATTCATATCCTCCGCCCTTTCATCCTTAGAGAGTGGCAACGAAGTCGACGTTGTGGCAACTGATTTCAGTAAGACTTTTGATAAGATCTCTCATCAACTAATCCTCTTCGAAGCCTTATTGTTAAAATGGATAACTTCTTATCTGGACCTGAAACAAACACTATAAAGATGGTCGCTTCAGGTCCGTCCTATAGTCCACATTCTTGGCTAGCACTGGAGTTCCACAAGGCTGCCATATAGGCCCCCTTCTCTTAATCCTTACTATAAATGATCAAACATTCCACCCTCTCAATTTACTCTGACGATACCAAATTTTTCAAACCCATTTCTTCACCTAGACAATTTTTCGACCTGGTGCCTCAAAAATTGCTTGGATCTCAATATCTTCAAATGCCAATCTATTACCCTATCACGTAAGAACAACCCAGACATTACCTTCTCCACGGTCAACCCATATTCCGGGTGCAATCTTTTCGTAACCTCGGCATATTGTGCGACTCGGAACTAAACTTCCGTTCTCATGTTGATGAAATAATTCTTAAAGCCCAAACTGTGTTTTCCAACCCCTACGTGACCTCTCCTCCCCTCTCTACCTTTATCTGTCCCCTTCTCGAGTACGCTAATCAGGCGTGGTCCCCATATCATGTGTCCAGAATCGAGTGCATTCAACGTCGTTTCGTCCGATTTGCTTTTCGAGGTCTACCTTGGGCACTCATCCTATACTGCCTCCCTACCAAGACCGCCCCAACCGCATAGACTTGAAAACCCTAGAAGAACTTAGAGACATAGCTGAATTTTTTGTTTCATACATCGTCTCCTCTTAGGCTCCGTCGATTGCGCGTCTCTATAAAATTCGATTTTCTTTAATACTAACCCTCGTAACCTAAGATGCCCGCCTCTCCTCTAGTTACCGACACACCGCACCATGTACGGCTCTAACGAACCAATCTTCCGTATGCTGCGAAAGGTTAACTTAAACCTTACCGTTTTCCTGCCTCCCTGCCATAAACTTGAGCTGCTCCGCCATTTCCCCATATATGTTATCTTTACGTCTTGGTCTGCCAGGAGGATTGCCAGATCTGCAACAGTATTCCAGGCGGAAACCATAGCGATAGAAGCCTGCGCACTGGAATGTATCAAAAAAAGGTACAGAAGAACTGAGATCTATGTGGTCTCAGACAGTCAAGCAGCACTGCTCTAAAAGGTCCAGTCTTTTATTCTAAAACAACGTGGAGCTGCTTTTGTCGCTTAAAAGAACTGCAAGATCTCTGTGTAAGAGAAGGAGCAGGAGCCTTCACTGGCCCCGAGACTAGCATTGCCTATACCAAAAGCCATATTAAAAACAAGGTCAAATAATGGGAAAATACTGCCAATGAAGCGGAATGGGTATTATCGACTGGGAAAAGGCAGGCAGAAAAGCTTCTCAAATACAATATTAGTCATATGGACAGGACCCTCAAAACTGAAGAGTTATACACTAATAACACTGGTCTGGTACTTTATGGGACACGTCCCATTCCATGGCCATTTCTTGATAATGGGTTAAACCCTATCGGATCGCTACCGATTTTGTAACGAGATAAAGGAAACATCAGAACACATACTTTCCATATGTGCAGCCCTCACCCGCAAAAGAATAAAACATTTCAAGGCTTATACAAATTTCTGGCCAAATGCCAAACCAATCAAATTGGCCGATATGGTGGAATTTACAAAGGAACTGAGCAATCACATAATGTGATAAAATATCCAGGATGCATAATAGACCTCAAGGTCGCATTGCATAAGGCTCTATTGCTCCACCCACAATAATAATAATAATAAACGACAATGAATCCATTATAGCAATTCGAAAAGAAATCAAGTTATTTATATCCGCACCTACATGAACTTCCGAACCATGAAGAGTTTTTTAAGGTTCTCAATAAAAGACTTTGAAGGACATTCTTGCTTGGGAGACTTGTACTGACTTTTCGAATTACAAATCCAGCTAGAATCATCTGGAATCACCTGATTATCATTTTCAACAACATTCTAACTTGAATCGATAATACCAACCAGCGATTGATTCCAATTGGAAAATAAAACAATCCAAGAAGATTAATTGAAGATAAAGTATACAGTATACTGACCATATTATCCTTATGCTTTTCGACAGGCTTTCCTCCTGCTCCATACAATGGACATGGTTGCCGTATAGGAATCATTTCCATTCCCGTCTGAGTGTTAAGAATCGTCATCGGATTACCCCAGGTGCCAGTGACGACCATGGCCCCCAAATCAGCAACATAGTTATTCTTCCGGAATGTTGCGATACGTCCACCAACGCGATCACGTGCTTCCAAAACGATAACGTCCATACCAAATTGCTGAAGTTGCTGAGCAGCAGCCAAACCCGATATGCCTGCGCCGACAATGATCACTTTTGCGACTTTCTTTTGCGGAATTGGTTGGAGGCGTTTGAAAATACCGAAATTAATCGAACCGTGACGTTCCAGAAACGCATGTATACGACGAACTAAATTCGGATCACTATCGAATGGCGGTTCCATATCTTTGAGAGCATTCTCAAGAATTAATTGTTGCTTTGGATTTTCAATCCACATTTGCAGCAAACGATTGCGAATATTTAGGAATACACGCTGGGCGACGAGACCAGTCTTGGTGATGTCAGTGAAGCATGCTGCCTCGGCTGAGGTCATTTTTTCAAATGGCAAACGTGACTGGAAGGCAGCACCTTCGAGGCCGGTTAGGATTTCTTTAAAAAGTTCTTGTGGTAGTGGCATATCCTCACGGCCTTCAATCGTTTCCTTTGGCAAAGGGCTGTGGGAGAAGCTGTCTCCCTTGCGTGCTCTTGCTGGGCCTGGTATTTCAGTACGGCGTTCAGCAGAACCGGGCGGGACCCCTGGACCAATGGCGGTCGTACCGGCGTTTGTTGGAGTACCATCGGCAGGTTTATTCACATAGTAGTCAACCTGCAAAAAGATGGAAAGTTAAATAAACTCCACAAAAGATTTATTTCCAATACAAATAAACAAACTTACTTTTGGTTTCTTGCGACGACTCGTGCGACGCTCATCTGAATTAGACGGCCCGTCATTTGAATCGTCATCGTCCTTGTTGTACTTAATACCACCCGATGCAAGAGGCTTTCTCTTTGGAACTTCCTCGGTGTCTGAATCGTCGCTTATAATAGTGACGTATTCGATACAAGCGCTTGCAGCAGTAATGCTGCCTGATAATGCAGTTGGAATAGATGGTTTGTTCTCCATTTCGTATAAGTTCATGCAATTGAAAGAAGATTTTTGAACAAAAGGTAGCTGGAAACAGTAATCGATTGCAAAATGACAATAAATGCAACAAAAATCTATCGAAATATCCGCGGAAAACACTCTACGTAAAAGAAACCGGCTACTATACTAATACGAAATTCGCGAAACACAGCTTGCTTTGGCAGTTTTGTTTACAACTTTTTTTGCCGCCGCGGCGCGACAGCTGTGTTATTATGGTTGTCAAACGAAAGTGAATTTTTTAGTGAACATCGTTGTGGTTCAAATAACAAAATTAATTCATCACCAATGCGACATCTGTGAGTGATTGAAAAAATAAATATTAATAATTTTTCTAGTATTCCTTTATGACTATTAAATTTTACGAAGTATTTATGATTAGATGATAAAAGTAATGTAACTTTTAGTTTTTCACAATTCATATAAAGCGCAAAAGTAGAAAATAAATTAATAATTAGTAAGACAAATTATAAGTTGGTATATTTATGCCGTAAAATGGTAGCGTCTTAAAAGAAAGGCCTAAGGTGTTTGCGAGGTGACAGCAGTTGTACATTCATAAGGAAATAGAACAAATATTAACTCTCTATGGTTATTGTCCTTGCTAAAATAACTACTGAATTGAGTAGCACCATTAATAATTACGCCGCAAATAGTCACTTGGTGTTAATGTATTTTTAAATTCTCTATATTAACTTCACTTGCCCGTGGCTGGCTGGCTGACTGGCCAAATCTTGTGATCAATTTTTAACCCACTTCCTACAGCCCGATTTTATTGAAATTTTGCACACATGTATATCTCCCAAGACAACACTTTCTATTAAAATTTGAGGCCCCTCGGGCCGCGGGGTCGGGGGGCTCCCATACAAATATTTTACAAAATTTACCCGATTTTCTTTAAATTTTGTACACATGTGTGTCTTCGATGGAAAACACTTTTTGTAAAAATTTGGAGTGATCGGCCCCTTGGGGACCCCAATATACAATTTTAAATATCGCTATATCGCATCAGATCACGGCAAAGTCTGAGCTCTGTGCTTTGTGAGCAGCGCTGTTCGCTGCCGCTGCGTCATTTGGTGAATGATTTTGCCACAAAACGAGCACGCAGTGTGTGTGTGTGTGTATCCCCGATTAGAGAATTTACAAGAAAAATTTTAATTTTTATGGGTTGTTTTTTTATTAAATCCTTTTCGCGTGCCCGTGTGTTTGTTTGTTTGTCTTCGATTTTGCGATCAATTTTAAACCCACTTCCCTAAGTCCGATTTCATTGAAACTTTGCACACATCCATATCTCCGATGACAACTCTTTCTATTAAAATTTGGAGCCCCTCAGGCCTCGGGGTCAGGTGGCTCCCATACAAATTTTTAAAAAATTTACCCGATTTTCTTAAAATTTTATACACATGTGTATCTCCGATGCACAAAACTTCTTGTAAAATCTTTTGAGTGAACGGGCGCTAAGGCTCGAGGGGTAACCCTAAACAAAATTTATTTATTTTTCACCTCAATGCTTCATTGTAGTCGACATGTTTAAAGAAATAAAAACAACCCATAAAAATTTTTCATCTAAATTCTCTAAAAACCAAAAGTATACTGAATTCCACTATAAATGCTGAAATATAAAAACATACGAACACATACTGCAACCCAACAACAAAACAACCCTAATCGTAAAGCAAGCAGCGCTGCCCACAGCTTACAGCGCACAAAAAAAATTTTTTTTTAAAAAAAAAATGTGTGTTGGTTTGCGTAAATTTTTCCAAAAATAAGAATGTTTTAAAGCTGCTACTTCACAAATTATTCTGCCGCGGAGAACATCATTTAGAGCAAATCGAATGGTTTGACAGCGCTATGATTTTTTTTGCCCTGAGCATGCAAAACGAAATCAACATTACTCATGCCATTAGACCATTTAATTGAGACACATTTTTTGCCTTGTGTGGCAGCTTCCGGTGATCGATTGTAAAGAACTAGTGTATGATAGCGAACTGACAGATTGCGTGACTGCTACTTTATGCATCGCATCTCGCATGCGATTCGTATTCATGCTCCATTCTATGCTGTATTTCACACGAATCCTTCACAAGTACTACAAACTAGTTGTTCGTGGATGATAAAAGGAATGCGATTTACAGATTCTCACAATTTACTTAAAGCGCAAACCTAGGCCATCCATTTCACATTTGAAATTAATTAAAAACAAATGTTATCTAGTCATGGGATTTACTATTTTTAATATTTAAAGAAGATCATTTAAATGTTGTATATTTGTGCCGCAAAGTGGATAGTAAGGATAAAGCTTAAGTAGCTGAAAGAAGTCAAAGTTATCGCGAACAGTAGTGCGTGCATAATGGAATATTGCAGTTACAATTTTGTATGGGGTACTCACACGGAAAACCATGGGTGGTTTTTAGTTTAATTGAATTGAATTATTGAACAATTTTTAAGTACATACTCTGGTATTTTTTGCGCCCCAAGTGCGTTCTTTTTTATTAGCAATAAAAGCTGCCACTTAATCAATTATTAGACAGTTCTGTTGGGGAAATATAAAAATTTAAAATTTTACTTTATTTAGATCAGCTTCTCTTGGGGTATGTGATTTTTGTTCTGCCACACAAAATCGGAAAGCGAATAAATATCACCCTAGCCGTTTCCTCTTGGCATAAATTGATATATGGAACTATGTGTAAACGAATTAAAGTAAACCCGCGATTATTTTTCCCACATACATACATAAGCCGTTAGCGAAAAACAAAAATTATAAGCGTTGGCTGATTGGAATGGAAATGGAATTGTGTTATCATACGCTAGCTTCCATTATACGTTACCAAGTATAATAACTTGATTGTAAATTATAAACATAACTTTTACTATTCAGAGAAAAAAAAGGTATAGTGCAGTGCCGTGCAGCTAGATGTATATATGTGGAGTTTGTTATGCTAAATGGAACCCATCAATTACCACAGTGCTTAGTCGCAACACAATGCTACCACCAACTACCAGCGCCAAACGCCAAGCCATGATACAAATAATAAAATTTATGCTAAAGATTTTCATTCTCTCTGTATGACGTCATCCGTCGACAAAATAACAAAATGTTTCAAAGATTTCTGTGTATTGGCATATTTAAGACAAACAACGTCTTTTATTCTACACTAGCGGAAATACCCGGTGTTTCCCGGCTGCCCTATCCCGCTGAACCACGCCAAACTAACCACCCGCTTAAAAAGTAAATGACAAAAAAATGTTATTGTGGGATATCCATAAGAGATAGACATATACCATCGCTGAGTTTTCTGTAGACATTTTCAATGTGTACAATACTTAGTACATTATTTTGATAAATCTCGTATGGTTCAGCCTGCGTTTGCAATGTAAGCGGAAAAAATGTAATTATTTACGACATCACATTAGAAACCTCAAAAATAACAGTATTTCTCCACTATTTAATGGATGTTATTATACATATAAACCTTCCTCTTCAATCACTCTATCTATTAAAAAAAAAACGCATCAAAATCCGTTGCGTAGTTTTAAAGATTTAAGCATACATAGGGATATAGGGACAGAGAAAGCGACTTTGTTTTATACTATGTAGTGATATTATCTTTATCAAAGGCTTGAATTGGAGTTTGCTCCGGTGAGATTGGCCAAGCTTCGAGGAATTACAGAGAATCTTCAAGATCCCTATTCAAGTCTAGCTTTTTCGCTCATACTTGGTGCAATGTTTGGCGTTTGAGCCTATCGGTTCGATAGTTGTGCGTGCCTTTTTCGTTTGTTAGGCCTGGTACTACAAACGAATCCGGTACAATTGACTGTCGAGTTGTTGGCCTTCAAGAAAGACGTCAGCTAGTTCCTGAAAGACCGAGTTTTTTCAATGAAGGTTCCAAGAATTTTGAAGGCTCACGTATGTCTTTTTTTGTAATATTTTCTTGGTCATGGTTTTTTGTAGTTTTCACTGACCATGATTCATTCATTATAGTACATATTTGAACTCGTTTTAATTTCGTGATCGTTTTTCCGTATGGCTTTTTTCAATGAATCAGGGAGAATTCCGAGAAAATAAATCGAAAATGTCTACTAAGGTGCGGAATGTGATATATTGTTAATCACATTTCTCCGATTTCATTTTTAATTTTAATAAAGGGTTTAGCCCGCCTTATTGCCGTGGCACAAGTCATTCAGGGAGATTTTAAATAAAAACAATAAAAAAAACCCACTTCCCAAAGTCCGATTTCGTTGAAACTTTGCACACATGCAT
Organism: Nephrocerus scutellatus; assembly: GCA_947095585.1. Taxonomy (NCBI): domain Eukaryota; kingdom Metazoa; phylum Arthropoda; class Insecta; order Diptera; family Pipunculidae; genus Nephrocerus; species Nephrocerus scutellatus. Next base: position 78,333,053 of record OX352765.1, on the reverse strand, counting down.
ATCTCCGCTGACAACACTTTCTATTAAAATTTGGGCCCCTCCCTCCCCGTCCTCGTGGTCGGTGGCTCCCATATAAATATTTTACAAAATTTACCCGATTTTCTTCAAAGTTTATATACATGTGTATCTCCGATGGACAACACGTTTTGAAAAAATGTTGGAGCCTCCGGGCCCCGGGGTCGTGAGGTCCCATACAATTTTTTTTGACAAATTACCCCATTTTCTTCAAATCTTATATACATATGTATCTTCGACGGACAACAGTTTTTGTAAAAATTTTGGAGACCTTGGGCCACGGGTCGTGAGAGGCACCATACAAATTCTTAAAAAAAATTAACTCGATTTTCTTCAAATTTTATATTCATGTATATCTCCGATAGACAATTATTTTTGTAAAAATTCTGGAGAGGCCCCAGGGTCGTGGGGCCCAATACAAATTACAATACAAATTTTTAAAGAATGTAACCCGATTTTTTTCAAATTTTATATACATGTGTATCTCCGATGGACAACACGTTTTGTAAAAATGTTGGAGCCTCCGGGCCCCGGGGTCGTGAGGTCCCATACATTTTTTTTCAATTTTTTCTCTTTAAAATTTAGATACATGTTTATCTCCGATGGACAACACTTCTTGTAAAAATGTTGGAGACCTTGTGCCCGGGGTCATGCCCAATACAAATTTTTTAAAAAAATTAACACGATTTTCTTAAATTTTTTTATTCGTGTGTATCTCCGGCGGACAACACTTTTTTTTTAAATTTTGAAGTGAAATTTCTGAGGCCCATTAAATTTTTCAAAAATTAGCCCGATTTTCTTCAAATTTTCAACTCATATTTATCTTGGATGACAACACTTCCTATAGAAATTTGGAAGTGGTCGGGCCCCAAGGTGAGGCCTCCCATACAAATTGTTTACACATGTGTATCTCCGGTGACAACAGTTTTTGTAAAAATTTTGAAGTAAAGCGGCTCTAAACTTTGCATCTCCTTTTAGATAATTTACATAAAAAAAATTTTATGGGTTGTTTTATTTACTCATTTTACTGATTTTACTGATTTGTTATTTAATTACCAGTGCAATTTAATTTGTGATTTATGTTATTGAATATTAACTTCACGTGCCTGTGGATCTGTTTGTTTGTTTTTCTCTCTGTCTGTCGTGGAATCTTGCGATCAATTTATAAGCCACTTCCCAAAGCCCGATTTTACTGGAACTTTGCACAAATGTGTATTTCCGGTGAAAACACTTTTTGTAAATTTTTTTTAATGATCGTGAACCGGGGTCGGGGGGCCCCATACAAATTTTTTAAAAAATTTACCCGATTTTCTTTAAATTTTTTACATATACTCCCATACAACTTTTTTTTTAAATTTACTCGATTTTCTTCAAATTGGAAAACACTTATAGTAAAAATTTCATATCATCCCATATAATTTTTTAAAAATTAACCCATTTTCCTTTTAATTTTATACACATGTGTATCTTCGATGGACAAGACTTTTTGTAAAAATTTGGAAGGGATTGGGTCCCAGGAGCCTAGGTGCTACCATATACTTTATTAAACAAAGTAACCCGATATAATTCAAACTGTGCAGACAAATTAATAATAAGTTTATTTTTTATTTATATACAGTGTTACATAAAATCTAAATTACCCACTTGTGAATTTTGTTAACTTTTATTTTATGTAACGTTATGTGAAATGAATTTTTAAGTTATTAGTATTTTGTAAATAAACTAAATATAAAAGAAATCCAATATTCATCATATTGCTTTTTTATCTTTTTTTTTTTTCAAAAACACCGTGCCTATATACAACTTTTATTATTATTAATTATTGCTTAAAGCTTTACGTTATTCAAAAACATAAATTTTGCTTTGGTAGGTTTTTCTCTAGTTTGGTAGTTTTTATTGGGAAGTTCAGTAGGAATTTTTTTTTCCGAGTGGCAACCGTGGCCGTATCCCGTATACTTTTTTTAACGCAGCTTGAATTATTCTCTTAATCCGATGTCCGATCGTCTCGTTCATCGTTCGTTCGTTATAAACAACGAAGGAAACGAGTACTGCATTGCGTACTGATACTCAACAGTCTACCTCAACAGTCAACACTCAACAGTTTTACTTGACTATTCGAGCTTGCCGGTGGGGTTAATTTTGCGCCGCGCCACGGTCCAATCCAAAGTGCAGTGCGCAGTCTTTAAAATTGAATACGAGTATTAAATATATATAATCATCAATCAGCAATAAAAAAAAGTCTAATTTCGTGCTTCACGATATGGTCGTTATCACATTTTAACCTTTTATTTAAATGTTAAGTGTATTTCCGATTCCGAAATTCGACATAAGAAACCGGTGAATAGTGAATTTATGTGCATACATGAAAGTAGAAACAAGAAAGTTAAGTAAAAAATTTGAATATGTAAATAAACAAACGTTGAATGAAAAGCAGTGTTAATAAATTATCAGCTCGGGTTGAAATTGATAAAAACAAAAAACGAAGAACACAATTGAACTGCAACTGCAGCTAGTCAACATTCGAATTCAATTAATACGTACTCACTGTTCGAACAACAATTCCAAAGCCTAGCTAGCATAAGTGTTACTGACCTTTGCCGTTGTGCAATACAAACGTTGAGAACACATTGACCCACAACCGCGACGACGCAGCTTCTGCATCGGCACATACTTAAGCTGTTGACAACTTGAAAAGCGGGTTCGATGCAGCTACGATCATAACTGTAAACAATATGTAAGATTCTGGTTTTTAGGTTTTTTTTCGTCTTTTATCTTTTATATGAATGCTATTTTTACACAACAATAACACTCACATTTACCCCAAGTTTAAGTCACCGACTGCACCCATCACGCATTGTGCTTGTGCATTGTGGGGTTCGGTTAAAAGTTACATTATCTCTACAGGCTAAAATTATAATTATTATTTCAAAACTGCAATACCATACCGTGGATTTATGGATATCAATACCAGCTGTGTGCATGCTACATATGGGATGGCTATAGCAGCTATTGTAGTACATACTCGCCTACTCCATCCTCCATAATATGAAAGTAATTTGAGCAACTTGTTGTTTTTCTTGTTTCAATAGATATTGATATTGAAACTGTTGCACTGTGCAGTGTGCGTGTATTACTCAAGAAGTGGTGATTGTTTTTATTTCTTTGTCATAGTCTACATTCGGATTTGTTTTGTTCTTGTGCACCACCATCAATATGTAAATGAACTCTTCTCAAAAGTTTTTATAAACTGTTAACTGTTGGCAAAATTATTTGCACAATGTAAGACTACCACCATATCAATAAGTTGTACAACTTTTCAAAAATGCAATATACATGGTGTTCCCTTATTCGTGCACAGTCATTTGGGAAATAAAGTCTTGGGTATATTGTAAGCAAAAAATCGATCGTGCTACAGTAAGGGTCTAACTCCCATGTTAACGGAAATTGCTCTGTTAATACTAACGATGGAAACTTCGTTTAAGACTTTATTTTTAAAAGAAATACTAGCCTTTGAAACTGCGTTTAAATAAAGTTGATATTTTGTTTGAGTCTTCAGATATTCAGCTTCAATGCCTGTTCCAGTTGTCTTGCCAGTGCTAATTTTTGTTTTTGAGGTCAATTTTCCGAAAAAATGCGTAATAAACATAAAGTTTCACTATAATACTATCCCATATCCTGATTTTATTGTACTTTCTATTAAAATTTGAGGCCCCTCGGACCTCGGGGTCGTATGGTGACCCCTTGACCTAGGTGTCTGACCACTTTAAAAATATGCCTATTAAGTGCCTATTATGGTAGAAAACCCATAGGCAAAGTTAGTACGCGATCGGTTGATGGGTTTGGCAGTCCATACCGAACATACATACAAAGTTTCACTTTTATCACTTTTATATATATAGACTAGCTGTTCCCGGGAGCTTTGCTACCCGCACACATGAACCCCCTGTGTGCCGGGAGTACTATAGCCTATAACCTTCCCTCACCAGCCAATAATTTACGTTGACATATTTTATAAATACGTTTGTAAATGTCATGTTAAAATTTTACTTTCTCCCCTTCCATCTATACCTATAACTTTCCCCTACCTGACAATAATATATCTAGCGGAAATACCCGGCGTTTCCCGGCTGGCGGCTGCCCCTTCCCACTGACCTCCACCAAGTTAACACCCGCCCACTGACACTACACCCACTGACCCCCCGCCCACTGACCGCCAGCCTACGGACCTCTGACCTCAGATGCCCACCCATTCACAGAATAACCCAACCCACTGAACTCACACCAACTAACCAACCCACCAACTGACCACCTCACCAGCCTAGAAAACTATAGAATAAGTTTGAACGCGATTGGTTCATAAAAACATGAAATTTGTAAAAACAATAAAAAAAATTCGTATGGTGACCCCTTGACCTCAGAGTCTGACCACTTTCAAAATATGCCTATTAAGTGCCTATTATGGTAGAAAACCCATAGGAAAAGTTAGAACGCGATCGGTTGATGGGTTTGGCAGTCAATACCGGACATACATACACACATACAAAGTTTCACTTTTATATATATATATAGATAGATGAACGTTACAACAAAAAACAACCCATAAAAATTAAAATTTTTCGTGAAAATTCTACACAATGTGCAAAGTTTGAATAAAATCGGGTACATTTTTTAAAAAACTTGTTTGGGAGCCCCTCGGTCCTAGTGCCACTTCCAAAGTTTTACAAAAAGTGTTGTCCATCGGAGATACATATGCGTATAAAATTTGAAGAAAATCGGGAATTTTTTTTTATAAAATTTGTATTGGTTCCCCCCGACCCCGGTGCCCGATCACTCCAAAAATTTACAAGAAGGTCCATCAGTAATACATAGACATGTGTTTCAAACTTGAAGAAAATTGGGCTAATTTAAAAAAAAAATGGGCTCCCGCGGGCCTCAGGCTACTCAAAAAATTTTGCAAAAAGATTTGTCCATAAGATACACATGTGTAAATTTGAAGAAAAAAAAAAACGGGTTAATTTTTAAAAAAAAATTTGTATGGGCATCAGTTTTGAGTTTTGAACATCGGAGATACACAGGTGTTAAAAGTTTGAAGGAAATCTGGTAAATTTTGTAATTTATTTATATGGGAGCCCCCCGACCCAAAGGCCCGAGGGGTACAGAATTTGAATAAAAAGGGTTGTCATGGGAAGTACCCATTGAATAAAATTAATATAAAGTCAGCTCAAGAAATATGTTGAAACCAACGAAATCCTTAGTGACCGGCAGTACGGATTTGGTGGGCAATTTTCTACTGGTGATTTGATGGTTTATCTCACCGAACGGTGGAACGAAAGGTTTGTGCATCAATTTGGTGAAAGCATTTTGACAGAGTTTGGCATCAACCTCTTTTGTCCAAAATGCGTGCTTATGGAGTCGATGATAAACTGCTTCACTGGATTAGAAGCTATCTTTTGGATCGCTCAATTCAAGTTGTATTGGATGGTTTCAAGTCTAAAGTTCATTACTGTTCTGGCGTTCCTCAGGGCTCTGTTTTGTCCCCGACACTCTTTCTCATTTTTATTAATGATATCCTATCTGTGACTTCTAATCCAGTTCACTGTTTCGCTGACGACAGCACTCTCAGCTTCGTTTGAGGAACGTCCCTCCACTTCTCATGTGGAACTCAAACAACTTCGTATGTTAAGCACGTTATATTCTGACCTAGACAGCAATGGGGAGAAAAAAAATCGAGTAGAATTTAACGCTTCCAAAACTCAATGTTGCCTCCTGTTGTCTAAGCGAATCCTAATTCCCATGCCATGAATGGCACTTGCATCGAGGAAACTGAAAATCTCACAATTCTCGGTATGTGCGTAAGCGACAAGCTTCGTTGGAATGGCCACATATTTAATAATAATAATATTCGGCGCGACAGACCATTGCGGTCCATGGCCTAGCTTCTCGACCACATATTTACCGTCGCCAAAAATGCTGCGAAATGTTAAGGTTTTCTATGCCGGTGCAAGAAATATTTCACTACCTCTGATCTGACTACCATTTACAAGGCTTTTATTCGCCCTAAACTTGAGTACAATTGCCATATCTGGTCGGGTGCGTCTAAAACTACTTTGTATCAGCTAGATAGAATTCAAAACCGCGCGATAAAACTTATCGTTGACGCAAATATAGCGAAATCAATAGATTGGCTCGAACACCGCGGAAACGTTTTCTGATTATCACTGTCTCATCGTTTCTTCTACCAGCGGTGCTCAAGAGAAATATCCAGCTGCATGCCACCTTTCCTTCAATTCAACCGCAATACTCGTGGGGCTCTAAATGCTCATCAGTTTACCCGCAAGCCCATCTTCGGACGTTCAGTTAAGTTCAGGGATTCGTTCTTCAGCCATACAACACCTATGTGGAATGCTCTGCCAAGCTCTGTCTTCCCACATCACTATGATCCACAGGCATTCAAAACACAAGCTCATCTCCATCTCCCCTCTTCTCCTCCTTTTCCTTAACGCCCACCCGTTTAAGCGTGCGAAAATATTAAAAAAAAAAACAAAAAAAATACCACATGATAAATTATTGATGGGCGTGTCTTCCCAGACAAACTCAGTTTGTCAAAGTCCTACAGGCTTCCTGATATGTCTAGCATATGTCTATCAGTGCTAGGCACACAGCTAAAGCTAGCCTACTATTACATCACCTGCACTATCGCAATATTGTAAAATAAATCTTCTTCTTTTTTATTAAATTCTCTATATTAACTTCACTTGCCCGTGGGTCGTCGGTCGTCGGTCGGTCGTCGGTCGGTCGTCTGTCGTGGATTCTTGCGATCAATTTTTAACCCACTTCCCATGGCCCGATTTTATTGAAATTTTGCACACATGTGTATTTCCGGAGACAACACTTTCTATTAAATTTTGAGGCCCCTCGGGCTGCGGGGTCGGGGGGCTCCCAAACAAAAATTTTAAAAAATGTACCCGATTTTCTTCAAATTTTACACACATGTGTATACCCAATAAACAATACAATACAATACAATACTTGGCCGCAAGGCCCTTATACATTTTTTAAATATCTATACTGGCATCAGATATTCGTCGCCCTTTATGGACTGTGTGCGGTGTGCGCTGCATGGTTTTGGTGGTGGTGGAGAGAGAGAGAGAAATCTTAGCGCACGCACAAATGAACCCAGCAAATGAAACGAGACATAAATGTTTTATGCTTAATTCAACTTACATTTTTTATTTACTGAATTGTATTTTTATTGATGTCGTTTTTTTTGTTGTCGATATCAGCTTACAGATAGAACAACAAGTTTTCACAATATTCTGTCATTTGGCGTTTTCATAAATTAGTTCAGAGCAGTCAAAGAGTTCTCAAGATAAATGTTCGTGTTTCTTATTTGCTCAGAGTATGAGCGTGCTCTAAGTGCTCAGAATAAAATGATCTGAGCTTTTTCAATTTTAACATCTGATGTCAAATGTTTGTTTCGATGATTTTCTCCTACAATAAAAAAAAATGGCCCAGGATCGAGGGGCTCCCATATCAATTTCTGCGATTAGAGAATTTAGATGAAAAATTTTAATTTTTATGGGTTGTTTTTTTTCCTTTACTCTGCGGGGGAGCATAGGGCTTCTACAAAAACGCCCGCCAACGAACTCGATTTATCGCCTGAGGTTTCAAGAGACGCCATTCTGTCCCCTGTGATCTTGCTTCCTTTTCTATTGTCCTTTTCCATGTCTTGCTAGGTCGGCCAACTCATTGGCTTCCTTGTGGACTCCAGTCGAGCGCTAGTTTCGTAATATCGTCCGCTGGCTTTCTTAAATTGTGGACAATACAGCTCCATTTTCGTCGTCTGATGGTGATCGCGATTGCTTCCTGCTGCGTTACTCTCCACAAGTCTTGATTGGTGATTCTCAGTATCCTCCTTAAGCACTTGTTGACGAAGACTTGGAGGCGCGTCGCAATTGACTCTGTGACTTTCGACGTTTCGCAGCCATTCAAGAGTACTGAGAGAACGTTAGATCTGAAGATCGTTAGCTTCAGATTCTTAGTAATTATGTTAGAAATGAATAAAATTGACTCGACTGTGCCGACTAACAATAACAAAATTGTACCCGCAATTTCCGATTATTTTGTGCCTGTGTTTTGTAGTAAATGTTATTAATTAACAACTCATCGACAATTATTAATAAGTAAATGTCACGCTCTTTTATTTTATCGTTGGCCTTTAATCATAGCACAGCCGTATTTTAAGCTAAACGTACGAGTAGTCAAATAAACTTCATTACTTTTATAGATAAGGTAACTGATAATGTATGAGCATTTTAAGAATTATAAATTCAATTCACCAATAAATTGATTATAACAGGCAGGCAGTCTGCTTCTGATAACGCATCTGTAAGACTTTTTTGTCAAAATGTTCTGGTAAGTGGAAATGGCAATGCCGCATAATCTCAATGACATTTTGATTACCACAAAGAAGAGAAGAAATTTATTTTTGGCATTCCTGCGTATCGTCCCACACACTACGACACAATGTAGCGAATTTGTGTTATTTATGCAAAACCTTCTCTATAGAAAGCCCAACTCTACGCATACTAATGCTGTAAACCAAGACCAAACGCATGTGTGTTTGTGGGATGTGAATACAGTGTACAACAAATAAGAAGTCGCAAAGAGCGAGAAACGTAAGATGTGGTAGTGGGAAACAGAAATATTTTATATGGATTTTGCTCTTTAGTTGATTACTAAATACAAATACGTTTGGTCTCAATCTAAGCAGGTATCTGTGTACGATCGGAACAGTTGGGCTTTCTATAGAGAAGGTTTTGTATTTATGTGCAATGGAATAAATGTCTTGAAATCTTCCTTCTCTCGATAGTGATCTTTAATTCAATGGTACATCTAATATAGTCGTAAAATAATGAAAGAAAACATTCTTCAAGACTTCTGACTCCTTTGGAAGGGGAAAATTAATTAGTTCAGTATTTTAGAAATATAAAACGTTTTTTGAAAAGGCCTCTTTGATATTATTACTTAAGCTTGTTTGCCAGATGACCGCCAGATGTCTATGGTTGGGGTTTCTTTTTTGTGTTACGAGTATTTTATAAAGATTTGGATTGATGGACCAATGTTGGATCTTCTACTCGCAGACGTGGCCACCATGTACTTTGTTTTGCTCTCATTTATGTGCAGTCCCAAATTTCGTGCCGCCTTCTCGATCTGGATGAAACCTTCCTGTACAGCTCTTCGGTTTCTACCAACGATGTCAATAACGTCTGCGTAAGCCAGTATCTGAATGGACTTATAAGAGGATTGTTCCTCTCGCCGTTACGTCAGAGTCTTGGATCACTTTCTCCAACGCCAGGTTGATAAGAGTTCTATCCCCTTGTTGGATGCCGTTATAACGGGTGTTTTTTTAAGAGGTTGCCGATTTCTTTTTTGAATAAAACACATATAAAATTATGAAATGACCAAAATTTTTTTTTATTTGGTAGATAATGGCATTTAACATTTAAACACAATTTCTGGCATATGGCTACCACGACTATTTTTCACAAATGTCATTCTGGAGGTCCAATTTTCCAGCACTTTTTCAAGCATTTGAGGGCGTATGTCAGCAATGACACGTTGAATATTGGTTTCCAAAGCGTCAATCGATTGAGGTTTATCCACATTAACCAATGACTTCACGTATCCCCACAAAAAGTAATCGAGTGGCGTCAAATCGCACGAACGCGGAGGCCAATTCACCGGACCATTTCTCGAAATAATGTTGTCGTTGAAAGTTTCTTTCAATAAGTCGATTGTTTCACGTGCTGTATGGCAAGTGGCACCATCTTGTTGAAACCACATTTCATCCATATCCATATCTTCAAGATTTGACAACAAAAACTCATTTAACATGGTTCTGTATCGATTTCCATTCACGGTAACGCGTCGTCCTTCCTCATTTTTAAAGAAATATGGACCGATGATCCCACCAGCCCATAGACCGCACCAAACAGTACATTTATCAGGATGCATTGGTAATTCTTGAACGGCGTGTGGATTATCTTTGCTCCAAATGCGACAATTTTGTTTGTTGACGTATCCATTTAACAAAAAATGCGCCTCATCACTGAAGAGAATTTTACGGTAAAAAAATGGATCTTCGTTCAATTGATTTAACGACCAATCACTGAATTCACGGCGCAAACGATGGTCGTGTGGCTTTAATTCTTGCACCAATTGAATTTTGTATGGCACCAAACCCAAATCTTTACGTAAAATTTTCCATAAAGTCGATGGACAAAGTCCAATTTGCTGAGCACGACGACGAATCGATAAATTGTCGTTTTCTTCGACACTGGCCTCAACGACAGCAATATTTTCTTCTGTACGAACTCTTCTCATTCTTGTCGGTGGCTTGGCATCCAAAAGAGTGAATGTAGACCGAAATTTGGTAATTACGTTCTTTATGGTGGTCTCTGACGGACGATTATGTGCACAATAAAATTCACGAAGTGCTCTATAAACATTTTTAATTGAACACTGATTTTGAAAATAAATTTCCACGATTTGAAAACGTTGTTCTGGAGTTAACCTATTCATAATGATTTGCCAAACAATACTGAGTAGAAATGCCACTTTGAGCTGTCAAAACAACTGTCATAAAATAAAACGACATCTATCGGAAAAACAAACCTCCCAAAAAAACACCCTTTATAAAACGTTTTTTGAAAAGGCCTCTTTGATATTATTACTTAAGCTTGTTTGCCAGATGACCGCCAGATGTCTATGGTTGGGGTTTCTTTTTTGTGTTACGAGTATTTTATAAAGATTTGGATTGATGGACCAATGTTGGATCTTCTACTCGCAGACGTGGCCACCATGTACTTTGTTTTGCTCTCATTTATGTGCAGTCCCAAATTTCGTGCCGCCTTCTCGATCTGGATGAAACCTTCCTGTACAGCTCTTCGGTTTCTACCAACGATGTCAATAACGTCTGCGTAAGCCAGTATCTGAATGGACTTATAAGAGGATTGTTCCTCTCGCCGTTACGTCAGAGTCTTGGATCACTTTCTCCAACGCCAGGTTGATAAGAGTTCTATCCCCTTGTTGGATGCCGTTATAGATGTTGAATGGGCTTGATAGTGATCCGGATATTTTTACTTGGCTTATAACATTGTTCATGGTCAACCTACATAGTCGTGTCAGTATATTTTGGGATGCCGGATTCTCTCATGGCTTTAAAAAGTTATACTCTGGCTACGCTATCATAGGAGGCTTTAAAGTCTATACAAGTATGCTGTAGTGAGTTTTTAACTCTAGACATTTTTCCATCATCTGGTCATTTGTTGATTTGCCTGGGATCAAGCCATGATGGTATGACCCAATAGTTTTATGGGGCTATCTTGCATTGAAGGATAGAGAAGAAAAACGTTATACCATGATAATTGCTGCATGTTGTGATATCTTGTTTTTTTTTTTTGTATGGGGCACAGGATCCCTGTAAGCCAGTCTTCTGGTATCGCTTCTCCCGCCTATTAATTCATGAATTGCTTGGTGTATTGCGGGATCTCTTGTTTTAATCAAATCCGCTAGGATACCATCTGATCCCGGGGCCTTATTATTTTTAAGCCAATTTATCGCTCTGCTAACTTCGTCTACGCTAGATGGCGGCATCATAGTATGGTCTTCGGTTATTGGTGGATCCTCCAATTCCTCAGTTAGCTGGCCATTTAGCAACTCTTGAAAGTGCTCTTCCCATCTCTCTAAGATGTCTGTGAGATCGGCGATCAGATTACCCTCTTTGTCTTTGCAGTATGTGCAACGCGGTGTATACTACGTCATACCGCGGACTCTTTGGTAGAACTTCCGTGCTTGGTGCGGTCCTTGCTCTCTGTACTCTAGTTCACGGACGAGATTTTTCTCCCGGGCGGCTTTCTTACGTCGGTGAACTGTTTTTTCATATTTTCTGAGCTCTTTATATTTATCTCCGCCCGCATTGCTCGGTACGCAACATTCTTACGTTCAGTCGCTAGCTTACATTCGTCATCGAACCATCCGTTCCGATCTCTACGACTACTGCCCAAGATGGAGTCAGCAGTACTAATGACAGTATTCTTAAGACGTGTCCATTTCTCTTCTACGCCCGACGTCTAAGCCCCAGGACTTACTCTCCCTGCATTTAGGGCGAGTCCTATCGCCTGACCGTAGTTGTTACTGGTCTCTTCATTGCGAAGGGCAACCGTGTTGACTCGAATCTGATTCGCGGATGCAGTCTTTTGTGATTATGCAATCCGCGATCGGAGCGTTATACCAACAAGATAGTCGTCCGAGTCTATGTTGGCACTTCGGTACGTTCGTACCGTCATCAGGTTCGGGTTATGGCGGCGGTCTACCAACACGTGGTCTATCTGGTTGCGAATGGCTCCATCTGGTGATACCCAGGTGGCTATGTGGATATTTTTACGCGAAAACCTTGTACGCGCAACGTCGAAATTATTGCTTGCCGCCATCTCTATGACTCGTTGTCCATTGTCATTAGTGTTCACGTGTAAGCTATGGGTGTCAATGTACTGGCTGCCTACCTATTTTGGCATTCATATCCACCAGAATGATTTTTACTTCATACTGAGGACAGGCATGGAGTGCCCGTTCGACTGATTCAAAGAATTCTTCTTTTTCCGCATCTGTGGAATCCTCTGTAGGTGCGTGAACGTTTATGCGGATTATGTTTTTAAATCTGCTCCGCACGCAAAGGGTGCATATCCGTTTCTTAACTGCTTTCAAGCCGATAACCGTGGGTTTCAATCTTTTGCTGACTAGAAACCGCACCCCGAGCACATGATATCTTGCAGGACAGCTGTAATATATGTCATATTCTGTTTTTTGTAAGAAACCATTCCCCGCCCATCGCATCTCCTGAATTGCTGTTATGTCAGCATTATATTTGGACAGGATATCGGCTGTGCAGCTCGAGCTCTATACAGTGAGTGTACGTTCCATGAGAAAATTCTAAAATCGTTTAGCCATTTTCGTTGTTGTGGTCGTCGTCGTTCATCAGTGTATCCGAGGCTGATTTTGGGTTCCATAATAAAGTTTTTTTTACGGGCGACGTTATTGGCCTCGCGCCAACCTTACTTTGATCATTTAGCTTTTCTTGTATTTGGAGAAAATTTTTCGGCGGCCACTACGTGGAGGCTTGATCGCACTTTCACCAGTCAGAGATAGTTACGCCACCTGTAATTCTAGAGCATTCTGTGTTATTCGCCCTATTCTGCTTATGGCTGACCACCTGTCTTAACTTTTGTTTTTCTTAAATAAATGTATCAACTTTTTACATACTATACATTCGCTATGATGTAAAGTATTATTTTTCACCCACCCTGAGCATCGAAATTATTTTTAAGTTCACATTCGAGTTCTAAGCATGGAAGTTACCGGGCATATTCACTTTTTCAGCTCAAACAAAAATGTTTGCATTGTAATACGAGGCTATTAACAAGTGCAGTTAAGGAAGAAACGTTCATTTATTTACATTCCGAGATAAGAGTGTAATTCATCATCACTGACAAAAGACAAAAGACAACTGTTTAATTACCCACTTACCTATTTACGGAATCAAATAAGTGGCATAATAAAATATCGTATTGCACACATACTCATACAACGTCGAACGTAAACAAACAAACACAACCACCTGTTACAAGAAAAAAAATCAATTCTGTATATCAGCTGTTTTCACTGTATAATGTAGAAAAAGATTCTCTGTGCTATTCGTCTTAAGTTAAAATCGACTTGAAATTGGGAATACCTCCATTTTGATGATGACAAAAAATACTTGGCATCATTTTTGTTATTTTACGCGGGACGACAGACGAGACACAGACATTGTCTAGAGACGGTTCTATACTTAGACGTGGGTTAATTATTATTAAATTTAAAAGTTGAACAGAGAATTCTTTTTCTTTTGGGAACCCAATGCAAAAATTAAAAAATTTATACATGTATGTACCTATTCATATAGGTTTACCGTATACTTATAGACAACATATTTATATAGCCAGCCATATTTAAAAACTTACAGTCGGTGTACTGAATTTGAGAAATGACAATACGAAATTTAACAAAAGAATCTGATTTGTAGGCCTGCAGTGTGGTCATTTCAGCGAAGCATGTCGTTAAAGCACTTTACTTTCGGTTTCCTTCAGCCAAGTACCATTCATGAATAATGCTAAGTGGGTACAATTCTGATCTATTTTGTGTTCTCTGCACTTTATTTTGCTATAAAGTTTGGGATTTAAAGCGATGTAGTTCTAGTTCTTCAGATTAGAAGATGAATGCATATTCGTTGATGAAAAAAAGAAAGAGTGCCGGAGACAAAACAGAGCCTTCAGGAACACCAGCATTTATGCGGTGAATTCTGACAAAACAATTTGAATTGAATGAACAGGTTTGGCGTATAGTTTCTAACTCAATGAAGTAGAATAACATCGATTCCCATAGAAGGCATTTTCGACAAGGGACCTTGATAGTAAAGAAGCCTTGGAAATAGTATGAGCGACAATTTTGCCAGCCTTTGGAACGTTGTTTTACTTTTTGCCTCAGTGTTTGGTCTTAGGCAAATTAGACTCGGCAAATGTTGACATTATAACAAAACCGAGTATTTATTGAGACTGATTTATTTTTAGTGTAGACAGGCAGACAGACAAATGTTCTATAAATAATTCTGGGGGATACGAATGTCAAAATAGGTAGGGAGCCAGTATTCAGGCAGTACATTGGCACCCATAGCTTACACGAGAACACTAACGACAATGGACAACGAGTCATAGAGATGGCAGCAAGCAATAATTTGGTCGTTGCGAGTTGCGAGTACAAGGGTATCTCCTGATGGAGTCACTCGCAACCAGATAGACCACATGTTGATAGACCTGTTATGTTAGCATTATATTTTAGAGCCAAATATGATGATGATGAAAAGTTAAGACATTCATCCTTTCCATTTGTGTGCAAAAATATAACACGCACAACACGATCCGAAAAGCTGGCCCTTTACCACAACGCTAAATATTATTATTATTATTACTGACATCAATAATTTCTTGGAAGAATAATCCGACTATATTTGGTAGAAAACGATTAAGTTTCGGATTTGCAAATTTGTTTGTCATACACATCAATGACAATGGTGGTGAAAAGTCACTCTTGGACGGAAATACGAGGTTTGATTAAAAAAAGTACACAGAATTTTTAAATATTCGGGGCTTTTTTAGTGAAATCGTCAAATTATTTTCTGTTCTGTTGGTACACTTCTCTTTGATGTATCTTGACATTGGTAGCTATATTACTCGCTTAGTTTTTTGTTGGCCGTCGAAAAGATTGCACGTGTTTTGGTAAGCTTGACGATTGGCAAGAGTGATTCTTCGAGTCATTTCTTAGCTGATTGATGTGTTATAGCGAAACCTATGTATATAAAGTCCCTAACTACTAGGGCTAACTCCAATTCCGGAAAATCGTCAAAATAAGTTTAATATATACCGCAATTCATCACAAAAGAGCATGTTTGCAGCCACCACACAATAAAGGTCATATTTTACAAAAAGTTTACGAATATTTATTTCAGTAGTCCCGATAAGTGTAGCGTTTTCGGCTCCCGGAATTTCGGTTGTTTTCAAAATTCGAATAAGGTTAAAAGAGGGTTCAATTGATCGTATATCTTTTTTAAAATTTTATTTTAATAATTTTAATGTACAACTAAATTTAAATACGTAAATTGTCTTTTTTGTAGCTTTATTTATTTTTATTTTCCCATTGTTTGTTTTATGAATGAATAAAATAAAAATTTAAAAGTTATTATGGTGTAATCAATCCGGGGAATAGTAGAAAATAGCAAAACCGATTTAAGAGAATCATTCGGGCCTGCAAACCCTACTAAGTACCTCAAAATCTAGTGTCATCCCATCCCATCCCATCCCATCCCATCCCATCCCATCCCATCCCATCCCATCCCATCCCATGCCATCCCATCCCATCCCATCCCATCCCATCCCATCCCATCCCATCCCATCCCATCCCATCCCATCCCATCCCATCCCATCCCATCCCATCCCATCCCATCCCATCCCATCCCATCCCATCCCATCCCATCCCATCCCATCCCATCCCATCCCATCCCATCCCATCCCATCCCATCCCATCCCATCCCATCCCATCCCATCCCATCCCATCCCATCCCATCCCATCCCATCCCATCCCATCCCATCCCATCCCATCCCATCCCATCCCATCCCATCCCATCCCATCCCATCCCATCCCATCCCATCCCATCCCATCCCATCCCATCCCATCCCATCCCATCCCATCCCATCCCATCCCATTGCCTAAAGCCGCACTGAAAGCGACCAATCAGCTTAGTGATTCAAACAATACGGAAAAAAGGATATTATAGGCGATATTTACTTACTTATGTCCTATATCCCGTTGTGGGTCCTAGGGCCTCTACTACGCCTACGCGCCATCGTGTGCGGTTCCTGCCAATGAGCTTCAGCTGCAACATTTGACCGGAACAGTCGCAGCTTGGTGTTTAAGCTGATCGCATTGCTTCGCCATATCATGGACATCATTCGTTCATCATTTAGATATTGCGATCCTCATTTCATATTGGCCAGGTCGATGGAAATATTCATCATCCAGATTGATTGGTTTATTCGGCCTGACAACGGATTGTTGATCCTTGTCACCGTTTAACAAGCTGCAGAAGTGGTTTATCTATGTTTTCAGCACCACTGACTGTTGTTCCACTAAAAGGTTTCCTTTATTATCACAACCGGTTTCTGTTTTAACATGTTTGTGGTTTTGACGTTAGTTTTACCATTTGGGATTTAAGCATCATTCCTGGATCAGCATCTCTCGATGTCTTTGATCGCGCATTTTTATTGCCCACTGAGTTCTGAGTTTAACAGTTTTCCAGTTTTCCATTCTTGTGGCAATTATGTCCTATTTTTATTAAATTCTCTATATGTATTAACTTCGCGTGCCCGTGGCTGGCTGGCTGGTCAGATTTTCTATGAAATTTTATTGAAATTTTGCATACATGTACACGGTGACAATACTTTCTATTAAAATTTGATTTCCATACAAATATTTTACCCGATTTTCTTAAAATTTAATACACATGTGTATCTCCGATGGAAAACACTTTTTGTAATATTTTTTGGATAGATCGGGCCCCTGGGTCGGGGGGGCACCTATACACATTTTATGAAAACATTTTTTGTAAAGTTTTTGGAGTGAACGGGCCCTGAGACCCGTGTGGTGTCCATGTACATTTTTTAAAAATTAGCCCGATTTTCTTCTAATTTTAACACATACCCATCTCCTATTAGAGAATTTACATGAAAAATTTTAATTTTTATGGGTTGTTTTTTTATCTTACTGTAGTGCCTTCGCTTATTGTTCGGCTGCACACGGTCCATGTAAAGATCCGGAAACCGTTGTCTTTATTTCATTTTGCATGGTCGTCATTAGGTAATCCGGTTATATCCAAGGCTGTTGGTTGTATTGTGACAAGACTGCTTTTACGGCTTTACAGTTGGCAGTTGTTAATCCCACGCATGATTCTCAAAATGGAAGGCCTGGTCCTTTGATGTCACCTTTAACCAAAAACCGGGTATGCCAGTGCTTAGATGGTCGGATTTATTACATCACATAGACTTGTCACGATCGCATTGCTCTCAAAAAGGAACTACTCATTTGTCAGACAAATAACTCGTTTGTATGCAATGTATGTATGCAATGAAATAACTTAATTATAGTGGACGTCTAGTAATTGGTTTGTTTATTTAAACTGTCTAGCAATATGCAATTATACCTTATTTTATTAGGCCTTGATTGCTCATTGGCCTTCACCTTTTTCTAGTGTCGTTAATTATATATATATATATATTTGTTTACTTAAGCGTAGGTAAGGTATACAATACACATATATGATAATTGCAAAAATTGAGTGCTTTTTTGGTTGATTAGTTGTCATTAAATACATTATTTTAAGTTTTTTCCCAAAAAAGATAACACTAAATGCTATGAAAGTGTTTGAGGTTTTTTAAAGTCTGACATTGCAAGCTAAATTTAAACAGCTTTTATCGCAACCACTCTGAAAATACTCAATAAATTGAAATCGATTTTATTTCGATTTCGGTGTGTCTACGGTGTGTTTCCAGCGTAGGCTTGGCCGGCCCCGCTGTCGTGTTTCATAAATCCTACCGCAAAAGACATTCCGAGCAGGATCCTCTTCGCTCATGCGAGCCAGGTGTCCTGCCCACCGGAGCCTACCGAGCTTAATTTTCTTCACGATGTCGACATCGCGGTAACGCTCGTAGATCTCATCATTATAGAGTCTCCGGAATCGTCCTTCCTTACATACGGGGCCAACAATTCTCCGTAAGACTTTTCTGTCGAACGCGGCTAAGAGGTCAGAAAGCTTTTTGCTAAGCTCCCAAGTATCGGATCCATATGTAAATACTGGTATGACCATTGTCTTATATATCAGCAGCTTGGATGTTATGGTTAGATTCCTGGATTTGAGGAGTCTTGACAGACTATAGTAGGCTTTAAGCAACCGTGCGCGTATTTCTGGTTCCATGCTGTTATCGGCTGCTACAGTTGCCCCGAAATAGTTAAATGATTGCACTAATTCAAATTCGCGCTCCACTATTTTAATTGAGGGACCAATGTTGGATCTTCTACTCGCAGACGTAGCCACCCTGTACTTTGTTTTGCTCTTATTTCGTGCCGCCTGCTCAATCTGGATGAAAGCTATCTGTACAGCTCTTCGGTTTCTAGCAACGATGTCAATATCGTCTGCATAAGCCAGTATCTGAATGGACTTATAGAGGATTGTTCCCCTCGCCGTTACGTCAGAGTTTCGGATCACTTTCTCCAACGTCAGGTTGAAGAGGATGCAGGCCAGTCCACTCCCTTGTCGGAACCTGTTATAGATTTTTAATGGGCTTGATAGAGATCAGGATATTTTTACTTGGCTTATAACATTGGTAATGGTCAACCTACATAGTCGTGTCAGTTTATTTGCGATGCCGAATTCTCTCATGGCGGTATATAGTTCTACTCATGCTATCATAGGTGACTTCAAATTCTCTTAGTCCTCTCAAAATCAGGCACTTGCTGATGATGAAGATCACTCATCTAATGTGGAATCAATTGAAATTGTTGTATCAGTTAGGGTTACATTTTAGATTACCCCTCAATATTGACATCTTCTATTTTCTTAAAAGTTGTTGTTGTTGCAGCAGCTCCAGGTCTGTTAAACCTATTGCTGAGTTGACGATTCTTGGTCCAGTGTGTGAAACACTGAATTCCTTTCGGTGCGTAGAACCGATCGTCGTAGAAATGAATCAAAAGTTGCACTACTGTTTCATGTGGAGATTTTGAAACAGGAGGTTGCAACAATTTCAAAAGTGCAGAACATAGCCTACTAAAGACTTAAATTATTTGATGACATCAACAGAAATGGATTTTAATTTTTTATCTGGAAATTTTTCGAACAGCCCTCGTATGTTTGTATACAATAATTTCAATACAAATCATTGTTTCCTGTATTGTCTGGTTTGTGGTCATTGCATGCAAAACAAGGAAAACGTGTTACACCTTTCTGCATTATCTGGCTGTTGTTGTCATTCGCTGATACTTTACACCTGTTGATGATCCTCCCAGTTGAGGCGGTGGAATTAGAATTTTTTTGGTTTTTTAAATTTCAATAATTTCTTACATAATAGTTGCATGTTTGTCAGACAGCATTTGTATAATGAGTTCAGTTTCCACTCAGTGCTTGTACCACAGCAGGAACAATATCACGATTTTGTCTGACAATTCTACATAACTATGAGTATTCATTTATGGTAATAAATTCTTTTTTCAGATTTTAATTACTTTTCCCCCATCACCAGATGGCTGTTTTTTTGTTGTATACTCCTCTCAGGGTTAATATTACTCAACAGATTCCTTTCATTTCCATCTGTGGTTATAAGCACTCTCTTGAGTAGTCATACGATATGAGAGTGAGATGTGAAGATCGCGACTGGTTCTTAGGTCCCCACTTATAGTTCTAATGGGGTGAGTGGGTATTAATACATCGCATCAGTCTTTGAAAACGAAATCACAAAATTTCATGGTTGCTGCAGAATTGGTTGCACATGCAGGAAGTCTTTTGTGAGTGCACAACAGGAAAAAAAAATTTAAATACATACTCTCATGCATTGAATCACAGAATCTTAGCTTTGAACAAATTTTCATTGTTTTACCACAATGCCTTTAAAGATTAATTCTTTTTTTACCCTAACCCTCTCTCTCAAGTGAAAATCAATTTCTGTATTGGCACTCCATTGAAAGAAATTAGTTTAATTTTTTTGTTGTATACGCTCTCTTGCATATTGGGAGTTGCTTTTTAACAGCACTACAATGACATCGGAACCATTCAACCATATACTCGACTCGAAGTTGACATCGAAATGATCATCATCATCATGTACTCGACTTGAAGTGTGAAAGGATTAACTAGAAAATTGTTTTGTTTGACTTCTTTGTCATAACACAGAATAATATGTTGTGGTTTGGTCACTTTCTATATCACAATACAGTAAAATAGACTGACTGTAATAACGTTCATTTCTTTCTTTTCAAAATGTCCGACATTTGCATTAGAAAGTGTAAGCTATTTTGTCGTTTTATGAACAGCCACCACATATTTAGCCAGCTAAAAATATTTAAAAAATTTAAAGTGGAACACAAAAAATTTATTTAAGATAGTAAAGCGAGCTTCTCAGCTCGCCATATGGATAGTTGTAATTCAGCCTAAAGACTGAATAATCTTGAAAGGATTTTACTAAAAAAAAAAAAAACATTTTTTTTCTCCTAACCCCTATAATAAAAAAAAAATTAAAAATTACACTATCGCAAGCTGAGCGCTTAACAATTGTTTTAAAACAAGTCCCAAAAAAATTCTGACCTGTAGATGTGTGCGTGCGTGATACGCGTCACGTCATCGCAAGCCAAGTTTTAAAACAATAACTTATTTAAAAAAAAAAAAAAATTACACGCGCCACGTGACATGCGTCAAGTCATCGGAAGTCAAGTTTTAAAACAAGTACACGTGACACGCGTCACGTCATCGCAAGCCAAGATTTAAAACAATAACTTATTTAAAAAAAAAAAAAAATTAACACGCGCCACGTGACATGCGTGAAGTCATCGCAAGTCAAGTTTTCAAACAAGTGTGTATGTACCTTACAAAAAAAAATTGTACACGCGCAAAACGCGACGCGCGGCATGTGTCACGTCATTGCACGCGCCACATGCGACGCGCGACACGTGACACGCATCACGTCATCGCAAGCCAAGTTTTAAAACAAGTATTTAAAAAAAAATTACACGCGCCACACGCGACGCGCAACACGTGACACGAGTCACGTCATCGCAAGCCAAGTTTTAAAACAAGTAATTAAAAAAAAACGCGCCACACGCGACGCATGTCACGACATCGCAAGCCAAGCGCTTACCAAATATTTTAAAAAAATTCCCATCAAATTCTGACTGGTAGAAGTCGCGATAAACAACCGGTCAAACCCACACACGTACGCTAGAAAAATTTTCTTGTCCTCTGATTATTAGCTTCGCCCTTCGGGCTCTCCTTGAATTCAACCTTAATACTCGTGGCGCTCTAAATGCTTTCAGTTAAGCTTTTAAGCCCAACTTCGGACGTACTGTTATGCTTAGAGATTCTTTCTTTAACCGGAACAAACCTCTGTATTTCCGCTGCACTACGATCCGCAGATTTTTCAAGTCCAAGTTCTTTTTAAATTCTCTATATTAACTTCGCTTGCCCGTGGCTGGCTGGTCAGATCTTGTGATCAAATTTTAACCCACTTCCCAAAGCCCGATTTTATTGAAATTTGGCACACATGTATATTTCCGGTGACAATACTTTCTATTAAAAGAGTGATCGGGCCGCGGGGTCGGAGGGCTCCCATACAAATTTTGTTCCCAGGCGTCAGATCATTTCATACTATAATGACTGCGTTCTGTGTGTGGTAGCGCTGCTTGCTTTACGATCGGGGTTGTTGGGCTTCGTATGTCTTTTTATATTTTAGCATTTATAGTGGAATTCAGTATACTTTTGGTTATTAGAGAATTTACATAAAAATTAGTTTTATGGGCTGTTTTTTCCTTCCTAAACCTTAACGCCCACGCTGTGTCAAACAAAGCCTAGCTATATAAGGGTCTACGCGTGCGCAAATTATAAAAGAACCAGTAAATGTTAAAAAAAACTACTTCGGGTACAAACTTTTATGTACAGATCGACACACACCACACGCCCGACAGTACTTTTATTTTTACATTGTATTATTTGGTAATAACCGCCAAATTATCTGTTTTTGAGGTAGGGCCCATTTCAAAGTATTTTCTTATTTCATGCATCATACGCCCGCCACATGCGGGTTATCAAAATTGGCCCCTGACATAGAGCTGCTCACAAAATTTCAGCCCTTTAGGTCGTACGAAAGGACCTCCAAAAAAAACTAAAAAATGACCACCATTCCACCCATCACACGCCCCACATACGAAACGCGACACACGTCCCCCGCGGAATATTAAAAATGCTATTTATGACTTAAACACTCACAAAATTTCAGCGCTCTAGGTCGTGTGGAAGATGGTTGAAAAGGACCCCCAAGAAGTCGAAAAAAAATGTCCACCCTTCACACACGCCAAACGCGACACACGTCACACGCAGAGTATAAACAATGCTTTTTGGGACTTAGACGCTCACAAAATTTCAGCTCTCTAGGTCGTGAAAAGGAAACAAAAGAATTAAAAAAAAATATCCACCCTTCACACGCACCACACGCGATACGCGACACACGTCCCCCGCGGAATATTAAAAATGCTATTTATGACTTAAACACTCATAAAATTTCAGCTCTCTAGGTCGTGTAAAAGATGGTTGAAAAGGACCCCCAAGAAGTCCAAAAAAAATATTTTACCCATCATACGCGCCACACGCGTCACACGACAAATTCAAAAAATGCTATTTGGGACACTCACAAAATTTCAGCTCTCTAGGCCGTATGAAAGGTGGTTAAAAAGTCGAAAATACAGACGAACAGGGGTAAAGTCAAGTTAAATAAAAGTTTTTAAAAATAAGAAGAAGAAGACATACATATTAAAAATACTTAGATTTTTAACCATTAAATACAAATAAAAAGTCAGAAAGAAATTATGAAGAAAAGTTCCATTTAAAGAATCAATACTCCCCCCCCGGTCCTGACAGTTTGTATTGTCTTAAAGAAATGTTCCTCATGGAACTTTGTCAACGTTCTATCTAACAGGGTGCTTTTCTCACTTTTTTAAAAATATCTTTATAAAAATCCCTTACATAAAAAGGTCGTCAAAATTAATTATTTTCAACTATCATCTCTTGCTTAACTATCTTGTATACCTATGTTCTTTGTTTATGGCACAATATTCGTTCACTGCAAACCAATCACTATACCTCATCATAATTCGCCGTGTCTATCACTTTGGAAGACGGCTATGAAGTCAATCTAATTTCCACCGGTTAAAGTGACCATTCGACAAAATATCGCACGGAGTAATCCATCCTTTTCAAACCTAAAGTTATCGACCTTAAATTTGGGTTCATTGAGTACATGGGGGACGAAAGCGCTCTAGGCTACTAAAACACAAATACACACACACATACACATTCGATTCGAGCATAATGGGAAAAACTTATGGAGTTCCTCAAGGTAGCTATATTGGTCCATATTCGTTAAATTTTCGACCATCGTTATCGTCGATGAAAAAATATGGCCCAATGACGCCGCCGGCATGTAATCCGCACCAAACAGTGACTTTTTCGGGATGCAACGGTGACTCATGAATCAGGTGTGGGTTGCTTTCTGCCCAGTAACGCATATTTTGAAACGCATTTGTTAAATGGACCGTAAAATGGCCGTAATGCTCTTAAAGTAGCGGCAACAGAACGATTATTTTGATAAAAAATTTGCACGATTTGCAATCGCTGTTCACATGTGTAGCGTTCCATGATGAAATGTATGCTAATGAAGTTTCCAAATGACAAAAGAACAATAAAAAATATGGCGTCGTTCGCCGTCCCTATCGGAGAAAAGTTGAAGCGCACCTGTTGAAACACCCGATATAACTCGATTTTTTTTAACACTAACCCTCGTAATCTACGTTGCCCACATTCTTCTATCTACCGACACACCGCACCATGTACGGCTCTAACGAACCAATTTCCCGTATGCTGCGAAAGGTTAACTTAAACCTCAGTGTTTTCGATTTTAACCGCAGCACTCCCGGCCTTAAACTTGATCTCCTCCACCGTTCCCCCTATCTTTTAGTCTCATGGTTTAGTTATAAGTTAATGCTATTATGTTGATGCTGTTAGTTTTAGTATTAGCCTTTAACAATCTCTTATATCTTAGCTTAAAGTTAATGCTGTTTGTTTTAAGTTAATGCTATTAGCTTGTAATAAGCCCCACCAAAATTAAACAAAATTAAATCAAAATTAACTTCAATGCCCAACCTAAGTGCTATGTGCGATAGGGAACTTTATTTTCATTCCTAAATTCCAATAACATCTTCAACAGAGCCAACTCTGCGCTCGGCTTCGTGAAACGCTGGTCTAAAGAGTTCATAAACTCATATGTTAAGAAATATCTCTATCTAATCTTTGTTAGACCAACTCTTAAATATGCTAGCCATGTCTGATGGCCCTATTACGACACCGATTCTAAACTAATTGAGTCAGTTTAACGCAGATTCATTCTTATGCATCGTAAAGTTGCTGATATTCTGTTTGTTCATTAGCTATTAGCGGGAAATCGACAGTCACTCGTTGTTCGAAAAAAAAAACACAAAACCCGCGTAACCTCAGGTCTGTACCACTCAATTGTCTTAATTTGCACCGCACTTTTACGGCTGTAATGAGACTGTATACATAAAAATTAAGTTTTTTTATTGCGAGCCCGTAGGGCGAAGCTAATAATCAGAGGACAAGAAAATTTTTCTAGCGTACGTGTGTCGGGTTGTCGGGTTGTCAGGTTGTCGGGTTGTCGGGTTGTACGTTTGTCCGGTTGTATATCGTGACTTATACCAGTCAGAATTTTATGAGACTTGTTTTAAAACAATTGGTAAGCGCTTGACTTGCGATGACGTAAGGCGCGTCACGTGTCGCGCGTCGCGTGTCGCGTGTGACGCGTGTGTTTTTTTAAATTACTTGTTTTAAAACTTTGCTTGCGATGACGTGACGCGTGTCACGTGTCGCGCGTCGCGTGTGGCGCGGTCAATTTTTTTTTTAAATACTTTTTTTAAAACTAGGCTTGTGATGACGTGACACATGTCGCGCGTCACGTCATAGCAAACCAAACCAAATTTTTACAAAAAAATAATTTAAAAAAAAAAAAAACAATTGTTAAGCGCTCAGCTTGCGATGGTGTAATTTTGAGTTTTTTTTTATTCATAGGGGTTAGGAGAAAAAAATGTTAATTTTAAAGTAAAATCCCTTTAAGATAATTCAGTCTTTAGGCTGAATTACAGCTATCCTAATGGCGAGCTGAGAAGCTCGCTTTACTATCTTAATTATAAGCTTGAAAATATTGGGATAGAAGCATGTGAAGACAGCAGTATACGGCAATTGCATATCACATGTACGGCATCGAATCATGTGTATTTGTTATCTAGATGATCAGTGCGGTAGGAAAAATTCATTCATTTTTTGGACGCTCTGAGAATCGAACCCGCTGTTGTCCGAGTAGGAGCCAACGGGGCTAACTACTGCACCACAGACATTGATTCGCGTCTTGGAGTTCAAGTGTGCTGCACCTTGTTCTAGTCTTAGAAATTCTCTTATTTATCATACCTCTCCAGTAATTTGTAAATAAACATGCCATCAGTATCGAGTAAACATAGCCAACAATCTAGGAAACATCGAAAATATGAAATGGTTAACGTTACTTATCGATACGGTTGACTTTTCATCTCTTAGATTGCCTGTTGTATGTTTTACTCCATTCACACTAAACTACATATACGCGTACGAGGGCTGCTAAAAAGTTTTGCAGTTCGACTTTTCGTCGACCAGTTGGCGCGGCGCTGGTGATTTCGACAAATTATTCAGCAATTTTTTAAAATTTTAGAAATTAATCCAGCAAAATGTTCTAAATGTACTGACGCAACAATTTTAAGAAATTTGTTTTAACAAATGGAATAAACAATTTAATTCATTTTATTTCTCATTATTCCATCATTATACCGCGAAGCTAGGAGTTTTTCTGTAGGAGGTTGTTCTTTAATGAATTTAATAGCGAATTTAATTTATTGAATTTCAGAATAAGTAAGATATAAGCGACTGACTAATAGTTTACTATCTGTTGGATTAGATACATTAAATTTAAAATATTGAAACAATTATTACAGTTAAAGGAGCATAGATGGATTTTAATCCATCCAAAGCGTCGGAGGTTTTATTTACTCTGATGCAAGGTATCACATAAGCTAGTAAACGTTTGCCATACGTGTTGTTAAACCGCGGTGTCTGCAGGTGTCTCGTGTCACGGTGTTTGGGGCTCAACTACTCCGAAACGGCTCGACCGATTGTTATGAATTTTTTTATGTATATTTAGTAGGTATGAGAATAGGTTTTAAAGTGAAAAAATAATAAAACAAAAAAAAATTTGAGAACGACTGGACTGATTTGGCTATAGTCCGAACATTGTTTTTGTGGTAGTATTTATGGAACGATTTGGCTCAAATTCACACCATATAATATTTAAATAAAAAGAAAGTCGTTGACAAAATTTGGACCGTGGGCGTGGCGTCAGTGGGCAGGAGGTCAGTGGGCGGTGGTCAGCGGGATGGGGCAGCCGGTAAACGCGGGTGTAAGTGGGCGTGGCGTCAGTGGGCGGGTAGCAAAGCGCCCGGGAACAGCTAGTTTATATATATGAGTCGTCGAATGGTAGAATAGAACAAAAACTCGGTGTGCAGCTATATCCTTAGATACTTGGGTACGTCAGTAATCAAAAGCTTCTTGCTGTGAAGAAGATCAATGTATACAGGGTGACTGACACGAAGTGTTACCAAAACAAAACGCCACAGAATTTTTATTTTTTGATGAATTTTATTGAATCAAAGTAAAGAATGTTCACAAATATTTAAATTTTCGAATTGCATTAGCAGTTTTCGATTTGGCCATCCTTAGCCGCGATAATGGCCTTCAAACGGCCGACAAAGCTATTGCATGCAGCACGAAAGTGGCTCTGCGGTATTTTGGCCCATTCCCGGCGAAGCGCTTGCTTGAGATGATCGACACTTTGGTATTTTTTTGTCCCAACCATGCTCTTTAAAATACCCCAAACCGTGAAATCTAGCGGATTTGCATCCGGTGAATTTGATGGCCATTGGGCACATGGAAATGAGCCGCGGAACGTTCTTTCTCAGCCAATCTTGATTGACGCGCGCTTTATGACTCGGCGCCGAGTCCTGTTGAAATGTCCAGGCTCTGTGGCCGAAATGTTTTTGTGCCCAAGGCTTCAACGCTCCCTCCAACACATGATCCCGATAAATTTGAGCATTTATCTTGATGCCACGGTCCAAAAAAACGAGAGGTGAACGGCTTTCGGCCGTTACGGCGGCCCAAAATATTTATCCGGCGGCGGATAAATTTTTTCTGAATATTTCCCACTAAAATGCTGATAACAGATAATAACAGAAATGATAACAGATTTGTAATTTGTAATACTTCTCGCTCAAAACTTCCTCCTCTCTTAATCCGTAGATATAAAATGCAATTTGTTAGTTTCCTCATCTCCAATTTTTCTCTTAAAGCTAAGATTAAAACTGCTGCGAGGTTGAACTTTATACTCTCGGCTTTAGATATACTAGACAGGTCAGTTGTTTCTAGCGTTTTTATTAAAAGATTCCGTTTATCATTCGGCTCCTTTCAGGTCGATGAATATCGTCAGCATCTCGGCATACAGCAGCATTAAAAAATGCCATTTTCTATTATAGTTAATTTGTCCATCAATATACTAATTTGCCACGTAACTGCCTTACTCACTCACGCACAAAGTTATTCTAAAACTGCGATGAAATATTATCAGTCATCAGTGATTCTGTGATTCACAAACATTTAACAGAGATATAAACCATAAAGGCAGCAACTCTTCGTAAATATAATTCTTAAACTTTATTTCATTGATTCTTCAGCTTTTTCCAGTGGTTCTCAAACTTTTAAATAAAATTTGTGGATATTTTCATTGTAAGACAATTGACATTAAATAATGCAGAACGAACTAGGGACTCGTTTATATGTATAATGGCACCCATACAAGTTTTATAAAAAAAAGTACCCGATTTTCTTCAAATTTTATTTTGGATGGAGAAAACTTTTTGTAAAATTTTTGGAGATATCTTGTGATCAATTTTTGACCCACTTCATAAAGCCCGATTGTATTTAAACTTTGCACACGTGTGTATTTTCCATGGCAACACTTTCTATTAAAATTTGGTGCCCCTCGGGTCTCGGGGTCGGCGGGCTGTCATACAAATTTTTTACTAAATTTACCTGATTTTCTTCAAATTTTATACGCATGTGTATCTCCGATGGACAACAAAAATGAATGATAATAGGAATAGGGCCGCCTGTCTAGTGGACATCGAAAAAGCCTTCGACACGGTTTGGACCGACGCGCTGGTTTATAAAATGATACGATATGGGTTCACAAATCATTTAACGAAAATGATTATATCAATGATATATGGAAGGAAATTTGTCGTAACGGATAGAGCAAATACGACGAATAAAACATTCAATATCGCTAATGGTCTGCCACAAGGTACAGTAACGGCACCAATCCTGTTCGACATATATATTTCCAAAGTACTTACTTCATCATCATTATATTTGGCTCTACAACCGCACCCAAGTCTCGGATCCATATGTAAGTACTGGTATGACCATTGTCTTATATATCAGCAGCTTGGATGTTATGATTAAGTTCCTGGATTTGAAGAGTCTTGGCAACCGTGCGCGTATTTCTGGTTCTATGCTGTTATCGGCTGCTACAGTTGACCCAAGATAGTTAAAGGATTGCACTACTTCAAATTCGCGCTCCACTATTTGAATTGGTTATTAGAGAATTTATATAAAAAAAAATTTAATTTTAATTTCTCAGCAAAACTTTCTTTTAAAGCAACCCTCGTATGCTGCATTAAACGAAAGCGAGAGACAGCCATGTGCTTGTGCTGCATAAGAAGTGTCCTCCCAGTTGCGAACGGCAAAACATCCCACAGTGTCACAGTAGACAGTAGTGTTATTGTCGTTCCTTGCTTTGCATCGTGAGAGAAAGCTGGTCGCACATATTTTTAAATTACTTTTTAATTAATTGCGCCAAACTCCATAGTAATTAATTTTCACAGTTCAATGACTATATCGATAAATTTAGTGCCTCTGACCGTTCCAATGAATGGTTTTTTTTTTCAATTTATTTAAGGCTGCAGTAATGTTGTTGTGAATGTGAGTTCGGGTATAGTGCAGTTGTGAAAATTGTGATGCAATCATTGGCAAAATCATTGTTTAACAACAACCTAACTACTAACTAAGGCAATGCGATATATATAGTATGTACTTAAATTAAGCAACAGCGAGACGTGTCTGCCGCGTCCGTCGTGCAATTTTTTATACTTGTTGTTCGATTTAATCACACTTTTCTATTTGGACATACATACATATGTACCTATATGAAGTTATAAGTTGTTAAATTATCTTGTAAGCCGACTTGTTTGTGATAAGGAGCTTTTCTTCTTTTTTTTGCATTGAGTGCCTACTTAGAGATTGGTCACCGCGCTGTGATATGCATAGCACGTGGCCAGCTTGTGCGAATAAGGCATGTTGCGATGTTTGGATTGTTGGCAATTTTGTGCTTCCTTTTAACTGGGTATCTTATTGGGAGATTAGCTAATGCAATACAATTATACTCTATATACTTATACGTCTGTATGTATTGCAATGCATTTATTGGTAAACTGTTCTCAAATTGTTTGTAATTTGTTGTCTTCTGTTAACCCTATGAGAGGCAGTGAATTGAGCGGCGCTAAGTGAACCCGTGAGGTCTTATTAGACCTTCATTGAGTATTATTGCGGGCTGGCCTATACAAGTTATTATTTGCCTAGGAAGGTGTAGCTAATAGACATAGTACTAAATTACTACGCTGTATATTTTTAAAATTGTAATTTATCAAGGGAATACAGCAATTCTATTTTTGCCAAAACAATAATAATTATTTCACGTTGTCTAGGTCTGAATAGACCACACGAGTCACTTTAAGTTACAATCACATTCAAAGAAACTTTTTGTTTTATAAGAGTAACATCCTGCTCTTTCCTTCCTTTACTCCGCTGGGGAGCATACTGCGGTGCGGTTCCTGGCAATAAGCTTCAGCTCTTTCCAACTCTTCCCCAATTGCCGTGACTCCTCTTCCACTGTTCTGCGCTATGTATTTCTCGGACGACCCGTTCATCTACCATCCTGAGATAACGGATTCCATTGCATTGCATAGTGTATGACCAATCCACTGCCACTTCCGTCGTTGGATGGTTGTGACTATTGGTTGCAGACCCGTTCTCTGGTAAAGATGTTCGTTAGAGATACGGTTAGGCCAGAAAACCCTTAAAATGTTCCGTAGGCACCTATTTACGAACGTTTGTAAACTTTTTGTGATAGTAGCGGTCACCTTCCAAATGCTGCACCCATACAACAGCACAGATTCAACATTTGATGGGAACAGTCGCAGCTTGGTGTTTAAGCTGATCGCATTGCTTCGCCATATCATGAAGATCATTCCAAACACTGCTTTTGGCTTTGCCGATTCGGTTGACAATGTCCTGTTCGGTTCCACCTTCTGTCGTCTCTACCGGCTGTCCAGCAATGTTAACTTGAGTTACTGAGTAAGTGCCGAGGTTGATGATTTTGATTTTGGCAGTATTAGTCTTCAAACCCTCAACATTTGCCACCCTTCCACATTTGTTGTCATAAGCCTGTGTCAGAGTAAACAAACGTCGTCAGCATAGTCCAGATGTTTGAGTTGAGATGTAAGAGTCCAACGAATTCCTCCGCGAAGTACATCGCTAATCACCAACAAAAAAAATATCGGCAATAGAATGCAACCTTGTCGTACCCCACTTAGAATCTCGAATTCCTCTGACAGCTTTCCTCTATGCAGCACATGACATTTAGAGCCATCATAGGTTGCTTTAATAATAGCTATTAGTTTATCGGGTATACCTCTCCTGCGCAAGGCGAGCCAGATAAACTGTCTGTTGACACTGTCAAACGCCTTCTCAAAATCGATGAACAGCAGGTGCAGTGGTGACCGGAATTCAACGCACTATTTAATAATGATCCGCAGGGTGTTTATGTGGTCTACACAGAAGGATCAAGTGCGGAAACCTGCTTGTTCGGCATCGAGTTCGGGAGTTCCGCCAACGATGTCGATTTATCGCCTGAGGTTTCAAGAGACACCACTCTGTCCCCTGATATCTTGCTTACTCTTCTATTGTCCTTTTTCATGTCCTATTAGGACGAACAACTCGGCGATTTCCTTGTGATTACAGTCGACCGCTTGTTTCGTGATATCGTCTCCTGCATAATTCTCCACAAATATTAATTGGTGATAGTGTCCGGCTGTCTTATTCTCAGTATCCGCCTTAAACACTTGTTGACGAAGACCTGGAGACGCGTAGCATGTAACTTGTGACATGTGACTTTACATTTTTCACAGCCACACAAGAGTATTGAGAGAATGATAGATATGAGATCGTTAGATTCAGGTTTCGGGAGATTTATAAGGAGTTCCAGATATTATTTAGCATACTATAGTAGTGTAGCGACTTGTTCACACGAGAGCACAAAATTTTTTTGACCTCCAGCTGTCAAAATAACAAAACTTATCGACTTCCTTAATCTGGTGTCTGTCAGCGTCAATCGAGAGATCACATGTTCCACTAGCGTTGACGCGTATTCTGTATTCTGTTTTTGACACATTAATTTTTAAGCCCACTTGGTTAGCGTGGAAATCTAGTGAGTTTAATTTTCGCTCCATGTCACTCAACGATTGCAACAGAAGACAGACATCATCGGCATAGTTCAGATCTTCTAGGCGGTGAAAAACATTCCAGGATAAACCAGATGGAGTACGGGTTACTTTTTTCATAACCCTGTCTACGACGATTATGAAGAGAAATGGCGAGAGAGTGAAGACCCCCGAGTAATTGTAAAAAAGAGAGCCAAAATGGCCGTTATGAATGACACGGCATGTTGAGTCGCGGTACAGCTCCTTGATGATGTTGATGAGGTTTTCCGGAACACCATAACTAAACAAATCTGCCACATCAATTTTCGTCCCAAACTGTCAAAAGCACGTGCAAAATCTACAAAGACCATATACAGAGGAGAGCGATACTCAGATGACTGTTCAATGATTATACGCAGGGTGTTAATTTGATCAGTGCAGGAACGATTTGGGCGAAATCCTGCTTGTTCATTCATCAGAATTGGCTCTAAAGCATTCTGTAAGAGCCAAGCTATTATTAACACTTTGTTTATGATGTTTATCGCCAATTATCGCAATTGCTTTCTTGTAGAGTTTAACTAATAAGCCTTTTTTAACGATGGTGGATTGGTTTTAGATTCCCAGAGACCTTGATAAAGCGCGTGCAGTGTTTGCGTAGTTAACTCCACTTGAAGGTGTTCTGCGAAGATTTGGTCATTACCTACGGCTTTGCCTGGTTCCAGTGAACGAATTGTTGTTCTTATCTCATCCAACGAAAGATTAGCGACGCTGATGTAGCCTGTTTGAGTGCACTTGTGGACTGGTGGACGTTCCTGGCGATGTACAATTCAAAACATTCCTAAAATGTTCTGTCCAACGGTTTTTTTTAAGACAAATAGCCCAATAGCCAATCTTGGCTGATACTGCGACCTAAAAACATCTACTGTATCGTAGGGTGTAACTAATCTAAGTGACTAACTACCTTCCTAATGAAGGATAGTAGGTATTTAGTGGCAGAATTACGCCGACGAACATAATGCCATGTGGAAAATATGTCTCCTTAACCAGACCTAACCTGGACAGTCACAGAGGATGTGCCCGGATGTTTCGTCCTCCTCCAAGCAGAACCTCCATTACGTGTTTGGGCCTAGATTAATTTTGTTAAGATGATATCGCAAGTCACAGTGACCTGTGAGAAAACTCACTAGCTTTCTGATTCTATTCGTGTCAAGATCAAGGATTTCCTTATTGGATAAGGGCCTGATTAACCGTTTGGATTGTCTAAGGCCTGGGGTATTATCCCAGTGGGCCAGACGAAGTTTCCTTTCCCATTTATGAATCATCGCTGTGGTGGTAGCCCAGCTGATACCACAGTAAGTTCCGGTCCTAAGAGCGCAGATTCCGATCCAGGCCTGGCTAGCTCATCTCCAGATTCCATCTTCGATCCGTCTGTGTACCAGACCAGACCTTTAGCGTCCAGTGCTGGAACACTATTAGACCAGATTGCACGGACAAATATTGTTACCTCAAATAACCTGCCGAAACAGTAATCCCTGGCCATGGTGTCGGGGAGAATGGAAACATGTCTCTTTCAGGAATTGAAACAAGAATTTTCAGGTGTCCCACATAATCACCTGGTTTGAATCCGTATTCTAGTTGCAGTTTAATAGTGGATCTAGCGGGCGTCTTCCTGATGACAGGAGTGAAAGCCCTACAACAGCTTCTAATGCAGCCATAGGGCTGGTAAGCATGACACCCGTTATACCTAACCAGGCAATTCTTTGTAGCTTCTGAACCTTCGGCCAACAAACGATGGCTCCTTACGTGATAATCGGTCTCATCAACATTGTATACATCTAATGTATCATTTTAGGATTAATACCCCAACTTCTACCGTAGTGGCGTCTACTGGCACACAAGGCCCTAGTGGCACATTAGATGGCGAACTTGATATGAGAATTCGAGTTTAGCCTTTTATCAAGGATGACGCCAAGATATTTAACCTTACTGGAATAATTTAACGTGGTGCCTTTTATGATGATAGGTCACAACTCGGACAGTCTACGTTTTGTAAAAGGCACTAGACGGTTTTGCAAGGATTAATGGAAAGCCCTTGTCTACTGCACCATTCTAAGACTTCAAGTCACGCACCTTGCATATGACATTTGTTAGGGTGTTTACCGCTAATTGAAATCGCCAAGTCATCAGCATAGCTAATGGCGATGTAGCCTGATCTATGTAGATCGGCTAGAAGGTTGTCTATGACGAGTGACCACAGAAGGGGAGAAAGGACACCTCCTTGCGGACAGCCCTTAGCTGCAGTCACCGACACAGACACTCCCCATTTGGGACACAGCTGCCGTAGTATGAGGTAAGCAACACATCATTTACCTGGTCCTAGGTCATCAAGGAGAGGACAAGACCCCGATAAAGATTCCAGTCCGTAGACTTGGGATCTGCCTGGAAGGTCAAACCTGGACTGGCAAGTTTAAGTCAAGAACCTTCGCGAATCGCATTTATAAATGTTTCGAGAATTTATTTACAATTTCTACATTTATTACTAAAGAGATATTCTAAAAGACGCTCAACCCTCCTGTTGATGTCATTACTACCCCAGACTACGTGATGCAAATCACAACCTATAATGTATTGTAGGTTGTTGTCCTGGCAGTATTGTATATGCTTCTGGATCTTGATAGGCGAAATGTTATCGTCATTGCCGGGGAAGTATGCCGAGAGGCACACACGATGTTATTTGATCCCCTTTCGGTCGGAATCTCTACTAAGAGTGCCGCCAGGTCCTTCGTCATGAATTCTGGAATTGGAAACAAGTTAATATTCGTGCTGATTAAGCAGGCCGCATTTGGCGCTGGCTACCCGCATTTAAATATTAACTTACTTGCCTTATTCCGTAGACCTCTGATTTGTCCGCTAATAACCAAAGGTTCTTGGATGTGGCCAAGGGTTATGTTGTCTTCGGCGAAACTATTGCTAAGGGTAGCGGACGCTGCCTTAGCGTGATGTAAATTCGTTTGTAGCACCCTCATGGTGCTCATTTATCCTTCATTGAGGATCTAGCACCCCGTTGTTGCTGGAACTGTAGTCCATCTAATGCCTTCCCAGTAGAAGAATATCCGGATTTCTCCGAGATGACGCTAGAGATATCAACAAGTGTGAATACGTCAGAATCAGAGACTGTAGATTCTACATCTTCTTATCCGACACACTCGCGAGTTACGGATGGGGCCTGTATGGCAACGCCCTCCAAACTTAAGGGAGACCTCGGCTGCTCAACAACAGACCGAGGTTTTGAAAGAACAACAGCTTCTTGGCTCGTTTTGCCCTACAGCAGGACCCGAGCATAATGAAGGTCTCATTGAATAAAATTAAATTATCAATTTTGATACCCACGAGTATCCGGGAAAAAGAGTCACCCAAGACAGCAATGGGAAGACTGGTTTAAACCGAAGTTCGCCAGGTATTCGGAGTCCGCTTAGTAGCGACTAAGCTCGCTCTTAGCCGTCGGCGTAAGCTTGTTTTAGGAATACCTTTGACTGAGGATAGTAGTCCGTTGCCTCAAACCCTCCTCCTTTACCCGGGCTTGGGTCCAGCATGCTACCATCGTAGCAAGGCGGAGTTACAGGCTAACGAGCTATTTTGTGATCAACCGAAACAAAATAAAGCAGATGGTGTTGAGGAAAATGCTAGTTTCTCATGTCTCCTGTGTCCCATACATACCCACTCCCCTACTGAGTAGAATGTCACTTTGAAGTGTCAAAGTTACTGTCAGTGAACAAAGTAATACCTACTGGCAAATAAACTAACTAAAAAATAACCGTTACAACTTTTCAGTGCATAGCATCACTCGATCTTGTGGAGTGTTCTCTATATCTGAGTGGTTCTGTACTACCATACGTCTATCATGTTCCGGTAGAAAGCTCCAGTGATAGTTTCTGGGTGCTTATTGTCATCTTCGAAGTGATGTGACCGATTACTCTATCGGCTAGAATTCCACACCAAACATGATACCCCAAATTAGGTTTATTCTTAATACACATTACTAGGCGTCAACAACTTTACTTAACATTTATCCCAATCGTATGTTTGTTCCTTTCAGGATGTCATCATAGCCAAATGCATAGTAAAAGCTTCTCACAGAAGTGCGCACAAATACACTCAGACTGAAACTACTCATACTAAGATATATTAGAAAGAACATAAGCATTAAGCTGCAAATATCTTCGGCTTAATCGAAGACTAGAATAATTCAGCCACACACAAAAATATGGATAATATGGAGAACAAGAATAAAAGCAGGAGGTTTTGCGATCGTTTTAGAACGCAAAAAATTCCCGAAGATATCGACGATGGTCTGGAGACACTTGACGATTATGTCTGTCGAATGCGTTCAGTGAGAATAATTTACTTCACAATGTTCCTCATGTCGCTGGGTTTCAGTATTACCATGACAGGGATATGGCCATATTTAAATAAGGTAAGATGTTTCCAGAATGAAAGTGCAAGTTTTCTAATCGCAAATCCCCTTAGTTAGACCCTTCAGCTGGAAAGGAATTCATGGGATTGATTGTGGCAGCGAATCCACTCGGCCAGATGATTTTCAGTCCGATCTTCGGCTATTGGAGCAATCGAGTGAAAACAATCAGAGTGCCATTGTTGTGCTCCTTGGCACTGTTTACCGTTGCCAGTGGGATTTACTCATCGCTCGAGTTGATGCCAAGCAATGTCAAGTACTGGATGTTGGCATCGAGATTCTTGGTTGGTGTCGGTTCGGCGAATATTGCCGTATGCCGATCGTATCTGTCGGCGGCGACGAGACTTAGCGAGCGAACAAAAGCCGTCTCAATGGTTTCCTTAGCTCAAGTACTCGGCTTTGTTGTTGGGCCGGGACTGCAGGCAGCCGTGGCGCCTTTGGGTGGTGATGGTTACACGTTACTATGGGGTAGTTTCATCTTTAACATGTACACTGCCTGTGGATGGATCAATGCACTGATGAGCATTGGGAATTTAATTGTGTTCCTGCCAGCGATATTCCAGGTAAATAGCGTCGTAAATTGAAGTGACTACTTCTTTCTTAAATTAACAATCAATTCCAATTGTTTTGTTTTACAGGAGCACCAAATATCCGCACGTGAAATTATGAGAATTCAGGGCAAAACATCGGAACGTGAGACATGGAAATCGATAAAGCCAGATTATGTGTCAGCGTGGACGTTAATTGTTGCCTTCTTTGTGTTGGTCTTCAATTTCGTTTTGTTGGAGACGTAAGCAAAATGCGCACAGAACAGAAAATTGTCAATCATTTATTTATCTTTAAGCAGCCTTGGAACGTCGCTTACTATGGAACAATTCGCTTGGTCCAACGAGCAGGCGCTATACTATATGGGCATACTGATGTCAGTGGGTGCGATAATCGCACTTGTCACATTCGTCGGGATCAATCCACTGTGCAAATGGTTTCCCGAACAGTTTGTCCTCATTTGGGGTGGTTTCTCTCTAATGGTTGTCGGGAGATTCCTCTACATACCATGGGGAGATGAACCGCCAAAAATCGCTGAAGTATACAATGTGACAATTCTGTTGACGGGTAATTCCACCCTTGATCTTAAGCCAGATGATGAGATTTTTTGGGGTTGCCCAAAGACACAGGAATGGTGTGCCGTGACACCGGCACTGACGCTTAATCAGTTTCTAATTGGCTATGCGTTCACGTCGATCGGTTATCCGATTGGTGTGACTCTCATCCAGACAATATTTTCGAAAATTATTGGCCCAAGACCACAAGGAGTGTGGATGGGTCTGATGACGGGATCCGGCTGTATGTCCAGAGTATTGGGACCAGTATTTGTCGGTTCAATATACACTCGAATGGGGACATATTGGACTTTTGGATTAACCGGATGCATGATGTTGGTCTCGATGGTATGG
This sequence comes from Nephrocerus scutellatus, assembly GCA_947095585.1. Lineage (NCBI taxonomy): Eukaryota > Metazoa > Arthropoda > Insecta > Diptera > Pipunculidae > Nephrocerus > Nephrocerus scutellatus. Next base: position 78,294,965 of record OX352765.1, on the reverse strand, counting down.
CTGCTGCTATCGAAGTAAGTATGAGTTTTAGTAGCGTTGGTTGTATGTAGCACGTTACTTGTCCCAATGGAGTTTTGTCGATGGTCATACAACTCGATTCAATTACATACTCGCAGCATTGTTTCATTGATTTTTGCATTCAAACGAAAGAGACCTAAAATTTAAAGCTATCTCCGGATGGCGAATTGAAAAGCTATATCATGACAATTATTATTCTTGGACATTTGTCAGAATTTCGCGGGTAGTTGGAGCGTGAAAAAACTTTTTGATCTTTTTATGCGATTCGAACTTTGAAGCTTCCGCTCAGTTGTCTAACGCACTAACCAATGAGCCACTGCACGATATACTAAAAGATGTGCAATTAAAAGAGCAATTTTCCAAAGCTGTACGAAATACAGAATTTTCTAACTCTCCTAAAACTGAAGAACCTAAAAGTATACGATATGTAATGATTGTTGCAATAATTATGAAAAGATTCGACCCTAAAGGTAGGTAGGTAGGTAGGGTGGTGGTCTGCGGTGCCTTAGCGAGGACCTCAAGTAGCACTAGAGTGCGACATTTTGTAACCACAGACTTCGGGAGACATTATGACCTTATAAGCATATTGAGATGATTATAGCCAGCCTGTGTCGTTCAGGTACGAGATCAGATCGACGATCCGGCATTCCGACAGCTCCCTCAGGTTGGTAAAGAATTTTTGGAGTCGGAAGCCCGCCTGGGCTGGACACTTGCAAAGATAATGGATGATAGTTTCCCTGTCATTGACATCCCTGCAGCTTCTGCAAAAAAAAATTGTGCGGAATTCCTAGTTTGGCAGCGTGGCTAACCACCGGCCTGAAAATATCTTTCCGTGATCTTGAGATCAGCTCGATGGGTTTGTTTTTATTGTAGGCGGCTTAAGTCTTAGGCCACATGGCCCTCGAAGTAGAGCAGTTAGTCAAGTCATTCCACCTTAGCTGTGCCTTGGTGAAAGTGAAAGTGATAAGTGAGAACGCGTTCTCTGAACGAGCTCAAAGCACATCACACACTCTTCACTTGGTCGATGTCCAATGGTAGCCTTCTTCGCCACTACAGTACGCTTTCTCGTTTCCGCCAATGTCGCTGTGCCCCGGCACCCACACTAGGGTTATGTCAATGCTTTGGCTTACTAAAGCCAGATCAACTTGGCACTGACTGACAAGTTTTGAGTTGTTGCTAGTCGCAGTAATGGCTCTGATTCCGGACTGGCTGTCCACGCAAATGCAAACCCTACCATTTATAGCGGCACTGTTAGCAAGTGCCCTGCACGCCTCCCTAATCGCCAGGCTCTCCGCCTGAAAGATGCTAGCGTATTCAGGGAGCTTGTAGGATATGGAAAGATTAAGTTTTTCTAAGAAGACTCCAGCGCCGACTCCATTACTCATCTTGGACCCGTCGGTGAAAAGAGTCATGTCAAAAAGACTCAAATCTCCTTCGTTCTTCCAACTTTCTCTAGTAAATGACAAAACTGGGGCTGAAGTTCATTTCAGGAATGTAGTAGTCAGTTGAGGATGGTATCAATTCCTTTGCAGCAGCAGCAGCTCGTAGTAACCCTAGATTCTCTGAGACGGACAGCGCTGCATGTCGCAACGTATTTACTAAATAGGTCGGGTGGAAATAGCTGTAAAATTGTATTGAGAGTATCGGTAGGGCAAGACCTTAGTGTACCAGTTATCCCAACAGATAATTCAATATGCTATGAAAGGCGGCTTTAAAGATTAAAAAGATGGTGTAGTGAGTTTTGAAACTCTAGACATTTTTCCATCACCTGCCTAATGGTGTAAATAAGATCCGTTGTTTATTTGCCTGGGATGAAGCCACACTGGTAAGGACCAATGATGACTTTAGCGTATGGGGCTATCCTGTCTTGAAGGATAAAGAAGAAAATCTTATACGCGGTACACAACAACGTTATACACGATAATTGCTGCAGTTTGTAATATCTCCTTTCTTTCCTTTCTTATGGGGCACAGGATGCCTCTTCGCCGGTCTTCTGGCGGAGTGATGCCATACTTGCACTTTAGTTCATGAATTGCTTGGTGTATTGCGGGACCTCCTGTTTTAATTATCTCCGCTGGGATACCATTAGATCCCGGGGCCTTATTATTTTTGAGCCGATTTATCGCTCTGCTAACTTCGTCTACGCTTGGTGGCGGCAGCATAGTGTGGTCTTCGGTCATTGGTTGAGCCTCCAATTGCTCAGTAGCCGGCCATTAAGCAACTCCTGAAGTGCATCGCTCTAAGATGCCTTTGTGATCGACGATCAGATTACCCTCTTTGTCTTGGCAGTATATGCAACACGGTGTTTTTTGCGTCATACCGCGGACTCTTTGGTAGAACTTCTGCGCCTGGTGCGGTCCTCGCTCTCTATACTGTTCTTGTTCACAGACGAGATTCTTCTCCCAGACTGCTTTCTTTCGTCGGTGAACTGTTTTTTTTTTCATATCTTCTAAGCTCTTCGCGTGCCCGCGTGGCTTTGTGGATATTTTACCGGCAAACCTTGTACTCGCAACGACCATATTATTGCTTGCTGCCATCTCCATGACTCGTTGTCCAGTTTCATTAGTGTTCTCGTGTAAGCTATGGGCCCTGCACGCGAAGGGTGCATTGCTGTTATGTCACACACAGTATATTTGGACAAGGTATCGACTAGCTGCTGTGCAGCTAGAGCTCTATACAGTCATCGTACGTTCCATGAGAAAATTCTTAAATCGTTTAGCTGTTTTCGTTGCCGTGGTCGTCGTCGTTCATCAGTGTATCAGTCAGAGATAGTTGCGGCCACATGATGAATTTCTGAAGCATTCTGTGTTATTTGCCCTACACTGCTGATGGCTGACCGCCCTGCAAAATGTTTAGGTTTCCTAAAACGGTGCAAGATGTACTTCACTTCCTCAGTCCAGGCTACTTTTTACAAGGAATATATTCGCCCTAAACTCGAATACAACTGTATTGTCAGGGCAGGTGGCTCCAAGATCACATTACATCTATGTACTATCAAACCATTACTTCAGCTCCTGATTCTTTGAAGCATGGACGAAATGTGGGAACTTTAACATTTTTCTACTAATTTTATTACGGTAAATGCTTTTTAGAAATCCGGACAGGATTCAGAACCGCGCAATAAATTTTATTGGTGACGTAAATACCGCGAAAACAATCGAATCGCTTGAATCGCTTTTTCCACAAGCGGCGTTCAAAAGAAATATCCAGATGCATCCCTCCCATCCTCCATTCCAACCGAAATACCCGTAATTCAACTCGAGCCCAAGGGTCCACCATTAGGCCTATCTTCGAACGTACCAACCAATTCAGATTATGAATAGCCCAACTCAGTGTTTTCGCATTTGTACGATCTGCAGTCATTTAAGACACACGTGCCTAGACATCTCATCTTTTCCTCTCCCTTATTTCCTAACATCCACGCTGTGCTAATCATTTTAAGAGTGCAAATACCTTCAGCGTGTGTACATTATAAAAAAAATTATGAATTAAAAAATTCGCAGCAAGCAATTCATCAACGACTATCAGTTTGCTAAAATAGTGGCCTGTGTACTAACTACAACTATACTCGATTTAGGCGAAACTTATCCGCGAGTACGCACTTACCTCGATTGAGACAAGGGACACCAGCATCCAAATCTGTTAGGCATTTCAGAAACTTATAAAAAACAATTTACCTCTTTACCATATTTTTTTAGTAAACGGCTGATACCACCCAAAATCGACACAGGCCCAGTTGAACCGATCGAAATGGAATCGTTGAACGCAGAAAAGACTGGCATCGAATTGTGCAACACCGAACCGGCGCTTAAAAATGGCAAAGATCTTGAAGTTATTTACGAAGTCGAGATTAACGTAAATCCAAACGGGATAGCCCCATGTGAAGAAAATCAAAGTGAAGAGCTCCTTCAAAATCATCGAACTGTGACAATAGTTTCTGCTGAGAAATGAATTTTTTACGTAAAATTAAAATCAAATACAGGAAGAGGAAAGATTTATTATTTTAAGACAAATCTGTACTATAGTATTTTTTTATTATGTATTTTTACTTAAAAAAAAAATTAAACAAAATACCTAAGCTGCCTAGACACGTTCAAAATGATGTGCTTATGTATATCTGTACTGATAAGGAAAATAGTGGACGAACTTATTTTGTACTCCTATTTTTAATTCATATTTGTAAACAAAACACACAAAAACAAAATAGGAACAAGTTAAAAAAAAAATACATAAAAAAAAAAACAACAACCAAGAAAACAATCACAGCATTTCTACTTCTCGTTTTTTCTCCTGTTGTGATGAGCGCCCACCAATGTAATTAGCATCGTCCATTGTTGTTGGCAAGACTTTATCAGTTGTCTCTGGAAAGAGTAGCGTCATTGATCCACTCACAAGGGCAAAGGTGGCAAATAAGATTTGTGGTGCATATTGGTAGTACTTTGCCTGCAATTACATTCCAATTATACTGTAGGAAATAATGGGTTTTTGTGTTTGACCAACCATTAATGGCGTTTGTGGTGCCAACATCGATCCAAACCGTCCAAACATTGAGCATAACGAGAGCAAGCTATTGCGGACATTTGTCGGAAAAATCTCCGATGTAAAAAAGTAGAGAATATTAAAACTGGAAGTGATAGCTAGCTTCCCAATCAAGAACAGAATCAATTCCCAAGTGTATTGATCTAAAAGTGAGTGAACTTTTGTTAGTATTCCGCCCAATTTATTCTCTCATCTTTCTTACCCTTGCGAACAAAGATTGATCCAGCAATGCACAGTCCGCAAACCAGCATCGAACCACACAACGAGTACCTTCGTCCAATCCGATCCATCAATAAAAATGGCAACAGCATTCCCGGTATTGTAATCAACGAGCTAAACATGAAATTATGGTACTTATTTCCTCCGGATAGATTGACCGAATTCAAGCTCAAACCCAATGCGATCAGCGTATTAGTAAACCAACACAACGAACAATTGGAAATTCGCCAAAATAACACTCTGATTGCCTTCAAAATTGGAAACTCACTCTCGTTGGCGGTGAGAAGTTTTTCCCGATTCGCTAGTACAAGTCTCTCTAAACTTTGCTCGGAAAGCTTTCGCTTATTGATGGTGGCTGCTTTGCGCAGGATCTCCTTAGCATTATCCTCTCGATTTTGACTTAAAAGCCAACGAACACTCTCGGGAAGAATCCAAAAATAGAGTATATGAATCAATGCTGGGATATAGAGAACACGCAACATAATGCGCCAATTTTGGATGTACTTAGCAGCCAAAGCAAGAAGCACTTCACCGACGGCGTAAAACATTGTTATCACTGTACAGGCAAAGACACGCCTTTTCGGTCCAACCAATTCGATTGCCAGGATGAATACGGTTGGAAAAAGGGTACTCCCAACAAGCATATCGAGCAACTCAAATGCCAAGAACATTGGGTAATTTGACGATAAAGAACGAATTATGCCCATAAGGGCGCTTAGAAAACCTCCAGCGGCCAGCATTGTGCGACGACCAAATCTATGAGCGAATTGAATAGAATTAATATTAAGAGTTTTGTTAATTTTTTTTTAGTTTTTAAATAAAAGTCCAAGTACTATTGTGTTTAGTTTGATGCAATTACTGATTACTTTCCCATTGATATTCTATTGAAGTGTCTAACCGGTAGCTGCAACTACTCGATTTTTTCAATGTACGAGCCGATTATAGATTATAAGTCCATTCAATAACCGTCTTCATTTGTATCGTCCCACTAATCCAACTTAGTTCGAATTGTCTGAATAGATATTGCCCAACTTTCCCGTATTTAGTTAGATTAGGTTGAAGTGGCCGTCAGTCAAAACCGACGTACTAAGACCATGAAGGTCCGTTGTGATACCACAAGGATCTAGAAAATCCCACGCCTACTCGTTGAACCACTTGGAGCTTCGTATGAAGCGCAATAGACAATCAATGTCAATTTGGGTTAGATCGTTGAGATCGTTGAAAAATAAGGCTCCCAGATGGACTTCCACCTATTCGAGAGGGCTGGGCACGTACAAAGTAGATGGAGAGTGATTTTCTCCTCCTCCTCATCCATGCAGCTTCTGCAGAAATCGTTGGAAAAGACTCCTAGTCTTTCTGCATGCTTGCCTATGAGACAGTGTCCAGTTATGACACCTATAATGGCACCAATATGCAGTCTGTTTTGAGAGATCAAACACTTGGAGCGTTTCGGATATAGCTTGGGCCAGATCTGCTTCGTTGCTATGCAAGTTGTACCGCTTGACCATCTATAATTAGTTTTTATTATAGCATCCCGTTTAAACATGAGTTTGCACGTAGCGATCGGCATGCCTAGTGAACCATATTCAGGCAATAGGGGTAGTGTGGATCCATGTTTGGCGAGTTCATCAGCATTACAATTACCAGGAATGTCTCTATGCCCCGGCACCCGGCACAGGGGAATGTTGAAATGCTCCGCCATCTCCTCAAGAAACGATCGGCAATCCCGTGCCATGGACTTGCAGCCTGGCTAATCGAGAAAATATCCTTAACAGATATGGCATTACTCTTCACCCAATTCCCGCATTTAATTCTTTCTTCTTCTTCAATTACTTTATCTCTAATTCTTCACACTTACTTATCAGCGATAAAACCGCCAAGTGGTATCCCGAGAAACTGGCCAATATTGTTTACAGTTCCCACCATGGACAACTTCCATTCATCAGCGCAAAATATTCCAAACTGTAAATAGTTTATTTGATGTGGAAATTCCAATGCTTAGGACTAAACTGCAAATTATTGCTCCACTCACATCATTTGATATTGAAACTTCCTTGTCGCGAAATTTAAAATCAGATCCACATTTTTCCACCGTATTCTGATCGAAATTTTGCTGCAAACAGAGACCATCTTGCTTTTGATTGTTATCATTTTTATATTTCGATTTGATTCTTTTATCCGACATTAGAGCATATCGGTTACACTGATCGAGATTGTCCCCCTTCAGAGGTATCGTGAAATTCGTCCATTGCTCGTAGTAACCGCTTGTTGGGCTATCGCACTCTGTTATATTGCACCTGAATGTTGATAACGATCGTCAGTGACGTTGTCAGGGTTATTAGAATTGAAGATTAAATAGAATTACCCACCTATGAACTACCGGACTTGCTGTAAATACATAAGTCACCGAGAAAAGGGCATTAAACACCATCGGAACGCAGATCAACATATAGTTTATAATCTGGTACTTTCCAAATTGGCCGATTCGCACCAAGATTGAATCCAGTGTGGGCTCATCATCGTTCTTGCTGTCAGTTTCATTTGTCTCCGACATAGTGCTGTACGTGTAACACCGTGATATCCTTTAGTTTAGTTATTAAAAACAAATATTTAACGAGACCAATGACTATACATTACAACACCTAACGTAGTTCTCCAATGTCCAATTGCACTAAACTCAAAACCGTATTGCACATTGCACTGATAAGTGATACTGATGAAGTGATGACTGCTGAAGTGCTGATATCTGATATACCGATCGTGTCAACTGTCAAGCTATCAAGTAACTGTCAACAAAATACAAAGAGAAATATCTACTTCAACTCTTTTGTACTCAATTGTATTTACATAAAGTATCAGCAACCTCTAAAAGGTAGAAAATATGAAGTACTAGAGAATGTACCTGCGGCCGGCCCTATTCTCGAATTCCACATCCACCGTGAGGACAACTGTCAAAATTCGGAAAAATGTTCAAATATCTTAAATCACGTATTCTCGAATTCCCTACTAGTACAATTTTCCCTACTAAGGCCATTGTTCAAACCGAGACTTATTGACTTATTTGCCGCCATCTTAAATAAGTCAGTAAAATCGTTCGAAACGTATCACTGACTTATTTTGACAGCTGCTTTTAAACAACACATAATTGTCTAGCGTTTATAAAAATCGAAAAAACTGATGTGATTTAGATTTTCGTGCTAGACAGAGATAGGAAATATGTCACCTCGCGAGGAGACTTATTTGAATAAGTCAGGTTTCACAAATAAGCCTTCGTTTCGAAAACAGCCTAAGGAGATATTTCCGAATGGGTTTATGGATGTGAGAAAATTCCACATGTACGTCAAATGTCAAAATTTGTTAATTTTCATTCATTGTTACATGTTTTGATATAAACATGCAAAATAATAAAATAATATTTATAAAATAAGTTTTATGTCGAGTTCTTTCGCGACAAAAATTTTAATGTACATAAAAAAAAAATACTGTAACGAGACAGTGATACGCAAGTGTTGATCGTTTGAGTAGTGTTTATTGACTGACTTCATAGCTCATGTGACATCCCCCTTTTTTTTTTAAATTAATTTTACAAGTGAATGTTAACATAAATTCAATAATAATTAAAATAAATACTGTTTTTTTTTAAATTCATTTTACATAGTAATGTTAACTAAACATTGTTTGACATTATTTTGTTTATAAATTTAATTTCACCACTGGCTTCACCTGTCTGCCGGATCTTGTGTCTAGACTCTTCTTTTTTATTTTCTTTTACCGTTGCACTCGCGCTTGCGTATCGTAACAAGATCTTTCAAGTGAACTTTTTTCTTAGAAATTTTTATTTTATTTTGCAATACTTTATTTGTAAGCTTTTATTTTTGAGCCAATTTAACTTATTTAAACACTTTCTTTATTCTTTACAGCACTATTTTTCTGCATTTTTTTCACTTCACCCCACATCTGACACCATGTAACGAGAAAGTGATACGCAAGTGTTGATCGTTTGAGTAGTGTTTATTGACTGACTTCATAGCTCATGTGACAAATACCGTTAAAACGGATACCGTAGAAACGCCAAAATATCTGCTGTGTTTATTTTGGTATCAGAGAAAAGTTTTATTTCTCACTTGAATGCTCCATAGTAGTCATGTCACCTTTTTGAGAGTCTACAGGAGTGTAAAAAACAAATTAGAGAAATAAGATTTTTCGCGGGGGAGGAAAAAAACCAGTATTTGAATTTTGACAATTAAATTATCTTTCTGTAAAAAACACGACTATGTAAATGTTTACTATTATTTTTAATCTTCCAACCCAATTGATCTAATGATATTGCGACCAAGTAGAGTTAAAATGCAACACTTATCTCCTGCTGTCAAAATCATCAATTTGATTTTGAATACGGCAAAGGCACCAGAGTGATAAGTTTATGTTTTATGTTTTGGATTTAATGTAGAAATTTTTGTAATTTACTTGTTATCGTTTTTAATTTATGTTTGCTTACCAACAATTGCAAGATGACGTCTTCGCGAAACTTCATTAATATGCAAAACAAATACGACAGAGTCGTCCTCCTGATAGACATGGACTGCTTTTATTGTCAAGTTGAGGAGAAACTTAATGCAGATTTGGTGGGAAAGCCTATAGCTGTTGTACAGTATAATGCTTGGCGTGGTGGAGGGTATTAAATTGCTGTTGCCTCGATATATGTAACACAAACCAACCAACTCATTCCAGGATAATTGCAGTAAACTATGCGGCACGTGCCAAGGGTGTTACTCGACACATGCGTGGCGATGAAGCAAAGGAACAATGTCCAGACATTATCCTGGTCAAAGTTCCGAATGTGCGCGAAAAAGCAGATCTTACTAAATATCGTGAAGCTGGCAAAGAAGTCGCTGCTGTCCTCCAGAAGTACACACAGCTGCTGGAGCGAGCGAGTGTCGATGAGGCTTACTTGGATATAACCGAATCGGTTAACAAAAGGCTTGAAGACATGAACTCGGTATAGAATATCCCTTATTCTTCGATTTTCTTAGTTATTATGTGCGCATTTTGTAGGGTTCCTTTGTTCTTAAACCAAATGAATTGGTGGGCACCTATGCCGTTGGCTATGAAGACATTGGGGATTATATCACGGAGATAACAGGAAAGATTGCCAATATCTATCGAGACGATGATGCATATCATTTTGCCTACGACGAAAACGACATACTCGCTGTGCGTAACAGTGATATTCGTCTGCTGATTGGAGCATCGATTGCCAGCGAAATTCGAGCTGCCGTTAAAACGGTGACTACCTATGAATGTTCAGCTGGTATTGCACACAATAAGATTTTAGCGAAACTCGCCTGTGGAATGAACAAACCAAATAAGCAAACCATACTGCCTTTGTCACAAATTGCTGTTCTCTTTGAGACTCTTCCTGTGAGCAAAATCAAAGGCTTAGGAGCGAAATTTGGCGAAGAAATATGCGAGCGTTTGAGTATTAAGTATCTAGGGCAGTTGATAAAATTCTCTGAAGCTGAATTGCAACGAAAATTGGACGAGAAAAGTGGGTTAGTTTTTTTTTTTTGGTTTCGACGAATATTGTAGGAAAGTTCTAATTTTTTTGCCGTTTTCTTTAACTGTAGGACATGGCTGTACTACATAAGTCGTGGTATAGATCTCGAAGCGGTAACACCACGATTTTATTCGAAAAGTATTGGGTGTTGCAAAAAGTTCCCCGGGCGTAATATGATCACTGGATTGAGCACACTAAACCACTGGTTGCAGGAGTTAGCCGAAGAAATTTCTGATCGAATTGAAAAAGATCTTTTCGAGAATAATAGGCGTGCAAGGCAAATGGTGGTTAGCTATATCCAAGAATTCTGTGGTGAGGAAGTATCGAGCTCGCGTAGCGCCCCATTGACTAATTGTGATAAAGAAACATTAGCGAAATCCAGTTTAGATGTCATCAAAGCAAATACTAAACAATTCTTCCGCATGGGAAGTGAATCAGTTCTTAATAATCCCATTAAGTTCTTGGGAATTAGTGTTGGTAAATTTGAAACGATAAATAATTCACAGACTAAACTGCAGGAAATGTTTGCCAATCAAGCGGCGAAAAAGAAAAGAGGAAGAGTTGAAGAGTCGTCGAGCTGTGAAAATATTGCGGAAAACAAAATACCAATCGAAGCTTCTCCCGCGAAGAAAAAAAGTTTCTTTGCAAATTACCTCATCAAGAAGACTTTGGAAACGGAAGAAAACGATGAACCTGAAAAAGTGAGTGTTAAAAGTGATTTACATCCTCCTGCCCCTGCTCTTCCGCCTCCTGAAGTGAAAAGCTTTTTTGTAAATGCTTTAAATAAGCAAAAACTGGAACGTGAATTGCAGAGGGAACTTGCTATAAAACAGAAATTAGCCTTAGAAAATGAAATTAATAAAAACATAGATGTTCACATTGCGACTGTGGAGATGAAGGGCTTCGCGAATTTTCCAAATGAGCATAATTCGCTTTCTATTCATAGTAGTATTTCTACTAAAGACAATCAGAAGGATAAAAGTGGTAATCAACCTTCTGATATCGCAGATGCACAGCAAAAATCTTTCCCAGAAAAGAGAAAAGGTTTCTTTACAAAATTTATGCAAAAATATAAAGAAAGAGAATTCGATCAGAAAAAATGTGAAGCTGACACCAAAGAATCCGAACGGAAAGAGATAGATGGCATACAGTCGCAGCCAGAAGAAAGCTTCTCAGCGATGTCTACAACTGATTTGACATCCAGTCCTAGTGAAAGTTCTACTTTAAACTTAACGCTAGAAACTTCCAGTAGCAATAAAAGAATATTAACCACCAGTCCAGTAAATCAGCCCACGACATTAGATTACCAATCGAATTACGCAGAACTTGCAACACCTGATTTACGCAATGAATTCTTTGTCAAGTGTGAAACATGTGGTGCTAAAGTACTCTCCGATGAGAGAACACTTCAATCACATCGCGATCGTCATTTTGCAGAACAATTAAGTCAACAGCAACGGCAGGAATTTCGTCAAGAAATCAAAAAGAAATTTGACCAAAATATCACATCTCCCAATTCGACTAACAAAAAGGCAAAGAAGTCATCGTCAGTAGCTGGTGCTATTGACACAAAATCAGAAGGTGACATCAAAAAATTTCTCACGAAGACCACATCACTTGACTGTGCAAATGTGTCCTTGTCATTTGAACCTTCAACAAGTTCTCAAGCTGCTGCTGCAGCAGCTCAGCAACAAACTGTATTCTGTTCGGAATGTAATCAAAATGTGAAAGCGATCGATATGGCTGAACACTCGGATTTCCATGTGGCTAAAAAGCTACAAAGATCCCTCAATCAGTTGGAAGTTCGTACGATTGCCATTGTGAAGAAACCGAACGCGAAAAATAATCAATCGAAAAGACTCAACTTGAGTATAGCTTCTTCAAGATCCACTTCATCATCGTCAGTATTGTCATCGTCACCAGCCACAACAAAACCAATTTCGAAGTTCTTCTCTCAGGCACAGCAATTTATATAAAGTTCTTGAGCATAAAAAGTAAGCTAATGTTATGAAATAAACCACACATTCCGCATTATGTGCTATTAATAAATAGGATTTTGTTACTTTAAATTGATAATTTTATTTAAAACATTAACTCTCAGACTGTTTCTAAATTACCCACCTAATAATTTCCTGTCCTAGCAAAGCTGCTCAACGCTTTACCTTAGGATAGTACCTGGTACATTTTCGTCCAGTTGTAACTGCCGCTTATTACATTAATAAAACAACAACTATTAATAGCTCTTTCGATTTGCAGGGTATGACAAATTATTTATTGAGTTATGATGAGTTTGATTTGGAATAACGTCGACCTTACTAGATAGTATTTTTAGTTCTTCAGTAATTTCCCCGAGGCTGGAGTGTGTTATGGAAAGTTCAGCGTTGTTAGCATTGGAAGTAAGGACTAATTCATTGATGAGTCAGACGAATAGATATGGCATCGATGCGTGATGATTTGGTTGATTGAGACGAGGTACTCATCGATAGATAATCACATTGCGTATTCAATTTATGGGTATCTTCTATTACCAATTCCAATTTGTCTACGATGTCTTGCGAAGGTGTGTGGTTGTTGTCAGTTTTGCGAGATTTGATGAGGTTAGAGATGGATTCCGTCGATTCTTTGTAAACATTACTTCTCATTTTTAGCTACTTCTCAATTAAGTTAATTTTTGCTAAGTATAAGTCAGCATTAGAATGAACGGTCGAATTAAGTTCATCGAGGCTTTTCTGCTGGTAATCGTATTTGGCGAGTTGGTGCAGGATCTTTATGTGGTTTTCCATTCAGAGTGTTTTTACAGCGTAAAAACGCTGGCTTAATGGCTCTAAGAAGGTCTGAGAGAGATAGAGACTACCTTACATTCATCACAGGAGAACTATAAACGGCCAGCGAAGTCTCTCAAATAAAGAATTGATCCTTTTCGTGGACCAACACAAAGTGCATGCCACAGATTCCCCTACAATTCACCCACTCTTGGTGATCGTTATTGATTGTGCAAGCCCCGTTTCCGCATATCATGGTTAAGCTGATAAAGTTATAGATAAATTCACTTACACGACACTCAATGAGGAAAAAGCAAAGGCGAGCACTATAAGTGTAAACACTGGAGATGCATCATTACCCAATACCATAAGACATATAAATATATCCTTAATATGGCTAAGCAATGATACACGTTCCATTTAATCAAGTAAGTAAGGAAACAATAAGAGTAGTGGTATTTCATTGTTGATAAAAAACCGAAGTAATCCATCTCCCACTTATGCTACACCTCTTATGTCTCCTTACACTGCCAGACTAGAGGTGGAGAGGTCGACGATCACCAAATTATTGTTTACTACTGAAAAAATGTAAGTCAGTTAAATCGACACATTATTTTTCTGATGTAAGGGTAAATACAATGGAGGTCGACCAACAACGAAGCTATATGGAGCACACGAAATAACGTCGATGACCGAAAAGTTGCATGTTAAGAAAATTGCATTTAGCTTAGAGCAATAACCGAATAATGCAAGTTGACAGAAGTCAATTATTGGAAAAAAAAACAACGGACTGGAAGATTTCTCTCTCGTTGTTTTGGTTTGACGTTCTCTTTGCAAACTGTACCCAGGGTACAGTTTGATTTTTTTTGCAAATTTTTGTATTCGATACGATACTGTAACTTTATCTGTTTGGCGTTCTATTTGCTGAATGCTTTGCAAATACCCTGTCACCTTGACAGCTTACCCGTGGATATGGTTTCGGGTATAGTTTGAGCTAATCGAAGGAGTCATTAAGAATGTTTTCGAATAACTGATAATGACATTGATTTTATTGAACAGAATTTATTTATTAGGAAAATTAAACACATGTTCCTGCGATGAAATTATAGAAGCTACAAGCTAAGCTGGAGTACAACAAGAAAACAGTATTTATTTTATGTTATGAGAATGTTTTTCTTATTCGGTTGTAACACTTCTTCTCATTGGAATAACCAGCACGCGACACGCAGGGTTTTGATTCGGTCATGGGCCAATGGTTTGGTGAGTTAGAGATAGTTTCAGAGGGGAAATAAATGCAGACCACAGACCCCCGTTCAATATGTTCTTTAAAGAAACGAAGCTTCGGTCTTCCTTCACAAAATTTAAGTAACTTTGATTGTCTTCATATATACAAATCGGAAGTTCGATACTCAAATAAATGTCCATGAGTATACGTATCAACCATTGCGCCTCTCGACATGCCTTTGAGAGTGCTATGAACTCTGCTTTTGTGGGTTGATAATGCGACGCAAGTTTGCTTCTTGCAGCTGTAGCTGACTGTTCGACCAAATAAATGAAAACTGTTTGATTTAGAGTCCATAGTTTGCATTAATATAACCGATAAGATGAGTTTTGTCTAATTGCCAAAGTTCAATTTCAAATTGATCGTACCTTTTAAGTATTTGAGAATACGCTTCGTCTCTTGAGCTGGTTATGACACCTCTTGTGCCAGTATTGATACTGCGGCTGCAATATCCTTGCGCAATTCCAATTGCAGTTTGTCTACCTGGTGCATTGATTTAACAAATTCTCTCTTTCGTAAATACCACACTGCCTTTTGAAATCAATTTTCTTACCGAAATCAAATTACCGCTTATAGATCATTGAATGTGATAGTGCTTCGCTGTTCAATTTGTTTCATAACCTCAATAATGATGGTAACTTTACCTTTCACATCAACTGGCATTCCATCCGCTATGAATATTTTATCATAATATCTTTTATCAAAACATTGAATATTGATTTGTCTGATGGGATATGTGAGGTTGTACTTGAATCAATTATCCCATCCACGTCTGATATTCTCTATCATAAACAAATACTCAAAAGAGCCATTATTGCCGCTATCTGAACCCAAATTGACCTTCTTTTTCGTTTCATTTGATTTGTAATAGCCACTTTGTTGATTTTTCTTGTAATTAGCATTATATATTATACAATTCTTCATGAAATGACCACTTTTCTTGCAGTTTTGACGCTAAACCCTGTGCATCCTTCTTTTTCCATTCATCGGTATTCGGATTCGGTGGGCTATCTGTCGTCCAATTCCACGTTCCTTCTTTGATCAGCAACATCTTCATCTTGAATTTCCATACAAAGTAGTTGTTGATGTTTAACTTTTGTATGCGTTATTTATTTTCATGGTATAATACATTAAATGTAATCTGGTCGCATAACCTAATAAAACAACAACTATTAAGTAATAATAAGATAGTAATTTTATTGAACAGAATGTATTTATTAAGAAAATAACAAACACATATTTAAATCTCAGCTGAAGATTTTAGTATTTGGTATTCTCAGGTACTCCTCTTCCTTATTGATATTTAGAGACGTACAGTCTGCCTTTTTTGGTACATTACGAATAATTTATAAAAAAATGTATGTCATTTAAAAAAAAGATTGAAGTCTGATCATATTAGCCGAGCTGGCAATGGCATTCCACTCCGGTACGCTATCCCACTACTGCTTGCCACGGGAACTCTTGGCTGCTGGTTTTCACCCCTGGCCCGGTGCATCCCTCCTTAGCCAACCTGAATACCAAGGACTCCTCCATGGTACCCATATTGATGGCAAGCTTAGTGCGGACGTTCCGTCAACATGAACTGGCCCAACGCACAGGACTCCCGGCCTCAGACCATCCTACAATCACACCTCCGAGTAGCCGGATTACAGGAGATGCCAACCTCCCAGTCGAAGTGAGAGCTACTTATTTCGAGCGGATTCATCGAATCGCATCCGACTTGTCCAATTATTTTTTAAATTTTTTTCGCACAGTCAATAAAGTTGTTAAGCCATTCTAATTAATATTTTTGTTAAATTCCATGTTAATTTCACTTAATTTTACATTATTTTTAAACATATTTCCCATATAAAAAGATGTGTATGTAAGTACAATATGTCACCTGGGGATAGTGTGTGAACAACAAATAGGTTGTTGTCTTTGCTAAAAGTTGTTTGTGATTTGCTGGTTAAGAAATTCATTAGTTTGACATCAGTCAAAGCAGAGGTCGCATTATACGCAGTATGCAAACGCAAAGTTTAAAATCATAACAAAAGCTATGTCCATTATGCATTTTGTGTACAAATACGTTCTTTTGTAAACACAAAATAAAAAAACGTAACAAAGAAAAATAACTGTTATCTTTACTTACGCCAAATCAATTACCTTCGGTTATTGTTGACCACAGAGCAGGGACAAACAGCGACTTAAAATTACGATGTTCAAGTTGTTGTACGATTTGTCAGGAAACTACGCCGCATAAATAATTGAGTAACCTCTTCGTCTCCCATCGCAAATAAAATTAATCTGTTAGTGTTGTGAGGAGTCAATTCGTCAACGAATTAACCCCACACGATTTCCTTTTATTTAACATTATTTACTTATTGCTATTTCATAACAAATTAAATTTAATTATTCTAAGCCACTCATTGCTTACACCGATGTCAACATTTGAAAATGCCGACGGCATCTCTGCTCAAATGCAGGCCGACTGCACTTCTCCACTTTAGATATGCGATTATGAGACCACGCCTCCATTTTTGAGACAGTGATCCTAAATCGACAAAATATTATTAATATTGAGTAGCCTCTACTGCAACCACCATAATGCAACTATAGAACAGTAAAGGGGACAATACATATGACATGCAAAACTCTGCACGCATTCGAGAGCGCAGAAGCGTAGGCGGGCTCTTTAATAAAAAAAAAACAGCCCATAAAATTCTCTAATCGCAGAAATTGATATGGGAGCCCCTCGATCCTGGGTCATTTTTTTTATTGTAGGAGAAAATCATCGAAAGAGACATTTGACATCAGATGTTAAAATTGAAAATGCTTCAGATCATTTTATTCTGAGCACTTAGAGCACGCTCATACTCTGAGCAAATAAGAAACACGAGCATTTTGCTTGAGAACTCTTTGACTGCTCTGAACTAATTTATGAAAACGCCAAATGACAGAATATTGTGAAAACTTGTTGTTCTATCTGTACGTTGATATCGACAACAAAAAACGACATCAATAAAAATACAATTCAGTAAATAAGTAAGTCAGTTGAATTAAGCATAAAACATGTATGTCTCGTTTCATTTGCCGGGTTCATTTGTGCGTGATTTCTCTCTCTCTCTCCACCACCAACACCATGCCGACTGCGCAGCACACACCGCACACAGTCATTAACAAGAACGACGGTATCTGATGCTACTGTAAGAAATTAAAAAAAATGTATAAGGGCCTTGCGGCCGAACCCGGGGCCTGATCACTACCAAATTTTAGAAAAAGTATTGTTTATTGGGTATAGACATGTGTGTAAAATTTTAAAAAATCGGGTATTTTTTTTTAAATTTGTATGGGAGCCCCACGAACCCGGGGCCCGATCACTAAATTTTAAAAGAAAGTATTGTCACCAGAAATACACATGTCTACAAAATTTCAGGAAAATCGGGCTTTAGGAAGTGCTTTAAAAACTGATAATTAGAAAAAAATGTATGGGGGCACCCCGACCCCGGGGCCCGATCGCTTCAAAATTTTTACAAAAAGTTTTGTCCATCGGAGATACACATGCGTATAAAATTTTAAAAAAATCGGGTAAGTTTTGTAAAATATTTGTATTGGAGCCCCCCGACCCCGAGGTCCGAGGGGCCTCAAATTTTAATAGAAAATATTGTCACCAGAAATACAGATGTGTCCAAAATTTCAATAAAATCGGCTATGGGAAGTGGGTTAAAAATTGAACACAAGATTCCATGACACACAAATCCACAAACCCACAAACACACGGGCAAGTGAAGTTAATATAGAGAATTTAAAAAATGACCCAGGCTCGAGGGGCTCCCATATCGATTTCTGCGATTAGAGAATTTAGATGAAAAATTTCAATTTTTATGGGTTGTTTTTGTTTAGAATATGACTCATTGCATATAAGTATCGTTAGTTGTAAAAAAGGGAATAAGGCTACAATTTTCTGGTCGTTTCTCGATATATCTGTCTATAAGATTGGAAGTTTCTGGAAGCTTTTGATTGAGTATAAATAGAGGCGTTAGGCCCAAGTAAGTTAGTTCTTATTTGGAATTCAACCAGTACAGTTGAAATGCTCTTGCAGATAGTTGTGAAGTACAAGTATTGTTGTAATAAGTGTTTTGTGAACATTTAAAAGTTGTCTAGTATACAATTGTGGACTTGTGTTAATTTTACTGATTGTTTATTAAAGTTGTCATTTGTAAATTAATAAACTTGTGTTGTGTTTTATTTGCAAAATCCTTTCCGAACTCGAAAGCCTGAATTTCGTAACAATATCCTAATTGGTTATGCCTCTCACGTACAAACTGGTTCTAAAACTGTGATAAAATATTCTGTGGTTCCAATTCAGTACGACAATTGACATTAAATTGAATAATACCAACTATAGGCCCGTTTATTTTTATAACGGGCTGCGTGCACACTTGTAACATATATAATACACGGATATATTTCTATACAATTATTGCCCTGCCACTTACGCAACATTCTGATTCATAATCGCACTAATCCAGTGCTTCAGAAACATTTAACGGAGATATAAACCATCTTGGCAGCAACTGTTCCAAAGATTTTAAAACCTTTCCTTCCCAAACTTGTTAACAAAATTTTAGTAATATTTTCGTTGTAAGACAACTGACATTGAAATGAATAACACAAACAGTGGCCCGTTTATTCGTATAACGCATAACGTTTATTATTGCGTTTGCGAAGGGCGAAAGGCGAAGGGCAAATATATTTTTTTCAGCGTGTGTGTTTTTGTTTGTGAGTTTGTCCACTCGTATATCTCAACTTCTAGCAGTCAGAATTTGACGGGGCTTGTTTTTAAAACAATTGTTTAGCGCTCGACTTGCGATGTGAATATTGAGATTTTTTTTATTTATATGGGTAGTTTTCGGATGAAAAATATATAAAAAACGGTGTTTTTCGGTTATAACTCTTAACTAGGTCTTTGGACTGAATTACAACTGTTCATATGGCGAGAAGGTCCGCTTTTCTATCTTATACATACGTTATAAGTGTAACTTTAAATTTATTTACATAAAATATGAGTATTGACATCCAAAAGAACAAATCACAAATACGAAGTTTCCACAACGATTTGCTTTTTCAAGTTTCGCTTTTTATCTTCACCTCCGATATTGTCGGCTTCCTTGATTGTCGTTGGCAGGACCTTGTTGGTAGTCTCAGGAAAGAGTAACGACGTACTGCCGCTGAGAATGGCGAACAATGAAAACAGTATTGCGGGCCCATTTTCATAGTATTTACCCTGTAATCATCATTTAAGTTTACAACAGATTTAACTCTTGAAATACTTCTTACTAGCAGTGGCGTCTGCGGAGCTAATATCGACCCGAGACGACCGATCATCGAGCAAAACGACAGCATGCTGCTCCGCATTGTGGTTGGAAATATTTCCGCTGTGAAAAAGTAGAGAACTTGAAAGCTTGCGCTGATGGTCAATTTACCAATTAGGAACAGGGCCAATTGCCATATGTATTGATCTGCAAAATAAAAATCAGTTTTTAAAAAAAGTACGCTCTCGTTTAAGTTTTATTAACTCGCCTTACCTGATCCGATAAACGCTGTTGACGCAATGCAAATGCCAGTGATAAGCATACAACTGAACAGGGAGTACCGTCTTCCTATTCGATCCATCAACATATAGGGCAGTAATAATCCGGGAATCTCAACCAATGAAATGTACACGAAGTTATTGTACTTATTACCGCCCAACAAGACAGAATTTAAACTGAGTCCATAGTAGACGAGAACATTGGTAAACCAACAGAAGGAACAGTTTGTTATTCGCCAGAAAAATGTTCTGAATGCTTCACCTATTGGAAAACTATTTTCCGATGTTGATTTCAGTTTATCCCGATTAGCCAGCAGTAGTTTGTTCAAAGTGTTCTCGGACAGTTCCCTCTTGTTGATGGCGGCAGCTTTTTGAAGTAATCGCGCGGCTTTCTCTTCTTTACCTTGCGATAGTAGCCACCGTACGCTTTCGGGTAAAATCCAAAAATATAAAATTTGCACAAGTGCTGGAATATACAATATACGCAGGAGGATACGCCAATTTTGGTAGTATTTGGCCACAATTGCAAGGATGACTTCACCAATGGCATAGAAGATGGCTATTAGAGAACAAGCCAGAACTCGTCGCTTTGGTCCCACCAGTTCGATGCAGATTATAAAGCTTGTCGCATACAATGTGCTGCCGGCAACACTGTCTAGGAACTCAAAGAGAAGAAACCACAAATAGGAAGGCGAAAATGATCGTACAATTCCAAAAATGGCGCTTGCCAATCCACCTGCGGCCAACATTGTTCGCCGGCCAAATCTGTGAATGATTTAATACAGACATCAGGGAAGCATCGATAGAAATATCAATTATTTTTAACGAAGATCACTGAAAATAAAGTATGGAAATCTTAAAGAAATGGTAGGAGCAGATTTAGACGTTTCGGATTTCTATATAATTAAGTTGAAATCGTTAAGGTTTTGACAATGTCTTTAAAATACTGTAAATGTGGCTAAGAACTTGAATTTAAATTGAGTTACAGAATGTACTCCTAAGTCCTTAGGTAGACATTTTTTTACAGCGACACTTTAGCAATTATGACCCTAAAGTATTCATCTGAGCAAATTTCAAACTGGACAAAAATCTGATTATCCGTTCGTCTCTCAAAATCTACGAAGGGTCTGATAAAAATTTGCTTAGTTTATGAGAACTTATAAGTTCTACTAGATTTTCCCAGTCGCTTTGCTACCCGCAGACATGAACCCACGTCTTTCTCTTACCATCGCGTGTTGGGCGGTGTACTATAACTTATAACCATAGAGTAATACGCACTAAGCACATAGTCGTAGACTTTTCTATGGGCAGCCATAATAGTACGTAAAAAACCGAGCACAGAAAGCAGCGCGGCGAACAGTGCAGCACACAGTCAACGCATTCGCTCGACCGTTTTTTCGTCGACCGTGAAAGTCCATTCTAAATACTGGTGAAAGTATTTTGAAATCCGTCCAGTAGTTTCGAAGATTACCTCCTACATACAAATCAGCATTACCTCTTTATATCTTTATAAATTTTATTTTTAATTTTGCGTCCTACGATGTATTCTTGCGCGTGCTGTAATGAAACTAAATAAATGTCAAAAATAGCGGTATTACCACCTACTATCTTGAAAACAGCGCCACCTATCGGGTCCAAATTTCACAAACACCCAAATAGTAACGAAAAAAAACGTATAGTTAAAATCTGAAGTTCCTAAGATGCTTTGTTGCTGAGAAACAAAAAAAAAACCGTTATATTTTGACAACAGCGCGACCTAGGGAGTTCAAACCACAACAAAAACCCAAAACCGCTAAAATCCTAATCTATGGTGAAAATTTCAGCTTCCTGCTGGTTGAGTTGAGTTTTCGTTAAACTTAGTTTGAACTCAACGAAAATTCCTGGGTATTTTGGACGAATTGGAGAAAGATGATAACGAGCCATTGCTAGTATAATAATAATATCGGCACGACAGACCCCGAGACCCCGACCATGTCTGCCGGTCCAAGGCCTGACTTCTCGCAACCATTTGTGTTGAGCATGCATATTTTTTGCACACAAATGGAGGGGACCTACAATTTAATGCCGGATCCGAACGGCGAATTGAGAAAGCTTTCCAGTGACAAATATTACTCTCGGACGTTTGTCAAACTTTCGCGAGAGGTGGTACACCGTGAAAAATACATTGGTGTTACTGGGATTCGAACCACGAACCCCCTGCTCAGCAGTCCATGCTCCTATCCACTGAGCCACGGCGCCCACTAGCCCAATGCTAGTATTTATAATAACTACATATTTTGCCACCTGCTGATGTCACCGATGAAGACTCTGGTAAGGATGACTTTGTAACCTAACAGGTTCACCGACACTAGCTCCGGACCAGTAGCTGGCACTTCTTTTAATACAATTGTCCTACCATATTGACTTACTACTTTACAGCTTTACATTGGTAGAATTGTACCACGAAGATATTTATGTATTGGGAGAAATTATTGGATTGTGATTTTCATATTGTAATTCCTAGGATCCATTTACATTATAATGACAAACATTTATTTATTCAATAATATCTTGATATAGCTGGGAGATGATAAGTTTTTTAAAAAAAATACACTGTGCAAACGAGGCAATGATGCCGCATTATGGATTTTTTTAAAAATTAGCCCAATTTTCTTCAAATTTTAAGCATATGTGTTCCGATGGACAAAACTTTTTGTAAAACTTTTATAGTGATCGAGCCTTAAGGCTCGAGGGGGCCCATTTAATTTTTTAAAAATTAGCCCGGTGTTCTTCAAATTTTAAGCACGTGTATATCTCTTATGGACAAAACTTTTTGTACAATTTTTTGGAGTGATCTGGACCTAAGGCATATAAGTTTTTCAAAAATTTTCTTCAAATTTTAAACACATGTGTATCTCCGGTGACAACAGTTTTTGTACAAATTTTGAAGTGAAGGGGCTGTAATATTAATTTTTCGCAAATTAACCCGGTTCAAACTTTGCGCACATATGTATCTCCTATTAGAGAATTTACATGAAAAATGTTATGGGCTGTTTTTTTTATTTTTTGTAAAAAGTACAAAGTCCACACACATACAGGAAGTGGCTTTATTTCATACCACGTTACTGCATGACTTAATTTTTGTGTTTTCCCTTTTTTGATAAATAAAATACTTAAGCTTTATATAAAATAATAAATAAATAATTTTTTTCTTTTCTTTTTTATTCTTCCTAGTCTTCCTAATCCAGATTGAACCTCACGGCTTTAAAGATACAGCCTTTCAAAGGTAACAGAACCAGATAGTCGGACGAATAGCGTGAAATTAGTAATAGCGTTCCATACGGCACTCTAAGGAACAGACAGACAAGAAAGTGAGTTAATATTGAAATGTAATCCAGCTCTGAGCTGGACTTCTCTGAGGAAATTAGTTTAAAATCAATTACAAATGAAAAGCGTTTTAAAAAACAGAATGTAGCACTCTTAATAAAAACTCTATTAGCTGTTTTACACACAATGACTTACCAGTGAGAGAAATACTCGTACATATTTTGTATTTGAAAAACAAGTAAATGTAAAGAAAACATGCGACCGAGACACGCGTGACACGCGGATTATGAAAATTGGCCCCTAACATTGAGCAGCTCACAAAATGTCAGCCATTTGGGTTGGGCGAAAGGTGGTTAAAAAGGACCCCAAAAAACGAGAAAATGCCGGTATTTTTAACCATCACACGGGCCACATGCGAAACGCGACACACGTCACAAGCGGAATATAACAAATTTGGGACTTAGACACCCACAAAATTTCAGCTCTCTAGGTCGTGTGGAAGGTGGATAAAAAGGACCTGAAAGTCGAAAAAAAATTTCAACTCATCACACGCGCCACACGCGGGATATTAAAAATGCTATTTGGGACTCAGACAAAATTTCAGCTCTGTAAGTCATGTAGAAGGTGGTTAAAAAGAACCTCAAAGTAGTCGAAAATACAGACAAAATCAACCCCTTTTTAAAATGTTTTTAATAGCTCGCTTACGTGTATGTCTCTCTGTGCCTTTGGAATTTTGACATTGAAGGACAACAAATCGCAAAAAAATATAAAAATTAATTTAACGCGAGTTTTCAATTTGTTTCAGATCAAAGCAAACTACATACTACGCTACGATACTCGTTGTAAATTAAAAATGAATTTTTTTAGCTGACATGTTGTCTGTATTTTCGTTAAGATAAATAAAAGTTTTTAATAATATTTATATCTCTTTACAATTGCTGGATAGAGTTAAGATTTATTTCTCGTGGTTTCAGTTTGACGTTCCATTTGTAAACTTTACCTGGGGTATGGTTTGATTTTGTGTTCCAATTGCAAGGTTTTGTAACCGACACTGTAACTGTAACACTGACTTTGAGTAAGGTTTCTTTTACTCACTAAGAAATTTTCTGTAAACTTCAAATGTCAAAATTCGCTTCGGTTTGATCACGAAAACCTTGTGACTTTGACAGCTTACCCATGGGTATGGATACGGTTTGTGCCATTGGAAAGAGCAATTAAAAACCTTTTGAGTACGCAAATATTCCTAATCACTGTTATTGAACCCAACAACAACAAGAGACCTTTCGGAAACGTTTTGCAAACATTCGGAATATTCCAGAATGCCAGAAAAGAGTTTTTATTCTTTTGGGATAATTTTTCAATCTAATCCGTATTTTTTTGGAACGATATTGGAACTATTCTTTTACCGAGGTGGAATGAAAAGCATATGGAATACATATATTTGTGAAATAAACTATCATGCTGTTTGACGCATATCATTTGTGCAGCACGCCATTATTACAAGAAGATACCATAGATACTGTAGCTACCTTCTGTGGACTTAGGTCCGAATTTATAGTCGTTGCTACAACTGAAACTCATGCAAGAGCGATGGAATAGAGTGGAATCGAACGTTGTAACAACGCAACGGGTTTTAGCTATATGTAGTTAACTTAAACGCGATTAGATGATGCAGAATTTATAATTGTTACTACAACTATTACTCTCATCGAATTGATTGGAATGAAACGTGTACTAATACTTATTACGATCAAAATCCATCACAAGCATTGCATTGTTAGATACATTTACGGCTCTATTTTCGGGACTAATATTTGTTCATGTGGGTGCCGTGGCCCAGTGGAAATGCGAGTGACTACTGAGTAGGAGTTTCGTGGTTCGAATCCCAGTAACACCAAAAGTATTTTTCTCGGTGTCCCACCTCTCGGGAATGGGTGACAAACGTTCCAAGAGTAATAACTTGTCACGGAAAGCTTCTCACAATTCGCCGTTCGGAGCCGGCCTTAAATTGTAGGTCCATTCCATTTGTGTCCAAAAATATAAATGCGCAACACAAATGGTCGCGAGAAATTAAGCCTTGGACCGCAATGGTCTGACGCGCCGAATATTATTATTATTATTAATATTTGTTTATAGAATTTAAGATAGAAATTTACCAAAGGATTATAGTTGAAAATGGAATTCGTTTCAGTCTAGACAGTACAAAATGTATCTTTGTTTAAATTTCTGCACATATTATTATCATACATCTACTGCAAGTTTTGAAATATTTTAAGGTATACTTATTTTGTATCCAATACAATCTCTCGATTACGCATAAACTCTTGGATTAAATCAACTTTCCTTAGATTAAATAGTTCATACAAATCAAGAATCAACTGTACCAACAAACAATATATTCTGACTTGCCTATCCGATATGTATCCACCAATTGGTATTCCAACGAATTGTCCAATATTGTTAACCGTTCCAACTAGTGAGAGTTTCCATTCGTCCGAGCAGAATATTCCAAACTACAAAAAACATAAAACAGAAAATTCAAAAAGAAAAAGAATTTATTTGAACTTCAGTGAACTCCAATTGGTATGTTGCAGCTTACTTCATTCGAAATGGAGACTTCCTTGTCGCGGAATTTCAAATCAGATCCACATTCCTCCACCGAATTCCGATTGAAATTATATTCATGGCAAATGAGACCATCTTTGGCTTGATCGAAATCGTTTTGTAGTTTCTCTTGGTAACTGCTGTTTGTCGTCGTAACATAACGCTCACACTGATTCCGGTCTTTGCTTATCGCAGGTATTGTAAAATTAGTCCATGGTTCCAAGTATTCACTTGTCGTACTATCACATTCGGTCACATTACACCTGAAGAAGAATCAGGCTCAATGATAAAATCCCAGTAAATCACCCAAACACTCATACTACACACACCCACCTGTAGACAACTGTGCTAGCCGTAAACACGTAAGTCACCGAAAAGATCGCATTGGCCAACATCGGAATTGATAATAGCAAAAAGTTAATGAACTGATATTTGCCAAATTGACCGATTTGCAGAAGGATTGCGTCCAACGTAAACGCGTCATCGCAAACTACACTGCGATCTACGTGATCAGCACTGTTTCGTGTTTCGGACATCACAGAGTGCTGAGCCAGATGGGCTGGCTGGCTGGCTGACTTAGCGGCAACGGATCACGTACGGCCTTCGGTTTGTATTTTTTATTTTTGTGCTAGAGATAGTGTTTGAGGCACTTTTACACGGCTGATCATGGGGAACACTTGGACCTGACTGTAAACAATTTATTTGAATATTTGTAACACATCCGCAATTACACTTGACGCACTGTTCGCTGGCGGTTTGAGTCTTACAGCCGCCCTAGGCGCAATACATGCCGGGGCTTGAGATGATAGCAAATTTAAGTCGAATGGGTGTAAACTAACAAAATTTTGAGTTTCTATTAAATTTTGTAACCTTATAATAGTATTTGGCGCAACTGACCGTAGTTGTCCTCTCTCTCTGTTGCTCTCGTCAGATGTCAGACAACGCTAGAGGAGGGACTGTGCAAAAAATTATGTATCACGTTTTTCTGGGGTTCGAACTTCGAATCTCCAGCTCAGAAGTCCAACGCACTAACCACTTGAGCAATGCCGCCCACCTGTTACCTTTTTCAAACCTTGGTCACTGTTTCTTCATAACTTTCACTCTTTTGTTAGGCAACATTTTACTAAGCTTCACATATCACAATGTGAAGGAGTTTCGGAACTATATAAGGCAATTTATTTCTAAAATGATGACGATTCGCGTTTGGTACTATTATTAGGAGTTATTCGACGAATTCTTATAGCTCTTTCGATTTGCAGGGTACAGTTAAAATTTCTCTTTCGTGGTTTTGGTTTGGCGTTCTATTTGCAAACTGTAGCAGGGCTACGGATTTGCAAAGCATTCACCACGATAACCACGAAAACGCTGTCCTTTTGTTAGCTTACCCGTGGTTATGGTTTCGGGTATGGTTTTGATTAATCGAAAGTGGCATTAGAATCAACTGTTTATTCTACAGGAGGATAGTAACCATTTATATTGTAACGTTCTATTCTTGGGTGACACTCATCGGTCTGGGTTCTCTTTTGCAGCGGTGTGTCACAAATAAAAAGTTTCTCGTAGTTTTTGATTTTTTATGGTTTGTGCGGTGCCGCTTGGTAGTTTTTTTTTACGCGATGTTAATGAACGGTCGGGTTCGCATGTTCAGCGAAGTGATGCAAACCAGCCTGTATGGTAAATACATAACTAAACTATAACAAGGTCTGTGCAACTCGGAATACCATGGAATGTGGAATACGTTGCACTGTGTGTTGCTCGTTTTGCATGAAATAATAACTACACTGCATACATATAACAATGTCAGCGCCGGTTTCGTTCGGAGTAGACTCCACAAAAATAGCTGGTGTACTAACTGGTGCAGCCCGTTTGAAGTTCCATTCCGGTATCGGTTAGTTTTTTTTTATAATTTGCGCACGCGTATAGGGTTCGCACTCTTATAATGCTCGGCTATATGCTTGGCACAGCGTTGGCGTTAAGCAAACGGAGGAGGAAAGATGAGATGTATATGAGCTTGTGTTTTGAATGCATCTGGATCATAGCGATGTGGAAAGACAGAGCTTTTCAGAGCATTGCACATACGTGTTGTACGGCTGAAGAGCGAATTTCTGAACTTAACTGTACGTCCGAAGATGTGCTTAAGGGTAAACTGATGAGCATTTAGAGCGCCAAGAGTATTGCGGTTGAATTCAAGGGGAGTATTGTCTCGACCGAAGGTGGAACCGAACAGGATATTGTCAACCGAATCGGCAAAGCAAAATCAGTGTTTGGTATGATATCCCATGATATGGCGAAGAAATCAGCTTAAGCACCAAGCTGCGACTGTTACGTTTAAATGTTGAATATGTTGTATGGGTGCAGGACTTGGAAGGTGACCGCTACTATCACAAAAAGATTACAAACGTTCGTTAATTAGGTGCCTACGGAATATCTTAAGGGTTTTCTGACCTAACCGTATCTCTAACGAACATATTTACCAGAGAGGGGATCAGGAACCAATAGGCAGAACCATCCAACGACGGAAGTGGCAGTGGATTGGTCATACACTCGAAAAAGGCGACAGCTCCAATGGAATGGAATTCGTTATCTCAGGATGGTGGAAGAACGGGTCGTCCGAGAAAATCATGGCGCAGAACAGCTAAGGAGGAGTTACGGCAATTGAGGAAGAGTTGGAGAGAGCTGAAGCTCATTGCCAGGAACCGCACGCGATGGCGCGTAGGCGTAGTAGAAGCCCTAGGACCCACAAGAAATCCGTACTGCCGGTCACTAAGGAATTCATAGGTTTCATGTTATTTCATGAGTTGGAAATTGATCAGCGTTGCAAAGATCTTGGAAAGAACTAGACTAGAAACGCTAGACCGTTCGCACTTGCAATATTAGCTACATATATAGGGTGTTTTTTTGGGAGGTTTGTTTTTCCGATAGATGTCGTTTTATTTTATGACAGTTGTTTTGACAGCTCAAAGTGGCATTTCTACTCAGTATTGTTTGGCAAATCATTATGAAAAAAAAAAAAAAAAATGACATTTGTGAAAAATAGTCGTGGTAGCCATATGCCAGAAATTGTGTTTAAATGTTAAATGCCAAAAAATTATCTACCAAATAAAAAAAAATTTTGGTCATTTCATAATTTTATATGTGTTTTATTCAAAAAAAAAATCGGCAACCTCTTAAAAAAACACCCGTTAGATATAACGTGTTTTCACAAATGTCATTTTTTTTTTTTTTTTTTTTTTTTTTTTTCATAATGATTTGCCAAACAATACTGAGTAGAAATGCCACTTTGAGCTGTCAAAACAACTGTCATAAAATAAAACGACATCTATCGGAAAAACAAACCTCCCAAAAAAACACCCTTTATTAGGATTTATACACATAGTTGCCCGGGGACCACCACTAGGAGGTAGAGCAAGCACTACATCACGAACTTGATTGTTGCGCTACTGGCCCAAACCAACTTTTAAGCAGTCCGTAGTTTCCTGGTCAATCACAATGCGGATCCCCAAACATTGGGGTTTGGAAGCGTTAAATTCTACTCGATTGTTGTCCCCCCCAATTTATTATGCTGTCCAAGTCAGAATTTAACGTGCTTAACATATGTAGTTGTTTGAGTTTGAGATGAGAAGTGGAGGGACGTTCCTCAAACTTATATGAGAAGCTGAGAGTGCCGTCGTCAGCGAAAGAGATTGGATTAGAAGTAATGGACAAGAGATCAATAATAAAAATGAGAAAGAGTTTTGGGGACAAAACAGAGCCCTGGGGAACGCCAGCATTTATTTGATGTAATTTAGACTCAAACCATCTAAGAAAACTTGAATTGAGCGGTCCAAAAGGTAACTTTCAATCCAATGAAGAAGTTTTACGTTGAGTCCATAAGCATGCATTTTGGACAAAAGAGCTTGATGCCAAACTCTGTCAAATGCCTTAGAAATATCGAGTGCAACAGCTTTGCTTTCTCCAAATTGATGCAAAGAATTGATGGAAAGAGTGGATGTAAGTGCTATGGGTCGGTACGAAGAAGGAACGAAGGCTCGCCTTTTTTGGGTATGGGCTGGAAAAAGGCCGTTTTCCAACTTCTCGGAAAGAGTCCAGAAAAAAAGGATAGATGGAAAAGCTAACGCAATGGGAATGACAGCTTGGAAGAACACCTCTTCAGAATTAATGGGGAAATACCATCTGGCACGGCGGATCTGATCTGTCTGAGATCTTTCTTATTTTTATTAGTTATCTCCTCCCTTGTCCGTGACTTATAATCCATAATTCATTCTTTCGTTAGCGACAGCACTTTCAGCTTTTTATAGCTTCCATATTTTGAATCGAATTCGCGGTCCTCGGCCTACTTACACTCTTATGTACTAAATGCGCAACTGATAACCACAACTCGTTGCTTAAAAGCTTATCGCAACATGGAAATGCACAACACAAAAATTTTGCAGTGAATTAGTTCATTGCGGATTATTTATAGGCAATTGGTTTTAGACTTTCATAATTATACGAGTGCAATACGTATACAAGTTAAGGCAGAGCTTGTCCAACATAAGTAGCCGAGCGATATTATCTGGTTGTTACTCTATGTATTTACTCGTACTATTCCGGTTGCACAATACAGGGGTGTCCGAAAAAATGTTACCACGCATATGGTATGGCCAGCACGGTCACCCGATTTGACTCCATGTGATTTCTGGCTATGGGGAATGGTCAAAGAACGCGTGTATGATACAAAACCTAATTACATTTATGACGGAAATGTGTGAACGAGCTATGTATGACTAGTATGGTGAGAGGACTTCGCACATGCATTGACAACCAAGGAGTACAGGTCGAAGGAGTGCAATAGCTTCATTTGGACTTGTGTACATAGGGTGTTATGTTATTATGTTATTAAAATAAATAAATAAAAGTCAATCCCATATAAGTGGTAACAATTTTTGGACACCCCTGTATTTCACGTGTTTGAGACATATGCAATGTCAATATACAATGTGCCTGATTCGAGGACAGCAAGTACTCGTATTTTGTTAAAATTGAAGCTTAAGCTAAGCTAATCGCTCTACTAATTAGTTGACAGATTTTTCAGCCTGGTGAGGTAAATTGACATCTCTGTCGCTGCTTTTCTTTTGTTGCACTTGTCTGGGTCTGGGTCTATATAATTGTTTGTTTTTTGTTTCCAGGTCGTACTTTTAGAAGCATAATTTACTGCCTATTATACAGTGTGAGCCAGGGTGGAGTGACGTTTTGCGACGGCTTTGACTCCGCTCCTAGATGGCCTAATGTTTTTGAAATAATCCAAATCCAACTCAAGGCTCAATGATGACCCATCAATTCGATCGTTTGAGTGCTCAAATACTCGCTTGTTTGATGTGATATGTGTGAGCTCGCATTATCGTGATTCAAAATTAATCGCCGTTTTGGGTTGTTTTCTCTCAATTTGTTGAAAACCTCAGTCAAACTAATGGACGTATACCCAGCTGAATTGTCTTTTGATTTTCAGGAGCCACAGTAGCCACATGACCGGTTTTCGTGAAGAAACATGCCCATTTGCTTCCGAACGCTCCGAGCAAATAAACAAACAAACAAACAAACAAACAAACAAACAAACAAACAAAAAAACAAACAAACAAAAAAACAAACAAACAAACAAACAAACAAACAAACAAACAAACAAACAAACAAACAAACAAACAAACAAACAAACAAACAAACAAACAAACAAACAAACAAACAAACAAACAAACAAACAAACAAACAAACAAACAAACAAACAAACAAACAAACAAACAAACAAACAAACAAACAAACAAACAAACAAACAAACAAACAAACAAACAAACAAACAAACAAACAAACAAACAAACAAACAAACAAACAAACAAACAAACAAACAAACAAACAAACAAACAAACAAACAAACAAACAAACAAACAAACAAACAAACAAACAAACAAACAAACAAACAAACAAACAAACAAACAAACAAACAAACAAACAAACAAACAAACAAACAAACAAACAAACAAACAAACAAACAAACAAACAAACAAACAAACAAACAAACAAACAAACAAACAAACAAACAAACAAACAAACAAACAAACAAACAAACAAACAAACAAACAAACAAACAAACAAACAAACAAACAAACAAACAAACAAACAAACAAACAAACAAACAAACAAACAAACAAACAAACAAACAAACAAACAAACAAACAAACAAACTTAACATTTAATTTAATATAATATAGACACTGAATGGTGCTCGTACATAATTATTTATTTCAATTAATATTCGACGACAATTTAGGTTAACATTGGCATATGACCAACATTAATGTGTCTGGTGGGCACGTAATTGATTTCGCATTCATTTTCATTCTATCCCTCAGTTAGGAGATGTCTCCGACAGATGTGGTGCTATCTTCCCTCGATATGTCCATTTGTATAGGTACAACAGCGGTAGAGGTGCTTGCGGAGTCGGAGTCGTTCACTGAGCTTGCCCTGGCAGCTTTGCGACGCTCCCGGAATAGTCTGGCTCGCTTGATACCGGCTACTGGGGTACCTGTGCTTGGCCTATAGCCAACTCTTACCAACGATAGGCAAGATTTATATTTTCGGTTGGTTTTAGAAGGGGTGGGGCTGAAATATTGGATTTGAATACTTTTTTAACGGGTTTACTTAAAATTTTTACCTATAAACATTGTCCAAAATATTCATGAAGCACCGGTTTCGTCGAATCTGCGCGTTTCCCCTTCCCCACAAAGCCGCCCGACAGCGAAGCAAACTCAGGGTCTTATCAGCGAGCTGACATATACGTTAAACAACAAGACCGCAATTACTAATAGTTAGGTAGTTATCAAGGCAAGACGATATAACCCATTTCGTTACGCAACTGTTTTCGTTAATGTACCCCCGATGTTTCGATTTTAAAGACGGTTTCACGTCAAAATATGTTAAATGTACAAGCTTTTTGAAATACATCACACCTCCCTGGCTCACCATGTACTTTATTAAAGCTGATTGACTCCTCATTTCTAAGAAATGTTGAGCAAAACGAACGAGTAGTGTCGATTTTTGGTTGATCGCAGTGTGCAAATTTTCTTGATTAGTTCACGCTATGACTATTGGCAACAATGTCATGTCATTCCAGACCAGTTCATTACTTGCGTATCATTGTTTGTTTCGTTCTTGGGTCGTTGTAAATTTTCAACAGCAACAAAGCGAACTTTTTTTTAACTTTAGATTGTTTATTCATTGGGGACTCCTTGAAGATAATCTTATAACTCAAATAACAAATCTCTTATTTGCGGATTAGCAAAACAGAATGATAACTCAGCCAACACCTTACTTTCCGGATCTATAATTGTGCTTTGAGAGCTCTTATTGATTCCAAAATTGCATAAGATGGGTCTTCGTCTCAAATAAGTCAGTGAATGTTGAAATTGAAACTCTCGAAAAACACGATTTTTGGAAGTTTTTTGAAAGCGTATTAGACATTAGATAACAGTAATTACATGCATATGTTTCAAAAAAAATTGTTCCTCTTCCCAACTAACTTCCTAAGCAGGTTTATTTGGATAAACTATTTGTTTTTTGAGGGATATTGACTGTGAAGTGTGAACTATGAACTATGACTATTGCTTACACAATTTTGATTTTGGTTTTGACCTCTTTAGCAGCTTGAGTAGAGGAATTGAATAAACCCTTAGCTTGAATAGCAGAATGAAACTCCATTAAAATTTTTATCAAATTCAGTCCAACGGGGCTGTTTAAATTTTAATGAGGCAAACCGAAACTTCGGTATTCATAAACCCTCGACCACTTTTGGATCTAATACCGAGGTGTCTCGTACTGGACTCCCGCACAAAAAAAGTAAGGTTTTTCATGAAAATTCTCTAATGATCCAATGACAGAATGTTTTGACTTGTTGTTCAATGCGTAGAGTTAACCGTCGACACTAAACGACATTTCCACAATGAACGCAGAAAAATAAAAACATTCGAAGCAAAGGAAAGAATTCAAAGTATGCGCCGCAATTATAATTTTTTAAAAATTTATATGGGAGCTCCTCGACCCTGGGGCACAAACCCTACCCAAATTTTTATAAAAGTCATAAAAGATACACATGTGTCCAAAGCTTGAATAAAGTTTTAGGTTTTAGCAAGCGGATTCCAATTGGATCACAAGGTTTGAGCAGCCAGCCAGCTACAAACAAACACGCGAATACATCCGAACGCGAAGTATATGGAGAATATGGAGAATTTAAAAAGTATTTTAGGCCGAATGTGACAATCAAAAAAATATTTATAAGTAAGTTCTCTACACTTTGATAATTAAATGCTTTTATACCAACTTGTCTATATCTTTCTTTCTTTCTGTCGGTTTATATGTCATTCTGTCACGCTTTTTTCATTTTAATGCTGTAAGTTGACGGTCTTGTACGAATTTTTGTGTATGCTTAGTAACGTGGTCTTAACGGGGTATTGAGGTGATCTTGAAGAAGTCTTTAGGTAGTCTTGAGGTTGGTTCCGAAGAGGTTTTGTGAGGATCTTTAGTGGGGTCTTGAGGGGGTCTTTAGGTGGTCTTGAGGGGATTTGGAAAGGGTCGTGAGTGGGGTCTTGAGGGGGTCTTAAGAAGGTTTTTAGGGTGTCTTGGGGGTGGTCTTGAGGGGATTTTGAGAGGGTCGTGAGTGGAGTATTGAGGGGGTTCTTAGGTGTTCTAAAGTGTGGTCTTGAGAGTGTTTTCAGGGTGTCTTAAGGGAATGTACCGGTGGGGTTTAGGGGGGTCTTGAGGAAAAACTGATGGGGGTCTTAACGGGATCTTGAGGGTGATCTTGAGGGGGTGTCTAGGTGGTCTTAAGGGGTTTTTAGACGGTCCTTTGGCGGTCCTTTCGGGGTATTTTGGAAGTCTTTTGAGGGTATTTTGGTAGACTTGTGGGTGTCTCCATATTACCTTCCCATCTGAATAATATTGAAATTTTGTATATATACATATTTCATTAAAAACTAAAAAGTATAAAAAAAAAATTATATGCTTTTATTTAAGCATAACTAGCCTCCTAAAAGGTAGAAAATAAAATAGGTGGTAGATCTTGA
Source organism: Nephrocerus scutellatus (assembly GCA_947095585.1). Lineage (NCBI taxonomy): Eukaryota > Metazoa > Arthropoda > Insecta > Diptera > Pipunculidae > Nephrocerus > Nephrocerus scutellatus. The sequence continues at coordinate 78,260,020 of OX352765.1, read as the reverse complement.
GCAACTAGAACTGTTATAAAATAAATGAAAATTGCTGGAATGTTTTTCATGGAAACCTGGAATATTTACTATTTACTTAAAAAATCACATAATTTAAAAGAACCGCGCTAATATTCTTTAAACCTTTTTTTAAATTCTCTATATTAACTTGGCGTGCTGCCCGTGGCTGCCTGACTGGCTGGCTTAATTAATTGAATTTTTTAATTTAGTTTTTATGTGATGTTTTTTTTTACCCTCTAAAAAGTTAAACTTCAGCTGTTCGAAATTCAGTTACTTGATTTTTATCGGCCTAGATTTGTCGTCACCTGCTGTTGTTAAACCTGTAACTTTATTCCTTTAGTATAGCTGTGCTTAAAAATATTAGTAGCCACCGGCAGCAGTATATAAATACCAATCTAAACATGCTCCTAAATGGCAGTAAAGTTAATTTTATATGTTCAAGTGGGGAAACAGGTGTTTTTACTCCATGTATGTAGTTAGTCGCAGACGATCGCTGTTATCACTTAGAGCGTGAAGCAGAGTATGTAATCATCTTGTCATGACAATTGTTGCGAGTAAATTAGTTTGATAGAGTGCCCTCTAAATTCAAAGCAATCTGTTCTAGTCTGATAAACTTTTGCTACTCAATGCGATCGTCTCGTCTGGAATCTGTTGTTCACTTCCTACTCTCATTTATAAATTCTCTATATTAACTTCGCGTGCCCGTGGCTGGCTGGTTGGTCAGATCTTGTGATCAATTTTAAACCCTTTTCCTAAAGCACGATTTTATTCAAACTTTGCACATATGTTCTATTAAAATTTGAGAGTGATCAGGTCGCGGGTCAGGCGTTGGGGGGCTCCCATACAAAGAATCTCGTCTGTGAACTAGAACAGTATAGAGAGCTAGGAGCGCACCATGCGCGGAAATTCTACCAAAGAGTCCGCGGTATGACGCAATATACACCGCGTTGCACATACTGCAAGGACAAAGAGGGTAATGTGATCGCTGATCTCAAAGGCATCTTAGAGCGATGGGAAGAGCACTTTCATTAGTTGCTCATATAACCCGCTAACTGAGGAATTGGAGGCTCCACCAATGACACACTATGCTGCCGCCACCAAGCTTGCTGAGCGATACATCGGCTCAAAAATAATAAGGCCTCAGGATCCGATGGTATCCCAGCGGAGCTGATTAAAATAGGAGGCCCCGCAATACACCAAGCAATCCATGAACTAATAGTGCAAGTATGGGAGGAAGAAGCGATGCCAGAAGACTGGCGAAGAGGCATCCTGTGCCCTATACATAAGAAAGGAGATATCACAACCTGCAGCAATTATCGTGGTATAACGTTTTTTCAAGACAGGATAGCCCCACGCTAAAGTCATCATTGGTCCTTATGCAAGTGATGGAAAAATGCCCATTCAACATCTATAACGGGCTCCGACATGGGGATGGACTGGCCTGCGTCCTCTTCAACCTGGCGTTGGAGAAAGTGATCAGAGACTCTGACGTAACGGCGAGAGGTACAATTCTCTATAAGTCCATTCAGATACTGGCTTACGCAGACGATATTGACATCGTTGGTAGAAACCGAAGAGCTGTAAAGGAAGCTTTCATCCAGATCGAGCAGGCGGCACGAAATCTGGGGCAGCACATAAATGAGAGAAAAACAAAGAACATGGTGGTCACGTCTGCGAGTAGAATATCCAACATTGGTTCTTCAATTCAAATAGTTGAGCGCGAATTTGAAGAAGTGCAATCCTTTAACTATCTCGGGTCAACTGTAACAGCCGATAACAGCATGGAACCAGAAATACACGCACGGTTGCTGAAAGCCAACAAAGCCTACTATAGTCTGTCAGGACTCATCAAATCCAGGAACTTAACCATAACATCCAAGCAGCTGGTATATACATACAACAATGGTCATACCAGTACTTACATATGGATCCGATACTTGTGCATTCTGACCTCTTAGCCGCGTTCGAGAGAAAAGTCTTACGGAGAATTGTTGGCTCCGTATGTGAGGAAGGACGATTCCGGAGACTCTATAATGATGAGATCTACGAGCGTCACCGCGACGTCGACATCATGATGAGAATTAAGCTCGGTAGGCTCCGGTGGGCAGGACATCTAGCTCGCTTGACCGAAGAGGATCCTGCTCGGAAAGTCATTTGCGGTATCTCCAGAAATGGACCACTCAATTGACCGCCTCGTTCGTGTGATCCACGGTCCATGTCAATAAGTCAGAGACTTTTATGCGAACAAGTCATAAGAAATTGGGTTCAGCGCATTCACTCGTGCTCGACATTTGAATAATAATTGGCATCGATGGTACTTTAACCCACAAATGGTGTATCAAACACAAGCAGATTTATTTATGAAACCATATGACGGCCTTCTAATAAAAAAGTCAATATTTCTAAGCGTGGTATCATGGTGATATGTGGTATTATGAGAGCACGTGAACTCATAACGGCGTGAGTGACATTAACATATAATATATTTCCTTTTCTATTTATCATATTTATTAGTCGAGTTTATTCTATTAAAATTTGGTGCCCCTCGAGCCTCGGGGTCGGAGGGTTCCCATACAAATATTTTACAAAATTTACCCGATTTTCTTCAAATTTTATATACATGTGTATCTCCGATGAACAACACTTTTTATAAAAATTTTGGAGACCCCGGGCCCCAGGGTCGTAAGGCCCCATTCAAAATTTTTAAAAAATAAACCCGATATTCTCCAAATTTTAAATACATATGTATCTCCGATGGACAACACTTTTTGTAAAAACTTTGGAGTGATCGGGCCCTGAGACCCGAGTGGTGCCCATGTACATTTTAGCCCGATTTCCTTCAAATTTTAAACACAAAATTTGTATCTCATATTAGAGAATTTAAATGAAAAATTGTTATGGGGTTTTAAGAGATCGCAGGTGTAAAGTTACAATCTGGACGACGTTTTTGTTTATTCACTCCCACACTTTGAATTTGAAATTGAATGTCCAATTAACATTTGAGCCGAGACGGTTATTGAACTTCGATTTAATACAAATACAAATATTAATATGTATAATTCTAAATATAAACACAAAAGTTCACTGTGCTAAGTAAATACGATCGAAGGATATTATTGATTTACAGAAAGGAATTTCACTCCACGCGACACTCGACTTGACCGTAAACTGACGTGGATCAGTGAAACTTCAAGTAACAGGTAACAGCAGTTGTGATCGGACCAATCGTTTAAATAAATATTTCAGATCAACAACACAACACAGTTCGTGCATTATTACCAATCCATATGGTACAATTGTTTTGACGCAAACGCAAAAAAAAGATATAATATGACAATTCATATAAAACAAACAAAAAATATTAAATACCAGGTGTAATGTGTTTTATATGAGTACGGATTGCAGTATGGGATTTTCTTTATCACAACGCCTCATTCCATTTTATAATAGCAATCCAATATTTTGCAAAAAAATATTTTTATTGAATTGCTCTGCTGTCTTTGTTTTTTTTTATCAAGTAATGAATGGTTCATTGGAATATAATAACAATAATAATATTAATAATAATTGAATGTTTCCGAGAAATTACAGTTGTTATTTTTTATGAGTAACCTTACCAAGTGGCCGATACTGTGACCTAAGCAGGTCTATTGAATCGCAAGTGAGTTGTTTTGTTACAGGTGCTAATTTAGGCAGTGGCGGTTGTCCAATTGCCACAATATGCGGAGGCTGATCCATCACTGGCTGCCCACAATCGAGCCCCGCCAAAGTGGTACAGTCTGTCACAATATTTTAAATCGAAGTGCGAATGCAACGACTTGTCCAAAATGCCGTTGAACTGGCCACTTACGATCATTTCGTTTGTATACTTACTTTTGAGCCGTAAAAATGTTTCATCAGAAAATACCCTGAGACCTGGTGATACTGTTTTTGGAAGGCTACCTCCATGGCGTTTTGCGATGCTACCAGTTTCGTTCCCGGACTAAGATTGGTTTCTGGAATGTGAGGACGCTCCTTGACTCAGGGAGTGAAGTACCTCAAAATGCCAGATTTCTTCAACTGGAACGTGAATTTCTTCGATATAATTTGGACATACTGGGCTGTGAGTAAAGTAAGATGGTTCGACGCGGGAGAGTAGCAATCCACAACGTGTAACACTGTTCTACTCTACTTCGGCAAACCCTCCGGCAGTCCCCGTGAATCTGTAGTGGGTCTGCTGCTAACGCCAACAACACGCAGAGGCCTTTTCCTGGCACCCACATGGTGATAGGATCTTATCGGCCCGATTTCGGACTAGAGAAAGGCGCGTCACGATCATACAGTGTTACGCCACAACGAATCCTTCGACTGAGAACGAAAAGGAAAACTTCTACAATCAGCTATGCGCTGTATTTAACGCAACGCCGAACGGAGATATCGTCATCGTGATGGGGGACTTGAATGCCAAGGTAGGCAACGACAATGAAGGACTCAAACATGTGATTGGGAAGCACGGCCTCGGCGAACGAAAAGACAATGGTGAAAGATTTGTTGATTTCTGCAACATAGAAGGAGGCACCATATTTGAGCATAAGACCTGCCACAAAGTCAGCTGCGTGTGAACTGACAGGCAATTATCATCCAACCAAATCGACCCTGTGGCGATTTGCCGACGTTTTAGGAGCTGTCTTTTAGACGTCTTACGTAATTACTTACTTATTCCTATACCCACTTGTGGGTCCTAGGGCCTCTACTTCGCCTACGCGCCATCGCGTGATGTTCCTGGCAATGAGCTCCAGCTCTCTGCCGTGACTCCTCCTCAACTGTTCTGCGCCATGTATTTCTCGGCCGTGTGAAAACGACATAACAGAGTAATGTTTGTCAAAATATGAGCGCGCTGTCATTAGCCGTTTGGCAGATACAGCAGCGTGAAGTTAGTAACACTTCACCCGTATTATAGATATGGAGATTTTTTGTGTGTGTTTGTTTTTGCCTTCCTAACTCTGAAACACCTTGATTAATTTGAACCAAGCTTGGTATACATATTACTTCCAATCTGGAATCAAACATAGCATGGGAAGGGGTAACAGGTAACACGTTTTGTTGTTGTTGTTGTAGTAGCTCCAGGTCTGTTGAACCTATTGCTAAGTTGACGATTCTTAGTCCAGTGCGTTTTGTGTCTGGGGTTGGGGTGGCAGCCGATATTACTGTAGAACTCATAGTTTCGGTATCGCGGCGATGAACAGTGCTAGGTAGAATGGTGCTTGGTGATCGGATGTTGTTGGATGGTGAATTCTTCCGATATCTAGGGTAGCTGAGATGAATAGTAATGGTAGGTAGAGGAGGGGTTGTTGGTTGTTTGGGGTTACCGATATTAGTGACAATTCAATAGTTATCTAGGTCGCTCGTATGTACAGTTATGGTAATTCATAACATAGCTATGACTGGGGAGGAGGCCAATATTAATTTAAAATGTTCTCTTCATCTCATCTAAATCTCATCATTATAGAGTCTCCGGAATCCTCTTTCCTCACATACGGGGCCAACAATTCCCCGTAAGACTTTTATCTCGAATACGGTTAAGAGGTTAGAATGTTTTTTGCTAAGCACCAAAGTCTTGGAAATCCATATGTAAGTCCTGGTAGGACCATTGTCTTATATACCAGCAGCTTGGATGTTATGGTTAAGTTCCTATCTTGAAAGACTATAATAGGCTTAGTTGGCTTTAAGAACCATTTGCGTATTCCTGGTTTCATGCTGTTATCGGCTGCTATTAGAGTTGACCCGAGATAGTTAAAGGATTGCACTTCTTCAAATTCGCGCTCTACTATTGTAATTGAGTGACCAATGTTGGATCTTCGGCACGCAGACGTGACCACCATGTACTTTGTTTTGCTCTCATTTATGTGCAGCCCCAGATTTCGTGCCGCCCGCTCGATCTGGATGAAAGCTTCCTGTGTGGCTCTTACATTCTAGCAACGATATCAATGTCGTCTGAGAGGATTGATCCTCTCGCCCTTACGTCAGAGTCTCGGATCAACGCCAAGTTGAAGAGGAGGCAGGCCAGTCCATCCACTTGTTGGAGTGCGGTATAGATGTTGAATGGGCTTGATAGTTTCCGGATATTTTTAGTTGGCTTATAACATTGGTCATGCTCAACCTACAAAGTCGTGTCAAATTCTCTAATGTCTTTATAAAGTTCAACTCTGGCTTTGCTATCATAGGCGATTTTAAAGTCTATATAAAGATGGTGTAGTAAGTTTTGAAACTCTAGACATTTTTCCATCACCTGCCTAAGGGTGTAAATCAGATCAGTTGTTGATTTGCCAGGAATGAAACCTCACTGGTATGGACCAATGACGACTTTAGTGCATGGGGTTATCCTGTCTTAAAGGATAGAGGAGAAAAGCTTATACGCGGTACTCAACAACGTTATACCACGATGTATGGGGCACTGGAGGCATCTTCACCAGTCTTCTTCTTCCTCACATACTTGCACTATTACTTCATGGATTGCTTGGTGTATCTCGGGGCCCCTTGATTTAATCAGCTCCGCTGGTATAACATCTTGATCCCGGGGCCTTATTATTTTTGAGCCGATTTATTGCTCTGCTAACTTCGTCTATGCTTGGTAGCGGCAGCATATTGTAGTCTTCGGTCAATGGTGGAGCCTCCAATACCGTAGATAGCTGGCCATTTGGCAACTCATAAAAGTGCACTTCCCATCGTTCCAAGATGGCTTTAAGATCGGCGATTAGACTACCCTCTTTGTCTTTGCAGTATGTGCAACCCGGTGTATATACCGCGGACTCTTTAATAAGCCTACGTTCGTCATCGAACCAGTCGTTCCGATCTCTACGACTACTCCCTAAGATCTCCATCTTCATCAGTACTAATGACAGTATTTTTAAGGCGTGTCCATTTCTCTTCTATGAGATTGTTGCATTGCTCGGTACGCAACATTCTTACGTTCAGTCGCTCGCTATCATTCGTCATGGAACCAGTCGTTCCGATCTCTACGACTCTTCTCTTTCTCTTCTACGCCTGTCATCTCAGCCCCAGGACTTACTCTCCCTGCATTTAGGGCGAGTCCTATTGCTTGACCGTAGTTGTTTCTGGTGTCTTCGTTGCGAAGGGAAGCCGTGTTGACTCGAATCTGATTGGCGGAAGCAGTCTTTCGTGATGATGCAACCCACGCTCGGAGCACCATACCAACAAGATAGTGGTCCGAGTCGACGTTGGCACCTCGGTACGTTCGTACCGTCATCAGGTTCGGGTTGTGACGGCAGTCTATCAACACGTGGTCTATCTGGTTGCGAGTGGCTCTATCAGGAGATACCCAGGTGGCTTTGTGGATATTTTTACGCGCAAACCTTGTACGCGCAACGACCAAATTATTGCTTGCTGCCATCTCTATGACTCATTGTCCATTGTCATTAGTGTTCTCGTGTAAGCTACTAGTACTGGCTCCCTACCTATTGAATATGAATGCTAACATATCCCCCAGAATGATTTTTACATCATACTAAGGGCAGGCATGGAGTTCCCGTTCGACTGATTCAAAGAATTCTTCTTTTTCATCATCTGGGGAATCCTCTGTAGGTGCGTGAACATTTATGAGGCTTATGTTTTTAAATTTTCCCCACACGCGAAGGGTGCATAGCCGTTCATTTATTGCTTTAAAGCCGATAACGGTGGGTTTCATTCTTTTGCTGACTAGAAACCCCACCCCGAGCACATGATGTCTTGCATGACAGCTGTAATATATGTCATATTCTGATTTTTGGAAGACACCATTCCCCGTCCACCGCATATCCTGGATTGCTGTTATGTCAGCATTATATTTGGATAGGGTATCGGTTATCTGCTGTGCAGCTCGAGCTTTATACAGTGAGCGTACGTTCCATGAGCAAATTCTTAAATTCGTTAGCTGTTTGCTGTGGTAGTGATCGTTCATCAGTGTATCCGAGGCTGATTTTAGGTTCCGTAATAAATTTTATTCCTATTCTGCTTATAGCTGACTGCCTTTTTTCATCATTTTTTCATTTCATCTATTACTAGTATTACTTTATTTTACGTGTTTTTTTACAAGTTCATGCAAGCAGCTGACTGATTTGGCTGACTTGGCTCAAAGTCAAAGTGCGTACGCATATCATTTACTACGGCTTCATATACAGAAGCCCTAATTTTAACAGTGCCTCAACTTGTAGTGAGTTAGATGCACTGTCCGACTCTATAACTAGAATTTTATCACTTGATCCATTTTCCGAAATCGTCTATGCGGGAGATTTCAATATACACAATGCTAGTTGGCTTCGTCATTCAAGCTTAACAACACCGCAAGGAAAGGATGTGGATTTATTTGCTGATTTTTACTCAGTAGGTCGTACTCAGCTTGTGAATGAGCCCAATCGAATTCCAGACATTGTAAGTGATAATGCTAATACCCTTGACTTGTTTCTACCTCTCCTCCTAACGAATAAGCCGTCAGTGTATTATCACCTCTAGGCTCTTCAGAACATTGTGTAGTATCAACAAATTTCACTTTGTCGAACCAAGCAGTTAAAGAAAAAACCTTTAAAAGAAAAGTATGGTTACACGAGAAAGCCGACCGGGATGCGGTCTCAACAATTTCTTTAGAAGCATTAACTGGCCTCTCTGGGTATGAGACAGTTTATCCCTTCCAGGACAAAGTGTATCCAACCGAAGGAAAAAGCTTGGTATGATTTAAGCTGCAAAAAGGCTACTAGGAACAAGGAGGTATGCTTTCGGTTATATAAATGAAACCCCACTATGTAAAACCGAACCAAATTTAGACGAGTCAGAAATTATATGCCTACCTTAGACGAGCCGAATTCGACTATGACCAGAAACTGAGACAAAAAAAAACTTCAATGTCCCAAAGGAAGTACAAATTTTTGGTCATTCGTGAAATGAATTAAAAATACTGCCTCGTCTTCAATTCCAACGCTCATGCACAATGACGTTCCAGCTGTCAGCTCTATAGACAAGGACAATCTGCTTGTTTCACACTTCACAGCTAGCTCTACGCTATCAGATAGCGCGTTGTTGTCTCCTGTACTTGCAAGAGTCGAATCCTCTATGGGACAGATTTATTTTCGTTCTCGTCAAGTGGCAAGAGTATTAAATGATCTCAACATTCATAAATCTGCTGGGCCTGATGGAATTCCCGCTATAGCTTTGAAGAGGTGTTCTTCAACGTTAGCATTGCCACTGCGCCGGCTTTTCCATTTCTCTTATTATTCTGGAGTCTTCCCAAGGAATTGGAAAACAGGCTTTATCCAGCCTGTTCCTTAAAAAGACGAACCGTCATATCTTTCCTAGTACCGACCCATTGCGCTAACGTTCATACTTTCCAAGGGCATGGAAACTCTGATCAATCGTTAGCTTATGCAATACCTTGAATCACATGTAATCCTTAGTGACCAGCAGTACGGTTTTCGTAGGCAACGTTCTACAAGTGACTATATGGCTTATCTCACTGAAAAGTGGATCCAGTATATTCACAATTTTGGTGAAAGCAATGTCTGGCATCAAGCTCTTTTGTCGAAAATGAACACCTATGGACTTGATAAGACTCTGCTTGATTGGACTAGTAACTACCTTTCTGACCATTCAATCCAGGTCGCATTGGACGGTATCAAATCCAATGTTCACCGCATAAACGCCGGGGTTCCTCAAGGCTCTGTTTTTTCTCCTACACTCTTTCTCATTTTCATTATTGATTCATTCTTTGGCTGACGACAGCACTCTTTGCTTGTCATATGAGTTTTCGCTCTCTCCACGCGCCTCTTCATCACAAGTGGAACTTGAACAACAGCGTATGGTAAATTTTGACCTTGACAGCATAACAAGATGGGGACTACACAATAGAGTTGAATTTAACATTTCTCAAACCCAATGCCGTCTTCTGTCGACCTATGCTTAGACGTAATTTAAACCCAAAACCTTTATCCATGAATGGATCCTGCATCAAGGAAACTGAAACGCTCGCAATACTCGGTATGTGCGTCAACAACAAGCTTCGTTGGAATGACCACATATTCGCCATCGCTAAGAATGCTGCGAAATGTTTAGGTTTCCTAAAACGGTGCAAGATGTACTTCACTTCCTCGGACTTGGCTACTATTTACAAGGCATATATTCGCCATAAACTTGAATACAACTGTATTGTCTGGGCAGGCGCCCCCAAGACCACAATGCATCAACTAGACAGAATTCAGAGCCGTGCGTTAAAACTTATTGGTGACGTCAATATCACGAAAACAATCGAATCGCTTGAACATCGTACGAATGTTTCCTGCTTGTCACTGTTTTATCGCTTTTTCCAAAGAAATATCCAGATGTATCCCACCCATCCTCCAACCCAACCGAAATACCCGTGCCACAACTTGGGCTCACGGGTCTACCATTAGACCTATCTTCGGACGTACCAACCAATGCAGAGATTCCTTCTTTAGGCGCACAATAATTATGTGGACTGAATTGCCCGACTCTTCGTTTCCCCATTCGTAAGATCTGCAGTCATTCAAGAGGCATGTGCATAGACATCTCACCTTTTCCTCTCCTTAATTTTCCAACGCTCACGCTGTGCTAGCCATTATAAGGGTTTAAACCCCTTGAGCGTGTGTACGTGTGTACATTAAAAAAACACCAAGGATTAAAAAGGTGAAAACCTATTTGGCATTTGATATTAATAGCACTTTCCACATACTTAAACCTTACCGGAAACTTCACCCACGGGTAAGCTGTCAAAGTGACAGACTTTTCGTGGTTTTCGTCATGAGCGGTGTGCAACTGGAACGCCAAACCGAAACCAAATTTAACAAGAACGAAACTGAGAAAGTAGTATGTTTGCTCTCTCTTCGCCATCTTGCTGAGAAAACGACACCTTACCAAAACCTTCTCTATAGAAAGCCCAACTGTACGCATACTAATGCTGAAAACCAATCCAAAACGCGTCTGTGTTTGTGGGATGTTGCTCTTTAGTTTATTATCAATACATAAACATTTGGGATTATTCTAAGCATGTATCTCTGTATCACCGGAACAGTTGGGCTTTCTGTAGAGAAGGTTTTGCATCACCTTACCATTCGATTGTCGACAGGTAGCAAAGTTACAGTGTTGGTCTCAAAACTGTGCAACTGAAACGCAAAATGAAACAGTACCCCGGGAACAGTTTGCAATTGAAACGTCAAACTGACACCACGAGAGCGAAACCGTCACTGTCTTGTACCCAGCAACTGGAAAGCGCTATAAAATTTTATAAAAAAAAGCAATCATTGTTTTTTTTACCTAAACACGAATTTTTATTAACTTAACTTCACAGTATGATGATATTTGTTTCTATTTTCTTTTTTTTTCTTTTCCTGCTGTTGTTTAAAGTTTAAACCAAACAGCATTATATCATTGCGCTCATTATTATTTGTTGTTGTTCTTCTGTATAAGTGTGTGTGTTTTTTATTTATAGTTTATTTAACACAGTAATACAATATTTAAAGAATTATTTATTTAGCCATCATCGCGGCGTTTTGTCATCACTGTGTGAGACAACTCGGTATACATACCCACACGTACACATACCTATACAAAGATTTTGTATATGTAAATATAAATGTATGTGTATAATGTAAGTAAAGTTATGTGTATAAATATATCATTACAGTTATAATAATAATAATAATAATAATTAATTAATTACCCATTATTGTACTTGTTGTATGTAACTTGATTTTCGAGAAGAAAAAACTGAATTTTCTGCTTTTGTTTATGAACAAGAAAATATTCAAAATTACACAATTACAATATAATGTATTATTAATAATAATGATCAATATGCAATAATAGCAATTTGAAATTTGTAAATATCTTTTTGGATTTTTGTTTGTTTGTCGCTTAAATTGCTCTTTACCATTCACTTAATTTGTATATTTTATTTTAAAAAATGTATAATGTTTATGTATACCTATTAACATTGCAATAATAGTTCGTTTGTTGTGTGTGTAGAGAGTACTAGTACTCGTAATTATGCACGTGTGCATGCAGTATTAATGTTTTGAATTATTACCCATTTAGTCGGCTTGTTGCGCCTTTAATTTATATTTTTGACGTTAATGAAGAATATATTATGTGGAGGTCTTTCAAATTGAGCAGTTTTTTCCGATTTGATTTTTTTGCTGTAAATATTCAATGAGTGTTCTATTACACTTTTTTTAAGCGGTAGTGGAGCGCATCGCGAACTCAACCCAGCCACCATAACCATCGATATGGCATAAATATACTCACTCAATCTACCATAAGGCCGATTTTGGTCGCAAAAAACGATTCGGAAAGTGAAAAGTGACAAGTGAGTTTGTTTACGTACAGCCGCTGACAGCCTATCGAACGTCATAACTGATGTAAGTTTTGAATGATACGCCTTGCAGTCAGATTTGATAGTCAAATCAACAGTCGAGTTTTAATTTTCGGAGAGGAAATATGGAGAACCAACAAAAGGCTTTTTTGCTGCTCATTCTTGCGATCCGCTGCAGTCACCTTATATTTTTTCATAATATCACCAATTTGCGATATTCATAATTTTTTTTTCATAAATGACGTATTCGGGGCTTGGTTTGTCCCACAAACAGCGTTTATTTTCGTAGGCGCACACAAATTCTTTTAAAAATCTTCTCTCTTTATCAATGTCCACAATGTCCCTTCACGTTAAAAATTATAGCTGACTGACGAATTTGTGTACACATTATCGATCATAAACAAACATGGCCGCTGACAGGCAATCGCAAAGTTTTTTGGTAGCGATCAGTTTCGAGTATCAGTCAGTCAATCAGGCTGACTATAAGTTTTGATGGATGTCGATCAAAACTACAGTAAAGTTCGAAGTCTGTCAGCTGCTTACGAGGTTTATAGCATACAGTTGTGTGATATGATTTATTTTTTGGCGTGTACTAACTTTAATGACAGAGTCTAGTACAAAAATTGTCTCTTTCTGTGAATCTATTCGTTCTCTCCCTAACCCGACTCACAACTCGCCTACTCGTGACTAGGCGAGAAGTCTTTAAATGTCAAATGGGCAACGGGAAAAAAATCAATGATAAAATATGTTTGCAATATAAAAGCCATTTTTGTTTTTCTATTGGAACTAGAACTAGAACATTTTAGGAAATATAGGAAAACATTAAAAATTTGCGTTTAGTTAATAATTTTATAAATGATTCTTTGCTGTTATTGTTGGTTGTTAGGACTCGCAAATGGCAAAAATCAACCTGATAGAAATACGCAAAATGCCTTCATATCGCAGATGAGATGAATGTTTGACATTCTTTCTCCGTTTTTCATCAATAATTGTCAACTTCAAATAAATGTTAAACCAACTCAAAACAAACAACTCAATTTGAAAAACCTTATAACATTTTTCAAGTTATATTTCTCACAGTGCATTCTATACGTTTTAATAGGTAATTTTGTGTTTTTGGCATTAAGTTGCTGTTTTGTTTTATTGTATTGCATTGTGAATTAGGTGAAAAAAGAAAAACTTTGTTCTTATTTATTTACTGAATCCGCATTACACATAAAAACACCTATGAAACTTGCAATCAATTATTGGTTTGTGCGGGTGCGCTCTGTGATGTACATAAGTATATGTGTGATTGTTATTGCTATAAACTTTATTAAAAAAAATCTAAAAATTAAGTTTAACATTCTAAAAAGCAAGCAGTTACAATGTGCCTATGCTATGCTTTTGTGTTCTTTTATTGTTAATTATATATTTCTGTCTTATTATTGGTTCCCATAAAATGAGCAAAATGTCATTGTTCGACTAAAGTCATTTGTCATTTAAATTTACATTAATAATATAATTATTATTGTGGTGTTGTTCTTATTTAAATTTATTGCACTCTTTAACTACAACTACTACTACGTTACATTTTAACTAATTGGGGAAAAATCTGTAAAAAATATTGCAACAATTTTTTTTTCTTGTATATATTTTATTTAATATTAAATATTTATCATAAGAAATTTCTTGAGTTGGCACCATTTGCGTTTTTCCCTCTTTTTTTAGTTTTTACTTTTTTATTTGTATTATTACATTTTTGAAGGAGGAAAACTTTAATATGACGATAAAAATATGCAAATGAAGAAATAACCAAATGTATAAATAAAGCTTTACTTTTTCTCAGTGTAGCTAAGTTAGAATTATTATCAGTTAGTGCAGCTGATTAGGTAGTAGTGCCACAAATTTCTCTCTAAGTAAAAAAGAACTGTTTGTTGTTTATGTTGGAGGTTACATTCTCTTTTTTATATAAAATATTTGCTGTATTAATGTCCAACTATAATGGACTTGAGTTGGAGATGTGAGCGACTCATTAAATGCAAATCGTTTGCTTTGAGCATAATGTGATTTTGGTCGATTTCGTCAAATGTTCGTTAACTTACGGTGGAGTAAGCAAGTTGTCAATAAAGTGAGACATTCGTTGCGGAAATTTGACAACTGAGAGAAATTGTGTGAAATGCAAGTAGTTGTTAAAGTTCATTATGGGTAAATTAAAGAACGAGGGAAATTAGCTTAGCTTTTCGTTCGGTTTTTGTCAATACACAGAAAGTGTATTGTGCGATTATAATAGAGAACAGCTCCGATTCGTTAACTTTTCGTTCACTTTCGAGTGCATACGCCCGAGCGATTCAGGTCGCTCTTTACATGTGTACATTTTACATTTGTCTTTTGAATAAGAAAAACATGGATAAATGCTAATGCAGGCAAAATTCCATTATAACCATTTGTTGTAATTTGGCAAACATGAGCAAGCATTTCGTTGATATTTGACACTAGTCCATGGACGCGAAAGTCTATTATAATCGACCATTAAGAACATAAATACACACTTTCATAAATAACTTTACTCCAGCGCAAAACTACACCGGGTCCAAAAAATATAAACTTATCGGAGCACCAAACGAAGATATGTACCATGTTTTCATGACAGGGTATAAGTCGAGTTCAGGCTTCGTCTAGTTAAGAACATGGCGGCGCTAACTAGTAACGCTTTCATAAACAGAATTTGACTGATACGTTGTAGTTTCTTAGGAAGATATCACATTGGAAAAACTTAATACTTAAGAATTTCAAGATTTTGGTTTTGACAAAAACAAAAATTTTTTTTGGTCGTTATATTGGGAATCCATACAATCTTGTAGGTCTTATGTATTAAGTTTTTTCATTGTGAGAGCTCCCTTACAAATAAGATGTCGGACGAACATAACCCAACCCTTATAGTTTCGTGGAGTTTATTTGGGTTTAACGAAACTAAATTCTAACTAGCGAAATTCTAAATAGCGGATAATGGAAACGTAGTAATGGTGTGAATATGATCTTTTCGTAAATATATCGACACCAGCGCCACCAAATCAGCATTATATCGATACAGACAAGCAAGCAAACAAACAAACAGACAACGGCAATTATATTATTCTTAAATTATAATTCGAATATTAGAATTGTTCGACTATTTTGTTGCTTAAGTATTTGATATTCGACTAGTTACAAAAGTCGAAAATTTGGAAACTCTGGTCACCGTAGTAATACCTCTAATAATCTTCTTATAGCTCTAATTCGTTGCGTCCGTTGGGGCGACGCATGCAACTGACAGATCGAGTAGAACGAGAAATTACCGTGGGAAGTGTCCAATACGTAAACCATGTGACTGAAGCGACGCAAAAAGTTGACGAACTTTAAATTTTTCTCTCCGGCAAATATTTTGACATTTGAGTATTCTCTTCAAAAACCGCACTATGCTGTTTCTGATTTCATAAGCTCTTGGTTAGTCAGCATTGGCCTTAATAAAAAGATACCACTCAATAGGTCGGTATAAAAAGAGAACTGAAGGTCTTCGTTTTTTGAGTACAGGCTACATGGATTTTTCCAGCTATGTATGTACTCGAAAATAGTCGATAATTCCATCGTTTTACTAAATTTGTGTTATTACTGAGATAATTTGAAGCCTACACTTAACTGACGTTTTGTAGAATGACAGTTGAAAAAAAAAGAAGAAAGAAGAAATATAAAGATAAGGCAAGGCAGAAATGATGAGTAAGATGACAAAAGAAAGAAAGATTTTCCAAAATATGCAACACACACATGCAAATATAAATTCGATTATTTTAAATTTTTTGTTAGTAATTTGCTTGTGTCCTCTAAATGCAACGAGTATATATGCATGTATTTAATTTTTAAAGTTTGTCTTTGATATTTATCCATTTTGCTCTTTTTTCCATATTCTCCCATTAATTAATGTACATATATATACCTATCTGTATGTATATGTATGTAAATAATGCGTGTATAGTAAAAAAAACAATGAAAATAATTTCATTTACATTTCTATGTATTTATGATTCTATATATGTTATTATAAATAATATTCTTTTTTTCTTTCCTTGCTGTAGTTTTTAGATTGTTTTATTTTTTTATCTGCTTAAATATTAGTATTTATTTTTGATAAATTTTTGTTGTTATTTTTATTATAATTATTGTTATTATTATTATTGAAGCTCTAGTTATATGATTGCCTTGCATTTCTTTAAAGTACTATAATAAATTTGTTTTCTTCTACTTCCCATTGTTTTTGTTATTGTTGATGTTTTTTTAAATATTTTTTTTTCTCTATAAGTTGATCTTGTGATAAACATTTAAAGAAATCCGTCAATTGTGTGTGGTTGTGTTCTCATCACAAGTTTTCCATTCTCCCCAAGTGAATATTGGAAATCGGTTTTTGCTTATTGTTTGTTTGTTAATTTGGCAATTAGTTATACATTTTTTTTTAATAAGAATGCATTTTTTTTTAAACAAAAAAAATCGTGTTTATCATTAAGTTTGTTCGTTCTTTTCTTTTATTATTATCTCAAAAATTCAATAAATAAAAAATCAAAAAATCATTTTCGTAATGATTTTTTATATTTGTATTTTGTATATATAGATAATGAATTTATATATTATTTGTTCTTTTCTTTAAATTATTGAAGACCATATTAAGAATATTGCATTTTTTTTTGTTGTTTTCTTTTTATTTTCTTCTGTTCTTAGAATTATTTAATCTATATATTATGTATTATAAATATTTATTGATTGATTGCGATTGAAACACAATTTAAATTTATTTAGGTGGAATATACGCGAATTGTTGATATTCATGAGCTTCGTTCTTCCTAAGCTATTTTTGCTAATATTACCGTAGAATTAAGAAAACTGTAATGCGGGGTGGGATGCTGACTATGAGCTTTGCGAAGAATTGCGAGCTATGGATTGAGGTGCGTTTAAATCTCATCTACTGTTGTGGTACTTTGATAACAAAATGGATCAGATTTGTATTTATCGACGAACGCTCCTCATGTCTTGTCTTATATCTATTATTAATTCATACTGCAAAAAGTTGCAGTTAATTTTTATATAAATATATCGTTTAAGGGTAAAAGCAAGACATTTTTTTTTCAAGAATCACATTAATTTAAATGAAGGGAGAACCGCCAGTTCGGTTGCATTGCATTCCTCAAATGTAGCCAATCATACAAAAGGGAAATTGGAGTGCATTTTTAGTATTTTGTATTGGTTTATTATTTAAATATTAATACAATACTTATGTGTTTTAGATTTAGGAATACAAATACGAAAATGATTAAAGTAGACATGCTGGCGCCTCCTTACGATTAAATGACCAGACCAACTAAGACGTCTTTAGTACCAAGTATAATAGAATATGTCAATCCAAACGATTTTCGCATTTATATGATCTGCAGTCATTTAAGACACGCGTGCACAGACATCTCATCTTTTCCGCTACCTAATTTCCTAACTCCCACGCTGTGCTAAGCACTATATGCGTGAAACACAAACACGCTTCAGCTTCGTCTTCGTCTTGACTTTTCTCGTATGACATTTCTCAAATGAGAGTTCTGCCACAGTTCTCTCCTTTGAGCTGTCAGCAAATTTTCAGCACTTTTGAACTAGAGCTTCCGTTTGGAGTCACGTTACGTAACATTACGTTTTTTCTTTACAATTGCCAAACGAAACGTTGAAGCCGATTATGCGGGAAACAAAAACACACCTGACGTTTACGAGTTCAGCCATACGATTTCAATGCTTCCTAGCACAATATAGCTTCGGCTTCAACGTTTTGTTTGGCAATCGTAAAGAAAAAACTTAATGTAACGTAATGTGAACTTAAACGGAAGCTCTAGTTCGTCTTATCTTATCCTCTCTGCTTATACTCTCTACTATCAACTATAAAATCATCCTATTAATCTAAACGCAAGGCGGAACAGTCAAAAATAATATAAGTTTTAATTGGCAGTCAAGTTTGATAGTCT
Source organism: Nephrocerus scutellatus (assembly GCA_947095585.1). Taxonomy (NCBI): domain Eukaryota; kingdom Metazoa; phylum Arthropoda; class Insecta; order Diptera; family Pipunculidae; genus Nephrocerus; species Nephrocerus scutellatus. Next base: position 78,241,660 of record OX352765.1, on the reverse strand, counting down.
GTCAAAGGCTTAAGTTCAAGACCGTTGAGCAAAGAATTTGCAAAGTTAACCCATCGGATCTTAACATAGATATAAAATATGTCACTGCCATTTCGTTTTCAAAGTAGGTAAAAAAAACAATCCGTTTTGTAACCGACATTAATACAACAGGCCTTTAACTCAAAAAGCCGGATGTCGATAAGAGAAAATCGGCAACTGCCTCGCTCTCGCCGGTTATTGACATTGAAAACTAGTTTTAGACAAACCACTAAATGCAAAACTCCTCACTGAAGAGAGTGTCAATTTTTCTGCGCCCTCAGTTAGTTGTGACACCTCAATTGGTATAATATTCTCAGCTATCTGTCAGTTAAATAATAGAAACTGTCATAGACAACTGGCAAAGCTATGAGAAGTGATGAATTCAAAATAATTTACTCTTAGTAATAATTTGGAGAAATTTTCTGGGTACTTAGTGAGAAATTCTTCCTCATTTAATGACAGAGGATACGAAGGCATCATTACATGGGACACGGTTATGGAATAGTTTTTCTGCGCCTTCAGTTAGTTGTGACACCTCAATTGGTATAATATTCTCAGCTATCTGTCAGTTCAAAAATAAAAACTGCCATAGCCCACTGACAAAGCTAGGAGAGATGATGAATTCAAAATAATTTACTCTTAATAATACCTTGGAGAAATTTTCTGGGTACTCAGTGAGAAATACTTCCCCATTTAATGACTAAGGTAACGAGGGCATCATTACATGGGACTCGGTTATGGAACAGTTTTTTGACAACTTATTAAAGACGCGTGTGGTACGTGCAGTACGTTATACCAATAAGCGGGTCTCTAGTTTAGTGAAGTCAATTAAATGCCAATTGTCTTACAATTAAAATATTTCTCAATTTTATTTAAATGTTGCTATCATTATGATTGATGTCTCTGTTAAAATTTGTGAACCACTGAATTCCATCACAGTTTTAGAACCACTTTGTGCATAAGTCACATAGCCAATTAGTATATAGAGGATTAATTGAAACTATCAAATGAGTTATTTAATTTTATTCTCAACTAAGCCTGATTCATTTATGATTGATAAATATGCAGCATTTTTACGGGCACTCGTTGACCAAACACAACGGTGACTCTTAGGCCCGGAATCTATAGCGGGGACTTGTCCTCTCTAAAGAAGATTAGATGAGGCAGCATTTCAATTTAATGATGTGTTGCTCTCTTCCTATCATGACAGCTGCATCCCTAAAACCAGCTCGTGTAAACGAAAGTTTCCCTGGTATACACGTACCCGAACTATCTAGTAAAGAAAATAGAAGGAACTTTCCGTTCAAAGTAAGTGGCTCTGTGTGTCTTTCTCGAAATTGAGGGTGCTTTCGTTGACACTGGTTACGACTCTATTGTGTCGTAGCCAGGGGTATCGAAGTTCGACTAATCATTGGAAAGTCGAGATAGTATTTCCTCCTCGGGAGGAGTGTCTGTGTGTGTGACTGCCGATAAGGGATGTCCTCAAGAAAGAGTGCTTTCTCCCCTTCTATGGTCACTAGTCATTGACAATCTTCTAGTCGATCTTCACAGATCCATTGGTTATGCGGACGATTTGGCGATTTTTATTAGTGGTAAGCTCTGCACGACTATCACTAGTGGCATGCAAGGTGGATTACTACACGTTTTAGAATGGTGCAGCAGAGAAGGACTATCTACAATCTTTACAAAACCGTTCTAGTGACTTTCGCGAAAAGAAGACTGGTCGATTTGGGACCTATCGTCATCAAACGCACCGAGTTAGATTATTCCAGTGAGGTTAAATACCTCGGCGTCATCCTTGATAAACGGCTAAACTGAAATTCTCATACCAAGTCCGCCATCAAACGTGCCACTAGGGCCTTGTGGACCAGTAGACGCCTCTACGGTAGAACTTGTGGTCTAAATCCTAAAATGATACATTGAATATATACAATAATGGTGAGACCTATTATCACGTAAGCGGCCATCGTTTGGTGGTTAAAAGTTGTTGAACGGACAACGACAACTAAGCTTCAGAAGCTACAAAGAATTGTCTTGGTATAACGGGTGCCGTGCGCATCTGCATTAGAAGCTGTTGTATATCTTCATCAGGAAGAGGGTTGCCAGATCCGTTATTAAGCTGCAACTACAATACGGGTTAAAGCCGCTTGACAATGTGGGTCACCTAAAAATTCTTGACTCAATTACTGAAAGAGACATGTTCTGCACTATCACCGACATTATGGTCAGGGAGAACTGTTTCGAAAGAAAATATTAGGTAGAATTATTGGACTGGATAAACTGGTGCAATGGTGTTCTTCACTGCAATATTTTGCCAGACACAACAAAGTTAAACTCGGTTCGGTCCCCGGTCATCAGGTAACGAATCTGCAGATGAACTAGCTATGGCTGGATCGGAATCTGCGTTCATAGGACCTGAACCCTACTGTGGGGTCAACTTGGCTGCCGCCACAGCAATGATAAATTGTTGGGAACACAAACTTCGTCTGGCCCAGTGGGACAGCGTCCCGGGGCTTAAGCAATCCAAACAATTATTCAGTGCCTTCCTCCTCCTCAACTTTAATACGGTTAGCATTAGAAACCTGGTAAGCTTTCTAACAGGACATTGCGGCTTGCGATATATTATCTTAACAAAATTGGTGTGGGCTCAGACACAGAACAGAACAGATTATATTCTTATTATGTATCTTGCCAGCGAAATTCCACAAACTATTTCAGTTGGGCATTTTAGCTTAGATTAATATATGTATGCAACTTGTCCTAGTTAGGGTTCGTAGGTTCTTGGCAGATTTTTGTAGGCAATAGTCAAGAAATCTTTGTAAAACAAGTTAAACGCAACGTAATAATAGCTTTGACGCTATTACGCCTATATCAGACAATACTTTGTAAACGTCGTCTTTTTGAAAAAGAACTTTAATCGAAAACTTTTATTTTTAAATTCTCTTTTTTAACTTCACTTCGGCATGGTTCTGTCGTGCTGTCGTTCGGTGGTGGAATCTTGCGATCAATTTTTAACACACTTTCCAAAGTCCAATTTTATTGAAACTTTGCGCCTATGTGTATTTCCGGTGACAACACTTTCTATTTAAATTTGGAAGTGCTCGTTTCGGTCGGCTCCAATACACATTTTTTTTAAATCATGCAATATAGCGGCATCAGATCACGGCATATTATGACTGTGTGCGCTGTGTCCAGTGCTGCTTTACGATTTGGGGGTTGCTTTTAATTTTTTCACGCGACCATAGACGAAAGTATACAAGCCTCGGTTACTTATCGGTGAGGGACTTATCGAAAATTCAAATGCAACACGATTTTTCTTAATAATAACTGACAAAACCCGTGATGATAACCAAACTGGTGCTTTAAATTAATAGATTATTATTATTTTTTTTTTGTTATTTAATTGATGTTATATTATTTTTATTTCTTTTTACGTTTACTTTTCTAAAAAGAAGCATGGTCTACAATATTTATCATCAAATTTGGTTTCTTTTGAATGCATATCTGAATTTACATACATTCTCAACTCTTGACATACGCGAATTCGACTTACGCGGTGTTTTTTCGGAATGCTTCCTTCGCGCGTATGTGGGCTTAGTGTAACACATTTCCGTGACCCTGTTGACTACTGAGAAAATAAAAAACCATATAGACCATCAAATACATGTAATAATTGGAAAAAGAAGTAGACAAAACTTTGTTGCTGGAAATCAGAACTAGTGTCAGTGAAAAAAGGGCTTTGGGACCTTAGGAGACAACAACAAGTCGTCAAATGTAGTTCGCATTAAGTCATTTTTAATTCAGAAAGTATCAATTGTATTTCAGATTAGTCAATTGCATTTAAGAAAATATAATTTGTTGTTCTGAAACCGTCAATTCCAATTTATGCCTCTTTCGATTTGCTAAAACCATACCCGAAACTATACCCACGGGTAAGCTACCAAAATGATAGGGTTTTCGTGGTGAATGCTTTGCAAATAGAATGCCAAACCAAAACCAAATTTGAGAGGAACAACAAACTGAGAAATTAGTCTGCTAGCTCTCTCTTCGCCAACAACAAACTGAGAAATTAGTCTGCTTGCTCTCTCTTCGCCATATTGCTCAGTAAACGAAACCTTACCCGTCTATTGCCGACGGGTAGAAAAGTTACAATGTCGGTTACAAAACCTTGCAAATAAAACGCAAAATCAAACTATACCCCGGGTACAGTTTGCAAATAGAACGCCAAACGAAAACCACGAGAGAACAATTTTAACTTTACTCTGCAAACGAAAGAGCTTTTAGAAAGTGCAGTGTTCAACTGAATACTTACCGAATTACAAGTGACGCTTTCTGAATTACAATTGATTAATCTGAATTACGGCGGTCAGCCATCAGCAGAATAGGCGGAATAACACAAAATGCATCAGAATTTCAAATGGCCGTAACTACATCTGACTGGTGGAAGTGCGATCAATCCTCCACGTGGTTGCCTGCCGGTAATTTTCCTCCAATACAGAAAAAGCTGAATGATCGGGTTAGTCCCTTCAAAGTAAGGTTGGCGCGAGGCCAATAACCTCGCCTGTAAAAAATTATTATTACGGAACCCAAAATTAGCCTCGGATACACTAATGAACGACGACGACCACGGCAAACGAAAACGGCTAAACGATTTAAGAATTTTCTCATGTAACGTACGCTCACTGTAAAGAGCTCAAGCTGCACAGCAGATATACTGTCCAAATATAATGCTCACATAACAGCAATCCACGAGATGCGGTGGACGGGGAATGGTGTCTTACAGAAATCAGAAATCAGATGACATTTATTACAGCTGTCATGCAAGACATCATGTGGACGGGGTAGGGTTTATAGTCAGCAGCAGATTTAAAAACATAAGCCTCATAAACGTTCACGCACCTACGGAGGATTCCCCAGATGATGAAAAAGAAGATTTCTTTGAAAATTATTGGCACCCATAGCTTACATGAGAACACAAATGACAATGGACAACGAGTCATTAGTACTGCTGACTCGATCTTAGGCAGTAGTCGTAGAGATCGGAACGACTCGTTCGATGACGAATGTAAGCTAGCGACTGAGGGTAAGAATGTTGCGTACTGAACAATCTCATAGAATGCGCGGTCACGCGAAGATGAATTAAAAGAGCTCAGAAGATATGAAAAAACAGTTTACCGGCGAAAGAAAGTAGCCTGGGAGAAGAATCACGTCCGTGAACTAGAACAGTACAGAGAACAGTACCGTACCATGCGCGGAAGTTCTACCAAAGAGTTCGCGGTACAACGCAATAGTCTAAATCCACTTTAATGCTTGATTTACATTTGAGCCGTGCGAGAAAAAATTAGCTATACACCGCGTTGCACATACTGCAAGGAAAAAAAGGCAAAGTTTCAAAACTCACTACACCACCTTTTTATAGACTTTAAAGCCGGCGGTGGTGAAACTATAGACATTTTTCCATCACCTGCCTAAGGCTGTAAATCTGACGAGTTGTTGATTTGCCTGGGATGAAACCACACTGGTATGGACCAATGATGAGTTGAGCGTATGGGGCTATCCAAGCCAAGTAAAATTATCCCGATCACTATCAAGCCCATTCAACATCCATAAAGGCCGGAGACTCTGACCTAATGGCGAGACGAACAATCTTCTATAAGTCCATTCATATACTGGCTTACCCAGACGATATTGACATCGTTGGTAGAAACCTAAGAGCTTTTATCCAGATCGAGCGGGCGAAACGAATTATGGGGCGGCACATAACTGAGAGCAAAACAAAGTAAATGGTGGCCAGGTCTGCAAGCAGAAGATCCAACATTGGTCCCTCATTTAAAATAGTTGAGCGCGAATTTGAAGCAGTGCAATCCTTTAACTATCTCGGGTCAACTGTAGCAGCCGATTACAGCATGGAACCAGAAATACGCGCACGGTTCCGTAAAGCCAACAAAGCCTACTATAGTCTGTCAAGACTCTTTAAATCCAGGAACTTAACCATAACATCCAAGCTGCTGGTATATAAGACAATGGTCATACCAGTACTTACATATGGATCCGAGACTTGGGTGCTTAGCAAAAGGCATTCTGACCTCTTACGTCTTACGGAGAATTGTTGGCCACGTATCTGACGAACAGACGATTCCGAAGACTCTACAATGATGATATCTACGAGCGTTACCCGTTACCGCGATGTCGACATCGTGAAGAGAATTATTTAAGGTAGGCTCTGGTGGGCAAGACACCTAGCTCGTTTGAGCGAAGAGGATCCTGCTCGGAAAGTCCTTTGCGGTGGGATTTATGGAACACGACAGCGAGGCCGGCCAAGCCCAGAGTTTAGGGATCCAAAACTGGGGCCTTATCATGATCTCCGCCGCGAAACAATTTTTACACGATATCGTGAATTTGGATTCACCAAACACGATACCTTTCCATCATCTGTCTCGATATCGATAAAAGTTCCGCCAACAAAAAGAAGGCGGACACTTTTTCGACTGACAATTGACATTTCTTTGTTGTGTTGACGATCGACAGTTGTTTTTCAAGTCAGTCTAACATGAAATGAGTGCATCTATGACTTTAATGGATGCGTTTATAGTCTTTTCGATAGAGGAATTCATAATACGTACGTTGAAGCTATTTGCGGGAGGCCAGGACCGGACCACGGTTGTAGAGCCAAATATGATGATATGATCATTTGGTACTTTCTGATGAAAAAAAACGCAAAACGAGCATAGTTATGAAAAATCGATTTGATTTGCCTCAAATCAACATCTTGGTAAATTTCTGTTTATTTTTAATATTAAGATGAAATAAAGCTCATAAAGCAGAGAGATAAAGAGAGAGTAACTTCAAAGTGGCTGACAATTCTATTTTTACCTCATAATTGAGTGAAATGGAAGAGATTTGAATCTAACCACTGACAACACAAAATGATGGTGCACGCAATAGACTTTTCCTACTACCAAATATTACATGAACCAAACTTTTTAAGCAAATTATAAAAAGTTAAGAAAATTCGGGGTATATAGGGGATTATGCGTATATTAGAAAAAAACATGCTCCAAACTGACAGAAGGAAAAAGATGAACCAAATCCAAATCAAAAACTCAGAACAATGAATCCAAAATACAATCAATCGAATTAGAAATGAAGTTTAAAAAAATTAAAACAACAAAAACAAATTGGCGAGTTTTTCGTTTTTAATAAAACCACGATTTTATTGAATCCAACAAATCAAACATTACATAAATTTTCATAATTAATAGTTTATAGTTTTATATCAGTAATAATAATAATAATAATGATAATCATAATAAAAATGTATTAATTATTTAATCATTAATCAGATTTAGAAGATAAGAATAATAATAATAATTGTAATTTTAATTGTAATTATATAAAAAAGATTTCATTATATTTTTAATGTTTGTTTTTACTGTTATCGGTTTTTTTTTTATTGATAATTTGTGTTTATTCTGTTTTTTTCTTGCTTTATAAATACTTTAATAATAATTATCGATATAATTGTTTAGCAAAAAAAAAATTTCTAATCGAAAGTTTTTTTTTTATATTGCTCTTTAAAATTCCTTTGTTGTAAAAATTCTCTAAAAGAAAGAAAACACTACACAAAAACCCATATAGATAATAAACAAAATTATTTGCATAACAATAACAATTAAAAAAATATTTGTTGTTGTTGTTGTTGTTGTCTTTCTTTTAATTGTTTACAATTGTAACAATTGTAAAACAAAATAATATAATATCGATAATAATAAAAAATATAAAAACAAAGTATAATTTTGAATTAAATCAGTCTCAAATAATAAAACAATTTTTTTTCTTGTGTATAGTATTATTCACCTTTTCTTTTGTTATTTATGTTTTTATGTTTAGCTATTAACAAAAAAACAAAAATTAGAGAAACGAAGTGAGATGCGAAATTAAGTGCGAATTAAGAAAAGGAGAGAGAGAGAGAGAGAGAGAGAGATAGAGAACGAGTTGAAAAGAGATAAAAATGATAAAAAGACTAAAAAGAGAAACGATATTCCAAGGGACATTGTGAACAAAGTGATTCAGGCAGTAAAGAATTTTGGCAATTTGTGATCTTCTATTCTTCAAAACTTCCCTATACATTGGGAACACAATACTGGTTTGTGTCAATGGTTTTTCGATTATTGGAATTTTTGAATACAAAATCATATCAGAGAATAAAGGATCTTCGCAAGCTGCCTAAATAATTTACAATTTGTGATTTTTAACTCAAAATTTGCCACTATGGAAATGAAATTGTTGTTGTTGATGTTAGTTTTGAAGAGTTTTCTGTCTTTTGAATTCGAAATCGAACTAAGTAATTGGAACTAAGTTTTGACGGGTTTTCTGTCTTTTGAATTCGAATTCGAACTAAGTAATTGGATGAAAGTTTTGACGGGTTTTCTGTCTTTCCAATTCGAATTCGAACTAAGTAATTGGATGAAAGTTTTGACGGGTTTTCTGTCTTTCAAATTCGAATTCGAACTAAGTAATTGGAACTAAGTTTTGACGGGTTTTCTGTCTTTTGAATTCGAATTCGGACTAAGTAATTGGAACTAAGTTTTGACGGGTTTTCTGTCTTTTGAATTCGAATTCGAACTAAGTAATTGGATGGTAGTTTTGACGGGTTATCTTTCTTTTGAGTTCGAATTCGAACTAAGTCATTTAATGATAGTTTTGACGGGTTTTCTGTCTTTTGAATTCGAGTTCGAACTAAGTAATTGGATGGTAGTTTTGACGGGTTATCTTTCTTTTGAGTTCGAATTCGAACTAAGTCATTTAATGATAGTTTTGACGGGTTTTCTTTCTTTTGAATTCGAATTCGAACTAAGTAATTGGAGATAAGTTTTGACGGGTTTTCTGCCTTTTGAATTCGAATTCGAACTAAGCAATTGGATGATAGTTTTGACGGGTTTTCTGTCTTTTGAACTCGAATTCGGACTAAGTAATTGGAACTAAGTTTTGACGGGTTTTCTGTCTTTTGAATTCGAATTCGAACTAAGTAATTGGATGGTAGTTTTGACGGGTTATCTTTCTTTTGAATTCGAATTCGAACTAAGTAATTGGAACTAAGTTTTGACGGGTTTTCTGTCTTTTGAATTCGAATTCGAACTAAGTAATTGGAACTAAGTTTTGACGGGTTTTCTGTCTTTCCAATTCGAATTCGAACTAAGTAATTGGAACTAAGTTTTGACGGGTTTTCTGTCTTTTGAATTCGAATTCGAACTAAGCAATTGGATGATAGTTTTGACGGGTTTTCTGTCTTTTGAATTCGAATTCGAACTAAGTAATTGGATGATAGTTTTGACGGGTTTTCTGTCTTTTGAATTCGAATTCGAACTAAGCAATTGGATGATAGTTTTGACGGGTTTTCTGTCTTTTGAATTCGAACTAAGTAATTGGAGCTAAGTTTTGACGGGTTTTCTGTCTTTTGAATTCGAATTCGAACTAAGCAATTGGATGATAGTTTTGACGGGTTTTCTGTCTTTTGAATTCGAATTCGGACTAAGTAATTGGAACAAAGTTTTGACGGGTTTTCTGTCTTTTGAATTCGAATTCGAACTAAGTAATTGGATGAAAGTTTTGACGGGTTTTCTGTCTTTTCAATTCGAATTCGAACTAAGTAATTGGATGATAGTTTTGACGGGTTTTCTGTCTTTTGAATTCGAATTCGAACTAAGTAATTGGAACTAAGTTTTGACGGGTTTTCTGTACTTTGAATTCGAATTCGAACTAAGTAATTGGATGATAGTTTTGACGGGTTTTCTGTCTTTTCAATTCGAATTCGAACTAAGTAATTGGAACTAAGTTTTGACGGCTTTTCTGTCTTTTGAATTCGAATTCGAACTAAGTAATTGAATGAAAGTTTTGACGGGTTTTCTGTCTTTTCAATTCGAATTCGAACTAAGTAATTGGAACTAAGTTTTGACGGGTTTTCTGTCCTTTGAATTCGAATTCGAACTAAGTAATTGGATGATAGTTTTGACGGGTTTTCTGTCTTTTGAATTCGAACTAAGTAATTGGAGCTAAGTTTTGACGGGTTTTCTGTATTTTGAATTCGAATTCGAACTAAGCAATTGGATGATAGTTTTGACGGTTTTTCTGTCTTTTGAATTCGAATTCGAACTAAGTTTTGACGGGTTTTCTGTCTTTTGAGTTCGAATTCGAACTAAGTAATTTGGTGATAGTTTTGAAGAGTTTTCTGTCTTTTGAATTCGAATTCGAACTAAGTAATTGGAACTAAGTTTTGACGGGTTTTCTGTATTTTGAATTCGAATTCGAACTAAGTAATTGGATGAAAGTTTTGACGGGTTTTCTGTCTTTTCAATTCGAATTCGAACTAAGTAATTGAATGATAGTTTGTGTTCTTCAACTTGACTTGAATTCGCATTATTTGGTTCAGAAAGAAGGGAATTTTAGCAAACAATAATTTGGAATTCAAAATGTGCCTACATTGAAACAAAGTACTGGCTTTGTGAATTATTATGGCGGGTCAATAAGTCCGTGACTTTTTGAATTTTCCGCCTCTTAATTAAAAGGGCAACACTGCTCCTGTCAACAGGCATCTGTCAGTTGACTCCTGTCGAAATTTAAACAAGCTGCGTCATTTATATCGTTTTTTTTTAAATATGGCGCAGATTGATTTTTTGGCTGTCAAATTGTTCATTTTTTCCAAAAAAAAAAAAAAAAAAAAAACAATCAACGGTAGATCGGATTTCCCCTCTAACAAATCTTGATATTTTGGGAGATTTACCACTCCCTCTTTTCATTAACTACAACAACAAGACATGCAACAAAACAATGTAAACAAAAGATTTTCGGCTTTCGTGTTCGTTTTTTTTTTTAAAAAAAAAAACCTGTGTAGTCACCATGGCAAAAATCCTTAAATTGAGCTACGAATTGCTCCCTCATCCGCCCTATTCAGCCCTATTCTTGTTTCCAAACTCGAAGAAATGGCTCAGCGGAAAAAGATTTTACTCCTACGATGAAATAATCCAAAAAACAAATACCTATTTTGATGACCTCGACAAATCTTATTTTTTGGAAAGGATAAAAAAAAAATGGAGAAACGTTGGACAAATTGTATAGAGCTCAAGGGAGACTATGTTGAAAAATAAAATGATTTTTTATCCAAAAACCTGTGTTTCATTCAAAAAGTAACGGAATTATTGACCCGCCCTCGAAATTAAAACAAAATTGCATACAGAATCCTATCAGCGAATAAGGGTTCTTTGCAAGTATATGGAGAGGGGTGCAGAAAGCTTAATTTATATATAATTTAATTTTTTTTTGCATATTGTATTGCAGAGAATAAAGGCAAACAACACACGCTAATGACAATTTTTAATTTTACACGCTCGCAGCTGCCGTTACAGAACAAAATTCAATAAAATTATATGCAATGATTAGGTTGTACTCTTGAGCAAAGAACCTCAATAACGTTCAATTCAAACTTCAAAATTTAATGATTTACGACCATAAACGAACCTCTTGTTTACATTTGAAACTTCTACACAAAACATCTGTTTTTCTCAGTTGTTCCATTGATATTCGTATTGCAATTCAATTGAAATCGTAAAAATCGAATGTTATTAAGAACAGGAGTTTTAAGTTTAAGTTTAAATGGTTGATAAACAAGAGCGGATTGAAAAGTTTGCGGCGTCCTGCCATAAACATAGTTTTAATTTAAAATTGGTACTTCTTCACCTTTTATTACCGAACATTTTTGTCATTTGAAACAACGAGTTAGATTGCTAGCTCAACGCGATGCAACCAACCATCGCTCATCGCCAGAATGCGAGATCGCTGTCCATTTAGAACATATCCTCACTAGTGTTTCGTGTTTCTCAATAGAATTGAAAAAGATCAATATCGATCCGTAATTTGCTTCTTTTTTTTTGAATAGAAAAACATGCGCAGGAATAAAAGCGAAGTTGGATGCTGTCTATGGGGACCCATCACCAGACTTAAAACGTATGTCTTCTTCTTATGAGCTCTTCTAAGATTTAAGTTTTATGTCTTTAGTTTTTAGTTTGTGGGAGCAGGGTTATTGTTTGGGTTATCAAATGATGCGAATTAAAAGCAAAAAAATTATTGCTGGTAATGAATTGTCGGTAAGTAACAAAGCGAACTAAAACCAATAGAGAGAGAGAGAGCAGTCTTACTCCAAACTATAAATGGAAAAACCTTGTCTATTGTTTCTATTGCTTCCTTCATTTCTTCTGTCGATTTTGTTTTTCAAGTAACCGACAAATTGATCTTCAACTTTTTCCTTTTTGTTGTTATGAGTTATGAACTGGTATTTTTAAGGAATTTTTTTTCTTAAGTAAATCTAATTTTCGCACAAGAACATTGCTTGCATTTTACTTGCAAATTTATAGCGCTTTCGATTTGCTGGGTGCAATCGAGAACGATGTCGAAATGGCACCCCAAACTGTTCCACTGTACCCAGCAAATCGAAAGCGCTGTAAGTTTTCTGTTTGCAAAAGACTGTTTATGTGTTTGTGTATGTTTTGACGTAAAATTTATAGTAACAAAAGCTATAAGCAACAAGTTGTTTTTGTGTGATTTGCTTTATACTTTGGCACAAAACGATTCTTCATCCCATCCCATTGAAAATAAATTCCAGTCTCAAAAAATAAGTTTGCTTTTGCCATTTTTTCAAAATTCATCTCTTTTACAATACATATAGATATAATATACACGATTTATATTAATGACCGTTTGTATTTTTGTTTTTTGGTTGTTGTTGATTGATATTTCATTTGGTTTTTGTCAACAATAAATTTTCTTTTTATATTAATAAGAACTACTCGTACATTCGATAATAATTAAGCTCATTGCGAGCAACAAACTGAACGTCTGCTGCTCATTGTTTAACATATATGTATGTGGGGTTTTCAAATAATAACAAAATTTCAAAAATTTCCCCCCAAAATAAAAAATAAAATTGCATTGGATTGGAAAATTTTGTATGCACTTTTCTTTTTTTGTATTTTTTATATTGATATTGATTTCATATACAATACGTATGAATGTAAATATTGCTCGCTTAACTATTATTAACTAATTTGTTGTTGTTGTTGTTTTTATTTTGTAATATACTTTCAATAAGAAATTCGAGAAATTCCTTTGATTTGATCCCAATGTGTGTGTGTGTGTGTGTGTGTGTTTTTGAGTAAGTAATATTTATTAGCAATTTTGTGTTGCAACAATTTGGCTTAGCGCGAAAAAAATCAAACAAAATTCTTTTGCGCTTTGAAAATTTTCACTAAACAGCTTTCTCTTTCCCTTATTGGGGGTTTTTCCTTGGTTTTGCTAAAAATTTTGCCTAAGGTAAGGTATGTTGTTTGAAAATTGCAATTAAGCCTGCGGAATTTGTAATCGCTAAATTGCTGAATGGGTTTCTCTTCGTCTCTGTTCATCAAAATTGTTACAAATGATAATGACGATGACGGTCATTCATGGCAAACAATTGCCATTTGTTTATGTTGTTGTGTTTTGTTTTGTTTTTCATTTTTAAAGCACTTGTAAAATGTATTGCTTTTTCTTTGTAAATTATTATTATATTCAATTGTAATATATTGTTCATTATTATGTTTGTCTTTTTATTTTCTTTGAATAATCACTTAACATTTAAAATTCTAATTATGCTAACACTAACTTCCCTATCGACAAATGATAATAATATGTAATATTATTACTTTTATTGTGAGTCGAATTGTTAGAAATTACACTAAAATGAAGGGGGAAATGTGAATAACAGGTAAGTAACAGAAGAAAAGTCAGCCAACAAAACAAGAAGGTGTCCCTTTTGATGACCGTCGCGCACACAAAGCTAAGCTGAGAATTTTGTCTCTTAAGTTTTTCTCTACAAAGTTTAACACCAAAAAGAACAAAAGAAGATAGTTGGCAGCGCTCGTGCAGAGAAAATTTCGCTCAAAAAGCATCACTTAAGAAGTGTACATCGCTCTGTTAAAAGCGAGTTAGAAACATCGCTTAGCTTTTATGTGCAACGGGCCTTCTAATTGATTTGTTAAAACAATAAGTGTTGTGTGTGTATTTGTGTGTACTTCTAAAGAAAATTAACGCCATTATCAAAACCGACGGGCCAATTTAAATTGAACTGTGTTGCCACAAATTTATATTTTTCTTTTTACCAAACCAAGGCTTTTGCAATCGCAATTTGATCACAAGAATGATTGATATACTCGAAAATATAAATCTCAAAACGATTGCACTGAATCGGAGGACACGTACGTATTCTAAATGGTTGTTTTCTTTTGCCAATGCTGTTCAATTTTGCAATTTAAATGTTTGTATATTTTATGCAACATTGGACGATCGTAATATTGGTGCTGTAGTCAATAGCACCTCAAACAACAATTAGAGATATGCTGAAGATTGGTGGTTGAGAAGAGGTAATCGATATTACCTTTATTTCTAATGATAAACTATTCAGTGTTTGAGAATTGGACAGTGTCCGATGTAAATTCCTACTCTGACCATAAGTATATAAAGTTTGATTTGAACCATCAGACGGAGCCGATCAAAACTTATCAAAATATACAAAAGAAAGAAAAGAAAAAAGAAAAGATAAAGAATATCATCCAGTCAACATTAGGCAAATTACCCAATCTTGAGATAGCTTCGACTGAGAAATTGGACAAGAATATTGAAACGTTCGAGAAATCAACGAACGTGGTTCTGAGGGCCTCTTGCCCAATCAGTCGGAGCAAAATAGTCCATCCTCCGTGGTGGAGCGAAGACCTTACCTCAGTAAACTTAGGAGTCGATCTTCAATATCGGTTATACCAACAAATACTGGCAGCCTTATAAAGACTGCCTAAGAAGTTGCAAGAAGGCCAATAAAGAAGCCAAGCGACGCTCTTGGATGGACTTCTGTCAATCAATTGAAACTACCAAGGACTCTGCTAGAATTTGCAAGATTTTGTCTGACTTTCATCAAAAAAGCTGACAGTGGCTGGACGGCATCTGCGGCAGAATCCAAGGATCTTCCCCACCAGCAGTTATTAATGCTTAGATAATTTTGAGAGGTTGCATGCTGAGCATCCGGTCTCTCGTAAGATAGTAAATAACATGAAAACCCGGTAAAATGTTTCCTGGAGAGGGGTTCGGGTGGCAGGCAAAAAAGGCCATAAATCAGCAAAGGATTTTAGGCCTCGCCTCTAAGTCTCTCATGGTTTTTGCTAAGGGCTCTGCAGCGAATTCTAGATCATCATATCAGGCAACGATTTGAAGTCAAATAAGCATCCAGATCTCAACACGCATATCTGAAGGGCAGGTCCACGGAAACCGCCCACCATGAGGTAGTGCGAACGATTGAGCACAGGATTAACTAACTGCTCCAACTTTTTCGATATTTTTTTTTTAGATATAGAAGGGGCCTTCAAGAGTGTTCATATTGAGGCCATTTAGGAAGCTCTGACCCAGTCAGGAGTGGCATCCTTCATGTATCATATCCACGCTTGGTAGCAGGATCATAAAGGCCAACCTTGGCAGCTGTAACATTACCAAACGAGTCGACAGAGGCACCCCCCAAGGAGGGGTCATCTGTCGCTGATGGGAATTAACAAAATGCTACTAAAGCTTGAAGAGGATAGGACGATGGTATTCGCGTACGCAGATGACGTTGTGATACTCTTATCAGGCCAGTCAGTACCTTTCCGTGATCAGTGAAGTCATGGAAAGGTCCCTAGGTAAAGTCAGCTCCTGGGCAACAAGCTGTGGCATTGGAGTCAACCCTGGAAAGACTGAAATCCAAAATAGCGGCCTTTATAATTCCAAAACTTAATGGGAAAAGTTTCAGCCTTATCTTATGCCAAATATCTCTGAGTAATCTTGAATAGGAAGCTTGGCTGGAAGGCTAACATAGAGAACAGGGCTAAGAAATCGTGCGAGGCCCCCTATGCCAGCAGCAAAACCATCGGAGGGAAATGGGGTATTCAACCTCTGGCTCTCTGGCTGTACACGGCTGTTGTACGGCCAATTCTAACCTATGGATCGCTGGTCTCGTTTAGCGTCGAGTTTCCTACCAGGGGAAACCAGGGAAAAGGATGGGACAGTAACGAGGCAATTTGACGCAACAATTCTCACTGGCGGATCCAAGTGAAGGGCGGAGTCGGTGCAGGTATCTTCTCAGATCATCTAAATATGTCAAGGTCATACAAGCTACCAGATTCAGCTCAGCTCGCATCTTTCAAGCAGAGATTTTAGCAATAAGGGAGGCTTGCAGGCCACTAGGGCTCAGAAACGCACAAATCGGAAGGGTATGTGTTGATAGCCAATCTGGCATAAGGGCGATTTATGCGACCACAACAAACTCTAAAGTCGTACAAAAGTGCCAGTCCGGTCCTGGCCTCCCGAATTTACGAATATTACTTGAAGTTATAATGAAAAAAAAACGAAAGAAGAGGAAAATGTTTCAGAATCGAATTCTACGTATCAATGAACTGGGATGACATTTAGGCAAGACATACGTTTTAGGGATGAAAAGGTGATGTTCTCAACACCACCGCAATGGTGCCTTTTCGAATAATACTCGAGTGTCGACTTTAACCACAGTATTATAATATTTAGCGCAAAGACTGTTGTGTTCCAGATCCTAGCTTCCGCGGCTTGCTATATGGCATGCAAGGAACGTACAATTTAAAGTCATGTCCGTAAGGCGAATTTAGAAGCTTTCTGATGACAGTTATTACTCTCGGACGTTTGTCAGACATTCGCGAGTGGTGGGACCGTAAAAAAGACATTTGGTGTTTTACTGCGATTCGATCGTCCAACCCGCCCGCTCAGTAGCCTAATGCACTATCTACAGAGCGCCCACATTATTTGCTTTTGAAAAAGTGGCCATATTATTACAAAACATGAAAGGCTAAAGACAGAGAATATTTTTTTTTATGAATGCGTTAATTTTATCTAGTAGCTTGAGTAGGTGTTAGTGTAATAAGTGTATCCTATTGATTTTGTTCATAATGTATGTAATTAAAAGTGTGTTTCTAAAAGTGATATTCATTATTATTTATTTTTTTTATTGTATTCATTTTTCTCTTCCGTTTTTTCATTCATGTCATTTGTTCTTTTTATTTTTTATTTAATTTAATGTAAAGTTTGTTTTTGTTTTTGTCATTTTTATTTTACCTTAAAAATACACTTGCATTTCTTTTTAAATATACATATATATATATATATATATATTAGTATATTGTTGCTTTATTATTTATATTTATATTTATATATTATATATAAGTTGATCCCAATTTTTTCAGTTTTTTTTTCTTCTTTTACTTGATTTTTTGAGTTTTGCTTGAGAAATATTCTCTTCTTCTCTTTATGGTGTTCTACGAAATGCAAACCGAATATTGTGTTATTGTTTTTCTCTCAACACACATACATACATATACTCGTACATAATTATATACATGCATATATATACATGCTATAGCTACATTTGCTTACTATGATTTTTGTTTTGTTTCTATTTACAAACAAATATTGTCTTTTCTCGTTCTCTTGTTGCGGTTTTCTTGTTTGCAATACGATTTTAGTTTTGTTCTCTTTATGAATTTGTTGTGTTATTATTGTTAATTACTTAAAACATTTGAATGTTCTTTTTGAAACCATAAACAATTTGAAGTTTTTGTTTGTGGTTGGATCAAAGGTTGGTGTGTAAAGTTAAAGTGTAAAGCTGAATTGGATAGGCAAACTTTGAAAGGATTTCTGTGTTGAAATGATAATGACGAGGATTCACAAGTTCGGATCTTGCATTTATGAAGCCAAATTTTACAAGCTACGGTATTTATTGTTTTATATATAATGTACACACGCTCAAGGGGTTTGTACCCTTATAATGCTTAGCACAGCAAATTAAGGAGAGGAAAAGGTGAGATGTCTATGCACATGTGTCTTGAGTGACTGCAGATCATAAAAATGCGGAAACACAGAGTGGAGACATTCATTTCACATAACTATAGTGCGGCTAAAGAAGAAATCTCTGAATTGGTTGGTACGTCCGAAGAGAGGTCTAATGGATATTTCATTTGAACACCGCTTAAGGAAAAAGCGATGGACAAACTGGAATCATTCTTACGATGTTCAAGCGATTAAATTGTTTTCGCGATATTTACATCACCAATAAGTTTTATCACGCGGTTCTAAATTCTGCCGAGTAGATGCAATGTATTCATGGGAGCAGCTGCCCAGAAAATACACTTGGGGTCAATATATATCTTGTAAATAGTAGCCAGGTCTGAAGAAGTGAAGTACATCTTGCACCGTTTTAGGAAATCTAAACATTTGGCAGTATTCTTAGCGATAGCGAATATGTGGTCATTCCAAGAAAGCTTGTCGTTGACGCAAGCGAGTTTTTAGTTCTTTTGATGCGGGATCCATTTATGGAAAAAGGTTGGGTGTTTAAATTACGCTTCCGCGACAGAAGACAGCATTGGGTTTCGGAAGCATTAAATTCTACTCTATTGTGTAGTCCCCTGTCAAAGTTAAAATTTAACGTGCCTGACATACGTTGTTGTTCGAGTTCCAGTTGGGATGAAGAGGGACATGTAGAAAGCGCGAACTCATATGAAAAGCTAAGAGTGCTGTCGTCAGCAAAAGAATGAATTGGATTAGAAGTAGCTGACAAAATCCAGGTCAGAAAGGTAGTTACTAGTCCAAACAAGATGGGCCTTATCAATGCCATAGGCATTCATTTTCGACAAAAGAACTTGATGCCAGACTCTGTCAAATGCCTTGGAAATATCGAGTGCAAAAACTTGGCTTTTACCAAATTTGTGAATAGACTGGCTCCACTTTTCGGTGAGATATGTCATCAGATCACATGTAAAACGGTGCCTTCGAAAACCGTACTGCTGGTCGCTTAAGATTTCACGCGATGCAAGGTATTGTATAAAATTATGATTAATCCACGTTTCCATTACTTTAGAAAGTATGGATGTTAGCGCAATGGGTCGGTACGAGGAAAGATATGATGGTTCGCCTTTTTTAGGAACAGGCTGGACAAAGGCTGATATTCCTGCTATAGCAATAGAAGCCTGCGTTCTGAAATGTACTCAGAGAAGGTACAGAAGAACCGAGATCTATGGGATCTCAGACAGTCAGGCAGCACTGCTAGCACTAAAAGGTCCAGTCTTTTATCCTAAATCAACGTGAAGCTGTTTCTGCCACTTAAAAGAACTGGCCAAAAAGAACAAAATCACACTAATGTGGTCCCCCGCCCGGACACTTAGGCATATCAGGAAACGAGGCAGCAGACCTCTGTGCAAGAGAAGGCGCAGAAGGAATTTTCACTGGTCCAGAACACAGCATTGCCTATTCCAAATGCCATATCAACAGAAAAATTAAAGAGTGGGAAAACTCTACTATCGAAGCGGAATGGAATTCTTTGTCTGGGATGAGACAAGCCAAGAAGCTTCTAAAATACAACATTAGTCATATGAACAGGGCCATTCCATGGCCATCTTTCATTTTGAAAATGGGCAAATCCCAATCGGACCGCTGCCGATTCTGCAACGAGGCAAAGGAATTGTCAGAGCACATACTCTTCGTATGCGTAGCCCTCCCCCAGAAAAGAATAAAACATTTCAAGGAGTTCCCTGGCCGAATGCCAGACCAATCGCATTGTCAGATGTGGTGGCATTTACGAAGGAACTGAGCCATCACAGAATGTGGTAAAAGATCAGGGACGCACAATAAACGCACAATAAACGCAGTGCACAAGGTTCTTTAGCCCCACCTATTATAATAATAAAATTACTTGGGAACACTCCAGAAGAATAAGAGAAATGGAAAAGCCTGCGCTGTGGCAATGACAACGTTAAAGAACACCTCTTCAAAACTATAGCAGGAATATCATCAGGCCCAGCAGATTTATGAATGTTCTTCTTCTTAAATCCTTTAACCCCTCGAAGGGCATAGGGCGTCAACAACGCATACGCGCCATCTTCTTCTGTTTACTGCAATGTTGAGATCATTTAATACTCTAGCTAGTTGACGAGTATGAATGTAGATTTGTCCCATAGAATATTCGAGTCTTAAGAGTACAGGCGGCGACAACGCGCAATCTGGTTGCATAGATCTAGCTGCGAAATGTGAAGCAAGCAGATTGGCCTTGTCTATAGAGCAGTGGGAATGTCAATTGTGATAGAGCGTTGGAATTGAAGACGAGACAATTTTATTAATTCGCTTAACGAATGACCAAAAAATTCTTACTACCTTTGGAATATTGAAGTATTTTTTTCCCGGTCGTAGTCGAATTTGACTCGTAGACATTGCAATCATTTTTGACTCGTCTTAGTTTGGTTCGGTTTTCCACAGTGGGGGTTTGGGAAAGCATACCTCCCGGTTCATAGAAGACTCTTTGTAGCTTAAATCATACCAAGCATTTTCCTTCGTTTTGATACACTTAGTCCTGAAAGGGATAAATTATCTCATACCCTCCTGGATTATGTTTGTGATCGTAATATAGAGATGATTCATCGGTGGTACAAATTAGACCAACTACATAATCATCAAAAGTACTCGCATTTTTTTTAATTGTATTTGATTAACTGATGAAAAAGGCGTTTGAGATTCTAGGGAGATTACTTGGAGTTTAACTAGCGACCTGAAAGAAGTCGAATTTCAAGACGAAATCGCCCACTTAATAGTAACTTTAGTAAACCTGCACTGAAACGTTTCTACATGTTGCCATTTCTCTGGCACTGCTCCTTATTTCACGCTAAGATGATTAGTGCATCGTTCGTCCGCATATGTAATTAGTATTCTGCGTTCAATATTGGATAACAATTTCGTTGGAAAATTACATCATAATTTTTGGTCAAGATTTCTGACAACAGACTGGATTGCGGTGTTTTGCGTCAGTTGCGAGAGGAAATACAGAAAAAAAGGTATCCAAGAGTGTTGAGGAAAAACTTTTTGTTTCATACTCCCATCCAACCGTAAAAGAAACATATGGGATGACAAACGAATGAGGTGTTCGAAACTGCAGTAAAGGTATTTTTGAAGTTCTTGAGGAAACTGTTTTTAAAACTGGTGTAATGACCTGAAAGACCAGGCGCAAGAAGTGCATTCAGCGCTTAGAGCGGATCATGTTGATAAAAGCATTTGGTAAACTTCCGTTTCTTTCGCAAACTCTTCAATCTACCCTCGTATTGTAATATAAAGAAAACTGACAAATGTTATGTCACTTTCTTCGCAAGCGTGAGTTTTACTGGGTACCAGAAAAATGTATTCAGTTTTTTCACCCTGAGTGACTAATGGAAAAAAAAGTAAGTGAATAGAGTTGCTAAATCCGGCTCCAGATCCTGGATGGACATAAAAACAAAAATCCATTCGAAATTTTCTCATCCATTTTCAGCCAAAGTGTGACTGAGTGATATTTAGTTTTGAGTTGACACGATTGAGTTGAGTTTCTTTTGAGTTCTCTGTATATATATATATATTTGAATTGAATAATTGTCTGGTGTGGTTTGTGTGGATCTGTGCTATGTAAGTACTAATTGTAAATTGTTGTTTATTTCATTTCATTGCTAATTTCTACTGCACTTCCGGTCATTGTCCATAAAATTTCATCCTAAATTTAGATTCCCCTAATCACGAATAGTATTATATATATAATAATTTGATATTTGATAATAATTTCTTTCTTTCTTTCTTTTTTGGTTGGTGTGTGTTTCATCATTTTTAACACATCGATTATAATTAATTTTGTTTGTAAGTTTCTTAATTGTTTCCTTTGTTTTTCTGTTTGTTTGGATATTAAATAAGAATATCTAAAATACCTTATATATGTTTTTTTGGTTTTACATTTTTCATTTTACTTCTCTTATTGGTGATGTACAAATGTACAATATACAATTACAATAATAATGTGGATAATAATTACCGTGAGATGACAATTATATATGTATGTTAGAAAAGTGTACATTAAGAAATGTCCAATTTATTTGTTTTTATTGTTGTTGTTCTATGTAAATTGATATAATGTCGGTTTGTTTGTTTGTGGTTGTTGTTGGTTTTATTTTAAATTTAGTATCGTATAATGGAATTTTTCAAATTTTGAAATTGCATTTCTATGTGTTCTTCAAAGACATATAAATATCTATATAATGTGTATTACGATGTATATAACAGAGATCAACTACAATTGCAACTAATTTGTGTTTTGTTTCGTTAGAGATTTTTATTGGTTGGTTGTGTTGTGGTGTTGTGTATGTGGTGTTGTTTTTTATATCATCTTTACATGCGATGCTTTATATTTTTGGATTAAATGTTCATTTGGAAAGTGAATTGTTAATTAAAAATTGAATTTTTTACTGTGGCGGAAAAAAACTACAAGCATAGCAAGTCTGACAGACAATTCTCTATCAATCGAAAAGGAAGCGTGTGAGAGAAGTTCTGTTCTAAGTCTAAATGGAAATGCAAATATACAAAATGTTAAAGTAAAATACCGGGAAATAAGTAATTAATTAAGGCACCATTACAATTGCTTTCTCATTATACGTAGTTGTTAATTATTAGAATTGTTTTTATTGTATTTTGATGGTTCTTGACTTCGTACGTAAAACATTTGTTCCATTTGTGTATCTTGTTTCTGCGTTTCTCATTTTAATTTTAAATTTCAATATATACCCAACTCCAAAAGATAATAAACACTGGAGTGAATTTTTGTATTACTTTGCGTTTTGTTGAAGAAATAAAAATTGCGTGGGTACAGAGTGCACGTGTCAGAAGTGAAACTTCTTGGCCAATATAAACAATTTGTAAGTATATAGTAGAGTAAGTATATTGCAGAGAGAGAGAGAGAGAGAGAGAGAGAGAGAGAGAGAGAGAGAGGGAGAGAGATAAAAAAGAAAACTATTTTAAAATACTTAAAGTATTTAGGGATATTATTTAAAGGATAAAATTAAGAAAAATACTAGCTTTAGAGAGGTTTTATTTCTTTTGGCGCGTTTAGTAAAGGATGAAACTGAGAGGGTTACGAAAGTGCGACATGATGATTTAATTTTTCCACTGTCCGCAACGCAGTGCCGATAAACCAAATAACAAGTACACAATCCATTAAATGCTTTTCAATATCTTGGTGAACATAAGTGTCAACCCAGACACGATAGTGTGCACCATCTTCACAAAGAGAAGAAAAATTAATCTTCCCATACTGAATTTTCAAGGCAAGGTCCTCCAAATAATGCCGGAAGCCAAATATCTGCGAGTCATGTTCGACCAAAAACTAACATGGAACTCGCATATGACATACATTATTAACAAAGCATATATATATTAACATATTTAACAAAACGTGGGGAACACACTCGCAAATGACTCTTTGGCTATATCAGACCTAGGCTGACATACGCAGACTTGATATGGTGGCCAAAAACAGAGCAATCCAAGACACATTCAGAGCTCAATAAGATACAAAGACTCATTTGCCTCTGTGCAACAGGTGCTATAAAGACCTGCCCTAAGGCAGCCCTCGAGAAGATTATAGGACTTACAACACTTCACATACACATTAAAAGTGAAGCTGACTCTCCACTCTCAATATACACAACCAGGTCAAATCCAATAGACCAGGACATACAAACATCATTTCTAAAATAAACTCGGATTATGTTATCGTCCTACAATGATGAAAACAACTGATTTCCAAAGGAACTTCTTAGTAAGAATTCCAGAACGTCATCAAGTTGCAAATATCATCAATAACCTCCCCCATCATGCATCCATCTGGTACACAGACGGATCTAAAACAGACACAGGAACAGGAGCAGGAGTATTCGGAGCCAGAACCACACTGCAAATACCCCTAAGTTACTCCCCAGCCGTTTTCCAGGCAGAAACAATTGCAATTGAAGCCTACATCTTGGAATGCACTAAAAGAAGATACAGAAGAACTGAGATATACATGATCTCAGATAGCCAGGCCGCACTACTTGCACAAAAAGGCACTACTTTCAACAAAAGAACAACGTGGAGCTGCCACATAAAACAATTGGCCAAAACCAATAATATCACCTTTATGTGGTCCCCAGGGCACTCAGGCATTGTAGGGAACGAGACAGCAGATCTTTGCGCAAGAGAAGCCGCAGAAGGTATTTTCACGGGGCCGGAATCAAGCATTGCCTACTCTCTTAGCCACCTCAAAAACAAAATTAAAGAGTGGGCTAACAATTGCCATCGAAGCTGAATGAGAATCGTCGACAGGGATGAAAAACACATAGACAAGGCAATCAAACTGAACCGTCATGCACTCTGATCTCTAGTCTGGTACATAAGGGGACACGGCCCACTCAATAGCCACCAACCTAACGAAAATGGGCAAATCCCAGACGGACAGTTGCCGTTTCTGTAACAAGGCAAAAGAATCGCCAGAACACATACTGTTCATGTGTGATGCTCTCACACGGAAAAGACTTAAGCACCTCGAGGCTCACACAATCCCAGGACAGAATGCCATTTCGATCGAATTGGCAGACGTAATTACATTCATAAACGAACTAAGCCACCACATAAAGTGGTAATCATCTGGGATGCACAATAGATCTCGGTCGCAGTACACCAAACAATAACAATAATAAAACATCTTGGTTGTAATTTTAGGGTCTTTTGAGAGACTTTTAGTGGTCTTTTTGGGACATTTTGGGGTCTTTTGGAATTGTTTTGGTGGTCTTCTAATGTTCCTCCCGCTTACTGACCC
This sequence comes from Nephrocerus scutellatus, assembly GCA_947095585.1. Classification (NCBI taxonomy): domain Eukaryota; kingdom Metazoa; phylum Arthropoda; class Insecta; order Diptera; family Pipunculidae; genus Nephrocerus; species Nephrocerus scutellatus. The sequence continues at coordinate 78,216,882 of OX352765.1, read as the reverse complement.
CACAACCAATTGACTACCTCAGCCACCCAGAAAACTATAGAATCGCCACTTATAACGGCAAAAAATAAATACGTGTTGGAATCGTGGCAGCTTTTCCAATGTTCTTTCCGTATAAACCTTACTCAGACTATGGCAAACTCAAGCCGATCATAATGTGGGTGTCCAGCATAAAAAGTTATCACGGCACCCTCCTCTAAGCACTCCAAGACTTAATCAGTCACTTCCTAAGAATGATCAACAAAACTTACTGGCCAAACATAATCACGTATTAGAAAAAACCTATTGAGGAAATCTGACCGGATAGATAGAGATACGCTAAGCAAGGTTGTTGTACAATTTGCTAACAAAAAGTTCCAATTTTAGAAGCAACGAAAACAAAATAATTCACTTCGGTGTTTACTCACTTTTGACTCTGATTGTATATATTGCCCTTTATCTGTAGGTACGTAAAAATTTGAATGTTAATGCAAATGAAACCAAAGAATATATCTCTCATCTCAACTTATCCTCAACTTATTAAGTAGAAAAACAAAAAACTAGAAACGAAAAACATAAATATCTCCCAAATTTGTTTATTAAATTTAATTCTTTCCTTTTGTTGTTTTATTGTTGTGTTGTTTATTTTGTAGTCGCGCTTCGTAGAGTCTCATTAGTTGCAAATTTTATTTATTTTTTACTTCTGTTCTGTTCTATGTTTGTTGTTTAATTGCATATATATATGTAATACCTATATATATATATATATATATATTAAAGATACATCATAAAGATTTATTACGTTACGTTTACGATAAAAATGATTGCTTCATTTAAAGTAGTTATGTATTTCAATTACATAATTTTGGTTTAAGTTTTTTTTTGTTTTGTTTTAATGTTTTACGCTTTCGCTACACTTTCTACACGCTTCGTCGGCTACTACGGTAAATTCATTTAGGTATAATTTATTTATTTATAGAAATTCATTTAATGTAATGCTTTTACATATCAATAATATCATTATAGAAGAATATTTTAATATATTTTTTTTATTTCCTGTAATCATGTTGATCGATCTGTATGTATGTTTTTTCATCCCTCTTCCATTTGCTTGTTTTGGTTTTCTTTCTTTTTTTTTTTACTCAGTTGAAACGTTTGCATTAACAAAGATTTATGTAAACATAGATTTTTGTATATAAATACGCACACATATGCAATAATATATCTTTCCTTCCAACTACGTATTAATGTTTGTAACGATCAATTGTTGTTGTTATTATTTGGGGAGTTGGTTTGGTTTTGTGAAGAGTTCCAGTTGAGTTGAGTAGAATTATTTTTGTTGTTGTGTTTTGTGGTGTTGAAGATGGTAGAGTGGGTGGTTGGTGGTAATTGGTTACTGGTGTTTTTGTAAAATTGTTTTGTTGGTGTTGCTTAGAACATGCATGATAGATAGATACAATAGATGCGTGGATACAGAGATAGAGAGAGATACATTGTCGGTTCAGAATAACAACAATTGAGAATAAACATTTTTTGTATTTCTTTTTTTTATATATATAATACAATAAGAATTATATATATTGCTTTTGTTATATTTAATTAATAATTATTTTTCATATTAATATTCAATTCCCCATGCCGATTGTTTTTGGTTATTTTGGTATTTCTGTCATTCAATATGTATGTTTGTGTATATATGTGTGTAAGCGTTTGATGTTCTTGTTTTTGTTGTAGCTTTATTCCCCTCCAGACACCCCCAATCGAAATTCTACTCAACTCTCAAATTACGCAGCATTCACTCGAAGGCGTTATGTTATAATTTATATACATCTCTCCTGTCTTCTATTCTGTTCTCTAAGAAAAATCTTGCTTTTGACTTCAAATGCATTGCATTGTTTTTAAGTAATAATTGGAAGCAAAAATTATAAATAGATATGAAAGTATAAATAAAAAAAGAATTTCAAATGCAATGCTACATTTATTCAGATTCATATTCAGACGGTTTCAGTCAGGAACCAATAGACCATCACAATAAGACAAAGAAAGTGACCCAGGTTGGATCAATGGAAGAATTATTCGTTGCCTTACAAGTAATGCAATGGAATCCGCTCACCTAATCTCAAATGTATTCCCAAAAAAAAGTAATTTGATAACTATCAATAATTGGCCTTAGGAGAATTAAAATGAGAAATAATATTTTTAAAAAGGGCGGGCACAAATCAAAAAATATCCGGTAACATTTCAGCTGAATGGTTTCTTTTAAAACTTTAAAAAGACAGTTGCAGTGACGCATTCCATTTGCAAAAGCTTGATCGAGATTGGGAGTAGTAGTAGTTACTCAGCGAAGAGCAAGCAAAACAAATTTCTGAAAGGGGATTTTTAGATTAGCGTTAAATTTCAGGTTGATGTGAATTTCCGTTGTTATTGCAAACCATGACATCAACGCGCGAAAGAACAACAAGGCGGTATGACTAGATGGTATTCCCGCAGAGCCACTCAACCAGCAGAGCTTTTATATTTTGTAAAGAAATCTTGTGAGGTAGAAAGATTCCCCGACGAGCGGAAGACAATAATTGTATAGCTCCCTCTTATGGAGTGCAAAAACTGGAGAGACATTTGCGTTCTTCCCGCAGTTACTAACTTAATAGCTAAATAGTTCTTAATTGCATTAAGGAACATCTGAAAAATACAATCGTAGCCGAACAAGCCGGTTTCCGCTCTGGATTCTCCTGTGTCGAATTATTAAACAGTGCGTTGAATGGTCACCGGTCACCATTTCAACTGCTGTTCATTTACTTTGAGAAGACGTTCGACAGTGTCAACAGCCAGTTTATCTGGCTTACCTGGCGCTGAAGAAGTTTACCCGGTAAACTAATAGCTATGATGAAAGCAACAAAGATGGGCCTAAATGACATGTTCTGCAAAAAGGAAAGTTGTCAGAGGAATTCGAGACACCACATGGTTGCATTCTATCGCCGATACTTTTTTTTGTTGGTGATTGGCAATATGCTTCGCACAGCTTTGTCTATTGAAAACGTAAGAATTCGTCGAGCTCTTACATATCAACTCATACGCTGACGGCGCTTGTTTACTCTCTTCAAGAATTATGTATTGTCCGCCAGATGATAGCAAATATTGAGAGTGGGTTAAAGATTAACACCGCCAAAATCAAAATCATCAACGGACTCATTAACTCAAGTTAGCATTGCTGGACAACCGGTAGAGAAAGTAAGGAGTTTCTAATATCTTGAGAGTATTGTCCCGAATTGAAGGTGAAACCTAACAGGATATTATCGAGCGAATCGGCAAAGTCTGAGTTTGAAATGATGTACATAATATGGCGAAGCAATGCAATCCGCTTAAACACCAAGCTACGACTATTCCGTTCAGGCAGCTAAGCAATATGCTGTCTCTATTCTGTGCTTAGCTATGCAATATGCTGTAACAGAGAAGCATTATGTAAAAACGGAAATACACGACTGTACAACAGCCCCTACCCGTGGGGGTCAATCTGCAGCATGATTTATATTTGGAATGATGCAGGACCTAAACACGGAATATAAAATATAGGGTTTCCTGTTGAGTGATATGAAATAAGGAGTATGCTTAATGACGAAAGCCGGGTAAGCGCGGGGCTCAATCCCTAATATCCACAAGACTTCTGTACAACAGCCCCAGCAAACCAAGCGGCGCGTATAAGAATGGATAACAATTGGACACAAGAGTGGGATAATTCCATTTTCGGACGCGCTGTACATGACGTTGTTAAAAAACCCACAAACTGCACCAACGTGGGAACAAGAGCAGTTCACCTAATAACGGGTCATGAACCTTTTATAAGTTACTTCCGTCGTTTTAGGATCAAAGAAATTTCAAACGTCTGCCCCTGCCAGACGGATGTTGACAGCATTCAACACATATTTAATGACTGTACACTTACGTAGAGGATTGAAGCACAAAGGGAATACAAAAACAAATATGGACAAGAGAACATTGTACTAAAAGTAGACGATGCCTCAACAAAAGAAAACCTAAGCGACGTGAACCAATTCCTGAAGAAAAAAAAAATGGTATTTGAATACGACGACGATCAAACTGCTGGATGATAATTGCAGAATTTTTTTTTCTTATATAATGTACACACGCTCAAAGATGAGATGAGCAAAAACCTTTTGAATTCAACACAAGTACTCATGTACAGATGATAAATCTAATACCGTAGACAGACACAACATTTATCGCGATTGCAAATTATCTAGTTATGGAAACGGAACAATCCTGCTGTTTTGAAAAAAATCGTGTAGACAGGCAAGCATAAATAACTTGATAATCTAGAAAATATGATTATCTAATTAAAATTTGTCTACCATAATAGCCTTTAGTTTTAAAAGGGTAACATAATTACACAATAACAAAAGCAAGTACAGTGGCGTCTAGCCAGAATTATTCAATTTAGTGTTATGTGTAGCTTCCTTGCCCTTCTTAATTGAGTTCCATTATACAACAAATACAAATAAATATTTTTAGGTAGAAACAGATCCTGCACTTGTGTACGAGGAGACTATCAAAATAAAATTGTTTAGCATTTTTGTCAAATTTGCAAAACAAAACTCATTAAGACAATCAAAAATTATGCGCCTTACTAAAAATGAACACTGAAGGACTTGAAAAAAAAAAGCTTAACGGAAACTGTGTGTATGGGTTATTCTTAATTCGCACTCTAAATTGGCTATAAGTACGGCACTGTGTGTTCGAGAATAAGGCCTCAGGGACTTGGCCTTAATACAATAAAGCAATTAATTATAGGTGTACTCGTAATTGTTTCCCAGACAACTAACCTTCCATCTGTACGAATCTATATGTATGTTTATTTTTATGTGTGTATCTTTACTTAATAATAATAACTTTAATAATTTGTTATATGTGTTATGTGTAATGTAGATTCAATTTCAAAAACAGACTGGTAGAGTGTTATCGTGTGTATGTATTCTAACGTTTGTATAATAAATCCGAATTTTATTTAGGAGCAGAAAACCTATAGATTTAGTTTAATGTAAAAAAAAAATGATGCAACTGCGATATATGAAAAACCAACTCTTCTCTTCCTAATCCAATGATAATGCATTTAGGATATGTGTAAGTTTATCGTTTGCACATTTTTCTATGCACTCATATGTGTGTTCTTGTGTATATGTAATATATAATGTGTATGTCTATTTAGGATTAAATAATTTTTTAAATAGAATTTCTTTTAATAATTATCTTGATAATTTTTAAAAATTCCATTCATTATTATACGTAATTGTCAAACTGTTCTTCTTCTGTTTTCTTTTTGTTTTTTGTTTTGCATTAAAAATGATTTAAATTGTAATAAACAAGAGAATCGCTAAAAACGAAAAAATTATAATATAAATACATATAGTTCGTATTTATCTATAATATGTGTGTATACGTATGTTAATAGAATATAATATTTAACTTATGTTATATACCTAAATAAAAAAGTCTTTTTCTTCGCATAAGCAATTGGCTTTTCTGATGTAAAGTTGTTGTAGTTGTTGTTGATGCCAGATGAATCAAGTTTTGCTTCGCTTACTCGCACATTCCTATGCTCAATTTGTTTTTTGTTTTTTGTTTTTTTTTTTTATAATGTCTTCTCATTACTAAAATTACATTTTAAAGCTTTATAAAATACGTTTTTGTTTCTTTCGATTTTTTTTTATTTAATTTTCTAAATTTTCATTTTGTTTTTTTTTCTTTCTTTCTTCTTCTAATGCAATTTGTATAATATTTTAATAAAAAAAATTTCTCTATCATTTCACAATTAACAAATAGACTAAAAAAATTGTTTTTAATACGTTCTACTATGTACTCGTACTTGCAGATACACACACACACACAATGACGAGACGATTAGGACGACGACACTGTGGCGGTGTTCAACATTCGAATCGTGCGAAGAACAATAAACTAATTATTAACTAGAGACTGTGTGATAATGATTTGTTTTTCGCGCTTTTGTTTTGAAGAAAAATATGTTGAAAAACTCAAACATAATCTAATGCACATGAGAGTTGTATTATACTACATATCTATATATATATATATACCTTTTTTTTGTTTGTTTTTGTAATATATCAATGTAATAAATAATTAATAAAAGTTTTTTTTTAAAAAGAGAATTGAATTGATTGGGAGGAACACAATTTGTGTCCTTTGCTCTTTGTTTGTTTGCAGAGCGGATTGAGCAAAATTTGAGTTACTATTGCGCTCTGGTTGTTTTGCAATAAAATTGCATTTTTTTTTTGTTACTTTCATTTCCTATATGAGCTACAGAAGATATTTTTCCCCTGTTGGTGTGGTGGTAGTTTAGAGGTTTCGCTGTTTTTCATCTCATATTGATTCTGTTGTTGTTGCCTTTTGTTGCTTATTCATTGGTATTTTTTGTTTTTATGTTTTTTTTAACTTTAAAATTTGTGGCGATTATTGGTAAAATGACCTGTTGTTGTTGTTGTTAGTGCGCCTCGCGTCGCCATTACAGTTCAGTGATTTGTTGAACTTTTTACTTACTCGGCTTGTCTTGCGCTGTTGTTGTTGTGTTGCTGTGGTTGTTGTCGTTATTGTTGTTGGCTGCTTTATGTTTTGTGGTATTTGGGTTATGGTTGCTGTTGGATTTTCTTTTCTCATTTTACCGGTCCCCGTCCCCCCCCCCCATTCAACACCTTAATGAATTGGCGTTTTAACAATTGTATTTGGGGCAATGTAATGATATCCAGGAATAGGTAGTCCAGCTGTCTCCATGGATATTCTGAAAAGAGAACGTGATATTTTAGTGAAACATACTTTTAACTGAGGAACTTACAATACTCAATATATATATACAAATATATATATATATATATATATAAATACAATATAATATAGAAGGTCTTTGAAATTGAACTGTCGTTTTTGTTGAGGCGTAATTAATAATAATAATAATAATATTCGGCGCGACAGATCGTTGCGGTGCAAGACCTAGCATCTCGCGATAATTTAAGGCCGGCTCCGAACGTCGAATTGAGAAGCTTTCCGTGACAAATTTTTACGCTCGGACTTTTGTCAGACATTCGCGAGAGGTGGGATCGTGAAAAATATTGTTGGTTTTTCCTGGGATTCGAAATACGAAACCCCTGCTTAGAAATCCATGCACTTAACCAGTGAGCCATGGCGCACACGAAAGTAATAACCTCGTTTATATGCCAGGTCGAGAGTTTGAGTTGGAGTTTGGAGGAGTATTTCAGCAAAGATTGAATTTGATATCAACAAAATTTCGACTTAAATTCGTTGAGCGACTGCAGTCCAGTCGAGATAAGCTCATCTCAACTCGACCTAGATTTGATCAAAACGTAGTTCAAGCTGGCTTGGTATATATTTTTTACGTCAACTACAGAGCTCTCAAAATAGAAAAACTTTACAAGATTGTATGGATTTTGATTTTGAGTGTAAAAAATTTTTTGTTTGTTTGTTGTGTTGGTAGGTATCTTAGGGCAAAAGTTAGCTTTTTCGTAAGAAATACAGAAAGAAGTTAACAACATTTCGAAACGGTTTTTTGGTTGTTGTTTAAAATGTTCAATGAAATGAAATGTCAGAGTTTTATTAAGCAATTTACAATATAATAGCAGTGAAGTATGTCACAAATGAAAATTGTCGTCATAATTTAAAACTCTGTTGTCAGAATTTAAAACCAAACCTCCACGTGGTAGCCGCCGGTAATTTTCCTCCAATGCACAAAAAGCTGAATGGTCGGGCTAGTAGTTCCTTCAAAGTTAGGTTGGTGCGAGGCCAATAAGCTCGCCCGTAAAAATTATTATTACGGAACCCAAAATCATTTAGGAATTGTATTATGCTGTCTAGGTCAGAATTTAACGTGCTTAACATATGAAGTTGTTTGAGTTCCACATGAGAAGTGGAGGGACGTCCCTTGAACTTATATGAGAAGCTGAGAGTGCTTTCGTCAGCGAAAGCGTGAATTGGATTAGAAGAGATCATTAATAAAAATCAGAAAGAGTAACGGGGACAAAACAGAGCCCTGGGGAACGCCAGTAATGCACTTTGGAATTGAAACCGTCCAATACAACTTGAATTAAGCTTCTAATCCAGTGAAGCAGTTTATCATCGACTCCATAAGAACGCATTTTTGACAAAAGATCTTGATGCCAAACTCTGTCAAATGCCTTGGAAATATCGAGTGCAACAGCTTTGCTTTCTCCAAATTGATGCAAAGACCGGTCTCACTGTTCGGTTAGATATTCCATCAAATCACCAGTAGAAAGTTGCCGACGAAATCCAAACTGCCGGTCACTAAGGATTTCGTTGGTTTCAAGATATTTCTTGAGCTGAAAATTGATCAGCGTTTCCATGACCTTGAAAAGAATGGATGTAAGTGATATAGTTCGGTACGAAGAAGGAGACGACGGCTCGCCTTTTTTTGATAAGAGCTGGGCAAAGGCTGAATCAGACAGTGGATAAAATTCATTAAGAGTTGAATCACTATCTAGATAAGGGACTTCTTTAATTAATTTGAAACAAAATGTAACAATCTGTTGGAACTAGATTGAAACCAGCAAACCTAAAATGGCAAAATTGCGCGTCGACTGAGATGCACATGGAGAAGAACAGTGCATAGCAGTCCCTGGCAGCTGGGGGAAAGGTTTGATGGAGCTCAAACAAACTCATGGTGTGTAAGCATAGTTTAAGCCCTAGGTCCCACAGGGGGTACAGAGGAAACCCTTTCGCTTAAATTTTGGTTATGTTAATTTATATCAACAATGAAACTTTTCTCACTACGGCACATAACGAGAATTGAGAGTTTTTTTGGTTTAAGCACTTTAAGTTCCTTTGTGTTTGGGTTTCGCTTAGACGACAGAAGACAAAATGGAGTAATAGAAGCACTAGAATCTGTTCTATGACATTGAACCCATTTTGTTAGCCATCAAGAACGAGATTATGGGGGAACAAAAAAAGTGTATTGTAGAAAACCAACATTCCCCATTTAAAAGCGTCCAGGGCAGGTTTAATTGACCGGTAATAAAAATTGTTTCTAAAGAATGGCCAAAGTGATATAAGGACTGATTGCTGTGTAATATAAGGACTCGATTTCAGGAATATCAAGTAGAGTCGTACTGTCGGTACCAAAATACCCGTGGGGGTCAATCTGCAACATAAAATCTTATCTAGTATGTTGCAGGAGCTTACCACGGAATATTAACAAAGGGTCGTCGGTGCTTAGAGTATACTTAGGATGGGTAATGTCTTCGCACTTGCGACCCGAAGTGAAGCACTGGTACTTAGAATCTCTTCATGAGCAAGTCTTCGTATTTAGTGGTTCATTTCATACAACACAAGGTCTGTGATAGGGGACAGCGGGGATCTTGGATTCCAAAGGCCTAGGACTTGGGAAATCCTAGTGGCAAATGATGGGGTTCGCGGTTACGGACGAATGTGCTGTCAGGGTCTGCTTTTGCAATCGCCCAGGCACTCATTCTGAAAGAGCTGAGTCCGTTGATGCCTGACCTCACCAAGGTTGCGTTTGGTACCGCGGGAATTGTCCGTGCTCACAGACAACAAGGCCGGCCGCAAAGCTCGACCAGTCTGAGGACAATTGTGGTTAAGGACCCAGCTCGTTCTGGGGATGCAACGCGGGGGCTGTGGTTTACTACCCAAATGCGGGTAGAGTACTAGCATGGTAACATCAGTTTGGTAGGCTGATGTTGCCAAAAATCTTTGGTGCATCAGAAGACCGTCCTGATGTTACCGGTGCGATGATGTGCTCTCTGTGGAGTTGCATAGATCAACCGGTTGTCGAAAAACCAAAGATCGGCAGGGATTTAAGATGGGTCCTGCTCTAACCATTGAGTTAATACTGGCACATCAGTCTATGATGGACGTTGATTGTCGTATAACGAATCCAAGTCCGAAGAGGACCGTAGGGTAAACCATTCAATGGAGGTATCCACGTAAATCAAATGACACTTCTTGTCGGTACCAAATACTTCATAAGTCTACGATTGATCAGCATTTCAACGAACTTGGTAAGAAGGAAAGTTATTGCTATGGGTTGTTACGAAAAGAGACATTAATTTTCGTCTTTTTTTGGTATTAGTATAGTATAGGAGAACACCTCTACAGAAAAATTGGAGAAATACCATCTGCTGTGCTATGTGCAAACAATGACGATCAATTTTCTATAACCGCTGTGAGATTGCTGCGAACAAGGCAGGTCTTTTAAAACATTTCTGCTATTGTGAGGTAAAGACGCTTGCCCTTTGCAAATCTTAACAACATCTGCCAGATGATTCGTTTCGTGTTTAAATGTTGCACTTTCTAAATGCATTTACAATAATTTTCTCTATTAGCTATTTATTTGACAAACATTGACAACAAAAACAACCGCTCAATTTAAAAGACATACCATAACATAATAAATATAGCAAGTCAAGCAAGCAATTCAACTTTTTATTTGTGTTAATTATTTACTTCTGCTATCTCTTATTCAATTTCTTATTTGAATTTCAACAACAACAAATATTTACAGAAAACTAGAAAACTAGAAAACTATATATGCTAACAAAAAAATATCCAACAAATACAATTTGTTGTTGGCATATAAATATTTTGTCGCTTGTATTTTGTTAAATAATCTGCTGCAAACGGAAAGAACTTAATATGATTAATGAATACATGAATAAGTAAACAATATATACGAGTATATGTAGTACAATGTACAACAAATTAAAAAGAAAAGAAAACGTTAAACATACATTGTATAGAAAACAATTATAAAGGATTAAAGAAAAATCTTCTTACCGGAATTTATTTGGATATTTGGATAGAGTTTTTTTTTATTATTATTTTTTTTTGGTTGATTTGATTTGATTCGATTTGTTTCAATTGAATCATTCAAGGTGGCTGGTTGGTTGGTTGGTTGGTTGGTTGGTTGGTTGGAAGATGGTTGATTGGTTGGTTTTGCGTGGATGATATGGCGGATTGTTCTTGGTTGGTGGTGATTGCTTGATTATTAATATTTTCCTGGGATTTGAACGGAGTGTAGTAGGATTTTGTTCTAGGATTTCTGTAACGTCTCTTTTTTGAATTTTCTTGTTATTTGTGCTATATTTTTGTTTCTCATTTAGGAAGGAAATTGTAAAGTAAGTCTTCTTTTCTTGTTTTTCTTTTGATTTTGTTAGCAAAAGAAATCGCAGTAAAACCTGAAATAAATCGCTTTTGGAACCTGATCCCCTTGCAATTAACTGGATAAGCCAAACGCATGTCGTCGTCAAACAGAGATAAAAAATCAATTCCTCTCTTTGTTATCCTACTCGAGTGCAACTTTTTTCAATAAAAACAACACGACATGAAAGCGGAAGGTATTGTCTGTATGTATTACGTGTCACTGACACACAATATTGATAACCAACTAACCTTTTCCACCCCTTTGTTCTAAAAGCCCTTCGCATATCTGCTAAGCACAGCGTGTGCGTGAAGGAATTAAGGATCATATCATATCTACCGTAAAAAGGAAAATTCATTTTTTTCTTTTAATTAGCCGCATGTTGCTGTTTGTATATCGTTGTATATCTATTTTTGATAACTGTTGATAGTTAAAGATAGCAAATCTCTGCTATTACATTATGCAAAACTTTTGTTTCTACGAGTATGTCAAATGAAGGACTATGTATGGAATTGTTTCCCTATTGCAATATTATCTTATAATGAATTTAATTAGATAAAATATATTAATCTATTCAAATTGATTATCAATATACGAAATATATATGTCAAGGATCACGTCAAGGCTTATTTCGTCAAGGCACATCAAGGTACACGTCAAGGATCGCAAGGTAAGGATCACTTCAAGGATCGCGTCGTCAAGGATCGCTTCGTCAAGGCGAACGACAAAGTTCACGTCAAGGAACGCTTCGTCAAGGCTTACGCCAAGGATCATTTCGTCAAGGCACGTCAAACTTCACCTCAATGATCTCTTCGTCAAAGTACAAGTCAAGGAACACTTCGTCAAGGTTCTAGTCAAGGATCACTTCCTCAAGGATCACTTCATCAAGGCTCACGTCAAGGACCACTTCGTCAAGGCACGTCAAAGTTCACTTCAAGGATCGCACCTTCAGGCTCACGTCCAGGATCACTTCGTCAAAGCTCACATCAAGGATCACTTCGTCAAGGCCCACTTCAAGGATCAATGCGGCACGTCAATGATCACGTCAAGTATCACTTCGTCAAGGCTCATGTCAAAGATCACTTCAAAGTTCACGTCAAGGATAGCTTCGTTAAGACTCACGTCAAGAATCACTTCGTCAAGGCTCACGTCAAAGTTCACGTCAAAGAACGCTTCGTCAAGGCTCACGTCAAAGTTCACGTCAAAGAACGCTTCGTCAAGGCTTACGCCAAGGATCACTTCGTTAAGGCACGGCAAAGTTCACGCCAAGGATCACTTCGCCAAGGCTCACGTCAAAGTTCACGTCAAGGATCTCTTCGTCAAAGTACACGTCAAGTATCACTTCGCCAAGGCTCAAGTCATAAACAGAAAGAAATTTATTGTAACGACCTTTTTATTTTGAACCCTGATAGCCCTGAGTTTGCCTGGGTTGGGAAACTCCGTTACACTAATATTGGCATGTTTTTCATAACTTTCTAGCAGACTCTGGTACTATTTCATTCATTTCTTTTCAAATATTGTCCTTAAGCATCGAGGTTGTGGTTAGATTCTGTTAGATACTTCACAATAACTTACTATCAACAACTTTCCTCGACTCAATGTGAAATTACTGGAAACCCAAAATGGCGGCGAAATAGCTGACTCAACCTGTATATTGCGCCATTATTGGGTTGAGGATAAAAATGATTTTAACCGATACGAAAATACACCTTTGGCGTCATATTTCTACTCAAATGCTGTATTTAATGAAGCTTGGACTTTGGTTAGGTCATATAAAACCAAAAAAAATATATAAAATATTTGAAAAGATTGCCATCTTTGACGTAGACATTAAAATTATGTAATGAAGACCTAAGATATTTGGACCAGACTCAAGCACAGCCTGGGCATCAATGTATAACTTTCCTATCCGGCAAAGGATAATATTTAAGACGCTCAACATACGCTGATGGCCAAGTTGAAGTTCCGAGGTTAAAGAACGTGAATTAGAGAACATTAAACATATATAAGAAAGTGAAAGTTCTATTGTCAGCAAATAAATTTATAGAAATATAAGTAACAAACAAGAAATTAACGATGGAAAGGAAGAAAGGGTATCAGAGATAAAATAGAACGAGCATTTATGATGTAAAGATTCAGACTTGATTTTTTTTAATTTGCGAATGCCTAAGGGGTTTTGCACCCTTATAATGCTGGGCCCAACATAGGACTTAATTTAGAAAAGCAGTGGAAAATATGAGATGTCTTTGAGCCTTGGAAAGTTATTCCACATACGTGTTGTACGACTAAAGAAAGCATCGCTAAACTTAGGAACACGTCCGAAGATGGGCTCTTGGATGAATTGATGAGCACTTGTGGAACCATGCAACCACGTGAGACTTAAGTTTAAAAAGCAGGGGAAAATATGATATGTTTGTGAGACTTTAAATTCTTAAGGATCGTATCAATGTGGGTATACAGGCCTTGGAAAATTATTTCACATACGTGTTGTACGGCTAAGAAAAAATCGATATTGTGGAACCATGACTTATGCAGATAAAATTGATGAAAGGCTGAAAGCAACGCGATCTGCTATTTCCTTTGATCACTGCGATTCTCGAGCGAATCTATTAACTTCGACACCAATTAATTTAAACGCTCGTTTCTGTATTCTATGAGTACAACAGTTGGATTGGATTTTGCATTGGGCTGAGTTCCACTTCAGCGAATAAATGAAGCAGATTAAAGGTAACACACAATAAAACATTAATTCTTTGACGTTAGGCAAAAAGGTCTTATGTCAGAAACTGCAGTTTTTGGTAAAACCGCATTGAAAATAGTTTAATTATTTGCAAATCTGGATAAAATTTGTTTGAAAAAAAATGATGGTATAATAACTTCTGAAATGATGACCTATATAAAATGTTAATACATTTTTCCAAATTCATTAGTATTTACAGTTTTTTGATGACTTAAGTCCCTAGGATCCTCTCATTTTGTATTATTTGTAAAAGTTTTGTTTCTTTGTAAGACTTAAGTCAGGAAATAAAACATTTTCATTTAGTTATAAAATAGGGAATTATTTAATTAATCGAAAGCTTACAAAATAAAGTTAATAACAAACAAACAAAAATGATTATGCTGTTTCTGTTTCTTCTTCTTCATCTACCAAATCTGGATCATAATTTTTTGCGGTGTTAGAAGTTGGTAAATTTTTATAAAAGTCATGAAACACAGGTGGTACTAAGCTTAAAAGAGAGCACAAATCCCTTTTTTTCTCCTTAGATATCGGGACTAAAGTTTTGTACTTTGCTTGGAGTGGATAATCTTTGAGACATCTATTTTTTCCTCTTCTAAGGAAGCTTAAAACCTTGAATTCTTCGGAGTGGTGTAAATTGTTTTTATATCTCACTAAGCCATTCTGCTGGTATTGTAGCCATTGCACACTATGCCAAGAAAACTGCTCATTAATAGTATTTTTTTTTCTGCACACAAAAACTGTCTTCAACAAAACGGCAAAATCAAAGAATTCCTCTTGCTGCATTTCATGTACCTGGAACTTCTTTTTTAGGCCTGTCGTTCGTACTAGCTGGTACCAATCGTGGGGGTGGTAAACAGGTGTTTTTGTTTTCTTTTTTTGTTTTTCGATCATGGAATGATCCACGTCACATTCCATGTGTGTATGACCCGGAACAAGGAACTTGTGGTTTATGGTTAAATTGGGGAACTTAACTTGAGCCATTAAAACATTGCGGCCACATGACTGTTTTTATTTTGTCCCCCGCATGTGTCTGAGTAAAATGTCACCTCAGAAACGCAATCAGGTAGCTTCTTCATATGAGCATATAGGCAGGAAGCTATTTCATTTCCCCCTCTAGCAGCTAGAGCTTCATGCCACATGTAGTGCGTTGAATCTCCGGTAGCATTATCGTGAACAGTAAGGTTATAGGTCCAAAGCCGCCTTTTATAAAATGCTACCGAAGATCCAACAAATGGTGTTGGCAAGCATTGCTGAAGATCGAAGCTAAAGCATTTCTTTTGCGTGCCTTCTTGTGCTGCTAGCTTATCAGCTTTTTTGGCATCATAAGCAGCATTAGCCTGCTCCTGATGGATTTGGAGATCGTTTTCTGCTTCCTGTTTTTCATCCTGATTAGCAGCTACTTGAACACGCATGTGAAGGGTGTCGCACTTGTAGCAGGTGTCCACTTTTGGTTTTTTAAAGGCGAGTTTTAATTTATGAAATTCCCTCTCATAAATTGAACGACCAACAAAATTCTCTCGTCCTTCTTTGTATAAGTCGTACATAATGCGCAAGTTTAAATAGGAAGGTAAAAACTTCTTCTCATTTGTACGCCTGGTGTAATGACTTTCATAGCTTGGAAAAGATTTTATGTGAGCCAGGACTTCATTAAGCTCCTCTTCAGACTTTTTGTTTTTCGAAGATTTTTTACCTCTTTGGTCATCCACTGTAATGCCGGATGTGTTAAGCATTTTATTTTCGATGGCGTTTGATATGAACTTTTATTTTTCATCTAAAGTTCTGCTGAAGCAACCCTTGCACACAGAAACTCTTGCACCGTTTACTTCAAGGAAATATTCATAAGTTACTTCCCTGCCTTTTGAGCTGCCAGCTTTTCTTTTGCGAGAAACCTGTTTTTCTTTAACATTTATCAGATTTGCGATGAAGGTTACCCTTTTGTCGTGGGTGCCAAGCGACCAGTACTCGTCAAAAATAACTTTCCTAATGTCCTCTTTAAGGAAAGAACTGCACTTTTTACGGCATTGTGTTAAATTTTTTAATTCCCTTGCTTGAACAACTTTTCCGCTTACACTCACGTAACTTTTGCCAATGTGAATTTGTTTAGTACGTTCTTTCCTTATGCGCCTGGACCACTTCTTGCCATTATTTTCCATGTTCTCAACTGCTGTCTCTTCATTTACTTGAGTTGAACTAGTTGCGGCTTCATTTATTTCGCTTTCACTACTTTCTTCTTCTGGGACAAAATCCTCATCCATAACGCTATCATCAGAATCTAAAGTATTTGGCATACCAGCAGGCAACGATGGAGCTGGCGAAGACTCAGGTGAAGCTGTTTCTTCAGCAGCAGAAGCAAATTCGGCATTTTCTGATAAAAAGTTTATTGAATTCTTAATATTACTCTCTTTAAAAAAAAATATAACACACTTACTACGGTTTCCAGAATTTGCTAAAGCTAAATTTAATATATATTTACTTCTTTCACTCATTTTAATGCACAACACTTAATTATTTTTATATAATAATAATAATAATCGAATAATAACTTGTTATTTAAAATAATACCAATCAGAATTCAGAGAACCAAAGATTAAGTACTGAGATTATAATTATTCAATTCAAACTCATTAAAAAACGCGCTAGGTTAATAAATTAGACAGGCTATGCAATAACCGTTTATTTTCCTTCTCTTTTTTGTTTCGTAACAAAAAAAAATTTACGTATGGGTCGCACGAACTTGCTCCTGTTCAATGAACCCCATTATTGAAAATTTTAATAGGCAATTTTGGTTGAACTTTTTCAAATAAGTATATCTGCACTATTCTCCCATTTGATTATTCCGTTTGGTATTAAAGACTTAAGTTGACTTAAGTCTTTAGAAGAATCTTAAATGTTTCAGTGGCATCGGTCACAAAGTCTTAAATGAACTTAAGACGTTAATACCAAAGCTAATATGCCTTTTTTTTACTTATTGCCTAAAGACTAAATTATTACGATGGGAAGCAGCTGTGCTAGACTTAAGTCGATAATACCAAACGAAAGAGAAAAAAAAATTGAGTTAAACCCAGTCAAAAGCCCAAAATGCAATTTTTTGACTTAAGACCTTTTTGCCTAACTTCAAAGAATTAATATAAGAAAAAGTAGTAGGAACAAAATGGAGCCCTAGGGAACGCCAAAAATTTATACGACGTAATTCCGAATTGAAAATAAAACAACATATTTCATGTATGAAAAGCTAAGTCTATTCAGCGAATAAATGAAGCAGATTAAAAGTAGCACACAATAAATCAATAATTAATATAAATGGCCACAAAACGGAGCACCGGGGCACGCCAGAATTAATACGGTGTGTTTCTTGTAAATTCAAAACAACGTATTTTTTTATATGAAAAGTTAAGAGATTATATATGAATATAGGGAAAAGGGACGAGGACAAAGCGCAACCCTGAGGAACGCCAGCATTTATCGAGATAGTTTCCAATTTGAAACCGTCAAAAACAACGTGTTTCCTATATGAAAAGTTAAGGGTGTTGTTAATGAAAGAATTATGTAAATTAAAATCAGCAGACAAATTATTATTAATGAATACAGGAAAAAGTGGCGTGGACAAAACGGAACCCTGGGGAACGCCAGTATTTACACGGCGTGTTTCCAATTTGAAATCGTCCAAAACAACGACTTTCTTATATGAAAAGTTAAGGGTGTTATTAGCGAAAGAATCAAATGAATTAAGGGTAGCAGAGGGCGCCGTGGCTCAGTGGATAAGAACAAGGACTTCTGAGCAGGAGGTTCGTGGTTCGAATCCTAGTAACACCAAAGTATTTTTAACGGTGTCCTACCTCTCGCGAAAGTCTGACAAACGTCCGAGAGTAATAGCTTGTCACGGAAAGCCGTTCGGATCCGGCATTAAATTGTAGGTCTCCTCTGAATATACATGCTCGCGAAAGTCTGACAAACGTCCGAGAGTAATAGCTTGTCACGGAAAGCCGTTCGGATCCGGCATTAAATTGTAGGTCTCCTCTGAATATACATGCTCGCGAAAGTCTGACAAACGTCCGAGAGTAATAGCTTGTCACGGAAAGCCGTTCGGATCCGGCATTAAATTGTAGGTCTCCTCTGAATATACATGCTCAACACAAATGGTTGCGGGAAGCTAGGCCTTGGACCACAATGGTTTGTCGCGTCGAATATTATTATTAAGGGTAGCAGACAATCATTAATTAATATAAGAAAAAGTGGCGGGGACAAAATGGAACCCTGTGGAACTCCAGCATTTACACGGTGTTTTTCCAATTTGAAAAATACATTCATCAGCAAATGAATTAAGAATCATGAATGCAGCTCTAGTGAATTAAATAGCTATCTAAAATATAATCGAGAAATGTTATACATTAGATTCACCTCACCAGGCTTTTTAAAAAAGATGTGAATAGAAATAATTAATAACAAGAACAAAAAATAGATCTTGAATAAAAAATAGTTCGAAATATTAATAAGATATTCCATTTTACGGTAGATATGTATATGTCTATATATGCACTTTGTTTTTCCCACAAATCCATTAGAAAATGAAATCAAAACCTCGTTCTCGTCTGAAATAAAACCAAAAGCTTAATCGCTTCCTGTTGCGTTCTGTTTTACTGTATTTTTTCTCATTTATTAATGTTTTGAGTATATGTATTCTAGATTGAGTTAATCATACATTTTTTGTATATATTTTACTTTAAATTTAATTTAAAATACTTCTGTTGTCGAAAGTTGTACATATACGTAAAGTCATATGCTTAAAACATTGCTGCTATGTGTGTATATTATAAGAATATAAGAATAATAAGTATATATTATAAGAGAATGAGAAATATATTTTATTTTTCTGCGTATGCTGCGTGTGTATTTATGTGTGTATATTTATTTACACACACAAATATATATTTTAATATTTATAATAAAATTGTATATTGGGTATGTAAGAGAAATGGTAAATGAGCAAAAATGTAATGTTCAACATAAGGGAATTGAGAAGTAGGAATTAAACAATCTCTCTACAAAAAAATATTGTCGTAAATTGTAACCGCAATCTTAAGACTAGCCGCATATTGAGCGCAGAACTAAACAGCTTAGTGTCAGCAAAGTAGAGCTGAGTCGTTCGTGATTGATACGTTCGTACTAAACGGAACAGTACTGTGAACCAAAAGAGCGGTAGGTACACCTCATACGAAATGAACGGAACATTAGTGATCCAAAATGTCAACCGTTCAGTTAAGTCTTCAGTGGCTCAGTCCTTCCATGGGTTCAGTCGTCCATCCAGAAACCAGAAACATTTCAATTTTCTCTTGTATAGTTAAATACACCATTCTGAAGTAGTATTAATTGCCTAAGACAGATATTGTTGTTTTTGAAATAATCTCAAGCTGAATCGGTATTTTTTGAAACAAAATACAAAAAAATTAAACAATTTAAAAGCTGATTTAATCGCCTGTTCTGGAAAACGTTGTATTTTTATTGCAAACGTATTGCACAGAATTATTCAAAGGTTCTTAGTAGGAGACATCGAGAAAATTGACTATCGTCTTACAGCGCCATCTATCAAAATCCAAGAAAAAAAATGGTTCAGACTTGTAGCCGTAGAATCCAAATTTGCAATTAAAAATAGGGGTTCCCTATGCAAACTTCATAAGTTACCCCCACCGCACCTAAAAGGGGGTACTAATTTTAGAACGGAATGATTAATTTTGATCTTGGACATGTTTTCCGTAGAGTGCTTATATTCATCAGGTTTCAGATTAAAATAATCACCCGGTATAAGGGATGATTGTATTGCTGTTAGCTGTTTGTTTAGCAAATTTTTGAACTTAAGGTTTTCTTTTTCTTTCGGCCGTGAACGTATACTGCAGTGTACGGTTTCTTTCATCGCATGACAAATTCGTTGTGTTTTACCTCGTTTGTATATGTATGTTCTAAGTGTACTTCTTCAAAAATTGTCTGCAATACAGAACTCAGACAGTACAAACAACCAAAAGCACGAAATTAACGGATCTTTTGAATGGCTCTTCGTCGTGACTGAACCAAAAGATTCAGTACACCCAAGAGATCCATTTTGCACACCTCCACAGCAAAGTTAATATATAACACAGAGAACTTATATGTCTGAGCTGCACTTACTCAGGAACGTCTGGGCCAATTTTAACTGTGTTAGTGGCGAGCCAATATATTAGCGACCGGGCAACGCCGTATTCACATTGCACGCAATTTTTAGTCTAACAACAGTTGCTATAAAAACCTGAACTACGCTATGCTGTGTCAGGATGCGCTCTATATGCGGCTAGCATAAATTTTAAGTCAAAATTACAAATTAAAACCCAATACAAAATATACAATTTTTAGAATTAGTTTCTGTTCATCGTTTATGTCCTTTGGACGTTTAGTTAATAAAATTTCCGAATGTTTATCAATGTTCATATGTTATTATGTATTTAAATATACATATAAATACTTACATAACATAGTTTAATTCTTAACATTATGAATTTTCCTTTACATTTACGTGAATTGTGCCCTAAATTGTTTTGAAAAAAAAAAAACTGCAAAATACAATGTCTTCTTATAAACGAAAATGAAAATCTTTTAGATTTTTTTCGTTATTTATGTGTGGGAAAAATGCCTTTAAATATGGTTATGAATACGTGTGTGTGTGTGTATATGTGTTAGAGGATAAGATAATGTGTGTGTTTGAGTGGTAAAAGTGACATAAATCTTTAAAAGAGAAACTACAAAATACAATATCTGATTAACGAAAATGAAGATCTATCTTTGTTTGGGGAAAATGTCTTTAAATATTATTATCAACACGTGTGAGTATGTGTACGAGGATAAGAGAATGTGTATGTGTGTGTGTGGTAAAAGTGACATAAATCTTTAAAAGAAAAAAAAAACTACAAAATACATCTGATTTAAAAAAAATAAAGATTTTTTAGACTTTGGGGAAAATGTCTTGAAATATTTTTATCATAACGTGTGTATGTGTAAGAGGATAAGAGAATGTGTATGTGTGTGTGTGATAAAAATGACATAAATCTTTGTATTATTGGGGTCGGTACTTGGAACGTTCTTTTACCACCGGAAATCGCTAGGTAGTTGCGTGAGTGAAGAGTTTGTGTGTTCACAACTCAATTCTCTAATAACCAAAAAGTAAGGCATAGCGCATATTGAGCACAGCAAAGCCCAGCACAGCACAGCACAGCACTGCACAACGTAGCCTAATGCTCTGTATCGCACAATGTTAGACTGAACAACGCCCAGTGCATGCATCAGAGGTAAAGGGCCCAGCCCTGACGCAACTGACTGACTGACGCAACGGATTCTATGGGTCGGGCCCTTAAAACACATTGGCAAACCTCTATCACCTCTGCGACATATGTAAATGAAGTAACTCAATGATGCGTAGCAACTACGCTCAATGTGCGGTGACTCGCACAGAGGCACAGTTTTCCTCTGATTCACCGTGTTATGCTGTGCTGGGCTGTGTTGTGATCAATATGCGCTAACCCTAATCTACTATAAATGCTGAAAAATAAAAACACATACGAAGAGCTGCGTGCTTTTATGATTCAAATTGTAAAGCAGCGCTGCACACAGGCACACAGTTAATAATTTTGTTCAATGAGAAAAATGACAGAACAGAACAGCACAAAGTTGTGAATAATGGGTCTATTCTTTTATTCAACCCGAGCGAGTAAAGTTACACGGAGTACACCGAGCGAATGTTGCTCGGTTCACAATAAAAAACACAGAGTACAGAGTAAAATTACCCCGGGTGCATAAAAAAAGTGTAAGTGTAAATTTTTGACGTACACTGCTCACTCGGGTTGAATAAAAGAATAGACCCAATGTCAGATAATAACAGAAGAATAGTGGAACAGAAATTTACAGCCATATGTCAAAAATGACTTCATTTTCGACTAACGAATAGTTTATTTTAGTTTTGAAAGTAGAAGTGATTGATAGTGATTCGCAAAGTGAAAATAGTTTTTCAAGTGATACAAGTGATTCCAGCCACGCCGAAACGCATCACGCATCAAATATGCAATCACAGCTGATTTTGACATTTCTCACAAATCAAAACGTTCTACCTCAAGAGAAAAACTGCTTAGAGCAGAGTCATTAAACAAAAACTAGAACCGTCACAGACAGAAATTTTCCTCATTGAACACGAAAACCCGATATTTTGCTGCGCTCAACTATTCGGAACAGCCTCATTCAACAAAATTAATATAAAGGGTGGTTTTTTAGAGGTTCATATCTTTAAGTTGGCAGCACTGTTTTCTTTGGCAACTGATGTGACAGCTGACATTTGCTTTGTCATTAGTTTGATTTGCCATTTCAAAATGGATAGACTCACGCCAGAGCAACGCTTGCAAATTGATGAATTTTTGTTATGAAAATAATGGTTCTGTTTGCCAAACTAATCGTGCATTAACGTCCATTTTACGGTCGTGTCCGTCATAATCGTCCATCAGAGCGGGTAATTTGGTTAACTATGTATAGTTTTCCGAACACGTATACTTTAAATGATAAGTCCAGTAAGACGTCGAACAGTGCGTACCGAAAAAGCGATAGACGCTGTACAGCGTAGCATTAAGGAAGACACAAATAAATCAATTCAACGTCGTTCTCAGCCACTGGAGATGTATCCAACTAAATGGGAGAAAACTGTAAATGCGTATACGGAAGCAGCCTCAACCATTTTAGGTTATCCCGACAAAACTAGAAAAGAATGGGTATCACATAGCACATGGAACAACATTCGTGAACGTGAACGCCAATCCATCAAACCAGAGTTAAACGCGGCCTCGGGTGCCGAGCGAAGCGCATTAGCGCGGAAGTATAGGGATCTGGACCGGCAAGTTGGCCGTTCAGCTAGGAACGGCAAACGAGCATGGCTAAGCGACATCGCAACACAAGCACAGCAAGCCGCTGATAGTAGACAATACAGCACAGTCTACCAACTCGCTCGTAAGCTCGCCAACAAGAAACTCCACATCAACTATGGCTCTTTTATCCTTATGGAGGAGCAACAATTAACCCGCTGGACAGAACATTTAAAGAATGTTTTGAATTGTACTTCGCCAGGCACGTCCATCAAACCCAATAGGGTACTTAACATCAGCGTCACTAATTGGATGAGATAAGGACAACTATTCGTTCACTTCAGTCAGGTAGAGCAGCAGGCAATGACAAAATCTACGCAGAACTTTTTCAAGCCGAACGAACATTGCATGCAATATATCAAGGTATCTGGGAATCTGAAACCATTCCATCGTCGTTAAAAGAAGGTTTAATAGTCAAACTCCCCAAGAAAGGTGATTTGAGCAATTGCGCAAAGTGGAGAGGAATTACCCTGCTAAACACCATAAATAAAGTGATCTCCTCTATAATAGCTAGGCGCCTACGGAATGCGTTAGAGTCAATAAGTCAGTTGAGTATCGCTCTCCTCTGTATATGGTTTTTGTAGATTTTAAACGCGCTTTTAATAACGTGGGCCGAAACATGATGTTTTAGATTTTGTCTAGCTATGGTGTTCCGGAAAAACTCATTAACATCATTAAGGAGCTGTACCGCGACTCAACATACCGCATAATTCATAACGGTCATCTTGGCTCACCTTTCAACATCTACTCGGAAGTCAAGCAAGGTTGCATCCTCTCACCATTGCTTTTCACAATAGTAACCCGTACTGCATCGGGTTTGCCATGGAATGTTTTCACCGCTTAGAAGACCTAGACTATGCCTCCTCTGTCTCCTATCACAATCGCTAGGTGACATGGAGCGAAAATTAAACTCACTAGAACTCCACGCTAACAAAGTGGGTTTAAAAATTAACGTGTCCAAAGCAAAACTACTTCGCGTAAACGCTAGTGGAACATGTGATCTCTCGATTGACAGACAATATACATAGAGGAAGTCGATAAGTTTTGCTACTTGGACAGCTGGATGTCAAAAAATGGTGGTGCTGACTCGGATGGTGCTCTCGTATAAAGAAGGCGCGACACTTCTATAGTATGCTAAATAATATTTGAAACTCCTCGCAAATCTCCCGGAATCTGAAGCTAACGATCTTCAGATCTAACGTTCTCTCAGTACTCTTGTGTGGCTGCAAAACATGGAAAGTCGCAGAGTCAATTGCGACGCACCTTCAAGTCTTCGTCAACAAGTGCTTAAGGAGGATACTGAGAATAAGATGGCCAGACATTACGACTAATTAAGACTTGTGGAGAGTAACGCAGCAGGAAGCAATCGCGATCACCATCAGTACTATGAACTCTTGAATTTGGATAAACTGTGACGAGCTAAAGTAAAAAATGTCGTCGCAGTACACGAAAATAAGGTTGATGCAGAATTAACAAAATGACGGTAGAAATAAAAAAACAACCCATAAAAATTTAAATCTAAATTCTCTAATCGCAGAAATTGATATGGGAGCCCCTCGATCCTGGACCAATTTTTTTTATTGTATGAGAAAATCATCGAAACAGACATTTGACATCAGGTGTTAAAATTGAAAATGCTCAGATCATTCTCTCTCTCTCTCTCTCTACCACCAAAACCATGCAGCACACACCGCACAAAGTCCATAAAGGGCGACGAATATCTGATGCCAGTATAGATATTTAAAAAATGTATAAGGGCCTTGCGGCCGAACCCGGGACCCGATCACTACCAAATTCGAAAATGTATTGTTTATTGGGTATACACATGTGTGTAAAATTTGAAGAAAATCGGGTAAATTTTTTAAATTTTTGTATGGGAGCCCCCCGACCACGCAGCTCGAGGGAGGTCAAAATTTAATAAAAAGTGTTGTCTCCGGAAATACACATGTGTGCCAAATTTCAATAAAATCGGGCTGTAGGAAGTGGGTTAAAAATTGATCGCAAGAATCCATGACAAATCCACAAACCCACAAACACACGGGCAAGTGAAGTTAATATAGAGAATTTAAAAAGGACCACAGGTTTGGCGCATATGCAAGTTCTTGTTAAATGTAGGTTTTCACATCGGCCAAATGACTGTGGTCGATTGGTGCAAATCTTGCTTTTCAAATAGCCCCACAAAAAACGGGTTTGATGCTAAATTTGATAGTCTGGAAGGCTATTATGATGAGTATATCTCTGGGTACGTGTCGGTGCTACCGATTAAAGAATTCTGAAAGGGAATGCGAGGTTGGCACAGTTGTCGATAAGTAGCACCGTGATTTCGGCATGTCTACTACTGCGTATCCAACGTTGTGAGTTAACTGTGTTGTGAGAGACTGAGGTCAACTTGGACTCCTCAGGAGCGGACAAAATTTGGTAAATACATCAGTTAATGCTGAAGTTAATGAAAAGTGGCCCCGATTACTACATTACCCACCCGTCATTTGTTTTGTAATCAATTTTTTATCATGTTTTGGTTATTTATGTTGCTTTCAATAAAAATGTATTAACATTTCAATGAATTCCTTCCATTTTTTTGCCAAATAAAGCATCCAAGAGCATCGATATAATGTAGGGGTTGCAAATTAATTCGTTCGTTATATTGGACGACCACTGTAATGGTCGATGACTATGAAAGGATAGCTGCTAACCCATGCATGCTTTATGTATCGGTTTTGGCAAAAGCAAATTAATCGATAACGTTATTGAAATTATGATGAATTGGATTTGCATTTCATTAAATATTTGGAAGTGCGTATCTAAATACAATTAACAATAAGGCAATTAATTAGTTTACGTTTTTCGTTACTGTTTGGGAAATCTTCAGTTATTTTATTCAATTATTTAACACAACTTTATGTACTATGTATACAAATTCAATACAATTTTCCGTTTATTTCGTTCCCTGCTAAATAAATCATTTTCACATTTTTCAAATCTTAAACTTAACTTCCGAGCAAATTCCAATTAGGTAAGTCTGCTGTGACTAAAGTACCTTCCCCAATAACATGTGAATAGTTTAATGATTTGAATGTGTCTGTGAATACATAGGAGACATGTACACTATGTTTTTCAGTTACGTAAACTACAAACTACTTGCGTATAATATATGAGTACGATTGGACCCCACCCACCCCCATTATAAGAGGTCGGTCGATCGGTCGGTCGGTCAACTATTATTACTAAATTACCATTTTATTTGTTACTTTATTTACTTAATAAACGTAAATATATGATTATTAGTATAAGTGAATGAAGATGCAGCGCGGCGCGTTTGCTAAATTATTGTTTTATGAATGATAATCAATGTTGTTTGTGTATTTGTGTAAGGGAGATGTGTATTTCATGTATGTGTGTGTGTGTGTGTGTGTGTGTGTGCATCTATCGAGTCTACACGAGAGTATTTTGTCTTTCTTCTCATAATGATCTGTTCGCGTAGTAGAATTACTCGATCTCATCCCCTACCGGCTAATACGGGTTAAACTTATTCCGGTCTAATTTCTTATCGTTGTCGGAATTTGTTGCATCATTGCCGCTGTGGTTGCGGAAACGCGATGATGGATAATTTTTATTGCGATGCACGCCAGTCGTCTGGACTGGTGGGCCCAAATTGGCAAGACCGCCCAGCAGATCGGTTAGTCCGTTAAGTGCACTGAGACTGGAGAGAGCATTCAGTGCGCCCGGTTTCGATAGCAATTGGGCCAGTGGAATGGCCGAAACTAAGGAGCTTGCTGCAGCAGCGGCAGCGGCCGATGCGCTACTATGATTGTTGTTGTTGGTGTTATTGTTACTGTTGCCATTGTTTAAATTGTTATTCATTGTTGATGATGATGACGACGACGACGATGACGACGAATTGGAACAATTCGATGGATTGGCGATGACGCCGCCGACGATGCCTGCTGTTGCAGCTAAATTATTATTTGTTGTTGTTTGATTTCCACCCGACGACGCATTACTATTATTTGCTTCTTGGAGATTGGCCTTCTGGAGTTCAACGCTGCGGGAATAAGAAAAAAAGGAAAATAGGATTTTGTTGGTGATACTAGGTGGTAATTGTTGTAGTGTGTGAGTGGAGAGTTAGTTGAGGGTTTATCTGAGTATGTGTGTGGGTATGTGTGTAAGTGGTGTGTGCAAGTGTTGGAATTGAGAGATGTCGGTTTGATTTGAGAGATTGGCGGGGATTCGAATGGATAGAATTTTTCTTCGTCATCTCTAGATGCATCATTCATTTTTTTTTGTAATCAACAATAAAATGCATTTCGAGATTTATTCAAGAAAGGAATTTGGATGGATTCACGTTGTTGATTCCATATTTTTTGCTCGTTGGCGCTTGTCTCAATAATAAAAAAAAGTCACAAGAGTCACAACACACACTCTGTTTGTTGTTGTTTGTTGATGTCAATTGTTGTTGCCTCGTTACCTTTTTTTTCTTATCGATCTGGGTCTGCGAGAACGGTTTTCGAATGATTAATAATTAAGCGATGATCATGCTGAACATTTGATGCATATTTCTTAATTTATAATGTAATTACAATATTATAACTTCATTTGAATTGTATGTGTAATTCTTAAACCTAAGACTTATTCTATTAAACAAGTCAGCAGCCCAGCCCCCGAAGAGTACACGCGCTCTATAGACATTTTGTAAAATAAAAATGGTTTTTCCTCCTAATAGTTTTTTAGAGTATGCTTATGGGAGTTCGGAACTGTGATTTGATTCAAATTGAAACGGGACTGGACTAGAAGGATTGTTTGGAAAGGCAAAGGCTTAAGACGCCAGCATTATTAGAATGACAAACAAAAGGAGCATTGTTTTTTTAAGATGTTGATGGTGATTTATTGTGGAAAATATAGTTTTGATTTTTATTTAACGATTTTTAGCTAATTATTTAAGTACATATACATGCTCAACGCAAACGGTTGCTGGAAGCTTGGCCTTGGAACGCAATCGTCTGTCGCGCCGAATATTATTACTATTTTTATTTAAGTACAAGTTCAATTATTCATTTATTTATTACTTTGGTGAATTTGTAAGGCAAAAATAGTGTAGTGATGCCGCTCAATTACATATCCTACATAGATCTTCGTTCCCAACCCATATTCGCTATCTGTAAATATCCAGTCTCGTCATCTCATGTTTCGTCATAAATATAATGAACCCATTCTGTATGGTATGCACTCCAGTAGACTTCATGATAACGGATACTCATATAAAATACCCAAAGTGAATGCAAGCAAGCACTGCTACCTCTTAAGAGGGTGAGCGCAACGCTTACAGAATAAAATATATGCCTGAGTGATAACTGTGTCTACAAAAATAGATAAATATTTTCACTGCAAACATATGGAGATACACTCCATCGTTTATCGATATAATTGAGCGCATTAATATGGAAATGTACTGGACTGCACTATTCGTGCAGAAAGTTGTATATGTGCAGTGCGAATGAAGATTGGCTTGTATTTGAGGTTTCTTTTAAACGAAACGAAATGTTGAAGAGTCAGAGTTATATGAACAGTGAAAGGAGAAGGTCTAATCTCAAAAATAAAAAATAAATATTCACTTTAAACAAAAGCATTTTATTAACCCCCCTTTGGCACTTTTCTCACGGCTACGTGATAAAGCACAGTGTCTAACATAACTATAGCTCATGATAAAATATAACTTCTTTGGAGGAGTTTGCATAACTTTAATAGTAATGCTTCGGATTCCTAAGGTCGGGGAGAAGAGAGATAGAGAATGATCTAATAAAAAGAGCATAACGAATTTGAACCCTACAATACCATACATATTCATATTTCTCCCTTTCCAATTACTGAGTGCACCTCCACAAATGTGTCAAAAAAACGTATTGTCCTAAAATTATCCTAAAATAATTCTGTAATTATTCTTTAACCATCTTAAATTCCTAAATTCATTTTATAAAAAAAACTATACTTATTCTTTGGTCATTACAGAATGATTATAATTATTCTTCAACAACCACATTATCATAACCATTCTAAAAATATGCTTTATTCATCCTATAATCCTGAAATCATTATATGATCATCCTACATTCCTAAAACCATTTTTTAATGAACCTTAATTGTTCTATAGATATGCTACAACAATCATATAACCATCATCCTATAAACATCCAACCTTCCTTATTTCATTCCATAATAATAATTTAATAGCCATCCTATAATCGTTCTATAATAACTGTCCTACAGCAACCATATAATTTTAACTATTCTAAAAATATGCTATATTCATCCTATAATTCTAAAATCAACCAAAATTCCTAGATTCATTCCAAAATCAAGCTATAATCAATTTATGGTTATCCTGTAATCATTCTATAATCACCCTACAGCAACTCTAGAATTAAAAAAACCTCAAATATGCTATATTCATTCTATAATCCTTAATTTATTCTATAATCATCCTATTTTGCTAAGTCTACTCTTTAATGAACCTTTGACCATTCTATTAAAATCCTACAACAATCATAAAACATACCATAATCATCCTAGAATCCTAAAATCACTCCATAACCAACCAACATTCTTAAATTCATTCCGTTATCAAGCTATAATCAATTAATGGCTATACTCTAATCATGCTATAATCATCCTACAGCAACTCTATAATCGTAACTACTCTAAAAATATGCTATATTCATTCCATAATCCTGAAATCATTCTATAATCATTCTGCATTCCTAATTCCATTATTTAATGAACCTTTGAGCATTCTATAAAAATCCTACAACAATCATAAAACATACCATAATCATCCTATAATCCTAAAATCACCCTATAATCAACCAAAATTTCCAAACTCATTCTATAATCAAGCTATACAAGCTATCTATACAGAAACTCTAAAATTAAAACAACTCTAAAATATGCTATATTCATTCTATAATCCTTAATTCATTCTATAGTCATCTTACATTCCGAAATGCATTCTTTAATGAACCTTTGACCATTCTATGCATATCCTACAAAAATCATATAAACATACCATAATCATCCTATAATCGTAAAATTATTCTATAATCATCCAATTATCTATTTATGGTTGTCCTGTAAACATTCTATAATTATCCTACAGCAACTCTATAATCAAAACTACTCTAAAAATATGCTTTATTCATTCTATAATCCTGACCATTCTATAAATATCCTACAACAATCATATAAACATACCATAATCCTAAAACCATTCTATAATCATCCAACCTTCTTAAAATCATTCCATAATAATAATTCAATGGCCATCCTATAATCATTCTATAATTGTCCTACGACAATCCTATAATAATAACCATTCCATAACTATGCTATAATTATCCTATAATAATATAATACGACCAACACAAACATTAAAAAAGTTTTACATTAAGAACGTCGTAAAAGTTTTAACGGCAATGCATAGAATAAAAATCTCGAAATTCAATCGCTACACTTGCAACCTTAGTATGACAACGATTCTCAAACATTTCCAAAGAATTATATCTGCTTCTCTATCAAATTTGCCACCCCGCTGTTTATTACCATTGATGTGATGTTGTGACCTGGGGTCGAATTACCACATACGCGCGACTGAATAATGTTGATTTGGCACGATCTCTTACGTGAACGAGTGACGAGTAGCGATTCATCCCAATGTAGATACTCGATCACTCGTTAACTGATGTCGTAATTCGACCCCAGATCCTGAACCGATATCTTTCAATGTCATACCTGTCTAACTTCTACCAGAGTTACCCATCATCATTATTGTGCTAAGCCGACAAGTGGTAAACTATAAGTTGTGCTAAAATGAAGCGAACTATTTGAATGTTGGAATTACTAAGCAACAACGATGGATAATTTTATTTATTATCATCTTTACAACCAGTTTTGCTTTGGTATCCAAAATTATGTCCCACTAATGAGCACTAGCAATGGTGCGGGATTGTTTTTTTCTGATCTTTCCCCGAGAAAGACGCAGTGGTAAGTTCTTGTCGAATGTAGGCTTTCCAATCAGAAAGATACTTTGGATGCCTGATGCAAACCTTGCTTTTTAGATGGTCTGCTGGTATCGGAGATCTGGAAGGCTATTGTGATATCGCTGAATTTCGATATGACAACTCCATAAAAAATTTGATGAAAAATCGTCAATTTTTTATCGGGCGGTATGGCATGTGGCACCATCCAGTTGTAGGCCTTCGGAACTAGTAGTTCATCAACTTGGACAAAAAGTTACGCGCTAGTATCGACATTAAATTCCCTGCCTTCGTTGCCCACACAAGACAGTCACTTTTTCGTTGAAACGGTTCATTTTGTGAACAATTAGGGGTTTACGTTCCCCTGTAATGACTTTTTTGCTTATTGGCATTGTCATCGATAGTATACAAAAGCAAGCGTTAAAGCTTATCAGTGAGGAAAACATTGCGAAGTCAATAGAAAGTTACGCGCTAGTATCGACATTAAATTCCCTGCCTTCGTTGCACACACAAGACAGTCACTTTTTCGTTGAAACGGTTCATTTTGTGAACAATTAGGGGTTTACGTTCCCCTGTAATGACTTTTTTGCTTATTGGCATTGTCATCGATAGTATACAAAAGCAAGCGTTAAAGCTTATCAGTGAGGAAAACATTGCGAAGGCAATAGATTCGCTTGAACACCGCAGTAACGTTTTCAGCTTGTAACTGCTTTGCTGCTGCTTCCATCAGCGGTGCTCAAAAGAAATAGCCAGTTGCATGCCACCTCTCCTTGAATTCAACCACAATACTCCTGAAGCTCTATATGCTGATTAGTTCACACTCAAGCACATCGTCGGACATACAGTGCAGTTTAGAGATTTGTTCTTCAGCCGTACCACACGTATGTGGAATGCTCTGCCAATCTTAATCTTTCTACATCACTATGATCCACAGTCATTCAAAACACAAGCTCATAGACATATCCTCTTTTCTCCTCCTTTTCCTTAACACCCATGCTGTGCCATGCATATAGCCGAACATATTAAGGGTGCGAACCCCTTTTCGCGTGCGCAAATTATAAAAAAAAGAAAACACAACTGTCACTTTGAAAGTTTACAACAGTATTAGTTCTTTGTCGTAACTCATTGGATTTAGTTATCTTATCCATCTTATTTGGCATATCTGACTGTCTAAAAGGCTATTTATGCCTTGAAAGCTTGCGGAAATTTATGAAAATGAATGTCGTTGCTCTGTCTTAAACGGCTGGTGTTTAACAAAAACGGCTAATTAATCCGGTATCCGGTATCCCTAATCTTAAGCATTTTCAGGGTCACTTAACTAAGTACCATACTTATTATATCTTATTTATATCTATCCTATCGATATCTATCCTATCGATATCTATCCTATCTATATCTATCTTATATAAAGGGTGATCAGATTGGACGTAATTTTTCCAATAGGATTTTCTTGACATATCACGCGTGGCTACTGTCAAACTAATACATAATTTTATTCAGTATTCATTGACATTTCATCATGGAAAGATTAACGCCTCAACAACATTTACAAATCGTATACAATTGTATTACGAAAATCGACGCTCTGTGAAAAGTGTTCTCGCACGCTCAGGCCAACTTATGGTGTACATAATCGTCCTACCGAACGCACTATTCGGCATACCATCGGCAAACTTGAGAATAATTTTACATTATTGGATGATACTCGACCGATTAGACCACGTACAGCCCGAAATGAAGAGAATATTGCGGCTGTGAGACTTTTGCCAAAAACCCGGAAGAATCGATTCGGCGCCGTTCTCAACAACTTGGCCTATGTTATGGCACTACTTGGGCGATTTTACGCAGAGATCTTGGTTTGAGAGCGTATAAAATACAGCTAGTCCAAGAATTGAAGCCGGCCGACCTTCCAAAGCGTCATACTTTCAGTCGTTGGGCTCTTGAAAAACTCTCCGAAGATCCAAATAAGCAAAATTGCCGTATTTGGGCTGAAGAGCAGCCCGAAGCAATTCACGAACTGCCATTACATCGATGACGCTATCGCGCCATGATAAACGACTTTTTGATGCCGGAAATTGAAGCCCGTGATCTCCACGACATTTGGTTCCAACAAGACGGCCCTACATACCATACAGCCCGTGACACAATGGATTTACTGCGTCCTCGTTTCGTTGAGCAATTGATCTCTCGTTTCGGACCGGTGGATTGGCCACCAAGATACCTTTGGACTTTTTTGTGGGGATATGTAAAGTCTAAATGTTTTGTGGATAAACCAGCTACGATTGAGGCATTGGAAGCCAACATTACTCAAGTTATTCGCGGGATTCCGACCGAAGTCCTCGAGCGAGTCGAATTACGGCGCAGTTGCGCCCAACATTTGAAAGGGATTATCTCCAAAAAATAAATGTCATGAATGGTTCTAAACAAAAATTATAAAGATATCCCAATCAATTTGAATTTTTGTTGTTTTATTTCAATTTAAAATCCGATACCTCTAAATTGATCAACCATTATATCTATTCTATCTATATCTATCCTATCTATATCTGTCTTATCTATATCTATCTATTTCTTTTGCTCTGTTTATCTTTGGAACTCAAAATAATATCAAATATCGTGATTATCTTATAAATAAAATATTTTCCAAAACAAATCACCATCGAAACTTCACAACAATGTGTTTAGACTTTTGAGTGTCGCATATCAAGGATACAGATAGAAATTCGTAACATCAATAAA
The DNA here is from genome assembly GCA_947095585.1 of Nephrocerus scutellatus. NCBI lineage: Eukaryota > Metazoa > Arthropoda > Insecta > Diptera > Pipunculidae > Nephrocerus > Nephrocerus scutellatus. The sequence continues at coordinate 78,183,267 of OX352765.1, read as the reverse complement.
GAGATTTAAAGAGATTATGTTCTCTCTCAAATAAAAGAAGATTTGGCTCTTACCAAAAACGATTGATTTTTTTGTTGTCCTTGGGAGAAACATTTATTTATGAAAAATAAAATTCATGTACAAAATGATACAGAACTATGTGAGAACAATAACAACAACGGACATTGGTAAGACAGATTGTGATGTTTACTCTTAGGTTATAAAAACTAATATATGTATATAACATATTATAATTGGTGGTAAGTAAATAGTCAAAAATTAAAATTGAAGAGCCAAACCAAAGGTAGCGGCCAGAGGGTATGAAAAGTAAGTGAAAAGACGCCTCAAGTAAAATTAAAAAAAAAAAGATTCTTTACATTGTTTGATTGCTTTGTTGTTTTTATTGTGTATTGTTAACAGAAAGAGAGAGTAAGAGAAGTATAGAGGAAAACGACAGATATTAGAAGATCAAAACATAAAGAAGTATGAATGTAAAACCACAAAAACATAACATAAACTTATGTAACAAGAGCACACCTCTTCGTTATAACAGATAAACAGGCAGGCTATGAGAAACTGCATCAATTCACAATTATTCGCCAACAAAAAAAAAACAGATTGAAATGACAAAAAAAAAAAAGATAAATGTATATAGATACAATAATAAACAACAACTGTAAAACTCACCTCATATTAATTAAGTACTGAGCAAGGTTCACCGAATCGGGACTGCCACTGATTGTGATTGTTCGATCGGTGTTGCCGCCCTCGCGCTCCTCACAATTCGAGATGCGTATCATCGCACCGGATATCTGACGAATTTCGGCGATTTTGGTGCCGCCCTTACCGATAATGCAACCAATTAAATCATTGGAGACGGTCATCTCGTGCTGTTGCTGTTGAGTTCGGTTTGTATTGTTTGTACGCAATTGCGATCCGGCCAAGGCAGCTAAAGCTGCTTTAAGGTGCAGGTTTGGAAAGGCAAAGGGAAAAAGACGAGATACCAAAAAAAAAAACCCGATAGTCAGCAATAGTTTGTAGTGATTGATATGGTGGCATTTGAAATAGCAAAACTACCTGTTGGATTGAGTCCTCCTGTACTAGCGGGATTCATTCCTGCCAAGCCTAATGCAGCCAAACTGGCCAATGGATTTTTAGCCACCTGAAAACAAAACGCAGTGCGATCAGTAAACGTATTTATTTGTTGATATAATATAGTGTTGAACGAAAAAAGTTATAATACAACAAAGTGGAAAGAACAGTAAAATTACAATTAATAAAAAAAATAAAATCAAAAGAACTTTACATTACTCGCATAACTACAATTTGTTATTAGAAATAAAAATTCAAAATCACCAAACAAAATAAAAAGCTTAAATTGATAATTATTACACATAGGCCTGTATATAATTTATAGGGTATTTTTTGGGGAGGGCGGCCACCGACTAAAAAGAAAATTTCACTTGAAATTTGGCAGAATTGTTCAGATGTCATTGTTTTTTTAGGTTAGGTTAGGCTAGGTTAAGGTGGCTATGAAACCGACACACTTAGTGTCCATTGTGATACCACACGGATCAGGAAAAATTCCCTCGACCAACCAATTAGAGCTTCGTATGTAGGCGGCACGAAATCTGAGGCTGCACATAAATGACAGCAAAACAAAGTACATGGTTGTTGTAATTGTGGTTGTAAGAACTTCAGGTTTGGGAGTGGATCCAAGTGATCTAAACTCAAACCTGTTGTTGTGTTGACGATCTTTGGCCCAATGTCTTGATAGGTACTGGGGTCCTTTCGGTGCGTAGAACCAATCGTCGTGGAAAGTAAAGTACAAAGGCCAAGTCTGCTAGTAAAAGATCCAATATTGATCTCTCAATTAAAATAGTGGAGCGCGAATTTGAAGTAGTAGTGCAATCCTTTAACTATCTCGGGTCAACTGTAGCAGCCGATAACAGCATGGAACCAGAAATACGCGCACGGTTGCTTAAAGCCAACAAAGCCTACTATAGTCTGTCAAGACTCTTCAACTCCAGAAATATAACCATAACATCCAAGCTGCTGGTATATAACACAATGGTCATACCAGTACTTACATATGGATCCGAGACTTGGGTGCTTAGCAAAAAGCATTCTGACCTCTTAACCGCGTTCGAGAGAAAAGTCTTACAGAGAATTGTTGGCCCCATATGTGAGGAAGCACGATTCCAGAGAATCATTATAGATGAGATCTACGAGCGTTACCGCGATGTCGACACCGTGAAGAGAATTAAGCTCGGAAGGCTCTGGTGGGCAGGACATGAGCGAAAATGATCCTGCTCGGAAACTCCTTTGTAGGATTTATGGAACACGACAGCGAGGCCGGCCAAGCCTACGCTTGAAGGATGACGTAGATCAGGACGCCCAGAGTTTAGGGATACAAAACTGGATGACATCGGCTCGAAATCGAGACCAATGAAGAGATGTTTTGCGGTAGGCCAGGATCGGACACTGGTTGTATTGTCAAATATGAGGATGATGAAATATAATGGAAACGGTGTAGGGTTTGCTTTCTCGAAGGTGACCGACAATTTGACAACAAAACCTCATCAAGACAACAAATCTTTGTATGACTTTATATTACTGCGAGCCTGAAGGGCAAAGCTAATAATCAGGGCAAATGATTTTTTTTCAGCGTACGTTTGTTTTGGAGTTTGTCCACTCGTATATCACGACTTCTACCATTCACAACTCGATTGAAGTTGTTTTAAAACATAAGTTTAACGCTTGGCTTGTAATGGCGTAACTTAACAAATTTAAAAAAACCAATTTATTTAGCCAGGGTAGTTTAAGGAAAAATATCCGGTAAAAAAATGGAGATGTGGGCACAACTCGACTTTCTTTTACGGACGAAACCGGAATCTCCAGTAAATGTATATTAAATTTTTTTTTAATTTTATTTTTTTATTTTTTAAAAAAAAAATTATTTTACATCCCGAATTCGAAAATGTTCATGATTACTATAATTCTTTTGACTATGTAAAAGAAAGTAAAAAAGGACATCAAAGTCGAAAAAATATGTCAACCCATCACACACGCGACACGCGTCATTTTAAAAAATGCTGTTTTGGACTTAGACAATCTCAAAGTTTCAGCTCGCTAGGTCGTGTGGAATGTGGTTAAAAAGGACCTCAAAGAAGTCGAAAAAAAAAACATTTCAACCCATTACACGCGCCAGATGCGACACAGTTCATACGCGAAATATAAAAAACCCTATTTTGGTCTAAGACACTCACAAAAATTTCAGCTCTCTAGGTCGTGGGGAAGTTGGTTAAAAACGACCAATGCTTTAATTCAGGGAAAACTACAAAAAAAAAACTAAAGCAAAAAAATATAACAAATAAAAAAGGCGTGTAAGAGAGCCTTTAAAATTCTTGTATTCTTAATTGTACAATAAGGACCTTCAGGCACTTGTTGACTTTAATCTTAGAAAATGATTCGGTAAAAAAGGAGTCGATCAACGGAGTCACTCTGGGATAAAATGAGGATTTGAAATGTTGGGTTCTGCATGAAAAAGGTGGAATGGCAAATCTATGTTGATAAGAACTGAAACGAGTTTTTACGTTGCTGACAAGAAGACCTGGAACTAGAGAACAGGTTTTTGAAGAACATCTACCGTAGTAAAATTTGTAGAAAACAGTTAAAAGCTCCTACATTTCGTCTATGCTTCAAAGAATCAGGGGATAAAGTAATGGTCCGATCGTTTATCATACGGACAACTCTATTCTGAATTCCATCAAGATAAAGCAAATGCGTTCTTGAATTCCATACAAATGAATTAAATTCTAAAATTGGTCTAACATTAGTCTTATATAATATTAATACTTTTTATATATGTTCCTTCCAAGAAAGTTCATTCGAAAATTCAAACCAAACATCTTAAGTGAATCAGATATCGCAATAGGGACACCATTAATTACTGGTGACCCGTAATGCACGTAAAGGCAAGCTTGAAATTTATTCGGATTAAATTGTACCCTATAAGATCTAACCCAATCAAGAATGACTCGAATGTTGACAGAATCATTAAATCTCGCGAACCAATCAAGCGAGAATTGCATTCTTTTTTATTTCAAAAAATGGAATGGAAGCTGATAGCAAATGAATGGATAACACAGATTTTAAAAGACAATAGGTCATTGATATATATCAAGAAGAACTTCCATTCAATACAACTTTTATTTTGCGGTTCCATAAAGAATCCTCAATCCACAAAATGTGAGAAAAGTGTAAGTTGAGTGAACGAATCTTATTTATAAGATAAACATGCTATACTATATCAAAAGCTTTTGATATATCCAAGGATACAACGCTTGATTAACCTAGATTTTCCACGCTTCAGTGCCCCCATCACCAGTTAACCTGAAGAGCGATTTTTGTGAAAACGTACTGCTTAACCGATAAGAGAGCATTCGTATCCAGATAGCTTATTAGTTTGAAGTTAACGATAGATACCATTACCTTCGATAGAACCGACAACAAAGCAATAGGACGGTAATTAGTAGGTGCAGATTTGACATCTTTTTTTCGGAACGGGCCATTTTCCAAGTAGAGGGAAAACCACCAGTCTTCATTGAGAGATAAAACAATTTGCTAAGCGGTCTCGCAAGAGTCTTACGACATATTTTCAGTATTAATGGCTGACTACCGTCAGGTCCAGTTGCTTTATTAGGATCAAGTTCTTTAGGAATCTTTGAAACAACCCGTCACCGGAAATACCTGGTCATGCATTCGGGAGAATTGGCGGACTTTGGTTAGATAATGGAAAGGTAACAGATTAGCTTTCTGAATACCAGTTTTACAAAGAATACCATCATAAAATAAAGACGAAATAAATGAAGACTTGTCTGCAAAGCAGCAAACGACCAAAAGCTTCGACTGTTTGGATCTGAACACCTGCGCATGTTATCCCGAATCTTGAGGACCTGATTATTAAAGCGTCCTATTCGAAGCATAAAGAGATTTTCTGTGGAAGAGCAATTAACGTAGATTTTTTACTACTGCTGACCTGCAATCCTTTAACCATTTATTCTTGCGAAAAATGCAAAATTGTTCACGTAATAAGTCCTTTCCACGACGATTGGTTCTACTCACCCAAAGGACCCCAATACCTATCAAGGCATTGGGCCAAAGATCGTCAACATAACAGCAGGTTTGAGATTGGATCACCTGGATCCACTTCTTACATTTACTTTATTTTGCTTTACAAGCATTCTTATTTTTTTTTTTGCTTTCAGGGTGGGCCTCCCGGCATGCCTACTCGGCATTCTACTAATTAGAGCCGGGATCGAGTCCAACCTAGGTCCCAGAATCTGGTACTGCTCGATCTGTCATATTTCTATTCGTAAAAGTGTAGCCTCGTGTCGTTGCAACAGTTATGCCAAATGGTGTCATCTGCGGCAATGCTTAGGGCTACACAGTGTCAACGATTATAAAATCTATTTCCTTGGCACATGCTGCTCTCAAGGAGCTTCACAACATACTCATTCACATCCTTTGACTCGCTTTTATTCTTCACCAGAATGTATCATACAAATACATCTGCCAGCAACCATCCCCCGATCCTCGTCTTGAGGCAATGAGTATTTCAGGTAACACTGGAGACTTCACGTTATTACTCACCAATGTTTACATACCACCCGTAAACCGCACAGCAAATGGTTATTAACCATACCTACTGCACCTTCTCCAGGGTGAAAACAAAATTGTGATGGGGGGCTTCAATGCCCATCACCCCCTTTGGTTCTCCGCTCTCCCTTAGGACAACCGTGGAAACTGCATTGTGGACATATTAGAAGAAACTGCCTTTGTCACCTTGAATGATGATTTTTCCAGCAGGATCACCGCTACGTGCTCTAGCTCGCCTGATATCACAATAGCCAGCACCTCGCAATTATGTTCCTTATCATGGCGGACAGCACCAGCGCTTAGCTCTGATCACATCCCGACTGTAAGCACAGACAACTTTGTCATATCCGAACAGCGAACCTTATTAAACCACAACAAAGCCAATTGACAACGCTTCGCTGATTTCGTCGATACAAAACTACACCAGTTGCCTTATCCACTGAACGCTATATGTGGTGAGAAGACCTTTCGTGACAATGTAGTTCGAGGCGCCAAAAGATTCATTCCCGCCGGAAGAATCAAAAGGGACAGAGCTTTCTGAATTTTTCAAGAAAAGGAAACTCCACCTCGCTTCCCAAAAATCATCTGCTACACTGTTCACCTCTTGGACTAGAGAAGTCAAGCTTTCACTTGACATTCGTATCAACAATGAAACTATTCCTACAGTCAATAACCCTAAAAATGTAGGAGTCATATTCCTCACCTCCACAACCTCCTTACCTTCTGTACGCACGCAAAAAAATATTTACAGTAAAGTGGGCAGTCGTAATAGGGTTCTAAGAGCCCAAGCCGGAACCGCATAAGGTAAGGACAAGGCCGCTCAGTAATTAACTACGCCTCCCCCCCATCTGGAAGTCATTTTTAAGTGACACTCAATGGAATAATGTCCAGTTCAGACAAAATACAGCCCTTCTCATCGCAACTGGGTGCCACTCCATAACAAACTCTGATTATCTTCATTGCGAAACGTCCATGCTCCCTGTCAGGCAACACAATGAACTGCTGTTAAAGCAAAGTTGTGAAGCTTCATCCAAATTACTGTTGGAAAAGCAGGATGCCAATCATATGAGCTATAAAATTCGTTCAGTAGCTCCCAGTCAGCATTTTTGAAGTTCCAGAGAAGACTTGCCCAATTAGACTCTACAAGGGCATTTAATGAGGGGGGTTGGTTTTCCATTGGAAGTTTGGAGAAATGATTTCTCTCTTGGTTGTGCTTTTGCTTCAAATCAGCATTGGCATGTGGAATAGATTTGCTTTCCATTCGGTCACTCGTGCTGATCAAAAATGCAAACCATTACTCTTTATTTCAAAAAAGACGACAATAAAAACTAGAAACCTCAATTTCTGAGAGGATTTCGATGAGACGATTAGAGTGAGGACATACCATTTTGAAATTTTTTTTGGCTAAAAAAATTTGCTGTCCATTTGCACTTTACACACAAACTCTAGTAAGTAGTTGGTTATTGTTAAAGAAATTAAAACTAAACGTAATACACATTAAAAAAAAACCAATAAAATTAAAATACATATTTATATAAAAGTTTAGTTTTTAGTATATAACAAATACTAATATTAAAAGAATGTTTTAGGGGAATAACGGTACAAAAAAGACTACTATAGAATACATTATTAATATTTCCTAAGTATGGGGCGAACAACACCGGGGGGCTTGTAATGTAAAAACAGGGATACAGGGCCAAAAATTACAACACGCAATGTTTCTGGGCAATGGAAATGGGGAATGAAAAATCAAGCGAACACACACAACTTGGACAGGGTCTACGTACTTACGGAGGCACTGGCGAGGGATCTAATGTAACACAGGCGAAACAGGAGTAGTAGTAAGATTGGCAACATTGGCAAGGTGCTGTTTGGTTTTTTTTTTTAATGAAACATCACCTTGCAAATATTATCCAAAAATCTAATTTTATCTTTACACTTATTTTGTATTTATGTATTTTGTATGTATTTTGCTAAAAAAACAATACCATATTTTCTTATTACGATAATTGCGATTATTATTTCTTTAACATATTTATAATATACGAGTAACTAACAAAAGTTCGCTGGCTGAACAAATATTATTGGGTTTTTCATTATTATTATTTTTAACAATACGAGACTAGAGAGATGGCGTTACTACTGTCTCTTTCCAATAGCTGGGTAGAGTTAAGATTTCTCTCTCTTGGTTTCAGTTTGACGTTCCATTTACAACCGGGGTATGATTTTTATTTTGTGTTCCCATTTGAAATGTTTTGTAACCGACACTGTAACTTTCGACGGGTAAGATGGCAAAGAGACATCAATTTCGCAGGAAATTTTCTATTAACTAAGTTTTTTTTTCGATACTGACATGACAATTTTTTATTTAAAAAAAAAACACAGAATAATTAAGATATCGGGCTGAAATTTATCCCAGGTGTACTACACATATTAAATTTAAGTATGGAATTCGATCTCGTTCGTATGAGCATCGCGAGCACGTTTGCAGCAATCGAGCAGAGCTTTCGTATCCTCTTGTAGAGAGAGCTTGGGAGGCAGAAAGTTTCCCCGACGAGTGGAAGAAGGGAATGATTGTCAAGCTCCCTAAAAAAGGTAGTGTTATGGAGTGCGAAAACTGGAGAGGCATTTGCGTTCTTCCTGCAGTTGCAAAGGCAATACCCAAAGTAGTAGTTGAGCGATTTAAGGAACATCTGGAAGATACACTCGATGCCGAACATTCCGCATTCCGATTCCGCACTGGATCCTCCTGTGTAGACCACATAAACACCCTGCGGATAAATTTTGAACAGTGCGTTAAGTTCCGGTCACCACTGCACCTGCTGTTCATCGATTTTGAGAAGGCGTTTGACAATGTCAACAGACAGTGTATCTGGCTCGCCTTGCGCAGGAGAAGTATACCCGATAAACTAATAGCTATTATTAGAGCAACCTATGATGGCTCTAAATGTCATGTGCTGCACAGAGGAAAGCTGTCAGAGGAATTCGAGATCCTAAGTGGGGTACGACAAGATTGCCTACTATCGCCGATACTTTTTTTGTTGGTGATTAGCGATGAACCAAAATCATCAACCTCGGCACTAACACAGTAACTCAAGTTAACATTGCTGGACAGCCGGTAGAGAGAGCAGAGAGTTTCCAATAACTTGGGAGTATTGTCTCGACCGAAGTTGGAACCGAACAGGACATTGTCAACCGACTCGGCAAAGCAAAATCAGTGTTTGGACTGATGTCCATTATATGGCAAAGCAATGCGATCAGCTTAAACACCACGCTGCGACTGTTCCGTTCAAATGTTCAATCTTTGCTGTTCTATGGGTGCAGCACTTGGAAGGTGACCGCTAATATCATAAAAAGATTACAAACGTTCGTAAATAGGTGCCTACGGAACATCTTAAGGGTTTTCCGGCCTAACCGTATCTCTAAAAAACGACATCTTTACCAGAGAACGGTTCAAGAACCAATAGGAACAGCAATCCAACGACGGAAGTGGCAGTAGATTGGTTATACACTCCGAAAAGGCGACAGCTCCATAGCAAACTACGTAATGCAATGGAATCCGTTATCTCATGATGGTAGAAGAACGGGTAGTCCGAAAAATACATGGTTCAGAACAGTTGAGGAGGATTCACGGCAATTGGGGAAGAGTTGGAGAGAGCTGAAGCTCACTGCCAGGAACCGCACGCGATCGCGCGTAGGCGTAGTAGATGCCCTATGGCCCACAAGGAGATATAGGACATAAGAAGAGAAAGAAATTTTCCAACACTCTTCTACACAAAATGGCCGGAACGTTGGCAATTTCGCGTTCGATTTTGTTCCTGAACTTATCTGACTTTGTTGGCATAAACCAACGATATTACACGATTGCCGAACTTTCCCTTCAACATATCAATTTTTTGACCAGCTGTGTGGCACCATCTTGTTGCAACCACATATCACTGATGTCAAGTCCATACAATTCAGGCAAAAAATAGTCTTCCAATATGGCACGATAGCTAACTCCAATGACCTTAACATTGGGATCATTTTCATCGACGGAAATTTACGCTCCAATCACACCTACAGCATGAAATCCACATCAGAACGTTACTTTTTGTGGATGCAATGGAATCTCTTGCAGCACATGTGGCTTTGTTGCTGTCCGATAACTCATATATATATATAAAAAAAAGCGCGAGAAGAATCTCGTCCGGGAACTAGAACAGTACAGAGAACAAGAACCGCACCGCGCCGCGAAAGTTCTACCAGAGTATGGCGCAATATACACCGCGTTGCACATACTGCAAAGACAAAGAGGGTAATCTGATCGCCGATCTCAAAGGCATCTTAAAGCGATGGGAAAGCACTTTCAATAATTCCTAAATGGCCAGCTAACTGAGGAATTAGAGGCTCCACCAATAATCCAAGACCGCGGCCGCCATCAAGCATAGACGAAGTTAGCTGAGCGATAATTCGGCTCAAAAATAACAGAGCCCCTGGATCAGATAGTATCCCAGCGGAGCTGATGAAAACAGGAGGTCCCGAAATATACCAAGCAATTTATGAAATAATAGTGCAAGTATGAAAGGAAGAAGCGACGCCAGAAGAGTGGCGAAGAGGCATCCTGTGCTCCATACCTAAGAAGGGAGATATCACAAAATTCAGCAATCAAAACTGATCAGATTTACACCCTTAGGCAGGTGATCGAAAAATGTCTAGAGTTTCAAAACTCACTACACCATCTTTTTATAGACTTTAAAGCCGCCTATGATCGCATAGCCAGAGTAGAACTTTATAAAGAATTCGGAATCCCAAATAAACTACCACAACTATGTAGGTTGACCATGACCAACGTTATAAGCCAAGTAAAAATATCCCGATCACGATCAAGCCCACTTAACATCTATAACGGGCTCCAACAACGGGGGATGGACTGGTCTGCGTCCTCTTCAACCTGGCGTTGGAGAAAGAGATCCGACATTGACATCGTTGGTAGAAGCCCAAGTGCTGTACAGGAAGCTTTCATCCAGATCTAGCGGACGGCGAGAAATCTGGCGCTGTACATAAATGAGAGCAAAACGAGTACATGGTGGCCACGTCTGCGAGCAGAATAGTGGAGCGCCTATTAAGAGTACTGCAATCCTTTAACTATTCCGGATCAACTGTAGCAGCCGATAACAGCATGAAACCAGAAATATGCGCACGGTTGTTCAAAGCCAACAAAGCCTACTTTAGGTCTGCCAAGACACTGCAAATCCAGGAATTTAACCATTAAATCCCAGCTGAGCTGGTGTATAAGACAATGGTCATACCAGTACTTACATGTGGATCCGAGACTTTGGTGCTAAGCAAAAAGCATTCTGACCTCTTAGCCGCGTTAGAGACAAAGTCTTACAGAGAATTGTTGGCGTCGCATGTGAAGAAGGACGATTTCAGAGACTCTACCAATGATTAGATCTCGAGCGTTATCCCGATGTCGACATCGTTATGAGAATTTAGCTCGGTAGGCTCCGGTGGGCAAGTCACCTAGCTCGCATGAGCGAAGAGGATCCTGTTTGTAAAGTCCTTTGCAGTAGGTTTTATGGAGCACGACAGCGGCTACGCTGGAAGGATGGCGTATACCAGGACGTCCAGAGTTTAGGGATGCAGAACTGGATGACATCGTCTCAAAATCGGGATCGGTGGATAGATTTTTTGCGGGGGAGCCAGGAGCGGATCCCGGTTGTAGAGCCAAATATAATGATGATGATGATTCAATTCATTATAAACAAAGATTCAATATTTTGTTCAGTTAAGACGATTATTCATTAATTCTTTGGGAACTCCTTATTTTTATGGTATTTTGTAATTTCTTTGAGCAATTTTCATTTTGTAAAAAAGCCCAAAAATTTTTGTTGTTGTTTAGGTACAATAAATTCCTCGGATTTCAGTTAAAAATAGCTCTTTGTTGCAGTGCCGAGAAATACCCTTTCTACAACTAACTTCAAAATACTCTTTTTATTATTTCATTTTCGATCTTCATCCTGTTATCTTCTGTGAAGAATTTAAGATTTTTTACTTAAAACTGTTTGCTATTTTTGGAAACAACCAGAAAACATATGAGTCAAGATCCATAGACCCATATTGAATCAGCACGCCAGAGAGCTATGTAGGCAATTATATAAGATTTCAGCAGTACGCGAAGAGTAGCAAAGAAATGAATAAAAATAATTGATTTTAGTTTTTAGCGAACCTTTGTTAGTGCCCTCTCTCTATGATTTCTTTTACTTTCTTCTGTATGATCTACACACAAAATACATAAATTTCTTACACATAACTTTACAAAATACATACAATATTTCTTAGATTTATTAAAAAAAGGGGGAGGGTAGGGTCAGGTCGGATGGGGGGAGGGTCGAGAAGGCAGGCTAGCCAAAAAAAGGGACTAATATGCTACATTTTCAAAGTAATAGACGATCAACCAACAAACAAATAATGAAGAGTAATATCAAGAGGAGGTTTTAGGGCGGTGTGGGGCAGCACCATTAATCAAAACGATTGGGTAGAGAGGAGTAGTTTTGAACTCACATCAGGTAGTTGCTGTAGGTGATGGTGTGTGGGTATCGCTCCTTGCAAATGTGCCCCCTTTAATAGAGGATCCGTCAAACCTGAAATGCCATGTAGACCACCCAGTGTAAGTGGAAATACTGGACAAGTCTACCACCGATCAATCAGGTGTTGAAGTGTCGAGTTGAGTTCGGAGAGTTGAAATCAGGCAGAAATAGTAGTTGCAGTAGTAGTAGTAGTAACAATTATAGTAGTATAGTAGCAGTAGTTGTTGTTTAAATAAATTTTTTATTATGTTGTTGTTGTTATTTTTGTTATAATCAACAAGAAAGAAACAAGAAAAAAACACGAGAATATATTTATTTTGTTTATTTTTATCAAAGTTAAGTAAGAAGAAAATTAGGTGTTAATTTTTTGTTTTAATTTTTTAATTCAAATAAAAATAAAATCAAATAATAGAAAAAAAAGAGAATATTCATAAATATATAGATTCTATTTGATGGTTATGTGAAAAGGCAGATAGGTTGCAGTGAAGGTGGTTGTGGTGTGGTGTCTAAAACTCAGTTTTTTTTTAGGATTTCAATAAACTTTGCAGCGGTTTATTATTTGTGACACAACAAGCAATTCGAGTTATATATAAGTAATTTTTGGGTGGAGCTTTATTTATGAATATCTAATTCATCGCTTACTGCTGTGGTCGTATAGGAAATCGAAAATAAATAAAAAGTGACATAAAGAGAACTAGAGATAAAGAGATAATTAGAGAGAGAGAGAGAGAGAGAGAGAGAGAGAGAGAGAGTGAAAGGGTGTGTGTTTTGCTGTGTGTGTGTATGTGCATGTGTATGAATTTCAGCAAAGGGTTGTTGTTTGGTTGGTTGGTTTGGGCGGTGCGTTAATATCAAAAAACGAAATAGCACGCTTTGAACTAACTTTTCAACTGTTTACGAGAAAGACTACATGAAAATGTTTCGAAAACAGAAAACATTAAAAGAAAGAGAAGCTAAGCGATAATTGGGAGCCGAATACGTCCATTCTTCAATTAGTTAGGAAGGTAAGAAGAGTCTCATATCATATTTGGCTCTACAACCGGGCTCCGGTGTTGGTCTACCGCATAAAATCTAGGTAGAGTGATGAGCCTCTTGCGCTAATTGAGGCCATTTGATCCCACTAAGCTCGGGAGACCTAATCTGTACGCCTGTAGATATCTAGATTTCGGCTTGGGCTGCGTCAAATTTCCTTCTTATTTGCCTTCTCTTGCAAATCCAGTACAATGCGTTAAGTCGAATTCTAATTTTAGCACCCGGCTACCTACTGTCTAGTGATACGAACATCCATAACTCTGACAAAACTGGTTAATCATCATATTTGGTTCTACAACCGGCGTCCGGTCCTGGCCCCCCGCAACGGTCCCGATTTCGAGCCGATGACAACCAGTTTGGCATCCCTAAACATATACGATGTCTATATCGTCTGCCTAAGTCAGTATCTGAATAGACTTATGGAGGATTGTTTCTCTCGCTGTTACGTCAGAGCCTCGGATCACTTTCTTCAACGCCAGGTTGAAGAGGACACAGGCCAGTCCATCCCCTTGTCGAAGCCCATCATAGATGTTGACTGGGCTTGATTGTGATCCGGATATTGCCTTAGAACATTGGTCCTGGTCAACCTACATAGCCGTGTCAGTTTATTTAGGATGCCGAATTCTCTCATGGCTTTATAAAGTTCTACTCTATCATAGGCGGTATTTAAATATATAAAAAGATGGTGTAGTGAGTTTTGAAACTCGACATTTTTCCATCATCTGACTAAGGGTGTAAATCTGATCAGTTGTTGATTTGCCAGGGATGAAGCCGCACTGGTATGGCCCATTGATGACTTAAGCGTATGGGGCTATCCTGGCTTGAAGGATAGAGGAGACAATCTTATACGCTATACGCGGTACTTAACAACGTTACACCACGATAACTGCTGCCTGTTGTGATATCTCCCTTCTTATGTATGGGGCACAGGATGATTTCGCCAGTCTTCTGGCATCGCTTCTTCCTCCCAGACTTGCACTATTAGTTCATGAATTGCTTGGTGTTCGGATCCGGCATTAAGTTGTAGGTCCCCTCCATTTGTGTTTAAAAATATACATGCTCAACACAAATAGTTGCGAGAAGCCAGGCCATGGACCGCAATGATCTTTCGCGCCGAATATTATAATTATTCTTTGTCAGCAAGATACCAACATAACAAAACTTTTCGGGCTTATCTGTAGTATTGACCATCAATAAGTATGAATAGGTGATATACATTTACTCGGATAAATTCCTCGTCCTTTTAAACACTAGCGTTGAAGTTGCGCGTGAAAATGTCATCGGCATATTTCAGGTCTTCTAAATGACAAAAGACATTCCAGGGGATTCCATCACAAGCCTTGTTTACCTTTTCCAAACCCCAATAATACAAGAAGACTTAATAACGGTGCATCATTATGTTTCCGAATATATTATAAAGAGTAACGTACACTGAACACAGCCTTGAGGTACACCTTTTTTAATAAGGATTTATTCAGATCTAAGGTTATGTTTTGATATCTGATCAATAATTCGTGTGTCTCGTCCATGTAGGTCCATTTAATTGCGATTCTTTATGAAGCCTATTCTGGTGTATTATGTCGAATGACTTAAGATTTTCGATATGTTAAGCAAAACATCCATATAGCCAATTACGATCGTGAAAATGTCATCGGCATATTTCAGGTCAGATGACAAAAGACATTCAAGGAGATTCCATCACAAGCACTGTTTACATTTTCCAAAACCTAGCGAAGCAAGAGGACAACGGTGGGTCATTATGTTTCCGTATATATTATAAAGAGTAACGAACACTGAACACAGCCTTGCGGTACAACTTTTTCAATAAGGATTTATTCAGATTTAATTTTTTTTGTTTTTTTTTTATGTCAAATCAATAATTCGTGTGCCTCGTCCATGTAGGTCCATTTAATTGCGGTTCTGTAGAAGCCTATTATGGTGTATTATGTCGAATGCCTAAATATTTTCGACATGTTCAGCATGACATTCATATAGTCAATTGTGATCGTGAAAATGTCATCGGGATATTTCAGGTCTTCTAGATGACAAGACATTCCAGGGGATTACATCACAAGTACTGTAAACCTTTCCCATAACCCAGTGAAGCAAGAGAATTTAACAACGGTGGGTCATTATGTTTCCGAATATATTATAAAGAGAAACGGACACTGAACACAGCCTTGCGGTACACCTTTTCCAATAAGGATTTATTGAGATCTAAGGTTATTTTTTGATGTAAAATCAATAATTCGTATGTCTCGTCAATGTAGGTCAATTTAATTGAGATTCTTTAGAAGTCTTTTGTGGTGTATTATGTCGAATGCTTTAAGATTTTCGATATGTTAAGCATGACATCCATATAGTCAATTGTGATCGTGAAGCAAGAAAACTTATCAACGGTGGTTCCGTATGTTTTCGAATATATTATAAAGAGTAACGAACACTGAACACAGCCTTGCGGTACTCCTTTTTCAGTAAGGATTTATTCAGATTTAATTTTTTTTTATGTCAAATCAATAATTCGTGTCTTGTCCATGTAGGTCTATTTAATTGTGATTCTGTAGAAGCCTATTGTGGTGTATTATGTCGAATGCCCTAAGATTTTCGATATGTTAAGCATAACATCCATAAAGTCAATTGTGATCGTAAAAATGTCATCGGAATATTTCAGGTCTTGTAGATGACAAAAGACATTCCAGGGGATTCCATCACAAGCACTGTTAACCTTTTCCATAACCCATTGAAGCAAGAGAACTTAACAACGGTGGTTCATTATGTTTTCGAATATATTATAAAGAGTAACGGACACTGAACACAGCCTTGTGGTACACCTTTTCCAATAAGGATTTATTTAGATCTAAGGTTATTTTTTGATGTCAAATCAATAATTCTTGTGTCCCATCCATGTAGGTTCATTTAATTGAGATTCTTTAGAAGTCTTTTGTGGTGTATTATGTCGAATGCTTTAAGATTTTCGATATGTTAAGCATGACATCCATATAGTCAATTGTGATCGTGAAGCAAGAAAACTTATCAACGGTGGTTCCGTATGTTTTCGAATATATTATAAAGAGTAACGAACACTGAACACAGCCTTGCGGTACTCCTTTTTCAGTAAGGATTTATTCAGATTTAATTTTTTTTTATGTCAAATCAATAATTCGTGTCTTGTCCATGTAGGTCTATTTAATTGTGATTCTGTAGAAGCCTATTGTGGTGTATTATGTCGAACGCCCTAAGATTTTCGATATGTTAAGCATAACATCCATAAAGTCAATTGTGATCGTGAAAATGTCATCGGCATATTTCAGGTCTTTTAGATGACAAAAGACATTCCAGGGGATTCCATCACAAGCACTGTTAACCTTTTCCATAGCCCACTGAAGCAAGAGAACTTAACAACGGTGGGTATTTATCTTTCCGAATTTATTATAAAGAGTAACGGACACTGAACACAGCCTTGCGGTACACCTTTTTCAATAAGGATTTATTCAGATCTAAGGTTATTTTTTGATATCAAATCAATAATTCTTGTGTCTCATCCATGTAGGTTCCTTTAATTGAGATTCTTTAGAAGTCTTTTGTGGTGTATTATGTCGTATGGCTTAAGATTTTCGATATGTTAAGCATGACATCCATAAAGTCAATTCTGATCGTGAAAATGTCATCGGCATATTTCAGGTCTTGTAGATGACAAAAGACATTCCAGGAGTTTCCATCACAAGCACTGTTAACCTTTTCCGTAACCCAGTGAAGCAAGAGAACTTAACATCGGTGGTTCATTATGTTTTCGAATATATTATAAAGAGTAACGGACACTGAACGCAGCCTTGCGGTACACCTTTTTCAATAAGGATTCATTCAGATTTAAGTTTTTTTTGTTTTTTTTTTATGTCAAATCATTTATTCGTGTGTCTCGTCCATGTAGGTCCATTTAATTACGATTCTTTAGAAGCCCCTATTGTGGTGTATTATGTCGAATGCCTTAAGATTTTCGATATTTTAAGAATGACAGTTTTGCTTCAAATTTTCTTTTATTTCAAATTTAAATCTTAAAAGCCAAGTTAACATTTTTCAAGCAGTTAATGTTAAAATATCTGATCTTTTTTTTGTTTATGAAAATTTTCGATTCTCAGGAAATGTCAAACTGAAAATTGTAAGTCTTCATAAAAGTTAAAACGTTAATTAAAACTAAGGGTAAATATTATTTGAAAAAAGGCAAAGGAAAAAACAGTTCAGGAGGGTTTCGGTTTCTTCTCAAAAAGAAGACATAAGAGAAACGGTTTTTTATATTGGTTTATGTTAAAATAAGTTTGTTTCAACGAGGAGGGATACTGTGCGGTTGCGGTATCTATGACAACTGACAGAGAGAGATATATAAATATATAGAAAGAGTAAGAGTGAGAGAATTAGAATAATCGGAGTCGGAAGATTGAATTTTCAGAACGAAACGAGGTTATCATCTAAATTTTGACTTTTTTTTTAAAATTAGGATTTGATTTTGAATGAGTTGGACGACGGATTAACGAAAAAAATGTATAAGAGAGAGAGAAAGATGAGGGCTCGGGCATGGGGCTCGAACACGGACGGGCACAGGTGGGCGACAACAAGAACAAAACAAATCATCAATATTATTATTATCATTATTATTACATAATTTTGCTACTTTTTTGACATACTTTTGTCTGCGCGAGCCCCCTCTGTGGAGACTGAATCTCGCTCTAACACGTTTTCTCTGGAGAAAAGATGACCAAAACCACGAGGACGCTGCTCGTATCCGTTCTGAAGAGCTCTCATTTCATTGTTTATCAGTTTCAGTTTCACTTTTAGTCTACACACAAACACACACACACACAGTGTGTATGAATGTGCATGATACATTGCATTGTTTATTTTTTTTTTATTCATTGAGTTTTGGTGGTGGTAGGTGGCAGAACAACAACACCAAACAACTTATCCTAAGAAGTATAGTAGTAGAGTAGAGTAGAGTAGAGTAGAGTGGTGCAAAAACTAAAAAGAACTCAATTGAATTACTAAAATTTTACACAAAGAACAAAGTACAAAAATGCAGTAACAAATATATACAAAAAAAAAATACATAAAGGTATTAATATATATCATCGTTCATTTGCAATTTGCAATTTGAATCAAAAAAATGACAGGCGAGGATGGAGATGGCGAGGGGATTTGTTAGAACATTTCTTTTCTTATTTTGATTTAAATTAAGGACGGAAAGAAAAAAAACTTCTTTAAACTTTTTAAAGAAATAAAATTAACATTTTCCTGTTTGAGGCTAATAAGGGTTGTGTGTTTTGTTTGAGATATTTCCTTCTTGACGAAAGAGAATAAAATCATGTCAAAGTGGGGGGACCGTGTTTGAGGCACAGAATGTGACGACAGCAAAAAGTGGACAGAAAGAGTGAAAGAGAAAGAGAGAGAGAGCGAGGGGAGGGGAAATCAAAAAAAGGAAGAAAAAGTGTACAACAGAATAACCGATATAAATATAAGTGAAATAACAAATACAATAGAATTAATTCATTTTAAAATACCTCTTGTGCGGGTACAGCATAATTCCCTTGGATGGTGTAAGCTTGTCCATTTGCCAAAATTACCGGGCCAGATACTTGTGGTTTTGGTCTGTATGGGATAGTTGCCCCTTTTGGTGGTGACTAGTCAAATAAAGATAAGAGTGTTAATAGAGATAGTGCAATTTGCTGCTGCTACCTGCCCGCAAAAATACTTACCTCCAGCATAACTAGACAAATCTGGTAAATACACTGAGTTATTTGGTCAGCAGTTCCACTCAATGTTACTGCACGCTCGGTTGAATTTGGCAACATTTCACTGGCAACTTGAATAGAGCATCCGGTTGTGTTGCGAATCTCTTTGATTTTTGAGCCGCCCTTACCTAAAGATGCAGGCAGCAAAAGTGTTACAAGGAAAGCAAATAAATTAAAAATCACAATAAATGTCACATTGTGTAATAATTACCTATTAAAGATCCACATTGGCTGGCTGGCACGATCAAACGAATTGGAATTTGAGTTTTTCCACCAGATGCGCCGAGATCATTGAATTGTGACCACCACTAGAAAGGAGAGGGATAAAGTTTAATGATAAAGTTTAATTAATAATTTAAGAATTTTAAGACAGTGTCGTTTTAACAACGGAAATATATTACCCTCTTAAAAGAAATCTGTATCAATATCTATACAATGAAATGAGAACTTGTATAGCTTGTATTACTTTGTGCGGCTGTTATTTATGGAAACTTACATTTACCAAACGATTTTTTATAAAATTTTCAATATATGTATATTAAAAGCAGGTGGGAGGAATGTTATAGGCTATAGTACACCCTTCTTCCACTCTTCAAGGGGTTATGAAATGTAAGATGTCAATATCAGCCACCTTTACAAACCGATTTCAATTAAATTTTCGATGTATATTATTGGCAGGTGGAGGATGGTTATAGGTTATAGTGCACCACACTTCCCCCTCCCAGGGGGTGTGATATGTAAGATGTCAATATCAGCCACATTTACAAACCGATTTCAATTAAATTTTCGATGTTAATTATTGGCAGGTGGAGGATATAGGCTATAGTACACCCCCTTCCCCTGGGGGTGTGAAAAGTAAAATTATAATATCAGCTACATTTCAAACCGATTTTAATGAAGTTTTCAATGTGTATTATTGGCAGGTGGCTGAAGGTTATGGGTTATAGTATACCCCAACTCGTCCTGTGGTAAGATTGAGAGGGAGAAATATACAATTTTAACATTAGACCCATAAACAAATCAATTTTTCTAAAATTTTCAATGTCAATTATTAGCAGGGGATAGGCTATAGTTTTTTTTTTATATAAAACAACACGCTAAAAGGGATTGACACCCTTAAATTCACAAGCACAGCGTTGGCGTTAGGAAATTAGGAAGAGGAAAGATGAGATGTCTATCCACGTGTGTGTTAAATGACTGCAGATCATACAAATGCGGAAACACAGAATAAGGCAATTCAATCCACATAACTATAGTGCGGCTAAGAAGGAATCTCTAAATTGGTTAGTACGTCTGAAGATAGGCCTATTGGCAGAACCGTTGTATTTAAGTTTAGAGCGAATATATGCCTTGTAAATATTAGCCAGATCTGAAGAAGTGAAGTACATCTTGCACCGTTTTATGAAACCTTAACATTTCGCAGCATTCTTGGCGATGGCAAATATGGGGTCGTTCCAACGAAGCTTGTTATTGACGCACATTCTTAGAATTGCGAGTTTTCAGTTTCTTCGATGCAAGATCCATTCATGGATAAAGGTTGGGAGTATAAATTACTCGGATTTGGACGACAGAAGACCGAATTGAGTTTTGGAAGCGTTCAATTCAACTCTATTATGTAGCCCCCCCCCCCTTTTTATGCTGCAAGGTCAAAATTGAACGTGCTTAGCATACGTTGTTGTACAAGTTCCAAATACGACGAAGCGGGGCGTGCAGAAAGCGTTAAATCATTAGAACTGGCAGATAGTGTCGGAGACAAAACAGAGCCTTGAGGAACACAGGCGTTTATGCGGTGGTTTGATTTGAAACCGTCCAATACGACCTGGATTGAACGGCCAGAAAGATAGTGACTGGTCCAATCGAGGAGGGCCTTATCAATTTCATAGGCATTCATTTTAAACAAAAGATCTTGATGCCAGACTCTGTCAAATGCCTTGGATAAATCGAGGGCAACAACTTTGCTATCACCAAATTTGTGAATAGACTGGTTCCACTTTTAAGTGAGATAAGCCATCAGGTCACCTGTAGAACGTTGCCTACGAAAACCGTACTGCCGGTCGCTAAGGATTTCACGTGACTCAAGGTATTGCATGAGCTTACGATGTCAGCGTTTCCATGACCTACGAAAGTGTGGATGTTAGCGCAATTGGTCGGTACGATGAAAGAGATGACGGTTCGCCCGTTGCAATGCCAAAGTTGAAGAACACCTCTTCAAAACTATAGCGGGGATACCATCAGCCCAGCAGATTTATGAATGTTAAGATCATTTAAAACTCTAGCCACTTATCGAGTACGAAAGTAAATCTGTCCCATAGAGGGTATTCACGTGTACGGGTATTGAAGTGCCCTGGGAAAACTAGAACAACTTTTGTATTTTTACAAAAATGAATAAAATTGAATATCGTGCAGCGATACGACCTTATATTAAAAAAGAAAACGAACGATGGGGTGGTTCAACACCGAATTTAATTGAATATGTTTTACTAATAAATATGTTTTACTAATAAAAATCGATATTTTACTAATAAAATATTGGACAGCTTAATTAAAGCGCGATTGTACAAGTACTACTGACGATGATCGTCCAGACCGTCCAAAAAAGGTCACCAGACCAAAAATGGTCGATAAAATCCATAGTATGGTAAATGACGATCGACGAGGTTGCTGAGGCAGTAGGTATTTCACGTGAAGGAGTGGAGAACAGATGGCAACCTTCTCAAGCGGGACCGTGTGTCAACTTCAAATGATTTTTTGGCGATGTTCAACCGCGACAAAAATAAGTTTTTGCGCCGTTTCGCTCGCAACCGTAGACGAATGATGGATCCATTACAACACTCCAGAGTCAATGGAACAGTCAAACAGTAGTTTGATCTTGGCGAATCGAATCCTCAAAAGGCAAAGGTCTGTCGGCCAACAAGTTCCTGGCCACAGTTTTTTGGGATGTACGAGCTATCATTCACATATATTATCTTGAAAATGATAAAACAATCACCGGTATGAGCTGCTGGATCGATGCAACGCCGATTTAAAGCTAAAGCGGCATTTGGCGAAGAAAAAAGTTATTTTCCACCAAGATAATAAACCGGCACAAGAGTCCGCAGTCGCAATGGCAAAATTACATAAAATGCGCTACGAATTGGTTGCTGATCTACCTAATCATCTATTTGCAAACCTGAAGAAATGGATCGGTGGAAAGAGATTTGGATCGAATTAGAAAGTTATCACTGAAATAGAGACCTTTTTTTAAGGGCTTTTAGAAATCGTATTATTCTGTGGGTATCGAATTGGAATATCGAAAAGGGGACCTTGTTGAGAAATAAATTCAATTTTGCCGAAAAAAGTTATGTTATTTGCCTGGTCCGTCCTCGTAGTTAGAAGAAAAAAAACTGTATGAAAACGGCTCTATATCGATATACAACTAGAGATATTATTTGACTGGTCCCAGATGAAGGATAGAATAAGAAAATGAATAAGCCTTACAGTATCGTTTTATTAAGATAAACAAAACGGGTGTTGACGTGCATAATTGGAAGGATTCGATTTTTGTGGAACATAGTCATTGATTTAACCTATTTTACCTTGGGAATAACTCTGACTAAAAACTACTGCTAATGTAACACATTTCGCCTGTATTCCCCGATAATGGTGGACGTTTCATAATTACAAGCTAAAACCTGATTATCAAAAATCGACATATTAGGGGTTTTTTTTCGTCTTGAGCAGAATTGTTATAGACCAGGATCAGGACACTAGATTGTTGCTTGACTATATCATGGAAACGACGGCTGACTTTGTTTGCGCTATCATGTGCAATTGTATACTAAGTCACAATTTGAAAAAATTGGTTAATTCCGTTTATGTTTTCTATGGAACTGTTGCCACGGTATCTGTTTTGGGGGAATCGAGCAGTTATCCACGAGAGATAATTAGATGAAAGTTAAGAGTTGACGCATGAACTTTTGAATAAATTCATAATGGAGGAAAGAACCACTCTCTTTATATTGCATGCGTCAGTAGGATTCCTAGGCCAGTTTCTAGTTAATATTGCGGGTACTGCAGTAAAGTTATTCGGCATTTTATTACTAAATATTTATTATCTTTAATTCAATATAACAATAACAGGTAAGCATTGAAAAACTCTAGTCAACAACAAACTTTTTTCTAATATTTCTCAAGAATCCACCGAAATAACAATAACATTTTTCTAATTAATTTGTTCCATATACAAAAAGAGAGTGCATTTACCATCACTCTTACCTACCTCTTCAAATTTCTTTGTAATCAATGTGAACGCTGAAAAGATCGCAGTGGTTGTACCAGACACTGTGACGATGCGTTCTGGGCACGAACCATCGGATATGTTGATTTTTGCCCCAGACTGTGAAGGAAGTAAAGAAATTCCGTATTAATTCTAATTGTTTTCATTTTTGTTTTGATTGCTCGAAAACTCACTTCTTCTCGAAATCTGTTAACAATTTCACCTTTTTTCCCAATAATACTGCCAACTTCCTGCAAAATAAAAAAAAAACAAAGATGAACAACAATACAATTAGTACAAGATATGGAGACATTGAATGCTGTTGTTGTTTCTGTATTTATATTGTTTTTTTTTAAAAACGACTTATTAATTACATTTGAAGCTCAATGTTTTAATTTTTTTTATTCATTTTTAATTGCGATGAAAATGTCTTATAAACTGCATATTCTCAACATTGATTTTGTTTTTTTATTTATATAAAATGTTTTTATTTTTTATTTATAATCACTGCATTCATTTAAGTTTTATTAATAGCGTATTGACATGGAAAATGACTTAAAAACATAAGTAATATACCTAACCAATACTAAAATAACTTTAAATACCTAAGTACGAGGGCGGGTCAATAAGTCCGTGACTTTTTGAATTTCCCGCCTCTTAACTGAAAGTGCAACACTGCTTTTGTCAACAGGCATCTGTCAGTTGACTCCTGAACAAATGTAAACAAGCATTTATTTGTCATTTAGTTTGTGTTTGACAGCCATTGATAGCAGATTACCGCGTGATTTGAGGAGAAAATGGAAAAAAGCAAATTTCGTGTGCTCAGTAAGCATTATTTTTTGCTTTGGGAACACTGCACCATCAATGTCAA
Source organism: Nephrocerus scutellatus (assembly GCA_947095585.1). NCBI lineage: Eukaryota > Metazoa > Arthropoda > Insecta > Diptera > Pipunculidae > Nephrocerus > Nephrocerus scutellatus. The sequence goes on along the minus strand of OX352765.1, from coordinate 78,159,117 downwards.
TGGTAAAAAAGTGGTTTACTGAATTTCGTTGTGGCCATACAAGCACGGAAGATGCCGAACATTATGGACGCCAAGAACCGTAGTAAAATTTGTAGAAAACAGTTAAAGCTCCTATATTTCGTCTATGCTTCAAAGAATCAAAGGATGAAGTAATGGTTACTTCGTTTATCATACGGACAACTCTATTCTGAATTCCATCAAGATAAAGCAAATGCGTTCTTGGAGCCCCACTCCATACATATGAATTAAATTCTAAAATTGGTCTAACATAAGTCTATTATAATCTCAATACTTCAGAGGGGGTTAAGTAGAAGTTACAATGTTTTATAAAGCCAAAACATTAACTCGCTCTTTTGGAAATTTCATAAATATGTTCCTTCCAGGAAAGTTCACATGAAACTTTCAAACCTAACATCTTAAGTGAAACAGACCTCGCAATAGGGTCACCATTAATTACTGGTAGCACGTAAGGTTGTACAGCCTTATGAGAAAAAAGACATGCCTGAAATTTATTCGGATTAAATTCCATGCTATTAGATCTGAACATTCAATGCGTTCATACTTTCATATCCTTTGTCGACACCTTGGCCTCCATAATGGACCCTATGAAAAAGTCCATTGAATTCAAGTCTGGTCAGTATGGAGGCCATTGTTGCGAAGAAATTAAATTTAGAACGTGACTTTGTAAAAATTGTTGGGTCAAGCGAGCTTTATGTGATAATGCTGAGTCCTGTTGGAATGTCTAGCTTTTGTAAACGTTTTTGTAACAACATAAGGTAGCAACGCATCATTTAATAACTTTTCCCGGTACACTGCTTGATTCACCTTGACGTACTGATCGATAAAGACTAGTGGAGAACGACCATTTGCAGTTACAGCTGCCCAAACCATCACAGAAGCCAGAGCTTATTTGCGAAGAACATCTAGGTTGTCCAAATTATTGTTGGACCAACCCTCTAACCACACAGTATCATTGTGAATGTTTACGTTCCGTTGAACCGAAAAAAAATTCTATCAGAAAAACACCAAGTTGACGAGATCGTTACGCTCGAGCAGACGTTTTAGCACTTTGCATCTTTCAAAGCGAACTGCCTTTTGAGCCACTGTTAAATCTTGCACATTTTGGATATTGTAGGGATTTAATTAAAGTTCATTTTTCAGTATCTATCGGATGCTTCTATTTGATACGTGCAGATTTGTTTCCCAGTTTTTGCGCACTTTGTCGTAGATTTAGCTTAAATCGTGCCTTCACTTTTCGAACCTTTTCTGGTGATGTTGCTGTTTCTGGAAGGCCACCTCCATGGCATTTTGCGGTGCTACCAGTATCATTTTGACGTGTTATGGTTCGATACACAAACATTTATTGACATTCATAAGCTGGAGCTGTTTGACAATAGCCGGTTGTGACTTTCCAGCCAAAAACAGTGCAATAAAACTGGTACGTTTGAGTTCCATTTTGAATATTCCTTTCGAATACTACAAATGCTTACGTAGACTACTAACAGACTAACGTCTGTCAAACTATAAGCGCGCAGTCATCAGCCTTTTGGCAGATACAGCAGCGTGAAGTTAGTAACACTTACAAATGAAGTAATCAACGCAATACTCAAAGACGAAGACATAGGATAAGATGGCTTAAGACATTTAGTAAGAATGGATGACTCCAGGAAACAAAAAAGAACATTCAAAGGCAAACATGTAAGCTCGAGGCAGGCCAAGGATAAGATGGATAGATGGAGTATGAAGGCAATATTTTTATCATTAAAGGATTCCAAAGCATGAACGGGTCAAATTCGAATGTTCGAAAGGACGAACACTCCTTATTGTAACGGTTTGCATTAAGGAGTGAGAGCTACATCTGACAATATTGGCAAATATTCATTTACATTATCTGATGCAAACATTTTTATATAAAATATCGACCTGGTCTTTCTTGCGTTTATCTTTTCGAGCTTAAAAAAAATTCGAGCAATTGGCAAAATTGTGAAGAAATTAGAAGAGACTGGATCGGTTACAGATATTGTAAGGCCTGTGCATCATCGTTTCGCTCGTACCACTGAAAATATCGCTGCTGTAAGTGAAAGTGTTGCCGAAGACCCGAATGTGTCGATTTCTCGTCGTTCTCAGGAATTAGGACTGTCTTACGGCACATTATGGCGTATTTTGCATTTGGATCTACACCTACATCCATATAAAATCCAGCTCACACAACAACTGAAGCCAGCTGACCATTCACAACGTCGTAGATACGTCGAATGGGTGCTTGAACAACAGGCGGTGGACGGCGATTTTTCGAACAAAATATTCTTCAGCGACGGAGCACATTTCTCACTCGGTGGGTATGTTAACGAACAAAATTGTCGTATTTGGGGTTCTGAGAACCATCAAGTAATTGAAGAGAGGCCATTACATCCACAAAAAGTCACTGCTTGGTGCGCTCTTTGGTCCGGAGATGTGATTGGACCTTACTTCTTCGAAAACGACGATGGAATGACTGTCACAGTCAATTCGGAGGTTTATGGTCATATGCTAACCGACTTTTTTTTGCCTGCTATTGAAGAATACGACTTAGAAAATATGTGGTTTCAACAAGACGGTGCCACATGCCACACAACTCAAGCGAATATGACTTTATTGCAAGAAACATTTCCTGGCCGCGTAATTTCTCGTCGTGGCGATATCAACTGGCCACCAAGATCATGCGATTTGACACCGCTTGACTTTTTTTTGTGGGGCTACGCGAAAGACCGTGTTTATGCAGATAAACCTTTAACTCTTGAGCACTTTAAAACCAATATTCGTCAAGTTATGGCTGAGATACCGCCCAATATGTGTCAAAAAGTGGTCAAAAATTACCTCAAATGAATTGATGCTTGCAACAATTCGCGTGGTGGTCATTTAAATGATGTAGTGTTTCACACACAATGTCAACGTTCAAACTTTATAATAAAAAAGAAATATCATGATAAAAAATATTTTATATGTGTTTTATTTACGTTTACTTTTGAAACCACAAAATGGATAACCCTTAGTATTGCTATACATAGTAGATTATTAATAAAAGTTCTTGTGTAAAATAAAAACAACTCTAGCACATAGATTGATATTAAGGTGGCAATAAAAGAATTACCCGCAAACAAAATTAAGCAATAAATTCCGAACAAAGTTGAAAATAAGTTAAGATAAAGACGGGACTTTAGTAAAGCGCAACGCCTCACACAGCAAGTAAATAAAAAAACAACAATAATTCACTGATTAGTAAACAACGCTCTGATAACAATCATCGTTATCATTTGTGTGCAGATATACTCGTACTTAGTCGTTGTGCGTGCAAATAATGTCTGTATTTTGCTTATATAGATGCTAACGTCTGTTTTATGTATTTAACAACCCTTTTCTGATACTACGATCTAAAGCAGTATTTTCTATAAGTGGTGTTATTAACCTAGGATACGTTCGTTACCGCCATGGCATAGTGACCGCTGAAAGCCAATCTATACAAGGCACAAAAATAAATCCTCCTCTAGATTTCAGTTTAAAAAAACAACCCATAAAAATTAAAATTTTTCATCTAAATTCTCTAATCACAGAAATTGATATGGGAGCCCCTCGATCCTGGGCCATTTTTTTTTATTGTAGGAGAAAATCATCGAAACAAACATTTGACATCAGATGTTAAAATTGAAAATGCTCAGATCATTTTATTCTGAGCACTTAGAGCACGCTCATACTCTGAGCAAATAAGAAACACGAACATTTATCTTGAGAACTCTTTGACTGCTCTGAACTAATTTATGAAAACGCCAAATGACAGAATATTGTGAAAACTTGTTGTTCTATCTGTAAGTTGATATCGACAACAACAAAAAAACGACATCAATAAAAATACAATTCAGTATATAATAAAAATGTAAGTTGAAGTAAGCATAAAACATGTATGTCTCGTTTCATTTGCTGGGTTTAATTGTGCGTGCGCTAAGATTTCTCTCTCTATCTCCACCACCAACAAAACCATGCAGCGCAGCCGACTGCGCAGCACACACCGCACAAAGTCCATAAACGGCGACGAATATCTGATGCCAGTACAGATATTTAAAAAATGTATAAGGGCCTTGCGGCCGAACCCGGGACCCGATCACTACCAAATTTTCTAAAAAGTATTGTTTATTGGGTATACACATGTGTTTGAAGAAAATCGGGTACATTTTTTAAAATTTTTGTTTGGGAGCCCCCCGACCCCGCAGCCCGAGGGGCCTCAAAATTTAATAGAAAGTGTTGTCTCCGGAAATACACATGTGTGCAAAATTTCAATAAAATCGGGCCATGGGAAGTGGGTTAAAAATTGATCGCAAGAATCCACGACAGACGACCGACCGACGACCGACCGACGACCGACCGACGACCCACGGGCAAGTGAAGTTAATATAGAGAATTTAAAAATGGTTTTCATTTTGTAAGGAAAATAATGAGGATCCATTACTTCTTCCTCACCTTACTTTCAGGTACTAATAGTAGATTAATGTGACAACAATGTTAAATATGGAAGGAGAACATAATCTGGAATGCGAAAAAGAGTTTCATTACAGAAAAGCACAAAGTGGTACACAAGAACTACGACGACACCACGGTAAAAACATTTGATACGATAGAGACCCTGCCAACTCCAGTGTTAACGACAGGAGTTGTCTCTTATAAGATGCTGCTGTACACTTTTTGGATGCTGAACAGGCTTCATTGGGACCAGTCGGTTGCTTCGGATCTTAGTATTATTTTAAAAACATCAGAAAATATATGAAACTAAGCCATTTGTCCAATAGAAACCTTCAAGGGATCCAGAGCCTTGGCTAAGTTATCCGAGGTTTTGGTGCCTACGATACTTTGCTGACCGGGCGCCCCGCCAACTTAAACATTCTTGTGTTTTGCCAGAGATTGCCACTCGTCAAAGCGGTAACTACCAGTCATAAACCTAACGCCATACTATAATCAACTATAATGACTGTGTTCTGTGTGCAGCGCTGTTTTACGATTGGGGTTGTTTTGTGGTTAAGTTGCAGTGCTTCGCATGTGTTTTTATTTTTCAGCATTTGTAGTGGAATTCAGTATACTTTTGGTTATTAGAGAATTTACATAAAACATTTTTGTGGGGTCAAGAGTTTCGAACTTTTTGTTTGAAACCGGCTATCTTACAAACAATATTGTGATCAACCTCAACTCTGTCAAGTTTCACTCTATTATCGCCACAGTCACATTTAAAGCGAATTTAGACTATACTCGTGCGAGAAAAAATGAGCGGACCGACTATAGTTAAATTTAAGTTGTGGTTAGCCATAAGAGATTGACACTACGCGAATGTTATAGCTATTTTATGGTAACATGGGAAATGTTATTTATAGCATTATGGTAACATTGAAAAATATACTACTTCTCTCGTCTGGCTAACCTTAATTGCTATTTGACAGCCGTCCTGCACATTTTTTCTCGCCACAAATGTAAATCAAGCGTAACGTCGGCATAAAGATTTAATTTATGACAAGACTGACTTTGACATTCAATAATGCAAGACAAAATTAAGAAATAACACGATCCTAATGATACAAGCTGGCATCTGTATCACTCACTTGCTTTGTTCATACTCATACTGCACGAGCACTTAAAAAGCAGTTCAGTGACAGCGTATAGGAACAAAAACCACTTACCCTGCTCTCACAATGAAAAACTTAACACTTAAACCTTTGAAGAGCTCGCACAATGAATAAAGTTTTAGGTTGTGACAGCAAAGTTTCAAATTGTGACAGCTGCATTATTATTATATTGAAGACATAACAACATAACAAAAAAAAAATATATCACATCCGATTCAAAATGTTGCGAACTTCATTCTGTACGTCTTCAATAGTTTATAAACTTAAGAACTAACCAACTACCAACATAACGAGCAGAAATTTTTTTTAAAACCAAAATCCATACATTTATGTAACTCTTAAGTCTTAAGTTTTTCATTGTGAGAGCGCCCTTACAGACCATTTTGAGCCACTAGTTGCGCAGTGTGTATTTACGTCGTATGTCCCATTAGAACCTAGCTAATTTTTCGGGGTTACATGTGACATACGACATACGCATTTCACTTGACACCTTATGGAACATCTACCAAGTAAATGATCTATAGTATGCGTAAGTTTTCAACGAATTGACATGGTTATGTAGTGCAGCGCCAAATACTATTGGTTAATGATTGTACGGATAGATAATAAATCGATCCGATTGGTCAATCAGTTCCCTTTAACTGAACTAAAAGCCAAAAGTTTGGGTATATAAGAGACTTTTATGTGAGAAGACGTCGAATTTGCTACTAAGACGAATTTGAAACTAAGTCGAATTTTATTTTAGTCTAATTTGGAACTACATATGTAGTTCTAATGTGAACTTTTTGTGAATTTTAATTAGGTCGATTTTGGACCTAAGTGGAATTTGAATTATATCGATTTTGGAACTAGTTCTATCGTGCACTAAGTCAAATTGGAAACTAAGACGAATTTAAAGCTAAGTTGAATTTGAACTAAGACGAATTCGAATTATGACAGAAACTCTGACAAGTCGCAGCCAATCTTACGACAGCGGGGTTGTCAAGAGTAAATGAAATAAAGAAATAATTAATAAAACAAGTAACTTCGTTTTTTGGGTACAAACTTTTATATACAATACATTGAAACACGCCACACAGTCGTTTATTATTTGGTAATAAGCGCCAAAATATCTGTTTTTGAGGTCGGAGCTATTTCAAAGAATTTTCTGTTTTCCACGGTTCACACGCGCTACCACATACGCGGGATATCAAAACGAGAAAATGGCGCGATTTTAAACTATCACACGTGCCACAAGCGAAACGTGACACGCGTCACGCGTGGAATATGAAAGTGTGGAAGTTGGTCAAATAGGACCTTAAAGAAATATAAAAAAAAAAATTCAACCAATCACACGCACTACAAGCTGCACGCGACAAGCATCATATTCGAAATATATAAAAAAAATTATATTTTGAACTTAGACAGTTACAAAATTTCAGCTCTCTAGGTCGTGTGGCAGTTGCTTAAAAAGGACCTCAAAGTGGTCGAAAAAAAGACAAAAAGGGGTAAATTCAAGTTATATAAAGGTTTTTACATTTGAAAGAGTCTACTCTCATTTTTACGTTGAGTCAGTCCTCTTATCAGCATAAAAACGGAAAGCACGGGAGGACGACGTATAAAACACAAATATGATATAATATTTCGGATGTTCACGTTCACACAGATATTCCCTCTCCTTAGCCACATGTTTGCAAAATAAGGGACTATTATCCTTTCAGGTCAACACACAACACAATCATGAGGTATGCCATTGCGAAAGCTCCGCAGACGTAAAATAAGAAACCAAAATGCACCTAATGCGCTCGCTCGTCTGTTCTGTTCACCGTTCAGTACAAAGTACAAACACAAACCGGCGAAAGGGAAAAATGCATACATAAATACATTCATCAGAGTGTCACAAGCAGCACCTAGCAAGTGTATGTACTAACATTCCAACATTCTTCCGCCATTGTGCGCTTCCACCACAAAGTGAAATACAAATCAAAAAGACAAAGATTGATGATGCCAAAGCGAGAATGTGTAACAGTCGAAATGCATGCATGCACAAGAAAGGAGAAACATTCGCAAACATCAGACAAACAAGTGCAAGTATGTACGTCTTTCGTAGGTATGGATGCAATACAAATTAAAAATAAATCCCGGGCACACAAGATACAGTAGTCGTTTGTCCGTCAGCGTGCAGCAGCAGCAGTTGAAGCTGCACAGCAACCAACAGCAAACAACAAAAAACACAAAGAAGGAAACAATCGAGGGATCATCACAAGAATTCGCATGCGATTCGTGTTTTTTATCCATTTTTTGTTTCTTCAACATTTAAAACTCATAGAGCGCAGACCAGACGATGGCGACACGATGAGAAGGACATACAAGACACATTCACACGAACTGATTCTTGGCATGTTTAGTAAGTTTATTAAGCAAGCGCCATGATTAATTATTATTAACCCGTTCATGGGAATATCGAGAAAAAAAAATTCTTGAATTTAAATGTATTATTTCGGTAATAATCCATTAAATGAAGGACAGAGAAGTGAAGTGAACTTAAATCAATTCATTTCAAAGTTTCCAACGTCGATGTCGATTAAGTTTTGGAGGTGGGAAATCCTAACAGAGTTTGTAAGTCACGAATCATTTCTATATACCTGCGCAACATTTACATCTTCTTTTTATTGATTTAATATCAGATAAAGCGACGACGACCCACCTCTGTCGTAGCTTTGTTTGGTGTGACGTAGCCGCTGCGGACAGTCCAGAGCATATGCTGTGAAATCTTCACGCTACAGCTAATACAGCAATATCAAGAAGAAGAACTTATCGTTGAATATGGCTTTGTTACGGACGTTTTTATACATTGGAAATATACATTTTTAAAAATATCTCGACTTCAGCACCACCTACCGGACTTATCGGAGCACCAAACGAACATATGGTGTGAATATGGCTTTGATACGTCGAGTGGTGTAAGCGTGATGCGATCACACAAAAACAAAAAAATCACAATCATTTTTATATATAAAGACAGATAATGATATCTATTTACTATCGCATATAAAAACCTTATATTGGCGAGTATATATCAAAAACACTTTTGCTATATACAAATACACCGCATACAAAAAAATTAAGATGTGGCCACAACACACTTTCTTTTATGGCCAGGGCCGGAATCTTCAGTAAATTTATTGTTAGTTCCTTTTTTTAAGGTTTTTTTAAATTTTTTTGTTTGGATTTTTTTATCATTTATTTTTAAATTTTTTATTTATTTTTTTTAATTTTTTTTGTTTAGATTTTTTTATTATTTATATTTAAATTTTTTTTTTATTTTTTTTAATTTTTTTTATCTTTTTTATTTTTTTTATTTTTTTTAAATTTTTTTTTTGTTTTTAATTTTTTTTTTGTTTTGTTTTTTTTTTTATTTTTATTTTTTTATTATTTAATAATTTGTAAGTTTACGTGTAAATGTGTGGAGAGAAGATTATCCGACAGTTGATGTCCCCAGTGGTTGCCTTTACTACTTCTCCATACAGTGTTCTGGGATTGGATTCAGAATAGCTCCAACAGTTCCGTCGACGGAGGGGGAATAATGGAGTCCACCGGGCGACAAGCTGATGCCACAATGGTCTCTGCCTTTCTCCCACATGTCTTATAAATTATTTTGACTACGACTAGTTGAGATAAGATAATTATTGGAATTATCAAGAAAGTACCACAATTATGCCCAAGCCACAGATACGTTCACCATGTACCCATGGCTCTTGCTTTAGGATTATTTAAGGTCATGTTTGCTACTTCGCATAGTTACTGACGTTTTTATACATTGGATTTTACCCCTTATTCCCGCCACTTCCCTTTATGAGGTCAGAGGCACGACCAAGAAAGTAGTACATTCCGAACCTTTTTTTCAAAACCTTGACTTATGGCTCATCCATTCCCCAATAAAGAGCAGAGATGCATCATCACCATACTACGCCATTTATTGGTATCAAGACCCTGATTTTTGGAACAGAGTCTTGAGACAATTTCCGCAGGCTTCCAGAGTTTTCCAGGAAAACGGGGACCGCCATTTATACCAGCTTTTGACGCTTCCCTCTGCTGACGAAGATGTTGCTGCCTTCAAAAGCTGGCAAAGCTTCCACATTTATGCAAAGCCATTCGAAGGGCCGTTCATTGGAATTTGGAACATTGCATTTGATCCAGCTCATTCCCTCGAATGTCGGAGAAACTTTTTTCACCACAAATTCCCACAGGCTGTCTTGGACAAATCCAAGTTGTTAAGACATCTTGCTCTTTCTCATCTTCCTCTTCCTCTCATAAGCGACTTGGGTGCTTGACAGATCCGCCAGACCCCATGGTTCCTCACCAGATCTGGGTTGTTTGCCGCGCTCTTGAGAATTAAATTTGAAGCCTATGATATATCGGTCGCCATTTTCATTTTAACCAATCTGTCATGCCTCTTCTTCTTTCCCCATCGCCTTTTGAACATTAGCTTAGGCATAACAGTGCCCAGTTTTTCTCAACCTCCTTACTGATTCTCTCCCGTAACCCATAGATACTCTGTGGTACAGGATTACTCGTTCTTGGCAACGAAACGCAGCTGGAGACTTGTTTAGGAGTAAAGGGGGTCTTCGCATTCTTCCGCTTTCCCGAACTGTCTGTCAGACCAGTAAAAACGTGCTCATCCAAACCAGTGGTAGTACTAATTACTCGACCAACCACTTTTCCTCCCTTAAAAAGAGTTTCAGCAGATGCGACTTCAGTAGCTCTCTTCACAACAGATGTTATAAAGATGACCGTCGAATTCAAATCTGCGTCATTCTCCAAAAGAAGACGACCCATTGACTCAGTCAACGTGTTGCCCTTCGATGATGAGTGCATCCTCATCCATAGCCAGTAGCTTGCTGCATCTGAGACATTGGCCAGATATCTCAGCTATCGATGGTTTGGTTTGAAATGATTCACGGATCAGTTTTTACCATGGGCTCATGGCTCATCTTCTACCAACAATATGATCCACAGCCATTCAAAACACAAGCTCATAGACATATCCTATTTTCTCCTCCTTTTCCTTAACGCCCACGCTGTGCTAAGCATATAGCCGAGCATTATAAGGGTGCGAACCCCTTTAAGCGTGCCCAACAATCCAATCGAGGAGTGGCCTTGCGGGGGAGTTTATAATTTAATTATCATTTTTTAAGTAACTAAATCAACAGCCTATTATTTTCAGTGAAGTCAACATCGAACAATAGAAAAGACCAATACGAAGAATTTTTCAGAAAATTTATTGTGCGTGAATGGTAAAAAAATGGCTCTTTACTAAAAAGAAGAAAAAGATTTTAAAAGAAAGGAAATTCTATTGAGCAAGTGTAATGCAAATAAACATGAATAATTATCGAATATTGAGTGGTTCAGAAGTATTTTCAAGCCATTCATCGTAGAAATAAGAAAGTTTTAAAGGTAAATATTCAAAATAGCTGCATGGAAGAATAGCAACATCTTTTGTACTCCTTCATTATAAGATAGAAATATCATTCTTTTCAACTTTAAGTTAATGTTATAAAAAAAAAGTGTTCTTTTATCTGAATATTCAAAAATCGTGATATTACTCTCCTAATTGCTTTTTTCAATTTCTTTATATTGTAAAAGAATTATACGTTTAACGTTTCATCTTGCATAAACTATTAAGGCTACGAATGCTCAATTGAACTGAAGTGCTTCGCTGCTAATTTACATTACCCTATTAACACGGTTAACTTAAAAATCATTACAAAAGCATCTTAACTCAAATTTATACAAATTTCCAGCAACGTCATCGTAAAATAAAGAAGTCAGATAAAAAACCTCTCATCGAAGAACACAATTTTGGTTCATGTTCTAGATTTTCGTTGCAATATTGCCTTCAATGGAAGGCTGGTGGTTGGTGTTACTGGTGTTAAGCAACAAAAAGAAAAGGAAATGCAAATAAAAATTAAAACTAATTAATGTACAGATTATAATTTTAATTCTTAATATTAACTTTGCGAGTTGTGTTCTTTAGAACATGAAAAAAAATAAAATTCGGATTGTTCTAGAGAACATAACTTGCGTGCCCGTTTGTTTGTGGATGCCTTGCCAAATCTTGTGATCAATTTTTAACCCACTTCCTATAGCACGATTTTATTCAAACTTTGCACACATGTGTATCTCCGATGACAACACTATCTATTAAATTTTCTACACACATGTATCATCGGTGATAACACTTTTTGTAAACATTTCGAAGTGATCGGGCCCCGTATCAACGCTATCCATATTTTCATACAAGAATTATTGATTATGGTGCGGTAACGACCTCCATTGACTGCAAGGTCCGATAATGCCACCAACGTGTAAACTGCACCAAAAGATGCATTTTCTAGATGTTATGAAGTCTGTGGGATTTCTTGTGGACTCCATATGCGGCAATTTTGCTTATTAACAAGCCCGTTAAGTCAAAAATAAGCTTCATCGATAAACACTATTTTGCGATAAAACAACGGGTCAGTTTTCAACTGCTCTATAGCCTAAATGGCGAAAGAACGACACATATGATGGTCTCGTGGCTTTAATTCTTGTACCAACTGGATTTTATACGGGTGTACGAGTGCGGGCTAAAAAGTAATAAGCCTAGGCAAGAAAACACAGCTTTTATCGGAAGAATTCAAGTTTTTTTCTCAACGAAGTTTCCTTTTAGGGTAATACACAACGATATTTAAATTTTTCGATAACCTCCGAATAATACGATTTCTGAAAGCTCTCTGTTTCAGTAATGACTTCCTCATTCAACCCAAATTTCATACCACCAAGCCATTTCTTTAGATTTGGAAATAGATTCCATTCGGAGGGGGCCAAGTGTGATGGAAAATAAGATGGATGAGGAACCAATTTGAAACGCAATTTACGTTATTTTGCCATTGCGACTACGGACTTGTCTGCCGCTCCACGTTTATGGTGACTGCTACTTTTGACGATGAGCGTCCTACGGCCACCCAAAAGAGTTCACACACCAATAGTGGTCCATATAAACCATAGTAACTTACCATACTTTTTACTTAAAATTGCTGAGTCAGTGGGTATTTCACGTAGACGAGGGGAGAATATATTGCATGAATGTTTTGGACTGAGGAAGCTCGCTGCAAGATGGGCGCCACGTTAGCTTTCATTTATCAACTGCCAGAAAATTTGACAAAAAACATTTAAATGATAGTATGATGTACCGACAGTAAGCCGACATTGCTTTGGTAGTGGTAGCGCCTTTTCTTGTCTATGTCGATTACTTTTCAGCCCGCTCTCGGCCAATATCTTTCCACGTAGTGGACGGACAGACCCCAAGTTCCTACGATCAAGGACGAATCGATTAATTTTGATCTTCGACCACACTTTCATTTACAGCCGCAATATTCTCTTTAGAGCGCACATTCCTTCGGCGTGTTGGAATTATTGCATCATTTAGAGAGTATGCGGTACGAAATCTTTGATGATGATGATGATTTGCCAGAGTATACTGAAATGTCAAATAGTTACCCCAGTATGACATCTCGGTTGACAGTTAAGTTCTATCCAAGCAAAAAAAAAACCACCCTTTAGTTATTAAAGCATAATATGGCCGGATACTGGATATCGATTAATCGACATGTAACATTGTCGGGGCCAGATAATTTTGCCGGAAATCTGACAGCCGGAAGTAACAGTTTACGTAGACAGTTTTTCGAGTTGTGATGGGTTTACAATTTTTTTTTTCGACTTCTTCGAGGTCCTTTTTAACCAACTTACACACGACATAGAGATCTGAAATTTTGTGAGCAAATAGCATTTTTTATATTCCGGGTATGACTCGTGTCGCGTGCTGAGTAAAGCGCGATTGGTTGAAAAAAAAATCATCTACTTTTTTGATGTCCTTTTTAACCAACTTGCACACGACCTAGAGCTGAAATTTTGTGAGTGTCTATGTCCAAAATAGCATTTTTTATATTTAGAGTATGACGCGCGTCGCGTGTTTCGCGTATGATGGGTTGACTTTTTTTTTTCGACTTCTTTGAGGTCCTTTTTAACCACCTTCCAGACGACCTATAGAGTTGAAATTTTGTATCTAAGTCCAAAATAGCATTTTTTATATATTCAACGTATGACGCGTGTCGCGTGTGTGATGGGTTTAAAATATTTTCTTCGACTTCTTCGTGGTCCTTTTTAAGCAACTTACACACGACATAATAGAGAGCTGAAATTTTGTGAGTGTCTAAGTCCAAAATAGCATTTTTTATATTCCGAGCATGTCGCGTGCCGCGTAAAGCGCGTGTGATGGGTTGAAAAAAAAATTTTCTACTTTTTTTATGTCCTTTTAACCAACTTGCACACGACCTAGAGCTGAAATTTTGTGAGTGTCTATGTCCAAAATAGCATTTTTTATATTTAGAGTATGACGCGCGTCGCGTGTTTCGCGTATGATGGGTTGACTTTTTTTTTTCGACTTCTTTGAGGTCCTTTTTAACCACCTTCCAGACGACCTATAGAGTTGAAATTTTGTATCTAAGTCCAAAATAGCATTTTTTATATATTCAACGTATGACGCGTGTCGCGTGTGTGATGGGTTTAAAATATTTTCTTCGACTTCTTCGTGGTCCTTTTTAAGCAACTTACACACGACATAATAGAGAGCTGAAATTTTGTGAGTGTCTAAGTCCAAAATAGCATTTTTTATATTCCGAGCATGTCGCGTGCCGCGTAAAGCGCGTGTGATGGGTTGAAAAAAAAATTTTCTACTTTTTTTATGTCCTTTTAACCAACTTCCACACGACCTAGAGCTGAAATTTTGTGAGTGTCTATGTCCAAAGTAGCATTTTTTATATTCGGAGTATGACGCGCGTCGCGTGTTTCGCGTATGATGGGTTGACATTTTTTTTCGACTTCTTTGAGGTCGTTTTTAACTACCTTCCAGACGACCTAGAGAGTTGAAATTTTGTATCTAAGTCCAAAATAGCATTTTTTTATATATTCAACGTATGACGCGTGTCACGTTTCGCGTGTGGCACGTGTGATTGAAATCGCGCCCTTTTCTCGTATTTTTTTATGTTTCTTTTAACCACCTTTGGCAAGACTTAGAAGGCTAAAATCTTGTTAGCGGCTCAATGTCAGGGGCCCATTTTGATATCCCGCTTTTGACTCGTATCGCGAGTGGCGTGTGGGGCGTGTGAAGAAAAAAAATTCTTTGAAATACGACCTCAAAAACAGACATTTTGGCGAATATTACCAAATAATAAACGACTGTGTGGCGTGTTTCGATGTATATATAAAAGTTTGTACCCGAAAAACGATGTTTTTTTACATTTACTTGTTTTACTTGCAAAATCCATTGCGAACTGTTTAGTAATACTACATTTCGTAACAATATATTGAATGAATATTTCTGACTAAGGAAGATCGCTGTCAGATGGGTGCCGCGTTAGCTTTCTTCTGACAAGCAAGCATGACCATGTGACAACTTCAAAGTAGTGTTTAGCAATGTTCATCCGCAACAGCAAGAAGTTTTTGGGTCGTTTCTTAATTGTGGACGAAACATAGATCCATCCCAACACCTCTGATACAAAGGAACAGTCGAAACATTAGACTGCTATATATATTATGCTAAGCTATTGGATCGATTCGACGCCAATTTAGCTTCAAATTGGTGGGCGCATTTGGCAAAGAAAAAAGTGCTTTTCCACCAAGACAATTATTGTGCTACGAATTGGATCCTTGACCTCCTCCGAATGATATCTATTTCCAAACCTGAAGAAGTGTCTCGGTGGTAAGAGATTTGGATCGAATGAGCAAGTTAATACTGAAAGAGAGGCATATTTTGAGGACTTTTAGAAATCGTATTATTCTGAGGGCATCGTAAAATTGGAATATCATTGAATAGAGTGTTTTAATTAAGGAAGACGCTTTGTTGAGAAATAAATTGATTTTTTCCGAAAAAAATTGTGTTTTCTAGCCTAGGCCGATTACTAATTGCACTAATTGACTGAGGTTGTTTAAAGCGCAACCTGGCTATACAGCCATTAATCATTTTCCAGCTAAAGACGAACGATTCCGATTTTGCTGTATTTTTTTAACCCTGGCAACCGATAACAAAGATTACAACTAATTACACATCTAACCTTTCTTGTAACGTAATCGATGTCTACCTACCAAACCCTAGTACTCCGTACCTGTGCGGAACCTATCATTTGTTTTTTTGTTGGTAATTCTTGTCTTGCGCTTCAACCTGCTTAAATGTTGGATTGTAGTAATCCATCGCAGTAACCTCAATTAGAACACTCGAATTAGCAACAACACAACAACAACAACAATAAAACGTAAAGTATAACTTCTGTAATTAGTAATAAGTTGATAAAAAGTTGTGACTTTTGCATTTGCTTTTTGTTAATTGAAAGTCTGCTTGTGTGTATGTTGTGTAGTAGTAGTGTACACATCTTATTGCAAAAGTGGTAACGCACTCTTGCCAGGTTTCAAATTACCACTCCCGACTCACTTTGTTTATCATGGAAGCGTTAGGTTTCGTCGTTCTGTTAAAAAAGTTAATTTTTTTAAAAAAAAAAAAAGTTAGTGCACTGCTTGTTGTTGTTGTTTCTCTCTAAAAGGGTATTAATTGAATAGACTCGTACCAATGACAGCATCAAGCTACATGCAAATTTAATTAGAGACGTTGGCTGATGCAACGATGATGACGACGATAGATACCTTTTTCTTTTAGGCAGATGAGTTAGCATATTCGAAAAATAAGAACATCTAAATTAATTGCACCTCGTTGCTCACAGCAAATATACCAAACAGACCAGTGCAGGGCAATTGTTGGTAAATTTTTTTTTTTTGTTATCAGTGTCGGTGATCCTCACCGTCTGCCGGCCCTGATGCATCATTTATTGTTATTGTTCGTTTTATTAGCAGATAAATGTACTACGCAAAAAGTAAAGAAAAATTCGTTGTCAGCCGAAATTCACTTTATTCTTAAATAATTGCAAAACTATTTCTGTACATGCCAGCCTGGACGTCTACACTGCACATGCTGGGAACAATCATTGTCATTGTGTCTGGTGATGGTTGTCTTGCTATCACTCTCAGTTCCATGGATTCAAATTTAATGAACAATCATTATGCCATTACATTGGATTACATTTTTTTATCAACATTATTATTAATATTGTATTTTATTGTTATTTAAATACGCCACTGCAAGTTTTTTGTGTTGGGAGGTTTTCCCGACTGCATTGTTGTGATGCTATGCGTTGCTTGCAAGCAATAACTTGCATCGTTTAAAGTGCAATATTAGGTATTAAAGTATAAATAAATAAATGAGCGACCGACGTATTGGAGGAAGCTGCTTGCAATGATGTACGTGGCATTGTGCCAGCATCAAAAAAAGGACTTGCTGTGTTTTTTTTGTCACAATGTGCAATAACGAAAGTTAAGCGATGCAGCAGCGTATTCAAGATCAAAATAGAGCTGCAGACTGGTTATATCGTTGTTATTTGTGAAAAGTAAAGTACAATAATTTTTCAACCGCATCAAAAAAGAAATAAGTAAAAGTTCGCCTAGTGGAGTTGGGACAGAATTAAATCGATTGATCTGATCCTTTTCTGTTCGTAATTTGCAAACCCATACGATATGCTAAGCATTATAAAAGAGCAAATCCCTTCAGCGTGTGTACATCTATATAAATAAGAAGTAATACACATAGTACACCAAATACACCCAGTGAGTAAACCGTGAATGAACAGTATACTCGGTAAACTCAGTATACTCACTGGGTGTATTGGGTATACTGTGTGTACTTATTAATTAAATGCTGCTCGTTGCTAACCGCATCACTTGAGAACGGCTGAGCCGATTTGACTCATTTTACTTTCTTTTACATATAGTAGTCATGACAATTTTCGAACCCGGGATTTTTGCAGATTTACCCATTATCGTATCCCCTGAGTCAGAAAAAGCGAAAATAAAAAAAAATTCTGTATGTGTCCACTCTACAGCCCAGACGGCTGAACTTATCGGGATGACAATTTATATTGAAGCTTTTTACATAAATTGTGAGGGGCCAGATGATTTCGTCGGAAATCTGACAGCAGGAAGTGACAGTTTACTTAGATAGTTATTCGAGTTTTTGCAAATAACTCAAAAGTATAGAACTTAAGAGAAATCTGTTAAGTACAAAAGATATTTAAACAAAAATAAAGGAAATTAAAAAAAAAATTCAAAAGAAATTAAAAAAAAATTTGAAAAAAAAATTCAATATATGTACATTTACTGAAGATTACGGTCCCGTCTGTAAAATAAAGTCGTGTCGGGCCCACACCTCCATTTTTTATTTTAAAATGTTCGTCATAGTCCGAATACCTTAAAGTAGCAGAATACACTAGAAGCTCGCTAAGATGAACTATTCGAAAAGATGAAAGCTCGAAAAGATGAACGGATCAAATTCGAGTGATCGAAAAGATGAACGTTAAGTGAAAAGTTAGTTATTTATATATTTAACATGTGCTTTTTATTATGCTCTGTTTTTAGTATATTTTCTCGTTTTGTCTAGACTGTCGTAACCGTAAGTTTGAAAAATAACGGGACTTAGTTCTACTGTAGTTATATGTTCTCCTTTCCATAACTTGCGTTCGATACGCTTCGTTTTTAGTTCAAAGTGAAGTTTCATGTAGGTAAGATGCCACCCGCCAAAGGAAAAATTAAGTTTTTAAATTTAATACAAAAATGTGAAGTTCTGGAGGATCTGAAAAATGGTGAAACGTATCGGTCCCTCGCGATGAAATTTGGTGTTGCAAAATCAACCATTTGCGGTCTGTCTATAAACAAAAGCAATCTGATAAAATCGCGAACTTTCAACCTTGCAGGAGCAGAAAATTGAAAAACACTTAAGAAAAGTAAGACGCCATTAACGGAGGCTTCTCTATACAGTTGGTTTCTGAGGCAGCGACACCGACATGTCCTAATATCAGGAAACATGATTAGAGCGAAAGCCAAAAAGCTACATTCCATCTACAAAGAAAGGTTATCCTTTAATGCCAGTGATGGTTGGATAAAGAATTACAAGGCAAGATTTGGAATCCGACTTTTGTCCATTAGCGGTGAAAGATTAAGCGCAAATAAAAGTGCAGTCAAGCCTTTTCAGGCACGATTATCTGAGAAGATAAGAGAACTCGGGCTTACTAAAGACCAGGTTTATAATGCCGATGAAAGTGGTCTTTACTGGTGATTGATTCCGAACAAAACTTATGTTCACAATGGTGAGAGATCAGGTCCTGGCAGAAAAATTGCGAAGGAGCGCATAACTTTCCTAGTGTGCACCAATAGCACATGAGAGCATAAATTAAAATTGCTAGTTATTGGCAAGGCAAAAAAAAACGGAATGTTTCAAGAATTTTGATCTTCCCATAACATACACCAACTTAAAAACGCCATCGATGGTTAAAGCAATTTTTAAAAATGGTTTTATTCCGAATTTGTTCCAAAGGTAAGTTCTACGATTCAAAAGTTATCTAAATCATAATTTCATAATTTAATACTTAGGTTCGGAAATTTATGAAAAACAATAATCTGCCTGAAAAGGCATTGTTGATTGTGAATAACGCTCCCAGCCATCCAAGGGAAAACAAACTCCGTAGTAATGATGGCAACATCATCACAATGATTCTGCCTCCGAATGCAACGCCCCTCATTCAGCCAATGGACCTGACTGTGATACGTCTAACGAAGTTGCACTATCGGAACAGTCTTTTGGTGGATGTAGCTTCAAAATCTGGAAATGTTGTTGAGATATTAAAAAAGTTTACATTGCGGCACGCAATATTATGTCTCCAAGAGGCTTGGAAATATTAACACCGATAACGATTGCGAAATGTTGGCAGAGTCTTTTAAAACCCGTTGAAGAAGAGGAAGATGAAATTCCGCTGGCTGTTTTACAACACAGAATAAGGCGGGAGACGTGCGATGAAGTAGCAGAGGATTCAGCAACAGCATTGAATATGCTACAAGGAATTTTTCCAGAGGTAAAAAGACTGCTTTGGCTCTAAATACATTTCACTCCACATTTAAATGCAGTTCATAGGTAGACGGCATAACCGAAGACGCAGTAGCTGAGTGGAATGAAGATTGTTTTAGACGTTTGAGAAGCTTTCCGTGACAAGTTATTTCTCTTGGAACGTTTGTCAGACATTCGTGAGAGGTGGGACACAGTGAAAAATACTTTTGGTGTGTTACTGGGATTCAAACCACGCTCATTTCCACTGAGCCACGGCTCCCACATAACACAAATTTATTAATTTATAAATTACAAGTTTATTAAACAAACAGTAAAAATAACACAAGTTCACAAATTTATACTGTCGATAACTTTAAATGTACAAAAAACACTTATTACAACACCACTTGTACTTCACTATACTTCCCTTAGGTGGTCTCTTTGCAAAAACTTTTTGAACTTGACTGGTTGAATTCTAAACAATGAATGAACACCGGCGGTAACGTCGTACTATTTATACTCAGTTTTCGGAAACTTCCAATCTTATAGATATAAATATCGAGGAAAGACCAGAAAATTGTGGACACTTTCCTTATTTACAACTAACTCCTAATAATAATAATATTCGGCGCGACAGACCGTTCCGGTCCAAGGCCGATCTTCTCGCTACCATTTGTGTTGTGCATGTATATTTTTGAACAGAAATTGAGGGGACCTACAATTTAATGCCGGATCCGAACGGCGAATTGAGAAGCATTCCGTGACAAGTTATTACTCTCGGAACGTTAGTCACCCATTCGCGAGAGGTGGGACACCGTGAAAAATACTTTTGGTGTTACTGGGATTCGAACCACGAACCCCTGCTCAGTAGCCATGCGCCGTTCCACTGAGCCACGGCGCCCACAACTAATTCATACTCATATGTAATGAGTCATCTTCTAAAAAATAAACTACATGTGCAATCATATACTTACACAAAAACCGGGCAAACCGGACAAACTTACATTCGGTTACATTTAAAATAATCTAATTAATCTTACAGCCTAAAAGTATGCAATTCTAAATTCTAATTTAGTGCCTATTTATGGACGATTATGTACATTGCGATTTATCTTGGGATCTGCGCTACTAACTACTTTTCGTAACAATATCTTAAGGTTGCTGTTTTCTATACAATATCATGACAAAGACTTTTTGAATGTGACAGATAATGAAAGAGACAAAAAAAGATAATGAAAGAGACAATAAAAAAAGAATCTCAAAAAGACGAAAGTATGAGCAGTGTTGCCAAATACAAATAATTAACTTCAACAAACTCGAAAGCCTAAATTTCGTAACAATAATTTGAATGTTTTTAAAGTATACTTTTGAAATTTGACGAAATTTATTTTGAAGATCCTAGAATGTAATTTCCTTGGACGAGTTTTTGCTGACAGTAGATAAATATCAAAAAAATGTCTGCACGCATTAATTTATTTAAAACATCCAACTGAATAGTTACGAATGTACAAAATATCTGTTTTTGGCAATCATGTTTTGTCATGCCGTCATTGCCGAGATCAAAATTGATATTCAACAAAATTCGTCTCGTTCGTCCTTTGCCGCCTTCGGTGGCAACTGCAACAGACAACTGCAAACATTAATACAAAAAAGATTCTTGTTGGCTTCAAGTCAAAAAGATGTCGCTTGATAGCGACAGCAACAGCACCAAATGAAATATGTACTTTAATTAAATCTAAAAGAACAGCATTTACCTATTACATACACATGTAAATATAGTTATACTGACATACATCCAACAAACAATCAACATTTATTCATCATACTCGTACATACCTTTCCTTGCATAATCAGCCTTATAGTTAGTGTAACCGATGGATCATCTCGGATTGGCGCATTTGTATTATTGTCCTCCATTGTTGTATCTATGGTAGTTTCTGGTGATGCTTCTTAAAGATTTATTTTCAAATGCAAATTTGTCTCTCTCGCTGTCACTATATCGTCGTCGAGCAATTAGGAGTTGGTCGTTCTTTTTTCTTGGCTGATAAACTCGCTTTGTGATTCGCACCGAGAGATTTTAATTCAATGATGGGAAAATACTGTAAATACGTTTTTCACGCTGCAAATAAAAAAGCAGAGAAGATGATCAAATTAGTGTTAATTAATTAAAAGAAACATAATTTTTTCTAAGTAACAGAACAAGAATAATACTAATGATATTGGGCAGCATTTTTCCTGTTAATTATGATGATTAAACGTACGCAAGTGCTCTTCCGGCATTTGTGATTTGCTGTCTGTGAGAGGTGAACAGATTCGTCGTTTATCAGACGCGCCAAAAATATTCTCAGCTTTTTTTTAGTCTTTTTCAGTGGTGCTGTGCTGTGTGTGTAACTCTCAGAACAATTTCAAACTAAAGATTTGTGCAGCACCACATTGCGAAAAATGCATCAAACAGTCGAAAAGAGATTAATGCAAACAGTTTTGCAGGGGGCCAGCGGCGTAGACATACTCCGGAATTCGCAATCCGAAAAACACATTTAGACGGAATCATGCATCACGGCGGGAACCAAATGAATTCGCACGCAGATGAGATTCGTATCACTGCATCGCAGCGCCAAAACCGCGCATTACAATGCAGTAAATAACTGCATCATTTGCAACAACAAACACAACACACACAAAAAGAAGAAAAAAAAAAAAAGAATTTAAAATAAAAAACCAGAGAAGTGGAATTTTCAAATAAAAAGTTCACGGGATACAGAATGCAGTAGTTGTTGCCGCAGAATATGGAAGAGGAATGTACCCACCGTATGATGCTGTAGATTCATTTCAAGTCCTCTCCGTGCATGTGTGATTGATAACGGATTTTTAACGATGATGTGTGATATTAGCGCAAGCTCATATACGATTGCACATGCCATCAACACACACATGAAAGAGCATTAAAAGTCGAACAGACTTAAATTTTGAATATACAGGGGCCAGAGATCGAAGTGTTACTAAAACAAAAGGCTGTAATTATTTTTTTAAGATAGTTAAGCAAGCTCGCCATATGGAAAGCAACCTTTTAATTCACAAAATTCGTAACAATTTATTTTGAGAAAAAATAAATTTTTCCCTTATTTTTTTTGGAAAAATTTTTTATTTCTTAAGAAATATTTTTTTTTAAACTTTCTTTAATTAAAAAATTTCATTTTTTAACACGCGCCACACGCGTCACACGCGCCTCAAGCAAAACGCGCTACCACATCACAATTGTTTTAAAACTTGTCTCAATATATTCTGACTGGTAGAACCGAGATATACGAGTTCTTTCCAAAAACTTTCCACTACTATAGACACACGAGCTAATGTATTCTGCTATGCGAGTGACTACACACACCCGTGTATCTATATATTTAGTTGTAATTCAGACTAAAGACTAATTTATCTTAAAAGCCTAATAGTATGCAACGTTAAATGTAGGTCTTTTTTTTCATAAGCGATAGGTCTTTCAGTCATAAGCGATTTCTGCAGTAGACTGAATAAACCTTTGGCTTAAAAAAAATCGATAGCGTAGATTTAGTATTTTTCTCACTTTTCTCAGGAGTAGTAACCCATATGAATGAAAAAATTGCGCTATCGCAAGCCGAGCGCTAACCAATTGTTTTAAAACAAGTCCCATCCAGTTTTGACTGGTAGAAGCCGAGATATACGACACGGCAAACAAACGTACAAACGTACACGGGTATTTCGGTTGGGTTAGAGGATGGGCGGGATGCATCTGTATAATTCTTTTGAACACCGCTTTTGAAAAATCGATAGACAAGCGTAGATGTAGTATTTTTCTCAGTTTCCTCAGGGGTAGTAACCCCTATGAATGAAAAAATTACGCTATCGCAAGCCGAGCACTAACCAACTGTTTTAAAACAAGTCCCATCAAGTTTTGACTGGTAGAAGCCGAGATATACGACATGGCAAATAAACGTACAAATGTACACGGGTATTTCGGTTGGGTTGGAGGATGAGCATCTGGATATTTCTTTTGAACACCGCTTTTAAAAAAGCGATAGACAAGCAAGAAACATTCATAAGATGTTAAAGCGATTCGATTGTTTTCGCGATATTTGTGTCACCAAACAACCAATAAGTTTTATCGCGCGTTTCTGAATTCTGTCTAGTAGATGCAATGTGGTCTTGAGAGCACCTGCCCAGACAATACAGTTGCATTCAAGTTTAGGGCAAATATATGCCTTGTAAACAGTAGCCAGATCTATAGGAGTGAAGTACATCTTGCACCGTTTTAGGAAACCTAAACATTTCGCAGCATTCTTAGCGATGGCGAATATGTGGTCATTCCAACGAAGCTTGTTGTTGTTTTCTTGATGCAAGACCCATTGATGGATAAAGGTTGGGGGTTTAAATTACGCTTGAACGACAGAAGACAACATTGGGTTTTAAAAGCGCCAAATTCAACTCTATTATGTAGTCCCCACCTTGTTATGCTGTCAAGGTCAAAATTTAACGTACTTTACATAGGTTGTTCTTCAAGATCCACTTGCGATGTAGAGGGACGTGCAGAAAGCGTGAGATCATATGAAAAGCTAAAAGGGCTGTCGTCAGCGAAAGAATGAATTGGATTAGAAGTAGCGAGCAGGAGAGGGTTGGTGAAAATGATAGAGTGTCGGATACAAAACAGAGCCTTGCGGAACACTGGTATTTATGCATTGGATTTGAAACCGTCAATACGACCTGGATTGAACGGTCAGAAAGGTCGATACTTGTCCAGTCAAGCCGAGCATCAATGACATAGGTATTCACTTTCGACAAAAGAGCTTGATGCCAGTCTTTGTCAAATGCCTTGGAAATATCGAGTGCATCTTGCACTTTGCGTTCCACTTTTTAGTGAGATGAGCCATCAGGTCACCTGTAGAGCGTTGCCATAGAAAACCGTAATGCTGGTCGCTGATCAAGATATTGCATAAGGTTAGGATTAGTCGGCGCTTCTATGACATTCATTAGAAAGTATGGATGTTAGTGCAATGGGTTGATACGAGGAAAGAGATGACGGTTCGCCTTTTTTAGGAACAGGCTGGTTTAAGGCTGTTTTCCAATTCCTTGGGACGACTCCATTCCATTGGGACGGCACATTCGCCATTCCATTAGGTTCAAGTCTGGTGAGTATGGATGCCATTGTTACGAAGAAATTAAATGAAATTTGGAACGTGACTTTGTAAAACATATTTTGTGTCAAACGAACTTTACGAGGGGGGGGGGGGGGGGGCAATCAATAAGTACCTGTTTAAAAAAAATATGTGGCGTTGGAGGGAAGTTGGCCTTACCGTCGTGTACTGTCATCTGTCAAACAACACCATACTAAATTTCCGACTAGTTCCTGGGTTCATTTTTATTTGGCAGCCAGTTGTATCTTTTTTCATTCGATCTGTAATTCGCTTTTTATTTTTGGATGGAAAAACATGCAGAGGATTAGAAGTGCAGTTGGATGTTGTGTATGCTGTCTACCATTTATGACTATCGTGAGATATTGGTTCAACGAACTTAAACTTGGTCGTACACCGGTTTTTGATGAGGAGTGGTCAGGCCGCCCGGCAGACGTTGTTACCGAGGGAATCGTTAAAAACTTCAACGACATGATTCTCGTTGACCGCCGAACTATGCTGGGTTATTTTGTGCGTGAGCTAAGATTTCTCTCTAACGTAGTGCGTGAAGTAGGAGAGGGTCCGCAGGCGTGTCGTACAGAACAGCAAATAAGTGCGAGAAAAGTGTCGGCCCGATGGGTGTCGCGATTGCATACAGTGGACAACAAGCGGATACGGCTGTCAATGACGAAGCAGTGTTTTGACCTCTTTAAGCGAAATTCAAAAGAGTTTTTGCGTATAGTCGTCACTTTTGATGAACCCTAGATTCATTATTTTACGCCAGAGACCAAGCGACAGTCAAAACAAAATAATTTTTTGGGTGAATTTTCTCCGAAGAAGGCAAAGACGGTCCTCCATCAGCCGAAAAGATCATGGCTACGATTTTTTGGGTTTCGAAAGGAATAATTCTCATGGACTTTTTGTAGGAACGAAAAACGATCACAGGAGAGTATACAGTGAATTATTGTACCGATTCTATAAGAAATTGAAGGAGACAAGACTGCATGTGCAGTGCATTTAATACATTTTCCCGGTAGACTTCCTTTTTCATTCACTAGCGGAGAACGATCATTTGCAGTTACAGCTGCCCAAACTATCACAGAAGCCGGCGCTTGTTTGCAAAGAGCAACTCGCCTGTCCAAATTGTCGTTGGACTTGCCCTCTAACCACACACGATCATTTTGTTTGTGTAAGTACTGCTGATCCGTAGAAATTTTTATATCAAAAAATACCAAGTTGACAAGATCGTTACATTCGTGCAGACATTCATTTTTCAGTATCCTTCTGATGCTTCTATTGGACACCTGCAACCAAAAACAGTGCAATCAAACTGTTACGTTTGAATTCCATTTGAATATTCGGTTCAAATATGACTTATATCGATATTCGTAAGCTTATAAACAACATAACATGCTAACGTTTTTCATAATATGAGGGCGTTGTCATCAGCCGTTTGGCAGATACAACAGCGTGAAGTTAGTAACACTCGATCGCCGGACCCTGTACATATACAAAAAAATAACTACAACCACTGCTTCTGTTCCTTCAACTATTGCAAACCAGAGAAGAGATACATGGATAATGAAGGAAAGAAGCGGGCGGATGATGGAACTTGTAATGGAAAATGCAAAAACGTTAAAAACATCCAGCAATCATTTTTGCGCCAGAATAATTTAAACGAGAAAGAAAAATCAGATCCTTAAAAGTAAATAAGAACCGGTGTAATAACCTACAACATGTTTTAATTGCTTTAGCAGTGGTCGTTCTTAAGAAACATTCATTCGCTGATATGCTGAACGATAGTTAGTGAGTGTAATCGGCATTACATTGGATATCATTAAGATTACCATAATTATCATCATCTTCATCATCATTATTACTGCTGTTCTCATATGGCGTGCAAACCAGCGAAATAGTAATAGAAACCATCCGAAAAAAATAAAAATTCTTCCCTTCCTTATGTAAGTTTAACAAATCTTCGTCACGCGTACTACATCGTTCGTGAAATCAACGCCAAGCATAGATTTTATAACTGCACAAGATCTAATGTAGCTGGCAAAATATTATTTGATAAAGCTGCAGAAGGGCAAGCAGTTCGTTATTTTTCATCCTAGTGTGCTTACTTATTTCCCTCTTACTGATGTGATGTGAGAAAGAAACCAGGAGACAAAAAGAACCTGACACTCCAGGTTGGTGTTTGCTCGTGTGTGTATCACTGGTTAATAGGATAAGGATATAGTACACACTCCTATGTGTGAAATGTAAAATGTTAATATTAGTTATATTTACAAATCGATTTTAATAAACTTTTCAATGTGTATTATTGGAAGGTGGCGAAGGTAAGCCTACAAAAACTCTCCACCCCCCCGCCTTATAGTCCATGGGGGGAATGTAAAATATGTAGAAAATGTTAAAGGCTCGATTCGAAAACAAACTTAATACCAAACATATCATCACTGTAAAGTGAAGTGACAAGTCAAAAAAAAAAAAAAAAAGAGTGCGTGTAACTTTAACGCGCGGTTGAAGTGAAACTTTTTTGACGTTGTGGCCGATATTACGATTAAATTATATCCTACATTATAAATTATAAATTATATCATTCATATAACACAAAAACGTTACACAAAATCCGAACACAAAACCGTAACGCAATTTTATTTTTGATACCCTACTAAATTTTCTCCTTACCTTCGCTAAAGTAGTTTCACTTCAAAAAGTAAGATAGCAATTCAGGATGAGCAGCATGTATTTTTGAAGCGAAATCGAGAAATTCGAAGATGCGTTTTGACAGATAATCAGGATTTTTTCTTTGTTGTTGTTTTTATATAACATAGACACGTTCAAGTGATTTTCACCCTTATAATGCAGAGCACAGAGTGGGCGTTAGGAAATTAGGGGGAGGAAAAGGTGAGCTGTCTATGCACATGTGTCTTGAATGACTGCAGATCATACAAATGTGGAAATGCGGAGTCGGGCAATTCATTTCACATAATTCTATTACATATGTCTGTTTACCCAGCAAAGGCATCTATTAGGTTTAGTCATTGCTCATGTAATTTACAAATGTTCTCATATTACGAAACAAGCTTATGTTAGGAAGAAACCCAAAGATAACAACCATAATAAATGTTTTTGTAATACTGAACCCACCTTATATCGAAATTTGAAAGGTCAAAATTAATTTTTCATTTGAGATACACATGTGTATAAAATTTTAAGAAAATCGGATATTTTTTTTATAAAATTTGTATAGGTGCCCCCCGACACCGGGGCCCGATCACTCCCAAATATTTACAAAAAGCATTGTCCAACGGAGATACACATGCGTATAAAATTTGAAGAAAATCGGGTATTTTTTTATAAGATTTGTATGGGTGCCCCCCGACCCCGATCACTATCAAATTTTTACAAAAAGTGTTTTTCATTTGAGATACACATGCGTATAAAATTTGAAGAAAATCGGGTACTTTTTTTATAAGATTTGTATGGGTGCCCCCCGACCCCGGGGCCCGATCACTTCCAAATTTTTACAAAAAGTGTTTTCCATTGGAGATACACATGTGTATAAAATTTGAAGAAAATCGGGTACTTTTTTTATAAGATTTGTATGGGAGACCCCCAACCACGCGGCCCGAGGGGCCAATGTTGTCATGGGAGATACACATGTGTGCAAAATTTCAATAAAATCGGGCTTTAGGAAGTGGGTTAAAAATTGATCACAAGATTTGGTGTGCCAGCCAGCCAGCCACGGGCAAGTGAAGTTAATATAGAGAATTTAAAAATAGATATGGGCGCTCTCACTATGGAAAAACTTTATACTTAAGACTTACAGGATTGTATAGATTTCCAACATAACGAGCAAACATTTTTTTTTTGTTAAAACCAAAATCCATGCAATTCTGTAATTCTTAAGTGTTAAGTTTACATTGTGAGCGCACGTTAAGTGAACATGTCAAATGTAACAATTTAATATGCTAATTTCGGTAATGGCCTATTACCGTGAATCGATTTGGCTCATCCAAAAAACCTTCAAAATATCCTCAAACAGCTTCCCAAAAGACCTCGACAAGACCCACAGTCCCTCAAAAGGCTCCCAAAGGATTCTCAAAAGACTCCCCAAAATATCCCCTAAAAACCTCAAATGACTACCAAAAGAACCTTAAAAGACCTACAAAAGACCCCCAAAACACCATCAACAGGTTGCCTAAAAACAGTTAAAAAACCATCAAAAAAACCCTAGCAGACCACAAAAAGACTCCCCAGAGGACCATCAAAAGACCATACCGAATTTCATAAAAATCTGTTGAGAAATAACTTAGTTCCCAAAATTTAAAAATGTAACTCAATAATGTGACCAATAATGTGACTAAATTATCTCCTCACCGCGCCGATAAAATAGTTTCACTTGTAAAAATGTGGTGTATCATAAAGCTGTGCAATGAACGAAATCAAACAGACAATCAAAACAAATAAATGCTTTGTTTCAGTTAGTTTGCTATGACATTGCAATCGAAATGTAAATAAATAAATTGATTTCAAATTTAATGAAAGAAAATAAATCGTTTGGTTGACATTTTTTTTATTCTCAATTTTACTTTGATTTAACATTTCAAATGGCTCTTCACAAATTCACAAAACGATCACAAACAAATTTATTGAAAGTTGTCGGGTCATCTAGTTAATTAATAAATATAACATTTGGAGCTGACTGTATTTCGTAGGAGTTCATCTTTCAAAAGAACATTTTTTTACAGAGATTAATCTTTAAGATGACGCCCAAAATGCTATCCTCGAAAGATAAGACGCAGACATGCAGCTATGAAAATAGATAATGTTTTCTGGAAAAGTTGCAATAGAGTAATGCGTTAAGCGGTTTCAGGATAGATCCATGTCATGGATAAAAACAGTTTGTGGTTTAATAAGAGTATAGTTTAGAACACACTTGAACACTTCGTTAAGGGATTCTTCCTTTAAATTACCAGAAAACAATAAAAGTTGATTTATTTCCCAAATTTCCTTCAGCGTATATAAAAAAACAAAGCGTTTTATGGTTGCCATTGTATTTCTCTGAATTTGACTGAATATTTCAGATGTACCGCAAGGTCGTCATTTGAAACCGATATTTGTTTTTCTTTCTTTATAATTACGCATATGTCCCGGAATTTGACTTCATGAAAATTTTCGAACTCGGGATTTTTCCAGATTTACCCATCCATTACCGTCAGAAAAAGGAAAAAATAATTTCTGTCTGTCTTTTTGTGTCCACTCTACAGAACAGACGGTTGAACTTATGGGTATGAAAATTCATATTTGACCTTTTTACATGAATTGTAAAATAAATTGATTTTGGCGGAAATCTGAAAACCGGAAGTGACAGTTTTTCGAGTTTTTGCAAATAACTAAAAAGAATAGCACTTAAGAGAAATCTGTTAAGTGCAAAATAAATTTAAGAAAAACAAAAAATAATTTAAAAAAATTTAATATGTACATACATGTACTAAAGATTCCGGCCCCGTCCGTAAAAGAAAAATAAAAAAATAAAAAACAAAAATAAGAAAAATTAAAAAAAAAAAAAAAAAAAAAAAAGAATTAAATATACATTTACTAAAGATTCCGGTGCCGTCCGTAAAAGAAAGTAAAAGAAAAATATAAAAAAGAAAGAAAATCAAATATACATTTACTGAAGATTCCGGCCACGTCCGTAAAAGAAAAATAAAAAAAAATAAAATAACAAAAATTAAAAAAAAAAAAAAAAAAAAAAAAAAAAAAAAAAAAAAAAAAAAAAAAATATACATTTATTGAAGATTCCGGTCCCGTTCGTAAAATAAAGTCGTGTTGTACCTACGCGTATTTCCCTGAATTTGACTAAGTATATCAGGTGTACCGCAAGGTAGTCATTTGAAACCGATATTTATTATCTCTTTTTCTATGAATAAAATAATAATGCCAAGTTTGTTTTCTACAAAATTCATACTGATTGCATTGTTTCAGAAGCTTAATCAATTTTAAAAGATCCCTTTTATGTAATTTATTAGTAGCGACATTGAAATCATTTTACTAATCCAAATTGTTTGTAGCCCACAACATAAACCCAAAAGGTTACATTTTAAATCAAACAAATCGTTTGAGTTTAGTGAGTTTTGAAAAATTATCTACTCTCTTTAAAGGAAATTTCTTCACAAACAAAAACAACAACAACAACAACAAATTCTAAAGGTTACCAAATTGATAACTATATAATAATAGTAGACACAAAAGAAAACTCCTCCTGTCCCTGTGTTTCCCACTTTTCGTTTATCACAGTGATATGTTTCGTTATCAATATGTCGCCCATGTTCATTTTATTTATAAATAATGTGCTATAGGCATATACATAGATAGAGATACATACAATACCAAATCTTCACACAATAAACTTGCACTCGTATACTGCTCCCAGCCTGTCGTACAGCACAAAAGATGTGGAAATAATGTGGATTTCCAAAAGGAAATCGCAAACGATGCGATTGAAGCAAATATGAGCAAGAAACAAAAGACGGACGGAATAGTGAGAGATGCAATGCAATGCAGTAAAGAATTGCATTTGCAGCAGAAGCAACGACGGAGGCAAGCACACTCAAAAAAAGAAGTGAACAAGAAAGTCGGCTACGGGACAAGTGGCACTACAGCAACACAAGCCAACGGTGGAGCAATTGTTGGGGGGAGTGGTATTTTGTGGAATGAAGTGAAGTGCAGCAACACCGAAAGGCTTAGCATCTCATTTGAAAAGACGTATCAAGAGATATTTTTTTTCGTTCGTTCGTTCTCCGTCCATTCTTACTGTGCAGAAAAATTCAAAAACGGAATGTTTAACCATTCGCAGCAATAAGTTGGACAGCGGGGCAAAGAAGTGCTGCGAATAAGAAGCCGTTCTTGTTGCAACCACCAACCATAACCAGACGACGATGACTTCGACGGACGGGACACCTTTTTCTTTGAACATGCCTAAATATGTGTATGTACGCCGATGGGGCAATTACAACAAGGTACTCAACATACATGTATATTCCATCCATGCATAAAGCAAGAGTTATACATTATGTACGAGTATGTGTACTCTATCTAAACTTAACTTGATTCGTACCGTACATATATAAATGTGTATCGCGTGCTTTTTTTTCTCATATTTTTTTTCTGATTGCCGTTGGTCCAGAAACGCTGGAGAAACTGGATGTTACAACCAACAACAATCAAACAGTGTAGCCAGTTTTATTAGACCGCACGAAGAAGAAAGCAACCACACATAAATCTCTCTCTCTCTACATCCAACGACAAAAGTTGGAAATATAAAGAAAATAAATAATAATGCCACCCGACAACGCTAACTGGAACGAGGAAGATCCAAGCATAAGTTAGGGCGAGACAGGGGAGAATTCCACTTCATAATTAAATTTCGCAGATTGTGGCACTCGCACATTTTGTTGCAATTACAAGAACTGATCCGTCCGATCGACCAACGACCAACACAGAGTTGGAGGTCAGGAAGCAATCAACAATTGACTTTGACTAAAGAAGAATGAGTTGCTAGTCAATTTTTAGAGTAGTGCACGAAAAACCACGGGAACACCACAAAACTCAATGGTCTACACAATGCTTGCTTAATTGAGAATAAGTAGAGAAAGAAGCAACCCAATTTCCACATCCATTATCGTGAATTTTATAATTTTTGCATTATATTACAGAAGTGATATAAGAGATTGATATGTGCATTCCAAAATCTCGGCCGTTCCACCCGCACTCAGGAAGAAAGCTAGAAAAAGCACTGAAACTCAAAGGCACACACACACACAACAAATCATGTCCCAAAGCTATAAGTCAGAAAATTAGGTCTTAATTGATATGGGAGTGGGGGTGGTGTCTGTGTCCGTTTTGTTGTCGAGTGATTTTATAGCCCTGTATGTATGCATGATTGTCCTGCCAACCGCCCGTATCCGTATCCGTATCCTTATCCATAAATACTCGTCATACAACAGTGACATTCTTTTGTTAGCTTTTTTTGCTCGTTTGCAGCTAGTTGGGAATTTCTTTTCCACTCACCACCGCCGATGGATGATGGATCATCGAGGCAAAGCACATTGGCCATATTTTACGGGTGAATTGGAGCATTTAATAATAGGTCACATTTTTCCGGATTACAAGTAACATACGAGGATATTTATCATCATAAATGCAGAATGCATGCAATGGATGGCTGGATGGGGGAATAGATGCATGTACAAGTACTCCAACAATAGACTCTGACACAACCATGCAAAGTGTAAAAGTAATATGTAAGAAAACGAAATATATTTAATATTCATTCCTCCTTCAAAAAGGTATTCGTCATTTTTGAATGGAATATGAATTTGATCGGTTCAAAGTTCAAATATTGGAGCATAGTTCAGTGATATTTTTGGACTGAAATGCAATCTCCTAAACCACCAAAACATTTACTCTATCCGTGTTCCAAAGATGATACAGAAATTGCTCTAAAATTGTGTGCCTGTGTGTGTGAGATAAGGTTGCGGTGCTCCGTCATATATGTGAGCCTCACCGCAAAATAATGTGCAACTGATATACATCCGTTTGAATATAGAGTGCCAATCTTGCGTTCCATAGTTTAAGGTAGAAACTCTGGTCTACATAAGCGATGTCCTTAAAATTTATTGTGGAACCCTTTAAGCCAAAATGTAGAGTACTTTGAAGCCATTAATCTGGAGTATAGGTGGGATGAGTAATTATAATTTATGAAGTTAAGCCATCGCAAATAGTGAATGTGTAGTTTTGGACATATTTAGTGTACGAGGGAAGATACCTAGTATGTACCTGGCAAAATGGTGTTTCTAGTTGGATGGCATACAAAAGATTATCGGCAACTTTTCAGTCGAAACAATAGCTGATTAAGTTCTGAATAAGGAAAAAAACCCCAATAAAAATTAAAATCTTTCATGTAATCGAAGATACACATGTGTTCAAAGTTTCAATAAAATCTGGCCCTCTGAAGTGGGCTAAAAATTTATCATAAGATTTGGCCAGCCAGCCTACCAGCCAGCCACCGACAGACAAAGGGGACGCGAAGTTAATATCGATAATTAAAAAACCACCATCAAAAAAAACTTCGTTTTTCAGGTACAAACTTTAATATATAAATCACGCCACACAGTCGTTTATTATTTGGTAATAATCGCTAAAATATCTGTTTTCGAGGTCGGGCGGCTATTCAAAGAATTTTCTTTTTTCCACGCTTCACACGCGCCACACACAACACGCGACACGCGGCAAAAGCAGGATATCAAAATAGGCCCCTGACACTGAGCCGCTTACAAAATTTCAGCCCTCTAGGTCGTGCAATAGGTGGTTAAAAAAGATCCCAAAAAACGAGAAAATGGCGCGATTTCAAACCATCATATGGAATATAAAAATGCTATTTTGGACTTAGATACTCACAAAACTTCAACTTCAACTCTCTAGGTCGTGTGGAAGGTGGTTAAAACGAAACTCAAAGAAGTCGAAACAAAAATTTCAACCCATCACACGCACCAAACGCTACTCGCGTCATACTCGGAATATAAAAAATCCTATTTTTGCGTCTTACTCGGAATATAAAATTCAAATTTCTAGGTCAGGTGGGCAGGGGGTTAAAAAGGACCTCAAAGAAGTCGAAAAAAAAATGCATTTTATTTGAATCCATCAGACGCGCCACACATTGACACGCGTCATACTCGGAATATAAAATTCAACTTTCTAGGTCGTGTGGCAGGTGGGTTCAAAAGGACCTCAAAGAAGTCGAAAAAAAATTGCAATCCATCACATACGCGACACGCGTCATACTCAGAATATAAAAAATGCTATTTTGGACTTAGGCACTCACAAAATTTCAGCTCTTAAGGTCGTGAGGAAGTTGTTTAAAAAGGACCTTAAAGAAGTCGGAGATGCACATGTGTGCAAAGTTTGAACTTTAAGGAAGTGGATTAAAAATTGAAGGCAAGACTTGACTGCAGCGCCAACAAAAACACAAACGTAACGCAAAGGTAATAGAGAAAATTTAAAAAATGCATAAAATGGTAATCGTCTTGTAGCTAATAGTTAAACACGATATATATACACAAATATAACAGTATTGTGATGATATGTACATAGTAATTACTGACAATCTGAGACAATTACTGTACCATACAAAGGAATTGATATGCGACATGGCATGCTACCGTAAAGAAATTGTGGTTTTTTACCTTCTGTTTCTGTAAACAAGTATATTTTATGTATGTATGGATATATCTATGTAAAAAATACAGTACTTAGCTGGTACTTCTTCGATGGGGGAAGTCAACAAATAAAAGGAAAGGAATTGTAGGAGACAAAAGGTAAATGACTTGTTATGAGGTTATTGTTGTTATTACTGTTTTGTTATCTCTGTAACCAACTTAATGAGTTGGCTGAATAATCTCGAGACATATCTTTGTCTATGAAAGATGCTTAACAGGTTCTATCTATGATGATTGTCATAGTTCAGTTATCAAAGAATTGAGATTGTTATGTAGTGCAGAGCCCGTTGTATTTACCACGGCACAGCAAATAAGTACAACATAGCCAGCCACTTTGTACATGAACTGATTTTGCGTAAAAAATTTGAGGGAGGGACAATAACTGGATCGATACTTTTGGTTAATAATTACACTGATCGATAAAAAATCGATCCGATGGATTAATCAGTTGTCTTTAACTTAGCTAAAACCCAGGTATAGGAAGAGGTCGAATTTGAATTATGGCAGAAACTATGACAAGTCACAACAAGCTTAAGTAAAAGAATTTAAAAAAGAAAACTTAATATAAGTAATAAAAAATATCATCATATTTGGATCTAAAACCAGGATCCGGTTCTGGCCTCCCGCAATAAGCCTCCCCGATTTTGAGCCAATATCATCCAGTTTTGTGTCCATAAACTCTGGGCGTCCTGGTCTACGCCATCCTTCCAGCGTAGGATTGGCCGGCCTCGCTGTCGTGTTCCATAAATCCAACCGCAAAGGACTTTCCAAGCAGGATTCTCTTCGCTAATGTGAGCTAGATGTCCTGCCCACCGGAGCACACCGAGCTTAATTCTCTTCACATTGTTGACATCGCGATAACGCTCGTAGATCGCAACATTACGGAGTCACCGGAATCGTCCTTCCTCACATACGGGGCCATCAATTTTCCGCAAGACTTTTCTCTCTAACGCGGCTAGAAGGTCAGAATGCTTTTTGCTAATCACCCAAGTCTCGGAACCATATGTAAGTACTAGTATGACCATTGTCTTATAAACCAGCAGCTTGGATGTTATGGTTAAGTTCCTGAATTCGAAGAGTCTTGAAAGACTATAATAGGCTTTGTTGGCTTTATGCAACCGTGCTCGTATTTTTGGTTCCACGCGTTATCGGCTGCTACAGTTGATCAGAGATAGTTTAAGTAATGCACTACTTCAAATTCGCGGTGCACTATTTTAATTGCGGAACCAATGTTCAATCTTCTACTCGTAGACGTGGCCACCATGTACTTTGTTTTGCTCTCATTTATGTGCACACCCAGATTTCGAGCCCGTTATAGATGTTGAATGGGCTTGATAGTGATCCGGATATTTTTACTTGGCTTATATCATTGGTTAGTCAACCTACATAGTCGTGTCAGTTTATTTGGGATGCCGAATTCTCTCATGGCTTTATAAAGTTCTTCTTTGGCTATGCTATCATAAAGTCTTTAAAAAGATGGTGTAGTTATTTTAGAAACTCTAGCGTATGGGGCTATCCTGTCTTGAAGGATAGAGTAGAAAATCTTAAACGCGGTACTCAACAACGTTTTGCCACAGTAATTGCTGCGTGCTTTGATATCTCCATCATCGCTTCTTCCTCCCATACTTGCACTATTATTTCATGAATTGCTTGGTATATTGTTGGACTTCCTATTTTAGTCAGTTTCGCTGGGATCCCTTCTGATCCCGGGGCCTTATTCTTTTTGAGCCGATTTATCGCTCTGCTAACTTCGTCTATGCTTGGTGGTGACCGCATAGTTTGGTCTTCGGTCATTGGTGAAGCCTCCAATTCCTTAGTTAGCTGGCCATTTAGCAACTCATGAAAGTGCTCTTCCTATCGCTCTAGGATGCCTTCGAGTATGGCCATCAGATTACCCTGTTTGTCTTTGCAGTATGTGCAACGCGGTGTACATTGCATCATACCGCGGACTCTTTGGTAGAACTTCTGGGCCTGGTGCGGTCGTCGCTCTTTGTACTGTTCTAGTTCACGGACGAGATTCTTCTCCCAGGCTACTTTCTTTCGCCGGTCTTCTGAGATTTTTATATTAATTTTTGCGTGCCCACGTTCTATGAGTTTGTTGCATTGCTCGGTACGCAACATTCTTACGTTCAGCTTACATTCGTCATCGAACCAGTCGTTCCGATATCTACGAATACTGCCTAAGATGGAGTCTGCAGTACTAATGGCAGTAGTCTTAAAGCGTGTCCATTTCTCTTCTACGCCCGATATCTTAGCCCCAGGACTTACTCTCACTGCATTTAGGGCGAGTCCTATCGCTTGACCGTAGTTGTTTCTGGTCTCTTCGTTGCGAAGGGCAGCCGGGTTGACTCGAAGCTGATTCGCGGATGTAGTCTTTCGTGATGATGCAATCCGCGCGGAGCTCCATACCAACAAGAAAGTGGTCCGAGTCGACATTGGCACTTCGGCATGTGGTCTATGTGGTTAGGAGTGGCTCCATCAGGAGATACCCAGGTACTCGCAACGACCAAATTATTGCTTGCTGCCATCTCTATGACTCGTAGTCCATTATCATTATTTTGTTCTCGTGTAAGCTATGGGTGCCACTGTACTGCCTCAATACCTGCTACCTATTTTAGCATTCATATCCGCCAGAATGATTTTTACATCATACTGAGGGCAGACATGAAGCTCCCCAATCGACTGATTGAAATAATTCTTCTTTTTCATCATCTGGGGAACCCTCTGTAGGAGCGTAAACGTGTATTTTATTTCATTTACTGCTTTAAAGCCGATTACGGTGAGTTTCATTCTTTTGCTAACTAGAAACCCCACACCAAGTACATGATGTCTTGCATGACAGCTGTAATATATGTCATATTCAGATTTTTGTAAGACACCGTTTGCTGTTATGTCAGCATTATAATTGGACAGGCTAGCTGTTGTGCAGCTCAAGCTATATACAGTGAGCGTACGTTTCATGTGAAAATTCCTAAATCGTTTAGTCAATAACAATAATAATAATAATAACAATAACGGTCCAAGACCTAGGTTCCCACGACTTTTAGTGTTGTATACGTCTTTTATTTTTGGACACAAATGGGAGAGACCTACAATTAAATGCCCGAAAGGTGAATTGAGAAGCTTTTCGTGACAAGTTATTATTCTCGAAAACATTCCCGGAAGGTGGGACCATTAAAAATTTCTGGAATAGAAACCTCATAGCTCCTGCTCAGAGGTCCAACGCAGTAGCCACTAAAGCCACGGCGCACACCAGAGAAATATATGGTTTTTCAATAAGAGCACTTCAACTTTTTTTTTTAATAAAACACAAACTGTTCGACTTTTGAACTAACTTTTTTTTTTATTAACGAATTTGAACATATACATATGATACATTTAAGTATGAAACTTGATTTCTTTTACATGACCACCGCGTGCACGTTTTACGAAGTGAGCCTCATCGCTGAAGATGGTTTTTCGGTGAAAATCTGCATCATTTTCGATTTGCTCTTGAGCCCAATTCACGAATCGGCGTCGCTTCAAATGGTCAAACGGCTTTAGTTGTTGTGTCAGCTTGATCTTATACGGATGTAGGCCAAGATCTTTACTATACGGTCGATTGTCGAACGGGCTGGCTTGTTAAATGGACCGTAAAATGGCCGTAATGCTCTTAAAGTAGCGGCAACAGAACGATTATTTTGATAAAAAATTTGCACGATTTGCAATCGCTGTTCACATGTGTAGCGTTCCATGATGAAATGTATACTAATGAAGTTTCCAAATGACAAAAGAACAATAAAAAATATGGCATCGTTCGCCGTCCCTATCGGAGAAAAGTTGAAGCGCACCTGTTGAAACACCCTATACAAATTATTAAAAATATTAAAAAGTCTAGTTCCATTTTTCCATCTAGCTTCTTATCTTATCCGCCTTAAAAACGGAATGCACGAGAAGATAACGTTAACACCTTGTAGGGCCAGACATCTGCAAAAATTCTAGAAGTCCGGCAGAAGGTGCTATTTGGAATATCCAGTTTGTCAGCATGGCTAACCACAGGCCAGTGACCCCTATTAATAGACACAATTCTGGCGTTATCTTTTCGAGATCTTGATATCAACTCGGTAGTTCTTCTTTTATTGTAGGAAGCCAATAACTCTCTTGATATGGCGCTGTTTGTTATTAGACTGATCCACCTTAGTTATGACGCAGTAGTAATGAAAGATATAATTAGTACCTTAACTGAACATTGCGACAGCTGACTCTTTCCATATAGCCAGTATCCGTAGTGACCCCCTTCTTTCCTAATGTTCCTGTCTGTGCACTGGCACTCCTACGATAGTTATGCCCAGGATTTGGCTAATCGAAGCCACTACTGCTTACTCACTATTCAACAAGTTTCAAAGTGTTGACGATCGCATGAATGAATTTAATTACAAATTGACTGTCTACACATATACCACCAAGCTTTCCAATTTATGCAATTCTTTGACTTAAAGCCTCCCTTATCGATAGAATAACTGCCTGAAAAATGCTAGTCGATTCAGTAATCATGAACCGGCTCCATTAATGATCTTGGATTCGCCAGTATAGATTGTCATGGCAAGTTGGAGTTGAAGTTTTCAGTTTGGTGGGGTAGAGCGTAGAGTAGTCAGTAAAAATGGTATCATACCTCCAGATACTCTTTGCAGTATGTTACATATACAGTAAGGTCTGGTGATATGTGCAAGAGTTGAATATTTCAGCGATATTCGTGGTAATTCATTATAACTTCTGGTCAACTGGTGATCTTATAATATCTCAATGGAAAAAAAGGGCTCGAAAGATGCAAACGACTCTTGCGGAGGCATGCACACAATGACCAACAATCATTCGTCAAGTGGACGGCTAGATTTTCATTGTTGAAGAAGTTTTCAACAAATAAAACAACAAAATTGATGCTAGGAAATTAAAGGATGGGATGGTTCAACGTTGCCATCACACTACATCGGTAATGGTTTGGTGGGGAGTCTCTCGTCAAGGTGTTACATAACTCAATTTCTGTAATAAGTCAGAACTTGGGAAGAAGTCGGTCTTAGAAGGCGTTCTAAAGGGTTTAGCCAATCCTTCTTTTAGTGTTGAGAAATTGGTTAGTCAACCGTTGATCCAGAAATAATAACAAAATGGTCGGATAACGGATACTAAGCAGGTATTCCTAGCAAATGTATGCATGAGCTTCGAATGAATGAATCTCCACAAAAAAGAGACAACGAAATTGGAACAACAATTTCCCATAAAAGCTAATGCCAGTACATTGCACAGGAAAAGTAACAACCGAAAATGAGATGATGAGAAGATGAGATAAAATGGTAAAAATGCAATAAATTAAATCACAAAGCTTCTCTCGCTTAACTTAATTTATCTCACAGTGTTTCCCGCTTTTATATCTTATTCCTCACAATGCAATAAACTGTTGCCACTTCTCATACCGTAAAATTCCCAAGCAAAATCCACATTCAAAGTGAAATAAATCATTTCACATGGAGTGGATGAAATAAAACATCAGGCGCACAAAAGTGCAACAACACTGAGAAAACATCAAAACAATAATAATAAAATAAATAAATAAAATAAAAAAACCCACACCATTCATGATTTCATGTGAATTGGTATCATCATGCACCAGAAAGACAAACGACCTGCCCGCCCGCCGAAAATTAAAATTTGGTATATTTGAGAGTTCATTTTCCCCCCGACGATGCTACGAAATCAAAAAAAAAAAAGGTTTTACAATTTACTCATCTGTGAAGAGAAGGTTTTAAAAAAAACAATAACACAAAAACCAACAAACCGGTAAACAATCAATAAACCAAGCTGTGGCTTGTGGCTTAAACAATTGCAGGTCAAGTTCATTATGAGATTCTTGTGGTTGCTTTATATTTACGTTAGAGAAGCGTTTGAATTTGAGAATCGCGATATTGGATTCAGACTTTTTAATTTCTTAAATGTGTTGTTAATGTTTTCGAATGTTTGGAAAGTGTACAAGTGGCAGAAATTAAAGAAAATAAAATTGAAGTTAGTTTAAAGCCTCAAACTTTATTAAAAACTTTGATTATTCACAATTGGCAACAAACACATTCGTGTGACAACTTAAGGAAGACTCATTTAATTCACTCAACTTAGCGAAGACATTTTTGAATACTAATACAGGAAATCCGCAAGGTAGCATTCTTGATCCTTCACTATTCAACTGATTCAACTGTTCTAATATTGACCGCTTCTGCGGAGTTAGAGTCTAGACTTAACTTAGAGTAATTTCCGTTTAATCATTTCAGTTAAATATAGACTGTTGGTCCAAACTAGAAAAATAGGTTGCCTTAATACTAAATGTATAAAGGTAGTAGGTATGGTGGTGGTCCTTGCAGCATTTTTATTCTACTGCCCTCGGAAAACCAATTAAAGGTTGTTTGGTTTTTTAATCCTCTGTGCTCTGAAAGCTTTTTTAAGTCGACAGAGACTAAGAAGCCTGTACCATGCTAGGGCAGGACATATGCACAGATAGAGGACGAGAGCTTGTATCTTATTTGCCTTCTTACAGCTCCTGCAGAAGACGTTATGTGGAATACCCAGGTTTAGAAGCATGGCTGTTCTCTGCCCAATGATCCGTAATAATAGCCAAAGTTCTAGCAATATTCTTTCAAAATTTGGAGGTCAACTGGGTGGTTCTCCTTTTATTGTATGATAGCCGTAACGTTCTTTACATTAGTATTTGTGACCTAGTAGTATAGAAAGATAGAACTTATTGGACACCTGACATAGAGACTGATGTTTCCAGATTGACACCCTTCGTCCGCTTTCTTATTACCCACTATGAAGCTGTGGTCTGGTATCTATATGATGGTTAAGTCCAGGAATTGGCTAAACGAAGCCAGTTCTTTTCTACACTGTTAAGTTTACAGTTGTTGACGGTCACATAAATGACTTTGATTGGGGATTGGCTG
Source organism: Nephrocerus scutellatus (assembly GCA_947095585.1). Classification (NCBI taxonomy): domain Eukaryota; kingdom Metazoa; phylum Arthropoda; class Insecta; order Diptera; family Pipunculidae; genus Nephrocerus; species Nephrocerus scutellatus. Next base: position 78,117,096 of record OX352765.1, on the reverse strand, counting down.
TATACACATATTCCAATCCTTCTAAGATGTGCGGTTCTTTACTATAAAGCCTCTCTTATCGCTAAAAAAGATGTTAGTCGAGTCAGGAAGCTTTTATACTTTGACAGTAAATTTATCTGAGAAGAACGTTTGCAACGTTTGCAACAGAAAACCCCATGACGCAAAGATACGGCAGATTGATTTGCGTTCAGATACGCAATCAAAGGCAATTGATGTTTGGAGCAGCCTTCACAAAAACGATCTGAAGAAGACTAAAGGGGTCTGCGCCGTGGTTAGTGCGTTGGACTTCTTAGCAGGAGGTTCAAAGTTGGATCCCTTCCATTTGTTTGCAAAACATCTAACACGAATGGATGCGGCGAGAAGCAATGCTTTGCACCGCAACGGTATGTCGCGTCAAATATTTTTATAATTGACTCTGCATCAATACCAAGCGAGTCATCAAAGGGTCTCCTCCTGACTACACGCCATAGAGAAGATGCTGTGCTAGTTTTGCCAGAAATCACGGAATTTGTCTGTCAAGGGACAATTGGTGAGTAAGAGTAAGAGGGATGAGTACCAAGTACTAACTAACCCAGCCGTTCCTCATTGATCTTTAAAAGTTTACCTAATCTTCATTGAATCAATCAACAAATTGATTTTATGCAAAATCTCCTTTTTGCAGGATTCCTTTCTAAGTATAAGTAAAGGTATTTTTCATTTTGATATCACTATTAAGCTTTACTAGCTTGCAGGTAAGTTTTTCGGAGTTTGAATGTTATATAGCCCGATACACTAACTAGCGTGAATTTGCAATTTAGGTAACAATTTTCTTGATGTTATTGAGGAATATTTGTTTGTAGATACAGTAGATAATCAATTATTATATAAATTTCGAAATTATCAGTAATTCGTATGTATTAACCTCAAAATGTTTGCAATGAAACACAATTATACGAGGGTAGTTTGATAAGTCAGTGACTTTTTGAATAAAAAATATTTTTTCGGCAAAAAAACGTTTTATTCTTCAACATAGTCTCCTTTAAGCTCGATACATTTAGTCAAGCGTTTTTCCAATTTTTTTTATTCCTTCCAAAACAACAGATTTTCTCAAGGCGCTCAAAACAAAACAGGCGTTTATTTTAGTGATGAGCTCTTCGTTAAACCCAAATCTCCTACCGCACAGGCATTTCTTCAGGCTTGGATACGGGAAATAGTCGCAGTAGGCTTAGTCTGGAGACTATGCTGGATGGGGCAGCAGTTCGTCTTGTTGTGAGCAATCGCGGTACGCATAGCGCGGATAGCTTTTTCATGCCCAAATATTCATGTATAATGTGATGTACCTGCTCCGTTGAGATGCCTACAGCCTCATGCAACTCACCCATTTTCATTCTCCGATCGTCCATTATCATTTCATGGATTTTATCGACTATTTCTGGCAATCATCTCAGTTCGTCACTCTTTTTTTTTGGGCAGCCTGAATCCATCGACCTCAACCCGAAGCCAAGTCCAGATGACTCAGGAGTTAAAAGCAAATGACCTTCCGCTTCGATATCAGTTGTTTGCGTGGTCCAGAACAGCACGATAATGCGTTGATTTTGGTCGAAAAATCATCTTTTCAAGTGCTATCAGGGGCTATGTAAACAAGCATAACTGCCATATTTAAGCTTCTGAACAGCCACACGTAATCGTAGAGAAGGCAATGCATACATCACGAGCGACAGTGTTTTATTTGGATTTTGGAGTGGATTTATGGAGTGGTGGCATAGTTGGCCAATTTTTCTTCGAAAACGCTAGTTGAAAGGCCGTCGTAAGCCAGCCTCAATCGGCCTCAAATTGACGGCATGAATGTGGACGACATTTGGCACCACATGCCATAAAGCCAACTGACAATCGATCTCTTGTGCGCCAAATTTGGCAACCGAATAATCAGCCGTTTTGGAGATCAATTGACGACTACAAAACGGCTGATTATGCACGAACGGAGCTGCGATTTGAGGCCTATGGACTTTCTATGAGATGCTGTTACGTAGAGATGTTATGCGGATAATTCAGAGACAATTGCAGCTATAAAACATAACATTGCGACTGTTATTCGCGAGATAGGCGCCGAAATTATCGAAAAAGTTCTTAAAAACTGTACTCACAGTAAGGCCAGCAGTGGGAGATTGCCCACCCTTGGACCTATAAAGTTCTAGTCTGGCTATAAGTCAAAAAGTTTTAAGTCTTAAAATGTAAAAAGATGCGGTAGTAGTTTTGGATCTTGGATTTTTCTATCGCCTGACTAAGGTGAAAATTAGATCAGTTGTTGATTTGCCTGGAAGGAAGCCACACCAGTATGGGCCATAGGCGTTGCTGTCTTGTGGAATAGAGAAAAAAATCTTATACAGCTACTTAGCAACGTTATACCACAACGATTCCTTAAAGTTGTAATATCTTCATTCTTATACATGGGCCAATGGTGCCTCTTGTTCAGTCTTCTGTTCATCACATACTGGCACAATTACTCGTAGTTTATGTATTGCTGGGTATAGTGCGGAGCCTCCTGATTTCATCAGCTCCGCTGGGATACTATCTGATCCCGAGGACTTCCTTTTAAGCCGATTTATCGCTCGGTTGACTTCGTCTATGCTTGATGCCGGCAGCATAGTGTGGTGGTGGTCGTCGGGTCGGAGCCTCAAATTCCTCAGCTAGGTGCCTAACCCAAGATGAAGTCAGCAGTTTCTCTTCTACGTCCGGCATCTCAACTCCACAACTTACTTTCTTCCTTTCATTATAGAGTTAGTAAGAGAGATGGGGAAAGAGGGAGAATCGTTTCTATAGTTTGGCCTGATAGACCATTACATTCAAAACAATGTTAAGCGGAAGGATAATTTGTCTCATTCGTAATTACATAGTTCCAAGAAAATGAGAAGAAAACCGCGCCATCAGGAAACCACTTGTAAATCCAGAATGACGATTACACCTAAAAATCCCCAGACAAAGTGTAAAAACCCAAACAATTTACAATTAGCAAGAACCACCCCAAAAAAATGCAGAGGAGAGGAGCTACACAACAACACTACTCTGTTGGTATAGATGTCTAACAGCAGACCCGTTCCAATTCCCACAATCAATTATCAACTATCATCATCCATTCAGCCAGCCAGCCAGCTAGTCAAGTCAGTCAGTATCAGTAGTCAGCTATCATCCAGCCCGCAGGAAAAAAATAAAAATCATTTCATTGATCGGCAGCACCAACCATAAAAACAACTAAAGTCATAATGAAGGGAACTGGGTGTTAAGAGGTAAAAAGCAAACGATGAAAGAAGCCAAAGAAGACAACAACAACAACGACCAACACACTAACAACAACGAAAAGAAGAAACCTTACACTTTTGGTTAGTGTTTGAGTTGACTGGTTGTGGCTTGCAGTGCAGCCTGCAGACTGGTTGGTATGGAAAGCGCTGCATTAGTGTGCTGGTCTCTAACTGCTATCTATGGCGGATGGAATGATTCGCTGGATGGCTAAATAGGTTTAAGAAGAAGGTGAGAATGCATTTTTAAAAGAAGAAACATCCACGGCCTTAATATGTTGTGGAAAGCAAAACAACAAATGACAAACGACACTGCATCCGACAAAGTCCGGCTTCTGTGCTGCTGCTGCTACTTTTGCTATTTTGCAAAACGAGACGTTTGTTGCGTTGCCATTGCCCACAGACTCAGGAGGTAGGTAGGTGCTCATCAGGGTGACCGGTGATGGTGACACTGATCGGCTTTCGAGCTGATGCTTAGCCAGCGCGCAACTGCACTAATTAGATTAGTGGCTAGAGAAACGCTAATCGATGAAAGAAGATGTGTGTGTGTTAGCGCTGGGTTGTTGTGATAGCAATCAAAATTGGGGCATTCGCATTTTGATGGCCCAACAAATAAAAAGGAAATTTTCAATTTCATCCCTCTCTCTGTCTGCCTGTCTGTTTCACTCGCCTTATCTCTTGATAAACGTATCGATAATGTTACGTTTACTGATAGCTTCTATCAATGATAAGCCAACCAACCACCTAACAGTGGAGCTACCACAAGCTAAAATTTTCTAGTTTGCCAACTCGAGATTTTTATTTATCGCAGACTTTCTTCTTATGGGGATTATGCGCAGCATGGTTGGATGGTTAGTTAGTTCGTTGGCTGGCAAGAAACCAGGCTACTTAGTGCACTAAAAAATGCATCAAGCATAAAAATAAAAACGAATTAAGAATAGAAAGAATAAAAAAAAGCCAAGCGGCGGACGTCAGCAACAAGGCAAGCTAACACACGCAAAAAATAGACAAAGATAATAGAAGGGGGGAAAACAGTTCACAAGGCAAAAACAACTGCTGAGCAGACTACATACACGACGCTAGGCTAGCACGTTCACGCTGACGCGCTCAATCGCTAAAACAGAGAGCAAAGTCATCGTCGTTGTCGTCATTTGTTGGGTTTATTGAACGGAAAGTACCGCGCAAAAATATTCGCATGACTTGTACCGCCCGACCACAGCCACACCACTCCACACAAACCCAGAGCTACACACAAATGAGCGGGCTCGTCCGTTCACATCCAGGTCTGACTTGCACCACCACCACCCAATCCAATCAACATCAACACAGCAAGGCAGCAGGCAGCTAGATACGATGTAGCAGACAACTCAACCGCTAGATAGGAGAGCTCGAGCTTGGGTGTTCGTCTCTTGACGCCGCGTATCTCGCGTGAATGTGTGTGTGTGTGAATGGCTGCTTTATTTTTCACTTTACCTCTTGCATAGCGTTTCCATTCCATACTGCATGTTGCAGCCATCACTACATCAAGCGAGGGTGTACGACGGAGGGCGGGCGTTACGGATTGCACTTGGTACCCAACAACTCCCAGCTCTCACATGAAACCTGCAAGTACACGCACCTCTAGCGCAAATGAATGCTAAGAGAAATACAGCGCGACAAGAAAATCCGAGTAGAAAAAGGAAAAAATGTGAAAAGCCTGAATAAAAAAAAAAGTACACGAAGTACTTTCATGTCATACGTACGTCCGTCCCGTCCGTCCGACAGTCAACTAACAATCCTTTCATGCTAGGTACGAGTATGTGAGAACCAAGAGAAATGTGCAATGAAAATTTTTGAAAAGAAACCTCACGCAACCAACGCCGCTAAAAACAAGATGAGAAAACTGGCGAATGATGGACGAGATGACAAGGAGCACTATATGTATTAACAAATTAAAAAATTTAATTTTTATTCGAATCGAAGCGGAGCGGATCATTAAATCGAAGAAAGAAACCAAGCAAGTTGAAGCAGTTTGTTCGTCGTTGTCATCGTCAAACGCCCTAAATTTCGCTCGAGCGATGAGAAGAAAAGATGCACCGTCTTGGCTGCAGCTACTGCTGCTGCTACTGCTAGTAGCTGCTAGCTAGGTTAAGTGACACTCGATGGAAAAAGTTGCATTAATCGTAATAGAGAAATTGCAAAAAAAAGCCAATGTTAGAGATAGAGAGAGATGCAGTTGACGCATTTAAAATTGAACAAGATGCCATCTAGAGCGCCTTTTGCATGAGATACATGCTCCATCCTTCTATGGTTGCAGATTGCAGAATTAAAAGCTTGAACTAAGTTACTCCATCCAATTGAAAAGCTCGACTTGTCTCATCATATACGATTAATGAATAATAATCGCAAAAATCCATTCAGACAGAAGCACACTGAAGTGTTTGGTGAGAATTTTGAATTTTTCTTAACAACCCCTGATTGCATAATTAATTCCGAAGCAACTCATAGCTTGAGTAATCAACTTGTAGTTGTATTGCTTAACAACAAAAAAAATTTTTTTTCCTCATAATTTATAGCTCTCATTTTTGTTTATCTTTTGACTGTCAACAATTAATTGGCGTCATTAATTTATCGTTAATGGTTAACTAAACTTATCGGAATCAAGTTGAAAATATCATAAGTACCATCCCAAACCATGCATCCATCTGGTATACAGACGGATCAAAAACAAACACAGGACCCGAAGCAGGAGTATTCGGACCCAGAGTCACACTACGAATACCCCTAGGTAGATCTCCAACAGTATTCCAGGCTGAAACTATAGCAATAGAAGCCTGCGTCCTAGAATGTACTAAAAGAAGGTACAGAAGAACCGAGATCTATGTGATCTCAGGAGAGTCAGGCAGCACTGCTAGCATTAAAAGGTCCAGTCTTCTATTCAGAAACAACGTGGAGCTGTTTCTGCCACTTAGAAGAGAACTGGCCAAAAACAACAAAATCACACTAATGTGGTCTCCCGGACACTCAGGCATATCAGGAAACGAGGCAGCAGATCTTTCCGTAAGAGAAGGCTCAGAACCCAGCATTGCCTATTCCAAATGCTATATCAACAGAAAAATTATAGAGTGGGAAAACGCTACTATCGAAGCGGAATGGAATTCTTCGTCTGGGATGAGACAAGCCAAGAAGCTTCTAAAATATAACACCCAGAAAAGAATAAACCATCTCAAGGCTTATACAGTTCCCTGGCCGAACGCCCGACCAATCGCATTGTCAGATGTGGTGGCATTCACGAAGGAACTGAGCAATCACATAATGTGGTAAAACATCAGGGACGCACAATAGACCTAAAGGTCGCAGTGCTCAAGGCTCTTTAGCAAAACCTAATATAATAATAATAAACTTATCAATTAATAGAAAATTTAAGATTGTAAAGTAGGCTTCTCAGTTCGCCATATGGATAGTTGTAATTCGGTAATAATAATATTTTTTTTTAAATTTATATTTTATTTTGTTTTTATTAAAGGCGCCACAGGCGCCACATGCGTCACAATCGTTGTGAGTGACTACGCACACCCGTGTATGTATATTTAGTTGTCATTCAGTCTAAATACTTATTTATCTTAGAAGCCTAATAGTATGCAACTTTCAATGTAGGTCTTTCAATAGACTGAAATCAATAAAAATCGATAGCTATGCGTAGAATGAATGTTTTTTTTAACTTTCTCAGGGGTAGTAACTCCTATGAGTGACAAAATTACGCCATCGCGAGCCGAGCGCTAAGCAATTGTTTTAAAACAAGTCCCATCAAATTTTGACTGGTAGAAGCCGAGATATACAACCCGGGAAACCAAAACTACAAATGTACACACGTACGCTGAAAAATTTTCATGTCCTCTGAATATAAGCTGCGCCCTTCGGGCTCGCAATTAACATAATTGTACTGTTTTTTGTTATGGAAAATTATTTTAAGTATAGACGAGCCAACTGTCTGTCAACTTTGTTCCACATCATTCAAAATCGCGAGTGTTAACGGCTGATTTATGGTTGGACACTCAAAAGCTGCATTTCATTGGTACAGGAATAGGATCATTTATATATATGAGTAACAACCCTAACCCAAGTGGCTGATACTGCGACCTAAAAAGACCTATTGTATAATAAGGTGTAACTAATCTAAGAGACCTATAATATCTCCCAATGGCAGAAGCTAAAAACCTGTCAGAATGCTGCTCTACGCATCATCACTGGTTGCCACCGCATGTCACATGAGGACCATCTCCACCAAGAAACCCTAATGCACAACGAGCTTCTCGCCAAATAATTCCCACTGGCCACAAACCCGATCACCCGAACCGTGACCTGCTCACCCTCATCAACACACCACCCAAGCATATCCGATCCGATATTCGTTTTTCCGCGAAGAGACAAACCAATTTATCCCAAATACATCTCTAGATCAAGCAGACTATAAAGCAGCCCTAAACGCGACTCATCAAGCTTCAGTCAGAACCGCACCAGATGGTCGCCAAAATAATATCGTTCTGGGCGTTCTGGTGGCACAAGTAAGGTCAGTATGGAGCTTTTTTCTGAATAGCTACATACACCGGTTACGTGACAGCATAATCGATCAATGCTTGGACTGTGGTGCGTCACCACATACCACCTCTCATCTATTCAGCTGCCCGTCCCATCCGACGTTACTCACACCGCTATCCCTATGGACACAGCCCTTCGAAGCAGCCGCATATCTGGGCCTGGACAAACTACAACCCAACGTTTGGACTAACACGACAAACATATTGCCTTATGGAAAATACGTCCTCTTAACCTGATTGATGCTGGACAGTCACAGAGAATGTGCACGTGTCCTCCGAGCAGAACCTACATTCAGTGCCTCTGAGCCCAGATTAATTCTGCTTAGGTGATATCGCAAGCCACAGTGACCTGTGAGAAAGCTAACTAGTTTTCTGATACCATCCTTGTATAGATCTAGAATTTCCTTATTGGAAAAGGGTCTGATTAATGTTGTTGTTGTAGCAACTACAGGCCTGAAACGAGACCAAGAGGAAACCCTCTAAATATTAAACTCTTATTCTCAGTACAAATAAATTTATTCAATTATGCAGTGTACTTAAATTAACTAAAGGCTGATGGCAAGCAAAGCAGATAGAAAATAAAAACTCCAATTAGATGAACTAAAGGTGGTACTCAGTCATCAAGTTATGTTGGCAGGCCAAGAAAAGAGGCCGCGCCAACAGGGTTGAACCACAGATTTGCAACGCCCAAATCCGTTCAGTGTAGGGAGTAAATGAATAGTTGGTTGGTAGTATGGGTGCCTTGGTTACAGTCGGGGCAGAGATCATTGGTGCCAGTGATAATGCGAGCTTTATAGCTCTGAAGTATATGGCAACAACCCGACCGAATTTGTGCCAGGGTTGTCCGGGTTTCCCTAGGCAGCGAAACTGCTCTGAAAGCAGTTCATTGTGTTGCCTGACGGGGTGCATGGACGTTTCGCCATAAAGATGATTTATGGAGTGGCACCCAGTTGTGATGCGAAAGACTGTATTTTGTTTGGACTGGATATTATTTCATTGAGTGTCACTTAAAATGACGTCCAGATGGGGGCGGCGTAGTTAACATCTCAGCGGCCTATAGCTTTTTACGTAGTCACAAGGACCTCTTTGTCCTTACCCCTTGCGGTTCCGGCTAGGGCTCTTAGAATCCTATTACGACTGCTCACTTTACTGCAAATGTTCTTTGCGTGCCTACAGAAGGTAAGAAGGTTGTCGAATATGATTCCTAAAATGTTTGGGTTATTAACTGTAGGGACAATTTCGTTGTTAATACGAATTGAAAAATTCAGATAGCTCTGTCAGGTAAAAATTTATCCTATGTGTGACCTCGTATACATCTGGACCGGAGGCAGCAACAGAGCAATCATTAGCGTAAGTGATCAGTTTAACGCCAGTAGGAAGCATTGAAACACATAGATTAAATAAGATGGGGGAGACTACGCCTCCTTGTGGGAATCCCTTCTTAAGTTTCCGAAATCCACATATGCTCTCCTGCCATTTATGTAAGCTGACAGGAACCTTTTGATGAAGTCGGGGAGAGTGGAATTCAGTATGTCCTGTCCACAAACAAACCCAGATAAACCACAACAAAGACTGATTAATTGTGTTGTTGTTGTAGCAAATATTAATTCGTGTTAGTCCAAACGTAGGGTTGTAATGTTTGTGTAGCTATCGGAACAGTCCTGACCCAGAAATGTGACTGCTTCTACAGGTTGTGTCCACAGGGATAGCGGTGTAAATAACATGAGTAACACTGCAGCTCCAGTTTAAAAAAAGAACCCAATCGTTTACGGTGGATCTGGATACCTAGCGACCTTCAGAATATCCTAGCCTTATCTGTACTGCGGATCTCTGTACAGATGAACCTCCTTTTTCCGCCACTAGTTGGGACTTAAAACGCAGCACATCAATGCTTGCTAGTTCGAGTAAACTAACAACAAAAACTTTCAAGACCGTTTCTCCTTCTAAACCCGACGGCAGTTCGATGATCTTGCTGTCTAACGAAAGTGCCCCTGCAACTACAGACAGTGTTTCATCTACTGTCGATAACCGCAGAAGGGACATTAAAGGCATGCCTTCGACCAGCAGTGGTAGGCCCTTCCGCTGCAGGTAATAAAGTAGGTAAAGTTCCCACTTCTACAGCAGCCAACCTTGAAGGTGAATCTGGTAGTGGACGTATGCGACAACGCATCTTTGACATCGTTGGTAGAAACCCGAGAGCTGTACAGAAAGATTTCATCCAGATCAAACAGGCAGCACATATACTGGGACTGCACAAAAATGAGAGCAAAACAACGTACTTGGTGGCCACGTCTGCAAGTAGAAAGTCCAACATTGGTCCCGCTCCCATAGTGGAGCGCGATTTTGAAGTAGTGCAATCCTTTAATTATCTCGGGTAAACAGTAGCAGCCGATAACAGCACGGAACCAGAAATTCACGCTTAAAGCCAACTAAGACTCTTCAAATACAGGAACATAACCATAACATCCAAGCTGCTGGTAGATAAGACAATGGTCATACCAGTACTTACATATTGATCCGAGACTTGGGTGCTTAGCAAAAAGCATTCTGACATATTAGCCGCGTTCGAGAGAAAAGCCTTACGGAGCATTGTTGGCCCCGTATATGAGGAAGGACGATTCCGGAGACTCTATATAAGAGAATTAAGCGCGGTAGTCTCCGGTAGGCAGAACAACTAGCTCGCATGAGCGAAGAGGATCCTGTTCGGAAAGTCCTTTGCGGTAGAATTTATGGAACACGACAGTGAGGCCGGCCTACGCTGAAAAGATGGCCTAGACCAGAACGCGGGCGTGCGACCTGTCCGAGCTCGGGGACCATTTCTGTTATCCAATAGCAAGGTTTTTTTTATTAACTTTCTTCACCAATTTCACTACAGCGGCTCCGCTTGGCTCTCTTTCACGACCCATATTTATTTTCAAAATTCGGTTTCGGCTGCACAACACTGACATTGGAATGGATGTTTGCAATATTTCGAAACGCTCCTCAAGCTGAGACTCACTGAGTTCTGAGAATTTAATCAAGTCGCTCAAAAAAAAAGTTGCCATAGCCTATGATTCAAAAACAAACCAGTAAACCCTTTAAAATAAATATAAATTTATATACAGATATAAATAAAAAAGATATTTGGTGTGATTGTTATTTATGGAAATTCACATTTACCAACCGATTTTTATGAAATTTCCAATGTATATTATTGGCAGGTGGAGGCCGGTTATAGGCTACATAGTGGGAAGGTTATAGGCTATAATACACCTCACATATCAGGGGTTCACGTGTATAGGTAGCGAAGCGCCCGGGAACCGCTACTAAATATACATAAAAAATAAATTATTAAAAGCTCTTTTTAAGGAGTGCAATGTTATACTAAAATATGTACTCCATAAATTGTAATTTCATTCCTATGGGTACCTGTATTGGAATTTGATGTTGTGTCAAACATAAAGTAATATGGAAACAAACGGAGAAAACCTGAAAGCTGAAAGACATCGTCAATCGTCACAATAAAATTATGATATACTATCGGTATAGGAAAATGTGTACACATTTTCTAATTAAGTTAAGACAGAATCAGGAAAATCAAGTTGCCAATCGAAGCCGATAAAGAGGACAAAGAGGAGCTGTGTATTTTTAAAGCATCGGCTTAGGCAGTTAGAAGAAGTACTACACATCCACCAGCTACTCTGATGATTTCCCCATACACCATTTTCCATCAAAATGGAAAAATACATGTAACCATCACCAGTACCAGTTCCATAACTAGGCTACCCATTCCGAAAACCATCACACTAACTAGTAACTACCGAGTTCCGCTGTTCTTGGTTGTTGGTTCATCATCACCGATTTAAATCAATAAATTTTCAAATGTTACTGCAGTTAGTTCTGCAAATTGAGTAAGGCATAAAAGAAGAAGTAAAAAGTTATGAAGAAGTGTTGAAAGATGGTAGGGAGGCTAACTGGAAATCAAGACGAAGCCGTAAAGAACAGAGTAAAACTCCACGAAAGGATGTGGAAAGTGGTCAGAGAGGAGACCAAAGAGACGAATGACGAACGACAACGAGTACAGTAAAATGTGAATTAAATGAATGAATTTCACACGCTCGCTGGTCCAAGCCGAGCAGCAGAACAAACGAAAATAATGCACATACAGGGAACATGCGCAGAATTAACACGATAACAGCGCAGTTGGAATGCATTGCAACCAACCAACGTCTGCAAAGCGCACGCCATCCGAGAAACGAGCAAAAGAAGCACACAGAAAATAGGAGAAAATTATCACGCCGGTTAGGAATTGGATTTTTTCACTTTAGAGTATTTTGGTAAAATAAAAAATATGTGGGAAAAAAACGTCTTTTCTTGTAATTTATTTAGAAAAGTTTGCGATTAAGTACATCATGAGACTTCCCGGTTCCCGCCAGCAAACTGACTGACTGCATTAAAAACGAATTTTCCCGAAGGCAAAGTAATAGTAATAACGAGTAATACCCGAAAGAGAGGATTTTCACCCCTGGTCGAAATGTCATTAAATAATTTAAACAAAATAATTACTACCACAATCACATTCAAATAAGCAAAATTTTCATAAAAATTACAGCATACCTTTTGCAAAGTTACAAATTTTCCTTTTTATTTCTGCTCTGCAAAAAACCATTTATCTGAATCGAAAACAGAAAGAATAAATCTGAATATTCAACACACTAGTACTTTCTAGACAATTTGCGAAAAATACACTTTACAGATAAATTCTATTGGAATTTATTTCACTTTTTGCACAGATTCTCTTCCCTTTATCGAATTTATTATCTTGGCAAATTAAATCCACGTCAAATAGAATTCAATTTACTTTCGCAATCGCACGCACTCTGCTGTTTTTTGCTCTCGTCGCACTGCTGATGATGGGCTTCTTCTAACTTTTCTTCATTTACTTCATCAACTCGCACAATTTTATTTGCGAAATTCAATTTAGAAAACTCGTTTTCTTCTGTAATTCCTTTTCGGATTCAGTAATTTATTTTGAAATTATTTTCCTTTTTAGCAAAGCCTTCCTTTTGTTGTATACGCTTGTGTGTGCGTGTGTGTTTGTTTCGACAAAAAATTTGAATTTTCACAATTTACCCGCTAGCCGCTACGCATTTTATCACCACCATTAATTTTTGTTAAGTGAATCGAATTGACTGTTTTTCATTGCGGCAAGTGTACATTTCGCAGTTTTTTGCTGGTTTCTTGGGTTTGTTGAACGGCAAAATATGTCGTTGTGTTCCTATACTGTGCACTATAGTGTTGTCTCTTCGGAACAGTTGTTCTCTTTGCGCTTGTGGTGTTGTGTAGAAATGAATGAGATAGTATATAACTGTTAGCCATTGTTCTGCATCGATTTAAAGATTCAAGTGGCAATGGAATTGCGATGCTACTCAACAAATGAATAAGAAAAAAAGAGACAGAATGTTGATTATAAGTGGCAGTAGTCGCTTCCTACAAACATTTTATGGTGAAAATTTCTAACAGCTAGAGAATGTGTTTTGGTGTGTACTGCATTTTGGGGTGAGAACAGTTTATCACATGTGGTTTTAAAGGAAATTCACATTTTTATATGTTGTATGCGTTCACAAAAATTTTGTAGAATTAACAAAATTTCGGTGATTTTTTTTTGCTGTCAAGTTGTTTGTTTTCGCTGAAAAAGTAAACGATGGAACACAATTTTTGTTCGGAGATCACCTTTAATAGATTTGTATATTTCGGGAGAATTACCTCTTATTTTACCAACTACGATAAAAGCTGTGGGCTCAGAGAATTTCTCTATCTCTTCACTGAAGTGGATTACATTCAGTCGAACAACATTCTCATATATTTTGTAAACGGTTTCTTCCTTAAGGAATCGTATTCGAGTTACTAAGAATACTTAAGATACGGAGAACTACGCATATCGAACGCGCCTAATAGTTGCATTTTTATTAGTACCGACATACGAGTACGGATAGGATTAAGCCTTTCCAATTAAAGAAAGAATAATTGTGAATTTCTGTACCACCTTTTCCCACGACATATGGGGTTTTCCCCTTTTAAAGAATTCAATTCCTAAAATTTTCCGACAATAAAATTTCAAACTTTTTTTTCAAAAAACAGAAATAAAAATAAATTAAACATCATAACATGACAGTAAATTTAGTACACAAAAATAAAAATATTTAAAACGTATATTAATAAAAGTTAAAATCGGAATGTAAGTAGATAAGTATGTCCCTTATACGATTTTACATCTATCATCTGATCGCGTTCAAACTTTGCATACCATAATGAGTAAGGTCTCTTCATGTATTGGAAATGGTCAGACTCCTCGTCAAGGGGTCATACGTCTATATTAACTGCGCGTGCTGGCATACCAAATTTTGTGAATAATTTTTAAAATGTTTTTTTTAAATGTTCCCGACTTTCTGCAAATTTTATACACATGTGTATCTCCAATTGAAAACACTTGTTGTACAAGTTTGGAAGTGATCGGGCCGGGGGCAACCATACAAATTTTATAAAAAAAAATACCTGACTTTCTTCAATTTTAATGCGCATGTTTATCTCCGATGAGGGAATTTTAATTTTATGGGCTGTTTTTTTATAGATTTCTATATAATAATATAGTAATATCGCTTCCTATTTTGTTAAATTAAATAAAAAATAGAACAAAATTAAGCTTCCCGAACCCAGGGCCCGATAAGTTCCACCTGTTAGTAGGAAGTATTGTCATCGAAGATACACAACTGAACAAAGTTCGAAGAAAATCGGGCTTTGGAAAGTGGCTTAAAAATTGATCACAACATTCCACTACCGAACGATCAAAACACATGCCAACGCGAAGTTAAAATAGAGAATTTAAAAACTTAAAAATGAGTATGAGTATTATTGTGATTTATATTTTTTAATAATAAATTTACTTTCTCTGTGCCTTCAATACATGTAGTTAGACATTTACAATACAAAGTCTCAAGTAAGTGATTAAAAATAAAATTATAATGAATATAAATTAACTTTTTTTTACTAACAATTAATTTTGCCGTTTTTATAGGAGCTTCGTTCATTGGCATGACTTTAATTTCCATGCTTGTAGCGACGCAAATCGAGGAAAGAACGCAAACCGAATTTTTTGTTTGAGGACGCAAACAGAACATCGCAAAACAAGTCGACGGAAAACGGGACCACAGACCAGGTGCAAGCAAGAGGCTGGACGGTTTGGATCATTGGACAGTGGTTGACAACTTAAAAATTGCGCGAATGTGTCGTTTAAAAGGTTGCACAAGTCCCACTCACCTCCTAATCATTTATTTTATACAAGTATGACGCATTTGAATTCGATCATTTGTTCCACTGATAATAAATTTGACACATGCAAAACATCGCGCAAACAAACTTCAAAAACTTCATTATTCACACTAACTTTAAAAATAACGTCGCCTTTACCAAGTATGTTTAATATACCATTATCTTCCACGGTTATGTTTTTTAAACTTGATATTATTAAATAACAAATTTAAATCTTTCGTCATGTGAGACGTTGCACCTGAGTCGACATATCAATGGTTCTTAATAAGATTTTTTTGAATGGCATAAGTTGCATGTAAACGGAAGAGAGTTAATTTGATAGTTGCAATGTAAAGGGTGGGCAATTTGAAATGAAATTAAAATGAGTATAGGTACATCAATATTTTTTTGGATTTTTTGAAGTTGGAGTCTCCGATTTAAGAATGAAAAACAATTTCATTCGCGTGGCTCCCTTGGCTGACCTTACAGTAAGCTATCCTGTAAGTCCAGTTTTCAAGGACTTTTTCCGCGCCTATCTCGCGATTAACAATTGCAATGTTAAGTTTTAAAGTTGGCATTGTCTCTGTATTATCCGCATAATTTTTAACCTTAACGGCACCACATAGCAAAAGTCAATCGGCGTCAAATCGCAGCACCGTGCAGGCCAATACACTCCGAAACGGCTGATTATTCGGATGCCAAATTTAACGAGATTGATTGTCAGTCGGCTTATATGGCATATGGCGCCATCTTGTTGAAACCAAAGACCGTCTACATTCATAGCGTCAATTTGAGGCCATACAAATTTGATCAACTAGCTCTGAAACGTCGTTTCCAGCAGCGTGTTCGAAGAAAAATAGGCCATCACTCTAAAATCCAAACAAAACAGTTGCTTTTGGTGGATATATTGTGGTTGTTCCAGTTGTTGCGATTCGCGTCGAGGTGAGGTCAATGGATTCTGTCCCACACTATGGGCCACAGCCGCAATATTCTTATGAAATGACACGTAATGTAACACAACCGCTCTAGTTTCGTGTAGTTTAATTGCTTTTAACGAAACTCAAATCTAATTAGTGTTTCCATGAGTAAAAATTTGATAACCCAGAATTTCTACATAATGGAAACGTACACGCATAATGGCATTCTCATTTTATATTTTACTGACAGTTGTAGCATCAGAAGCCCCTTGGCGGGTACATTTTATAGCGTTTGTTCGCTATTGACAATTGATAATTGCCAATTTGACAATAGCCGTATTTTATTTGCCGAGGAACAACAACAATTGCACTGTCGAATTCCTTCTTTGGAATTGTGAAAACCTGCTGTTGGGCTGGTTTTGGCTGGTTTTGACATTCGAATTCCTTATTCGTCGGCAAATAAAATGCAGCTAATAGCAGGTTTTCCAAAACCAAAGAAGGAATTCGACAGTGCAATGGTTGTTGTAATTCCTTAGTCCTCGGCAAATAAAATACGTCTAATTAAATTTTCAAGCAATTTCCTCCGATGATGTTAAAAGTTACCAAAAAACAAAAAAAAAACAAAGGATGATGTTAGCCACATTTCGATACACGGATGTCAAATATTTGTTTTTGTTGTTATTGAAAATGTTAAAATTTCAGAGTTTAAATAAACAAACAACAAAGAATTACAATTAAATAGTCAAAAAATTTGTATGTATTGATTGTGTGAGTTATTCTAAGGTATAAGTTTTAGGGAATAGGTGTTAAGTATTATATTAGAGGTAAATTAAATCGGTTATTTACTAACTCTGTTTCGCAACGATAACATTTAAATAAAAAAAATGTTTCATATGGCACAGCGTTCAATATAGATTTTACCCGTTGTGTTTTCCAGTTAAATTCTATTCTATTTAAATTGGATTTTCCGAGGATTAATATAAATCCCATTTAGCTTTTCAATCATGTTGTATTAAACATGAGTTAAATTTTTTTTTATTCGTAAACAGACATCGTATAAATTATAAAAAAGTATCACAGATTTAATTAAATCATCAAAAAGATCAGACAAATATTAATTAAAATTAACCATCAGTGGGAAGCTACTGAAGCGGCATTAAAATCTGAAAAAAATTACAATATACATCCGAGGTTACGAAAAAATGAAATAAATAATTAAATCCTATTAGTATTTTATTACCTCGGAAAAAACATCTAGATAAGTGCATATAAGTGCTATGGCATAACCATGAGGTGAGGTGAAAATCATTGTAACTTTTGAACGAAATATGTTGTCAAATTTAATTTGATAAGTAATAATCCATATATAACAGCGAGTAATAATTAAATTTGTACTTCAGTTACATTTTGATTTTACACGCACAATCACTAAAACTCTGCCAAATTTCATATAACTGACATTGTGTATAGTTGAGTACCAAAACTGACAACATTTACAAGATATGAGAACTACACACAAACCACTCAGCAACAACAACCAAGTTATGTTGTAATTTTCAAAAGTGCGAATGGTGAATGATTGGTAACTGATTCTTTTTATGGGTATGGTTATGGTAGTTCTTCAGGAATGATGTGACGAGTCGCTCAAGAGGTAAGAACAAACACGACGTCATTCTTGCCAAGTGTATTTTTAAGGCGAGCGTGGGAGGTGGGAGTATGTTTTCATCTCTGAACTCTGATGTGCAAGCGAAGTACTTGTGTGCCAGAGCGTGCTTCTGCACAACCAACATTACCATAACTAGTGAATACTCCAACCAAACCCTACGCAAAGTAAGAATGATGTTGAATGAATTTGTAAAAAAGAGGACGTAGGACGATGCATTTCCTTTATCCATTCACAAGGATAAGAATGACTTTGCAACTTTTATCTTCAGCTGAAACACTTATGTGATACATTGTGTCGTGTCTATCGTCCTTCATCACCAACCTTACTACGTCGTTTCAAAAAGATATGTTGAGCGAGGGACTGAGTGGCATAAAAAATAGAAATAAAAAGCTGTTATAAAACTGCACTTAAAGTTACGCGTTCCGAATGCTCTAATTGTGTCAAACAATTGTGAAAGCGGCTAATGGAACGCATTTACACATTGATTTAGGATTAGAGCCAATAACTACAGAGCGTTTAACAAGAGATCTAGGTAGCTACATCCTTCTACATCGCACTGTTTTTTTCAACGCGGTCTTTGGGAATTCATAATGGAAAACCTTTATGCCTCTTTCGATTTGCAGCGTAGAGTTAAAATTTCTCTCCTGTTTTTTGTGTTTTATTTGCAAACTATACCCAGGGTATGGTTTGTTTTTGCATATTATTTGCATAGTTTTGTAACACAACTATAACTTTGCTACCCTTCGGCAATCAACGGGTATGGTTTCGTTTATTCAGCAAGATAGCAAAGAGAGAGAATGCATACTAATATCTTAGATTGTTTTTGACATTTTGGTAGGTTTTAGTTTGGCGTTGCATTTGCAAAGCATATATACCACGAAAACTCAGTTACTTTGACAGGTTACCCGAAGATTTGGTTTTGGGTACGATTTGAGCAAATCGAAAGAGGAAATAATATGGGTACTTTGTATTGTTGTTGTTGTAAAGTTCCAAAATTGTCAATGTGGTGTGGAGTGAAGTGGATAAACAAGCTGTATTTTATTTGGAATCCGAATAAGGAATTCGAATTTCAAAACCTTCAAAACAGCAGGTTTTCCAATTCCAAAGAAGGAATTCGACAGTGTAATTGTTGTTGTACTTCCTTATTCCTCGTCAAATAAAATACGGCTATAATTATTATTATACTTCGCCAGGCACGTCCATCAACCCACATATGCACCCTAATAGGCTACTTAACATCAGCGTCGCTACTCCTTCGTTGGATGAGATAAGGACAACAATTCGTTCACTGCAATCAGGTAAAGCAGCAGGCAACGACAATATCTACGCAGAACTCCTCCAAGCCGACGTCGAGTTAACTACGCGAACATTGTATGCGATATATCAAGATATTTGGAAATCTTAATCCTTTCCGTCGTCTTTAAAAGAAGGCTTAATAGTCAAACTCCCCAAGAAATGTGATTTGAGCAATTGCGAAAACTGGAGAGGAATAACCCTTCTAAACACCATAAACAAAGTGATCTCCCTATAATAGCTAGGCGCTTACAGAATGCGTTAGAGCCAATTTTGAGAAATGAACAAGCAGGACTTCGCCAAAACCGTTCTTGTACTGATCAAATTAACACCCTGCGTATAATCATTAAACAGTCAGTTTAGTATCGCTCTCCTCTGTATATGGTTTTTGTGGATTTAAACGCGCTTTTGATAGCGTAGGCCGAAACATGATGTGGCAGATTTTGTCTAGCTAAGGTGTTCCGGAAAAAATCATTAACATCATTAAGGAGCTATACCGTTCATAACGGTCATCTTGGCTCATCTACTCGTCATGGGCAGCTGGATGTCACAAAATGGTGGTGCTGACTCGGATGTGTGCTCTCGTGTAAACAAGGCGCGACACTCCTATAGTATGCTAAATAATATCTGGAACTCCTCGCAAATCTCCCGGAATCTAAAGCTAATATTCTTCAGATCTAACGTTCTCTTAGTACTCTTGTATGTCTGCGAAACGTGGAAAGTTACAGAGTTAATTGCGACGCGCCTCCAGGTTTTCGTCAACAAGTGCTTAAGGAGGATACTGAGAATAAGATGGCTGGACATTATTACCAATCAAGACTTGCGGAGAGTAACACAGCAGGAAGCAATCGCGAACACCATCAGACGACGAAAATGGAGCTGGCTCGGCCACACTTTGAGAAAGCCAGCGGACGACATTACGAAACTAGCGCTCGACTGGAATCCACAAGGAAGACGCCGAGTTGGCCGTCCTAGCAAGACACAGAAAGGACAATAGAAGAGGAAGCAAGATCACAGGGGACTGAATGGGGTCTTTTGAAACCTCAGGCGTTAAATCGAGTTCGTTGGCGGGCGTTTGTAGAAGCCCTATGCTCCCCCGCGGAGTAAAGGAAAGAAAGACACGCCCCTTTTTTAACCTTTATGAAAAAGTGAGTTTTTTGACTACCGCTGTCGTGGATGGATTGAGCCCAATTTTTTTTAATGAAAGGTATTTCTAGTATGACCTTTTATATGGTACTAATTACCCACCGTAAATAACGTTCCGTGTTATATTTTTATTGTCCCATAAAAGTGTTTTTCGTTAAGTTTAAGTCAAATTTTTTAAATTGATAGAATAGAGATAGAATATAATGTAACTAAACTGTGCATTTTTCTGACAGTTTTGACAACCGACTTTGTGACACTTTTTATTGTTTTCCGCATAAAAAAACGATGATAAATGGATCGGAACTTTATGAATTCATTGTAAAATATGGAATAAATAAATAATTATTAGCTGTGCCCCATGTAGCTGAAGGCACAGAATATCTAAAATTTGGCTGTGTGAGTACTTTTTCATTTAGTGGAACAACTTTCTCAATTGTCAGCTCAGAAAAAAATTGTCGAATTAAATAATGGAGATATAACGAATTTAAAAACGGAGGTGTGGGCACAACAAAGCTTTCTTTTACGGACGGGTCTGTAAACTTCAGTAAATGTATATTAAATTTTTTTATTTTTTAGAATTTTTGAAAATTAGCTTTTGACATTTCATATAACCTTAAACCATATAGTCAAAGAAATTTGCTGCGCTCTTAATGATATAAGCAACTCGCTCTTTATGATATTAGCAACTATATATAAATAAAAATACTTGTATGTAGATTATACAAACTGTTTATTTTGAAAGTGGTGTAGTCCACTTTTTCTTTTAAGATATTATAGGAAACTTTTATCTTGATTAAGCGGGCGGCACGAAATATGGGGCTGCATATAATTGAGAGCAAAACAAAGTACATGGTGGCCACGTCTGCGAGCAGAAGATCCAACATTTTGCCCCGCAATGAAAATAGTGGAGCGCGAATATGAAGTAGTGTAATCCTTTAACTATCTCAACGTCAACTGTAGCAGCCGATAATGCATGGAACCAAAAATACGAGCACGGCTGCTAAAAGTCAACAAAGCCTACTAACTATAGCCTGTCAAGACTATTCAAATCCAGGGAACTTAACCATAACACCCAAGCTGCTGGTATATAAGACAATGGTTATACCAGTACTTACATATGAATCCGAGACTTGGGTGCTTAAGAAAAAGCATTCGAGAGAAAAGTCTTACGGAGAATTGTTGGCCCCGTACGTGGGGAAGGAGACTCTACAATGATGAGATCTACGAGCGTTATCGCGATCTCGACATCGTGAAGAGAATCAAGCTCGGTAGGCTCCGGTGTGCAGGACACACAGCTCGCATGTGCGAAGAGGATCCTGCTCGGAAAGTCCTTTGCGGTAGGATTTATGTAACACGAGCGAGGCTGGCCAGGGCTACGCTAGAAGGATGGAGTAGATCTGGACGCCCAGAGTTTAGGGATGCAAAACTGAATGACATCGGGTCAAAATCGGGACCGGTGGAGAGATTTTTTGCGGGAGGCCAGGACCGGACTACGGTTTTAGAATCAAATATGATGATGACGTAGCCGAAATCTTCACACATAGTACCAAAAGGAAAGATTCTACTTAAGGGTGACATTTAAAAAAAATGAAGAAAAGCTTAATGAAAAATTAGAGAAATGAAAATGAATAACGTTGCAGTCCGTGTGCATAGCCAGGAGAGTAACTATGCTTTAGACTCAGGCAATTCCAGTAAGCTTATATGAGAATGTTGGAACGAGTTTGCCTGACTGAGAAACTGAGACTCGTGAAAATTCTAAATCTTTGATTTTATTTATCTCTACTTGTTGTACAATTTTCTGCCTTATGCTTAATATACATAGACATAAGGTACAGGGCATAGCGTTCTTTGCTGATATTCTCGAGAAAAAGAAAATATAGTGGTAGCTGTAAATAGTTCTTTAAAAATAATGGACCAATTGAAACAGACTATAAATTGATGCATATATAGGGTGTCTCAACAAGAGCGCCGGATTTAAATTTGCCGCCATTTTGTTAATACGATTTATACGGTGAGAAATTTTAGGAAAACCAACTGGCACAGGTTCGAAAAACGGGCCACAAGAGAAAGCAGAAGTTGCATTTTCTTGTCTGAAGTTCCTAATAATAGGAATCTGACGAACGAGGAGTGTGATTTCTGCATCGAAAGACTGAATTCGGTGATTCTGTCGAGTATTTATTCGACAGTCCCGAAAATTGAAAGCAAAAATTCTACGGAGAGTTATCTGAACCGCGAAATTCGTACGTTTCAGAGGCACAGGAGTTTTCTGGTCACTCAGATCAACAGAATGCGACGACAGCTCCCTGGTGTACTGGGCAACAGTGATCTAATGAGACTCAAATATCTCTTGAGAAATGTGAAATTTTTACTGTAACACCAATTTCGGAGCAGTGTTAACAATTATTGGAAGCACCGAGCATAAAATATTATAAAGTCTGACTCAAGGAACATGTTTCCGAAAATAAATCGATTTTATAAGCCCCGTAATTTTATTACTGTACCGGAATTGAAGATACCAATTTCTTCAGGACATTTCATTTCTAGAGCAGGAATTGATAGCAGAACGATACCAATCGTCAACAACTTCTTCATTGTTGACGAGGGTGTCGAGAAGCTTAATCTTATTGGATCGCATTTTGAAACGGTGCACCAAATAGGAGAACTCCCAAGTAGTTCTGCGGATATGGTGAACGAGGAATTGCACAGATTTCATAATCTTCACAATTACTTGAAAGCTCTAGTGTGTTTTACAGATGACATGAAAGCGGACGAACTAACGCAAGACCAAACAAACAACTACTTATCGACGATGACTGAACTCACTGACATTTTCAGGAAACTGAACAACAAGCCCTCGACTGGTTTAGATAACATTCCCAATATAGTGTTAAAACACCTTCCGGTCGATATCATTCGGAAATACTGCGTTATTTTTAATAACTTGCTCAATAATTACTATTTCCCGAGTTGTTGGAAAACATAGAATAATAAAAAAAGAAAGATCCTTCTGATCCTACAAACTATAGGCCAATCAATCTCTTGCCTAATATCGGGAAAATTTTAGAAGTGGTTATTAGCAAGTCAATTTTGAACGTGTGCGACGAAAAAGAGTTCATACCGCGGAACCAATTTGGGTTCAAACAAAACCACTCGACAGCACACGCTGTGACCAAATTGATTTCAGATGAGCATCTAAATGATAAGAGGAATACGGTTGCCTGTCTAGTGGATCTCGAAAAAGCCTTTGACACGGTATGGATCGACGCGTTAATTTATAAAATTATTAGATATTTCCACATCATTTAGTAAAAATGATTATATCTATGATTTACGGGAAGAAATTTGTTGTAACAGATAATAAAAACACGACAGTTAGGGTTTTCAATATCGCTAATGGTCTTCCACAGGGCGCAGTAACGGCGCCACTTCTGTTTAATATATTTATTTCCGAGGTGCTGACGGATATGGAGACGTCCCTCGCTTATGGTGACGACATTATGCTGTACCTGCACGGTTCGAGAGTCGAGGAAATTCAGAGAAACTTGCAGACCAAATTCGATGAATTTCAGGCATACTGCAAAATGTGGAAGCTTAAGATCAGCTATTCAAAATGTGAAGTTATACTGTATCGCACTTCTCTAAGTCGCGGAAATCACGACCTTCGACGAAATTGGAAAAACTTGCAGATAACTGGTGCAAATGGCTTTCAAATTCCAACAAAGGCGGTAGTGCGGTATTTAGGTGTTTATTTGGATGCATTCTTGTATTACAATGAACACATAAATACCGCTGTAAAAAAGGGAAGAGCTGCTTTTATGCTTCTAAAAAATTTATTTTACTCATGTCATCTGAGATGGGAGTTGAAGGTCCTTTGTTACCAGGCGTTCGTAAGACCAATTTTAACGTATGCGTGTGCAATATGGTGGAACATCAGTCCCTCATATCCGCGTCTTTGAGAGGAAATGCCTAAGAGCGTGTACGAGTATGTATAGAAGCGAACATTCAGATTATAGACGTTATGTGTCGAATAAAAAACTCTTAGACATTTCCGGAGTATCCAGAATCGATAATGTTATTCTGGATCTTACTAGGAACCATTTCGCTCGGCCAGCCTCTGTCGCAAATGACTTTATTTGGGGAGCCTTGTGATGCGTTGAAATTTTTCGACTTTTTGCGGTCCTTTTAAACTAACTTCCACAGGACCCAGAGAGCTTAACTTTTGTGAGTGTCTAAGTCCAGAGTAGCACATCCGGCGCTCTTGTTGGGACATCCTTTATAATGTTGCGAAAAAAAATTTCAGTTTAAAGCGCACAGCGTCATCCGTAGACTACTAGAATAAGGATTATACCAAATACCATGGCTCAGTAGTATTGTTTATAGGCTGTATAAGGCGATTGTACGCGCGAGGTTTGTACACACACTATAGCTGTTTGGCAAAGCCGGCTTGGCTTTACAAAGCAACAGCTTTTGGCTTTAAATTTTCGATGCATTTTAATTGTTATGTGTTAAACAAAACACCGCCTTACGGTGAGTACCATAACTATAAAATGGCTTTAGTTTTTAAATCCTAAAGATTTTTGGATTTATTTTCGGCTTTATGCTTATGCTATTGTTGTTGTAAGCCAAGCCGGCTTTGCCAAAGCAACACAGCATATATACAAAAGTTATTTTTATAACTATTACCATATATGACTCATATGTACTTGCTCTATGGAGAGTTGTAAATAAGGACCTTACCTGCATTATCTGGCGCACTCTAGGTTGTTCGAATAGAAAGCAGTAGAAAACATTAGAACCTTCGCGAGGCTTTTGACTGACCATAAATACCAGTAAGTTTTATCGCAGTAAATCAGTTATTTTTTGGAATTCAACCAGTTGAAAAGTACTCACAAGTAGATAGAGCTACCACCTAAGTGAAATACAAGTGTTATAAGAGTAAGTCTTCTGCTTTTTGTTAATTAAAATAGTAATTACGAACTCGAAAGCCTAAATTTCGTAACAATATATTGAGCCGGTTCGAATATCTGGTTGGACAGACCCGTTGATGGAAGTAAACAAATTGCAAAATTATTTAAATTTATACAAAAGTTATTTACTTAGAAGCCACACTTCAATTACCAAAGTGAAACAATGTTAGGATGTAAAAAAGGACGGACATTTCTAATCAATATTATAGTTTTTTTTTTTTTCATTTCGATGTTTGCTTGTCATTATATATACTTTCAATTTATTTACTGTACTTTACTTTCCGACCCCTAATTACCAATCATTTAAGCCAATGCTACACGAACAAAAAATCTCAAATAACATGACAAGAACTTGACACAAGTACCGAAACTTCCGGTGTGTGCTTCCTTCAAAGTGTTGTTTGACAAGAAAACTCGTTAAAGAGGAATATCGGCGCAGCAGCGTTCGACGGTCGAATATTGTCCTTTCACTTTCTGTCATATTTCAACGAGTTCGTAGTACCAACTACTAAGGGAATTTAAAGAAAATGGATTGGGAATTTTCTTTGTTTTTTAATTCTTTGTAACTATTTTTCTTTATACCGTTGATCGGATTTATTTCAATTTAAAAATTAACAAAATAGGGTAGTAATAGGGGAATACAAAAAAATACTTCGTTGCAGAAATAACGTTATGGATATTAATGGATATTGAATTAGGGATGCTGAGCACAAACGGTGGTGTTATTTCAGCAAAGACAAATAAAGTGAATTATTTTTTCTTCTTTTTGTTATACCTTCGTCTGGTATTTTTATTATTACATGTCTATTGGTCGTTGGTGTCTTCATGAAAACGTATTTCGTTATTTTCTTATTTATGTGCCACCCCATCGATGTGGATGTAACGTTCTTGTAACTCACTTCCATTCTATGTAAGCTAGTTTTTGGTTAGATTTATACGGGATTATTTCTCTTGCAGAGTTAGAGTCAGCATCTAGAAGCTCTCATTAACTTCAGGTTAAGCAGGAGGTTCGTGGTTCGAATCTCAGTAACACCAAAACTAGTTTTTATGGTGTTCCACCTCTCGCGAAAGTCTGACAAACGTCCGAGAGTAATAACTTGTCACGGAGAGTTTCTCAATTCGCCGTTCGGATCTGGCATTAAATTGTAGCTCCCCTCCATTTGTGTCCAAAAATATACATTTTTCCGTCACCTGCCTAAGGGGGTAAATCTGATCAGTTGTTGATTTGCCTGGGAGGAAGCCACACTGGTATGGACCAATAAAGACTTTAGAGTGTGGGCTATGCTGTTTTGAAGTATAGAGGAGAAAATCATATTGCTGCGTGTTGTGATATTTCCGTTCTTACGTACGGGGCACAGGATGCCTCTTCGCCAGTCTTCTGGCATCGCTTCTTCCTCCTATACTTGCACTATTAGTTCATGAATTGCTTGGTGTATTGCGGGGCTTCCTGTTTTAATCAGCCTGCTGGGATACCATCAGATTCCGGGGCCTTATTATTTTTGAGCCGATTTATCGCCCTGCTAACTTCGTCTATGATTGGTGGCGGCAGCACAGTATGGTCTTCGGTCATTGGTGCAGCCTCCAATTCCTCAGTTAGCTGGCCATTTAGAAACTCATGAAAGTTCTCTTCCCATCGCTCTAAGATTCCTCAGCGATCAGCGATCATATTACCCTCTTTGTCTTTGCAGTATGTGCAACGCAGTGTATATTGCGTCATACCGCGGACTCTTTGGTAGAACTTCCGCGCCTGGTGCAGATTCGGGTTGTGGCGGCGGTCTATCAAAACGTGGTCTGTTTGGTTGCGAGTGGCTCTATCAGACTATTGACTTTGTGGATATTTTAACGCGCAAACCTTGTACTCGCAACGAACAAATTATTTCTTGCTGCCATCTCTATGACTCGTTATCCATTGTCATTAGTGTTCTCATGTAAGCTATGGGTGCCAATGTACTGCCTGAATACTGGCTCCCTACCTGTTTTGGCATTCATATCCCCCAGAATGATTTTTACGTTCCCGTTCGACTGATTCAAAGAATTCTTCTTTTTCATCATCTGGGGAATCCTCTGTTTGTGCATGAACGTGAGTGGGAAAAATTGGTACAGAAGCTAACTGTTCTTGTTTATTGTATTGGGAAAGCTAAATCCTATTCCTATTCATGTGTCAACAAAATGGAGCTTATGATGTATTCCTCTGTCTGTCTAAATGTCTGTTTGTCTGCCCTTTTTATATATAAACCTGCCATTTTGATCTTCTATGTATTTCTCAATGTGTAAATCTTTTTGTCTACCTATGCGGCTGTCTACGTCTGTCCATCTGACTTTTTAGTATTACCTGTCTTTACATCCGTCTATTTGTTAGTTATCTAGATAGTATTCCAAGAATAAAATACAGACAGTCTGTAAACCTACCATTAGTTACTGCCGTCGCCAACTCTACCATTGTGTTGTAACTGTCTATTGTTCCGTTTGCATTAACCCTATACCAGTTTTATATGCAAAACTAAATGACAGAATTTTTGCAATGTATATAGGATTAATTGTGTATTTAATAAATAAGAGTATTGTACAGAAAAATATGTAAAAAAGTACTCAACTGTGTCTATGGATCCATCCCATTCTATTCAAAATACTCGTACATTCTCAAAAAATCTATTCAATTAAAAAATACCAAATCGAATAATTAAACCAACTCTGAGCTCAACTTCCTCTATACTCGCAGACATACATTAAGTCTCAGTCAACTGTCCTGGCGAATAATTGAGTCGTCGTCGTCGTACCACTTCATTCATTATTGGTTGTTTTTGTTGTTACTGGCAGGTACCCCCACATCTGGGTGGCACCAGACACTGGCAGGGTGTATTAAGTAAGAGTACTCGTGTAAACTGTGAGGTGCTAGGTGCTCCAAGGATGTGTACGGTAGCAGATTCTATTTAACTCACGTCACGAATGTGAAGAGTGGTCTCTTCACTCGTTTCGTATATCCTGATGACCAATATACCAGGTGGAAGTATTTCGGATGTGTATATGAAGAGGATATCAGAGCACAAACACTGTTCTGCTGTCGAAGCTGATGATGACGGCGATCATGGCCATGATGATGATGACATAAAGAGTTTCCAAAGTTTGGCAATATTGTGCACTCCCATTCTGTGTGGTGTCATGTGCGGCCGCTCTTAAGGTTTATTTATTATGTTTGGAGTTGATGGTTTTGAGTTTTTGCAAAAGCAATAATTTGAATTTATTCGTCACGTGTTTTCGAGGTGTTGAGAACATGTATTTTTTTTTAATCAGGAAGGGGTGTTTATTATTGTCAAACACCCACATTATTGATAAGCAAGTAAATGTAAAAAGCAACTACGGGATATCAAAATGAGCCCCTGATTTCAGCACTTTGGTCGTGTGAAAGGGGGTTAAAAAAACGAGAAATTGGCGCGATTTGAAACTGTCATACGTGCCACAGGCGAAACGTGACACGCGTCATACGTGTAATATAAAAAAGGCTATTTTGGACTTAGACAAAACTTCAGCCCTCTAGGTCGTGTGAAAGGAGGTTAAAAAAAACCTCAAAAAAGAGAAAATGGCGCGATTTGAAACCATCACACGTGCCACAGGCGAAATGCGACACGCGTCATACGTGGGATATAAATGCTATTTTGGACTAAGATACTCACAAAACTTCAGCCCTCTAGGTGGTGTGAAAGGTGGTTAAAAAAGATCTCAAAAAACGAGAAAATGGTGCGATTTCAACCCATCACACGCGTTACACGCGTCATACTCGGAATATAAAAAATGCTGTTTTGGACTTAGTCACTCACAAAATTTCAGCTTTCTTGGTCGTGTGGAGGTTGGTTAAAAAGGACCTCAAAGAAATAGAAAAAGAAATGTCAACCCATTACACGCGCCACACGCGACACGGGGAATGGTGCCTTACAAAAATCAGAATATGACATATATTACAGCTTTCATGCAAGACATCATGTTCTCGGGGTGGGGTTTCTAGTCAGCAAAAGAATGAAACCCACCGTTATCGGCTTTAAAGCAGTAAATGAACGGCAATGCCCCATCTCGTGTGGGGCAGATTTAAAAACAAAAGCCTCATAAACGTTCACGCACCTACAGAGGATTCCCCAGATGATGAAAAAGAAGAATTCTTTGAATCAGTTGAACGGGAACTCTATGCCTGTCCTCAGTATGACGTAAAAATCATTCTGGGGGATATGAATGCCAAAATAGTTAGAGAACCAGTATTCAGGCAGTACATTGGCACCCATAGCTTACACGAAAACACTAATGACAATGGACAACGAGTCATAGAGATGACAGCAAGCAATAATTTGGTCGTTGCGAGTACAAGGTTAGCGCGTAAAAATATCCACAAAGTCACCTGGGTATCTCCTGATAGAGCCACTCGCAACCAAATAGACAACGTTTTGATGGACGGCCGCCACAACTCGAATCTGATGACGGTACGAACGTACCGAGGTGCCAACGTCGACTCGGACCACTATCTTGTTGGTATGGTGCTCCGAGCGGGGTTGCATCATCACGAAAAACTGCATCCGCGAATCAGATTCGAGTCAACACGGCTGCCCTTCGCAACGAAGAGACCAGAAACAACTACGTTCAAGCGATAGGACTTGCCCTTAATGCAGGGAGCGTAAGTCCTGGGGCTGTGATGCCGGGCGTACAAGAGAAATTGACACGCCTTAAGAATACTGTCATTACTACAGCTGGTTTCATCTTGGGCAGTAGTCGTAGAGATCGGAACGACTGGTTCGATGACGAATGTATGCTAGCGACTGAACGTAAGGATGTTGCGTACCGAGCAATACAACAATCTCATAGAACGCGGGCACGCGAAGATGAATATAAAGAGCTCAGAAGATATGAAAAAACAGTTCACCGGCGAAAGAAAGCAGCCTCGTCCGTGAACTAGAACAGTATAGAGAGCGAGGACCGCACCAGGCGCGGGAGTCCGCGGTATGACGCAATATACACTGCGTTGCAGATACTGCAAAGACAAATAGGGTAATCTGATCACCGATCTCAAAGGCATCTTAGAGCGGTGGGAAGAGCACTTTCGTGAGTTGCTAAATGGCCAGCTAACTGAGGAATTGTAGGCTCCACCAATGACCGAAGACCAAACTATGCTGCAACCACCAAGCATAGACGAAGTTAGCAGAGCGATAAATAGGCTCAAAAATAATAAGGCCCCGGGATCTGATGGTATCACAGCAAGTAGTGCAATCCTTTAACTATCTCGGGTCAACTGGAACCAGAAATACTCGCACGGTTGCTTAAAGCCAACAAAGCCTACTATAGTCTGTCAAATCCAGGAATATAACCATACATCCAAGCTGCTGGTATATAAGACAATGGTCATACCAGTACTTACATATGGATCCGAGACTTGGGTGCTTAGCAAAAAGCATTCTAACATCTTAGCTGCGTTCGAGAGAAAAGTCTTACGGAGAATTGTTGGCCCCGTATGTGAGGAAGGACGATTCCGGAGACTCTAAAATGATGAGATCTACGAGCGTTACCGCGATGTCAACAACGGGAAGAAAATTAAGCTGGGTAGGCTCCGGTGGGCAGGACACCTAGCTCGCATGAGCGAAGAGGATGCTGCTCGGAATGTCCTTTGCGGTAGGATTTATGGAACACGACAGCGAGGCCGGCCAAGCCTACACTGGAAGGATGGCTCAGAGTTTAGGGATGCCAAATTGGATGACATCGGGACCGGTGGAGGCATTTTTTGCGGGAGGCCAGGACCGGACACCGGTTGTAGAGCCAAATATGATGATGATGATAATAGGCATGTACGTACGTAGTCCAGGATTGCATTCAGCATTGTTTTAGTGGATTACTTTTTCTAATGGTATGTCACCTATTGCAAGAAATCCACTTATCTCTTGTCCGACTACCTACCACTTTATTTTCCCAATTTGTTGCATTTTTTTAGAGCGCTACTACAGCACGATACTGTTGTAAGCACTCGACACATGTATAGCAGTTTCACGGTTGGATGTCTCAGTTAGCATATATTACATCATCATATTTGGCTCTACAACCGGTGTCCGGTCCTGGCCTCTCGTAACATATTGTTCAGTCCACTTTTATTCTGGGATATTCCCGTCCAGATGAAAAACTTTAAAATAAATGTGAAGATTAAGTGGAGTACTTGCTTCAGTCGTACACTGCCAAGAACAATGTGTTAATCGCTGAACACGCCAGCGGTTCGCGCGGGATCTACCATCTTACAGCAAAGTTTACAACTACAGCCTTGTTTCTAAAAATGTAATTTCAGCCTTCGACAAAAGGATCTTAAACTAAAAGAGTTCTCAGAGAAAAATTAAATTAAAAATGTGCATGCAGATCCTGATGCATTATCACCATCAGCAAAGATACGATGAAGCTTCAGCTGAAAGACAAAAATAGCACCTGCTGGGCGGAAACTTTCATGGAAACTCGTCGAGCATAGATTCTTCCTTTTCTAATTGAAAGGATGAAACGAAGGACATGTAGCGAACACAGCTCTATCCGTCACCGAATGCAGAGCTATGCAAAGGCGAGTGCACGCAACCAACTACATACTATCATCACCGAGTGTGCTTAAGTTGATTGTGGTCATCGAATAAGCTCCAATAACGCTTATGGTTAGTTCAATGGATTCCACACATACACACACACACACACACACACACACACACACACACACACACACACACACACACACACACACACACACACACAGACACAAATTATTTCAATCCTTTCAGTTGTCAGTGCCTGATGGTGATATAATTTAATTAAATTTACTTCAATGGACAATTTACAAAAATATTCACTCGAATAGATCCTTAATGGTTTTAATATCTACATGCATCGTAGGTGCTGCACACCATCGCTCCTGATGATCGAAAGGACGAGCGCAACTTGAAATGAAATCATTTTACATTCGGTTGGGTTTGCTCTCAACCAACAAAGGTGTGCGCTGGTCCTATGTGGTCTGTCTGTCTGACTGCCTGACTGTCTATAGACCTTTCTACTTTGTATCTATTTAGGCATTCTATCGGAAACACAAACACACTCAATAGAAATGACAGGAACACGTATGTGTGTTCGTATATGGATGGAATAATCTAAAAATAAAAAGCTCCAATAGGTGGCAGAGGCATTCAAAGATGTACTCTCTTAAATATCCTTTAATAGGCAATCTCGCTTCTTTTTGCTCCGCTATGTTTCATGTTCGTCCATCCAGTCATCCGTTTAACCATCTCTATGATTATGTTGTACATGTTGTACATCCGCTCGGTCGAATCGCTTAGCAGGATAATCGACGACATTACTTTGATTATTTTTTTTTGTATATTGCCATTTTGTCACTCAAGTGAACTCAACGATTATGGCCGGTGAATGTGTATATTATATAAAAGCAGTAAAACTCGTAAGCATAAAGGTATACTTCGCCTCATCACTCTTCAAGTATTTATTAATTTTGCATTAAAATTAACATAAACTCTAGGTATTTCGCATTTCTCAAATAATACAGAAAGTGTAACCTGTAAGGTTAACTTTGATGGGTTTCTGATTAAAATTTCAATGTGAGGGGTGGCAAAGTTTTGAAAATAAATTAGCCAAAGTTTAAACGAACGATAAAACATACCTGTACAAGCTATAGATGCATATATACAAGATACACACGCAAACAAAATATTAGATTAACGAACGTATGACGTCCGCCTTTACGCATGATTTTTTTCTGTGCGTGAGCGTCATATATCCCGAAGGAATATAAGGTGGAAAGTTTCGTGTGCTTCTATGCTCTATTTCCCATACCCCAATTCATGTTCTTTACCTAACATCACTTTCCATCAAGGAATACATTTTCCTTTTTATAATTTTTATCTTAAAGGGAAATTATTTATTGTAAGGTGTTGTCTAATGGAGTGCGTAATGTAAAAAGTTGGCAAAGTGGGACAAAGAAATTGAAAGTCATTTAAAAAACGTTCGTTTATTCTTGAAGATTTATAGCTCTTTCGATTTGCAGGGTAGAGTTACAATTTCTTTCTCGTGGTTTTGGTTTGGCGTTCTATTTGCAATCTCCATATAAGAGGCCTGCGTTTCACATAAACTTAGAACCGCAGGTTTATTCGCGTCAAGATGTGCTACGATCGAGTTGAAATTACTTTTAATGCCGCGAATATTTGTGAAATGAATTTCAAAATAAGAGTTCATTTTACAAATTAAAATACCCGAGATACGGTTTGATTTTGCGTTTTATTTGCAAGGTTTTGTAAGCAACACTGTAACTTTGCTACCCGTCGGCAGCAAGATGGCGAAGAGAGAGCAAGCAGACAAATTTCTCAATTTGTTGTTGGCGAAGAGAGAGAATTTGGTTTCGGTTTGGCGTTCTATTTGCAAACTGTACCCGGATACGGTTTGATTTTGCGTTTTATTTACAAGGTTTTGTAACCACCACTGTAACTTTGCTACCCGTCGGCAGCAAGATTGCGAAGAGAGAGCAAGCATACTAATTTCTCAGTTTGTTGTTGGCGAAGAGAGAGCAAGCATACTAATTTTTCAGTTTGTTGTTGGAGAAGAGAGAGCAAACATACTAATTTCTCAGTTTGTTGTTCTTGTTAAATTTGGTTTCGGTTTGGCGTTCTATTTGCAAAGCATTCACCACGATAACTCTGTCATTTTGGTAGCTTACCTTACGTGGGTAAGGTTTCGGGTGTGGTACGTAATCGAAAGAGGCATTAGAATAAACAAACAATTTTTTGAGT
Organism: Nephrocerus scutellatus; assembly: GCA_947095585.1. Classification (NCBI taxonomy): domain Eukaryota; kingdom Metazoa; phylum Arthropoda; class Insecta; order Diptera; family Pipunculidae; genus Nephrocerus; species Nephrocerus scutellatus. The sequence continues at coordinate 78,083,182 of OX352765.1, read as the reverse complement.
GACTTTCAATTTGAGTTTTTTTTAAAGTTTGATCAGAAAAATCCAAGTAAAATCAACTCTCAATCAATGTTGGTTTATTTTATTGTCATATCTTTTATATATTAATTAGGTTTGCCACTCACGCCTGCAAAGCATCCCTCGAATTTTATAAAAAAGAACTAAGAAAAGCCAAGCGTTTATCTTAGAGACTCTTCTGTGGAAAAATAGATGAGTCCCCCGAAACTTCAAGACTTAGGAAAGTACTTTCAACCAATCCCATAATGCCTAGCTGTTTGATAAAAGCTAACGGCTCGTGGACTACCTCTAGCGAAGAAGCTGGGCACTGCACAGCTTCAAACGGCATTATATAAGCCGAACTCCAAAAGATCTCAGATATTACCCTACCTACCAAATGCTCTAACGTCAGGCCAAAAGATCTCAGACCTATCAGTCTGTCATCATTCCTTTTAAAAACTTTAGAAAGACTGATTGATAGCCATTTACGCAATAGTATAGATAAAAAGATAGATAGACTAATGTCTAATGATCAACATGCTAATTGAAAAGGCAAATCTGTAGAAACAGCTCTATATACGCTAGTGAGTTCTATTGAATATTTACTCCACCATAAGGAGTATACAATGGTAGCATTCCTGGATATTGAAGGCGCTTTTAACAACGTCAACACACTGTCGACCGTGTAAGTGGACGACTCACTTGGCGAACTAATTAATATCTTTCTTACAAGTCGGATCATTAATTCAAAACTGGGTGTGGCGTCTGCCAACAGATCTGTCTACAGAGGAACGCCGCAAGGTGGAGTTCTATCCCCCTTCTATGGAATTTAGTGGTAAACAAGCTGCTTATATACCTGAAAGGGGAGGGCTGCAGAGTGATCGCCGATGCGGATGACGTTTCTATGGGCATTTCGGGAAAACACCTTAATAACCTGAACTAAATGGGCAGATTGTTGTGGTCTGGGAGTAAACTCCCGTAAAACAGAACTCGTTCTTCAATAGAAAATAGAAAATTTCACATGTTGATCCACTCTCTATAAAAGGGCACAAGCTCATCCTTCTCTGATAAAGATAAACGTCTGGTTCTCATTCTAAACAGAAAGATAAGCTAGAAGCTGGAAGAGTTCGTAAAGCCAGAGTTCTGTAAAAAAGCCATCGGTAGCAAATGGGATCATCAACCCCATATCACGCCTTGGCTTTATGTATCGGTAATAAGACCTACACTTCTGTACGGTGTGGTGTGTGTGGTGGTGTGGTAGTCTGGTGGACTGACTTAGACAAAGCAATAAAACGCGTCAAACTAAGCTAAGCTAAGCTAAAGATTGCCTTGTATATGTATAAATGGAGCTCTTCGCACCACCACCTCCGCTGTACTAGACATACTGTTCAACCTAACACCACTAAACATCTTCAGCAGACAAGTGGCTGGTAGCGCGGCTATTCGCCTCAAAGCAATCTCCCAGTTGATAAGAAATGAATCGGACACTCTTCTCTTTTGAATTCTTCATTCAGGGCTTCACCAGGATGTATAGACTACACCATTCCGCAACTACATTTCAACAATAGCTTCCAGGTCATCGTCCCCTCCAGATCACTCTGGGAAGAAGGTGCTATCTCGGAAGATGAATCAATCAGTTTTTATACTGACGGGTCAAAAACTGATGATGGGGTAGAGGCGGAGGTGTTTTGACAAAAAAACGCTAAATATAAGTCTCCTAATTACTGCAGTGTTTTCAAGCAAAATAATGGCGATTGAAGAAGTCCTGTCTTGGCTGAAGCGAAACGTCATATCCACATCTTCTCGGATAGTCAAGCAGCTTTGGGGTCCCTAGAATCAGTCTCTACGAACTGTATTGTAGCCCTAGACTGCCGATGGCGGAGCAGTTTACCATTCACCTGAATTGGGTGGGTGCCGGGGTATAGAGACATTCTGGGAAACTCCAGGGCTGATGAAGTAGCCAAAATGGTACTACGCTGCCGCTTCTACCTGAAAATGGTTTCCTAGGCATAATGATTGCTATATGCCAACTCATGTTAAAGCAGCATGCAACTGACATAACCAACCTTAGATGGACAAATGGTATAACTTGTGTAGCGACAAAACAGATCTGGCCGAAGCTGGTTCCGAAACGCTCCAAGTGTTTGATCTCTCTAAACAGAGTGCACATAAGCGCTACGATAGGTGTAATTACTGGGCACTGTCTTATAGGAAAGCATGCAGAAAGACAGCATTTTTCTACGGTACTTTACCGTGTATTCGCCAACAATATGCACCCAAATCAAACGGAGCTGCCGGAGGTAACAATTTCCCGAATTCGCACCTCAACTTCCAGTAAAGATGAGATCGCTACCGCGGTCAACGCACTAAAAACCAACAAGTCGGTAGGACGAGATGGTATACCGGCAGAGCTTCTGCGTGCCGCTCCAACGACATCAGCAGAGCTTTTATATCCTTTGTAGAGAGAGCTTGTGAGGCAGAAAGTTTCCCCGACGAGTAGAGGAAGGGAGTGCGAAAATTGGAGAGACATTTGAAACATCTGAAAGACATACTCGATGCCGAACAAGCAGGTTACCGCACTGGATCCTGTGGCCTCTTCAAGCTCGCACACTTTCATTCGCCGATCGTCTATTATGGATTTTGTCGACCATTTCTGGTGTGGTGATCTAAATTGGGCGACCAGAACGTTCGGCATCACTTGTCCCCATAATACTTGTCAAGCTTTTGTTTGGTTTGCGTGATAGTTTTTCTCGCAAAAAATAGTGTTTAATGGGCACTCGAAATTCACAACGGATGCAACGGATTCTATGACTCCTTTACTTCTGAAAGGCTGCTTGTATAAAATTAAGGGCTGTAACAAGACTGCGTCGGGTTATTGCAGTTTGCAAATCATCATCGTTCTCGTGTCTACAAACAATGTTTTTCTTGTATTTTATGAGACTCATTAAGTTTCTTAGAAGGCTTAAACTTGACGCTATTGCCAAATGAAGTTTGCCGTGTCCGTACAATCCAAACCAACCACACATTGTTACTGCAAGTAGCCCTGCAGCAATCAGGGAATATTTTCGTTTACTTTGTTGTATTTATCCCATTGTAACATTCAAGCCGCATTCATATGTTTCCACTTATATAGTAGTGTTTAGGTATTCCTATTCATATTGTAACAATTCAAAAGTAACTCAAGTGAAAAATCCTTAGATGCGGGTCTGAATGTTAAAGACAACATTTCCTTTTTGTATTCTGACAATATTGTACGAGTATGTACAAGTATATACATATATCCAGTAGGACGGATAATTGTTTGTGGGTGTTTGTTGGCACGTACACGTACACGCACAACACAAGGAGTAGACTCACCTGTCAAGCCGTCTCGTCAAGATGACAATATTATAGTTATATAAAAATGCCATTCAAAGTGATACTTTATTCACTTTTTTCACCCCAAAGTAATGAGTGTATACTACAAGCAAACATACACCCACAAAAATACATAATTGATTAAAGGTCCTTTGATTTTAGCTCTTTATTGATGATGACGATAGCGGTATGACAGTCAGACAGTTTCAAGTGGGTGTATTAAACCACTCGAACGCAAATTAGTTTTCTTTTATCGAAATTATTTGATTTCTTTTAAAGAACACCATAAAAACCTTTTATGATAAATTAGTCTTGATGATGCTCTCCGCTTTATCAGTTCAGGCAGTAAGTCCTTGTCATTAGTGACGCACTTTGGTTGATTCAATTTAAAAATGTTTTACTGGTTGCGCAAAAACGAAATTCTTGAGTTTCCATCTCTAAGTTAAAAATAAATAAATAAATTGGGTTTTATTTTGATGAATAACGTGGAATCTGCATCATCTTTAGCGTGGAAAATTCTAATTAGAGATCTCAAAGTTTGTTTGCTGCTGATTTCTCGGGAATCCTTGTATCTTTTCTACTTTCTATGTACTTATTATTAACTTCCGTTCACCATCATAAGGTAAGGTCTCTAGAAAACACATTGCCTGATTAAATTTTTAGAAGATAAACGCACAAAGTTTTTTAAAGTATCACGTTAATTGGTACATGGTAGAATTATATTTTACTGATGAAATAATATGGATAATAATGGAATAATGTCTTTATTGATTATCAAAAGCCTGGATTTGTGTAGTTGCATAAGAGGACTTGGCCAAACTACGAAAAATTACAAAGAAACGTCGAAGAATCTTTTGAAAATGGATTTTCTGTTTTATGGAAAACTTTATTTAAAACTAACTCTTCCGCTAATCCTTGGTGCAATGTTTGGCGACTAGAAACACATTGATTTTGACATTCATTTGGAATTTGTAACGTTTTTTAGTTTTTTCAGTTTTAGAAGCTGAACTATGATAAGCCTATCAGCTTGATAGGTTTGCGTGCCTTTTTCATTTGTAATGCCTGGTACTACAAACGAATCCGAAACGATTCACTGTCAAGTGGTTGGTCTTTAAGAAAGACATCAACTACTTCCTGAAGGACAGAATTTTTTGTAATATTATCTTAGTCAAGTTTTTTTTGTAATTTTCCCTTCAAAGTAAGGTTGGCGCAAGGCCAGTAAACTCGCCAGTAAAAAACCATATTATGGAACCCAAAATCAGCCTCGGATACACTGATGAACGACGACGACGACAGCAACGAAAATGGCTAAACTATTAAAGAATTTTCTCATGGAACGTACGCTCACTGTATAGAGTTCGAGCTGAAGAGCAGCTGGCCGATACCCTGTCTAAATATAAGTCTGAAATAACAGCAATCCAGGAGATGAAAAATCAGAATATGACATATATTACAGCTGTCATGCAAGACATCATGTACTTGGGGTGGGGTTTCTAGTCGGCAAAAGAATGAAAGGCTATGAGTGCAAGCATGGGAGGAAGAAGCGATGCCAGAAGACTGACGAAGAGGCAGCTTGAGCCCCATACATAAGAAAGCAGATATCACAACATGCATCAATTATCGTGGTATAACGTTGTTGAGAACCGCGTATAAGGTTTTCTCCTCTATCCTCCAAGACAGGATAGCCCCATACGCTAAAGTAAACATTGGTCCATACCAGTGTTGCTTTATCCCAGGCAAATCAACAACTGATCAGATTTACACCCTAGACAGGTTTTGGCAAAATGTCCAGAGTTTCGAAAGTACACTACACCATCTTTTTATAGACTTTAAAGCCGCCTATGATAGCATAGCCAGAGTAGGACTTTATAAAGCCATGAGAGAATTCGGCATCCCAAATAAACTAACACGACTATGTAGGTTGAGCACATGACCAATGTTATAAGCCAAGTAAAAATATCCGGATCACTTTCAAGCCCATTCAACATCTATAACGGGCTCCGACAAGGGGATGGACTAGTCTGCGTCCTGTTCAACCTGGCGTTGGAGAAAGTGATCCGAGACTCTGACGTAACGGCGAAAGGAACAATCCTCTATAAGTCCATTCAGATACTGGCTTACGCAGACGATATTGACATCGTTGGTAGAAACCAAAGAGCTGTACAGGAAGCTTTCATCTTTTCATCACGAAATCTGGGGTTGCACATTAATAAAAGCAAAACAAAGTACATGGTGGACACGTCTTCGAGTAGAAGATCCAACATTGGTCCCTCATTTAATACCGGAGACTCTATAATGATGAGATCTACGAGCGTTTCTGCGATGTTGACATCGTGAAGAGAAATAAGCTCGATAGTTTCCGGTAGGCAGGACAACTAGATCGCATAAGCGAAGAAGATCCTGCTCGGTAAGTAAGTGCGGTAGGATTTATGGATAAAGACAGCGAGGCCGGCCATCCCTACGCTGGAAGGATCACGTAGACCAGGACGCCCAGAGTTTAGGGATGCAAAACTGGATGACATCGGCTCAAAATCGGGACCCGTGGAGAGACTTTTTGAGGGACCCCGGTTGTAGACCGGTGAAATGATGGTGAAACTCGGTGTATTAGTCTAGTCGTACGGTATGTGACGATGCTATGCATGCGTATAATGACTAGCTTCGTTACAATGTTTTTCAACTTCTTTATATACTCATATGATGTTTAATTATTTAAAATAATTTATCCTTTACAAGTATAGGATCCTGTCGGCCCTAGAGCCCGATCACTCCCCAATTTTTAAAAAAAGTGTTGTCACTCATACACATGTGTGGAAAGTTCGAATAAGTTCGTGTTATAGTAGAATATTACATAACGAGCGATGAAAGTTGACGTTATCGTGCGACTTAAAAGCTTGAAGCACGAAGCGGTAGCCGAGTGCGGCAATCTAACGAGCTGTGAATGCAGTATATAAAAAAAAAGTACTTTTTATGTTAACCAACTAGTGTTGATAATGCCTACTTTCGAGGCTAGGTTATAGTGTAGGAAACAGCCACTTTCATATATGGTCGTGTGAAATAGTATATTACATAACTAGCGAGGAAAGTAGAGTTTATTGTGCGAACTAGAAGCTTTAAGCACGAGGTGGTAGCCGAGTGCGGCAATTTAACGAGCATGATCAGCACTTTTCTGCGAGTAATGTACGCTATTTTTCACACGACCAAAACCGGGTTTTCTGCTAAACTGGTTATGCGCAATGGAAAATAACTCCGGGAATGTGTATTCGCTGTGACTGCAGTTAATAACAAAAGTATTTTATATGTTAGCTCACTAGTGCGTATAACGGCTACTTTCTAAGCTATGTCAGCTATGTGTGAAAAGAAGTTATCACAAGGTTTGGCGAACCACAAGCAAACTAACACATGGGCGCATTTAAAAAATATCAGCACGCCTCTGACTCTCTAACATGAAAATATTATACGAGTACAACTGTGTGACAATCTTGCAGTTCTTTTTTCGCGATTATCTGCAACATCATCTTGATCATCATTACTGTAGCCAAAATGCACTGCTACATTATGGGCATCTGATTTGGCAACCAAATCGGAGTACATTACATAGGACATTGCATTGCATTGCATCCTACGTGATTCTGTGTGCAAAAATTCACTTTAAAAATAGACCCAAGCAAAAATTCTTCCTTTTTCTCATTTGTATCTATCTATAAGTACATTCTGTTGCTACGTATTGCTGTTTGGATTGCGGTGTGTTCATCTATTCTGAGTTGTGCCTGCCGTTTTCTTGTTGGTGACAAATTGAAGGAAAACGACAGATTTCGCAAAGCAGATTCTTCCCTTGCACTACATTACATATTTGTATGTACCAACGGAATAAATTTGACAAAAAAAAAAGAACGATCGCATTTATTTTTCCTAAAATTTGAATCGCACTGTCGAGTTAGGTTATAATTATAAATGGTACATTACATTCACTCGATGTACGTATAATGTTTGCTTGTCCACATGGGAAATTATTTTTAATACATCAGGACGATTCAGCGATTCTCGTTGTGTGCTTGAGTGTTGTAAATTGGTCTTTAGTTTTGATTTGGAAATAGAATAAATAATTGCGTCTCATTAATAATTCAAACAAAATTGAAAACGACAATCTCGGAGTGATGAAAGTCAATTTTTGGCGAGTGTCTTAAAATGACTTAGAAAACTCTTTTGTGTTCTTTAAATTTCCTCCTGCACTGAAGACAACCTGCAACTGCACAACGACTTCCTTTCTAAAAAGTAAATTAAATTATGAATAGTTATGTTTCTATTTTCTGAAAGAGAGTAAAGAATGAAAAGTAGTACGTACACCATTACACGGACTTATAATATTTAAGCCTTTAGTTAGCGGTGTGAGGCACCCTCGATTATACGATAATAGTTGGTTGACATCTTGCAGAAACACTGTTGTTTACGCCTCGAATTAAGAGCACCTACTTTTTTTCCACATACAGTACGTTTCGCTGTTGGTCAGACTAGTCAGGCTGAAGCTGAATGTTCTTTTTGCCCAACGGCAAACGCCACATTATCCGCGCGACAACATTGCGCACACATAACAAATGCGATTGAGGTTTCCAATTATCGTCGGCGTCGGACTTTTTTTTTCTTCATTTTCTTCATTCAGTAGATGTGGGGGTGTCAGTGCTCTTCCGACTGGTATCGACCAATCTGTCAAGAGGTAACCGGCACACAGTCAAATCGACGTTAGACAAGCCAAATAAAATATTGCCATTATTTACGCGAACGCTGACATTTTCCTTCTAACGAATGTCTCAATGAACCGATGAATGACCAGAGCTTATTTTGCAGACTGACGAAGCCAAGTGGCGCTAAGATGGATTTGCGGTACGATACCAGTACGAATGGGGCAATGAGTAGTGAGTAAAGAAAACTACGTATACTATTTGCAATTCCCCTTAGTAAGTCATCAAGGAGAAATTTCATTTTAGTTGATGTAAGAGCACTTAAAGTTTATGTATCTAAATATATTATTGATGAAAAATTGATGTCCTCAAAACAGTTTCTGTGTCTGTTAATAAGGGTGGAATATTTTGTTGACGTTTCGAAGAAAAAAACACATTTATTATACCAAAGGGTTAGTGCTTTGCTATTACTACCTTTTTGTCGTTACTTACAGTAATAACCTCGCCTTTCTGCAATTGAACTGAGTAATAAGAAAACAAGGATTTAATAATAAACAACATCTTATCTCACTTCCGTGGGCGCCATGGTTCTAGTGGTTAGTACTTTGGACTACTGGCCGGTAGGTTCAAAGTTCGAATTTCAGAAAAACATTAAAAAACTTTTTCACTGTCCCACCCCTCCCTCACGAGTCTATGACAAACGTCCGAGAGTAATGAAAACATGAAAAGCTTCTCGAATAGTCGCTAGAAGCTACGCCCTGGATAAAAACGGTCTGTTGTGCCAAATATTATTACTAAATCACTTCCACTTATGTGTCCATTTCTCTTCTAAGGCCCAGGAATTACTATCCCTGTATTTAGGGCGGGTCCTGTCGCCTGACCTTAGTTTTTTATGGTCTCTTCGTTGCGAAGGGCAGCCGTGTTGATTGGGATCCGATTTGCGGGTGCAGTTTTTCGTGGTGATGCAATCTGCGCTGGGAGCACGACGTACGTTATCACCTCAGTACGTTCGTACCGTCATCAGGTTCGGGCAGAGCCGGCGGTCTATCTGCTTTTGAGTGGCTCCATCAGGAGATACCCAGGTGGCTTTGTGGATATTTTTACGCGCAAACCTTGTACTTGCAACGACCAAATTATTACTTACTGCCATCTCTATGACTCGTTGTCCATTGTCATTAGTGTTCTCGTCTAAGCTATGGTTGCCAATGTACTTCCTGAATACTGACTCCCTACCTATTTCAGCATTCATATCCCAGAGAATGATTTTTACATCATACTGAGTGCAGGCATGGAGTTCCCGTTCGACTGATTCAATAAATTCTTCTTTTTTCATCTGGGGAATCCTCTATAGGTGCGTGAACGTTTATGAAGCTTATGTTTTGAAATCGGCCCCGGACGCGAAGGGTGCATAGCCGTTCATTTATTGCTTTATTGCCGATAACGGTGGGTTTCATTCTTTTGTTGACTAGAAACCCCACCCCGAGCACATGATGTCTTGCATGACAGCTGTGATATATGTCACATTCTGGTTCTTGTAAGATACCATTCCCCGTCCACCGCATCTCCTGAATTGCTGTTATTTCAGTATTATATTTAGACAGGGTATCGGCTAGCTCCTGTGCAGCTCGAGCTCTATACAGTGAGCGTACGTTTCATGAGAAAATTCTTAAATCGCTTAGCCGTTTTCATTACCGTGGTCATCGTCGTTCATCAGTGTATTCGAGGCTGATTTTGGATTCCGTACCGTAGTTTTTTTTATGGGCGAGGTTATTGGCCTCGCGCAAACCTTGATTTGAAGGTACTAGCCCGATCATTCGTGTATTGGAGCAAAATTACAAGCGGCCTCTACGTGGAGATTTGATCTCAGTTCAACCGGTCAGAGATAGTTATGGCAATTCTGATGCATTTTGTGTTATTCCCCCTATTCTGCTGATGGATGACCGCTAATATAACGAGTTTAGTGTCAGATAAACATGCAACCGAATAGGACAATCGATAAACGTGCTTCTTGTACGGCATACGACTAATATCCAGCATTACCGGTTCAAATCCCAACTTTAGCAAAATTTGGGAAAAAGCCAAAAACTTTTTTTAAAGCTATATATAAGCTAAATAGCACTGAACAATAATTATAATAATAATAAAATTTACACAAAGGGCCAGACTGACAACCGTAGGGTGGGAATTACCGAGTCAAAACAAACAAAACCCTACCAACAACCATAAGTCGCCCACATTTTTCCTTTCATAGCCCGAAATAATTCCCACCGGATTTACAAAAAAAAAAGTGATACGAGTCTGAAAGCCCCAGCAAGGGTGAAAGTTGGTATAGAACTTTACTACCTCTAAGCTGTGCAAGTGCACCCACTTCACTACCAAGTACATGTTGTAAAAATAAATACATTGTTTTGGTCAATCGAGTAAACCACTCAGCCTATCGACCGACCGAACCTGTCCACCTGAGATTTCATAGAAACAACATTAGTTTGTGGGTGGTCAGTTGAACAACGCGAATCGCACCGCTTTAATTTAACCACCAATCCCCTGTGTTCTACACGAACACTCTTTTTCTCTCGATCGTCAAACAAACAGAGGAGAATTGTACCGCTCTCGTTTGACTATCGCGATTTGCGACCACATTTCCCTTGCCGAGACACCGAGAGTCGAATGAACTGCGCGAATCGTACCGCTCTCATTCGCCCCTCGTACCCCGCTTAAACCAAGCTCCTGTGGAGAGAAATTTTTCAACAGGGCCGTCTCATCTCAGTATTATTACCCTATAGTATAGTAATTTAGTATTTATAAGAATTAAAAAGAGAAATGAAAGAAATCATATAATATATACCAAAAACACTTTAGTTTGCAACTCCTCATCGACATCACGAACGAGCGCAACCCCGAGCAACAAACGTTACAACATAATCAAGTTGACGTAGCTTATACTGATTGTGTTAAACCACTTAGCCGTGTCAACTTATCGCTGTTGGTTGTTAAATTAGAAGCCTTAGGTTTTGGTGGTTTCTTTTAGTTTGTCATCATAAAAATTGAAAACGAAAAAAATTCCAAATATTCATCAAAGCCTGAATTGGAAGTTGCTCCAGAGAACTTGGCCAAACTACGAAGAGCCCCACGACCTCGGGGTCTCCAAACTTTGTAAAAAAAAGTGTTGTACCTCGGAGATACACATGCGTATACAATTTGAAGAAAATCGGGTAAATTTTTTAAACAATTTGTGTAAGGGTCTCACGACCCCGGGGGCCGGGGTTTCGAATTTTTTTACAAAAAGTGTTGTCCATCGAGATACTTATGTATATAAAATTTAAAGATAATCGGGTTAATTGTTTTAAAAAAAATTGTTTGTGGCCTCACGACCCCGGGGATCCGGTCTCTAAAATTGTTACAAAAAGTGTTCTCCATCGGAGATATACACGTATATAAAATTGAAGAAAATCGGGTTAATTTTCTAAAAAAAAAATGTGTATGGGGCTTCACGACCCAGGGACCCTGTGTTTTCTACAAAAAGTGTTGTCAATCGGAGATACACACGTATATAAAATTTAAAGATAATCGGGTCAATTGTTTTAAAAAATTTGTATGTGGCCTCACGTCCCCGGGGCCCGGGGTTTTTAAAATTGTTACAAAAAGTGTTGTCCATGGGGGATACAAATGTGTATAAAATTTGAAGAAAATCAGATTAATTTTTTAAAAATAGTATGGGGCCCAACGACCCCGGGGCCCGGGGTCTCCAAAATTTTTACAAAAAGTGTTTTCATCGGAGATACACATGTGTATAAAATTTAAAGAAAATCGGGTAAATTTTGTAAAATATTTGTATGGGAGCCCCCCGACCCCGCGGCCCGAGGGGCCTCAAATTTTAATAGAAAGTGTTGTCATGGGAGATATACATGTGTGCCAAATTCGTTTGAAACTCGGAATATAGGACTAATATGCGAGTATAAGACCTGTTCCTATGGAAATTCTGGGATCTGGCCAATAAGGTCTGGAATTTTTTGGAACTAAGCCATTTCTCATCGTCATCTCATCTCATATTTAATCGTAATATCGGCAACAACGTCAAACAAGTTTCACTTCAACCGCGCGTAAAAGTTACACGCACTCTTTTTTTAAATTCTCTATATTAACTTCAGTTGCCCGTGTGTTTGTGGGTTTGTGGGCTTGTGGGTTTGTGGGCTTGTGGATTTGTGTGTCATGGAAACTTGCGATCAATTTTTAACCCACTTCCTACAGCCCGATTTTATTGAAATTTGGCACACATGTATATCTCCCATGACAACACTTTCTATTAAAATTTAAAGCCCCTCGGGCCGCGGGGTCAAATTTTATACGCATGTGTATCTCAGATGAACAAAACTTTTTGTAGATTTTTTGAAGCGATCGGGCCCCGGGGTCGGGGGGCTCCCATACAAATTTTTTTTATTTAATTATTAATTTTTTAACGCACTTCCTAAAACCCGATTTTCCTGAAACTTTGTACACATGTGTATTTCCAGTGACAATACTTTCTTTTAAAATTTGGTAGTGATCGGACCCCGGGTTCGGCCGCAAGGCCCTTATACATTTTTTAATTTCTTATAGTGGCATCAGATTCTTTAATGACTGTGTGCGGTGTGTGCTGCGCAGTCGGCATGGTTTTGGTGGTGGTGAGAGAGAGAGAGAGAGAAATCTTAGCTCACGCACAAATGAACCCAGCAATGAAACGAGACATAAATGTTTTATGCTTAATTCAACTTACATTTTTATTTACTGAATTTTATTTTTATTGATGTCGTTTTTTGTTGTCGATATCAACTTACAGATAGAACAACAAGTTTTCACAATATTCTGTCATTTCGCGTTTTCATAAATTAGTTCAGAGCAGTCAAAGAGTTCTCAAGATAAATGTTCGTGTTTCTTATTTGCTCAGAGTATGAGCGTGCTCTTAGTGCTCAGAATAAATTGATCTGAGCTTTTTCAATTTTAACATCTGATGTCAAATATCTCTTTCGATGATTTTCTCCTACAATAAAAAAAAATTACCCAGGATCGAGGGGCTCCCATATGAATTTCTGCGATTAGAGAATTTACATGAAAAATTTTAATTTTTATGGGTTGTTTTTTTTATTTTCTATAATTTCTTTTTTTATATCCTTACTCTATTATTTTTTTATTTTTCTTACATAGCATTAATTAAGTTCGTCACTAATTTATAAGATATTGTATATTACTACGAATTTTGAAATACAATATGAAATAATAAGTAAACTATTTAAAAGTCACATTATTTGGAGTTGTCACCGCCGACCGCAATGATAAATTCTGAGCCGAGGAGAAAACGGTAACAGCCTTACATACTCATTGAAGGTACGCAAAATTAATTAAATTAATACTTAAGCAGCTGATGCACAACTAATTCAGTTGCTTTACTTGTTGGTGCTTAAAAGATACACTCACTTACATCCATCTATTCGTATGTCACAATTATTCTTCAATAAATATCTACATGATTACAGAGAGAAATGTACTTAAGAATTATCTCAATAAGTCTTATATATGCGTTGTACAGTTGTACACATTTACCTAAAACTGAAAAAAAAATAACAAACCTAAATAGAAAAATAAAACAAACGGCAAAAAAACTTTAAAAATAGGCCTCGAAGTACGTGTACCACTTTATATAGATATGTACATACAATTTGCATCTGCGAAAGTATCTCAAACGTCTAGTGACGCACAATTCGTACACGACACGTAAAGGACGTCCTAGGGTGTTAGTCAATAAAAATACTAAAGAAATAAATAAATAAGAATATTTAAAGTCAAAGAGAACATAATAGCAAATATTATAAAATATTTATGTTCTGGCGATTGTTATGGTAATATTTTTAGTAAATAAAAACCAAAAAGTTAAAAAAAAACGAAAATTATTTAAATTATCAGAAAATAAAAAAAAATTTAGGGTTCCTGAATGAATTAATTGCTTTAAAGAATATTGAATTCTTGGTAACAAATAAATCAAAATATTGTCATCGAAATATTGTCACATCAATATCAATTAGATTATTATATGTGACCTTTTACAAAACATTAAGTGCAACCTTTTCCAAGTTAATCAAAAATATTTGTAAATTAAGTGATTAGATGAATTAGAATGAAACTTTTATATTAAACTAGCTGACCCGGCGAACTTCGTTCCACCCCAAACTACTTCAATTCGGTGTTTTCTGGAAGTTTCCGAGATTTCCACTCAGATTTTCCAATTTAGCTCTTCTAAAAGACCATTTGAATCTGATACGCGTGAAATCCCATACAAAAACATAATTTTCCAACTTTTCCGGTCGATTTTCTCAAAATTTTCTTTCGTAAGAACCATCTCCTATAGCAATTGCGAACACAACAAAAAAAAAATTAAGCCAATTCGGTTAAGCCGTTCTCAACTGATGCGCGTACATACATTTTTTACACCATTTTTATATATTGTTACGAAAAGTAGTTAGTAGTAGATAAATGGCCATGTAACACATACTGCATACTAAAAATAGGCACTGAATTAGAACTAAGCAATTTTGTATAGCATACTTTTAGGCTAAATTAGATTATTTAAAATATTAAGGACTTTAAGTTTAAATCATTATGTATTGGTCAAAAATGTAGTCAAACCGGTTTGTGCTGTTTGTCCGGTTTGTGTATAGGAACATGATTGAATATACAGTTTATTTTTAGAAGATGGCTCATTACATATAAGTATCGTTAGTTGTAAATAAGGGAAAAAGGCTACAATTTTTTAGTCTTTTCTCAATATTTCTGTCTATAAGATTGGAAGTTTCTGGAAGCTTTTCAATGAGCATAAAAGGTGGGGGATCTGCATTTCGATTGATCGGGAAATTACTGACTGCTCAAAACTTGGTTTGAGCCAGTAGCGCAACAATCAAGTTCGTTATGTAGTGCTTGCTTTACCTCTTAGTGTTATAATATGTATATAAATCCTTATATATGTAGGCTAAAATAAATTGCGAACGGTATAGCGTTTCTAGTCTAAGTAACGTGGGTTAGCACCCTGCGGTACCGAAAAATGTCCGCTACTGAGACCGACACATCGACTCGGATAAGTAATGCTCGAATAATGACGACTTTTGGCTATTGTACCCGGACTAAGATTGGTTTCAGGAATGTAAGGACGCTCCTTGACTCAGGGAGTGAGGACCTCAAAATTCCAGATTTCTTCAACTGGAACGTGAGTTTCTTCGATATAATTTGGACATTACTGTGAAGTAAGATGGTTCGACGCGGGAGAGTACCAATCCCCAACGTGTAACACTGTGCTACTCTACTCCTGCAAACCCTCCGGCAATCCCCGTGAATCTGGAGTGGGTCTGCTGCTAACGCCAACAGCACGCAGATGCCTAATTTCCTGTCACCTGGTGATGGGATCTTATCGGCCAGATTTCAGACTAAAGTACGGCGCGTCACGGTCTATAGTCTTATGCCCCAACGAATCCTTCGACTGAGGATGAAAAGGCCAAATTCTACAATCAGCTAAGCGCTGTATTCAACGAAACACCGAACATCGTCATCGTTATGGGGGACTTGAATGCCAAGTTAGGCAACGACAATGAAGGACTCTGACATGTGATTGGGAAACACGGCCTCGACGAACGAAATGACAATGGTAAAAGATTTGTTGATTTCTGCAACAACTTGTCATAGTAGGCACAATGTTTGAGCATAAGACCTGCCACAAAGTCAGCTGGGTGTCAACTGACAGTCAATCATTATCCAACCAACACGACCATGTGGCGATCAGCCGACGTTTTAGGAGCTGTCTTTTAGACGTCCGAAACAGACTAGGAGCCGACATGGGTATGGTACGGTATCATACCCTTATTAGCTACAATAAGTTACGTTCTAGTTACGTACTACATCAGTTCAAAGACTCCGCAATATCATCCGAATTTAGGTATAATATCGACCGGCTAAAAATCCCCTCAGTACGCCAACAATTAAGGGATCATTTATCACAAGTCGTGGAAGCAATCAGCAGCTCACTGCCGACAACCATCCAAGAACATTGGAAAGCTGTTAAAAATGTTTTCACATCTGGAGCAGAAAGTATTGTTGGTAGAAACCAGGCAAGGCACAGCACGTGGCTTAGCGAGGATACCTGGAGGCGTATTGTAGCTCGTATTGTAGATACCCCAGCAGCAGCGAGGATCGAGCTTAAGTCCCTGTATTGAAGAAAAATGAGAGAATTGCAGCGAAGTGTAAGACGTGACAAACGTAATTATATTAACAACCTGGCCTCAGAAGCAGAGGAAGCAGCGATCAGGTGCGATAGCTGAACCGTTTACAGAATCACCAATGAGTTGACAGGTGGTCACCGCTCCATCCGGTGAAAGGCCTAGATGTTGCCGTGCTCCTTTCAGATGAGGATCAGCTCAAGCGATAGAAGGAGCGTTTCTCTACGGTCCTTAACCGTGTATTCGCCAACGATATGCATCCAAATCAAATGGAGCTGCCGGAAGTAACAATTTCCCGAACTCGCACCTCAACTCCCAGTATACCCGCAGAGCTTCTGCGTGCCGCTCCAACGACATCAGCAGAGCTTTTATATCCTCTTGTAGAGAGAGCTTGGGAGGCAGAAAGATAAGCTCCCTAAAAAAGGTAGTCTTATGAAGTGCGAAAACTGGAGAGGCATTTGCGTTCTTCCTGCAGTCAGAGGAATTCGAGATCCTTAGCGGATTACGACAGGATTGCATTCTATCATCGATACTTTTTTTGTTGGTGATTAGCGATGTGCTTCGCGCAGGTTTATCTACTGGAAACGAATGAATTCGTGGGACTCTTACATCTCAACTCAAACATCTGAACTACGCTGACGACGTTTGTTTACTTCCATACAGGATTATGGAGCTGCACCAAATGACAACAAATGTAAAATAATTCGTCGTTTACTGGAATTTTGAAAAAAAAAACAGAAAAGATCGTAGCTAAAGTAACGTCAAATGATACTAGTGGTACAGATATGTACCCCGATGATTCTAGTAGGTTTGTTTGAACTTATGCTGGTACATATATCTTTGTAAAAGACAAATGGTTAAATGGGAGCAAAGTACATAGTGACTGTTTGCGAACAAAAGATCCGCAATTAATATAGTAAAGAACCTATTCCAAGTAGTGAAATCATCAACAGCCTATTTAAACAATTAAGGCAGTCTTGAGCCAGTTACTAGTATGATAAACTTAGAGTATTGCCAGCAGCATAAAATGTATATGATTAGAAAGATAGAAGACAATAGATGCAAACAAAAATAATGTTCGGAGACAAAACAGAGCCCTGGGGAACACCAGTAGTTATTTAGAATTACTTTAGTGGATTTGGCACGAAACCCGATATGCAGATAAAAGAACACCCTGACTGGCAATCGGAAGGAAACGGAATTAGGCAAATCGACTTTGCAGCGGTAACGAGTATAGTAAGCGCACGGTTTCCCCATATCAATGTCTACAAGGGGACTCAACGAACTCCGTATCAAAAACACCTTCAACCAAATCGAACACATTCCGATCGATGCGGGACATGTCTCCAGTATTCTAGATGTCCGCACCTTTTGAGTGGGCAACATTTATTCGGTGGACTATCTATTTGAAGCCAAGGTGCGACACACACAACGGAAACTCACTATCTTTCCCAAACCTCTCGACAGATCCTATGCCGCCAACATTTAGGGCCGAAGACCGGTGGAAAAGCTACCAAATAGAGGCGCCGCTTTTAAGATTTTAAGTTTACACAACTACCATAACTCCACGTTGTTTTGTTATCGAGCCTAGTGTTTAACGAGCATAACATACGTCTTTCAAGTTCCAATTGAGAGGAAGAAGCGAAGCACAGAAAGCGTGAGCTTATATATGAACGCTGAGAGAAATGTCACCAAAAGGATGAATTGATGAAAAGTAGAGGAAAGGACACCATTAATAAAAAATGAGAAAACGGAGAAAAAAAAGTTTGCTAAAAAATTCCCGTGATTCAAGGTATTCCATAATCTTACGAATAATCTATGACCTTAAAAAGTACGGATATAAGCGCAAAGGGTCCGTGCAAGAAAGTAAATTACGTTTCGCCTTTTTAAGGTACAGGCTGGACAAAAGCTGTTTTGCAACTGCTTGTAAAGACTCTGGAAGAATAGAAGAAATGGAGATACTTTTGCAATGAAAATGCTAGCTGGAATACCATCTGATTTACGAATGTTGAAATCATTTAATACTCTAGCTACGAAAGTAGATCCGTCCCATAGACCTTAGAGGATTCGACTCTTAAAAGTGCAAGCGGAGGCAACGCGTAAACTGGAGCTAACTAAAAACTGTGAAGCAAACAGATTGATTATTGTCTATAGAGCTGACGGTTGGTATGACTGTGAATGTGCGTTGGAATTGGAAATGACGACTAGTCTGTATTTTTAATTCGCTTAACGAATGAGCCGTAGCTCTAGTGGTTATTGCGTTAGACTTCTGAGCAGGAGGTTCAAGGTTCAACATTAAAAGTGTTTTTCCACGGTCCGACCTCTCGCGAAATGTCTAACAACGTCCGAGAGTAATAAGTTGTCACGGAAAGCTTCCTTTCGCCTTTCGGATACGACATAAAATTGTAGGTCTCTTGCATTTATTTGCTCTGTTATTTATCTCAGTATCTGGTCCTAGTCGAATTTGACTGCTGCAAGATAGAAATTTTTTTATTTTTATTTTTTTAATACCCTAGCTCATATGGTAGACACTACAATCTGAAAGATCTGTTGTATCTTAGGGTTAGTTTATTCTAGGAGAGGTACCACCTCCCTAATGAACGATAGCAAATCCTTAGTGGCAGAATTTCTCAACTCCGCTGTCGAGCATATTTACTTGTGAAAGATGCGTCTTCTTAACCAAATTAATGCCATGTATGAGCATGAGCTCACACCAATTTTGTTAAGGTGATATTGCAAGTCACAATGACCTGTTAAAAAGCTCACCAGCTTCCTAATGCTTTCGTTATTAAAGTTCCCTTTAGGAAATGTTTGAATTGCCAGACGAAGTTTGTATTCCCTATAGTTTTATCAGTGCTGTGGCGGCAGACCAGTTGACACCACAGTAGGGTTCAGGTCCTATGAACGCAGATTCCGAGCCAGCCCTAGCTAGTTCATCAGCAGATTCGTTGCCTTTAATTTCTTGATGGCCAGGGACCCAACCGAGTTTGACTTTGTTGTGTCTGGCAAGAGATTACGGTGCATCGTAACAGTTTTTGACTGATATCGGGTCCATCAAATTGGACGACAGCGCTCTAATTGCTGCCTGTCTATCTGAAAAGATATATATTCAAGCGCCTTTAATTCCTTTATTTAGGTTAATCTCGGCGCATATCTCAATGGCATGGAGTTCTGCCTGGAAATCCGAAGTACTTTTTCCCATTGAAATCGAGACTTTTGTGTTGGATCCAAAGACATCAGCTCTAAATCTAGTTTACATCTTCGATCCATCTGTGAACCAGACTAGACATCTAGCCTCCAACCCATTGCACCAGTTTAATAATAATAATTTCTGGACACAAATGGAAGGGACCCCTACAATTTAAGGCCGGCTCCGAATGGCGAATTGCGCCGGAACAAGTTATTACTCTCGGGAACGTTTGTCACTCATTCGCGAGAGGTGGGACACCGTAAAAAATACTTTTGGTGTTACTGGTATTCGAACCACGAACCTCCTGCTCAGTAGCCACGAGCATTTCCACTCAGCAACAGCGCCCACATCCCACCAGTTCGCCCGGTCCAATATTTCTACCTTAAATTTCCTTCAAAAACAGTGCTCCCTGACCATAATGTCGGGTATAGTGCAGAAGATAGACATAACAATCATTTCTGACTCTTTTTTGTTTTTCCACACTTGGGACCAACAAAGTATCTGTTGACGTATTGATCAGAACGTCACAACACACTGCTATAACATTAATGTCTTTAAGGATTTTGTGTATCTAGCCGGGTGATGACACCACTGAAAAAATCAAACACAGAATCACTATTGCCAAACTGGATGATATCGCCTAGAAATCGGAACCGGTGGAGAGATTTTGTGCTGGAGGCCAGAACCTCACATCGGTTGTAGAGCCAAATTTAATGACAATACTAAGCATTTTTTTGTTATTTCTTATATCTAACCGCTTAATTTGGATTTTAAAATCTGTTTATAAACAAACTTACCCTACATATTTTTTATGTCAACCAATGAATGCAAAAAATAACACACAGCTACGTGCATTTATGTGCAGTAATTTTAAATGCATGTAGCAGTTGTTGTTGTTGTTGTTCTAGATGCATTTTGTTGCCATACAAGATGGACACCTTGATATTTTAGTACAAGTAGAGATGCATTTTGCCCACAGCAAGAGTGGAGTAAGGAGGCGGGCAAGAAGTGCACCCCATGGTCCATTTGTCATAAATAATTTGTTTGTTTATTTTTTTTTTTTGTTATTTTTCAATGACAAATAAATGGATTTAGTTTAATAGCAATATGTTATATACCGACCTACCTAGTATAAGGACAGAATACCATTTTTTTTTGTATTAGAAATGTACTTTTCTGTGAGTATATATATAGATATATAAATAATATTTGCTGTGGAAAATAAATCGCCATCACATCACTTACCTCTGTCAAAAAGAATCCTTATTGCAAATATTATTTATTATATAGATAAGTTAGATGTTTTATAGTTGGCTATAAGTGTTGTTGTTGCTTTTGTTGTATATATAATAATAAGACGATATACACACATAAATATATATAAATATATATAGATAGATTTGTTCGCACTGGTAAATTGTAAATGTAAATGTTTTAATTCAAATTTCAATATGTATTTTGTAATAAGTTTATTGTGTTATTTGTTTTTTTGGCACAAAGTTGTCTTTAATTAAAATTCTTTCTTTTACTATTTATTAGCTGTTGTTATTGTTGTTGTTGAGCGTTTTTTTATTTGTTCTACAATTAATTTAGCTTGATTTAGTAGAGATGTTAAAAAATGCGATAAATGTTCAACATTTAAATCGCTTTATTACTGTTGTTATGGTTGTTGTTGTTGTTATGGTTGATTTATTGATTTTTTCAGTTTTTCGCACTTCCGTCATCTCTTGTTCTAGCATATAGAAGCTTTTTCTAGCTCCTATTGGTTTTTAATGGGCAACCACAATGTACGGTGCACGGATAATGTGCTTAGCAGGCGTGTGTTTTGTTATTGTAGACTTCAGTCAATCCGAACGGATTGAAAAAGGTGCAGAAGATACAATACAAGACGAACAGACAGACGAGAGGACGACCGACGAAATTGCACAACAACGACGAGTAGACAACAAAGCAGAACAGGAGTTCATTAATACGCAACGACGATGACGAGGAGCACGACGATGATGAAGAAGAAGGACACAAAATAACAAAATAAAAAGAAAGCTAAGAATGAAAGAGTTGCAGCAAGCACCGCCATTACACTGCACAGTACGCCTCCACCTCCACCATAACATGAACGACAACAGTACCAACAACGACAAAATCATCGAAACATAATAGAAAACTAAAGAATAACACAAGGAAACGAAAAACAAAAAAACAAAAAATACAATGCGATGCCATTCTCAAGTGGGAAGAGGCAGTGCAAGAAAAACAAGAACAAGGATGGGAATTATAAATGCTGAGCAAGGATATAATTGTTGTTGTTTCTTTTTGGTGTGTTTCGTTGCGTGTACTAGTAGTTGTTGTGCAGTTGTTGTTGTTGTAAACGTACAACGTATATAAATATAACATATCCTGCCTGCGGAAATCTCCTGACTTCTATTTAAATATTAATTTTTCTCTTAATGACGGCAGTATTTATGGCGACGACAATTAACTGCTATTAACTGTAGGAACATTTTTGTTATAAGGTTTTGTTTTTGCCTATCCATGTAACGACATATGTCCTAGTTTGCAGAGGCCTACAAATCTGTGCATGTAAAACAACTTATGTTATTATAAAAATCGAAAATTGATACGATTCTTATACCAAGAATCAAAGCCGTTAAACAAACTCAAGACTTTTTGACACATTTTCCATATAAAAGGACAAATATCCATACAAAATTGTATTGCATGCTGTACGCCATTGACATAAAAGTGTTAATACTCGTACCTGCCAACCTGAGTGCAACGATATAATATAAAAATATTGATTTTTGAATTATAGAAACAAATATAATGCTTTATGATACTGAGGCATTTTCATTAAGATGCCTATGTGTTTATGGTATATCGGATGTGCGTGAAAATATCACACATATTCGCACCTGAGTATCAAGGATAGGTACCTACATGGAAAATATAGTTTTCAAAGTGAAGTGAAAAAAAAAATATAAAACATTATTAGTTTATATAAGTGTAGGGGTTTTTGAAACTTCTCTTTGTAACATCGAGTGAAATATTGTAGGAATAGTTGAAAGGATTCATTGAACGAACATTTTGAGAACATCTATAAAGGATGGTTTTTGATTTCTAAAGTGTGCCAGATAGTTTGCTTATAAAAAGAAAAACATTTTCAACTTTGTGTATCCCACTATGAGAATTATTTAGGAGCGTTATAATGCAACTCTCGTATAGTTCAGACATTGGGAACAAACCCATCATGATTAGGTACCTAGCCTAACGTAAGTACCTTTCGGATCGATTGGTTAGCCAATTAGAAGAAAAGATACTGACAACATACAAAATTTTTTGTTCTTTTTTATAATTATCACACCCTTATAATACTCGGCTATATGCTTGGCACAACGTGGTTGTTAAGGAAGCTGGAGGAGGAGAAAAGAGAAGATGTCTATAAGCTTGTATTTTGAATGCCTGTGGATCATAGTGATTTGGAAAGACAGAACTTGGCAAAGCATTCCACATACGTGTTGTACGGCTGAAGAACGAATCGCTGAACTTAACTGTACGTCAGAAGATGGACTTTAGGGTAAACTGATGAGCATTTAGGGCGCCACGACTATTGAATTCAAGGAGAGGTGGCATGCAACTGGCTATTTCTCTTGAGCACCGCTAGTGAAAGAAGCGATAACATATTGAGAAGCAGGAAACGTTTCTGTGGTGTTCGAGCCGATAAGTTTAATCGCAAGGTTTTGTATTCTATCTAACGGATGCAAAGTAGTTTTAGGCGCATAAAAGCCTTGTAAATATTAGCCAGATCAGAGGGAGTGAAATATTTCTTGCACCGGGTTAGAAAACCTAAACATTTCGCAGCATTTTTGACGACGGTGAATATGTGGTCATTCCAACGAAGCTTGTCGTTAAAGCACATACAGAGAATTGTGAGTTTTTCGGTTTCCTCGATACAAGTGTCATTCATGGATAATGAAATTAGATTTAAGATTCGTATAGACGACAGGAAACAGCATTGGGTCTACTCGATGAGAAGCTGCGAGTAGTAGCCCCATATGCTAAAGTCGTCTTACACAAATATGGCCATATGCGATATCCGAGACCTTGATGTTTATTTTATAATAATAATAATATTCGGCGCGACAGACCGTTGCGGTCCAAAGCCTAGCTTCTCGCGACCATTTGTATTGTGCATTTTTGGACACAAATGGAAGGGACCTACAATTTTAAGGCCGGTTCCGAACGGCAAATTGAGAAGCTTTCCGTGACAAGTTATTACTCCCGGGAACGTTTGTCACCCAATCGCGAGAGGTGGAACACCGTGAAAAATACTTTTTGGTATTGCTGGGATTCGAACCACGAACCTCCTGCTCAGTAGCCATGCTCTTTTCCACTGAGCCACGGCGCCCAAAATCTTTTCTTTTAGGAGCGTTATAATGCAACTCTCGTATAGTTCAGACATTGGGAACAAACCCATCATGATTAGGTACCTAGCCTAACGTAAGTACCTTTCGGATCGATTGGTTAGCCAATTAGAAGAAAAGATACTGACAACATACAAAATTTTTTGTTCTTTTTTATAATTATCACACCCTTATAATACTCGGCTATATGCTTGGCACAACGTGGTTGTTAAGGAAGCAGGAGGAGGAGAAAAGAGAAGATGTCTATAAGCTTGTATTTTGAATGCCTGTGGATCATAGTGATTTGGAAAGACAGAACTTGGCAAAGCATTCCACATACGTGTTGTACGGCTGAAGAACGAATCGCTGAACTTAACTGTACGTCAGAAGATGGACTTTAGGGTAAACTGATGAGCATTTAGGGCGCCACGACTATTGAATTCAAGGAGAGGTGGCATGCAACTGGCTATTTCTCTTGAGCACCGCTAGTGAAAGAAGCGACAACATATTGAGAAGCAGGAAACGTTTCTGTGGTGTTCGAGCCGATAAGTTTAATCGCAAGGTTTTGTATTCTATCTAACGGATGCAAAGTAGTTTTAGGCGCACCAGACCTGATATGGCAATTGTACTCAAGTTAAGGTCGAATAAAAGCCTTGTAGATAGTAGCCAGATCAGAGGGAGTGAAATATTTCTTGCACCGGGTTAGAAAACCTAAACATTTCGCAGCATTTTTGACGACCGTGAATATGTGGTCATTCCAACGAAGCTTGTCGTTAAAGCACATATAGAGAATTGTGAGTTTTTCGGTTTCCTCGATACAAGTGTCATTCATGGATAATGAAATTAGATTTAAGATTCGTATAGACGACAGGAAACAGCATTGGGTCTACTCGATGAGAAGCTGCGAGTAGTAGCCCCATATGCTAAAGTCGTCTTACACAAATATGGCCATATGCGATATCCGAGACCTTGATGTAACGGCGAAAGGAACAATCCTCTATAAGTCCATCCAGTTACTGGCTAACGCAAACGATGTTGACATCATTTGGCAATAATCAAAGAGCTGTACAAGAGGCTTTAATTAAGATCGAGTAGGAAACAAAAAATCCTGGACTACACATAAATGAGAAATAAAAACAACCCATAAAAATTAAAATTTTTCATCTAAATTCTCTAATCGCAGAAATTAATATGGGAGCCCCTCGATCCTGGTTCATTTTTTATTTTTTTTATTTTTTTATTGAAGGAGAAAATCATCGAAAGAGACATTTGACATCAGATGTCAAATTTGAAAATGCTTCAGATCATTTTATTCTGAGCACTTAGAGCACGCTCATACTCTGAGCAAATAAGAAACACGGGCATTTTGCTTGAGAACTCTTTGACTGCTCTGAACTAATTTATGAAAACGCCAAATGACAGAATATTGTGAAAATTTGTTGTTCTATCTGTAAGTTGATATCGACAACAAAAAACGACATCAATAAAAATACAATTCAGTAAAAAAGTAAGTCAGTTGAATTAAGCATAAAACATTTATGACTCGTTTCATTTGCTGGGTTCATTTGTGCATGAGCTAAGATTTTTCTCTCTCTCTCTCCACAACCAAAACCAAGCAGCGCAGCCGACTGCGCAGCACAACCGCACACAGTCATTAAAGTACTACACTACGGTATCTGATGCCACTATATGATGTATAAGGGCCTTGCGGCCGAACGCGGGGCCCGATCACTACCAAATTTTAGAAAAAGTATTGTTTATTTGGTATACACATGGTGTAAAATTTGAAAAAAATCGGCCCCACGAACCCGGGGCCCGATCACTTCAAAATTTTAAAAAGAATGTACTGTCACCGGAAATACACATGTGTACAAAATGTCAGGAAAATCGGGCTTTAGGAAGTGCGTTAAAAATTGATAATTAAAAAAAAAATTTGTATGGGAGCCCCCCGACCCCGCAGCCCGAGGGATGATAGAAAGTATTGTCACTGGAAATATACATGTGTGCAAAATTTCAATAAAATCGGGGTATGTGAAGTGGGTTAAAAATTGATCAGAAAATCTGACCAGCCACCCAGCCAGCCACCCAGCCACCCAGCCACCCAGCCAGCCACCCAGCCAGCCACGTGCACGCGAAGTTAATATAGAGAATTTAAAAAACAAAGTAAATGGTGGCTACACGTAAAAGCAGAAGATCGTTCCTTCAATAAAGATAGTATATAGATAGATGCGAATTTGAAGTAAGGCAATCCTTTAACTATCTTTGGTCAATTGTTGCACCCAATATATATCCATATATTCGGAAGAACGATTTCGGTTAAGTTACCGCAAGCAGAACACCTAGCTGGCTTTAGCGAAGAGAATCCGATAGTCTTTCGGTTTTCGGTGACGGAATGATTTATAAGACGCGACAGCATGGCACGCCAAGCCTACGCTGAAAGTATGGTGTTGACCAGGATGTTTAGGGATGAGAGATGCAAATTGGTTAACATCGACTCGAAATCAAAATCTAACCCACTCACTTCCTATGGGAAGATATAAATGCAATGTTTACCTTTTTATACAAACATGTGAGGAAGTCGATTAAATGAAAAACTTTTAGAAAAATTACTGTTTTTGGGAAATATATCACAACATTTTTGTCGATATATATAAAAATAAAAAAAAAAACATTTAAAAGATATACAAAAAGGAATACATAAAGGTTGTTTACACTTTGATTCGATGCCAGTAGGTATCGATACATTTGTTGCGATACCAAGTAGCTATCGGTACTTTCTTTCTATTCTTTCTATGCAGAGTCGAGTAGAGGTTCCGCTTGGCGGTATTGTTACATCCTACTGATGGGTAGATTTTTTTGGATAGAAATTAAAAAAAAAACAAAATCGAGATCCCAATTTACAAGATCCAACAAGATACAAGTTAGCAAAATACCAATGAAGACAATCTAAGAAAAAATGTATAGGTGTTAGAAACAAGTTTTGAGAGGGACACGCTTAAAATACAATGACCTCGCTCAAATAACTGATATTCAGAAGAAGAAGAAGAAAAAACAAGAAAATTTTTTTATTTTACAATTTTTTTTTTTGAGATATAATAGGCATATTTAAAAATGGGATTTTTATTTTGGGATTTTGTAAAAAATGGAAATTTCATTTTGGAGCGTACTCAACCGAGAGCTACTTTCGAGAGGAAACGCCTAGACTTTGGGTGTAACGCTAAATATTAAGATGATGATGATATCCTCTTGTGACTAAAAGTAAAAGAAAAAACAATTAATGGGAAGGTCTCATCTGAGAAGATAATAAAACAATGATAAGCAGGAAAGCAGAAAGGCAAACGCAGGAATGGCCTTACCATTAAAAAAAACCCCATAGAAACTGGAACTGGTTTTTTCCAACTAAGTTTGTGGGCCCATGTGGAAACCAGAATACTCGACAGACGATCAGATTGAACTCGAATTGTATGTCCCTCCATTTGTGTGCAAAAATATGCATGCTCAAATGGTTGGGAGAAGCCAGGCCTTGGACCGCGAGTCTGTCGCGCCGATATTATAAAGGTGTTAGCAACCATTATAATGCTCGCCTATACGTTTGGCACAGCATGGGCGTGCCGTGACGAATCTCTGAACTGCACTGTATGCCCGAAGATTGGCTTGAGGGTAAGCTGATGAGCATTTAAAGCACCACGAGTATTGCGGTCGAATTCAAAGAGAGGTGGTATGCAACTGGCTATTTCTTTTGAGCACCGCTGCTGGAAGAAGCCTTAAAAACAGTGATAAGCAGGAAACATTTCTGTGGTGTTCAAGCGAATTTATTGATTTCGCTATGTTTAAGCCACCGAAAAGTTTATATGACAATTATACTCAAGTTTAGGACGAATAAACGCCTTGTAGATAGTAGCCAGATCAGAGCGTTTAAGAAACCTAAACATTTCGCAACATTTTTGGCTTCGGTGAATATGTCATCATCATATTTGGTTGGCTCTACAACCGCTGTCCGATGCTGACCTCCTGCAAAAAATCTCTCCACCGGACCCGATTTTGAGCCGAAGTCATCCAGTTTGGCATCCTTAAACTCTGGGCGTCTTCCCTCCAGCGTAGGCTTAGGCGGCCTCGCTGTCGTGTTCTATAAATCCTACCGCAAAGGACTTTCCGAGCAGGATTCTCTTCGCTCATGCGAGCTAGGTGTCCTGCCCACCGAACTTAATTCTCTTTACGAAGTCGACATCGCGGTAACGCTTGTAGATCTCATCATTATAGAGTCTCCGGAATCGTCCTTCCTCACATACGGGGCCAACAATTCTCCGTAAGACGTTTCTCTCGAACGCGGCTAAGAGGTCAGAATGCTTTTTGCTAATCACCCAAGTCTCGGATCCATATGTAAGTACTGGTATGACCATTGTCTTATATATCAGCAGCTTGGATGTTATGGTTAAGTACCTGGATTTGAAGAGTATTGACAGACTGTATTTGTTGGCTTCAAGCAATCGTGCGCGTATTTCTGGTTCGATTCTGTTATCGGCTGCTATAGTTGACCCGAGATAGTTAAAGGATTGCACTATTTCAAATTCGGGCTCCACTATTTTAATTGAGAGACCAATGTTAGATCTTCTACTCGGTAAATATGTGGTCATTCCAAAAAAGCTTATCGTTAACGCACATTTTTTCAGTTCCCTCGATGCAAGTGCCATTTGTGGGCATTGGATTTAATATTCGCTTAGACGACAGGAGACAGCATTGGGTTTTGGGAGCGTTAAATTATACTCGATTGTTTTTTCTCCAGTTTATTATGCTTTCCTAGTTAAGAGTTCCACATGAGAAAGGGAAGAACGTTTCTTAAACTTATATGATCAGCTGAGAGTGCTGTCGTCAGCGAAAGTGTGAATTAGTTTATAAGTAACAGGTAAGAGATCATTAGTAAAAACGAGAAAGAGTCTTGGGGACAAAAGAGAGCCCTGTGGAACACCAACATTTCGGCGATGAATTTCAGACTTGAAGCCGCCCAAAACAACTTGCATTGAACGGTCTCATATAAATTAATACGAGTGTGGCCACAGCCCTTAGTACGAATAAACGGGACTGCTGGTTTGTAAATTTTTAATTTAATCTCAATTGTCTTACAACGAAAATAAATCTCAACTTTTATATAAAAGTTTGATAATCACTGAAAGAAATGTTAGCGAATTATTGAAAGAGTTGCTGCAATTATGGTTTATGTATCTGTTGAATGTTTGTGAACCACTGAATTAGTATATTGATGATATTTCATCTAAATTTTAGAATCACAATGCGTGTCTGAGTTACAGGGGCAATTAGTATACAGATATTTGTGTTTATTTATACATAAATTACACTTTTACGTGTCAAACTTTTATTAGTAATAAAAATAACGTAAATAAATTTATTTATTTATTTAGTTTGAATTTATTACTTTCTTCTCTTTGTTGCAATTTTGACATTCGCTTACTACTCGTACAACAAATATCAGGACGAAAAATGCACGATGGACTAGCTGAGAATTTATTTAAAGTGATATTTTATTGAAATTTTTTTATGATAAAACAAAGTAAGTTTACAAATCCAATCAATCCTTTATGCATCATCTTCTCATTCCACTTGAGGTGGAAAAAAGATGCAGTGTAAAGGAAACAAACACATAAATGCATCGACCACAGCAAACAGGCCATCAAATTTCCAGGATGAGGAGATTTATGAAGAAGAAAAAATCGAATCCTTTCAAATGTCGATAGTTTTTTGTTTAGAAATGCAAATTCCAAATTTTTGAACATACTACTTTTTCGGTCATTACTTTTCGACTTCACTTCACAATAAAATTAAATCAAAATTTGCAAACAGACACTATAATTACTTTTGTGCCTTTAAGTGTCTTGTGTGTGTTTGGGAGTGACTTTTGTGCGCTACTGTTATCTATGTAACGTATACATGTAAAGATGACAACTACTAATTGCTGCACTGCGAAACTGATTTAGTCTGGAAGACGCGACTCGGTGAAAAACGCGTTGCCAAAATAGTGTCTAACAACGTGTAAATTTTCAAAAAAAAAAAAAAAAAAAAAAAAACACCACCACCAGCAACAACAACAACAACAACAAACCTAAAACCTCTAATTAACGCAATTACAATGTTACGGCGGTTTTTTTCTTTCTTCAAAAGCGGGCGTCGTCGTCTTTGACGGGACTCGTTAAAATACGATTTTCTCAGAAATTGCAGTGGGTCGCCGCGGGAGAGCTAGACACGAAATTTTTTTTATCACGATTTTAAATCAGAACTATTTTACATTAAAAGAGAAACAAGCAGATAGAGGCTGAGAGAGCGTACCTATTAACTATATGACAGGACGTTCGAAACGCTTTATTTGTGAATTTTCCGTTAAATTAAACTGTGAATGCAATGCGGTATTGGATTGGCTCTTGGCGATGATGCAACGGCGAACAACAGAAACAACGGCGTCCCGATCTGGTCTAAATTGCCCTGAAGACTGAATGAAGCGATGCAAGTTGCAAGAACACCAAGTTGTTGGTCGTTGCCAGAGCACACACACACACACACACACACACACCCCAAAGCCGCACGCAAACAAATGTCAAGAAGTGCAATTTAATTGATTTTTTAGCGCACACATCACAAATAAAGGACATATGAGCGAGTACACCAAAGTACACAATGCCAACTAGTCATTCCCTTTTGGCGTGTTACACGCGGGACGCGCTCGCTCATCTACCTAGGCGTATGTGCAATATAATGCTTTCATGCTCCTCATAGCGTTGTAGTATTTTCCTGCTCTAATTTTGTTTGGATGTTGCGCAAACTTCAGTTGACTGGTGACTGGTGAGTTTACTCATTGAAGGGAGGCATACCCTTGAGAGGGAATATTCATCTCACAGTAATTGGGGTATTTGCTGAGGAGGACGTTTGTGCGTCAGGTCAGTTATTCCTAAATATATACATATATATATACCATATACCCGATATGAATTACAAAAAAAAATATCCTTGTATTTTACAAGAATAATTTATGCTGATGGTGACATCTCTCATCTTTCACCTGAGAAAAAACCAATAAAGTTAAATAAAATCCCTTGTATGAGTTTTTGATTGTTATCTTAATACAGCGTTGATCAACTAACCTTCTATTAATTACTTTCTTTTACATAGTAATTATGAAAATTTTCGAACTCGAGATTTTTGCAGATTTACCCATTACCGTATCTCCTGAGTCAGAAAAAGCGAAAATAAAAAAATCTCTGTCTGTTTGTCTGTATGTCTGTATATCTGTCTGTGTCCACTCTACAATCCAGACGGCTGAACTTATCGGAGTAATATTCATATTTAAGCTTTTTACATAAATGGTGAGCGGCCTGATAATTTTGACGGAAATCTGACAGCCGGAAGTGACAGTTTACTTAGACAGTTTTTCGAGTTTTTACTTAAGTTAAGTTTTTGCAAATAACTCAAAAAGTATATCACTTAGGAGAAACCGTATCCCCTGAGTCAGAAAAACCGAAAATAAAAAAAAATGTAAAAAAACTTTTTTTCGGGTAAAAACTTTAATGTATACTCGGACACTCATCATACACACAACATTTTAGATCTATAGGAGGTGTAGAAAACCTTTTTTTTCCACGCATCACATGCGCTACACGTGACTTATAACACGCATAGTGCGCGGGAAATGGGCCAACAAACAAAGCTGCTCACAAAATCTCAGCTCTCTAGGTCGCATGAAAGGTGGTTAAAAAGGACCTCAAAGAAGGCGACACGATGGTAGGAGCCTATTTCAAAGATTTAACCATTTTCAATTCATCACACGCGACTTGCGACGACACGCGGGATCGCAGAAACGCTCTACTAGACTAAGCTATTCACAAAATTTCAGCTTTCCGAGACCTGTGGGGAAGTTGTTTAAAAAATGGTGGGGCCTATTTTAAAGATTAACACAATTTCTACGCTTAACACGCACAATACGTGACACGCGGCACATGTCACATGTGGGGTGCCTCTGCTGACAAATCTTTTGGCAGACGACACACCAAGTCTTGAACTGATGATCCTACTTTTGAGTAGAAGATCAATCAGTTCACCCAGTGAGTCGTTCACCCCCAAAGTCGACAGCGCATCCGTGATCGCAGATGTTGACGTTGTTAAAAGCGCCTTCGATGTCCAAGAAAACCACCATTTAGTATTCTTTGTGATAAAGGGAGTTTTCAATGGAACGTACTAGCGTATGCAGAGCTGTTTGTACAGATTTGCCCTTGCACTACACGTTTTGATCGACGGACAGAAGTCTTTTGCAATACTAGTACAAAGGTTGATTTCGATCAGTCTTTCTAATGTTTTTAAAAGGAATTACGAAAGGCTATTGGGTCTGAGGTCTTTTGGACTGACGTGGGAATATTTACCTGCTTGGCTTTCCTCAATTCTTCCTTAGCCGCACGATAGTTATGTGGAATGAATTGCCTGATTCTGTGTTTCCGTTTTTGTATGATCTGCAGTCGTTTAAGACACGCGTGCATAGACATCTCATCTTTTCCTCTCCCTAATTTCCTAACGCCCACGCTGTGCTTAGCATTATAAGGGTGCAAACCCCTTAAGAGTGTGTACATTATAAAAAAAAATACACTTAAAGGGATTCTTTGTAGGTATTCCAGTCGGTCTCTGTTCCTGTGAACTTGGCGAAGTTCAAAAGCTTTCTGCAGCTTTTTCTAAATTGGCCCAGCTCAAAGTTCCACCAGTGTGGTCTCTTCTTACCCCTCAGGTAGAATAAGAGGACAGGAAGCGGACATTGCTCTATTTAAGGCCAAGGTGAGTTCCTTGACCTTATTGTCAAGCTCAAAAAAGTTAGTGGGAGGATAACTAGTCCGTTCGTTAAGATGACTCTAAACGTATTTCTATACTTGAGCCGATCGGTTTTGCGATAATTTCTGAATAATGATTGGCAAGGAGGTTCATCATCCAGACTTAACTGAATGTAACGGTGATCTGAGAAAGAGTGCTCAGCCGAAACCAGTTTAGAATTTTGTGGTGAATTGAGTCGGAGACAAGGCTGATGTCTAGGACCTCTTGCTATTTTTGTAATGAACGTTGGTTCATTACCTATATTGGAAACAACCAGGTTAGTACTTAAAATATAATCAAAAAGTAGCTCACCTCTGTCGTTTATGTCAGTACTGCTCCATAACCAATGGTGCGCGTTAGCGTCACATCCGATTATTAAGCCGGTTGTCTTGGATTTCGCTTCCTATCTTAATCTTTCCAGATTAACACCTGGTAGAGATTCCACGCAGTTGTGTGCCAGATATGGCGATGCCATCAAATATGCACCCTTGGCAGTCTCCAGCTTCACCGCGGTGGTATCACGGTCGCTAAAATTAGGGAGTAAGAATACATTGAGACTATTTTTCACTAATAAGCAGGATCTTGGTTTACTGTTGTCTGTCACATATAAAGGATAGTAATTAGGAGTCCTGAGTCCATAAACTCGGTTGTTAACAACCCAATGCTCTTGTATTAGGACTATATCTTCTCCGTCTTTACAAATACCGAGTAGAAGGGAGAAAAATCGGGTTAAATGTAAAAAAAACTTAAGAAAATCGGGAATTTTTTTAAATAAAAATTTTATGGGCCTGCATATGATGATAAATTACATAATACATAATTACCTACAGGCTTGTATTGTTAAGCGCACAATATTCAATTGACCCTGAATAACCATCCTTATGTCGGTAGCATTTGTTTTTCATTGAAATCCTTATCAGCCAAAGTCATCGCATAAAAGCGTAATTAGACAAAAATTATATTGATTTGGATGAGCCAATGTAATTTCCATAATCGAAACGAAATCGGAACTAATTGCATGAGTTCATTCAGAACAAATTAAAAAATAAAAGTAAAATAAGTAACTCCATCAACCACCGTCCGAAAAACAACGTAATGAGTTTTAGGTTGTTTCTGCCGCCCGTGCCAACTGAGTGAGTGGTCAACACGGGTAAAACCGATTAGCTGGTACCTCAACAGCCGGAGTAATGCAAAGATAGTTTTCATGGTTAATTTTAATTACTGCTCTTCAACAAGCAATCTACCTCTATAAATAAATTTGTCCATCTAACTTTTAGTCACATTCACTAGCACACTCACTAACTAACTGCACTAACTTATTCACAAAAAAAAAGTATATATACGAGTACATTGGAATGTACAAACTAAAAGTTGTCCTAGCATTGCTTCTACTCGTGATGCACACATTGCATAGACATAGAGTGGCAACTCTTTTTGGCGGGTCAAATGGTGATGGCTATGGTGAGAGCGGATATGGAAATGGAATTGGCGGCTTCCCCCGGTTCGGTTATTATCCGCAATATCCCAATTATGGTGGCAGCTTATATCCTTTCAATCAAAGAGGCTGTGGCAATGGATATCAACCCTGGTTTCAATCCTTGGGCAGAGGATATCCTTATTTACACTACGGCAATGGACAAAGTAAGTTTGGATGAAAGGCAAATCTTTTCTAGCCACTACGATTAAAGTGATTGAAAAATAATTTATTGATAAACTGTTTTTTTTTTAGATACAGCGTACGCCAGCAGCAGTGGTAGTGGGACGGCATCGGCGCATGCATCTAGTGGCAGTGGGGTTTTTGGTTAGCCAGGAGTGAATAAAACCAAATTGTATTGTGTTTTTTTAAATTTAAAATTTCTATTCTATATGCTTATAAAATAACAGTTAATAAAATAAATATTTTTTTTAAATGTGACAAGCTGTGTTAAAATATCTTCTTTTTAAATTCTCTATATTAACTTCGCGTGCACGTGGCTGGCTGGCTGAGTGGCTGGTCAGATTTTCTGATCAATTTTTAACCCACTTCCGATTTTATTGAAATTTTGCAAACATGTATATTTGCGGTGACGATACTTTCTATTAAAACTTGAGGCCCCTCGGACCTCGGGGTCGGGGGGCTCCCATACAAATATTTTAAAAAATTTACCCGATTTTTTTAAAATTTTATACAAATGTGTATCTCTGCTGTAAAACACTTCTTGTAAAAATTTTGGAGAGATCGGGCCCCTGGGTCGGGGGGTACCCATACAAATTTTATGAAAAAAGTTCCCGATTTTCTTCAAATTTTATACTCATGTGTATCTCCGATGGACAAAACTTTGTAAAATTTTTGAAGCGATCGGGCCCCGGGGTCGGCGGGCTCCCATACACATTTTTTTTTAACTATCAATTTTTAACGCACTTCCTAAAACCCGATTTTCCTGAAATTTTGTACACATGTATATTTCCAGTGACAATACTTTCTTTTAAAATTTGGAAGTGATCGGGCTCCGGGTTCGTGGGGCTCCCATATAAATTTAAAATAAAAATTACCCGATTTTTTTCAAATCTTACACACATGTGTATACCAAATAAACATTACTTTTTCTAAAATTTGGTAGTGATCGGGCGCCGGGTTCGGCCGCAAGGCCCTTATACATTTTTTTAAATATCTGTCGTACTTTAATGATTGTGTGCGGTGTGTGCTGCGCAGTCGGCATGGTTTTGGTGGTGGAGAGAGTGAGAGAAATCTTAGCTCACGCACAAATGAACCCAGCAAATGTTGTCGATATCAACTTACAGATAGAATAACAAGTTATCACAATATTCTGTCATTTGGCGTTTTCATAAATTAGTTCAGAGCAGTCAAAGAGTTCTTAAGAAAAATGCTCGTGTTTCCTATTTGCTCAGAGTATGAGCGTGCTCCAAGTTCTCAGAATAAAATGATCTGAGCATTTTCAATTTTAACATCTGATGTCAAATATCTCTTTCGATTATTTTCTCCTACAATAAAACAAAAATTACCCAGGATCGAGGGGCGATTAGAGAATTAAGATGAAAAATTTTAATTTTTATGGGTTGTTTTTTTAAATTCTCTATAGGTTTTTATTTGCATGGCAAACGTGTCCGACAACGCAAAATATTGGTCGAAATACTGTGGATTTTTTTAGTACAAAACTCTGACTCTGGCTGACTGACATTGGCTACATTCCAATGATTTGCCAACTATAAATTTAAAGTAACCTGTTATCTTAATAAAAATAAAAAGTAAATGTAAAAAAACTTCGTTTTTCGGGTAAAAACTTTTATGTATGCATCGAGACACACCACATAGTCCTTTATTATTTGGTACTATTCGCCAAAATACCTGTTTTTGAGGTCGAGGCTATTTTAAAGTATTTTCTTTTTTTCACGCTTGAAACGCACAACACGCGACTCGTGGCATGCGCCACACACGGATATCAAAATTGGTTCTTTACACTGAGCCGCTCACAAAAGTTCTGGACTCTAGCTCGTGCGAAAGGTGGTTAAAAAGACCTAAAAAAACGCGAAATGGCTTGATTTTAACCCATCATACGCGCCACACGCCAAACGCGACACGTGTCATAGGGGGAATATATAAAATGCTTTTTTCGACGTAGCCACTAATAAAATTGCAGCTTTCTAGATCGTATTGAAGGTGGTTAAAAAAGACCTAAAAGAAGTCATTAGTACTGCTGACTCCATCTTAGGCAGTAGTCCAAGAGATCGGAACGACTGGTTCGATGACGAATGTAAGCTAGCGACTGAACGTAAGAATATTGCGTACCGAGCAATGCAACAATCTCATAGAACGCGGGCACGCGAAGATGAATATAAAGAGCTCAGAAGAAGATATGAAAAAACCGTCCACCGTCGAAATAAAGCAGCCTGGGAGATTCTCTTCCGTGAACTAGAACAGTACAGAGAGCAAGGACTGCATCAGGAGCGCAAGTTCTAACAAAGAGTCCGCGATATGACGCAATATACACCGCGTTGCACATACTGCAAAGACAAAGAAGGTAATCTGATCGTCGATCTCAAAGTAATCTTACAGCACTTTAATGAGTTATTTAATGTCCAGCTAACTGAGGAATTGGAGGCTCCACCAATGACCGAAGATCACACTATGCTGCCGCCACCATGCGAAGTAAGCAGAGCGATAAATCGGCTCAAGAATAATAAGGCCTCGGGATTAGATGGTAGCCCAGCGGAGCTGATTAAATCAGGAGGCCCCGTAATACACCAAGCAAATCATGAACTAACCATGCAAGTATGGGAAGAAGCGATGTCAGAAGACTGACGAACAGGCATTCTGTGCCCCATACATAAGAAAGGAGATGTCACAACATGCAGCAATTATCGCGGTACACGAGTACCGCGTATACGATTTTCTCCTCTATCCTTCAAGACATACGCTAAAGTCATCATTGGTCCATACCAGTGTGGCTTCCTCCCAGACAAATCAACAACTGATCAACCCTTAGCCAGGTGATGGAAAAATATCTAGAGGTTCAAAATTCACTACACCATCTTTTTATAGACTTTAAAGCCGCCTATGATTGCATACCCAGAGTGGAACTTTATAAAGCCATGAGAGATTTCGGCATCCCAAATAAATTGACACGACTGTGTAGGTTGAGCATGACCAATGTTATTAGCCAAGTAAAAATATCCGGATCACTATCAAGCCCATTCAACATCTATAACGGGCACCGACAGGGGTATGGGCTGGCCTATGTCATCTTCAACCTGGCGTTGGAGAAAGTGATCCGAGACTCTGATGTAACGGTAAGAGGAACAATCCTCTATAAGTCCATTTAGATACTCGCAGACGATATTGACGTCGTTGGTAGCAAGAGAATAGCTGGAACTGCCCTCAGAAGCAAAATACATATTTAACCATTAAGCAGAAATGCGAAATTTTGGGCGAATTAAACAAAAGAAAAAGCGGCACCGGTATAGCATGTCAGTTTGGTATTGACTCGAGGTCCGGAAAACGGAAGATGTTAAAAATGTCAGAAATGCCTAAAATGGAGAAGGCCCTGTTTGAATGGTTTTGAAGGCAACGCAAGAGACATGCACCGATATCGACTGCCATACTGTCACAAAATACTAAGCAGCTTAATGAAATTTACAAAGAATGTCAAAATTTCAATGCCAGCAGGGGATGGATCCAAAAGTTGAGAAAACGACATGGAGTGCTAATTTTGAATAAAACTGGTGATAAACTTTCCAGCGCTACCGATCAAGTGACGCCTTTCATTCGGGAATTTCGCCAGAAATTTAATGGCATGGGTCTTACAAAGGGCAGATCTCCAATGCGGACGAAACTGGCTTATATTGGCGCTTCCCTCCTGATAAGACCTTAGCTTCTTCATCCGAAAAAAGTGCTCCTGGAAGAAAGATTAGCAAGGAGAGGATAACCTTTTTAGCCTGCTGCTATGGATTAGAGGAGCCAAAAATTCGGCCATTGAAAAGTCAACAAACCCAAGAGTGATCCATAAATTCAATAATCCGCTTATATACAAGTCTTCTAAGAATGCATGGATGATAACAGAGATATTCGAAAATTGGTTTCATCAAGTTTTTGTTCCTGAGGTAAGTTACAATGTTCGCAATTTAATCATATGAACCGAGATGTTATGTAAAATTTTTTGGATTGGTTTTTTAGTTGGGAGAAAATAATCTCCCGCACCCGTAGACGTGGATATGTTTACAGGGACAGCTGTTGTCAGTGATTTAATTATGAGTGGAAACTCTAAAAAATCATCGGGCACTGACGGAATTTCAAATTGCCTGCTTAAAAAGCTGCCGGGTATGGCAATTTTGATGTTAACCATCATATTCAACAATTGCCTTAACAATGGATTATTTCCAGACAACTGGAAGGTAGCCAAAGTTGTACCAGTACCAAAGAAAAGCGACCGCTCCAGTGTAACTGGTTACCGCATCATACCTTTACTGTGTTGTATCAGTAAAGTATTGGAGTCTTTGATCCGTAAAAAGATCAATGCGTTTTGCTCGGAAAGAAATCTAATTCCTTCCTTTTAGTTCGGCTTTCGAGAAAAGCACTCTACGCTGCACCCTCTGATGAAGCTTCACAGTAACGTCACTCGAGGACTGAATGTCAAAAGTAGTACAGTAGCCTGTTTGTTAGACATCGAAAAAGCTTTCAATTGCGTCTGGACAAACGGGCTTCTGTACAAACTTATTAGATTTGGTTTCCCCACTTATATTGTGAATATAATTAAAAAATTTCTTTTTAACAGGGTCTTTTTTGTACAGGTGTATGGCAGCCTATCGACAAGGAAAAGGATTAACGCCGGAGTTCCCCAAGGCTCCAGACTTGGACCAGTCCTATTTAGCATCTTCACGGCGGATCAACCCACCAATACAGCTTTTCGCGGATGACTCCATCACGTATGCCGTTTCCCGCTCTCCTGAGATAGCTGCCCGAAGAGTGGAGGAGCACCTCCGAAATCTTTGGGAGTACTACCTGAAGTGGGGACTGAAGATTAACGCCAACAAAACGGAACTCATCTGCTTCCGAGTACCAGCAACCGAAACAAGGATAACAAAAATCGCAAGCCGGTGCAGAGCCTTAAACACCAAGTAAGAGACTAAGTACCAGGCTGCTCATCTACAAGGAGATCATCAGGCCAGTGATAACCTATGGCTATCGCATATGGTTCACCGTCTCACCAACAACGATGAAGAAGATCTCCCTATTTGAAAGGAAGGTACTAATGATCTGTACAGGATTCTGGAGGGTGCCAAACAGCGATAAGTTTGTGTCGACTGCAAGACTTTACGAAGCAGCCGGTCTGCTGCCAATAACCGACCACTTGTTCCAAATGGCGAGAAAATTCGTCGACGGATTGGAAACCCATCCAAGTCCTGAGAAGCGAAGAAATCGAGTCAAGTCACCGGTACATACACATCAGAGGATTCAAAGATGCTAGATTCGACGACATCTTTAATAATCAAGACGTCAACTTCTACGAGAAGGCAAGCAATCAACATTACAGAGGCTGAAGATCGCCCTGTTTGTTGTTTAAAATTAAATTGCTGTTAATATAAACATGTAGTAGATTAAGTAGTCAAAATTATTGTTTAGTAATAAGCAATACAAAAAAAAAAAAGACAATGTAAATACGTCGGCCCCTAATGTTGAGCCGACACTCTTATTAATAATAGTTATAAGTTTAGTTTTAAGTCAAAATTGTATATTACTTAAATGTTTAATAAAATATCTTAGTCTAAAAAAAAAAACTTTATCAGAGAATAGACCAAGAGCCTGTGGACATTACTATCCGTTGGAGAGAGTGGCAGTGGATAATGGCGCGAAGACAACTACATTGCAAAATATGCCCTACAGTCGAATCCACTCACTCAGGTAGGTAGAACAGCGGGACGCCACGTGCAGTAGAACAGTTCAGAAGGAATAGAGCTCTCAAAGAAGGAGTTAAAGGCAGTTCAAACGCATCACGGAACTATGAAAAAGATGACGAGGTGTTGAAGAATTTAAATAATTAACTAACACTCTTAATACCTACCTAATGAAATCAAAAAACGTTTCGCCTGAAAACCGGCTTTTTAATGACAGTGATGCTTGGCGTAGACCAGGACGACCAGAGTTTAGGGATGCCAAACTGGATGACATCGTCTCGAAATCGGGACCGGTGGAGAGACTTTTTGCGGGAGGCCAGGACCGGACCCCGGTTGTAGAGCCAAATATGATGATGATGATGCTTATCTTACCGCTCGATTGCGTCATGCACACCAACATTTTGAGGTAGAAAAATAAAACAAAATTTGCCAAAACAATTTTAAATAAAAAATCCGTGCAAAATTTATTGACCTGCAATGGTACTCGCGTGCATACCATATTTTATGCAGACTTACAGTTCACTCCTAAATAATTTACAAATAAAAAACAAAAAACGCTCACGCACACACACACAGGTAATACTATAACAATTAATCGCATTGGTACATAATAAAATAGGCTATAATGGACTAAATCTCATGGGGATCCTTCCAGCCGTATTTCTGCTTATTCGATTTGTAATATTTGTAATTGTTGCCTGCGCCGCCGCCTCCACCGTTTTTGTTGTAATTGCTATTCCGTTCGTCTTTTTGGTTCGTTGGCTTTGGCGGCGCGCAATAGCACGTTCTTTGCTGCGAATCCAAATACGATTTACAGCCGAGCGTTATGGTCCCGGTAAACAGCATTTTGGCCGCACCCTTGCAACCCTTTATAACAATGTCACTGGCTATTGATTTCTCATAAGTGTCACAGTGTTTGTAGAGACATCGTTTAAAGTCCAGATCGCACAGTTCCTTGTCACTGTTACAGGTGTCATAACAGATGTCGTGCTCGTTGCAACAGGTTTCCATTTCGGCGGCAGGCAAATATTCGGTGCTAATGCGAAGTCCCAGTGATCCGCAGCCATCGGATGTTGGGGTGTACATTTTATTCTGGACCGGGCGAACAGCTGAAACGATAATTAAGGAAGAGTTAATTTTGCTATAGATTTTCGTTTAAAAGATGAGTAGGTTGAGGTTAAACGGCTATAGGATGATGCAGGGATAATGGAATTTTAGTAGGGTAATAATAGGGAGATCAAAGGATAACAACATGATTACAGGATGCTTTAAGAATTATACAGGGTGTCCCCTAATTCGTGCACAATAATTTGGAAAATGATTCTTGTGTATATACTAAGAAAAAAATCGTTCTACAGTAAGGGTGTATTTCCAATGTTGGCATCATTTATCGGGGATTTAAAAAAAACCTTACTTTCTGTACCCTGACCCAAGTTAACGGAAATTGCTCTGTTAATGCTAACGGTAGAAACTTCGTATATGACTTTATTTTTAAAAGTAATACTAGCTTTTGTAACTGCTGTAGTGAAATTGGTGAAGAAAGTTCGTGAGAAAAGCCGGCTTTGCTAACAGAAGTGGTCCACGCGTGGCAACATATTATTATATAATAATATAGAAAACTTTAGCTCTTAATTTGGAAGTAAGGAAGTCTATTGAAATACTTTATCAAATGTTGTTATTTATGTTTTGTTTTTTGAAATTCGGGAAATATAAAAATTCCTTCATAATAATTCTTGACAATGTGTGCCTTCGGGCGCAGAAAGAAATTACTGGAAAAAATGACATTTGTAGAAGTGGATGATGCCAGGATTAGGCACGTTCGGAGAAAAGTGTAAATGCAAATTGCCAAAAAAATGCAAAAAACAAATTATTTTTTTGCGAAAAAATTAAATTAATAGAGGATCTTTTAGTATAAAGTACTAGCTTTTGGTAGTGTGTACTTGTATACTACCGTTGAAATAGAAGTAAAATACTGATTGAAGTAAGTTTAGCAGCACTGGTCTCAGATCATGTGATTAGTTTGCAAGCATGATAAACAAAACAAGTAAATGAAAAAAAAACGTCGTTTTTCGGGTACAAACTTTTGTATACCTATACATCGAAACACGACACACAGACGTTTATTATTTGGTTATAATCGCCAAAATATCTTTTTTTTTTTCCACGCGTCACACGCGCTACACGCGACTCGCGACATGCGTCATAAGCGGGATATAAAACTAGGCCCCTGAAATTGGGCCGCTCACAAAATTTCAGCCCTCAAGGTCGTGCGAAAGGTGCTTAAAAAAAACCTCAAAAAACGAGAAAATGACGCAATTTTAAACCATCACACGTGCCACACGCGAAACGTGACACGAGGAATATAAAAAATACTATTTGGGACTTAGATACTCACAAAATTTCAGCTCTCTAGTTCGTGTGAAAGTTGGCTAAAAAGGACCTCAAAGAAGTCGAAAAAAAAATTCAACCCTCCACAAAAACCCTCATCAAAAAATTTCAGCTCTCTAGGTCGTGTGGAAGGTGGTTAAAAAGGACCTCAATATTCTCGAATACAGACAAAAAGGGGTCAAGTCAAGTTAAATAAAAGGTTTTAATAAACAAGACGGGACAATGTGAAGTGAGAGAGAGAATCCAAAATAATTTTGTCTCAGAAAATTAAAGATAA
Organism: Nephrocerus scutellatus; assembly: GCA_947095585.1. Taxonomy (NCBI): domain Eukaryota; kingdom Metazoa; phylum Arthropoda; class Insecta; order Diptera; family Pipunculidae; genus Nephrocerus; species Nephrocerus scutellatus. The sequence goes on along the minus strand of OX352765.1, from coordinate 78,040,421 downwards.
TTATGCGATTCATCGGCAAGCAATCGTGTTAGTGTTAAAGAGGAAGCCCTCCGCATCACGAACGCGCCTAATGTCAATGGTTGTGTTCACTGGGAAAAAGTGTTGTCAGTGTGGTGTTAAGTCGAAAACTCAAATTTTTGCTATATTGCTTTCAACAAAATGAGTTAGGTATTTTTTGTGGTTAACGGCTGATTAAAGCAACAGCAAAAACTAACCAAATTTTGGTTTCATGTGTTTGCCAACTTATCCATACATATACTGGTGGTGAGAATTATAAATAAAAATTTGGTTAAATATTGCTTAACCAAAATTTTTTTTTTGGTTAACGATAACCATTTTCTGGTCTATCCAATATATATCCGGCAATATAGCAAATATAGCATATCCCAGTGAACAACATGTCATTTTGTGTCAATATTGTCACAACCCAAAAACAACTAATAATCAAATGACTCATAAGACATCAACTAAAAACACTCGCAACTTTTGTTAAAAAATTTTACTTTCTGTCGACGACAACTTATGTGGTGAACAACAAGTTCTCGTAACATACTGCAACACCAAGTCCTCAGTGAACAACTTAATGTCAAAAAAAGTAACTTTGTGTAACATTTTGTTGTGCAGTGAACTCAGTGTTACTCATCTGAAGTAACTGCACGAACAGAACACCTCTTCACTTACTTCAGTTGCACAAATTCGCCTAATTTTTAATTGAAGCGAAGAGTTGTCAATCGAACATACTCTTCACATCTGTTCCTTTAGATACAGCTACTAATACAGAATTCAGTTAATTCAGTCCAATCGAACTCGGCTCAAATATTAAAAAATCATGTTGTGAAAACATCCTATAACTCGTGGCCCAGAAAATAAATTATGAAAATTTGATGGCTTACCAATCAGACGCATAAGCAGTCACATTCTGTACAGCGGTTATTATCTCTTTTATATGAAGACCAAAGCGGTAACTTCGCCTAACATTCGACTGAGATTTGTATTCCAATTTCAAATTGCAAGAAACTATGAACACCTTTCTCTGCCATACTAAAAACTAATTCATGAATCATAATATAGTAGATAAAGCTCTCTCTCTCTCTCTCTCTCTGCCTGAAGGAACCCAATAGCGAAGCACACTTAGCTTTATATTTTGATTTTATTTGAAAAAAATAACAAAAATAATAAGTAGATACTAGATACATTCTACATTGTAGCTCGCTGGTAATGTTTAATGTGAAGCTCTGCGGTTGCGTGGTAGTGGTATCCAACTTCCAAGTACTGACTCGACGCTGGAGCGGAACAGTCGAAGCTTAGTTCCTAATGCTTTGCATTGATAGCATTGGTATTTATGCATCATTGCCCAGATTAGATAATAATTCAAAACTCGTCCAAATCAAAATTAATCAATAATTTACTTACCAGCACCACCACCATCCACTGTTGGACACGTAAATACACAATTCTCCTCGACAGCTGCATCGAAAACCTCATGAACGGTTTTGAATTTTTTCACTACTGTTACGAGATTTTTTAACACATCACCGAAAATTGCCTCCGCCGCAATTATCGCATCCCGTAGGCTCGAAATGGCTCCGGATCCGTAACCGGAGTAGGCATATGTGAGAAATGTCAGAACGTATATAGCGATTTTCATATAAGTAACCTGCATGGTTGTTTGGCTTAATTTCGATTGCAAAAAACTCAAGATATTGTATAATTATTTACATACATATAACACAACAAACGAGAGTTATAAACAATAATTAATATGAATTCATGACACCGCACCAGCCACCATCAACCAAAGAGCAAAGACCAAACACAAAGTCACAAATGAAATGATTATGATACTGAATTGCGTCTGGTTCTGTTCGTGGTGACAACAGAGCGATTATTACGGAGAAAAGTCGGAACTTTCATGGGCTTTATTTATTACGTATGCATACGTACAAAATACAAACATACCTGAAAAGTTTTTTGTGAAATGCGGTTGTCTCTTTCCTGCAATTGTAATTCATGATTATGAATGAAAGAATACATGGTTGCCAAATGAGAAAAATTCTATACTGTCAGACTCGTTATCAGAGCTTTTACGATGTTTTTTTTAACCGAAGCATGAGTAGAATATTTAAAACTTTCTGTTATGTGATGTGGAAAGATTTGCCAGTGGTTCGCTAATTTTATACACAAGCAAATAGTTTTGGTTTGAAAAGCTCTGTAAATCGCAGTGGAAAATAAACAAATAGGGGCATATGCATAGACAATTTTTAAACTGATGCTAAGTTGTGACCAAGCAAACCTGAGGTTTAAGCTATTCATAAACAAATTTAAACCTATGCTTAAGAGTTAACCTGAGGGCTAACTTTAAACATAGGTAGTGCTGTGTTTAAGTTGCTATTTGTGCTTTTAAAAGTCAAAATATCTTTTGATTAGTTTCAATAGTTTCAAACAAGTATTATACATTAATGAAAATTAATATTATTTGTTACTTAAAAATATGGATATTGAAGAAGATTTACATGTTTTTGAAGACATCAATTTAATAAATGTTGTTCAAACTGTGCCAGCAGCAAGACAACTTAAAGTATATAATTCACGTGTCGATCCCTTTGAACTTAATGATAAACAATTCTAGGAACGATATTGATTCGGCAAAGAAACAGCAAATTATATAATAAATTTACTTAACATTGAAGAACTTCCTAATAACAGAGAATTGCCCACTCCTCCTGCAAGTTCTCACTGCATTAAGATTTTTTGGAAGAAATGTCCACCAGAGTGATATAGGTACAAACTTTTTCTTTTCTAATGGTTTGTAAGCGTATAAGTTGATTGAAATCCTTCCATTAGGGGATCTCCATGGCATTTCTCAACCAACAGTTAGTAGAATAATTGCTAAAATTGCCAAAAAACTTGCACCAAACCTGGCAAACTTTATAAAGTTCCCGTCAACAAATCAAGAACTTCAACAGACGAAAACAAAAGTTTTTCAAATTGCCGGATTTCCTGGAGTCATCGGTACCTACTATAGATTGTACACATGTACGAATAAAGTGTCCTGCAAAGATCGTTGGGGAAGTTATGGCTGGGCATTTTATCAACAGAAAAGGATCTAATTCCCTCAACGTACATGTACATATGTTCTTATAGTTGAAATTAATGGACTTAATGGACATATAAATATTTTTAGATCGTCTGTCATGCCGAATGTAAAATAACAGACTTTGTCGCACGTTCCAGAGGTTCCAGATATGATGCTCGAATATTAAGCAACTGTAGCTTAAAAGCACGTTTAGTTTATGGTTTAAATAATAACTTAATAAATTACTTTTAAGACGGTTAAATTTTGTTTATTTCCACCTAGTCGAGCAGCAGGTCTGAAAATGATTTGAAATGCTTTTTGACATTTCTCACGTCAAATATCTTTAGTTGAAGCATAATTGTAGTAGATTTTTTCCATAAACTCCAGTTCAGTAAAACATTGCAAGCAAATCGTCTATGAATAGAAGCTGTATTTTATTAACAATCGTGATCAAAACTATGGACTTAGAAATCATGACTTTAGTAAATCTTTATGAATATGGCCCATAGAGGCGATTAGCTTAATTCATAGCCGTATAATCTACAATTATGAGAATCTATAGCTTGCAAGCGGTTAACCCGCCAACGCCTGCTTGTATACTTTACATATAGGAAGACAATACCGTTAATACCACGCATAGTCCGATTATTATATAAAGAAATTATATGGGAAACCTTCGAGTCTCAGGGACCGATCACTCCAAAATTTTTACAAAAAATTTTGTGCATCGGAGTCACACAGGTGTTTAAAATTTGAGGAAAATCGTGTTAATTTTTAAAAAAATTATATGGGCACCGCTTGGGCCACATAGTCCAATCACTCCAAAAATTGTATAAAAAGTTTTGTCCATCGGAGTCACACAGGTGTTTAAAATTTGAGGAAAATCAGGTTAATTTTTAAAAAGTCAGGCCTCAGGACCCAATCACTCCAAAAAATTTACAAAATGTATTGTCCATCGGAGATACACATTTTTAAAAAAAATTATATGCGCACCATATTTTAAAAGAAAGTGTTGTCACCGGAAATACACGTGTGTGCAAAGTTTCAATGAAATCGGTGTTTGGGAAGTGGGTTTTAAAATTCATCGCAAGATTTCACGACAAGCAAACACACAAATCTACCGTTTGCCATTTGTGTTGTGCATGTATATTTTTGGACACAAATGGAACGGACCTACAATTTAAGCCAAAACCTTCTCTATAGAAAGCCCAACTGTTCCGATCGTACACAGATACATGCTTAGATTTATCCCAAATGTATTTGTATTAGTAATCAACAAAAGAGCAAAATCCATATAAAATTTTTCTGTTTCCCACTACCACATCTTACGTTTCTCGCTCTTTGCGACTACTTATTTTTTGTACACTGTATTTACATCCCACAAACACACATGCGTTTGGTATTGGTTTACAGCATTAGTATGCGATGAGTTGGGCTTTCTATAGAGAAGGTTTTGATTTAAGGCCGGATCCGATCGGCGAATTTTGAGAAGCTTTCCGTGACAAGTTATTACTCTCGGAACGTTTGTCGGTGTCCCACCTTTTGGTGTTACTGGGATTCGATATTCGAACCAGGAACCTTATGCTCAGTAGCCATGCGCATTTCCACTGAGCCACGACGCCCACGAAGTTAATGTAGAATATTTAAAAAGACTCTATGTGCTTATTATTCTGTGGTCTAAAAATTGAGAAATATGTTCCTTGTAAGACGAATGACTTTGAATTGAATTAATTAATACAAACAAAATCCCGTTTATTCGTATAGAGGGCTGCGGTCATATTGATTAAATAGCCAAGAAACTATTTTGTAATGACCGCAATACAAAGTATTCTGGTAACACTGCCCTGGAAAAACTTCGTTACAAAATCAAGCGCAAACGTGTAATTTTTGGGTTTTTTTTTTCGGGTAAGATGCTATTCTTAGTCTCGAATCTGATTTTTTTTAAATCAAAGTTAAACGAAAGTTCTCCCTAAAACTACCAGAGATCAATTATTCATCCTTGTGGCTAGAGACATTACTGTTCAAAACGTATTAAGTATAGTTGCATAAAATAATAAACAAAAAACAAAAAGTTGTGGAAGAATTCATCCAATAACTGAAAAAAAATATTCCGGAGTTTAATTGCCAACTGTGTTTATTGCTTTGTAACCAAGGTTCATTTCATTGTAATTTAGCTTAACTTTCACTTCATTGATTCATGTTGATAGAAGTTTGCAAACAAACATTATAAATAAATAAATTTTTACTCCGAATAGACTCAGAGATCATCTGGGTCTTCATCTAGGTTTTTATCTGGATGCCGGGTTGTCCGGGTTGTGCGGGTTATATGGGTGATCCGGGTGGTCCAGGCGGTCCGGGGTTTCCGGGTGGGCCTCTTACCAACACCGGCCCGTCGTTGCCTTGTGGACCTATATTACCACGATCACCATCTGGTCCTTTAACGCCAACTGGACCTGGTGGACCAGGTGGTCCTGGAGGACAGTTGCAGTTTATGTGTTCAACTGTCGGCCTGTTAACATATAAGGATTTTTGCTCATCTTCATCGGTCCCGTCAGTTGCAGTAATCGATGCAACGGCAAGTACACCTACAAACAACCAACACAATTATTATTTTTTGATTTTTAAATATTTGTTCCAAAACTTACAAAACAGAAAACAAGTAAAGGTCTTCATGGTTCGGCCCAATCTGTTGTTATACGATTTTTCTTCACCTTTATATACTAAAACAAAATGTCCAAAATATTTAAATTTTCCAGTTTTCATACTACAGTGACAAGTGGAAAAGGAAAAGGGCAATAATAACAACACTACAACAAAAAACACTATGTTTTTGTCATATACTTCTACGACTACTTCTACCATTGCTGTTAACAACCTTGTCCTCAACTTTCTTTACCATACGCATTACATTGTAATTTATTCCATTGGTCATCTCGCTTGGTCAGAACTTTTAAATGAACGCATCTTCGAGTATGGATGTTTACATAATATATCTAATAGTATGTATAACATTTGTCAACTATACCATAATAAATGCATGTTGTACGTATGTGCTAATATTATATTTAATAAAAATGTAGAAAAACATACATAAATATGGTTCCGGAATCGACTGAGTGGATGAACATTTTTCGTAAATTTTACATTTTTTGGTGTTAGTTCTGTAATAATTTAAGTAAACGATTAAATTAATTTTCCGGCGGTAGTTTTAGCATTAAGTACATAAAACTATAGCTTTCGTATACGTAGTAAATTATTTGTTTAATATAATAGAAGCAATATCATCGTTATAAATGTAGGTTGTTTACGGTGTGTCACAAAACTCGATTGTTTTATTATCCCAGATGTAAATTGTCTTTACGATGATGACCACGGCAACGAAAGCGGCTAAACGATTTCTCATGGAACGTACGCTCACTGTATATAGCTCGAGCTGCACAACAGCTAGCCGATATCCTGTCCAAATATAATGCTGATATAACAGCAAGTAGGCAGATGCGATGGACGGGGGATGGTGTCTTAAAAAATTCAGAATATGACATATATAACAGCTGTCATGCAAGTCATCATGTGCTCAGGGTGGGGTTTCTAGTCAACAAAAGAATGAAACCCACCGTAATCGGCTTTAAAGTAGTAAATAATCTGCTGGGCCTGATTCCCGCTATAGTTTTGAAGAGGTGTTCTTCAACGTTGGCATTACCACTGCGCAGACTTTTCCATTACTCCTATTCTTCTGGAGTCGTCCCAAGAAATTGGAAAACAGCCTTTATCCAGCCTGTTCCTAAAAAAGGCGAATCGTCATCTCTTTCCTCGTACCGACCCATTGCGCTAACATCTATACTATCCAAGGTCATGGAAACCCTGATCAATCGCAAGCTTATGCAATAGCGCGAATCACGTGAAATCCTTAGTGACCAGCAGTAAAGGTGACCTGATGGCTAATCTCACTGAAAAGTGGAACCAGTCTATTCACAAACTTGGTGAAAGTAAAGTTGTTGCACTCGTTATTTCCAAGGCATTTGACAGAGTCTGGCATCAAGCTTTTTTGTCGAAAATGAATGCTTATGGAATTAATAACACCCGGCTCGATTGGACTAGTAACTACATTTGTGACCGTTCAATCCAGGTCGTATTGGACGGATTAAACTCCAATGTTCACCGCATAAACGCCGTTGTTCCTTAAGGCTCTATTTTATCTCCGACACTCTTTCTGATTTGCATTAATGATCTCCTATCCACCACCTCTCATCCAATCCATTCCTTTGCTGACGACAGTACTCTTAGCTTTTCATTTGACTTCACGCTTTCTTCACGCCCCTCTTCGTCACAAGTGAAACTTGAACAACGACGTATGTCAAGCACGTTAAATTCTGACCTTGACAGGATAACGAGGTGGGGACTACATACTAGAATTGAATTTGACGCTTCCAAAACCCAATGCTCTCATCTGTCATCTAAGCGTTATTTAATCCCCCAACCTTTATCCATGAGTGGATCTTGCATCAGAGAAACTGAAAAGCTCTTAATTCTCGGTATGTGCGTCAACAACAAGCTTCGTTGGAACGACCACATATTTGCCATCGCCAAAAATGCTGCGAGATGCTTAGGTTTCCTAAAACGGTGCAAGATGTACTTCACTCCTTCAGATCTGGCTACTATTTACAAGCCGTACGTGAACTAGAACAGTATAGAGAGCAAGGACCGCACCAGGCGTGAAAGTTCTACCAAAGAGTGACGCAATATACACCGCGTTGCACATACTGCAAGGACAAATAGGGTAATCTGATCACCGATCTTAAAGGCATCTTAGCGCGATGGGAAGAGCACTTTCATGAGTTGCTAAACGGGCAGTTAACTGAGGAATTGGAAGCTCCACCAATGACCGAAGATCATACTATGATGCCGCCACCAAGCATAGACGAAGCTAGCAGAGAGATAAATCGGCTCAAAAATAATAAGGCTTCGGGAATTGATGGGATTCCAGCGGAACTGATAAAAATAGGAGGCCCCACATCAAACCAAGCAATTCATGATATAATAGTGCAAGTATGTGAGGAAGAAGCGATCCCAGAAGACTTGCGAAGAGGCATCCTATGCTCCATACATAACAAGGGAGATATTACAAAATGCAGCAATTATCGTGGTACAACGTTGTTGAGTACCGCGTATAAGATTTTCTCCTCTATTCTTCAAGACAGGATATTTCTATACACTAAAGTCATCATTGGTCCGTACCATTGTGGCTTCATCCCAGGCAAATCAACAACTGATAAGATTTACACCCTAAGGCAGTTGATGGAGAAATGTCTAGAGTTTCAAAACTCACTACACCATCTTTTAATGGACTTTAAAGCCGCCTATGATAGCATAGCCATAGTAGAACTTAATAAACTTAAGTAGAACTTAAGGGCTCCGACAAGGAGATGGACTGGCCTGCGTCTTCTTCAACCTGGCGTTGGAGAAAGTGATCCGAGACTCTGACGTAACGGCGAGAGGAGCAATCCTCTATAAGTCCATTCAGATACTGGCTTACGCAGACGCTATTGACATCGTTGGTAGAAATCGATGAGCTGTACAGGAAGCTTTCATCCAGATCGAGCAGGCGGCACGAAATCTGAGGCTGCACATTAATGAGAGCGAAACAAAATACATGGTGGCCACGTCTGCGAGTAGAACATCCAACATTGGTCCCTCAATTCAAATAGTGTAGTGCGAATTTGAAGTAGTGCAATCCTCTCGGGTCAACTGTAGCAGCCGATAACAGCATGGAACCAGAAATACGCGCACGGTTGCTGAAAGCCAACAAAGCCTACTATAGTCTGTCAAGACTCTTCAAATCCAGGAACTTAACCATAACATCCAAGCTGCTGATATATAAGACAATGGTCATACCAGTACTTACATATGGATCGGAGACTTGGGTGCATAGCAAAAAGCATTTTGACCTCTTAGCCGCGTTCGAAAGAAAAGTCTTACGGAGAATTGTTTGCCCCGTATGTGAGGAAGGACGATTCCGGAGACTCTATAATGATGAGATCTACCAGCGTTACCGCGATGTCGACATCGTGAAGAAAATTTAGCGGTGGACAGGACACCTAGCTCGCATGAGCGAAGAGGATTCTGCTCGGAAAGTCCTTTGCGGTAGGATTTATGGAACACGACAGCGAGGCCGGCCATCCCTACGCTGAAATGATGGCGTAGACCAGGACGCCCAGAGTTTAGGGATGCCAAACAGGTTATATCGCACTTCCACCAGTCAGAGATAATAACGGTCACCTGGAATTCTAGAGCATTCTGTGTTATTCCCCTATTCTGCTGATTTCTGACCGCCACATTCACATTTTCTCATTTTCTTTAAAACTAATCGACAACCAAACCAGGTGTTTAACTCCTGGTTAAAAGATCTGGTTAAAAGAGCCTGGTTATTCTGAAGAAAGAAAACCAATTCGATCTTGGTTAGCAAATTAATCAAATTCGCCCATCACTATGGTACACAGTTTGAATTTAACGGACATTTATTTTATTTCTTAAAGTGGATACTAATGATTTTCATTAATTTCTTTTTTCAAATACAAAACATGCGAGTATCATTATGCGTATTAGACTGGACTCTCGAATAGAAATTGTACCAATCGCTGTTCTAAAACTAGTTTATACCAACTTATACTAAAAAAATGCAAAACAATGACCTACGGTCAGTAACCTTATAATGAATGGTTTAAAGGCCGCAGCAAACATCTCACGTGGGAAAATGAAAAACAAATTCAAAGTGTATCAATAATATACAGGTCTCAAAAAAAGTTTTCTTGTTTTTGATTTTACTGTTCGTAGCTTTTATACCTACATGTAATCAAAAATTGGTTTTTTTTATTGATTCTGGAAAGAAAAAACAACAAAAAGAAAACCAGACGAAATTTACATAATTTACATCCATTACTTGTTGAATTAATTTTTCACAGATTATCTACATAGACATTTTTATGTATATATATGTGTGGCATTAGCTTATATCAAAATTATCAACTTGAACAGATTTTCCGACCAATGTTTTGAAAACCTCTCAACGTTTTCTTCATCTCACCACAATGCTGTTTCTCTCATGAGAGTTCAACAAAATATATGCAACCGGTCTGCAAATGAGTTTGACAATAAATTGATGCTGTTGCTGGTATAAAAAGAGCGTGTCCATCATTTGGGTAAATAGACAACTTTCAAACATGAAGATAATCGTCTGTATTTTCCTTTGTAAGTATTAAGAGGATTTTTTTTGTTCAGAAAAAGTAAAATTTTCATGAATTACATTTTTTTTTGTTATAGGTCTTTTGGCAATTTCCGTTGCAGTCGAAGGAAAAGGACTTTTACTTTCGACATTGTCAGAACAAACAAAATGCATATGTTCTCCTGGTCCTCCCGGTCCTCCTGGCCCACCTGGTGCCCCTGGCCCTAAAGGACCAACTGGAAACACTGGAGAAAAAGGTGTATCTGGTCCTCTGGATCTGCCTGCCGGAGCTGTTGCTGGGGATCCTGCTACTTAAAATTCCCTGGAAAATTGAGGGTGTTATTGGTGTTGCTTTTAGTCCAAAATTGAAAGTGATGCTAAGCATTTTTAAAGTTCATCTTACCATTAGCCAGCCCTTATTTATTTCGATCACCTAATAAATGTTTAAATTGTAAAAGAAACTCATTTTGTCTGAAAACGCATACTTAGTACTACGTAACAAAGTAGGAGTGCGACAATCGAAGTGTTAGTAAATCGAAAGGCTGTAATTTCGTCATTTCAAATTTTATGAAAAACACATTACTGCTCGATATAGCAACCTTTGGCGCATATGATAGCGTCTAGTCCCTTAACGGAGGCATTGCATTGCATTGTTGGTATTTTGGTCGATTGTTTACGAAGAGCTGTGATCAATGCGCCCACACTTCCATATCTTTTTGTCGAAATCATGGCATCGAAATGTTTGTTTGCGAAGAGCTTTTCGCTTGTCCAATTGGTCATTGGATTTGTCCTCCAAATTACGCTATCGTTTTGTTTGTTTATGAACAAAATTTTCCATCAGAAAATACCAAGTAAATGAGATCGTTACGTTCGTGCAGCATGCAATGCCTTTGTTAAGAGACTCGACGCTATCATCCCAGCCAAAGGTGGCTATATCGAGCAGTAACGTGATTTTTATACAACTTGAAATGTTTTTAACATTCCATTAAAAATTTCAATAAAAATATTCATAAAAGACGAAATTACTGCCTTTTGATTTAGTAACACTTCGATTGCCGAACACTGTACACTCTAATTGGTGGTGGATTCAATTCCACAGATTTTTAAGTAAAAAGTTTTTAGGAAAACTTAAAAAAAAATAGTTGAGATAATAATTTGGTAATATAGGTCACACAAATCTAGTTTATAGAAACAATTTAAGAATTTCAAACATCCTACAGCAACTAAAATAACGGTCAATTGAAAAGCCAGATCAGAGGGAGTGAAATATTTCTTGCATCGGGTCAAAAATATTCATAATATACAGGCTGTAGGCTGACGTAGGTTAGGTTAGGTTGCGGTGGCTGCTAATGCTCACTTAGACCATTCGCGGTCCTTTGTGCTACTACAGGATCTCATACCTTTCCCCTTTTTCAGAAGATCCATTCAGAGGTCTTAATGAATCGAAGTATATCTCGCACTTTGCCGTTTTCGAGATCTAGCAGGTTATTCATTAACCGCTTACCCATCTGTTTGTCCCATCTGTGCATTAGTGCCGGTCATGAGCAGAGAAGAAGAGAAGTTCTATGGTCTCCTCCTCCTCCTCGTCCATGCAGCTTCTGCAGAAGTCATTATATTCGACACCCATTCTTCCCGCGTGTTTCCCTAGAAGGCAGTGTCCTGTCATTATCCATACAATTGTTCTTAGTTCACGTCTTTGTAGGGAAATAAGCGCAGTTGAGCGCTTCAAGGCCAGACCTGTCTTAAAGTGTCGGTGTTTTCCCACCTTACATTTGTTATTGTTTCTGCCTCTTTCCGAAGCTCAAATTTCAGTGTCGCGATAGGACTCCCTACCTCCGCCATTTCCGGTAGCAGCTGGAGAGTCATAACACGTCTAGCTAACTCATCCGCCCTGCAGTTCCCCTCAACAACCGTGTGGCCCGAAACCCATATGATCCTTATATTGAACTGTTCACTCTTCTCGTTAAGAGAGGAGTGACAGCTCAACGCCACCTTAGATTTCAGTGAGACCTCCTCCAACGATTTTATGGCCGCCTGACTATCCACATAAATGATTATCTTCTTTGAGGATAGTACATTATGCTTCAGCCAACTCATTACCTCTTCAATCGTACGCTGACTGGTTGTCAAATCTTATGGAGGTGATTCTTGAATAAATTGCGACCAAAAGTCGTATGGGTGCTATCACCTCACCTCATGCAGTGTCCCGTGTCCGCTGCGTTTTAAGGGTAAGAAGCGTGCTTTTGACCTAAGATCAGTTCACACAACCTAATTACTCTTGAACGGTTCTAGATACATGTCCAGTGTTGGTCTTTTTTGAAACTCTTAAGATGAAACAACTTGCATTTGCGATTTCAAAAATAGTTGTCGATATGCAATCCTTAAAAGTCAAGCAATTTTATTTAGTTTTTGAAAATTGTATTTTTAAACACACTATCTCGAAAAATACGTACTATACAGGGTGTCCCCTAATTCGTCAATAATAATTTAGCAAATGATTCTTGGGTATATGCTTAGAAAAAAATCGTTATACAGTAAAGATCTATCTCTAATGTTGACACCATTTATCTGAGATTTAAGAAAAAACTTACTTTGGTGTACCCTGACATGTAAACGGAAATTGCTCTATTAATACTAATGGTAGAAGCTTTGTTTAGGAGTTTATTTTTAGAAAAAATACTAGCCATTGTAACTGCCTTTAAATAAAGGCGATATCGTCTTTGAATCTTCAGATATCGAATTTCAATGCCTGTTCCATTTTTCTTGACCATGCTAATTTTTACTTTGAGGTAAATTTTCTCCATAAAATGCGTAATTAGCATAACGCTTTACTATTTTTTTTCTTATGAACATATCAATAATAAAAAAACAACCCATAAAAATTAAAATCACCAACAAGTTTGCGGGAAAATCAATAGAATTTATGATACTTGGGAAAACCTGCAGCAGCTAAAATTAAAAACAAGTAAATGTAAAAATGGGTATCTGCATTGCGATTGATTGGGAAACTACTGACTGCTTCCCGATTGGTTTGAGCCAGTAGCGCAACAATCAAGTTCGTGATAAAGTGCTTGCTTTACTTCCCAGTGGTGGTCCCCGGGCAACTATGTTTATAAATAATAATATAATAATAATAATAATAATAATAATGTTCAGCGCGACAGACCATTGCGGTTCAAGGCCTAGCTTCTCGCGACCATTTGTGTTGCGCATGTATATTTTTGGACACAAATGGAAGGGACCTACAATTTAAGGCTGGATCCGAACGGCGAATTGAGAAGCTTTCCGTGACAAGTTTTTACTTTTGGAACGTTTCTCACCCATTCGCGAGAGGTGGGACACCGTGAAAAATGCTTTTGGTGTTACTGGGATTCAAACCACGAATCTCCTGCTCATTACCCATGTGCATTTCCACTGAGCCATGGCGCCCACACATAAATTCTTATATATGTAGGCTAAAATTGCAAGTGCGAACGGTCTAGCTTTTCTAGTCTAGGTAACGTGGGTTAGCACCCTGCGGTACCGAAAGATGCCCGCTACTGAAACCGACACAACGCCTCGGATAAGTAATGATCGTATAATGACGACTTTTGGCTATTGTTCCCGGACTTAGATTGATTTCTGGAATTTGCCAGATTTCTTCAACTGGAAGGTGAGTTTTCTCGATATAATTTGGACATACTAGGAGTGAGTGAACTAAGATGGTTCGATGCGGGAGAGTACCATTTCCCAACGTGTAACACTGTTCTACTCTACTCCGGCAAACCCTCCGGCAGTCCCAGTGCATCTGGAGTGGGTCTGTTGCTAACGCCAACAGCACGCAGAGGCCGCATTTCGGACTAGAGTACGGCGCGTCACGATCATACAGTGTTAGGCCCCAACGAATCCTTCGACTGAGGAAGAAAAGGGAAACTTTTACAATCAGCTAAGCGCTGTATTCAACGCAACACCTAACGGAGATATCGTCATCGTGATGGGGGACTTGAATGCCAAGGTAGGCAAAGACAATGAAGGACTCAATCATGTGATTGGGAAACATGGCCTCAGCGAACGTCATTTCGCTGTGAAAGATTTGTTGATTTCTGCAACACCAACCACCTTGTCATAGGAGGCACCATGTTTGAGCATAAGGCCTGCCACAAAGTCAGCTGGGTGTCAACTGACAGGCAATCAGCATTCAACCAAATCGACCATGTGGCGATCAGCCGACGTTTTAGGAGCTGTCTTTTTGACATCCGAAACAGACGAGGAGCCGACATGGGTATGGTACGGGATCATCACCTTATGGTAGCGTCTGTCCACTTACGTAGTGCATCAGTTCAAAGAAACCGCAATATTATCCGAATGCCAAGGTATAACATCGACCGGCGAAAGATCCCCTAAGTACACCAACATTTAAGGGATCATTTATCGCAAGGAATGGAAGCAATCAGCAGCTCACTGCCAACAAACATCCCAGAACATTGAAAGGCTGTGCGAAATGTTTTCACATCTAGAGCAGAAAGTATTGTTGGTAGAAGCCAGGCAAGACACAGCACGTGGCTTACCAAAGATACCTGGAGGCGGATTGAAAAACGTAAGATACTTAAAGCTCGTATTGTAGATACACCAGCAGCAGTGATGATCGAGCTAGAGTCCCTGTATCGAAGCAAAATGAGAAAAGTGCAGCGTAGTGTAAGACGTGACAAACGTAATTATATTAACAACCTGGCCTCAGAAGCAGAGGAAGCAGCGAGCAGGTGCGATAGCAGAACCGTTTACAGAATCACCAAAGAGCTGACAGGTGGTCACCGCTCTACCCAAAATCCGGTGAAAGACCTAGATGGTGCCGTACTCGTTTCAGATGAGGATCAGCTCAAGCGATGGAAGGAGTATTTCTCTGTGGTCCTTAACCGTGTTTTTGCTAACGATATGCACCCAAATCAAACGGAGCTGCCGGAAGTAACAATTTCCCGAATTCGCACCTCAACTCCCAGTATACTCGCAGAGCTTCTGCGTGCCGCTCCAACGACATCAGCAGAGCTTTTATATCCTTTTGGGAGGCAGAAAGTTTCCCCGACGAGTTGAAGAAGGAAATTATTGTCAAGCTCCCTAAAAAGGTAGTGTTATGGAGTGCGAAAACTGGAGAGGCATTTCCGTTCCTTCTGCAGTTGCAAAGGTAATAGCCAAAGTAGTACTTGAGCGAATTAAGGAACATCTGGAAGATATACTCGATGCCGAACAAACAGGTTTCCAGTCGAGACTTATTTCGTGAGAGAGATAGAATAAAATGAGAGGAATATACATCTGGTTCTCCACACTTTTCCTCCTTTAAAATCGGACGAAGTCATCAAAACATCGTGGTGGAATGCTAGCATTAGCTCCTTCGGTTCGTCTTGGAGCTGGTTCCTTTTGAACTTATTCCTATGCATCCACAAACTCGTCACTTTCGTTCAAGTTGGTGTCGATTGATTGATTGTTGTCTTCATCTCGTCCGTCTTGAATTTGTGGCATGATGAAAGGTTCAATTTCTTTAAAATCGTCCTCGAACTCGGTACTTCTAACAGTTTATTCAACATGTTTTTGGAATATCGCGTCTTCAAGTGGTTCGCATGGGCTTTAATGATTCGCTCTGCTGAAATAGTTTCGGCTGCGATGTTGTAATTCGCTCTTCCAATTCGTTCAACGATTTTTTCTGGAGTCCAGTTCCATTTGTCGTTTGATTCTTGTAACTTGTAGAAGACTTCATCATTGGCTTCAAATTCTATCCATTTCGCACAGTGATGCTTTAATTGAATTGAAGTTCCATTTTACTTTTTTCGTTGCTCGCATTAGATTGAATTTGCTTTCTTTGGACGTAAGGATGTTTTCATCTTCCGATTGTTTAGCAATTCTGATGGGGACTTCATGCCTTAGTTATATGATGGTCTTCGACGATAGTTGAACAAGAACTTTCGCAGCTTCTGGTCGACGTTTTCTTTTTCCTTTCTTAGACCTGTTTTTACTAGATCCACGAATCACTCGGCAATAACATTCGACTGAGGACTGTAAGTCGCGGTTCTGATGTGTTCAATTCTATTTGAGTCGCAGAAATCTTTGAATTCCTGTGACGTAAATTGTTCACTATTGTCTCCGATACTATTGTTTTGCAGACACATAAACGGGAAAAAATATGTCGTTTAGCAATTCGATGGTTTTTGCTGAGGTTATTGATTTGGTTCTAAAGACTTCAGGCCATTTTTGCTGTAGGCATCGAAGATTACAAAGAAGAAGTCTCCATTTACTAGTCCAGCGTAGTCAATGTAAATTTGTGGCCATGGTTAATTCGGAATCTGTCAAGGTTTTAAGTCAGATTTGTTTGGTGATTTTCTGGAAACAGCACAAGCTTCGCAAGTCTTAATTTTTTCTCGATATCTTTTTGATGGAACCACGAGTCGCTCGTCGTAGAAAATAAAACCTTGGATTTACGTGGTGGTGGTTTCGGACCATGAAGAAATCTCTGATTGCGTTTATTTTTATATGTTTTGCCTGAGATGGCCAAGAATTTGTGCTTGCTGAGGGTCAGGCATTGAGTTGTGGCTTCTCTGGCGTACTCAACGTTGACTGGCAGTGTTTTTGCGATTGTCAGCATGTTGCAGCATATATCGTCGGTATTGACTGATGCAATAATAAATAATACGCTCAAACCATTTATCGAAACACTTTTTACAGTCTGTGAAGATGATAGTTCCGAAACATGGTTTTTTAACGCTTCAACCGCTTCTCCAGGCGATAAAAATCGTTGTCCACGCATCTTATCTTTGATTTTTGGGAACAGGAAGAAGTCATTGGGAGCCAAGTAGGGGCTGTACAGCGGATAACCCATTAATTCGATCGTTTGAGTGCTCAAATACTCGCTTGGTTTGATGTGATGTGTGTGAGCCATTTTGGGTTGTTTTCTCTCAATTTGTTGAAAACCTCAGACAAACAAATGATCGTATACCAAGCTGAATTGACTGTCTTGATTGATTTTCAAGAGCCACAGTAGCCATATGACCGGTTTTCTTGAAGAAATACGCCCATTTGCTTCCCAACGCTCCGAGGTTGAATTTTGAATTTTCTTCGAATTGGAAGACCTAAACAGTCGATTGCCATTTTCTTTCCGGCTCATACGCAAATATCCATGACTCGTCACCTGTCACGGTCTTGTAGACGTTTTTGGAAGCAACTTCAACGAATTTTTCAAGCATTTGGCGACACCAATCGACACGAACCTTTTTTGTGCGTCTGTCAAAAAATGTGGAAACCAACGTGCACATAGCTTCCTCACCTTTAAATGTTCATGTAAGATCGTATATACGCTGGTGTTACTAATGCCTAAGCATACCTCGATTTCTCGATAAATCACATGACGATCCTCTTCAATCAGTTTTCTCACAGCATCGATGTTTTCTGGAACAACAGCTGTTTTTGGACGACCTTCACGAGGTTCGTCTTTGAGTGAACGTCGTTAGCGCTTAAGTTCATTGTACCAATTATAAATACTAGCCAAGGATGGTGCTTCATCGCCAAAAGTAGAATGAAGTGATTCGAATCACTGTTGTTGAGTTAGCCCGTTTCGAAAATCGAAAATGTTCACGCGATAATTCCATTTATTTACTGAATTCAATTTTTCAAGTAAATAAAAGACAATGTTGCGATGCGAACTGACATATTACTTTTGAGACTTCCATCCCGCCAAAAATGTTAAACTTTTTGACTGACATAGAGATTTGCACCGGAAAACACTAGTATAAGTCTAACACTACAAGAGCAAGTGCACGACGCACTGCGATCGCAAAATCGAGCGTACACCGTGTATTGAAAAAAAAAAGTTCCACCCCTACCATATTACACGCGTGGAAACTCTGTAACCGAGAGACTACCACGCAAGGACGCAAGACTGCTTTTCTCCCTTGATTGCTTGCGAAAATAGAACAAGATCCACAATTCTTTAATATTATTCTGTCGAGCGATGAATCAACGTTGTAGAGAGATGGATACTTTAACATGCACAATCTGCACAGCTGGCAACAAATCCGCATCTAATGCGAGTTAAAAATAAATTATTGGACTGGCATATTGAACGGAATGATAATTTAAACATTTGTACTGCCCGGGAGAATATCTGGTCAAAGCTATTGGGACTTTCTTCCAAATGATCTGCCAAATTTATTGGAAGAGGTGCCCAATAAAAGCCCATTGGTTTCAGAATGATGTTTTCAGGTTTCAGAATAGTGTTCTGCGCAATATGTCGTAAACGTCCGTGCTTACTTGAATGATGGATTGGCCATCTGCGGCCATTTTGTGGCCTTCACGTTCCCCGGACCGTTGGATTTTTTTTGTGGTTGCCTAAAAGAAGATGTCTACTCCAAGCCGATCAGAAATTTACAACAGTTATGTGGACATGTCCAGGAAGCCGCTTCAAAAATTACTCAACGGCGTTATGCGCAATTTCTCAAAAGTGCTTTTAATTCGTAGATGTCGGTCGCATTGCATTGTCACAATGTGATGGGGACTACTTCTTTGTGCAAAATTTCAACTCAATTGAACAACGATTGATGAAAATCGACTTGCAAGATTTGTGTTAAACGAACAGAGCAAAATAAATAAAAGCTTTAATTAATAAAAAAGATTTAGTGTATATCGGTGTCCGTTACGTTAAGTTAACGAACATTTGACGAAACCGAACAAAATTACGTAGATTTAGTGTTTTTCTCAGTTTCCTCAGGATTGATAACTCCTATGAATGGAAAAATTACGCAATAGCAAGCCGAGCGCTAGCCAATTGTTTTAAAACAAAGTCCAATCAAAATTTGACTGGTAGAAGCCGAGATATACGACACGGCAAAGTGACCAATGTATCGGGTGTTTCAACAGGTGCGCTTCAACTTTTCTCCGATAGGGACGACGAACGACGCCATATTTTTTATTGTTCTTTAGTCATTTGGAAACTTCATTAGTATACATTTCATCATGGAATGCTACACATGTGAACAGCGATTGAAAATCATGCAAACTTTTTATCAAAATAATCGTTCTGTTGCCGCTACTTTAAGAGCATTACGGCCATTTAACGATGAGGCTCACTTTTGGCTAGAAGGATTTGTCAACAAGCAAAATATGCGTTACTGGGCAGAAAGCAACCCACACGTGATTCATGAGGCACCGTTGCATCCCGAAAAAGTCACTGTTTTTGCGGATTACATGCTGGCGGCGTCATTGGGCCATATTTTTGGTTCAAAGATTGGACTTCGTAAAACGTGCACGCGGTGGTCATGCAAAAGAAATCGAGTTTCATACTTAAATGTATCATATGTATTGAACAGTTTGTGTTTTATTCAAAAAAAAAGTTGAAGTGCTCTTATTGAAAAACCCTATACAAACATACAAGCGTACAAATGTACACACTGTAGTGATCGCACTACCCAACTCGTTGATAAGCCAACTAGGTATCCCGATACTTCTGGCCAATCACCTCACCTTTTAGATTTATTCCTAACTTCTACCATGCTTTGGTAGTAGCCAAATTTTCACTAACACCAGCCATTATAGAGCTTACTCATAAAAGGCTACTCTGGCACTATAAAAATGCAAACTGGGAGCACCTGAACCAATTTTATAGCTCATTTGATTGGTCAACCTGCTTTTTCAGCAATAATGCTGATGAAGCATCACAACTTATCACGTCTACCATTTTGCTAGGAATGAAAAATTGCATTCCTTCTTCATGTAAATAAAACAATACTCGTAAGAAAAAATGGTTTAACGAAAATTGTAGGTCAGCAGTCGCGTGTAAAAAATCAGCCCATTTGGTCTACGTTAATTGCACTTCTAAAGAAAACCTTGTAAAGTTTCGAATAGCTAGAAACAGATCAAACGCTATATTGAAAAGGTCAAAAATAATATATCTGAAAGAACTTGACCCCAATAAAGCGACTGGCCCCGACGGTATTCCGCCATTAGTATTGAAAAGATGTCATAATACTTTGGCAAAACCGCTTAGCAAATTGTTTCATCTCTCAATGAAGACAGGTATTTTTCCATCATTTTGGAAAATAGCTAATATTCAACCCGTCCCGAAAAAAGGTGATAAATCGGCACCTACGAACTACCGACCTATTGCTTTGTTGTCGGTTCTATCGAAGGTAATGGAATCTATCGGTTATTTCAGACTAATGAACTATCTGGATTCGAATGTTCTTTTATCCGATGTGCGGTATGGATTTCGTAAAAATCGCTCTTCAGGTGAATTCATGGCGTGCATGACTCATTGTTTGGAGCGAAGCATTGAAAACCTAGGTGAATCAAGCGTTGTTTCCTTAGATATTTCTAAAGCTTTTGATAGAGTTTGGCACGATTGTCTTATTAATAAGATTCGTGCGCTGAACTTACACTCCTCTCTAATTGCATGGATTGAGAATTATTTATGAAACCGTAAAATAAAAGTTGTATTAAATGGTATATCTTCAGCTTCACATGGGATCAATGCTGGCGTACCTCAAGGGTCATCCTTGTCGCCCACGCTCTTCTTGATATATATCAACGACCTGTTGTCTTCTACAACCTGTGATATCCATTCTTTTGCTGATGATACAACATTATCGGCTTCCATTGAGTTTGTCAGTCAAAAAGAATGCAATTCTCGCATGATTGGTTCGCGTGAATTAATGAATTTGACTATTCTCGATCGTTCTCGATTGGGGCATTTCTAATAGAGTAGAATTTAACCCAAATAAATTTCAGTCTTGTCTTTTTTCTCAGAAGACAGTTCAACATTACGTTTCACCTGTTATAAATGGTGCCTATATTGCGAGATCAGATTCACTTAAATTGTTAGGTGCAAAAGTATCAAGTGATCTTTCCTGAAAGGATCATATTTTTGAAATTTCAAAAAGAGCTAGCCAATGTTTAGGCTTCATAAGACGTTGTAACTTCTACTTCACTCCCTCTGAAGTATTAAGATTATTTAAATCTTATGTTAGATCAATTTTGGAATTTAATTCATATGTGTGGGGTGGGGCTCCTAGATCGCATTTGGTTCATCTTGATGGAGTTCAAAATAGAGTTATTCGTTTGATAGAAACCCGTTCACTAGTTCCAGGTCCTTCTGTCAGTAACGTAAACACTCGTTTAAGGTCCAGTCAACATAGGTTTGCCTTAAAACTTTTTTCTTGTAGAACCCAACACTTTAAATCCTCCTTTTTTCCGAGAGTCTCTTCGATGTGGAATCAATTGGTCGAGCCCGTGTTTCCCGAATCGTATAATCTGCAGGCCTTCAAATTAGCCCCTCATAACTTCCTGAAAGATGATGGTTGAAGGATAAAGTGCTCATAAGCTGTTTTATTAAAATAAAAAAAAATAAAAATATTATTTACATTATTTTTTAAGATTTGTAATATTTTCTTGGTCAAGGTTTTTTGTAGTTTTCCCTGACCATGATTCATTGATAAAAGTATTTGGACTCGCGTCGTTTTAGTTTCGTGTTCGTTTTTTCGTATTGCTTTTTCAATGAATCAGGGAGAATTGTAAGAAAATAAATTGAAACCGGCTACAAACGTGAGGAATGTGGATGTATTGTAAATCACATTCCATCGATTTTTATTCTATTTTGAATTTCAATTTTTAATAAAGGGCCTAAAACTACCAGAGATCAATTATTCATCCTTGCGGCTAGAGACATTACTGTTCAAAACGTATTAAGTATAGTTGCATAAAATAATAAACAAAAAACAAAAAGTTGTGGAAGAAATTCATCCAATAACTGAAAAAAAATATTCCGGAGTTTAATTGCCAACTGTGTTTATTGCTTTGTAACCAAGGTTCATTTCATTGTAATTTAGCTTAACTTTCACTTCATTGATTCATGTTGATAGAAGTTTGCAAACAAACATTATAAATAAATAAATTTTTACTCCGAATAGACTCAGAGATCATCTGGGTCTTCATCTAGGTTTTTATCTGGATGCCGGGTTGTCCGGGTTGTGCGGGTTATATGGGTGATCCGGGTGGTCCAGGCGGTCCGGGGTTTCCGGGTGGGCCTCTTACCAACACCGGCCCGTCGTTGCCTTGTGGACCTATATTACCACGATCACCATCTGGTCCTTTAACGCCAACTGGACCTGGTGGACCAGGTGGTCCTGGAGGACAGTTGCAGTTTATGTGTTCAACTGTCGGCCTGTTAACATATAAGGATTTTTGCTCATCTTCATCGGTCCCGTCAGTTGCAGTAATCGATGCAACAAGTACACCTACAAACAACCAACACAATTATTATTTTTTGATTTTTAAATATTGGTAACAAAACTTACAAAACAGAAAACAAGTAAAGGTCTTCATGGTTCGGCCCAATCTGTTGTTATACGATTTTTCTTCACCTTTATATACTAAAACAAAATGTCCAAAATATTTAAATTTTCCAGTTTTCATACTACAGTGACAAGTGGAAAAGGAAAAGGGCAATAATAACAAAACTACAACAAAAAACACTATGTTTTTGTCATATACTTGTACGACTACTTCTACCATTGCTGTTAACAACCTTGTCCTCAACTTTCTTTACCATACGCATTACATTGTAATTTATTCCATTGGTCATCTCGCTTGGTCAGAACTTTTAAATGAACGCATCTTCGAGTATGGATGTTTACATAATATATCTAATAGTATGTATAACATTTGTCAACTATACCATAATAAATGCATGTTGTACGTATGTGCTAATATTATATTTAATAAAAATGTAGAAAAACATACATAAATATGGTTCCGGAATCGACTGAGTGGATGAACATTTTTCGTAAATTTTACATTTTTTGGTGTTAGTTCTGTAATAATTTAAGTAAACGATTAAATTAATTTTCCGGCGGTAGTTTTAGCATTAAGTACATAAAACTATAGCTTTCGTATACGTAGTAAATTATTTGTTTAATATAATAGAAGCAATATCATCGTTATAAATGTAGGTTGTTTACGGTGTGTCACAAAACTCGATTGTTTTATTATCCCAGATGTAAATTGTCTTTACGATGATGACCACGGCAACGAAAGCGGCTAAACGATTTCTCATGGAACGTACGCTCACTGTATATAGCTCGAGCTGCACAACAGCTAGCCGATATCCTGTCCAAATATAATGCTGATATAACAGCAAGTAGGCAGATGCGATGGACGGGGGATGGTGTCTTAAAAAATTCAGAATATGACATATATAACAGCTGTCATGCAAGTCATCATGTGCTCAGGGTGGGGTTTCTAGTCAACAAAAGAATGAAACCCACCGTAATCGGCTTTAAAGTAGTAAATAATCTGCTGGGCCTGATTCCCGCTATAGTTTTGAAGAGGTGTTCTTCAACGTTGGCATTACCACTGCGCAGACTTTTCCATTACTCCTATTCTTCTGGAGTCGTCCCAAGAAATTGGAAAACAGCCTTTATCCAGCCTGTTCCTAAAAAAGGCGAATCGTCATCTCTTTCCTCGTACCGACCCATTGCGCTAACATCTATACTATCCAAGGTCATGGAAACCCTGATCAATCGCAAGCTTATGCAATAGCGCGAATCACGTGAAATCCTTAGTGACCAGCAGTAAAGGTGACCTGATGGCTAATCTCACTGAAAAGTGGAACCAGTCTATTCACAAACTTGGTGAAAGTAAAGTTGTTGCACTCGTTATTTCCAAGGCATTTGACAGAGTCTGGCATCAAGCTTTTTTGTCGAAAATGAATGCTTATGGAATTAATAACACCCGGCTCGATTGGACTAGTAACTACATTTGTGACCGTTCAATCCAGGTCGTATTGGACGGATTAAACTCCAATGTTCACCGCATAAACGCCGTTGTTCCTTAAGGCTCTATTTTATCTCCGACACTCTTTCTGATTTGCATTAATGATCTCCTATCCACCACCTCTCATCCAATCCATTCCTTTGCTGACGACAGTACTCTTAGCTTTTCATTTGACTTCACGCTTTCTTCACGCCCCTCTTCGTCACAAGTGAAACTTGAACAACGACGTATGTCAAGCACGTTAAATTCTGACCTTGACAGGATAACGAGGTGGGGACTACATACTAGAATTGAATTTGACGCTTCCAAAACCCAATGCTCTCATCTGTCATCTAAGCGTTATTTAATCCCCCAACCTTTATCCATGAGTGGATCTTGCATCAGAGAAACTGAAAAGCTCTTAATTCTCGGTATGTGCGTCAACAACAAGCTTCGTTGGAACGACCACATATTTGCCATCGCCAAAAATGCTGCGAGATGCTTAGGTTTCCTAAAACGGTGCAAGATGTACTTCACTCCTTCAGATCTGGCTACTATTTACAAGCCGTACGTGAACTAGAACAGTATAGAGAGCAAGGACCGCACCAGGCGTGAAAGTTCTACCAAAGAGTGACGCAATATACACCGCGTTGCACATACTGCAAGGACAAATAGGGTAATCTGATCACCGATCTTAAAGGCATCTTAGCGCGATGGGAAGAGCACTTTCATGAGTTGCTAAACGGGCAGTTAACTGAGGAATTGGAAGCTCCACCAATGACCGAAGATCATACTATGATGCCGCCACCAAGCATAGACGAAGCTAGCAGAGAGATAAATCGGCTCAAAAATAATAAGGCTTCGGGAATTGATGGGATTCCAGCGGAACTGATAAAAATAGGAGGCCCCACATCAAACCAAGCAATTCATGATATAATAGTGCAAGTATGTGAGGAAGAAGCGATCCCAGAAGACTTGCGAAGAGGCATCCTATGCTCCATACATAACAAGGGAGATATTACAAAATGCAGCAATTATCGTGGTACAACGTTGTTGAGTACCGCGTATAAGATTTTCTCCTCTATTCTTCAAGACAGGATATTTCTATACACTAAAGTCATCATTGGTCCGTACCATTGTGGCTTCATCCCAGGCAAATCAACAACTGATAAGATTTACACCCTAAGGCAGTTGATGGAGAAATGTCTAGAGTTTCAAAACTCACTACACCATCTTTTAATGGACTTTAAAGCCGCCTATGATAGCATAGCCATAGTAGAACTTAATAAACTTAAGTAGAACTTAAGGGCTCCGACAAGGAGATGGACTGGCCTGCGTCTTCTTCAACCTGGCGTTGGAGAAAGTGATCCGAGACTCTGACGTAACGGCGAGAGGAGCAATCCTCTATAAGTCCATTCAGATACTGGCTTACGCAGACGCTATTGACATCGTTGGTAGAAATCGATGAGCTGTACAGGAAGCTTTCATCCAGATCGAGCAGGCGGCACGAAATCTGAGGCTGCACATTAATGAGAGCGAAACAAAATACATGGTGGCCACGTCTGCGAGTAGAACATCCAACATTGGTCCCTCAATTCAAATAGTGTAGTGCGAATTTGAAGTAGTGCAATCCTCTCGGGTCAACTGTAGCAGCCGATAACAGCATGGAACCAGAAATACGCGCACGGTTGCTGAAAGCCAACAAAGCCTACTATAGTCTGTCAAGACTCTTCAAATCCAGGAACTTAACCATAACATCCAAGCTGCTGATATATAAGACAATGGTCATACCAGTACTTACATATGGATCGGAGACTTGGGTGCATAGCAAAAAGCATTTTGACCTCTTAGCCGCGTTCGAAAGAAAAGTCTTACGGAGAATTGTTTGCCCCGTATGTGAGGAAGGACGATTCCGGAGACTCTATAATGATGAGATCTACCAGCGTTACCGCGATGTCGACATCGTGAAGAAAATTTAGCGGTGGACAGGACACCTAGCTCGCATGAGCGAAGAGGATTCTGCTCGGAAAGTCCTTTGCGGTAGGATTTATGGAACACGACAGCGAGGCCGGCCATCCCTACGCTGAAATGATGGCGTAGACCAGGACGCCCAGAGTTTAGGGATGCCAAACAGGTTATATCGCACTTCCACCAGTCAGAGATAATAACGGTCACCTGGAATTCTAGAGCATTCTGTGTTATTCCCCTATTCTGCTGATTTCTGACCGCCACATTCACATTTTCTCATTTTCTTTAAAACTAATCGACAACCAAACCAGGTGTTTAACTCCTGGTTAAAAGATCTGGTTAAAAGAGCCTGGTTATTCTGAAGAAAGAAAACCAATTCGATCTTGGTTAGCAAATTAATCAAATTCGCCCATCACTATGGTACACAGTTTGAATTTAACGGACATTTATTTTATTTCTTAAAGTGGATACTAATGATTTTCATTAATTTCTTTTTTCAAATACAAAACATGCGAGTATCATTATGCGTATTAGACTGGACTCTCGAATAGAAATTGTACCAATCGCTGTTCTAAAACTAGTTTATACCAACTTATACTAAAAAAATGCAAAACAATGACCTACGGTCAGTAACCTTATAATGAATGGTTTAAAGGCCGCAGCAAACATCTCACGTGGGAAAATGAAAAACAAATTCAAAGTGTATCAATAATATACAGGTCTCAAAAAAAGTTTTCTTGTTTTTGATTTTACTGTTCGTAGCTTTTATACCTACATGTAATCAAAAATTGGTTTTTTTTATTGATTCTGGAAAGAAAAAACAACAAAAAGAAAACCAGACGAAATTTACATAATTTACATCCATTACTTGTTGAATTAATTTTTCACAGATTATCTACATAGACATTTTTATGTATATATATGTGTGGCATTAGCTTATATCAAAATTATCAACTTGAACAGATTTTCCGACCAATGTTTTGAAAACCTCTCAACGTTTTCTTCATCTCACCACAATGCTGTTTCTCTCATGAGAGTTCAACAAAATATATGCAACCGGTCTGCAAATGAGTTTGACAATAAATTGATGCTGTTGCTGGTATAAAAAGAGCGTGTCCATCATTTGGGTAAATAGACAACTTTCAAACATGAAGATAATCGTCTGTATTTTCCTTTGTAAGTATTAAGAGGATTTTTTTTGTTCAGAAAAAGTAAAATTTTCATGAATTACATTTTTTTTTGTTATAGGTCTTTTGGCAATTTCCGTTGCAGTCGAAGGAAAAGGACTTTTACTTTCGACATTGTCAGAACAAACAAAATGCATATGTTCTCCTGGTCCTCCCGGTCCTCCTGGCCCACCTGGTGCCCCTGGCCCTAAAGGACCAACTGGAAACACTGGAGAAAAAGGTGTATCTGGTCCTCTGGATCTGCCTGCCGGAGCTGTTGCTGGGGATCCTGCTACTTAAAATTCCCTGGAAAATTGAGGGTGTTATTGGTGTTGCTTTTAGTCCAAAATTGAAAGTGATGCTAAGCATTTTTAAAGTTCATCTTACCATTAGCCAGCCCTTATTTATTTCGATCACCTAATAAATGTTTAAATTGTAAAAGAAACTCATTTTGTCTGAAAACGCATACTTAGTACTACGTAACAAAGTAGGAGTGCGACAATCGAAGTGTTAGTAAATCGAAAGGCTGTAATTTCGTCATTTCAAATTTTATGAAAAACACATTACTGCTCGATATAGCAACCTTTGGCGCATATGATAGCGTCTAGTCCCTTAACGGAGGCATTGCATTGCATTGTTGGTATTTTGGTCGATTGTTTACGAAGAGCTGTGATCAATGCGCCCACACTTCCATATCTTTTTGTCGAAATCATGGCATCGAAATGTTTGTTTGCGAAGAGCTTTTCGCTTGTCCAATTGGTCATTGGATTTGTCCTCCAAATTACGCTATCGTTTTGTTTGTTTATGAACAAAATTTTCCATCAGAAAATACCAAGTAAATGAGATCGTTACGTTCGTGCAGCATGCAATGCCTTTGTTAAGAGACTCGACGCTATCATCCCAGCCAAAGGTGGCTATATCGAGCAGTAACGTGATTTTTATACAACTTGAAATGTTTTTAACATTCCATTAAAAATTTCAATAAAAATATTCATAAAAGACGAAATTACTGCCTTTTGATTTAGTAACACTTCGATTGCCGAACACTGTACACTCTAATTGGTGGTGGATTCAATTCCACAGATTTTTAAGTAAAAAGTTTTTAGG
Source organism: Nephrocerus scutellatus (assembly GCA_947095585.1). Lineage (NCBI taxonomy): Eukaryota > Metazoa > Arthropoda > Insecta > Diptera > Pipunculidae > Nephrocerus > Nephrocerus scutellatus. The sequence goes on along the minus strand of OX352765.1, from coordinate 78,012,121 downwards.
AAAACTTAAAAAAAAATAGTTGAGATAATAATTTGGTAATATAGGTCACACAAATCTAGTTTATAGAAACAATTTAAGAATTTCAAACATCCTACAGCAACTAAAATAACGGTCAATTGAAAAGCCAGATCAGAGGGAGTGAAATATTTCTTGCATCGGGTCAAAAATATTCATAATATACAGGCTGTAGGCTGACGTAGGTTAGGTTAGGTTGCGGTGGCTGCTAATGCTCACTTAGACCATTCGCGGTCCTTTGTGCTACTACAGGATCTCATACCTTTCCCCTTTTTCAGAAGATCCATTCAGAGGTCTTAATGAATCGAAGTATATCTCGCACTTTGCCGTTTTCGAGATCTAGCAGGTTATTCATTAACCGCTTACCCATCTGTTTGTCCCATCTGTGCATTAGTGCCGGTCATGAGCAGAGAAGAAGAGAAGTTCTATGGTCTCCTCCTCCTCCTCGTCCATGCAGCTTCTGCAGAAGTCATTATATTCGACACCCATTCTTCCCGCGTGTTTCCCTAGAAGGCAGTGTCCTGTCATTATCCATACAATTGTTCTTAGTTCACGTCTTTGTAGGGAAATAAGCGCAGTTGAGCGCTTCAAGGCCAGACCTGTCTTAAAGTGTCGGTGTTTTCCCACCTTACATTTGTTATTGTTTCTGCCTCTTTCCGAAGCTCAAATTTCAGTGTCGCGATAGGACTCCCTACCTCCGCCATTTCCGGTAGCAGCTGGAGAGTCATAACACGTCTAGCTAACTCATCCGCCCTGCAGTTCCCCTCAACAACCGTGTGGCCCGAAACCCATATGATCCTTATATTGAACTGTTCACTCTTCTCGTTAAGAGAGGAGTGACAGCTCAACGCCACCTTAGATTTCAGTGAGACCTCCTCCAACGATTTTATGGCCGCCTGACTATCCACATAAATGATTATCTTCTTTGAGGATAGTACATTATGCTTCAGCCAACTCATTACCTCTTCAATCGTACGCTGACTGGTTGTCAAATCTTATGGAGGTGATTCTTGAATAAATTGCGACCAAAAGTCGTATGGGTGCTATCACCTCACCTCATGCAGTGTCCCGTGTCCGCTGCGTTTTAAGGGTAAGAAGCGTGCTTTTGACCTAAGATCAGTTCACACAACCTAATTACTCTTGAACGGTTCTAGATACATGTCCAGTGTTGGTCTTTTTTGAAACTCTTAAGATGAAACAACTTGCATTTGCGATTTCAAAAATAGTTGTCGATATGCAATCCTTAAAAGTCAAGCAATTTTATTTAGTTTTTGAAAATTGTATTTTTAAACACACTATCTCGAAAAATACGTACTATACAGGGTGTCCCCTAATTCGTCAATAATAATTTAGCAAATGATTCTTGGGTATATGCTTAGAAAAAAATCGTTATACAGTAAAGATCTATCTCTAATGTTGACACCATTTATCTGAGATTTAAGAAAAAACTTACTTTGGTGTACCCTGACATGTAAACGGAAATTGCTCTTATTAATACTAATGGTAGAAGCTTTGTTTAGGAGTTTATTTTTAGAAAAAATACTAGCCATTGTAACTGCCTTTAAATAAAGGCGATATCGTCTTTGAATCTTCAGATATCGAATTTCAATGCCTGTTCCATTTTTCTTGACCATGCTAATTTTTACTTTGAGGTAAATTTTCTCCATAAAATGCGTAATTAGCATAACGCTTTACTATTTTTTTTCTTATGAACATATCAATAATAAAAAAACAACCCATAAAAATTAAAATCACCAACAAGTTTGCGGGAAAATCAATAGAATTTATGATACTTGGGAAAACCTGCAGCAGCTAAAATTAAAAACAAGTAAATGTAAAAATGGGTATCTGCATTGCGATTGATTGGGAAACTACTGACTGCTTCCCGATTGGTTTGAGCCAGTAGCGCAACAATCAAGTTCGTGATAAAGTGCTTGCTTTACTTCCCAGTGGTGGTCCCCGGGCAACTATGTTTATAAATAATAATATAATAATAATAATAATAATAATAATGTTCAGCGCGACAGACCATTGCGGTTCAAGGCCTAGCTTCTCGCGACCATTTGTGTTGCGCATGTATATTTTTGGACACAAATGGAAGGGACCTACAATTTAAGGCTGGATCCGAACGGCGAATTGAGAAGCTTTCCGTGACAAGTTTTTACTTTTGGAACGTTTCTCACCCATTCGCGAGAGGTGGGACACCGTGAAAAATGCTTTTGGTGTTACTGGGATTCAAACCACGAATCTCCTGCTCATTACCCATGTGCATTTCCACTGAGCCATGGCGCCCACACATAAATTCTTATATATGTAGGCTAAAATTGCAAGTGCGAACGGTCTAGCTTTTCTAGTCTAGGTAACGTGGGTTAGCACCCTGCGGTACCGAAAGATGCCCGCTACTGAAACCGACACAACGCCTCGGATAAGTAATGATCGTATAATGACGACTTTTGGCTATTGTTCCCGGACTTAGATTGATTTCTGGAATTTGCCAGATTTCTTCAACTGGAAGGTGAGTTTTCTCGATATAATTTGGACATACTAGGAGTGAGTGAACTAAGATGGTTCGATGCGGGAGAGTACCATTTCCCAACGTGTAACACTGTTCTACTCTACTCCGGCAAACCCTCCGGCAGTCCCAGTGCATCTGGAGTGGGTCTGTTGCTAACGCCAACAGCACGCAGAGGCCGCATTTCGGACTAGAGTACGGCGCGTCACGATCATACAGTGTTAGGCCCCAACGAATCCTTCGACTGAGGAAGAAAAGGGAAACTTTTACAATCAGCTAAGCGCTGTATTCAACGCAACACCTAACGGAGATATCGTCATCGTGATGGGGGACTTGAATGCCAAGGTAGGCAAAGACAATGAAGGACTCAATCATGTGATTGGGAAACATGGCCTCAGCGAACGTCATTTCGCTGTGAAAGATTTGTTGATTTCTGCAACACCAACCACCTTGTCATAGGAGGCACCATGTTTGAGCATAAGGCCTGCCACAAAGTCAGCTGGGTGTCAACTGACAGGCAATCAGCATTCAACCAAATCGACCATGTGGCGATCAGCCGACGTTTTAGGAGCTGTCTTTTTGACATCCGAAACAGACGAGGAGCCGACATGGGTATGGTACGGGATCATCACCTTATGGTAGCGTCTGTCCACTTACGTAGTGCATCAGTTCAAAGAAACCGCAATATTATCCGAATGCCAAGGTATAACATCGACCGGCGAAAGATCCCCTAAGTACACCAACATTTAAGGGATCATTTATCGCAAGGAATGGAAGCAATCAGCAGCTCACTGCCAACAAACATCCCAGAACATTGAAAGGCTGTGCGAAATGTTTTCACATCTAGAGCAGAAAGTATTGTTGGTAGAAGCCAGGCAAGACACAGCACGTGGCTTACCAAAGATACCTGGAGGCGGATTGAAAAACGTAAGATACTTAAAGCTCGTATTGTAGATACACCAGCAGCAGTGATGATCGAGCTAGAGTCCCTGTATCGAAGCAAAATGAGAAAAGTGCAGCGTAGTGTAAGACGTGACAAACGTAATTATATTAACAACCTGGCCTCAGAAGCAGAGGAAGCAGCGAGCAGGTGCGATAGCAGAACCGTTTACAGAATCACCAAAGAGCTGACAGGTGGTCACCGCTCTACCCAAAATCCGGTGAAAGACCTAGATGGTGCCGTACTCGTTTCAGATGAGGATCAGCTCAAGCGATGGAAGGAGTATTTCTCTGTGGTCCTTAACCGTGTTTTTGCTAACGATATGCACCCAAATCAAACGGAGCTGCCGGAAGTAACAATTTCCCGAATTCGCACCTCAACTCCCAGTATACTCGCAGAGCTTCTGCGTGCCGCTCCAACGACATCAGCAGAGCTTTTATATCCTTTTGGGAGGCAGAAAGTTTCCCCGACGAGTTGAAGAAGGAAATTATTGTCAAGCTCCCTAAAAAGGTAGTGTTATGGAGTGCGAAAACTGGAGAGGCATTTCCGTTCCTTCTGCAGTTGCAAAGGTAATAGCCAAAGTAGTACTTGAGCGAATTAAGGAACATCTGGAAGATATACTCGATGCCGAACAAACAGGTTTCCAGTCGAGACTTATTTCGTGAGAGAGATAGAATAAAATGAGAGGAATATACATCTGGTTCTCCACACTTTTCCTCCTTTAAAATCGGACGAAGTCATCAAAACATCGTGGTGGAATGCTAGCATTAGCTCCTTCGGTTCGTCTTGGAGCTGGTTCCTTTTGAACTTATTCCTATGCATCCACAAACTCGTCACTTTCGTTCAAGTTGGTGTCGATTGATTGATTGTTGTCTTCATCTCGTCCGTCTTGAATTTGTGGCATGATGAAAGGTTCAATTTCTTTAAAATCGTCCTCGAACTCGGTACTTCTAACAGTTTATTCAACATGTTTTTGGAATATCGCGTCTTCAAGTGGTTCGCATGGGCTTTAATGATTCGCTCTGCTGAAATAGTTTCGGCTGCGATGTTGTAATTCGCTCTTCCAATTCGTTCAACGATTTTTTCTGGAGTCCAGTTCCATTTGTCGTTTGATTCTTGTAACTTGTAGAAGACTTCATCATTGGCTTCAAATTCTATCCATTTCGCACAGTGATGCTTTAATTGAATTGAAGTTCCATTTTACTTTTTTCGTTGCTCGCATTAGATTGAATTTGCTTTCTTTGGACGTAAGGATGTTTTCATCTTCCGATTGTTTAGCAATTCTGATGGGGACTTCATGCCTTAGTTATATGATGGTCTTCGACGATAGTTGAACAAGAACTTTCGCAGCTTCTGGTCGACGTTTTCTTTTTCCTTTCTTAGACCTGTTTTTACTAGATCCACGAATCACTCGGCAATAACATTCGACTGAGGACTGTAAGTCGCGGTTCTGATGTGTTCAATTCTATTTGAGTCGCAGAAATCTTTGAATTCCTGTGACGTAAATTGTTCACTATTGTCTCCGATACTATTGTTTTGCAGACACATAAACGGGAAAAAATATGTCGTTTAGCAATTCGATGGTTTTTGCTGAGGTTATTGATTTGGTTCTAAAGACTTCAGGCCATTTTTGCTGTAGGCATCGAAGATTACAAAGAAGAAGTCTCCATTTACTAGTCCAGCGTAGTCAATGTAAATTTGTGGCCATGGTTAATTCGGAATCTGTCAAGGTTTTAAGTCAGATTTGTTTGGTGATTTTCTGGAAACAGCACAAGCTTCGCAAGTCTTAATTTTTTCTCGATATCTTTTTGATGGAACCACGAGTCGCTCGTCGTAGAAAATAAAACCTTGGATTTACGTGGTGGTGGTTTCGGACCATGAAGAAATCTCTGATTGCGTTTATTTTTATATGTTTTGCCTGAGATGGCCAAGAATTTGTGCTTGCTGAGGGTCAGGCATTGAGTTGTGGCTTCTCTGGCGTACTCAACGTTGACTGGCAGTGTTTTTGCGATTGTCAGCATGTTGCAGCATATATCGTCGGTATTGACTGATGCAATAATAAATAATACGCTCAAACCATTTATCGAAACACTTTTTACAGTCTGTGAAGATGATAGTTCCGAAACATGGTTTTTTAACGCTTCAACCGCTTCTCCAGGCGATAAAAATCGTTGTCCACGCATCTTATCTTTGATTTTTGGGAACAGGAAGAAGTCATTGGGAGCCAAGTAGGGGCTGTACAGCGGATAACCCATTAATTCGATCGTTTGAGTGCTCAAATACTCGCTTGGTTTGATGTGATGTGTGTGAGCCATTTTGGGTTGTTTTCTCTCAATTTGTTGAAAACCTCAGACAAACAAATGATCGTATACCAAGCTGAATTGACTGTCTTGATTGATTTTCAAGAGCCACAGTAGCCATATGACCGGTTTTCTTGAAGAAATACGCCCATTTGCTTCCCAACGCTCCGAGGTTGAATTTTGAATTTTCTTCGAATTGGAAGACCTAAACAGTCGATTGCCATTTTCTTTCCGGCTCATACGCAAATATCCATGACTCGTCACCTGTCACGGTCTTGTAGACGTTTTTGGAAGCAACTTCAACGAATTTTTCAAGCATTTGGCGACACCAATCGACACGAACCTTTTTTGTGCGTCTGTCAAAAAATGTGGAAACCAACGTGCACATAGCTTCCTCACCTTTAAATGTTCATGTAAGATCGTATATACGCTGGTGTTACTAATGCCTAAGCATACCTCGATTTCTCGATAAATCACATGACGATCCTCTTCAATCAGTTTTCTCACAGCATCGATGTTTTCTGGAACAACAGCTGTTTTTGGACGACCTTCACGAGGTTCGTCTTTGAGTGAACGTCGTTAGCGCTTAAGTTCATTGTACCAATTATAAATACTAGCCAAGGATGGTGCTTCATCGCCAAAAGTAGAATGAAGTGATTCGAATCACTGTTGTTGAGTTAGCCCGTTTCGAAAATCGAAAATGTTCACGCGATAATTCCATTTATTTACTGAATTCAATTTTTCAAGTAAATAAAAGACAATGTTGCGATGCGAACTGACATATTACTTTTGAGACTTCCATCCCGCCAAAAATGTTAAACTTTTTGACTGACATAGAGATTTGCACCGGAAAACACTAGTATAAGTCTAACACTACAAGAGCAAGTGCACGACGCACTGCGATCGCAAAATCGAGCGTACACCGTGTATTGAAAAAAAAAAGTTCCACCCCTACCATATTACACGCGTGGAAACTCTGTAACCGAGAGACTACCACGCAAGGACGCAAGACTGCTTTTCTCCCTTGATTGCTTGCGAAAATAGAACAAGATCCACAATTCTTTAATATTATTCTGTCGAGCGATGAATCAACGTTGTAGAGAGATGGATACTTTAACATGCACAATCTGCACAGCTGGCAACAAATCCGCATCTAATGCGAGTTAAAAATAAATTATTGGACTGGCATATTGAACGGAATGATAATTTAAACATTTGTACTGCCCGGGAGAATATCTGGTCAAAGCTATTGGGACTTTCTTCCAAATGATCTGCCAAATTTATTGGAAGAGGTGCCCAATAAAAGCCCATTGGTTTCAGAATGATGTTTTCAGGTTTCAGAATAGTGTTCTGCGCAATATGTCGTAAACGTCCGTGCTTACTTGAATGATGGATTGGCCATCTGCGGCCATTTTGTGGCCTTCACGTTCCCCGGACCGTTGGATTTTTTTTGTGGTTGCCTAAAAGAAGATGTCTACTCCAAGCCGATCAGAAATTTACAACAGTTATGTGGACATGTCCAGGAAGCCGCTTCAAAAATTACTCAACGGCGTTATGCGCAATTTCTCAAAAGTGCTTTTAATTCGTAGATGTCGGTCGCATTGCATTGTCACAATGTGATGGGGACTACTTCTTTGTGCAAAATTTCAACTCAATTGAACAACGATTGATGAAAATCGACTTGCAAGATTTGTGTTAAACGAACAGAGCAAAATAAATAAAAGCTTTAATTAATAAAAAAGATTTAGTGTATATCGGTGTCCGTTACGTTAAGTTAACGAACATTTGACGAAACCGAACAAAATTACGTAGATTTAGTGTTTTTCTCAGTTTCCTCAGGATTGATAACTCCTATGAATGGAAAAATTACGCAATAGCAAGCCGAGCGCTAGCCAATTGTTTTAAAACAAAGTCCAATCAAAATTTGACTGGTAGAAGCCGAGATATACGACACGGCAAAGTGACCAATGTATCGGGTGTTTCAACAGGTGCGCTTCAACTTTTCTCCGATAGGGACGACGAACGACGCCATATTTTTTATTGTTCTTTAGTCATTTGGAAACTTCATTAGTATACATTTCATCATGGAATGCTACACATGTGAACAGCGATTGAAAATCATGCAAACTTTTTATCAAAATAATCGTTCTGTTGCCGCTACTTTAAGAGCATTACGGCCATTTAACGATGAGGCTCACTTTTGGCTAGAAGGATTTGTCAACAAGCAAAATATGCGTTACTGGGCAGAAAGCAACCCACACGTGATTCATGAGGCACCGTTGCATCCCGAAAAAGTCACTGTTTTTGCGGATTACATGCTGGCGGCGTCATTGGGCCATATTTTTGGTTCAAAGATTGGACTTCGTAAAACGTGCACGCGGTGGTCATGCAAAAGAAATCGAGTTTCATACTTAAATGTATCATATGTATTGAACAGTTTGTGTTTTATTCAAAAAAAAAGTTGAAGTGCTCTTATTGAAAAACCCTATACAAACATACAAGCGTACAAATGTACACACTGTAGTGATCGCACTACCCAACTCGTTGATAAGCCAACTAGGTATCCCGATACTTCTGGCCAATCACCTCACCTTTTAGATTTATTCCTAACTTCTACCATGCTTTGGTAGTAGCCAAATTTTCACTAACACCAGCCATTATAGAGCTTACTCATAAAAGGCTACTCTGGCACTATAAAAATGCAAACTGGGAGCACCTGAACCAATTTTATAGCTCATTTGATTGGTCAACCTGCTTTTTCAGCAATAATGCTGATGAAGCATCACAACTTATCACGTCTACCATTTTGCTAGGAATGAAAAATTGCATTCCTTCTTCATGTAAATAAAACAATACTCGTAAGAAAAAATGGTTTAACGAAAATTGTAGGTCAGCAGTCGCGTGTAAAAAATCAGCCCATTTGGTCTACGTTAATTGCACTTCTAAAGAAAACCTTGTAAAGTTTCGAATAGCTAGAAACAGATCAAACGCTATATTGAAAAGGTCAAAAATAATATATCTGAAAGAACTTGACCCCAATAAAGCGACTGGCCCCGACGGTATTCCGCCATTAGTATTGAAAAGATGTCATAATACTTTGGCAAAACCGCTTAGCAAATTGTTTCATCTCTCAATGAAGACAGGTATTTTTCCATCATTTTGGAAAATAGCTAATATTCAACCCGTCCCGAAAAAAGGTGATAAATCGGCACCTACGAACTACCGACCTATTGCTTTGTTGTCGGTTCTATCGAAGGTAATGGAATCTATCGGTTATTTCAGACTAATGAACTATCTGGATTCGAATGTTCTTTTATCCGATGTGCGGTATGGATTTCGTAAAAATCGCTCTTCAGGTGAATTCATGGCGTGCATGACTCATTGTTTGGAGCGAAGCATTGAAAACCTAGGTGAATCAAGCGTTGTTTCCTTAGATATTTCTAAAGCTTTTGATAGAGTTTGGCACGATTGTCTTATTAATAAGATTCGTGCGCTGAACTTACACTCCTCTCTAATTGCATGGATTGAGAATTATTTATGAAACCGTAAAATAAAAGTTGTATTAAATGGTATATCTTCAGCTTCACATGGGATCAATGCTGGCGTACCTCAAGGGTCATCCTTGTCGCCCACGCTCTTCTTGATATATATCAACGACCTGTTGTCTTCTACAACCTGTGATATCCATTCTTTTGCTGATGATACAACATTATCGGCTTCCATTGAGTTTGTCAGTCAAAAAGAATGCAATTCTCGCATGATTGGTTCGCGTGAATTAATGAATTTGACTATTCTCGATCGTTCTCGATTGGGGCATTTCTAATAGAGTAGAATTTAACCCAAATAAATTTCAGTCTTGTCTTTTTTCTCAGAAGACAGTTCAACATTACGTTTCACCTGTTATAAATGGTGCCTATATTGCGAGATCAGATTCACTTAAATTGTTAGGTGCAAAAGTATCAAGTGATCTTTCCTGAAAGGATCATATTTTTGAAATTTCAAAAAGAGCTAGCCAATGTTTAGGCTTCATAAGACGTTGTAACTTCTACTTCACTCCCTCTGAAGTATTAAGATTATTTAAATCTTATGTTAGATCAATTTTGGAATTTAATTCATATGTGTGGGGTGGGGCTCCTAGATCGCATTTGGTTCATCTTGATGGAGTTCAAAATAGAGTTATTCGTTTGATAGAAACCCGTTCACTAGTTCCAGGTCCTTCTGTCAGTAACGTAAACACTCGTTTAAGGTCCAGTCAACATAGGTTTGCCTTAAAACTTTTTTCTTGTAGAACCCAACACTTTAAATCCTCCTTTTTTCCGAGAGTCTCTTCGATGTGGAATCAATTGGTCGAGCCCGTGTTTCCCGAATCGTATAATCTGCAGGCCTTCAAATTAGCCCCTCATAACTTCCTGAAAGATGATGGTTGAAGGATAAAGTGCTCATAAGCTGTTTTATTAAAATAAAAAAAAATAAAAATATTATTTACATTATTTTTTAAGATTTGTAATATTTTCTTGGTCAAGGTTTTTTGTAGTTTTCCCTGACCATGATTCATTGATAAAAGTATTTGGACTCGCGTCGTTTTAGTTTCGTGTTCGTTTTTTCGTATTGCTTTTTCAATGAATCAGGGAGAATTGTAAGAAAATAAATTGAAACCGGCTACAAACGTGAGGAATGTGATGTATTGTAAATCACATTCCATCGATTTTTATTCTATTTTGAATTTCAATTTTTAATAAAGGGCTTAGCCCAACTTATTGCCGTGACGCAAGTCATTCAGGGAGTCCTCCCTTGGCGCAATGAGTCTCTATATATATAAAAAAAAAATTTAATTTTAGAAATTTTTTCAGGTAGGATGCTATTCTAAGTCTCGAATCTGATTTTTTTTAAATCAAAGTTAAACGAAAGTTCTCCCTAAAACTACCAGAGATCAATTATTCATCCTTGCGGCTAGAGACATTACTGTTCAAAACGTATTAAGTATAGTTGCATAAAATAATAAACAAAAAACAAAAAGTTGTGGAAGAATTCATCCAATAACTGAAAAAAAATATTCCGGAGTTTAATTGCCAACTGGGTTTATTGCTTTGTAACCAAGGTTCATTTCATTGTAATTTAGCTTAACTTTCACTTCATTGATTCATGTTGATAGAAGTTTGCAAACAAACATTATAAATAAATAAATTTTTACTCCGAATAGACTCAGAGATCATCTGGGTCTTCATCTAGGTTTTCATCTATGGGTGATCCGGGTGGTCCAGGCGGTCCGGGGTTTCCGGGTGGGCCTCTTACCAACACCGGCCCGTCGTTGCCTTGTGGACCTATATTACCACGATCACCATCTGGTCCTTTAACGCCAACTGGACCTGGTGGACCAGGTGGTCCTGGAGGACAATTGCAGTTTATGTGTTCAACTGTCGGCCTGTAAACATATAAGGATTTTGGCTCTTCCTCATCGGCCCCGTCAGTTGCAGTAATCGATGCAACGGCAAGTACACCTACAAACAACCAACACAATTATTATTTTTTGATTTTTAAATATTGGTAACAAAACTTACAAAACAGAAAACAAGTAAAGGTCTTCATGGTTCGGCCCAATCTGTTGTTATACGATTTTTCTTCACCTTTATATACTAAAACAAAATGTCCAAAATATTATAATTTTCCAGTTTTCATACTACAGTGACAAGTGGAAAAGGAAAAGGGCAATAATAACAACACTACAACAAAAAACACTATGTTTTTGTCATATACTTGTACGACTACTTCTACCATTGCTGTTAACAACCTTGTCCTCAACTTTCTTTACCATACGCATTACATTGTAATTTATTCCATTGGTCATCTCGCTTGGTCAGAACTTTTAAATGAACGCATCTTCGAGTATGGATGTTTACATAATATATCTAATAGTATGTATAACATTTGTCAACTATACCATAATAAATGCATGTTGTACGTATGTGCTAATATTATATTTAATAAAAATGTAGAAAAACATACATAAATATGGTTCCGGAATCGACTGAGTGGATGAACATTTTTCGTAAATTTTACATTTTTTGGTGTTAGTTCTGTAATAATTTAAGTAAACGATTAAATTAATTTTCCGGCGGTAGTTTTAGCATTAAGTACATAAAACTATAGCTTTCGTATACGTAGTAAATTATTTGTTTAATATAATAGAAGCAATATCATCGTTATAAATGTAGGTTGTTTACGGTGTGTCACAAAACTCGATTGTTTTATTATCCCAGATGTAAATTGTCTTTACGATGATGACCACGGCAACGAAAGCGGCTAAACGATTTCTCATGGAACGTACGCTCACTGTATATAGCTCGAGCTGCACAACAGCTAGCCGATATCCTGTCCAAATATAATGCTGATATAACAGCAAGTAGGCAGATGCGATGGACGGGGGATGGTGTCTTAAAAAATTCAGAATATGACATATATAACAGCTGTCATGCAAGTCATCATGTGCTCAGGGTGGGGTTTCTAGTCAACAAAAGAATGAAACCCACCGTAATCGGCTTTAAAGTAGTAAATAATCTGCTGGGCCTGATTCCCGCTATAGTTTTGAAGAGGTGTTCTTCAACGTTGGCATTACCACTGCGCAGACTTTTCCATTACTCTTATTCTTCTGGAGTCGTCCCAAGAAATTGGAAAACAGCCTTTATCCAGCCTGTTCCTAAAAAAGGCGAATCGTCATCTCTTCCTCGTACCGACCCATTGCGCTAACATCTATACTATCCAAGGTCATGGAAACCCTGATCAATCGCAAGCTTATGCAATAGCGCGAATCACGTGAAATCCTTAGTGACCAGCAGTAAAGGTGACCTGATGGCTAATCTCACTGAAAAGTGGAACCAGTCTATTCACAAACTTGGTGAAAGTAAAGTTGTTGCACTCGTTATTTCCAAGGCATTTGACAGAGTCTGGCATCAAGCTTTTTTGTCGAAAATGAATGGTTATGGAATTAATAACACCCGGCTCGATTGGACTAGTAACTACATTTGTGACCGTTCAATCCAGGTCGTATTGGACGGATTAAACTCCAATGTTCACCGCATAAACGCCGTTGTTCCTTAAGGCTCTATTTTATCTCCGACACTCTTTCTGATTTGCATTAATGATCTCCTATCCACCACCTCTCATCCAATCCATTCCTTTGCTGACGACAGTACTCTTAGCTTTTCATTTGACTTCACGCTTTCTTCACGCCCCTCTTCGTCACAAGTGAAACTTGAACAAGGACGTATGTCAAGCACGTTAAATTCTGACCTTGACAGGATAACGAGGTGGGGACTACATACTAGAATTGAATTTAACGCTTCCAAAACCTAATGCTCTCATCTGTCATCTAAGCGTTATTTAATCCCCCAACCTTTATCCATGAGTGGATCTTGCATCAGAGAAACTGAAAAGCTCTTAATTCTCGGTATGTGCGTCAACAACAAGCTTCGTTGGAACGACCACATATTTGCCATCGCCAAAAATGTTGCGAGATGCTTAGGTTTCCTAAAACGGTGCAAGATGTACTTCACTCCTTCAGATCTGGCTACTATTTACAAGCCGTACGTGAACTAGAACAGTATAGAGAGCAAGGACCGCACCAGGCGTGAAAGTTCTACCAAAGAGTGACGCAATATACACCGCGTTGCACATACTGCAAGGACAAATAGGGTAATCTGATCACCGATCTTAAAGGCATCTTAGCGCGATGGGAAGAGCACTTTCATGAGTTGCTAAACGGGCAGTTAACTGAGGAATTGGAAGCTCCACCAATGACCGAAGATCATACTATGATGCCGCCACCAAGCATAGACGAAGCTAGCAGAGAGATAAATCGGCTCAAAAATAATAAGGCTTCGGGAATTGATGGGATTCCAGCGGAACTGATAAAAATAGGAGGCCCCACATCAAACCAAGCAATTCATGATATAATAGTGCAAGTATGTGAGGAAGAAGCGATCCCAGAAGACTTGCGAAGAGGCATCCTATGCTCCATACATAACAAGGGAGATATTACAAAATGCAGCAATTATCGTGGTACAACGTTGTTGAGTACCGCGTATAAGATTTTCTCCTCTATTCTTCAAGACAGGATATTTCTATACACTAAAGTCATCATTGGTCCGTACCAGTGTGGCTTCATCCCAGGCAAATCAACAACTGATAAGATTTACACCCTAAGACAGTTGATGGAGAAATGTCTAGAGTTTCAAAACTCACTACACCATCTTTTAATAGACTTTAAAGCCGCCTATGATAGCATAGCCATAGTAGAACTTAATAAACTTAAGTAGAACTTAAGGGCTCCGACAAGGAGATGGACTGGCCTGCGTCTTCTTCAACCTGGCGTTGGAGAAAGTGATCCGAGACTCTGACGTAACGGCGAGAGGAGCAATTCTCTATAAGTCCATTCAGATACTGGCTTACGCAGACGATATTGACGTCGTTGGTAGAAATCGATGAGCTGTACAGGAAGCTTTCATCCAGATCGAGCAGGCGGCACGAAATCTGAGGCTGCACATTAATGAGAGCGAAACAAAATACATGGTGGCCACGTCTGCGAGTAGAACATCCAACATTGGTCCCTCAATTCAAATAGTGTAGTGCGAATTTGAAGTAGTGCAATCCTCTCGGGTCAACTGTAGCAGCCGATAACAGCATGGAACCAGAAATACGCGCACGGTTGCTGAAAGCCAACAAAGCCTACTATAGTCTGTCAAGACTCTTCAAATCCAGGAACTTAACCATAACATCCAAGCTGCTGATATATAAGACAATGGTCATACCAGTACTTACATATGGATCGGAGACTTGGGTGCATAGCAAAAAGCATTTTGACCTCTTAGCCGCGTTCGAAAGAAAAGTCTTACGGAGAATTGTTTGCCCCGTATGTGAGGAAGGACGATTCCGGAGACTCTATAATGATGAGATCTACCAGCGTTACCGCGATGTCGACATCGTGAAGAAAATTTAGCGGTGGACAGGACACCTAGCTCGCATGAGCGAAGAGGATTCTGCTCGGAAAGTCCTTTGCGGTAGGATTTATGGAACACGACAGCGAGGCCGGCCATCCCTACGCTGAAATGATGGCGTAGACCAGGACGCCCAGAGTTTAGGGATGCCAAACAGGTTATATCGCACTTCCACCAGTCAGAGATAATAACGGTCACCTGGAATTCTAGAGCATTCTGTGTTATTCCCCTATTCTGCTGATTTCTGACCGCCACATTCACATTTTCTCATTTTCTTTAAAACTAATCGACAACCAAACCAGGTGTTTAACTCCTGGTTAAAAGATCTGGTTAAAAGAGCCTGGTTAATCTGAAGAAAGAAAACCAATTCGATCTTGGTTAGCAAATTAATCAAATTCGCCCATCACTATGGTACACAGTTTGAATTTAACGGACATTTATTTTATTTCTTAAAGTGGATACTAATGATTTTCATTAATTTCTTTTTTCAAATACAAAACATGCGAGTATCATTATGCGTATTAGACTGGACTCTCGAATAGAAATTGTACCAATCGCTGTTCTAAAACTAGTTTATACCAACTTATACTAAAAAAATGCAAAACAATGACCTACGGTCAGTAACCTTATAATGAATGGTTTAAAGGCCGCAGCAAACATCTCACGTGGGAAAATGAAAAACAAATTCAAAGTGTATCAATAATATACAGGTCTCAAAAAAAGTTTTCTTGTTTTTGATTTTACTGTTCGTAGCTTTTATACCTACATGTAATCAAAAATTGGTTTTTTTTATTGATTCTGGAAAGAAAAAACAACAAAAAGAAAACCAGACGAAATTTACATAATTTACATCCATTACTTGTTGAATTAATTTTTCACAGATTATCTACATAGACATTTTTATGTATATATATGTGTGGCATTAGCTTATATCAAAAGTATCATCTTGAAGAACAGATTTTCCGGCCAATGTTTTGAAAACCATTCAACGTTTTCTTCATCTCACCTAAATGCTGTTTCTCTCATGAGAGTTCCACAAAATGTATGCAACCGGTCTGCAAATGAGTTTGACAATAAATTGATGCTGTTGCTGGTATAAAAAGAGCGTGTCCATCATTTGGGTAAATAGACAACTTTCAAACATGAAGATAATCGTCTGTATTTTCCTTTGTAAGTATTAAGAGGATTTTTTTTGTTCAGAAAAAGTAAAATTTTCATGAATTACATTTTTTTTTGTTATAGGTCTTTTGGCAATTTCCGTTGCAGTCGAAGGAAAAGGACTTTTACTTTCGACATTGTCAGAACAAACAAAATGCATATGTTCTCCTGGTCCTTCCGGTCCTCCTGGCCCACCTGGTGCCCCTGGCCCTAAAGGACCAACTGGAAACACTGGAGAAAAAGGTGTATCTGGTCCTCTGGATCTGCCTGCCGGAGCTGTTGCTGGGGCTCCTGCTACTTAAAATTCCCTGGAAAATTGAGGGTGTTATTGGTGTTGCTTTTAGTCCAAAATTGAAAGTGATGCTAAGCATTTTTAAAGTTCATCTTACCATTAGCCAGCCCTTATTTATTTCGATCACCTAATAAATGTTTAAATTGTAAAAGAAACTCATTTTGTCTGAAAACGCATACTTAGTACTACGTAACAAAGTAGGAGTGCGACAATCGAAGTGTTAGTAAATCGAAAGGCTGTAATTTCGTCATTTCAAATTTTATGAAAAACACATTACTGCTCGATATAGCAACCTTTGGCGCATATGATAGCGTCTAGTCCCTTAACGGAGGCATTGCATTGCATCGTTGGTATTTTGGTCGATTCTTTACGAATAGCTGTGATCAATGCGCCCACACTTCCATATCTTTTTGTCGAAATCATGGCATCGAAAATGGACCATACGGAAAAATCCATTAGATTCAAGTCTGGATAGTATGAACGCCATTGTTGTGAAGAAATTATATTTGGAACGTAATTTTGTAAAAATTGTTGTGTCAAATGAGCTTATGTGATGGTGCTTAGTGCTATTTAAAGGTCCAGAGGTTGTTACCGAGTTTTTCGTGTGTTTTCCCGGTGCATGAACGACGATTTGCAGTTACAGCTGCCCAAACCATCACAGAAGCCGGCGATTGTTTGCGAAGAGCTTTTCGCTTGTCCAATTGGTCATTGGATTTGTCCTCCAAATTACGCTATCGTTTTGTTTGTTTATGAACAAAATTTTCCATCAGAAAATACCAAGTAAATGAGATCGTTACGTTCGTGCAGCATGCAATGCCTTTGTTAAGAGACTCGACGCTATCATCCCAGCCAAAGGTGGCTATATCGAGCAGTAACGTGATTTTTATACAACTTGAAATGTTTTTAACATTCCATTAAAAATTTCAATAAAAATATTCATAAAAGACGAAATTACTGCCTTTTGATTTAGTAACACTTCGATTGCCGAACACTGTACACTCTAATTGGTGGTGGATTCAATTCCACAGATTTTTAAGTAAAAAGTTTTTAGGAAAACTTAAAAAAAAATAGTTGAGATAATAATTTGGTAATATAGGTCACACAAATCTAGTTTATAGAAACAATTTAAGAATTTCAAACATCCTACAGCAACTAAAATAACGGTCAATTGAAAAGCCAGATCAGAGGGAGTGAAATATTTCTTGCATCGGGTCAAAAATATTCATAATATACAGGCTGTAGGCTGACGTAGGTTAGGTTAGGTTGCGGTGGCTGCTAATGCTCACTTAGACCATTCGCGGTCCTTTGTGCTACTACAGGATCTCATACCTTTCCCCTTTTTCAGAAGATCCATTCAGAGGTCTTAATGAATCGAAGTATATCTCGCACTTTGCCGTTTTCGAGATCTAGCAGGTTATTCATTAACCGCTTACCCATCTGTTTGTCCCATCTGTGCATTAGTGCCGGTCATGAGCAGAGAAGAAGAGAATTTCTATGGTCTCCTCCTCCTCCTCGTCCATGCAGCTTCTGCAGAAGTCATTATATTCGACACCCATTCTTCCCGCGTGTTTCCCTAGAAGGCAGTGTCCTGTCATTATCCATACAATTGTTCTTAGTTCACGTCTTTGTAGGGAAATAAGCGCAGTTGAGCGCTTCAAGGCCAGACCTGTCTTAAAGTGTCGGTGTTTTCCCACCTTACATTTGTTATTGTTTCTGCCTCTTTCCGAAGCTCAAATTTCAGTGTCGCGATAGGACTCCCTACCTCCGCCATTTCCGGTAGCAGCTGGAGAGTCATAACACGTCTAGCTAACTCATCCGCCCTGCAGTTCCCCTCAACAACCGTGTGACCCGAAACCCATATGATCCTTATATTGAACTGTTCACTCTTCTCGTTAAGAGAGGTGTGACAGCTCAACGCCACCTTAGATTTCAGTGAGACCTCCTCCAACGATTTTATGGCCGCCTGACTATCCACATAAATGATTATCTTCTTTGAGGATAGTACATTATGCTTCAGCCAACTCATTACCTCTTCAATCGTACGCTGACTGGTTGTCAAATCTTATGGAGGTGATTCTTGAATAAATTGCGACCAAAAGTCGTATGGGTGCTATCACCTCACCTCATGCAGTGTCCCGTGTCCGCTGCGTTTTAAGGGTAAGAAGCGTGCTTTTGACCTAAGATCAGTTCACACAACCTAATTACTCTTGAACGGTTCTAGATACATGTCCAGTGTTGGTCTTTTTTGAAACTCTTAAGATGAAACAACTTGCATTTGCGATTTCAAAAATATTTGTCGATATGCAATCCTTAAAAGTCAAGCAATTTTATTTAGTTTTTGAAAATTGTATTTTTAAACACACTATCTCGAAAAATACGTACTATACAGGGTGTCCCCTAATTCGTCAATAATAATTTAGCAAATGATTCTTGGGTATATGCTTAGAAAAAAATCGTTATACAGTAAAGATCTATCTCTAATGTTGACACCATTTATCTGAGATTTAAGAAAAAACTTACTTTGGTGTACCCTGACATGTAAACGGAAATTGCTCTATTAATACTAATGGTAGAAGCTTTGTTTAGGAGTTTATTTTTAGAAAAAATACTAGCCATTGTAACTGCCTTTAAATAAAGGCGATATCGTCTTTGAATCTTCAGATATCGAATTTCAATGCCTGTTCCATTTTTCTTGACCATGCTAATTTTTACTTTGAGGTAAATTTTCTCCATAAAATGCGTAATTAGCATAACGCTTTACTATTTTTTTTCTTATGAACATATCAATAATAAAAAAACAACCCATAAAAATTAAAATCACCAACAAGTTTGCGGGAAAATCAATAGAATTTATGATACTTGGGAAAACCTGCAGCAGCTAAAATTAAAAACAAGTAAATGTAAAAATGGGTATCTGCATTGCGATTGATTGGGAAACTACTGACTGCTTCCCGATTGGTTTGAGCCAGTAGCGCAACAATCAAGTTCGTGATAAAGTGCTTGCTTTACTTCCCAGTGGTGGTCCCCGGGCAACTATGTTTATAAATAATAATATAATAATAATAATAATAATAATAATAATAATAATGTTCAGCGCGACAGACCATTGCGGTTCAAGGCCTAGCTTCTCGCGACCATTTGTGTTGCGCATGTATATTTTTGGACACAAATGGAAGGGACCTACAATTTAAGGCTGGATCCGAACGGCGAATTGAGAAGCTTTCCGTGACAAGTTTTTACTTTTGGAACGTTTCTCACCCATTCGCGAGAGGTGGGACACCGTGAAAAATGCTTTTGGTGTTACTGGGATTCAAACCACGAATCTCCTGCTCATTAGCCATGTGCATTTCCACTGAGCCATGGCGCCCACACATAAATTCTTATATATGTAGGCTAAAATTGCAAGTGCGAACGGTCTAGCTTTTCTAGTCTAGGTAACGTGGGTTAGCACCCTGCGGTACCGAAAGATGCCCGCTACTGAAACCGACACAACGCCTCGGATAAGTAATGATCGTATAATGACGACTTTTGGCTATTGTTCCCGGACTTAGATTGATTTCTGGAATTTGCCAGATTTCTTCAACTGGAAGGTGAGTTTTCTCGATATAATTTGGACATACTAGGAGTGAGTGAACTAAGATGGTTCGATGCGGGAGAGTACCATTTCCCAACGTGTAACACTGTTCTACTCTACTCCGGCAAACCCTCCGGCAGTCCCAGTGCATCTGGAGTGGGTCTGTTGCTAACGCCAACAGCACGCAGAGGCCGCATTTCGGACTAGAGTACGGCGCGTCACGATCATACAGTGTTAGGCCCCAACGAATCCTTCGACTGAGGAAGAAAAGGGAAACTTTTACAATCAGCTAAGCGCTGTATTCAACGCAACACCTAACGGAGATATCGTCATCGTGATGGGGGACTTGAATGCCAAGGTAGGCAAAGACAATGAAGGACTCAATCATGTGATTGGGAAACATGGCCTCAGCGAACGTCATTTCGCTGTGAAAGATTTGTTGATTTCTGCAACACCAACCACCTTGTCATAGGAGGCACCATGTTTGAGCATAAGGCCTGCCACAAAGTCAGCTGGGTGTCAACTGACAGGCAATCAGCATTCAACCAAATCGACCATGTGGCGATCAGCCGACGTTTTAGGAGCTGTCTTTTTGACATCCGAAACAGACGAGGAGCCGACATGGGTATGGTACGGGATCATCACCTTATGGTAGCGTCTGTCCACTTACGTAGTGCATCAGTTCAAAGAAACCGCAATATTATCCGAATGCCAAGGTATAACATCGACCGGCGAAAGATCCCCTAAGTACACCAACATTTAAGGGATCATTTATCGCAAGGAATGGAAGCAATCAGCAGCTCACTGCCAACAAACATCCCAGAATATTGAAAGGCTGTGCGAAATGTTTTCACATCTAGAGCAGAAAGTATTGTTGGTAGAAGCCAGGCAAGACACAGCACGTGGCTTACCAAAGATACCTGGAGGCGGATTGAAAAACGTAAGATACTTAAAGCTCGTATTGTAGATACACCAGCAGCAGTGATGATCGAGCTAGAGTCCCTGTATCGAAGCAAAATTAGAAAAGTGCAGCGTAGTGTAAGACGTGACAAACGTAATTATATTAACAACCTGGCCTCAGAAGCAGAGGAAGCAGCGAGCAGGTGCGATAGCAGAACCGTTTACAGAATCACCAAAGAGCTGACAGGTGGTCACCGCTCTACCCAAAATCCGGTGAAAGACCTAGATGGTGCCGTACTCGTTTCAGATGAGGATCAGCTCAAGCGATGGAAGGAGTATTTCTCTGTGGTCCTTAACCGTGTTTTTGCTAACGATATGCACCCAAATCAAACGGAGCTGCCGGAAGTAACAATTTCCCGAATTCGCACCTCAACTCCCAGTATACTCGCAGAGCTTCTGCGTGCCGCTCCAACGACATCAGCAGAGCTTTTATATCCTTTTGGGAGGCAGAAAGTTTCCCCGACGAGTTGAAGAAGGAAATTATTGTCAAGCTCCCTAAAAAGGTAGTGTTATGGAGTGCGAAAACTGGAGAGGCATTTCCGTTCCTTCTGCAGTTGCAAAGGTAATAGCCAAAGTAGTACTTGAGCGAATTAAGGAACATCTGGAAGATATACTCGATGCCGAACAAACAGGTTTCCAGTCGAGACTTATTTCGTGAGAGAGATAGAATAAAATGAGAGGAATATACATCTGGTTCTCCACACTTTTCCTCCTTTAAAATCGGACGAAGTCATCAAAACATCGTGGTGGAATGCTAGCATTAGCTCCTTCGGTTCGTCTTGGAGCTGGTTCCTTTTGAACTTATTCCTATGCATCCACAAACTCGTCACTTTCGTTCAAGTTGGTGTCGATTGATTGATTGTTGTCTTCATCTCGTCCGTCTTGAATTTGTGGCATGATGAAAGGTTCAATTTATTTAAAATCGTCCTCGAACTCGGTACTTCTAACAGTTTATTCAACATGTTTTTGGAATATCGCGTCTTCAAGTGGTTCGCATGGGCTTTAATGATTCGCTCTGCTGAAATAGTTTCGGCTGCGATGTTGTAATTCGCTCTTCCAATTCGTTCAACGATTTTTTCTGGAGTCCAGTTCCATTTGTCGTTTGATTCTTGTAACTTGTAGAAGACTTCATCATTGGCTTCAAATTCTATCCATTTCGCACAGTGATGCTTTAATTGAATTGAAGTTCCATTTTACTTTTTTCGTTGCTCGCATTAGATTGAATTTGCTTTCTTTGGACGTAAGGATGTTTTCATCTTCCGATTGTTTAGCAATTCTGATGGGGACTTCATGCCTTAGTTATATGATGGTCTTCGACGATAGTTGAACAAGAACTTTCGCAGCTTCTGGTCGACGTTTTCTTTTTCCTTTCTTAGACCTGTTTTTACTAGATCCACGAATCACTCGGCAATAACATTCGACTGAGGACTGTAAGTCGCGGTTCTGATGTGTTCAATTCTATTTGAGTCGCAGAAATCTTTGAATTCCTGTGACGTAAATTGTTCACTATTGTCTCCGATACTATTGTTTTGCAGACACATAAACGGGAAAAAATATGTCGTTTAGCAATTCGATGGTTTTTGCTGAGGTTATTGATTTGGTTCTAAAGACTTCAGGCCATTTTTGCTGTAGGCATCGAAGATTACAAAGAAGAAGTCTCCATTTACTAGTCCAGCGTAGTCAATGTAAATTTGTGGCCATGGTTAATTCGGAATCTGTCAAGGTTTTAAGTCAGATTTGTTTGGTGATTTTCTGGAAACAGCACAAGCTTCGCAAGTCTTAATTTTTTCTCGATATCTTTTTGATGGAACCACGAGTCGCTCGTCGTAGAAAATAAAACCTTGGATTTACGTGGTGGTGGTTTCGGACCATGAAGAAATCTCTGATTGCGTTTATTTTTATATGTTTTGCCTGAGATGGCCAAGAATTTGTGCTTGCTGAGGGTCAGGCATTGAGTTGTGGCTTCTCTGGCGTACTCAACGTTGACTGGCAGTGTTTTTGCGATTGTCAGCATGTTGCAGCATATATCGTCGGTATTGACTGATGCAATAATAAATAATACGCTCAAACCATTTATCGAAACACTTTTTACAGTCTGTGAAGATGATAGTTCCGAAACATGGTTTTTTAACGCTTCAACCGCTTCTCCAGGCGATAAAAATCGTTGTCCACGCATCTTATCTTTGATTTTTGGGAACAGGAAGAAGTCATTGGGAGCCAAGTAGGGGCTGTACAGCGGATAACCCATTAATTCGATCGTTTGAGTGCTCAAATACTCGCTTGGTTTGATGTGATGTGTGTGAGCCATTTTGGGTTGTTTTCTCTCAATTTGTTGAAAACCTCAGACAAACAAATGATCGTATACCAAGCTGAATTGACTGTCTTGATTGATTTTCAAGAGCCACAGTAGCCATATGACCGGTTTTCTTGAAGAAATACGCCCATTTGCTTCCCAACGCTCCGAGGTTGAATTTTGAATTTTCTTCGAATTGGAAGACCTAAACAGTCGATTGCCATTTTCTTTCCGGCTCATACGCAAATATCCATGACTCGTCACCTGTCACGGTCTTGTAGACGTTTTTGGAAGCAACTTCAACGAATTTTTCAAGCATTTGGCGACACCAATCGACACGAACCTTTTTTGTGCGTCTGTCAAAAAATGTGGAAACCAACGTGCACATAGCTTCCTCACCTTTAAATGTTCATGTAAGATCGTATATACGCTGGTGTTACTAATGCCTAAGCATACCTCGATTTCTCGATAAATCACATGACGATCCTCTTCAATCAGTTTTCTCACAGCATCGATGTTTTCTGGAACAACAGCTGTTTTTGGACGACCTTCACGAGGTTCGTCTTTGAGTGAACGTCGTTAGCGCTTAAGTTCATTGTACCAATTATAAATACTAGCCAAGGATGGTGCTTCATCGCCAAAAGTAGAATGAAGTGATTCGAATCACTGTTGTTGAGTTAGCCCGTTTCGAAAATCGAAAATGTTCACGCGATAATTCCATTTATTTACTGAATTCAATTTTTCAAGTAAATAAAAGACAATGTTGCGATGCGAACTGACATATTACTTTTGAGACTTCCATCCCGCCAAAAATGTTAAACTTTTTGACTGACATAGAGATTTGCACCGGAAAACACTAGTATAAGTCTAACACTACAAGAGCAAGTGCACGACGCACTGCGATCGCAAAATCGAGCGTACACCGTGTATTGAAAAAAAAAAGTTCCACCCCTACCATATTACACGCGTGGAAACTCTGTAACCGAGAGACTACCACGCAAGGACGCAAGACTGCTTTTCTCCCTTGATTGCTTGCGAAAATAGAACAAGATCCACAATTCTTTAATATTATTCTGTCGAGCGATGAATCAACGTTGTAGAGAGATGGATACTTTAACATGCACAATCTGCACAGCTGGCAACAAATCCGCATCTAATGCGAGTTAAAAATAAATTATTGGACTGGCATATTGAACGGAATGATAATTTAAACATTTGTACTGCCCGGGAGAATATCTGGTCAAAGCTATTGGGACTTTCTTCCAAATGATCTGCCAAATTTATTGGAAGAGGTGCCCAATAAAAGCCCATTGGTTTCAGAATGATGTTTTCAGGTTTCAGAATAGTGTTCTGCGCAATATGTCGTAAACGTCCGTGCTTACTTGAATGATGGATTGGCCATCTGCGGCCATTTTGTGGCCTTCACGTTCCCCGGACCGTTGGATTTTTTTTGTGGTTGCCTAAAAGAAGATGTCTACTCCAAGCCGATCAGAAATTTACAACAGTTATGTGGACATGTCCAGGAAGCCGCTTCAAAAATTACTCAACGGCGTTATGCGCAATTTCTCAAAAGTGCTTTTAATTCGTAGATGTCGGTCGCATTGCATTGTCACAATGTGATGGGGACTACTTCTTTGTGCAAAATTTCAACTCAATTGAACAACGATTGATGAAAATCGACTTGCAAGATTTGTGTTAAACGAACAGAGCAAAATAAATAAAAGCTTTAATTAATAAAAAAGATTTAGTGTATATCGGTGTCCGTTACGTTAAGTTAACGAACATTTGACGAAACCGAACAAAATTACGTAGATTTAGTGTTTTTCTCAGTTTCCTCAGGATTGATAACTCCTATGAATGGAAAAATTACGCAATAGCAAGCCGAGCGCTAGCCAATTGTTTTAAAACAAAGTCCAATCAAAATTTGACTGGTAGAAGCCGAGATATACGACACGGCAAAGTGACCAATGTATCGGGTGTTTCAACAGGTGCGCTTCAACTTTTCTCCGATAGGGACGACGAACGACGCCATATTTTTTATTGTTCTTTAGTCATTTGGAAACTTCATTAGTATACATTTCATCATGGAATGCTACACATGTGAACAGCGATTGAAAATCATGCAAACTTTTTATCAAAATAATCGTTCTGTTGCCGCTACTTTAAGAGCATTACGGCCATTTAACGATGAGGCTCACTTTTGGCTAGAAGGATTTGTCAACAAGCAAAATATGCGTTACTGGGCAGAAAGCAACCCACACGTGATTCATGAGGCACCGTTGCATCCCGAAAAAGTCACTGTTTTTGCGGATTACATGCTGGCGGCGTCATTGGGCCATATTTTTGGTTCAAAGATTGGACTTCGTAAAACGTGCACGCGGTGGTCATGCAAAAGAAATCGAGTTTCATACTTAAATGTATCATATGTATTGAACAGTTTGTGTTTTATTCAAAAAAAAAGTTGAAGTGCTCTTATTGAAAAACCCTATACAAACATACAAGCGTACAAATGTACACACTGTAGTGATCGCACTACCCAACTCGTTGATAAGCCAACTAGGTATCCCGATACTTCTGGCCAATCACCTCACCTTTTAGATTTATTCCTAACTTCTACCATGCTTTGGTAGTAGCCAAATTTTCACTAACACCAGCCATTATAGAGCTTACTCATAAAAGGCTACTCTGGCACTATAAAAATGCAAACTGGGAGCACCTGAACCAATTTTATAGCTCATTTGATTGGTCAACCTGCTTTTTCAGCAATAATGCTGATGAAGCATCACAACTTATCACGTCTACCATTTTGCTAGGAATGAAAAATTGCATTCCTTCTTCATGTAAATAAAACAATACTCGTAAGAAAAAATGGTTTAACGAAAATTGTAGGTCAGCAGTCGCGTGTAAAAAATCAGCCCATTTGGTCTACGTTAATTGCACTTCTAAAGAAAACCTTGTAAAGTTTCGAATAGCTAGAAACAGATCAAACGCTATATTGAAAAGGTCAAAAATAATATATCTGAAAGAACTTGACCCCAATAAAGCGACTGGCCCCGACGGTATTCCGCCATTAGTATTGAAAAGATGTCATAATACTTTGGCAAAACCGCTTAGCAAATTGTTTCATCTCTCAATGAAGACAGGTATTTTTCCATCATTTTGGAAAATAGCTAATATTCAACCCGTCCCGAAAAAAGGTGATAAATCGGCACCTACGAACTACCGACCTATTGCTTTGTTGTCGGTTCTATCGAAGGTAATGGAATCTATCGGTTATTTCAGACTAATGAACTATCTGGATTCGAATGTTCTTTTATCCGATGTGCGGTATGGATTTCGTAAAAATCGCTCTTCAGGTGAATTCATGGCGTGCATGACTCATTGTTTGGAGCGAAGCATTGAAAACCTAGGTGAATCAAGCGTTGTTTCCTTAGATATTTCTAAAGCTTTTGATAGAGTTTGGCACGATTGTCTTATTAATAAGATTCGTGCGCTGAACTTACACTCCTCTCTAATTGCATGGATTGAGAATTATTTATGAAACCGTAAAATAAAAGTTGTATTAAATGGTATATCTTCAGCTTCACATGGGATCAATGCTGGCGTACCTCAAGGGTCATCCTTGTCGCCCACGCTCTTCTTGATATATATCAACGACCTGTTGTCTTCTACAACCTGTGATATCCATTCTTTTGCTGATGATACAACATTATCGGCTTCCATTGAGTTTGTCAGTCAAAAAGAATGCAATTCTCGCATGATTGGTTCGCGTGAATTAATGAATTTGACTATTCTCGATCGTTCTCGATTGGGGCATTTCTAATAGAGTAGAATTTAACCCAAATAAATTTCAGTCTTGTCTTTTTTCTCAGAAGACAGTTCAACATTACGTTTCACCTGTTATAAATGGTGCCTATATTGCGAGATCAGATTCACTTAAATTGTTAGGTGCAAAAGTATCAAGTGATCTTTCCTGAAAGGATCATATTTTTGAAATTTCAAAAAGAGCTAGCCAATGTTTAGGCTTCATAAGACGTTGTAACTTCTACTTCACTCCCTCTGAAGTATTAAGATTATTTAAATCTTATGTTAGATCAATTTTGGAATTTAATTCATATGTGTGGGGTGGGGCTCCTAGATCGCATTTGGTTCATCTTGATGGAGTTCAAAATAGAGTTATTCGTTTGATAGAAACCCGTTCACTAGTTCCAGGTCCTTCTGTCAGTAACGTAAACACTCGTTTAAGGTCCAGTCAACATAGGTTTGCCTTAAAACTTTTTTCTTGTAGAACCCAACACTTTAAATCCTCCTTTTTTCCGAGAGTCTCTTCGATGTGGAATCAATTGGTCGAGCCCGTGTTTCCCGAATCGTATAATCTGCAGGCCTTCAAATTAGCCCCTCATAACTTCCTGAAAGATGATGGTTGAAGGATAAAGTGCTCATAAGCTGTTTTATTAAAATAAAAAAAAATAAAAATATTATTTACATTATTTTTTAAGATTTGTAATATTTTCTTGGTCAAGGTTTTTTGTAGTTTTCCCTGACCATGATTCATTGATAAAAGTATTTGGACTCGCGTCGTTTTAGTTTCGTGTTCGTTTTTTCGTATTGCTTTTTCAATGAATCAGGGAGAATTGTAAGAAAATAAATTGAAACCGGCTACAAACGTGAGGAATGTGATGTATTGTAAATCACATTCCATCGATTTTTATTCTATTTTGAATTTCAATTTTTAATAAAGGGCTTAGCCCAACTTATTGCCGTGACGCAAGTCATTCAGGGAGTCCTCCCTTGGCGCAATGAGTCTCTATATATATAAAAAAAAAATTTAATTTTAGAAATTTTTTCAGGTAGGATGCTATTCTAAGTCTCGAATCTGATTTTTTTTAAATCAAAGTTAAACGAAAGTTCTCCCTAAAACTACCAGAGATCAATTATTCATCCTTGCGGCTAGAGACATTACTGTTCAAAACGTATTAAGTATAGTTGCATAAAATAATAAACAAAAAACAAAAAGTTGTGGAAGAATTCATCCAATAACTGAAAAAAAATATTCCGGAGTTTAATTGCCAACTGGGTTTATTGCTTTGTAACCAAGGTTCATTTCATTGTAATTTAGCTTAACTTTCACTTCATTGATTCATGTTGATAGAAGTTTGCAAACAAACATTATAAATAAATAAATTTTTACTCCGAATAGACTCAGAGATCATCTGGGTCTTCATCTAGGTTTTCATCTATGGGTGATCCGGGTGGTCCAGGCGGTCCGGGGTTTCCGGGTGGGCCTCTTACCAACACCGGCCCGTCGTTGCCTTGTGGACCTATATTACCACGATCACCATCTGGTCCTTTAACGCCAACTGGACCTGGTGGACCAGGTGGTCCTGGAGGACAATTGCAGTTTATGTGTTCAACTGTCGGCCTGTAAACATATAAGGATTTTGGCTCTTCCTCATCGGCCCCGTCAGTTGCAGTAATCGATGCAACGGCAAGTACACCTACAAACAACCAACACAATTATTATTTTTTGATTTTTAAATATTGGTAACAAAACTTACAAAACAGAAAACAAGTAAAGGTCTTCATGGTTCGGCCCAATCTGTTGTTATACGATTTTTCTTCACCTTTATATACTAAAACAAAATGTCCAAAATATTATAATTTTCCAGTTTTCATACTACAGTGACAAGTGGAAAAGGAAAAGGGCAATAATAACAACACTACAACAAAAAACACTATGTTTTTGTCATATACTTGTACGACTACTTCTACCATTGCTGTTAACAACCTTGTCCTCAACTTTCTTTACCATACGCATTACATTGTAATTTATTCCATTGGTCATCTCGCTTGGTCAGAACTTTTAAATGAACGCATCTTCGAGTATGGATGTTTACATAATATATCTAATAGTATGTATAACATTTGTCAACTATACCATAATAAATGCATGTTGTACGTATGTGCTAATATTATATTTAATAAAAATGTAGAAAAACATACATAAATATGGTTCCGGAATCGACTGAGTGGATGAACATTTTTCGTAAATTTTACATTTTTTGGTGTTAGTTCTGTAATAATTTAAGTAAACGATTAAATTAATTTTCCGGCGGTAGTTTTAGCATTAAGTACATAAAACTATAGCTTTCGTATACGTAGTAAATTATTTGTTTAATATAATAGAAGCAATATCATCGTTATAAATGTAGGTTGTTTACGGTGTGTCACAAAACTCGATTGTTTTATTATCCCAGATGTAAATTGTCTTTACGATGATGACCACGGCAACGAAAGCGGCTAAACGATTTCTCATGGAACGTACGCTCACTGTATATAGCTCGAGCTGCACAACAGCTAGCCGATATCCTGTCCAAATATAATGCTGATATAACAGCAAGTAGGCAGATGCGATGGACGGGGGATGGTGTCTTAAAAAATTCAGAATATGACATATATAACAGCTGTCATGCAAGTCATCATGTGCTCAGGGTGGGGTTTCTAGTCAACAAAAGAATGAAACCCACCGTAATCGGCTTTAAAGTAGTAAATAATCTGCTGGGCCTGATTCCCGCTATAGTTTTGAAGAGGTGTTCTTCAACGTTGGCATTACCACTGCGCAGACTTTTCCATTACTCTTATTCTTCTGGAGTCGTCCCAAGAAATTGGAAAACAGCCTTTATCCAGCCTGTTCCTAAAAAAGGCGAATCGTCATCTCTTCCTCGTACCGACCCATTGCGCTAACATCTATACTATCCAAGGTCATGGAAACCCTGATCAATCGCAAGCTTATGCAATAGCGCGAATCACGTGAAATCCTTAGTGACCAGCAGTAAAGGTGACCTGATGGCTAATCTCACTGAAAAGTGGAACCAGTCTATTCACAAACTTGGTGAAAGTAAAGTTGTTGCACTCGTTATTTCCAAGGCATTTGACAGAGTCTGGCATCAAGCTTTTTTGTCGAAAATGAATGGTTATGGAATTAATAACACCCGGCTCGATTGGACTAGTAACTACATTTGTGACCGTTCAATCCAGGTCGTATTGGACGGATTAAACTCCAATGTTCACCGCATAAACGCCGTTGTTCCTTAAGGCTCTATTTTATCTCCGACACTCTTTCTGATTTGCATTAATGATCTCCTATCCACCACCTCTCATCCAATCCATTCCTTTGCTGACGACAGTACTCTTAGCTTTTCATTTGACTTCACGCTTTCTTCACGCCCCTCTTCGTCACAAGTGAAACTTGAACAAGGACGTATGTCAAGCACGTTAAATTCTGACCTTGACAGGATAACGAGGTGGGGACTACATACTAGAATTGAATTTAACGCTTCCAAAACCTAATGCTCTCATCTGTCATCTAAGCGTTATTTAATCCCCCAACCTTTATCCATGAGTGGATCTTGCATCAGAGAAACTGAAAAGCTCTTAATTCTCGGTATGTGCGTCAACAACAAGCTTCGTTGGAACGACCACATATTTGCCATCGCCAAAAATGTTGCGAGATGCTTAGGTTTCCTAAAACGGTGCAAGATGTACTTCACTCCTTCAGATCTGGCTACTATTTACAAGCCGTACGTGAACTAGAACAGTATAGAGAGCAAGGACCGCACCAGGCGTGAAAGTTCTACCAAAGAGTGACGCAATATACACCGCGTTGCACATACTGCAAGGACAAATAGGGTAATCTGATCACCGATCTTAAAGGCATCTTAGCGCGATGGGAAGAGCACTTTCATGAGTTGCTAAACGGGCAGTTAACTGAGGAATTGGAAGCTCCACCAATGACCGAAGATCATACTATGATGCCGCCACCAAGCATAGACGAAGCTAGCAGAGAGATAAATCGGCTCAAAAATAATAAGGCTTCGGGAATTGATGGGATTCCAGCGGAACTGATAAAAATAGGAGGCCCCACATCAAACCAAGCAATTCATGATATAATAGTGCAAGTATGTGAGGAAGAAGCGATCCCAGAAGACTTGCGAAGAGGCATCCTATGCTCCATACATAACAAGGGAGATATTACAAAATGCAGCAATTATCGTGGTACAACGTTGTTGAGTACCGCGTATAAGATTTTCTCCTCTATTCTTCAAGACAGGATATTTCTATACACTAAAGTCATCATTGGTCCGTACCAGTGTGGCTTCATCCCAGGCAAATCAACAACTGATAAGATTTACACCCTAAGACAGTTGATGGAGAAATGTCTAGAGTTTCAAAACTCACTACACCATCTTTTAATAGACTTTAAAGCCGCCTATGATAGCATAGCCATAGTAGAACTTAATAAACTTAAGTAGAACTTAAGGGCTCCGACAAGGAGATGGACTGGCCTGCGTCTTCTTCAACCTGGCGTTGGAGAAAGTGATCCGAGACTCTGACGTAACGGCGAGAGGAGCAATTCTCTATAAGTCCATTCAGATACTGGCTTACGCAGACGATATTGACGTCGTTGGTAGAAATCGATGAGCTGTACAGGAAGCTTTCATCCAGATCGAGCAGGCGGCACGAAATCTGAGGCTGCACATTAATGAGAGCGAAACAAAATACATGGTGGCCACGTCTGCGAGTAGAACATCCAACATTGGTCCCTCAATTCAAATAGTGTAGTGCGAATTTGAAGTAGTGCAATCCTCTCGGGTCAACTGTAGCAGCCGATAACAGCATGGAACCAGAAATACGCGCACGGTTGCTGAAAGCCAACAAAGCCTACTATAGTCTGTCAAGACTCTTCAAATCCAGGAACTTAACCATAACATCCAAGCTGCTGATATATAAGACAATGGTCATACCAGTACTTACATATGGATCGGAGACTTGGGTGCATAGCAAAAAGCATTTTGACCTCTTAGCCGCGTTCGAAAGAAAAGTCTTACGGAGAATTGTTTGCCCCGTATGTGAGGAAGGACGATTCCGGAGACTCTATAATGATGAGATCTACCAGCGTTACCGCGATGTCGACATCGTGAAGAAAATTTAGCGGTGGACAGGACACCTAGCTCGCATGAGCGAAGAGGATTCTGCTCGGAAAGTCCTTTGCGGTAGGATTTATGGAACACGACAGCGAGGCCGGCCATCCCTACGCTGAAATGATGGCGTAGACCAGGACGCCCAGAGTTTAGGGATGCCAAACAGGTTATATCGCACTTCCACCAGTCAGAGATAATAACGGTCACCTGGAATTCTAGAGCATTCTGTGTTATTCCCCTATTCTGCTGATTTCTGACCGCCACATTCACATTTTCTCATTTTCTTTAAAACTAATCGACAACCAAACCAGGTGTTTAACTCCTGGTTAAAAGATCTGGTTAAAAGAGCCTGGTTATTCTGAAGAAAGAAAACCAATTCGATCTTGGTTAGCAAATTAATCAAATTCGCCCATCACTATGGTACACAGTTTGAATTTAACGGACATTTATTTTATTTCTTAAAGTGGATACTAATGATTTTCATTAATTTCTTTTTTCAAATACAAAACATGCGAGTATCATTATGCGTATTAGACTGGACTCTCGAATAGAAATTGTACCAATCGCTGTTCTAAAACTAGTTTATACCAACTTATACTAAAAAAATGCAAAACAATGACCTACGGTCAGTAACCTTATAATGAATGGTTTAAAGGCCGCAGCAAACATCTCACGTGGGAAAATGAAAAACAAATTCAAAGTGTATCAATAATATACAGGTCTCAAAAAAAGTTTTCTTGTTTTTGATTTTACTGTTCGTAGCTTTTATACCTACATGTAATCAAAAATTGGTTTTTTTTATTGATTCTGGAAAGAAAAAACAACAAAAAGAAAACCAGACGAAATTTACATAATTTACATCCATTACTTGTTGAATTAATTTTTCACAGATTATCTACATAGACATTTTTATGTATATATATGTGTGGCATTAGCTTATATCAAAATTATCAACTTGAACAGATTTTCCGACCAATGTTTTGAAAACCTCTCAACGTTTTCTTCATCTCACCACAATGCTGTTTCTCTCATGAGAGTTCAACAAAATATATGCAACCGGTCTGCAAATGAGTTTGACAATAAATTGATGCTGTTGCTGGTATAAAAAGAGCGTGTCCATCATTTGGGTAAATAGACAACTTTCAAACATGAAGATAATCGTCTGTATTTTCCTTTGTAAGTATTAAGAGGATTTTTTTTGTTCAGAAAAAGTAAAATTTTCATGAATTACATTTTTTTTTGTTATAGGTCTTTTGGCAATTTCCGTTGCAGTCGAAGGAAAAGGACTTTTACTTTCGACATTGTCAGAACAAACAAAATGCATATGTTCTCCTGGTCCTCCCGGTCCTCCTGGCCCACCTGGTGCCCCTGGCCCTAAAGGACCAACTGGAAACACTGGAGAAAAAGGTGTATCTGGTCCTCTGGATCTGCCTGCCGGAGCTGTTGCTGGGGATCCTGCTACTTAAAATTCCCTGGAAAATTGAGGGTGTTATTGGTGTTGCTTTTAGTCCAAAATTGAAAGTGATGCTAAGCATTTTTAAAGTTCATCTTACCATTAGCCAGCCCTTATTTATTTCGATCACCTAATAAATGTTTAAATTGTAAAAGAAACTCATTTTGTCTGAAAACGCATACTTAGTACTACGTAACAAAGTAGGAGTGCGACAATCGAAGTGTTAGTAAATCGAAAGGCTGTAATTTCGTCATTTCAAATTTTATGAAAAACACATTACTGCTCGATATAGCAACCTTTGGCGCATATGATAGCGTCTAGTCCCTTAACGGAGGCATTGCATTGCATCGTTGGTATTTTGGTCGATTCTTTACGAATAGCTGTGATCAATGCGCCCACACTTCCATATCTTTTTGTCGAAATCATGGCATCGAAAATGGACCATACGGAAAAATCCATTAGATTCAAGTCTGGATAGTATGAACGCCATTGTTGTGAAGAAATTATATTTGGAACGTAATTTTGTAAAAATTGTTGTGTCAAATGAGCTTATGTGATGGTGCTTAGTGCTATTTAAAGGTCCAGAGGTTGTTACCGAGTTTTTCGTGTGTTTTCCCGGTGCATGAACGACGATTTGCAGTTACAGCTGCCCAAACCATCACAGAAGCCGGCGATTGTTTGCGAAGAGCTTTTCGCTTGTCCAATTGGTCATTGGATTTGTCCTCCAAATTACGCTATCGTTTTGTTTGTTTATGAACAAAATTTTCCATCAGAAAATACCAAGTAAATGAGATCGTTACGTTCGTGCAGCATGCAATGCCTTTGTTAAGAGACTCGACGCTATCATCCCAGCCAAAGGTGGCTATATCGAGCAGTAACGTGATTTTTATACAACTTGAAATGTTTTTAACATTCCATTAAAAATTTCAATAAAAATATTCATAAAAGACGAAATTACTGCCTTTTGATTTAGTAACACTTCGATTGCCGAACACTGTACACTCTAATTGGTGGTGGATTCAATTCCACAGATTTTTAAGTAAAAAGTTTTTAGGAAAACTTAAAAAAAAATAGTTGAGATAATAATTTGGTAATATAGGTCACACAAATCTAGTTTATAGAAACAATTTAAGAATTTCAAACATCCTACAGCAACTAAAATAACGGTCAATTGAAAAGCCAGATCAGAGGGAGTGAAATATTTCTTGCATCGGGTCAAAAATATTCATAATATACAGGCTGTAGGCTGACGTAGGTTAGGTTAGGTTGCGGTGGCTGCTAATGCTCACTTAGACCATTCGCGGTCCTTTGTGCTACTACAGGATCTCATACCTTTCCCCTTTTTCAGAAGATCCATTCAGAGGTCTTAATGAATCGAAGTATATCTCGCACTTTGCCGTTTTCGAGATCTAGCAGGTTATTCATTAACCGCTTACCCATCTGTTTGTCCCATCTGTGCATTAGTGCCGGTCATGAGCAGAGAAGAAGAGAATTTCTATGGTCTCCTCCTCCTCCTCGTCCATGCAGCTTCTGCAGAAGTCATTATATTCGACACCCATTCTTCCCGCGTGTTTCCCTAGAAGGCAGTGTCCTGTCATTATCCATACAATTGTTCTTAGTTCACGTCTTTGTAGGGAAATAAGCGCAGTTGAGCGCTTCAAGGCCAGACCTGTCTTAAAGTGTCGGTGTTTTCCCACCTTACATTTGTTATTGTTTCTGCCTCTTTCCGAAGCTCAAATTTCAGTGTCGCGATAGGACTCCCTACCTCCGCCATTTCCGGTAGCAGCTGGAGAGTCATAACACGTCTAGCTAACTCATCCGCCCTGCAGTTCCCCTCAACAACCGTGTGACCCGAAACCCATATGATCCTTATATTGAACTGTTCACTCTTCTCGTTAAGAGAGGTGTGACAGCTCAACGCCACCTTAGATTTCAGTGAGACCTCCTCCAACGATTTTATGGCCGCCTGACTATCCACATAAATGATTATCTTCTTTGAGGATAGTACATTATGCTTCAGCCAACTCATTACCTCTTCAATCGTACGCTGACTGGTTGTCAAATCTTATGGAGGTGATTCTTGAATAAATTGCGACCAAAAGTCGTATGGGTGCTATCACCTCACCTCATGCAGTGTCCCGTGTCCGCTGCGTTTTAAGGGTAAGAAGCGTGCTTTTGACCTAAGATCAGTTCACACAACCTAATTACTCTTGAACGGTTCTAGATACATGTCCAGTGTTGGTCTTTTTTGAAACTCTTAAGATGAAACAACTTGCATTTGCGATTTCAAAAATATTTGTCGATATGCAATCCTTAAAAGTCAAGCAATTTTATTTAGTTTTTGAAAATTGTATTTTTAAACACACTATCTCGAAAAATACGTACTATACAGGGTGTCCCCTAATTCGTCAATAATAATTTAGCAAATGATTCTTGGGTATATGCTTAGAAAAAAATCGTTATACAGTAAAGATCTATCTCTAATGTTGACACCATTTATCTGAGATTTAAGAAAAAACTTACTTTGGTGTACCCTGACATGTAAACGGAAATTGCTCTATTAATACTAATGGTAGAAGCTTTGTTTAGGAGTTTATTTTTAGAAAAAATACTAGCCATTGTAACTGCCTTTAAATAAAGGCGATATCGTCTTTGAATCTTCAGATATCGAATTTCAATGCCTGTTCCATTTTTCTTGACCATGCTAATTTTTACTTTGAGGTAAATTTTCTCCATAAAATGCGTAATTAGCATAACGCTTTACTATTTTTTTTCTTATGAACATATCAATAATAAAAAAACAACCCATAAAAATTAAAATCACCAACAAGTTTGCGGGAAAATCAATAGAATTTATGATACTTGGGAAAACCTGCAGCAGCTAAAATTAAAAACAAGTAAATGTAAAAATGGGTATCTGCATTGCGATTGATTGGGAAACTACTGACTGCTTCCCGATTGGTTTGAGCCAGTAGCGCAACAATCAAGTTCGTGATAAAGTGCTTGCTTTACTTCCCAGTGGTGGTCCCCGGGCAACTATGTTTATAAATAATAATATAATAATAATAATAATAATAATAATGTTCAGCGCGACAGACCATTGCGGTTCAAGGCCTAGCTTCTCGCGACCATTTGTGTTGCGCATGTATATTTTTGGACACAAATGGAAGGGACCTACAATTTAAGGCTGGATCCGAACGGCGAATTGAGAAGCTTTCCGTGACAAGTTTTTACTTTTGGAACGTTTCTCACCCATTCGCGAGAGGTGGGACACCGTGAAAAATGCTTTTGGTGTTACTGGGATTCAAACCACGAATCTCCTGCTCATTAGCCATGTGCATTTCCACTGAGCCATGGCGCCCACACATAAATTCTTATATATGTAGGCTAAAATTGCAAGTGCGAACGGTCTAGCTTTTCTAGTCTAGGTAACGTGGGTTAGCACCCTGCGGTACCGAAAGATGCCCGCTACTGAAACCGACACAACGCCTCGGATAAGTAATGATCGTATAATGACGACTTTTGGCTATT
Organism: Nephrocerus scutellatus; assembly: GCA_947095585.1. Taxonomy (NCBI): domain Eukaryota; kingdom Metazoa; phylum Arthropoda; class Insecta; order Diptera; family Pipunculidae; genus Nephrocerus; species Nephrocerus scutellatus. The sequence continues at coordinate 77,975,122 of OX352765.1, read as the reverse complement.
GTTCCCGGACTTAGATTGATTTCTGGAATTTGCCAGATTTCTTCAACTGGAAGGTGAGTTTTCTCGATATAATTTGGACATACTAGGAGTGAGTGAACTAAGATGGTTCGATGCGGGAGAGTACCATTTCCCAACGTGTAACACTGTTCTACTCTACTCCGGCAAACCCTCCGGCAGTCCCAGTGCATCTGGAGTGGGTCTGTTGCTAACGCCAACAGCACGCAGAGGCCGCATTTCGGACTAGAGTACGGCGCGTCACGATCATACAGTGTTAGGCCCCAACGAATCCTTCGACTGAGGAAGAAAAGGGAAACTTTTACAATCAGCTAAGCGCTGTATTCAACGCAACACCTAACGGAGATATCGTCATCGTGATGGGGGACTTGAATGCCAAGGTAGGCAAAGACAATGAAGGACTCAATCATGTGATTGGGAAACATGGCCTCAGCGAACGTCATTTCGCTGTGAAAGATTTGTTGATTTCTGCAACACCAACCACCTTGTCATAGGAGGCACCATGTTTGAGCATAAGGCCTGCCACAAAGTCAGCTGGGTGTCAACTGACAGGCAATCAGCATTCAACCAAATCGACCATGTGGCGATCAGCCGACGTTTTAGGAGCTGTCTTTTTGACATCCGAAACAGACGAGGAGCCGACATGGGTATGGTACGGGATCATCACCTTATGGTAGCGTCTGTCCACTTACGTAGTGCATCAGTTCAAAGAAACCGCAATATTATCCGAATGCCAAGGTATAACATCGACCGGCGAAAGATCCCCTAAGTACACCAACATTTAAGGGATCATTTATCGCAAGGAATGGAAGCAATCAGCAGCTCACTGCCAACAAACATCCCAGAATATTGAAAGGCTGTGCGAAATGTTTTCACATCTAGAGCAGAAAGTATTGTTGGTAGAAGCCAGGCAAGACACAGCACGTGGCTTACCAAAGATACCTGGAGGCGGATTGAAAAACGTAAGATACTTAAAGCTCGTATTGTAGATACACCAGCAGCAGTGATGATCGAGCTAGAGTCCCTGTATCGAAGCAAAATTAGAAAAGTGCAGCGTAGTGTAAGACGTGACAAACGTAATTATATTAACAACCTGGCCTCAGAAGCAGAGGAAGCAGCGAGCAGGTGCGATAGCAGAACCGTTTACAGAATCACCAAAGAGCTGACAGGTGGTCACCGCTCTACCCAAAATCCGGTGAAAGACCTAGATGGTGCCGTACTCGTTTCAGATGAGGATCAGCTCAAGCGATGGAAGGAGTATTTCTCTGTGGTCCTTAACCGTGTTTTTGCTAACGATATGCACCCAAATCAAACGGAGCTGCCGGAAGTAACAATTTCCCGAATTCGCACCTCAACTCCCAGTATACTCGCAGAGCTTCTGCGTGCCGCTCCAACGACATCAGCAGAGCTTTTATATCCTTTTGGGAGGCAGAAAGTTTCCCCGACGAGTTGAAGAAGGAAATTATTGTCAAGCTCCCTAAAAAGGTAGTGTTATGGAGTGCGAAAACTGGAGAGGCATTTCCGTTCCTTCTGCAGTTGCAAAGGTAATAGCCAAAGTAGTACTTGAGCGAATTAAGGAACATCTGGAAGATATACTCGATGCCGAACAAACAGGTTTCCAGTCGAGACTTATTTCGTGAGAGAGATAGAATAAAATGAGAGGAATATACATCTGGTTCTCCACACTTTTCCTCCTTTAAAATCGGACGAAGTCATCAAAACATCGTGGTGGAATGCTAGCATTAGCTCCTTCGGTTCGTCTTGGAGCTGGTTCCTTTTGAACTTATTCCTATGCATCCACAAACTCGTCACTTTCGTTCAAGTTGGTGTCGATTGATTGATTGTTGTCTTCATCTCGTCCGTCTTGAATTTGTGGCATGATGAAAGGTTCAATTTATTTAAAATCGTCCTCGAACTCGGTACTTCTAACAGTTTATTCAACATGTTTTTGGAATATCGCGTCTTCAAGTGGTTCGCATGGGCTTTAATGATTCGCTCTGCTGAAATAGTTTCGGCTGCGATGTTGTAATTCGCTCTTCCAATTCGTTCAACGATTTTTTCTGGAGTCCAGTTCCATTTGTCGTTTGATTCTTGTAACTTGTAGAAGACTTCATCATTGGCTTCAAATTCTATCCATTTCGCACAGTGATGCTTTAATTGAATTGAAGTTCCATTTTACTTTTTTCGTTGCTCGCATTAGATTGAATTTGCTTTCTTTGGACGTAAGGATGTTTTCATCTTCCGATTGTTTAGCAATTCTGATGGGGACTTCATGCCTTAGTTATATGATGGTCTTCGACGATAGTTGAACAAGAACTTTCGCAGCTTCTGGTCGACGTTTTCTTTTTCCTTTCTTAGACCTGTTTTTACTAGATCCACGAATCACTCGGCAATAACATTCGACTGAGGACTGTAAGTCGCGGTTCTGATGTGTTCAATTCTATTTGAGTCGCAGAAATCTTTGAATTCCTGTGACGTAAATTGTTCACTATTGTCTCCGATACTATTGTTTTGCAGACACATAAACGGGAAAAAATATGTCGTTTAGCAATTCGATGGTTTTTGCTGAGGTTATTGATTTGGTTCTAAAGACTTCAGGCCATTTTTGCTGTAGGCATCGAAGATTACAAAGAAGAAGTCTCCATTTACTAGTCCAGCGTAGTCAATGTAAATTTGTGGCCATGGTTAATTCGGAATCTGTCAAGGTTTTAAGTCAGATTTGTTTGGTGATTTTCTGGAAACAGCACAAGCTTCGCAAGTCTTAATTTTTTCTCGATATCTTTTTGATGGAACCACGAGTCGCTCGTCGTAGAAAATAAAACCTTGGATTTACGTGGTGGTGGTTTCGGACCATGAAGAAATCTCTGATTGCGTTTATTTTTATATGTTTTGCCTGAGATGGCCAAGAATTTGTGCTTGCTGAGGGTCAGGCATTGAGTTGTGGCTTCTCTGGCGTACTCAACGTTGACTGGCAGTGTTTTTGCGATTGTCAGCATGTTGCAGCATATATCGTCGGTATTGACTGATGCAATAATAAATAATACGCTCAAACCATTTATCGAAACACTTTTTACAGTCTGTGAAGATGATAGTTCCGAAACATGGTTTTTTAACGCTTCAACCGCTTCTCCAGGCGATAAAAATCGTTGTCCACGCATCTTATCTTTGATTTTTGGGAACAGGAAGAAGTCATTGGGAGCCAAGTAGGGGCTGTACAGCGGATAACCCATTAATTCGATCGTTTGAGTGCTCAAATACTCGCTTGGTTTGATGTGATGTGTGTGAGCCATTTTGGGTTGTTTTCTCTCAATTTGTTGAAAACCTCAGACAAACAAATGATCGTATACCAAGCTGAATTGACTGTCTTGATTGATTTTCAAGAGCCACAGTAGCCATATGACCGGTTTTCTTGAAGAAATACGCCCATTTGCTTCCCAACGCTCCGAGGTTGAATTTTGAATTTTCTTCGAATTGGAAGACCTAAACAGTCGATTGCCATTTTCTTTCCGGCTCATACGCAAATATCCATGACTCGTCACCTGTCACGGTCTTGTAGACGTTTTTGGAAGCAACTTCAACGAATTTTTCAAGCATTTGGCGACACCAATCGACACGAACCTTTTTTGTGCGTCTGTCAAAAAATGTGGAAACCAACGTGCACATAGCTTCCTCACCTTTAAATGTTCATGTAAGATCGTATATACGCTGGTGTTACTAATGCCTAAGCATACCTCGATTTCTCGATAAATCACATGACGATCCTCTTCAATCAGTTTTCTCACAGCATCGATGTTTTCTGGAACAACAGCTGTTTTTGGACGACCTTCACGAGGTTCGTCTTTGAGTGAACGTCGTTAGCGCTTAAGTTCATTGTACCAATTATAAATACTAGCCAAGGATGGTGCTTCATCGCCAAAAGTAGAATGAAGTGATTCGAATCACTGTTGTTGAGTTAGCCCGTTTCGAAAATCGAAAATGTTCACGCGATAATTCCATTTATTTACTGAATTCAATTTTTCAAGTAAATAAAAGACAATGTTGCGATGCGAACTGACATATTACTTTTGAGACTTCCATCCCGCCAAAAATGTTAAACTTTTTGACTGACATAGAGATTTGCACCGGAAAACACTAGTATAAGTCTAACACTACAAGAGCAAGTGCACGACGCACTGCGATCGCAAAATCGAGCGTACACCGTGTATTGAAAAAAAAAAGTTCCACCCCTACCATATTACACGCGTGGAAACTCTGTAACCGAGAGACTACCACGCAAGGACGCAAGACTGCTTTTCTCCCTTGATTGCTTGCGAAAATAGAACAAGATCCACAATTCTTTAATATTATTCTGTCGAGCGATGAATCAACGTTGTAGAGAGATGGATACTTTAACATGCACAATCTGCACAGCTGGCAACAAATCCGCATCTAATGCGAGTTAAAAATAAATTATTGGACTGGCATATTGAACGGAATGATAATTTAAACATTTGTACTGCCCGGGAGAATATCTGGTCAAAGCTATTGGGACTTTCTTCCAAATGATCTGCCAAATTTATTGGAAGAGGTGCCCAATAAAAGCCCATTGGTTTCAGAATGATGTTTTCAGGTTTCAGAATAGTGTTCTGCGCAATATGTCGTAAACGTCCGTGCTTACTTGAATGATGGATTGGCCATCTGCGGCCATTTTGTGGCCTTCACGTTCCCCGGACCGTTGGATTTTTTTTGTGGTTGCCTAAAAGAAGATGTCTACTCCAAGCCGATCAGAAATTTACAACAGTTATGTGGACATGTCCAGGAAGCCGCTTCAAAAATTACTCAACGGCGTTATGCGCAATTTCTCAAAAGTGCTTTTAATTCGTAGATGTCGGTCGCATTGCATTGTCACAATGTGATGGGGACTACTTCTTTGTGCAAAATTTCAACTCAATTGAACAACGATTGATGAAAATCGACTTGCAAGATTTGTGTTAAACGAACAGAGCAAAATAAATAAAAGCTTTAATTAATAAAAAAGATTTAGTGTATATCGGTGTCCGTTACGTTAAGTTAACGAACATTTGACGAAACCGAACAAAATTACGTAGATTTAGTGTTTTTCTCAGTTTCCTCAGGATTGATAACTCCTATGAATGGAAAAATTACGCAATAGCAAGCCGAGCGCTAACCAATTGTTTTAAAACAAAGTCCAATCAAAATTTGACTGGTAGAAGCCGAGATATACGACACGGCAAAGTGACCAATGTATCGGGTGTTTCAACAGGTGCGCTTCAACTTTTCTCCGATAGGGACGACGAACGACGCCATATTTTTTATTGTTCTTTAGTCATTTGGAAACTTCATTAGTATACATTTCATCATGGAATGCTACACATGTGAACAGCGATTGAAAATCATGCAAACTTTTTATCAAAATAATCGTTCTGTTGCCGCTACTTTAAGAGCATTACGGCCATTTAACGATGAGGCTCACTTTTGGCTAGAAGGATTTGTCAACAAGCAAAATATGCGTTACTGGGCAGAAAGCAACCCACACGTGATTCATGAGGCACCGTTGCATCCCGAAAAAGTCACTGTTTTTGCGGATTACATGCTGGCGGCGTCATTGGGCCATATTTTTGGTTCAAAGATTGGACTTCGTAAAACGTGCACGCGGTGGTCATGCAAAAGAAATCGAGTTTCATACTTAAATGTATCATATGTATTGAACAGTTTGTGTTTTATTCAAAAAAAAAGTTGAAGTGCTCTTATTGAAAAACCCTATACAAACATACAAGCGTACAAATGTACACACTGTAGTGATCGCACTACCCAACTCGTTGATAAGCCAACTAGGTATCCCGATACTTCTGGCCAATCACCTCACCTTTTAGATTTATTCCTAACTTCTACCATGCTTTGGTAGTAGCCAAATTTTCACTAACACCAGCCATTATAGAGCTTACTCATAAAAGGCTACTCTGGCACTATAAAAATGCAAACTGGGAGCACCTGAACCAATTTTATAGCTCATTTGATTGGTCAACCTGCTTTTTCAGCAATAATGCTGATGAAGCATCACAACTTATCACGTCTACCATTTTGCTAGGAATGAAAAATTGCATTCCTTCTTCATGTAAATAAAACAATACTCGTAAGAAAAAATGGTTTAACGAAAATTGTAGGTCAGCAGTCGCGTGTAAAAAATCAGCCCATTTGGTCTACGTTAATTGCACTTCTAAAGAAAAAGGTGATAAATCGGCACCTACGAACTACCGACCTATTGCTTTGTTGTCGGTTCTATCGAAGGTAATGGAATCTATCGGTTATTTCAGACTAATGAACTATCTGGATTCGAATGTTCTTTTATCCGATGTGCGGTATGGATTTCGTAAAAATCGCTCTTCAGGTGAATTCATGGCGTGCATGACTCATTGTTTGGAGCGAAGCATTGAAAACCTAGGTGAATCAAGCGTTGTTTCCTTAGATATTTCTAAAGCTTTTGATAGAGTTTGGCACGATTGTCTTATTAATAAGATTCGTGCGCTGAACTTACACTCCTCTCTAATTGCATGGATTGAGAATTATTTATGAAACCGTAAAATAAAAGTTGTATTAAATGGTATATCTTCAGCTTCACATGGGATCAATGCTGGCGTACCTCAAGGGTCATCCTTGTCGCCCACGCTCTTCTTGATATATATCAACGACCTGTTGTCTTCTACAACCTGTGATATCCATTCTTTTGCTGATGATACAACATTATCGGCTTCCATTGAGTTTGTCAGTCAAAAAGAATGCAATTCTCGCATGATTGGTTCGCGTGAATTAATGAATTTGACTATTCTCGATCGTTCTCGATTGGGGCATTTCTAATAGAGTAGAATTTAACCCAAATAAATTTCAGTCTTGTCTTTTTTCTCAGAAGACAGTTCAACATTACGTTTCACCTGTTATAAATGGTGCCTATATTGCGAGATCAGATTCACTTAAATTGTTAGGTGCAAAAGTATCAAGTGATCTTTCCTGAAAGGATCATATTTTTGAAATTTCAAAAAGAGCTAGCCAATGTTTAGGCTTCATAAGACGTTGTAACTTCTACTTCACTCCCTCTGAAGTATTAAGATTATTTAAATCTTATGTTAGATCAATTTTGGAATTTAATTCATATGTGTGGGGTGGGGCTCCTAGATCGCATTTGGTTCATCTTGATGGAGTTCAAAATAGAGTTATTCGTTTGATAGAAACCCGTTCACTAGTTCCAGGTCCTTCTGTCAGTAACGTAAACACTCGTTTAAGGTCCAGTCAACATAGGTTTGCCTTAAAACTTTTTTCTTGTAGAACCCAACACTTTAAATCCTCCTTTTTTCCGAGAGTCTCTTCGATGTGGAATCAATTGGTCGAGCCCGTGTTTCCCGAATCGTATAATCTGCAGGCCTTCAAATTAGCCCCTCATAACTTCCTGAAAGATGATGGTTGAAGGATAAAGTGCTCATAAGCTGTTTTATTAAAATAAAAAAAAATAAAAATATTATTTACATTATTTTTTAAGATTTGTAATATTTTCTTGGTCAAGGTTTTTTGTAGTTTTCCCTGACCATGATTCATTGATAAAAGTATTTGGACTCGCGTCGTTTTAGTTTCGTGTTCGTTTTTTCGTATTGCTTTTTCAATGAATCAGGGAGAATTGTAAGAAAATAAATTGAAACCGGCTACAAACGTGAGGAATGTGGATGTATTGTAAATCACATTCCATCGATTTTTATTCTATTTTGAATTTCAATTTTTAATAAAGGGCCTAAAACTACCAGAGATCAATTATTCATCCTTGCGGCTAGAGACATTACTGTTCAAAACGTATTAAGTATAGTTGCATAAAATAATAAACAAAAAACAAAAAGTTGTGGAAGAAATTCATCCAATAACTGAAAAAAAATATTCCGGAGTTTAATTGCCAACTGTGTTTATTGCTTTGTAACCAAGGTTCATTTCATTGTAATTTAGCTTAACTTTCACTTCATTGATTCATGTTGATAGAAGTTTGCAAACAAACATTATAAATAAATAAATTTTTACTCCGAATAGACTCAGAGATCATCTGGGTCTTCATCTAGGTTTTTATCTGGATGCCGGGTTGTCCGGGTTGTGCGGGTTATATGGGTGATCCGGGTGGTCCAGGCGGTCCGGGGTTTCCGGGTGGGCCTCTTACCAACACCGGCCCGTCGTTGCCTTGTGGACCTATATTACCACGATCACCATCTGGTCCTTTAACGCCAACTGGACCTGGTGGACCAGGTGGTCCTGGAGGACAGTTGCAGTTTATGTGTTCAACTGTCGGCCTGTTAACATATAAGGATTTTTGCTCATCTTCATCGGTCCCGTCAGTTGCAGTAATCGATGCAACAAGTACACCTACAAACAACCAACACAATTATTATTTTTTGATTTTTAAATATTGGTAACAAAACTTACAAAACAGAAAACAAGTAAAGGTCTTCATGGTTCGGCCCAATCTGTTGTTATACGATTTTTCTTCACCTTTATATACTAAAACAAAATGTCCAAAATATTTAAATTTTCCAGTTTTCATACTACAGTGACAAGTGGAAAAGGAAAAGGGCAATAATAACAAAACTACAACAAAAAACACTATGTTTTTGTCATATACTTGTACGACTACTTCTACCATTGCTGTTAACAACCTTGTCCTCAACTTTCTTTACCATACGCATTACATTGTAATTTATTCCATTGGTCATCTCGCTTGGTCAGAACTTTTAAATGAACGCATCTTCGAGTATGGATGTTTACATAATATATCTAATAGTATGTATAAGATAAGAAATTTGTCAACTATACCTCAACAAATGCATGTTGTACGTATGTGCTAATATTATATTTAATAAAAATGTAGAAAAACATACATAAATATGGTTCCGGAATCGACTGAGTGGATGAACATTTTTCGTAAATTTTATATTTTTTGTAAGTATTCATTAGTTCTGTTTAAGTAAACGATTAAATTAATTTTCCGGCGGTAGTTTTAGCATTAAGTACATAAAACTATAGCTTTCGTATACGTAGTAAATTATTTGTTTAATATAATAGAAGCAATATCATCGTCATAAATGTAGGTTGTTTACGGTGTGTCACAAAACTCGATTGTTTTATTATCCCAGATGTAAATTGTCTTTACGATGACGACCAGGGCAACGAAAGCGGCTAAAAGATTTAAGAATTTTCTCATGGAACGTACGCTCACTGTATATAGCTCGAGCTGCACAACAGCTAGCCGATATCCTGTCCAAATATAATGCTGATATAACAGCAAGTAGGCAGATGCGATGGACGGGGGATGGTGTCTTAAAAAATTCAGAATATGACATATATAACAGCTGTCATGCAAGTCATCATGTGCTCAGGGTGGGGTTTCTAGTCAGCAAAAGAATGAAACCCACCGTAATCGGCTTTAAAGTAGTAAATAATCTGCTGGGCCTGATTCTCACTATAGTTTTGAAGAGGTGTTCTTCAACGTTGGCATTACCACTGCGCAGACTTTTCCATTACTCCTATTCTTCTGGAGTCGTCCCAAGAAATTGGAAAACAGCCTTTATCCAGCCTGTTCCTAAAAAAGGCGAATCGTCATCTCTTTCCTCGTACCGACCCATTGCGCTAACATCTATACTATCCAAGGTCATGGAAACCCTGATCAATCGCAAGCTTATGCAATAGCGCGAATCACGTGAAATCCTTAGTGACCAGCAGTAAAGGTGACCTGATGGCTAATCTCACTGAAAAGTGGAACCAGTCTATTCACAAACTTGGTGAAAGTAAAGTTGTTGCACTCGTTATTTCCAAGGCATTTGACAGAGTCTGGCATCAAGCTTTTTTGTCGAAAATGAATGCTTATGGAATTAATAACACCCGGCTCGATTGGACTAGTAACTACATTTGTGACCGTCCAATCCAGGTCGTATTGGACGGATTAAAATCCAATGTTCACCGCATAAACGCCGTTGTTCCTTAAGGCTCTATTTTATCTCCGACACTCTTTCTGATTTGCATTAATGATCTCCTATCCACCACCTCTCATCCAATCCATTCCTTTGCTGACGACAGTACTCTTAGCTTTTCATTTGACTTCACGCTTTCTTCACGCCCCTCTTCGTCACAAGTGAAACTTGAACAACGACGTATGTCAAGCACGTTAAATTCTGACGTTGACAGGATAACGAGGAGGGGACTACATACTAGAGTTGAATTTAACGCTTCCAAAACCCAATGCTCTCATCTGTCATCTAAGCGTTATTTAATCCCTCAACCTTTATCCATGAATGGATCTTGCATCAGAGAAACTGAAAAGCTCTTAATTCTCGGTATGTGCACCAACAACAAACTTCACTGGAACGACCACATATTTGCCATCGCCAAAAATGCTGCGAGATGCTTAGGTTTCCTAAAACGGTGCAAGATGTACTTCACTCCTTCAGATCTGGCTACTATTTACAAGCCGTACGTGAACTAGAACAGTATAGAGAGCAAGGACCGCACCAGGCATGAAAGTTCTACCAAAGAGTGACGCAATATACACCGCGTTGCACATACTGCAAGGACAAATAGGGTAATCTGATCATCGATCTTAAAGGCATCTTAGCGCGATGGGAAGAGCACTTTCATGAATTACTAAACGGGCAGTTAACTGAGGAATTGGAAGCTCCACCAATGACCGAAGATCATACTATGATGCCGCCACCAAGCATAGACGAAGCTAGCAGAGAGATAAATCGGCTCAAAAATAATAAGGCTTCGGGAATTGATGGGATTCCAGCGGAACTGATAAAAATAGGAGGCCCCACATCAAACCAAGCAATTCATGATATAATAGTGCAAGTATGTGAGGAAGAAGCGATCCCAGAAGACTTGCGAAGAGGCATCCTATGCTCCATACATAACAAGGGAGATATTACAAAATGCAGCAATTATCGTGGTACAACGTTGTTGAGTACCGCGTATAAGATTTTCTCCTCTATTCTTCAAGACAGGATATTTCTATACACTAAAGTCATCATTGGTCCGTACCAGTGTGGCTTCATCCCAGGCAAATCAACAACTGATAAGATTTACACCCTAAGACAGTTGATGGAGAAATGTCTAGAGTTTCAAAACTCACTACACCATCTTTTAATAGACTTTAAAGCCGCCTATGATAGCATAGCCATAGTAGAACTTAATAAACTTAAGTAGAACTTAAGGGCTCCGACAAGGAGATGGACTGGCCTGCGTCTTCTTCAACCTGGCGTTGGAGAAAGTGATCCGAGACTCTGACGTAACGGCGAGAGGAGCAATCCTCTATAAGTCCATTCAGATACTGGCTTACGCAGACGATTTTGACATCGTTGGTAGAAACCGAAGAGCTGTACAGGAAGCTTTCATGCAGGTAGAGCAGGCGGCACAAAATCTGGGGCTGCACATAAAGGAGAGCAACACAAAGTACATGGTGGCTACGTCTGCGAGTAGAAGATCAAACATTGGTCCCTCAATTCAAATAGTGGAGCGCGAATTAGAAATAGTGCAATCCTTTAACTATCTCGGGTCAACTATAGCAGCCGATAACATGGAACAGAAATACGCGCACGGTTGCTTAAAGTCAACAAAGCCTACTATAGTCTGTCAAGACTCTTCAAATCCACGAACTTAACCATGACATCCATGCTGATTGTATATAAGACAATGGTCATACCAGTACTTACATATGGATCCGAGACATGGGTGCTTAGCAAAAAGCATTCTGACCTCTTAGCCGCGTTCGAAAGAAAAGTCTTACGGAGAATTGTTGGCCCCGTATGTGAGGAAGGACGATTCCGGAGACTCTATAATGATGAGATCTACCAGCGTTACCGCGATGTCGACATCGTGAACAAAATTTAGCGGTGGACAGGACACCTAGCTCGCATGAGCGAAGAGGATTCTGCTCGGAAAGTCCTTTGCGGTAGGATTTATGGAACACGACAGCGAGGCCGGCCATCCCTACGCTGAAATGATGGCGTAGACCAGGACGCCCAGAGTTTAGGGATGCCAAACAGGTTATACCGCACTACCACCAGTCAGAGATAATAACGGTCACCTGGAATTCTAGAGCATTCTGTGTTATTCCCCTATTCTGCTGATTTCTGACCGCCACATTCACATTTTCTCAGTATCTTTAAAACTAATCGACAACCAAACCAGGTGTTTAACTCCTGGTTAAAAGATCTGGTTAAAAGAGCCTGGTTAATCTAAAGAAAGAAAACCAATTCGATCTTGGTTAGCAAATTAATCAATTTCGCCCATCACTATGGTACACAGTTTGAATTTAACGGACATTTATTTTATTTCTCAAAGTGGATACTAATGATTTTCATTAATTTCTTTTTTCAAATACAAAACATGCGAGTATCATTATACGTATTAGACTGTACTCTCGAATAGTAAGATTATGACCCAAATTGTACCAATCGCTGTTCTAACACTAGTTTATACCAACTTATACTAAAAAAATGCAAAACATTGACCTACGGTCAGTAACCTTATAATGAATGGTTTAAAGGCCGCAGCAAACATCTCACGTGGGAAAATGAAAAACAAATTCAAAGTGTATCAATAATATACAGGTCTCAAAAACAGTTTTCTTGTTTTCTATTTTACTGTTCGTAGCTTTTATACCTACATGTAATCAAAAATTGGTTTTTTTATTGATTCTGGAAAGAAAAAACAACGAAAAGAAAAACAGACGAAATTTACATAATTTACATCCATTATTTGTTGAATTAATTTTTCACAGATTATCTACAGAGACATTTTTATGTAGATTTTTGTGTCGCATTAGCTGATATCAAAAGTATCATCTTGAAGAACAGATTTTCCGGCCAATGTTTTGAAAACCATTCAACGTTTTCTTCATCTCACCACAATGCTGTTTCTCTCATGAGAGTTCCACAAAATGTATGCAACCGGTCTGCAAATGAGTTTGACAATAAATTGATGATGCTGTTGTTGGTATAAAAAGAGCGTGTCCATCATTTGGGTAAATAGACAACTTTCAAACATGAAGATAATCGTCTGTATTTTCCTTTGTAAGTATTAAGAGGATTTTTTTCTTCAGAAAAAGTAAAATTTTCATGAATTACTTTTTTTTTTTGTTATAGGTCTTTTGGCAATTTCCGTTGCAGTCGAAGGAAAAGGAATTTTACTTTCGACATTGTTAGAACAAACAAAATGCATATGTATTCCTGGTCCTCCCGGTCCTCCTGGTCCACCTGGTCCCCCTGGCCCAAAAGGACCTACTGGAAACACTGGAGAAAAGGGTGTATCTGGTTCTCTGGAGCTGTCTGCCGGAAATGCCGGAGATGATGGAGTTGCCGGAGTTGTTGGTGAAGCTTTTTCTAATTTAAATGGCTTATTTGATGGTTGAAACAATTCCCTGGAAAATTGAGGGTGTTTTCGGTGTTGCTTTAGGTCCAAAATTGAAAGTAATGCTAAGCATTTAAAGTTCATATTACAGCCAAGATGGCTGTCATTATTTATTTATACTTCGATCACCTAATAAATGTTTAAATTGTAAAAGAAACCCATTTTGTCTTTCTATTATTGATTTTATGAAATTATTTGCTGAAAACGCATACTTAGTACTAAGCAACGAAGTAGGAGTGCGACAATCGAAGTGTTCCTAAATCAAAAGGCTGTAATTTCGTCATTTATGTATTTTTTTTTTTAGAAATTTTTCAAATTTTTTGAAAAACACATTACTGCTCGATATAGCCACCTTTGGCGCATATGATAGCGTCTAGGCCCTTAACCCTTTCGTAAAATTTGGTCGAATTATCGTACAAAAATTTCAGCTATTTATTTATCAAAAAATGTATACATGGCAACGTTCTTTCATGCACCAGACAACAAAAAAAAAACGGTAAATTCGTTTATTCTGCTGAAAACAAAAGCAAAAATGGAAAAAATTCGTTGAAAAATTCAAATGTCAAACGCATTCCGTGTTAAGTGTTTGTATTTGTTAGCGACTGTGGTCGGAGCTAAGTTTTGAAACTTTAACTTGAATTGTGTTGAAAATTTCAAATCAAATTAAAAAAAAGTGATGTTATATAAAATAAAAGTATCATTAACAAAGTATCATTGCAAAATATTACTCGTAAGTATTTTATATTTCAAAATAAAATTTATGTACGATATATCGTACAAATCGCATCTTCTTCAAGTGTACGATTTTTAGTACATAAATATTTGTACGATATATAGAACAAATTTGAGCAATAGAGGTCTTACGATGCATAAAAATTTTGTTAGGTATAAAATGAGTTCCAAGAAGAAGTCGTTTGACAGAGCAGCAAATTCAAGCTTTCTTGAACGAAATAATTCCCGATGCAGAGCATTCCGATGTGGAGAATGAGAGAGAAACGGTTTTTGAAGCTGACTTTGAAGATCAATTGTACTTTGAGCAAGAGCAAAGAAAAGTGACAGTTTTGAGGACGACGAGAGATGCAGATGAAGCTGTAGAAAATGCGGATGATGATGTAAATACCTAAACCATCTTAGCAGTGGGTTCAGCGTCAGGAGTAGAAGTTTCGATTGACGATGGAGTTTTTCTTGATATTGTTGCTGAAAATTCTTCAACCCACGATAAAGTCTTCAAAGTAACACCACGAAAAGACATACAGTGGAGTAGAGCTACACCGTTTCAATTAGAAAAAATTCCTTTCGAGCAAATAGATTTGGTTTCATTAGGTGATGATATTTTGAAAACTTCTTCACTGAAGATATTTTTGACAAAATGTGTTTTTATACAAACCTTTATGCCACACAGCAACAAACAAGAGCCTTTAAGTCAACAACAAAAGAGGATTTAAAGGTATTTATTGGCCTTTATATAATGATGGGATGCCTCCGGTTGCCAAGAATATCACTCTATTGGGATCGTTCCATTAAAATTGAACTATTTGGCAAGGCTACTATAGATTTACATAGATTTCGCCAACTGCGATTACACGTCCATTTTGTCAAAAATCTAGACATTCCCAAAAACTGTACTGACCGCTTTGCAAAACTTAGGCCATTGATTAAAGCTATTCAACAACGATGTTGGATGGAACCAGTCGAAGAAAATGTTTGCGTGGATGAACATTCCTGCAAAATGTACTATAAGGATAAGCCCCATAGTTGGGGGTTTGTTTTATACGTACTTTGTGGAAAGTCTGGTTTTCCATATGACTTCAATGTCCATCAAGGCAAATTTGGAATAGCATTTGATAGTGAATATCTTCGACAATATGGATTCTCCACATCAGTCGTATTACAGTTATTCTCCATGTACCTCAAATAAAAAGGACGAACAAAGACCTGAAGCTGAGCAACGGTCTGATGAAATAGGCAATTTTATGTGCCAAAAATGCAAGGTTCATCTGTGCATTTCGCGAGAAAAAACATCTGAAATAATTTTTTATTTACAAATTGCGAAAAACCAAACGAAAGAGTTAACGAAGGCATTGCTTTGCTTCACGACCATGATGTGTTGGTCTTTTGGTAGATTCCTTACGAAGAGCTGTGATCAATGCGTCCACACTTTCATATCTTTTTGTCGAAACCATAGCATCAAAAATGGACCATACAGAAAAGTCCATTAGATTCAAGATTGAAGGACGCCATTGTTGCGAAGAAATTATATTTGGAACGTAACTTTGTAAAAATTGTTGTGTCAAATGAGCTTTATGTGATGGTGCTTAGTGCTATTAAAAGGTCCATAGGTTGTTACCGAGTTTTGCGTGTGTTTTCCCGGTGCACTTCTTAAATCACCTGGATAAACACTAGAGAACGATGATTTACAGTTACAGCTGCCCAAACCATCACAGAAGCCGTACAAAATTTTCCATCAGAAAATTTTGGTTACGTTACGTTGGTGCAGCAAGAGACTCGACGATAGCATCCACGCCAAATTCATAAATGACGAAATTACTGCCTTTTGATTTAGTAACACTTCGATTGCCGAACAGTGTACACTATAGATTAAGATATTTTATTAAACATTTAAGTAATATACAATTTTGATTTAAAACTAAACTTATAACTATTATTAATAAGTATCGGCTCCACAATCGGGGCCCGACGTATTTACATTGTCTTTTTTTTTTTTTTTTGTATTGCTTATTACTAAACAATAATTTTGACTACTACTTATATTAACAGCAATTTAATTTTAAACAATAAATAGGGCGATCTTCAGCCTATGTAATGTTGATTGCTGGCCTTCTCGTAGAAGGAGACGTCTTGATTATTAAAGATGTAGGCGAATCTAGCCTCTGTGAATCCTCTGATGTGTATGTACCGGTGACTTGGCTCGATTTCTTCGCTTCTTAGTCCTTGCATCTCAGGACTTGGATGGGTTTCCAATTCGTCGACGAATTTCCTCGCCATTTGGAACAAGTGGTCGGTTATTGGCAGCAGACCTGCTGCTTCGTAAAGTCTTGCCGTCGACACAAACTTATAGCTGTTTAGCACCCTCCAGAGTCCTGTACAGATCCTAAGTACCTTCCTTTCAAATAAGGAAATCTTCTTTTCATCGTTGTTGGTGAGACGGTGAAACATATGGGATAGCCATATCACTGGCCTGATGAGCTGCTTGTAGATGAGCAGCCTGGTGTTGTTGGACAGTCCGTTTCGTCTTCTTAGTAGCGGGTGCACCAAATGAAGAGCGTAGTTCGCTTTTTTCATTGTTTTATCGATATGAGAGTTCAACTTGAGCCTCTC
Source organism: Nephrocerus scutellatus (assembly GCA_947095585.1). Classification (NCBI taxonomy): domain Eukaryota; kingdom Metazoa; phylum Arthropoda; class Insecta; order Diptera; family Pipunculidae; genus Nephrocerus; species Nephrocerus scutellatus. Next base: position 77,958,340 of record OX352765.1, on the reverse strand, counting down.
AGTAAAGTTGATTCCCAGGTACTTAGTCTCTGACTTGGTGTTTATTGTCGTGTTATCCGGAAGGGTGATTTTTAACGCTCTGCACCGGCTTGCGATTTTTCTTACCCTTGTTTCGGTTGCTGGTACTCGGAAGCAGATGAGTTCCGTTTTGTTGGCGTTGATCTTCAGTTCCCACTTCAGGTAGTACTCCCAAAGATTTCGGTGGTGTTCGTCCACTCTTCGGGCAGCTATCTCAGGAGAGCGGGAAACGGCATACGTGATGGAGTCATCCGCGAAAAGCATGGTCCTTGTTCCGGCTGTATTGGTGGGTTGATCCGCCGTGAAGATGCTAAATAGGACTGTTCCAAGTCTGGAGCCTTGGGGAACTCCGACTTTAATCCTTTTCCTTGTCGATAGGCTGCCATACACCTGTACAAAAAAGACCCTGTTAAAAAGAAAATTTTTAATTATTTTCACAATATAATTGGGGAAACCAAATCTAATAAGTTTGTACAGACGCTATCGAAAGCTTTTTCGATATCTAACAAACAGGCTACTGTACTACTTATGACATTCACTCCTCGAGTGACGTTACTGTGAACCTTCATCAGAGGGTGCAGCGTAGAGTGCTTTTCTCGAAAGCCGAACTGAAAGGAAGGAATTAGATTTCTTTCCGAGCAAGACGCATTGATCTTTTTACGGATCAAAGACTCCAATACTTTACTGATACAACACAGTAAAGCTATGGGGCGGTAACCAGTTATACTGGAGCGGTCGGTTTTCTTTGGTACTGGTACTACTTTGGCTACCTTCCAGTTGTCTGGAAAGTGTCCATTGTTAAGGCAATTGTTGAATATGATGGTTAACATCAAAATTGCCATACCCGGCCGCTTTTTAAGCAGGAAATTTGAAATCCCGTCAGTGCCCGATGATTTTTTAGAGTTTCCACTCATAATTAAATCACTGACAACAGCTGACCCTGTAAACATATCCACGTCTACGGGTGCGTTTGCGGGATTGTCTTCGCTGAATTGCACTTCAAAATTTCTTGGGGAAGTTGTGTCTTCCACAAGACTTTCAACTTGCTCTATGAATTCTGGAAGATGAGTTGGTGGTCGGTCTGTAAAGCTTCTTTCGAAATGACAGGCAAAGGCTTCGGCGTTTTCAACAGAACTGGATGCTACTTGCTCTCCAAACGTGATACTTTCTGGAATAGAAATACGTTTTCCGATCACAGAATTCAACTTTTGACGTGACAACGTCTCACTCCAAGGTTTAAGAGGGTACATGTTCAAAAACTCAAATGTTAAATGTCACTATTTAACAGATGTTAAGTTACGTTTTTAACAGATGTTAAGTAACGTTTTTTTAACAGATGTTAAGTTACGTTTTTAACAGATGTTAAGTAACGTTTTTTTAACAGATGTTAAGTTACGTTTTTAACAGATGTTAAGTAACGTTTTTTTAACAGATGTTAAGTTACGTTTTTAACAGATGTTAAGTAACGTTTTTTTAACAGATGTTAAGTTACGTTTTTAACAGATTTTAAGTAACGTTTTTTAATATCCAATGGGATTTGGTCATGAGGAACTAGAGTTTTTGAACAAAGCAATTTATCAAGCGATTCGCATGAAATTCGGAATGTAGGACTAATATGTGACTATAGGACTTGTTCCTATGGAAATTCTGGGATCTGGCCAAAAGGGTCTGGGATTTTTGGAACAAAGCCATTTCTCAAGGGATTCGTATGAAACTCGTAATGTAGGACTAATATGTGACTATAAGACTTGTTCCTATGGAAATTCTGGGATCTGGCTAATTGGGTCTGGGATTTTTGGAACCAAGCCATTTCTCAAGGGATTCGTATGAAACTCGGAATGTAGGACTAAGATGTGACTATAAGATTTCTTCCTATGGAAATTCTGGAATATGATCATTATTGTCTGGAATTTCTGGAATAAAGCAATTTCTCAAGCGATTCGCATGAAATTCGGAATGTAGGACTAAGATGCGTCTATAAAGGCTAAACTATAATGCAATTTCGCCCCCTTACGTTAAAGTCAAAATCCGACGAAATGCTTTCCAAAGATTCTAAAGTTTCTCATCCGACCAAAATGTAGTTTGGTCACCTCGACGAAATAACATATGACAACTGTCAAGTTTTCTTAAGAAAATGCGCTCGCCAGTGAACATCTAATCGATTGCCAAAGTAACGAAAGTATTGCGAACGCTATTATGGGCGCAGCATACATTTTCATTGTATTCGCTCATTTAATCGTCGGGTTTTGACACTAGCGTAAAGAGATGAAATTACATTATAGTTCCGGCTTAAGACTTCTTGCTATGGAAATTCTTGAATATGATTATTATGGTCTGGAATTTCTGGAACAAAGCAGTTTCTCAAGCGATTGAAATGAAATTCGGAATGCAGGACTAATATGCGGCTATAAGACTTCTTCCTATGGGAATTCTGGAGTATGATCATTATGGTCTGGAATTTCGGGAACCAAGCAATTTCTCAAGCGACTCGTGCCTTTTAATTTAATCGTAATATTGGCCACAACGTCAAAGAATTTCACTCCAACCGCACGTAAAGATTACACGCACATATTTTTTTAACAGCTCTTACTTCTCCTACTACTATCGACGCAACTGCATTACTATGTTTGTGCAGTGATATGATATATTTAATATGTACCCACCTCACAATAAATTGTTATGAACATTTAAATCAGCTTATAAATTATTTATTCTGTTGTATGTGATGTGATTGATGATCATGTATATGGTTTCAATAACATACAATCAAGCAGAGCAGAACGAAACAAACATATGCAGTAGTAGGCTGCGGTCAAGAATTCAGCCGCTGCGCAGTTTATGCTGCATGTTGGTCAAAAATTCACTTTTAAGCCAATGCATTAAAGAAAAATCGACTGCGCAGTTTACGCAGCTACTTAAAATAATATGCAAATAGCAAAATGTAAATGTCAAATTGTCACCCTACAAGCAGACTGTAAGTCGGTTCAAAATATAGCCGCAATTTCGTGCATACCGACTGCCTGCCATTTTTTTGTGCAGCACCAGCTGCGAAGCTACTTAATTCTTTACCACAGCCGTAGTGATAGTATAGTCTCTGTTCATTTTCCTAACAGTGCTCTGCTCTGCTCTTTCTATCAACATTGTGAGTGAGTGCTCTCGTGTTTGGTCGTGTAACAGAAAACAATACTACTATAAGTTACAGAAATAAGAGAACAATGCAAAAGAAATTTAATGAAAAATAATTGGCCTGCATGTTTGAAAAGCGACAACCTTACCATACCATTTCGAAGTATGGGCAGCACTACTCAGTACTCACAACTTTCCTCTTCTAATTTAATTTAAAACTACTCACATTTTTTATGAGTTGAAATCAAAAGCTGCATTACTGTGTTTGGGCAGTAATATGTAATATGCAGCAACTTCACAGTTAGTGGTTATGAACATTTAAATCAGCTTATAAATTATTTATTCTGTTGCATTTGATGTGATTGATGATCATGTATGTGGTTTCAATAACATACAATCAAGCAGAGCAGAACGAAACAAACATATGCAGTAGTAGGCTGCGGTCAAGAATTCAGCCGCTGCGCAGTTTATGCTGCATTTTGGTCAAAAATTCAATTTTCAGCCAATGCATTAAAGAAAAATCGACTGCGCAGTTACGCAGCCACTTAAAATTGGATGCAAATAGCAAAATGTAAATGTCAAATTGTCGCCCTACAAGAAGACTATAAGTCGGTTCAAAATATAGCCGCAATTTTGTGCACACCGACTGCCTGCCATTTTTTTGTGCAGCACAAGCTGCGAAGCTACTTAATTCTTCACCGCAACCGTAGTGATAGTATAGTGTCTGCTCATTTTCTATCAGTGCTCTGCTCTGCTCTTTCTATCAACATTGCATAAATGATACAGTGCTCTGTGAAAGAGAAAAAAAAATACAAATTTTGTTGCTGCTATTTCCTTTTCTTCTGGCTTAACTTATCCTTAGTATACAGTAAGTTCGATTGCTGGTTTGATTTTTTTAATATCAAGAAGGCTCGAAAATTTGAGAATCGCCTAGAGAAGACTATATTTAGAAATCTTCATTTCAGTGTCGTTTGGCATTTTGTGCACATAAGTTTGAATGGTTTTTGCATTTTTTAATTATTATAAAAAGTATTACAGTAATTTATTTTTGTTATTTACATTAAACAATATTTCCTTGTATAGAAGATATCAGCTTTAATATATTTAAGTAATAATCATCTACAAAAAATCATTTTAAACACAGATTTTTTTTATATAAAAATGAAGCTAAATTTAACATTATAAAATTGCCAGTCTCTCAGTCAAAGAAGAGATGTTCGATCGTAAGTTGGATGTCTGCCACTGAACAATGAATCTACCATCGACCATTGAGTCAGCCATCAAATATCATACATGGCATTAAGCATCGGTTCAAAATAACTATTCGATCATTTACAGAAATAAGTGAACAATGCAAAAGAAATTGAATGAGAAATAATTGGCCTGCGTGTTTCAAAGTGACATTCTTACCATACCATTACCTTTTCTCTTCTAATTTAATTTAAAATTACTCAAATTTTTTTATGAGTTGAAACCAAAATCTCCATTACTGTGTTTGGGCAGTAATATGCAATATGCAGCAACTTCAAAGTTAGTGGTTATGAACATTAAAATTCGCTTATAAATAATTTATATATAATGTGATGTGATGATGATGTATGTGATGAGCTACGGTGCTAGTAGTATAGAGTATGGAAGTATAGATATATAGAATATATATATAGAAGTTTAGTATAGAATTTTCTTTTAATATATCCGTCCGTGTTTATGTCCCACAGACAACAAGATCTTAGTTTTCTTTTCTTTCGTCCCGGACAGACGTTGTCACGCTCAAAACCCACGGCCGTGTCTTCGACACAGCCTACCCTGCTCTTTTTTAAAAGCATCCGGGCCTGGTTTGATGTTCTGAAGTCGTTTGGTCAGTACATCTTCCTGGTAACTTCGCACAGCTTGCCGAAGCATGATTACTGTACAACGCAGTTGCGAAAATACAGACTGATATTCGTCATTAACAGTGTTGAGATTCCTGTTGAAGATCCTCTGAAGGCGTTTCCTTAGCCTTTGCTTGTGAGAATATATTGGCCGAATATTCTCAGGTAGATGTTGAAAGCGATCCCTGCTAGAGCGAACAGTTTTCTGCCGATCTATGGCTGTGTTCACTGAAGTCTCGAAATTTTTGATAGCATCATCAATTTCGTTATTCTCCAGATTTCTACAAGCGGCTGGAATTTGAAGTCCAGCTTCGACTTCTGATCTAAACCGGTTCCAGTTTATTTTCGCAAAGTTAATTTGTAGTTCAGGTGTTGGGGTAACTTGAACAATTCGCTGATTCAACCTCACTCGAAGCTCTATGGCCAAATGATCCGAATCACTATCATGTGCAAAACAGGAATAATTCCTTAATTACGGCAGAATGTTGACGAAATTTGTCGTTGCCGAGAAGAAATCCAGCGTGGATTGTATCCGAGGATATTTTTTCCGGGGCTGGGAAACAACAGCCATGGTATGCAGCTGAGGATTTAAATCCAGCCAATCTGCAATGGCCTTTCCTTGGTTGTTGCATACTTCATCTTGCCATCGGGTGTGCCTAGCGTTAAAATCCCTTCCAACCACACAGTATGTGTGCCCAGAGGAGATGCCGCAGACAGTTTGCAGATTCCGTTGAATGTTTTCCCTCGTTGCATTACAGTGATTGTAAACTGATATTACCAACAAGGTCTCAACCTCGTTGACTTTGATGTTGACAGCTGTCCATGCTACGCAAACCACTGATTTGAACCTTTTCGCCTGCCATAGTGTTCCTGATAAGGACCGCCGTCCCAGAGCAATCACTACTTTTGTCGACCCTGTGGATGTTGTATCCGTCTGGACTGAATGGGCAGTGTACACTCTAATTTATGGTAATATAGGTCACAAAAATTTCTTGTATAGAAACAATTTAAGAATTTCAAACATCCTACAGCAACTAAAATAACGGTCAATTGAATAGCCAGATCTTGCATCGGGTCAAAAACATTCATAATATACAGGCTGTAGGCTGACTTAGGTTAGGTAAGGTTGCGGTGGCTGCTAATGCTCACATAGACCATTCGCGGTCCGTTGATGTATTACCAGCATCTTATACTTTTCCCCTTTTTCAGAAAATCCATTCAGAGCTCTTAATGAATCGAAGTATATCTTGCACTTTGCCGTTTTCGAGATCTGACATGTTATTCATTAACCGCTTACCTAAGTGTTTGTGCCATCTGTGCATTAGTGCCGGACATGAGCAGAGAAGAAGAGAAGTTCTATGGTATCCTCCTCCTCCTCGTCCATGCATCCTCTGCAGAAGTCATTATATTCGACACCCATCCTTCTCGCGTGTTTCCCTAAAAGGCAGTGTCCTTAGTTCACGTCTTTGTAGGGAAATAAGCGCAGTTGAGCGCTTCAAGTCCAGCTTCGCCCAGACCTGTCTTGAAATATTGCAAGTGTCCCCATCTTACATTTGTTATTATTTCTGCCTCTTTCCGAAGCTCAAATTTCAGTGTCGCGATAGCATTCCCCACCTCCGCCCTTTCCGGTAGCAGCTGGAGAGTCGTACCACGTCTAGCTAACTCGTCCGCCCTGCAGTTCCCCTCGACATCCGTGTGACCCGGGACCCATATGATCCTTATATTGAACTGCTTACTCATCTCGTTAAGAGAGGAATGACAGCTCAACGCCACCTTAGATTTGAGTGAGACCGCTTCCAACGATTTTCTGGCCGGCCGCCTGTCTTCCCACATAAATGTCAATCTTCTTTGAGGATAGTACATTATGCTTCAGCCAACTCATTACCTATTCAATCGTAGGCTGACTTGTTGACAAATCTTATGGAGGTGATTCTTGAATAAATTGCTAGCAAAAGTCGTATGGGTGCTATCACCTCACCTCATGCAGTGTTCCGTGTCCGCAGCGTTTTAAGGGGAAGAAACGTGGTGTTGACCTAAGTTCAGTTTACACACCCTAATTACTCTTGAACGTTTCTAGATATACATGTCCAGTGTTGGTCTTTTTTGAAATTCTTAAGATGAAACAACTTGCATTTGCGATTTCAAAAATATTTGTCGATATGCAATCCTTAAAAGTCAAGCAATTTTATTTAGTTTTTGAAAATTATATTTTTAAACACACTATCTCGAAAAATTCGTACTATACAGGGTGTCCCCTAATTTGTCAATGATAATTAAGCAAATGATTCTTGGGTATATTCTTAGAAAAAAATCGTTATACAGTCAGGATCTATCTCTAATGTTGACACCATTTATCTGAGATTTAAGAAAAAACTTACTTTGGTATACCCTGACCCATGTTAACGGAAATTGCTCTGTTAATACTAATGGTGGAAACTTTGTTTAGGAGTTTATTTTTTAGAAGAAATACTAGCCATTGTAACTGCGTTTAAATAAAGGTGATATCGTCTTTGAATCTTCAGATATCCAATTTCGATGGCTGTTCCATTTTTCTTGCCCATGCTAATTTTTAATTGAGGTAAATTTTCTTCATAAAATTTTTCATGTGAATTCTCTAATAACCAAAGTATACTGTATTCCACTATAAGTGCTGAAATATAGAAACACACGAAGCACTGCAACCCAACAACAAAACATCCCCAGTCGTAAAGCAAGCAGCGCTGCCCACAGCACATAGCGCACAAGGCACACAAAACACAGTTATATTATATATTATGAAAAGATTTGATGCCGGCAGCCCCCCGACCCCGCGGCCCCATCACTCTCAAACTTTAATGGAAAGTATTGTCACCGGAAATATACGGGTATCCAAAATTTCAATAAAATCGGACTTTGGGAAGTGGGTTAAAAATTTAACACAGCCAGCCAGCCAGCCACGGGCACGCGAAGTTAATATAGAGAATTTAAAAATTAAAATCACCAACAAGTTTGCGGGGAAATCAATAGGTTTTATGATAGTTGGGAAAACCTGCAGCAGCTAAAATTAAAAAGAAGTAAATGTAAAAATGGGTATCTGCATTGCGATTGATCGGGAAACTACTGACTGCTTCCCGATTGCTTTGAGCCAGTAGCGCAACAACCAAGTTCGTGATATAGTGCTTGCTTTACCTCCCAGTGGTGGTCCCCGGGCAACTATGTTTATAAATCCTTATATAATAATAATCTATATAAATAAAAATGAATGTTGCTAAGCGGATTGTATCATTGAGCAAAAGTGATGAAATAGACAATTATAAGTACTGGCCACTGTCACTTAATAAAATTTTGACCAATCATAATATCATGTAAAACAAAAATAGAAATCAATATTATAGTAATAATAATGATTTTTTTTATTGTGTATTCTGTGTGTTTACATTAAGACCCATGCCACCAAAACGTGGGCGCAGTAATTTGGGTCGACGAACTCTAAATGCTACAAACCAAGCTAATTTTCAATCTAATCGGAATACAGAACAAAGTGAAGATCGAAATGGAATTGAAAGGATTAGGTTACTGCACACGCGTCGTCTTCGAACTGCTTTCAATGTTTCACGAGCGGCTTTCAGTTACTACAGTTTGTACGAATGCGTTGCTATTGGATCTATGAACTTAATTTGCCCATATTGTAAGGCATTGAAATATAAAAATGAAACAAATGGATTGTGTGGCGCAAATGGAAAATGATTCCCATAGGGATCAAACCTTAAATGATGCTGTAATTTGTTCAAAACCTCAGCAAATACGAACATTATTTTCTATAATTATATCGACATGCTTCCCGTCAAAACCAATTGATTTATGGATCAAATACGAAGATGATATGTGTGACGATATTTTGCATCAAAAGCGCACACTAGAACAGGAAATATACATTTACAATACACAGAAGAAATTTACAACGAGGCATTGATAATAATTGAAGACATGTGCTTGATGATGTCAAACAAAGTATTATATCAGTTAGGCATTTCCGTGCCGAATCGCCAAATGCACGACGCTTTTAATCAAGATTTTCAGTTCTCGATGCTTTAAGGGAATCAGTTAAAATAAATGTTACGCTGTTGAACCAACAACAAAAGCATGTCTTTAATTCACTTATGAAAGTTGTAAATGATGGAACTGGAGGAATTTACTTTTTGGACGATCCAGGTGGTACAGGAAAGACTTTTTTGATTTCATTGATTTTAGCAACAATTCACTCGCAAAATGAAATTGCACTCGCACTTGCTTCATCTGGTATTGCAGCCACATTATTGGAAGGAGGTCGAACAGCCCATTCTGCACTAAAATTACCATTTAATATTCAAAGCAATGAAACATCGACCTGCAACATTTCGAAGAACTCAGCAATGGCAAAGGTTTTGCAGCAATATAAGTTGATAGTATGGGATGAATGCACGATGGCACATAAAAAGTCTTTGGATGCGTTAGGCAGAACTATGAAAGATCTGCGAAACAATCAAAACCGATTTGGTGGAGCGATGATTTTATTAGCAGGAGATTTCCGTCAAACATTACCAGTGATTCCACGGTCAACGCCAGCGGATGAAAACAATGCATGTTTAAAGTCCTCCATTTGTGTGAATTGACCTTGGTAATGGCAAAATACCTGTTGATGATACAACTGGCTGCATTACATTTCCTGTAGATTTTTGTCAGTTTACTGAAACAACAACCGAGCTCATAAAAAAGGTGTTCCCAAACGTAGCTCAAAATTACAAAGATCATTTTTGGTTGAGCAGACGTGCTATATTAGCTGCCAAAAACACGGATGTAAATGAAATAAACTTCAACATTCAAAATGAAATTGCAGGTGAATTAAAGACATACAAATCAGTAGATTGCGCAACTTATCAAGATGATATCGTCAATTATCCACCAGAATTTTTAAACTCATTGGATTTGCCAGGATTGCCACCCCATAATCTTCAATAGAAAGTAGGATCGGTAGTCATAATGTTACGAAATATTAACTCACCGCATCTTTGTAACGGCATAAGGCTATCAGTGAAAAATTTACTTTACAATATAATTTACAATATAATCGAAGCAACAATTCTAAAAGGAAAATTTAAGGGAGAAGAAGTGTTGATACCCCGCATCCCAATGATTCCAACTGACGTACCATTTGAATTTAAACGACTGCAATTTCCAGTGCGGCTTGCTTTCGCAATGACCATAAATAAATCACAGGGTCAGTCTTTAATTATTTGCGGAGTTAATCTTGAAAACCCATGCTTCTCTCATGGACAGTTGAACCGTCAGATTTATTTGTTTACGCGCCAAGTAACCAAACAAAATATATTGTATACCATAAAGCATTAGAATGAATATCATCAACTTTATAAAGAAATAGAAAACTTATTTTTGTAAGTAATCGTCGTTTATTGTTGAGACATAAATAACGTGATCAC